>CM071645.1:3105389-4567434 GCA_036419045.1 Scirpophaga incertulas
TCACGGTGAGTGTGGTCGCGTAAGTGCCGCGAGGTGCACCGCACCTCGCGGTGGCACTGCTCACTATTGCGATTTTCAAATAAAATCGCATACAGTTGCAAAGCGGCACAAAAGCATATCGAGGTAAGTAAAAAAAAAAAAAGAAATTGTCATTTTACTATAAATTACATTTGGATCCGTTCTACTCTTAAAATCCTTTCATTTGATACCCATATAGTGAAAATCGCAAAAAAATGTCAGTCGCCATGTTGGATCGGCGGCCATATTGAAATTTTAGAAATGTCACTAATGGCGTCGTATTCTACTCGTCAAGGCCTTTCATATGATACCCATGAAGTAAGGGTTGGAAAACAAAAGCGGTCCGCCATTTTGAGAACGGCGGCCATTTTGAATTTTCATCAACGTCTCTAACGCGGCTGTATTAGACTTGCAAAACCCTTTCATTTGATACCCATATTGTAGGGATTACAATACAAATGATACTTGGCCTTTTTGGACCGGCGGCCATATTGGTTTTTTAACGTTTCCACTAATAGGCTTCGGTAGTGCTGAAAAAATCCTTTCATTCGATACCAATATCACCGTATCGGGATTGAAAACCGCGAGAATATAGCAAAAAGAGCATATTAAGGTCGAAAATTGGTGAAAAATTGTTTTCATTTAAGTCAAAACAAACTAAAAACCGAGTGCAGTTGTAAACACACTGAAAAACTTATGGCGCTGGTGGTCGCGCGAGTGCCGCGAGGTGCACGCACCTCGCGGTGGTGTGGTCTATCCCACTGCTGAAAAATAAAAATTGGCGGTCGGTTGAAATTGGTTAAAATTGTATCCATGTATGTCATATGAAACTGAAAAACTGCGTGCGGTTGTAAGCACACTAAAAAGTTAACGGCAAGTGTGGTCGCATGAGTGCCGCGAGGTGCACGCACCTCGCGGTGGCGCTCTTGTACAGTTGCAAGGCGGAACAAAAGCATATCGAGGTAAGTAAAAAAAAAAAGAAATTGTCATTTTACTATAAATCACATTTGGTTCCGTTCTACTCGTAAAATCCTTTCATTTGATACCCATATAGTGAAAAGCGCAAAAAAATGTCAGTCGCCATGTTGGATCGGCGGCCATATTGAAATTTTAGAAGCGTCAATTATGTCGTCGTGTTTTACTCGTCAAGGCCTTTCATATGATACCCATAAAGCCTGGGTTGGAAAACAAAAGCGGTCCGCCATTTTGAGAACGGCGGCCATTTTGTTTTTTTTTCAATATCTCTTACGTGGCTGTATTAGACACTCAAAACCCTTTCATTTGATACCCATATTGTAGGGATTTCAGTACAAATGATACTTGGCCGCTTTGGACCGGCGGCCATATTGGTTTTATAACGTTGCCACGAATTGGCTACGATAGAGCTGAAAAAATCATTTCATTCGATACCCATATCACCGTATCGGGATTGAAAACCGCGAGAATAAAGCAAAAAGAGGATATTAACCATTACAAAATGGCCGCCAGCGCCGCCGCCATCTTGAAAATGTCAAACGTCAAATTTTTCCAGTGTAGTAGACTAAACCGCTCACCGATTGGCGGTGACTGCAGGCGCGCAACTGTCATCGGTTCGCGTCAAAAAATTCGCAAAGTCGCCGAAACCGAAATCTGCCACAGCGCCCAGTGTTGCCATATATCTGGCCCAAAATGGTGGTAAAAATGATCAGCGAGGCCCGATCGACCCGGCCATGTGAAAAAAAATCGAAAAACACGCGATTTACGTTCTCCCCAAAATCGGGGAAAATACCCCAAAATCGGGGTAAATTACCCCACCGTTCGATGCGGCTCACGGAGCACTACAAAAGGTCACCCGGGGTTGTCAGTCGAAAAACGCCGGCAACCCCGCGAAAACCGCGATTTAATTTTTTCGAAATTGCAACTTTTTACAAAATGGCCGCCGGCGGCGCCGCCATCTTGAAATGTCAGAGTTTCGGATTTTTCCCAATATCTGCACCGTATTCGGGGTGGGATGACGTTTGTCGCGCGTCTCCAGCTCACCCCGATCTGGGAGATCAATTCGGGTCAAATTCGGTCTGCAAAAAGTTTCCAACCTCCGTGGAGGCCAGTGTTGCCAGTGGAGAAAAATGAAAATACCAGAAAGTCATAGAGGCCCCGCCGGCCTATAGGCCCATGGTACGGAAAAAATCCAAAAGTCGTTATTTCGATTTTCGCCTTTCGGGGCCCCTAGGGGGAAAACTACCAAAAATGGTAGAAATTTTCTCCCACCTGGCAACACTGATCGCCAAGCTCCACCCCCGCCCGGAACATGTCACCCCGGTCGGAGGCCGCCATCTTGGCGAAAATCCGGTCCGAAAATCGCGTCAAAATTGGCGATCCAAGATGGCCGCCGGCGCCGCCGCCATATTGTTTTTCGCCGCGCGCCGCAAGTTTCTCGAGAGTCGAGGACAGTCCCGACCGCAGGAAAAAAGAAAATCCCGGAAAAAATCAAAAACCGCGCCCGTCGGCGGTCGCAAACACGGGTCGAAACAGGTTTTTCAGTCCAAGATGGCGGCGGCGCCATTTTGTTTTTTCTCAGTTTGACAGCCGCACCGCATGCCCGTCACAGCGAGGAACACCCCCACCAAACGCCGTTAAAAACAGAGCCGATTTGGAAAAGTTGACATTTCGCGCGGGCCGCCATCTTGGATTTCAAAATCGAGCTATATCCCGGTAGATCGGAAAAAAAATCTAAAAAATTCCACCTAAACATCAAAACACCCAAAACACCCTCTAAACACCTCAAAAACACCCCTGATCAGTGAGTCAGTCAGTCAGTGGTAATCGAGCTTTATATAATATAGATTAGAGCATTTTGTGGTGAAATTTATTGATGAAATGACCTCTTCTAATCCCTTGACTTTTAATAAATTACTATATATATTATATATATAATATATATATTATATATATATAATATATATTATATATATATATATTATATATATATATATATATATGTATATATATATATATTATATATAAAATAGTAATATATATATATATATATATATATATATTACTTTTTTTTTTTTATTGCTAAAGTTGACAAACAAGCAGGCTGCCCACCTGATGGTAAGTGGTAACAGTCGCCTATAGTACATGTGGTTCCCACGAGATTCGCAGCAAATCTGCAAACCTCATAAGAACCACAGTGTACGTTGCCAACTTGTGACATAAGATGTAAAGTCACAGTACCCAGTAATTTAATATTACTACTACTACTTATACTACATATGGATTAAACTGAACAGGTATCAACAAGTTGACTCACGCGATAAATCGTTTGAAATATTTTTAATTATTAAATTGACTGTTACAATCCTAAGGGTAATTAACCCGGCTTGAGTGAGCTTGGGTATATCATACCCGAAAAGTTTCTAAACGCAGATATTTTAATGTAACTATTGCCATGCAAGTCCTGTTGTTTCAGTAGCTGGAGGTAAAGATGCAAGGGGTGAGGTACAGTATCGAGTTTAGTGTTGCACCGGTGGCGACGGTAGTCACACATGCGCACACGCGGCTGTGTTAATTTGTAGGTTTTAATTTTGGTGTTCTATTACATGATCTCAAGAGTTTTCAGTTCCATTTTTATTTATAACTAGCTGACCCGCGCCCACTTCGTTGGGCATAATATTAATAATCCCCGAAGCGAGCACGAAAGCGAACGGAATTAAACCCGAAGCCATCGCGCGCCGTCCGCTGATGATGATGATGATGATGATGATGATGATGACACTCAGCAATAATGTGGCTTTCTATTGGTGAAAGAATTTTTAAAATCGATGATGATGATGATGATGATGATGACACTCCGCAATAATGTGGCTTTCTATTGGTGAAAGAATTTTTAAAATCGGTTCAGTAGATCCCGAGATTACCCCTTACAAATATACAAACACACAAACTTTACTTCTTTATAATATTAGTATAGATTCATTAAAATGACGATAACTTTTTTTTTAATGAACCGATTTTGATGAAACAAAGCCTATACACTGCCGGGAATGTGCATTCTTCATTAGTGAAAACCGCATAAAAATCCATTCAGTAGTTACGAAGATGTGCTCGAACAAACAGACAGACAGACAGACAGACAAAAAATTCAAAAAAAAAATTTTTGTGTTTCATTGGTTTTCTTTTATCGCCCTGACTCCATTTTTGTCAATTATCTTCAATGTACAGACACACCGGGTCCTACTGTTTTATTATATGTATAGATAATATAATTATAAGACACTATTGTTATGTTTATTTACCAAAGTTGAAATTTTCTTAGATTTTATGCCAAAAGAAGTTAATTGCCTAAATTTGTATTTTTCGAAAAAAAATAGATAAATTATTATTTCAATAAAAAATAATGCTATTTAGCTTAATGTTATTATTTTATTTATTTATATTGTTGAATACTTACTATTATTAATATATCTAAAGCATAAATGCTAATTACACAATTATAGTATCAAAAATTTTATATTAATATTTTGGGTATATCATACCCACCTCATAGCTGGTGTAACAATTTGTCACCTCATTCACGCCGGGTTAAAAGGGAGTTACTGGCATTCAAAGGACCTAATACACTATAAACAGCAAAAAATTTAAATTTCAAATTCAAAAACTTATAAATATATTATTACATATGCTTTCAATGTTAGTTTGAATATATTCTGTAAATATTATAAGAACAAGTATGTGCGTCAGAAGTAACTAAATTGTAACATTGTATTTATAATCTGACTGAGAATAAATAAGACAGTTGCCTATATTTCTATACAGGTGACAGTATTTGAAGTATATTCACAAAAATATATAAAATACTAAATGACTAATGATAACTATATTCAATTTCGAAATATGAAATTCCATTAACTACTTAGTAGCCAACATCATTTTCAAGTGCATTCTGTAAAAAAAACTTAGAAAAAGCAATACTATGTACATATGTTTATATTCTTGTTCAGTAGTTTCATCTCATTTTAACTTCAGTGCATTCTACCTAACAGACATAATGATTGCAAAAAGTTCGACTCCATTCAATGTTATTTCTCAACTCCAAGTGAAATGAATGCCTGCCTGCCAGCTTAAAAAGAGCATCGTTTCAATGCATCCAGGTTTGAATCGCGAAGAAAGAAAGTCTGATTTTATGAGCAGTGGGCATTGAAAAAGTTTGCTCTTTTTTAAAGATATTGTTAAATGGACATCTTTAGGTGTTTCAAGAGCCAACTTTTATCCTACTGTTCATGAAACACTTGATATATAATCTAACTAATCTAAATATCCTTTCGTTGGTTCGATTTATAATTATTATCTTACGGTCATTACAGTAATAACATTAAAACTTTAAATTGTAAATTAAATAAATAGATAATAATATATGGTAAGTCAGTAAGTAAGTAAGCCAGCCTCCTCCAGACTCCACTCACACTCATTAAATTAGCTTAAATAACTTCTATACATCACCTGTATCCCCTCACATGCCTTATAAAGGTCCGTGTGTTACGTGTCTTATGAAGACGCATAGTAAGCGAGATTATAATATTATTTATTATATAAATATATAAATAAAATATAAATATTTGTTACACTTACACCAATTAGCCTAGCCCAAACTAAGCTCTGTAAGGCTTGTGCTATGGGATCTAGGGTAACGGATAGACATACATATATTATATATATATAAATAATTTTTATTGAAATATATATCAACAACCATGACAAAGGTACAAATGCTGGCATTCATCACACAAACATCTGCCCCCACCGGGATTCGAACCCGTGACATCAGAGATGGCGACACCTTGAAACCGGTGTACTATCCACTCGACTATGGAGGTCGTCAAACTAAATTATCATTTGACTATGGTGCAAATGACATGCTGTGCAAAATGCACATTGTGTGTTTGCCATATTATACATATGAAACAGTGTACAAATAAATTATTAATAATTAATATTGAAAATAACAAAACAGTCACACTCTTTCAACAAAGACATATGTCTATATTATTAATTTAAGAGTGCTATTTAAATATAAATATATAAATAAATGTAAGGAACAAAATATTAAGAAATTTAATTAGAATTGTACAATGCCACATAATTATTATATTATACCTCAATTATTGTTTAAAAGACATATTGATTTATATTGTTTAGCAAATATAAGCCACATTCAAAAAGAGAATAGTATAATTTTTATATTTTTTTTATTCATTAATTATTACAGTACAACCCTCGTAAAATACCAAAATGCAAACTGTTTTAATATTCTTTCAGTACTAAGCGGGAGAAAAATAATAATGTATTAAAACTTTGTTTACATTTCTCTGTAGCACACCGAGTCCTCCAAACATGAGGCATCTGCTAATTAATAGAACAATTCCTGTTTTCCTGAAATTCCCCTGAAATAGCATTCGTTGTTGAACTTCCATGAGAATCTGATAAAATTTAACGTAACATAACTTAATTATATATTCTATATAAACATAACATAACATAACTCTGTATCGTACACCAAAAACAAGATCATAGAAGATCAAAAGGAAAACAACAAATAGAAAATGTACAAGAGCCGGCCTTATTGCTAAATAGCAACTATGGACTAGGGAAGTACAAAAAGGAGATTTGAATAGAGGATGGATGCAGTAATTGGACAGTGCAGTGATTCTTAAAGGATTCCAGCGTTCGCGCTCATTTCCATAACTCGCTTCTACTTTTGGCATGATCGTTTTTTAGAGTTTTTCGTCAAAACAAATAATATGTGTATAATATATATATATATATATATATATATATATATATATATAAACAACAAAACTTAAATTTGTCTCCCGATATGTTTACAAAGTGTGGCATGAGGTACGTAGCCTTTTTAATATTAAACTTTTACCGACGTAGCAAAAGAAATAGTTTAAGAAATATGTATTACACAGGACACACACATGATGACAAAAAATGGAATACGGAATCAATTGTTAAACTAATCCCTCACCATATTTATCTTAAGTAATATTATAGATAAATGTGTATAGAGAGAAAAATTTTGATTGTTAGTTTATTAAATAAGTTTTGAATTCACTGAAGTGATTTTCATTAAAGTTGGTATAGAAATAGTTTGAGATCCGACGAAGGATATAGTGCACGGAAAAATATCTTTTTTCTGCGGAAAAATTAAATAGACTCCGAAACTACTGCCCTAAATTTGATTTTACTATAGGGATAGTTTAGGACCTGAAAAAAACATAGAGAACGGATTTTGATAAAATTGGTATGGCGATGGTAGCGACCCAGGAACAGATATTAAAAAAATATTTTTTTTATGAAAAAATTCAAATAATGCAGGTAAATCCGCAGGCGAAAAGCCATTCCTTAATACATATCAAAATAACACCTCTAGATGTGTCACCGGGATGAAATTTACATACTCAGAAAACTTTATCCCTGTGACATAACCATTACCTCAATCCAGTTTGTCCACAGGGACGATGCCTTGCATTAGACGAACCCGTGTTCGTAGGGTGTCTACTGCAAAGTATTACTCAAAAATACAGAATGTAAAAAATTCCTTGCTGAAAACTAAAGCCACGTTTTCTTGCCACCATTTGTGTATAAGAAAAAAAAAAACCAGCCAACTAAATAAATTCAAGTAATTATTTACTACCAATTCATGACATTTCAATCGAAGACTTTACATGTAACATTTTTTTAACGTGCGGTGTGAAAGAAGAAATGATATACTCGTAGCGACAAAATAGAAAATAATGCTTAGATGGTTTGGACACGTAGAAGGAATGGACAAAAGAAGACTGATAAAAGAAATTTATAATGGAAATATGAATGAGTAAGTCGGTAAGGAACTATCTAGAAGAAGATACTTGGACTAAATAGCAGATATCCTGAAAGAAGGCCAGATCAACAATATAACCAACTGACAACAATACAGAAAGTGGAGTAAGCTAAGGTACCTCTACCCTAGCTTACCCCCCTTTCATTAATACTTTCAGTTTGGATAAGAGCAAGTAGATATCGTCTACCCCCGTGGGATAGAGGTGTGTATATACTTTTTTTTTTCCCCTGAGGAAAATGCATTAAATTGCATACCCCGGCTGTGGCGGGCCGGCGGTTATGTGGGGCTCTCCCTCCAGAAGGGGGAGGCCTACCCACTAAAAACCTCAGGGATGGCCTTCCTGAGGCATGTAGGGAGCCCCGGGAACATCAAGCCACTTCCAGGAACCCCAGCCTTCGCTCCCCCGCCGATACAGGGAAGCCCTCCTCGGGGTAGGCTCGCTACCTCCCCCGGTCTCCTCCACCGACGACGCCCCCGGCCACGGAAGGGGCGTGGTCCATCCCGGGTCGCCGTAGCGGTCGCGACTCCCTCGCGCCCGCCGGCGACCCGCGGCGGCGCCGCAGCTGTGCTACCGAGCCCGGCGCCGCCTTCTTCGAGCGGGATCGGCCATCTCCCGACCCCGCTCGGCAGCCTCCTTCTGGAGCATCACTGCTTCACAGAAGGAGGCCACAGCCCTCCAAGAGGTGTGTATATACCTATATATGAATTTTTTAACATGTGTCTTTTAGTAAGAAATTCTAATAAAATATATCCCGCACATTGCTATTTTTTCTTCAATTTTGGTGCGCGTGATAAGATCTACATTCCGATACCAGTGCTAAGGACTTTAGATCAGAAAATGTGATATTAATTTGAACTTAATACTTTACGCGTCTTAATATACACGAAAAGGGACTTGACAGACAAATAGAATTTTCAGAACAAAATGGAAATTTTATAGGTTCATATGGATTCAATTTTTTGGTTTTGAGAACGGTACCTTAAAATGAAGAAAATAGTATGTAGTAGTAGTAGAATAATATTTATATATTTCAACATTTTAGAGTAGTAATAAATACGTAAAAATAATTTTCGTCAGTCAGAGTCCTTACCACTATCGCTTAGAGTAGGGTTTAAATAATATTTAAACAGAGACATCGCTCTAGTAGTATATATCGTCATCTCGCTCGCACTGTGGTTTTATTCGAACTTAAACGATCATGGTAGGCCGTCAGATTCATATCGAATTTTCAAAGACTCACTTGGTTGAAACAACGCGTTGTCAAAATGCAGGAAATGTCTTTGGTCGAAGACAAAGTGACAAAGTGATAGAAACTCCACCAGCGCTAACATCGAATGGCGGAACCCTACTAAGATACATCAAATAGTATTTAGATGATGCTTTTTCATAAAATGCGCGAAAGGCACTTTTTTGAGCTCCTGGATTGAACTACTGTTCTACATATATGAAATTAAAAATGATAATTTTATCTCTTGTATAGTCATGTAGTTCGTAGCGGCCTTTGATATATTATTGATTTAATATAGAAAAAAAATCTTATTCTAAACGAAAAAACTACGAAAATCGCTTTAAGTTGACTGTGAATATCTTCTATCTGCGATAGTATTTATTAATAAAATTTATACCAGAATAAATGTCACTTTATGAGGAATAAATATGTGATATTTTTTTAACCATGGAATTTATTATCTCAATAAAAAAAACGAAATGTCATACTGCAAAATTACTATAAAATGTGATGCACAGGCCGTCCAAATTCATAAAGCGCAATATACACTGAGCCCGCCGGGCCGCGGACAAAGCCCGGGGACACAACCCGGCGGCCTGTATGAAAAGAATCATGTTGGCAACATGCGCCCGCGCGTGTTACCCGCCGACATGTTGGCGGCTTGGGTACGTCTGCGCTCAATGTCTAATATTTATATAAATATGCCAAACGAAATACCTGAACGTCAAAATAAACGTACTCGTTGTCAGATAAAGTCTTCTTGTGCAGGTAATAAATTGTGTGGAATGCGAAGCTTGTAAAAAAAACGGTTTGTAAGAAGTGCACATCGAAAAAGTTTTCCATTTGCTCAATATACGATTCTGAAGAGTAATAATATAATTGTATTGTCATTTTTATAATTTTATTTAATTTTAACTTCTCGTAACGTCTGGATAAATGTCTAAAGATAGGCACAATAGATTTTCTATTGTGTCTGGTTTTCCAGGCCTTACGACTTGAATTATTTGTGACTTGAATTTCAAGGCAAAGTACACCAAATGTATGTGATATATATAATAAAAACATTATATCATAATTACAAGTTTTTTACTTTATTTTATTTATTTATTTATTTAGTTATTTTATTTATTTATTTTTTGTTATTATGTTCGGAAAACCAACAGCTACAATGTTCTTGTACAAATTACTTATATATCTTCACATCACGGTAGCAAACAAAAAATGAACAATATTGACCCATCCGCGCTTCTAGGGGTATCAGAATGTGCCGCGCTTCCAGTGTTAATACAAATGTATTAGAAATAGAAAGAAAAATTAAAATCTTAGTAAGTCAGTATATAGAGAGAAAAAAAAAGTTCTCATCTCAAGCCGCCGACATGTCGCCGACCAAATTTTCCGACTTGTAATGAGTGAAGCCGTCAACTAGACCGCCGACAAAAAGTTGCCGACATTATGTCGGAGGCCCGGCGGGTTCAATGTGTATTGCGCTTTAGAGCTTGAGCGTTCCTCAGAGTCTGACCTATGTCGAATTTCTTTGCGCCAACATCGATCGAATCCAGTGATTGTGCCGTTGATCGTCAGTGTATAGCGCGATTATCAGTTTTCGATCACGTAACTAAAATTGTTTTTTTGCGACTTTTAAACTATTTTTTTTTATTTCATGTTTTTTTTTAAGTTATTATATTCTATATATTATTTTTATCTATTATTTCTAAAGCTTTTTCACACCAAAACCATTGGATCGATTTGATGGCGATTCGGCATTTGATGGCTAATAGGTGATTCTGTTTTATGATGATTTATACTTCTATATAATTGGTAACTAGTGTTTTTCTAATCTTAAAACTAAAACTGTCTTTTGCTAAATACCATACTAGGTAATATTTAATAAACATTATTTTTAACAATATCATCCTCATATTTATAATATCATCTTCATATAATGTGTTTCTTCATATACGATATATATAGCAATAACGAATTATTCCATAAAAATATAAATATAAAAATTTTGGGAAAAGTATCAAAATCGCTTAGTCGTAGCGTCAACACAGTCTTTTGGACGTGTGACCTTCAATGAGTTGTCGGGACGCTTCGAAATACCTAATCTCGCAGAATGAAGAATTGTAATAGGCCTCTTAAACATTATTTATAAAAGTACCTTTGAAGTAAAAAATATATTATATATGTTTATAAAATTTTGTAACTTGTAGGATGTAGGCCTTAGTAGAGGTCTAACGAAAACCGAAAAAAGTTACAAAGGGTCTACGATATTAAAAAGTTTGGGAGCCTCTGGTCTAGAGCCGCAATATCAGCTGCCAGTCAAAGTGGAAATCTTATTTATCATAAGACCTAACAAACTGACAAGCTTTGAATTGAGCCCCTGAATGCTGCAGGAAGCACGTAAAGTGTTGACGGAATTTAACAGCATTACAGAATCGATGTCGAGATATGAAAATGTAAATTTTGTTCAACCTTGTAAAAAGTTGGATTGAGAATTTATTTTTTGACGTGAAACGTCTTTAAAATCGCGCCGAAACATACGGGTACCAGGTTTAAAAAGTGAACTTTAACGAAAAGGACTATATCATCGTACCTTAATAATTAAAAAGCTATTAGTCTTAGAATCAAAAATGTGGTGTGAATATTTCACTTATATAGTCAGCTCGCTGTTGTGACATTGAGTTTTTTATTAAAATACTCAAAACACCGTCAATCTTGTTTTTATTTCAATCTTTTACTTTAAAAGAGATTTCCTAACATAGACGTTTTTTGATATTATAATTGTTTATTAATTAGTTTATATTCATTTACTGTATTATAATAATAAATTTGTACGTACGTACATTCTTGCACATTCCATTTAATTATACAAACTTTTTATATTTTTTGTGTGTGTATATGAAAATCATTTTATATTCTCTTATTTGATTTTAATTCAAGTAAACTAATTTATTTTCAATAAATAATTATGTTGACAATTTTAAAATGACGTATTTGTTTGGATGCTGAGCTGATGATGTTTAGACTAAGAATATTTAACTTCTAAGGTTTTATTATCGTATTCTTAAATCAAATCCCTGTCTGATTACAGTTAGATAGGGATGGTGGTATTAACCCACATAGCGCTATCCTTTTCTAACTGTACACAAGCAGAGAAATAAGTTTGAGTCTCATTCTGTAAATCTTTTTATATAAATTTTTGGTTTCGTTTTATTTTACTATTAGGTACGTAAATATGTAGAAAAATGATGAAACGAACATATATGTTATTGTCTTATATTATTTTTATTTTTATTTAACGTCCGACATAGTTAATCGATTGTACATAGTCATTTTACATAGTCAACATAGGCGATTGCAGAAACTTATCCACGACAAATGCAAACAGACTCTACCGATTAAGACATTGGAATTGCTTTTTCTAAAAAAAAAGGAGGAACAGATATCAATGACGGAGGTATAATTTTTTATTTGATTTTCTTAAATAATAATTAAATGTTACTTTAAAATAAGATTAGTAAAAGTTTAGTTTCAGAGGTCGTCTTTAAAACAGGAGAGCCATACATATGTAACCCACATGTTGACGACAGACAAAATACGGCCTTAAGCTTCCAAGGCAACGAAGCGTATCTACGACCGCACAATAAATTATAAATAAGCAACTAAAATAACACTTACTTGACCCAGAAACACAGTTACCAAAATGTTATCGTATTTCACGTAATTATTTCTAATAGTATAGAGCTATCAGTGCATATTTACCTGTCAAATAGGGCCTAATGACACATGAATGTTTTTAATTTTCCATACCACAGATCGAATAACGAAAATTATAACTCTTGAGATTTAAAAAATTACATTTATTTATTTATTTTGACACACAAAACAGAATATAATCGATTATTGATACATTTTTTTATTTATATACAGACCAGATTATATTCCTAGGTATATACTTTTGTAGAGAAAATTTGCACTTTATAAAATAAATTACATCATCATTACACTCACACAATATATTATTTTTACATAGTTACATTATAAAACTCCAATCCCCACTTCATCTTCTAATAAAACTGATATAACAATAACAAAACATTCTTCCAATAAGTAAATATCAAGACAGCACGCTTCATTCTTTTTAATCTCATAATACTATATTTAAAGTTTGACAAGTAGCTAATCATAGACAAAGTTCCAACCTCTAACATGTACAACATGAACGACATATAACTAGAATAGTACACATATATGGCAATATAAAACTTAAATTTACTTACTTCACTTTAATTATAAAACATAAACATTCAATATATTAATCACGTATTACAATATGTTCATCACGCTTAAATTTAAAATTTTTGAGACTTTGACCAAATATATCTATTGTCTCGTGATGAGTCTTTGAGACATCATTGTATTGCCGACACATCCTGACAATTGGACTGTAAGGAAGTATTATTTTTGAACACTTGCAGTGAGAAAACGTTTGTAAAGCTGTTAGATTACATTGTAATATATTGGTGCATGTGTGTATATTTAGGTATGCATGGGTGTTGAGTATGTTAAGTGAGAAGGAATGTTGATAATTAAGTTTTAAAATATTTTATATAAGTAACACTATGGTCTACTCCACAGCGCAGTAACATTTTTAACCCTTCTTCGCATTTTTTCCGGAGATTCTGCGGCAATAGAAGAATCTCTCGATTGCAAAATTATATGGATTCGATAGATAAATCTAAGCTCAGAATCCAACAAACTTATACAAATATTTTCGTTAATAAGTAAAACGACATAATCAGAACAACGACGTACGGTAAAAGAAACAGAAGAGCTCCTACATGTCCAAAAAGTTTTCAGACGAAAAGTTTGGAACCTGTTCTAATATAATGATAAAGAACATACTCGTAGCGCGACAGGCGCAGAGTTAGTTCTGAATAAATTTAATATTTAATCGACAAGCATTCGCATATTCAATTTGTCTAAGCTGAACACGAGTAGTTCGACGTCCAACCTGCCTGATAATCCGATATGCTGTGGATTCCGAACTTGCCGATCTATCAATAGCTCTCCACACTCTTAGAATCGATCCAACAGGATCATTGTAGCCAAAAGTGGTTTACATTTTGTATTTGTCCAGCTAATAAGATTGATTACTTGTCTTCCTACATCTGTTTGGACAAATCGCGTTGAAAGATTTATGTATGGTATGAATCTTTCGACATGTTGACCATTAAATATTCGACTTAGGAGTAAAGTGACGCTTACTTCTTTTTTATTTTAATTCATTTGAAATTAATCTTTGTTCTATTTAAGATTTCAAAATACAAACAGAAAAATAGGCAATCTTATCCATATTTACAGTCAACAGTAACAGTTGTAACTATAAGTTGCCAGGAAAACTTGTTGTAGCTTTCCATTGCTTATCAGTTTAACAAAATCTTTAAAAAAATTGTAATGCATCGTGTCGATTTCTTTGACAGACTCGTTAATATAAATAATTTTCCGTTTGTGGAGAAAGACTATAAAGCTCTAGATAGATAACAAAACGACACAGAAATAAAAATAGTGAATCTTGACAATAATAAAAGTTAAAAATGAAAAATTTACTTTAAATTACATTCTACACTCAGAGGGCCAATCAGCAAGTTGAAATAAAAGAGAAATAGTTCAACAATCTTATCATACATTTATGCTGTGTTGTTTCGTTATTTCAATACCTTTTATGGTGTTAGTTTTAAAATATACTTTCGGCGTAATGTTATAAAGTGTACTTTTGAATCTCTGTTAGCTTAATGCACACATCGGATCACCACGGAACAATACCCAGGGGTGCGCTCTTGAGTTGGGCGTTTGAGCATCGATTTCATGGTCTAACACTCTTTCAGTGGCTAGATAATAAGCTAGGGAATTGTATTTTCTAATTTTGTACCATTAATATGAAGTTGGAATGGATTCCATCTTCATTTTTATCTTCATCTACAAAATTAAATGAGTTGGGAATCAAAGTTAGTTTTATAAAATGGGATGCTATCGCACACTATACCTGACAATGGCCAATCATCAGTCTGGTGTAAAGCATACTATTCTATATAAGGAAGTCGATGTACACCTCATCTCAAGAGAGGAAAACCATTGGGTTAAGAATCGGCTTGTAACTGGCAGAGATTTTACGAAGGGGTTCGGAGAAATTGTTCTCTGGACTCCTTCGGAAAGTCTCTGTCAGTTACAAGCCAATTCTTCATACCTATCGAAAACTTGAGGTGTACAATGGAACGCATCCTCTCCATCCTTCTGCGTCGGCAACAGCTTGGCCTATAGCCTGACCTTGACATTTTTTTATATATGGACTTGATTGAGAGGTTTTGGTCAAGTTATTTATATGGCAAATTGAAACATGAACATATTATCTAACTATTTATTTAGAATTCATTACACATGTAAATAATTGTTAATTTGTGAGGCTGTAAATTCAGCATGTTTCTATGAAAATTACACAGTTGCTCAATATTTTGTTCATTTTTGTGCATACTAATATAATATACTTATAATATTTGGTATTGTAGTTTAATAAATTAAAAAAGCTTTTAAATCCTTCGGAATATACGTTATTAAAAAATATTAAAATAAACTTGAGCATGTTTTTATTTATAACTTTGTTATGTGTCATTTCTCTATTTCTAAAGTGTCATATCTGTTTATGAGTTTAGTTTTTCTTTAGTAATATAAAAACAACATGGCACTATCATCGTAGCGAGTTACACAACCACGCCCCAGATTGTAACGCGATTGTTGAGTATAACATACCTTACTTAATAACATTGGCTTGTTCACAGTTCGTAAAGAGGGTGTATTCTCGCAAGAATAATCCATGTATCGAATTCCCCTCTTTTAGTGCAGCACTACGAAAGTGCGTGGGTAATGTGGGAATTCTTGCACACTGCTGCTGTTTAAGAGGCTTAGGAAATGCCTTTGTCGTTTCTTCGACAAACTTAGAAGAGAAACTGTGTCTATTTCAACGAAAATAGGCCAAATAATATCGTCTTTTTCTTCTTTCAGAGCATTATTAAGTTGTGATAGATTGGTGTAAGCAGTATGTATTCTTGTTCTGGTACATCTATCTCAGGAGCTGCAGCTGAACAATATCCATCTGTGTGTGATTTAATGTCACAGCTTATGAGAGACATTAGGAAACGTGACCAGCGACAACTATTATTTCTAACCATTTAGGTACGTTCCATTGTTCAACCTCCTTGCCTCATTACCTTGCACGGTGATAGCAGATACTGCAGATATTGGAATATACCTAGATGTGAACGCTATGTGATACAGTGTAAGTTTGACTGTAGCAAAAAAGCATGCGGGGTATGCTGTCTTTGAATGAAGCGAACGACATCATTTTTTTTTTGCAAATGGTGATTCGGGGTGATGCTGCAAAATGAGTCTACATACGTATAAAATAGAGATGCTCTGTCGCTTTAAATTTTGTGACATCAGATTATCTCCTTCACGTGAGTATGCATTCGCTCACATAGGACATTCCTTTAGTCACGGAGATAATGTCACGTTAAATATCGCGTTACCACCTGACTATCGACCCACACATTAAAATTAAAAGTGTCATACGGAATGCAAATTACGAATCGAAAAAACTGTAATACTAATCTGTATAAAAAAAACATTCCATTCCTTATCTGATGATGTAAATTTGATATACATAGAATATTCATATGAAAAATACGACTATTTTGTTTTTTTACTTAAGCACTTCAAATAACTTTATTCTTGTATATTACTAAAGGGAAAAAGGCGTGAGTGTATGTATGTATGTATGTACAAAGTACAAAAATAAAACCAGTGCACCTAAAAAAATTCGACAATGTTTGAATTATTGTAACCTTGAAGCATTTATTTACTCTCTAAATGTTGGTAAAATAGTTAAAGTTGTTTTTTTCTTTTTCATAAAAAGATCTTTGTGTTTTTCTATTTTTTAATTTGTTTTGACGTCAATTTATCCTTTCCTCGTTCAATTTGTTAGTTATTAAGTATGATTTATTTTATTTTATGTCTGGTTTTGTGTGTTGTAAAATGATGCAAATAAAGTATTAATTCATTCATTCATTATTACTCAACAGCAAAACATTTGTTTAATTTTTATTATCATATAATTTGACATCAACTAAAGTTGGTTTTTTTATTCCTAAACCAATTGTATCATAGCAAAATTTGCTTGAAAATGATTGCGAGAGCGATATTAAATATCTATTAAGGTACAAAACATGCTAGAAAGAAGAAGTTTAAGACACTAAGAGTTCTGACAACTAGAAGAACAAATTAATTAAATATTAATTGACAGTGACAATATCATTGATAGTTGACCATTGTACTCAACTGTCAGTTTGGTCAATCTAATTAACAAACATACAATATACGTGGTGTCAAGGCCGGAGAAAAATATTTAAGGGATTTACTACTTAGATAATAAATGAACTCTATGTGCTTTCTTATGAGTTAAAATCAAATTAACTAATTAATTTTAAGTTAATTTACTAGAAAATTAATAAAACAATTGACACTCATAGTCAATTATTAACCTAAATGAATTGTCAACACAAATAAAGAATCAACCTAAACAAAGGAAAGTACTTTCAATAAAAATTGTGTAATTTCAACCAACTTTTTGAGTAGGTAATTGAAATTATTATTTATATAAATCTAGTAGGAATGGTTAAAAGTATTATAATCTATACTTATTAAAATTATAAAGAGCAAATTTTGTATGATGTAACGAATTAACACAAAAACTACTGAACCGATTTCTACAAAAACTACTGAAAAATTCCTTTACCTTTATATCTATTTACCGTGCGAAGTCGGAGCGGGCCGTTAGTTACAACAACATTCTCAGTTAGTCAAGAATGCTGCGTCAAATGCTATGAATGTTACGATCTACGTTGCATAAAAGAAGGCAATGCAGCAATGTACAATAAAGTTTGTGCACGAAACTTACATGATTTTATCGGTTATTATATTAACCCCTCTGGCCTCGACCCACTCCATTGAACACAATACTAGCATTGTTGCCAAATGGTCTCGTAAATAAAGTCTTTTTGTAATTACGCAGCTCCCTTATATCGTAGGCGCAGGCACATTTGTGATGTGGTTGGCTTAATTTTTAATTTATTCCATTCATAACTTATTTCTGTGTCAAACATCATCATCAGCCCATATACATCCCCATCGAGAGGTACGAAACTACCCTATTTTAGGGCGATTAGAAATGGACATGCGAGATCAGTAAAACACATGCTATACACAGCTGACACGACTCCAGGACTCAATTTGAAGACAAAACAGAACACGTAGCCTCGTGGACCAAATGCATGATATTGCATACCCCAAGAACCGGTGGTTATGTGGGGAGACTCCTCCCCAGAAGGAGGAGGCGTACCAACTATAAACCTCAGTGATCCCCCCACTACACCTGGGCGCAAGCACGTCATTCCGAAGGAGAGCTGTACCGCGACCTAACGAGTCCATGGGAACTTTTGCGAACGACTATCACAACCCCGTCAGCGTATGGCCGCCTGAGCGACAGCCTCCTGAGCCTCATCATAAAAAAGAAGGGGGACTGCGCCGCTGGCCACTAGAAGCGACCCGCCAAGTTGGACCCGGCCATGTCGCCCTCTGTCAGACTATTAGCCGTCAAAAAACATTGTCCAGGGTGTACCCCGAGGAGGAATATGTACAGGAAGTTCTACGAGGTTTTTCTCGTCGCAGTTACGTACGATATACATATAAATTTGAATTATCGAACATATTGGGAAAGTGGTACAATTAAAGTTCAGATCTCACGATTACAATATAATATCAATATAATAGTACCACGCTTTTAGAATGCTTCTAGTTTTCATAAAAATATAATTTCAACCCGACAAATTCCTTCGTTCTTAGCCAAGACACTAATACTTTCGGCAAATCCGTCTTTTCAACACACAGCTAACTTTGTTAAAGTTACGATCCGGTTAATATCCCGGAGTTTAACTAGAACAAGAGTTATGTGTGTTTTTCATTCAGAGCGGTTCTGTTAGTGCAAACTTGCAATTTATCTTCACATCCGCTACAGCGACTTTTTGGTTCAAATTTCTTCGTACCTAACGTGTAATCTTATAATTTGCTCTTGCAGTAATTTGTTTTGATACTTCAATTGCTTATTTAATTTAATGTACTCGCAAGTTGAAAAAAGTAATTTAGGTTATTTGTTTTACTTTTAAGGGTTCCGTAGCCAAATGCTAAAAAAGAGAAACCTTGTGTTTTCGTCATGTCCGTCTGTCTGATCGTCCGTATTTTTTCCGAAACTATAAGAACTATACTGTTGAACCTTGGTAAGTAGATGTATTTTCGTTGCGTAGCTTTTTGGATTAACCAATGTTTCCTTTTTTTTATTAATCTAGATACCTATAACGAAAAAAAAATGTTTAATCACTTTTACGTCGATTCCTATCGATAACATCAATTAGCAAAAACATCCAATCAATTAGGTTAATTTTATTACACTATCAATCTCAAATACCCTAATGTCATTACAATGACAGTTCGTTAATTATTCTCTAATACACGATGACATAGTGCTTTTGAGGTGTAATTGATAGACCTTTTATAGGGTTTCTTAGGCAAACTTCAGCTGTTAATGACATTCAATAATTCACTAATAGATCATTGAGATACATGAACTAAAGTTTCGAAGTAAGTACTCTAGTCAACGGGTTATATCAAAGGTAATAAATCAAAAAAGACATTATCTATTTTACATATTTGATTGTTGAAGAGAAAATTTGTAGTTTTATCAGTTGAAAAACAATAAATGAAAACTTTGATTGACTAAGGCCTCATCAGAACAACATGAGTTGTGATAACGATCAATTGGCAACTAGAACTGATAATAACTGTCATTGAACCTATGCACGACTTTAATTAGAATACAGATTGTAAATTGAATGTATGTTTTTATTGGTTTGCCTTAAAAAAAATTAAGAGTGACATGATAGATGTCAGCCATTTTTAAAAAGATTCTTTCGACGTTGCTTTGAGTGTGCTCAAGAAAAAAGACCAAACTCTATTCTCAAAAAATCATTTTAATCAAGTAATGGAAAAAATAATAAATTACAAAATCAGGAAGAAGGCCGGCGCAATTAAATAAATTAATTAATATGTATTGACGCCGTAAGTAAAAAAACAGGAATTCTTTTAAACAAAACATGTTCCTCGGGATAAACCTCTCAAACATTCTATCTAACCATATCTTTTCTTTAATTTTTTAGGGTCCAATACCTATCACAGCTTTAAAGCTTAAAATAATTAACTTTACAATGATTAACTAAGAATAACCTCGAGAAGGACATTTTTTACATCAAGAACTTCAATCAATGTGACATCATAAAAACAACAGGATGGTGACCCATTAACCATGGTACAAGCTTCTTCGGAACCTCTTGTCAGTACAGGACTAACAGATAGTATATTGTTGTGTATTCAAGAGTATTTCATGGTAATATAGACATTGTATTAACTTTTTAAACAACTCAACATATGTGAAGATTAAATTTGGTGGTCATTCTTGGTGCATTTCCAGTGTTTTGTTTTACACTAAATAACCAATAGCCCCACTGTATCTACGAGCACCCTATTAATAGATAGTCTCATGCTCTTCTGATTGTGCTCGCTGGTGGTAGCCAAAAAGTTCAGGTTACAAGATATAAACATTACATCTTTCCACGGAAAATAATAAATAGTGTAGTGAAATGAATACTTTAGTAAATAAATAGTATAGAAGAAAAGTAAGTATCCGTAGATACTTACCTCTCATCACATTACAATTCACAAGGTATTTAGAAAAGTATGCATGTGTATACTTTTATTTATGTAAACAAATCGAAAGTGTCCTCAAAAAAAGCCAGCTCAGAAGTACCCGCAATCGTCGAGCATGTATGAGGAATGTTATGAAAGTAGATGAAGCAAAAGAGATATGTAAAGACCCCCCCTACCCCCATGGGAAAAAGGCGTGAGTGTATGTATGTATATATAATTTTCTAAATACCTTTTTGGTTGCGGGAATGTATGAATATTCCCGTGGTATTATTTACAGAAGGTGCACGATAGATAAAACAACTTTTGTATGTAAAAATCGCGCGAAAGACAGGAATGGAAGGAACAGGAATTGTTTACGTACGTGAATTGTAATAGTGCGACAAAAATTCTTGTTAAAGCTAATCCAACTGAACAGAGTTTGCTTTTTATTGAATACGGCCGTGTCACGAACTGCCGCGTCGATCAGATAGGCAGCAAAAACTCTAGGAGATTAACAGAAACCCTTGAGCGTCATAAAAGTTTACTATGTGATCGGCGGAAATTGATCTAAGGAATATCAGCACTGAAATTTCGTCTTCACGGTATAATAATGGCACTTGAAAAGTTTATAGTAATACTTTAATTAAACAATGATAAGCTGATGAAAATTAAAATATTTGATTAGACAGTATAAGCAAGATAAAGGTTACGCATTAAAGCATTATATATCATTTACAACACAATATGCTTAATAAATGAACGAAAAATAAATAAACACCTAAAGCCGAATAAACACGCATTTTTTATCTCCTATGCGTTTGCCTATGAACCTATTTTTAGTGGTAAGTTTAATCTTAGATGCAGAATAAATGTATATAAATTTATTCCCATAATAAAATTTATCTAGTCCTGGTTGCAATCATTTTTTGTAATTATTTCAAAATAAATAGATTATTTAGAAAAAAACTATTTTATATATTTCGACTAAAATTAACTTACTGTAATGTAAGAAACACATCAGATATAACATTTCCTCCTAATGCTCCATCCTAAGGCGTTGTTCTTTTACATTGTGATAAAACAAGACATTTGCAAAAGTCGACATAACCTATATGGTTACACTATATAGGTTATTTCGCCTTAATAAATAAACATAATAAAAGCATTGCTAAATAAACACTCATATTCGAGTAATTTGTTCGTTCAATAGTTTATTTCGTATTTAAACGATAAATATTTTTTTTATGGTTATTATTTACATAAATTGAATTTTCGTGAATAAAAGTATTTGTGTAGTTGTGTGTACTATTTAACGTTACTCGATGTCTACTAACGAACCCAGTCGTATATTTAAGTATAATAACATATTATGTATGAGATTAATTTAACATTTTTCAGATTTTTTACCCATCTAATTAGCATTTACAATATCTTTAGAATAAAGTGACCCTACCTATGTGGGTTCAAGTCTTCTTATTAGTAACGCCAAAATAGTGGGAACTGGATTGTTCCTGCAAGGATACTTAGGTTCATTATGTCGTCTTCCTTCTGGATGTTCAGGGAGGTTTGCCGGAATCGACATTAATTTATTAAGGAGTGAAGTTGAGTCACCGAATGCCTTCATTTATGAAATTTCAGACGTAAAATAAAGGCAGTCTGGTGCGAAGTAAATTGTATGCAATCATATAATTATTTACGAGACTCTACCAAAGTTCTAGAGCAACTCTACTGAAAGGATTGACATTAATTTTTCATTATACGTTTCTAAGCATATTGCCTACGCTGCAGGTTCCCTTCGCCTTGGAAATTGGAAAAGTTCGTGAAATTTTCAGTTGTTACAGTTCTTTTCCGTTGTGAATATACAGTTGATCGTGTTGGAACATTAAGTTTCAAATATCAATCGACATCATTTCATGTATTAATTGTGTATTTTTTTGTACACTCAGTACATTCAGCAAGTGTTTCTTGTTATTTCAGTAATAGAATATTTAACATAAGAAAATAAATTATATCTACTACCTCGTGTGGTCGTTAATGACTTTATTTGTATATTTTGTATTTATTTGTATAGAGCGTTTTTGAGTGAATATGTCTCTGTAGCTTCAAAAGTAATAACCTCAGGTACGCTGTTGCTCTTATTATAGAATATTTATTTATTTAATCTTCATGTATGATGGAGTACAAAAGCAGACTATTGCCTTTGGCATTCTCTACCAGTCAACCTTTAGGTGATACAGAGATATAATGAGGTAGATATACAAAAGACAGTAACAGATGTTATAACTTTTCAATTGCATCTGCTAGTTCGACCTGTTTTTTACGTGTCGACAATGACGACTGTCGCGATGCTTTGCTGGACGACGATGCTGCGAGATTAATATTTGGCGGCGCACTTACTTGCGTCGTTTGTTCGCAGGTATCCAGTTTGCAATGATTACCGGTTTTATCCATTTTGGCCGTTTTCTCAAGAGCGGCACAACTTCTGGTTGCTCGAACTGGTGGTGGCGTCTGGATCATTATAATTGTTCTAAAACAAAGCGAGGGCTGGCACTTATTTAATCCGGCTCGAAGCTGACCACTTTTGTAAATAATAACTCCATGTATATATCACCTTTGAGCCCAATATCACATTTTATATCCTAAGACTTCCCTCCAAGTGTGCGCAATTTATTTTTAAGGCTAAGTCTGCTTGGGGAGTTTCTTACATCTCGAAGGAGTGTATTCCACAATAGAATGGAAATATGTCATAGGTAATAAGTGTACTCTTAATATACATATATAAAATTAAAAAAAATATACCCAATTACTATATGAAAAGCATACCATAACTACAGCACTTATCGTTTGCCTCAAAAAATTATCATGGGCTTATCCCATAGTCGTAGATAACAGTGAAATATAACTAAAATTTTCACAATTATCAAATTCAAACAAAAAACCTGTTTTAACAAGCGTAATAACACGAATAATGTACCTATTAAGATTATGACATTTTGACATATAAACTATTGGGATGATTCCTATCAAAACAAACTTCTCAGATTGTAAATACGAAAAATATCGAATTACACCATTCCATGGGTTTTATAAAGGACACGAATTTCAACTGACATTTAATAATAAAATGTCTCCAACATTATGGTCCTCGTAATTTAGTCCTACCCGCACTAAATAAAACGAAGTACTTCCGCTTTTCTAATTAAAAATATGTACACAGGAAGGACATTTCTTATAACGATGACAAATGATCTCAATATTTTTCGCAGCTACCTCAAATCCCCCCGAGTGAGAGGATCTGAGGGTCGGTTCCACTAAAAAACCTTAAGGTACGGCTATTAAGTACATAATTATTATTTAAATATGCAAGCGTGCACTACAAAGATTTTGAAAGTTGGAGGAATTAGCATTCTACAAATTGTACGGTTTTATTTTTAGTTTTCTAATTCCTCGTAGATTTACTTAAAATGATGTCTCGTAGTCGGTTCATTTGAAATCCGCAGGAATTATTGATACGGTAACACGTATTCTGAGCAAGGACATTAAAATCTGATGTTACATAATCAGCCTATATAGTTTAGCACGTTCACTGCTAAAATAATATATAACCAAAATAGTAGGTTTCATTAAACCCTACACGCCGACCTATTCAAGCATTTGGTTCCACAGCGCCGAATATTCACATAGAAATTCCGCCAAAAACATGTTAAACTTGTGTGAAAAATTCAGTTGTTCACTATCTTTAGTGGTAACTTCGAATAATACAAATTTTTAGAAAGATAAATTGAATAAAACGTGGGATACCTCCGGTATTGAATTTTGTGAAGTTTTTGTTTGAAGATATCGTGCAACCTTATAAAGATGGAGCAACGTAATAATAATTCTGTTATTAACTTTCTCTTCCTGCGCGGTCTGTACGAGTTTTTCCTAGAAGAGATCGTTGAGTTCTACAAGAAATAATGAAATGAGAGATACAAATCCTTACTAATATTATACATCGGAAAGTGAGATTGTTTGTTTGATTGTTGCGTTTTCACGCCGTAACTACTGAACCGATTGCTTTGAAATTTTGCAGACGTAAAGATAAAGTCCAGATTAAATAATAGGTTACTTTTTATACTGGAAAAATATTGATATTCTCGAGAAAAAAAAATATTGTTTGCTTGATGGATGGATTGTAGATGGCGCTGTGTGTCGTTTAAAAAACTAAAATATTGCAAACGAATATAAACATGTAAATTTAGAAGCAAAATGATACGATAATGAATCCCCGAAAGTGAGGAATTCCTGAGGGATGACGTACAATTTGTTTTACCGTCTAAACTGTTAATCAAACCGAATTAATTCCACGCGGGCGGAGCCGCGGGCGGAAAGCTAGTAGCTTATAATTCTTTTCTTTTTCAAAATTAAATATAGATAAATATACTGTCTAAGGTTTTCCTTTGAGGTTAAACTGTAATCGATCTTATCTTATTGTTGTAACGTAAGATGTTCAACAGCTATTAAATTAAATGTAAATCGTTAATGCTAATGCCACAGTATATATACGAGCTAAAGCAATAAAGTATTCGACGACCTCCGTAGCCACTCAGGTTTCAATCTGGCGCTATTTCTGAGGTCCCGGTGCGGGCAGATATTTGTGTGATGAATTCGAGCATTTGTGTCTTAGTTATGGCTATGTTTATATATTATATATGTTTTTATTAAAAATATTCATATATCCATACTAATATTATAAATGGGAAATTGTGTCTGTCTGTTTGTCCGTCTTTCACGACAAAACGGAGCGACAAATTGACGTGATTTACATAGAGATAGTTAAAGGCATAGAGAGTAACATAGGCTACTTTTTATCCCGAAAAAAAAAACAACAGATTCCACGGGATGCGCAATAAAGGCTTCGCTCAAAAACTACTGCATGGTTTTTCATGTGTTGTTCATCAATAGATGATGTTATTCTCGATTAAAGTTTTAGGCTATTTTTATCCCAGAAAATCGACAAACCCGTAGGATGCGCGATAAAGATTATTCAAAAACTACTGTTCGGATTTTCCTACAGTTTTCATCAATAGACAGTGATTCTTGAAGAAGGTTCTAGGCTATGATGTATCCCGGAAAAACCGATAAATCCCACGGGAGGCGCAATAAAGGCATCGCTCAAAAACTACTGCACAGATTTTCATGCGGTTTTCATCAATATATAGAGTGATTCTTGAGCAAGGTTTTGCGGTATTTTTTATCTCGTCGTCTCGTCTCGTCGCGCTATAAACCGACTTCCGCGCATATGTAGCCGTGGTCAAAAGCTATGACCCTTAACCTATAGACCCAATCCCAAAAACCACGCGGGCGAAGCCGCGGGCAGAAAGCTAGTGTATAATATATGTATATCTATCCGTTACTTTAGATCCCTTAACACAAGCCTTACAATGATTACTTTGGGCTAGGGTAATTGGTGTAAGTATAAGAAATATTTCTTCATTTATTTAATATAGAAACAAACGGGAATAATGCGTTGACACAGATATTACACCAGTTCTAAGTGCTGATCTTACCGTAGGGACATCTTTGAACACTTCCAGCGAAGAATGTTTGTGTAAATTTATTCGTACCCTTACTATTTTAGCGTCTTTATACGAGTGTACAGTAATATTACAAATAAAGTTATAAATATCCAAAGACAATGACAGCGTTGCTATTTGAAAGCAATGATTCAGTTTTAGTTCGCTTTCACTTATTGGTAGAATTGGCCCTCTAATTCTGAGTCTCTTCAGGCACGCGAGCCATCCACGTGGCGTTCGTCTTATGTAAATCGCCAAGGTTTAGCTTTTACGGTTCACCTGACAAACCTTTTTAGGTGCGTGCAAAATATGGCGGCTCCGGAATTTCAGTTCAGGTGACGGAATGTGAAATTAAATAAGCAGCACATATCGTAAAAGTGAAGTGATAAACCAGTACAACGAACGTGCGCCCGACACCAGTGCCCTGCCCTACAAGTTTTAAATCTTATTACATTGAATACTAAGTTTATAATCGATTTGAGATGTTGTTTTAATTTTTCGTTATCCTGATGTTTCCTTCTGAGTGTCTGCAATTCGACAATTGAATTGCCTCCAAACATTAAATTGGTTAAAAATAGATTAAATTACAAAAAAACTTTACGAAACTTGTTTTTTGAAACCGTTACTTAGGATAATACTTTTATCCTAAGTAACGGTTTCAAATATATATGTATATTGCTATATATATATTGCTACGGTATATAATATAGTGCTACGGTGATTATGACTCCTGGCGAATCGATGCGGCTCGCGACAGATCTTTTTTTTTTTTGGTCTCCTATTTATTTACCCTTGTTATTAACAAATATCATTGTTTTTTAATTATAAACAATGTTCCGTATGTTGCAAAACGCTGCAATATTAATAGAGATTATGAATTCATAATCTCTATTAATAGGTTGTTCTTACTCTCTTCTCGTTCGTTCTCTTCATCTCTTATTTTTTATGTGTGATATAGATAAGCAAGCAAACTGCCCAGTTGGTGGTAAGTACCTACAGGCGCTTATAGTACATGTTCTGAGAGATTTTCAACAAAAAAGTAACCCAACATAGCGTATGTTGCCAAAATTTGGCATGACTTAACTCAACATTTTTAAGAATCGGCTAAGTACTATAATGTTTATCGCGCACGAGGGGTTCCGTATTATTTGACTTACTTAAATATTTTAATTTAATTATAAATTTTTAAAGTGAAATATTTACTCAAAAACTGTTCACGGTTATTAATATTGAGCAAAAAATCACGTCTGGTACCTTCTCCAATATCTTTTTCAATTGATTTTCAGTTTTTGTTTTTGTAGCGGCAACAGAAACACATCATGTGTGAAAATTTCAACTGTCTATCACAGTTCATGAGATACAACCAGTGACATAAGGATAGACAACAGCGTCTGTGTAATAACTTTGGATACAGTAAAGTAAAAAAATAAACTAATAGTCTGTTCATATTAAATTCAATATGCAAAGACACGCACCCCAAACAAATCCACTTTCAGACACATGTTTAATGTGACTTAATTCCCAGATAAGTAGTTTTATACCGCACTCAAGTACCATATTAAGTTTCCATCCCTTTTGTGATGAATCACTCTTAAGCCCCCGTCTACCTTTGAACAGGCGAAGCTTATTGTAAAGCAGATTCTCATGAATGTTATTCGAATCTTCATTTGAAATACAATTTGCGCCGAGAGCACACCCAACGCCTTTACGTAGGTGCTACAGAATCAATTTAGGCGAGCTTATTAGATATCTTCTGTGTGTGACTAGTTTTCTTTATGGACGGGATGTGGTCTGTAGTTTTAGTTGAACGTCTTAAATAGGTCTTTTCCAGTACGAATTAAGGGACAAAATAAAGAGGAATTCCATCAGTAGACGTTGGTATATTGGTTGATATTTGTTGGGAACTATTTGCTAGGGTGACCGTGATTTAAAATCCTATATCATAATTTCAGCCAATAAACGCCCACTGCTGGATAGGCCCCAAGGATCGTACATATCGTCCACTAGCTTTCTGCCCGCGGCTTCGCCTGCGTGGATTTCGGGATTGGGTCTATAGAGGGTTAAGGCTCATAGCTTTTGCCCACGGCTACATATGCGTGGAAGTTGGTTTATGGCGCGAAAGTTTATCGCGCTTTCCGTGGGACTATCCATTTTTCCGAGATTAAAAATACCGCAAAACCTTGCTCAAGAATCACTCTATCTATTGATGAATGAAAATCTGTGCAGTAGTTTTTGAGCGAAGCCTTTGTTGCGCATCCCGTGGGATCTGAGGATTTTTCCGGGATAAAAAGTAGCCTATGTTACTCGGGGATAATGTAGCTTTCCAAATGGGAAAGAATTTTTGAAATCGGTCCAGTAGTTTCGGAGCCTATTCATTACAAACAAACAAACAAACAAATCTTTCCTCTTTATAATATTAGTATAGATAACGTACGGTTCTGCGCTGCTAGCATCCAACGCTTTCCTGCGATCTTGACCAAGTCGACTGTCATCTTGTGGGAGGCCAACGCTACGGTATTCGGCATATTAGGCCAGTCTTTAAAGCCTGAAACCCGAAAGAAATTACTAACTCGCTAAAAGGTTGAGGGGTCATTAAGGAAGGTGAAATACCTTACCGTGTGATTTTGCAGCACTCTGGGGTGTACGGAAAGGGTTCAAAAGGGGTGAAAAGTGTTTTTTGTTAATAACATTGTCAAAAATATGTAACACGCTGCAAACTTAAAATTAGGTTGTTTTCATTGTTTTGTAACGTGTCTTAATTTTGCAGCGTTTTGCAATGTACGGAACATTGTTTTTTATTAAAAAACAGTAAAATTTGTTAATAACAAGGGTAAAAAAATTAGGAACACGCTGCAAATTTGGAATTAGGTTGTTCTTATTAATTGGTAAGAACAACCTATTAATAGAGATGTCGAATTCATAATCTCTATTAATATTGCAGCGTTTTGCAACATACGGAACATTGTTTATAATTAAAAAACAATGATAATTGTTAATAAAAAGGGTAAAAAAATAGGAGACCAAAAAAAAAAGATCTGTCGCGAGAGATCTATGACGATAACGGCAAGTGCTACGGTGATTATGACTCCTAAAGTAGTCAGTAAACTTATGACTCCTGGCGAATCGATGCGGCTCGCGACAGATCTTTTTACAAGGTATGATAATATAAAACGAATGTAAGCTCATGGTAGCTATACAAGTGTTCGAATCGTGCTTATGAGCATACATTTGATGTCAATAAGTGCCTGCCAGTATATGTTAACAATTTTTTTTTATCTTGATTTTGTATATTTTACACCAAATTGTATATCGATTCACATTCCATAGATAAAGCGTACTATACTGACGTATTCTGCTCACCGAAATATAGAACCTTAATCCATTGTTACGTCTAAAGGTTTCTAATAATTAATGCTTTCTTTTCCTGTTTTCCTTTTGCTAAGTACTACCTAATTACATACAATGAACGTGCGTTCAATAGACTGTGATAATATTGATAGCTATTGGTGGAAGCTCGACTAACCACATGTAAGCATTTGTTTATGAGAGACATAAACAAACGAAAAATTGAGAGAGTGGTTGCCAATTACTCTGAATTATATTAGGTATATATTATTAAAATTCCAATTGAATAAATAAAGAAACGAGAGTAAATAGATAGAAACTTGGAAAAAGAAAGCAAAATTAATGATGCACGCTTACGTCGTTACGCTACGTTTTATTTTATTTTTCACTCCTCGTTTTTGTATTGGAACCACAGTCACAATATTTCAGAGTCGAGTTATAATTTGTATTATACGTACTACCCGCGACTTTCTCTATGTGGAATTAAAAAAAATGTTTCTTTTTTTGTTTCTTGCATTTTTGTTTTAATAATTATTTATTTTCAGTTGTTTATATTAGCTTCATTGAAAAAAATCTGTATATATAAAATTTGGTGTACGATTTCCTTGGGCTAAAACAATAACGCTACCGCATGAGCTGCGCGCGGTACTGGACAATACTTGGACATTACAACATTACTTTATTTTTCTAAAATAAAAGATTTTTTCTAAAATAAAAGTAACCCAAGTTACTCTTTATTACGTCAGCTACCTGCCTATAAAAGACTTGTCAAAATCGGTCTAGCCATTTCAAACATTAGTCGGAACACACAGATAAACAGATAGATGACGCCTTTTAGTTATATCTATATAGTATAGTTATATAGTATAGACTATTGTACCGTATTATGCAACAATACAATTGAATTTTTACCTCCATTACATACGTTAGGAGATTTTGGGAGAATAATGTTTTTAAAAAGCTTTGCAAATATAAACTTTATTACCATCCAATAAACTGTCGTACCAGAGTAGATTTGTTAGCAAAGTTCAACTGAAAGTTTTGATCACACAAAAATAAAATAACATCGTTGGTAAAGAAACAGCGCAGATAGTATGTAAATCGGAGATCAAGATCTCATTTTAAAGCAGCGTAGTAAAATCTATGGCTCGTAAAGCACCTATCCCTGAGTGGGGTCGAGATGTATGGGGAGGACGTGACCGGCTAACGCTTGAGGTATAGGCGGCATATAAATTTGAGGGTCAGCCACTGGTGTTGATAATAACGATAAATATCTATAAGATCAGGATCTACTTATACAACTCATAAAACTCATATAAACATTAATCTGTGTTCCATACTGGAACTCTCTCTTTCTCTCTTTTCTTGGCCTGTTCCCAATTTTTTAGGGTAGGAGTAATGTAAAAAAAAAAAAACGTCTGGCGGACGAGGGAAATTGGAGGGCTGTGGCCTCCTTCTGTGTAGCATTGATGCTCTAGAAGGAGGCCGCCGATCGGGGTCGGGAGATGGCCGATCCCGCTGGAAGGTGGAAGGAGGCGGCGCCGGGCTCGGTAGCACAGCTGCGGCGCCGCCCCGGGTCGCCGGCGGGCGCGAGGAAGTCGCGACCGCTACGCCGACCCGGGATGGACCACGCCCCTTCCGTGGCCGGGGGAAGTCGTCGGTGGAGGAGACCGGGGGAGGTAGTGTAGCCACCCCCGAGGAGGGCTCCCCTGTATCGACGGGGGAGCGGAGGCTGGGGGTTCCCGGAAGTAGCTTGGTAAGTTCCGGGGGCTCCCTTCATGCCTGAGGAAGGCCATCCCTGAGGTTTTTAGTGGGTGGGCCTCCTCCTTCTGGGGAGGAGAGCCCCACATAACCGCCGGCTCGCCACAGCCGGGGTATGCAATTTAATGCATTTTCCTCAGGGGAACAAAAAAACAAAAAAGGGTCGGAGTATTGTGTTTTCTTCTTCCACTCTCCTTTCTCACTTGCCATTTCCACACTCTTTTCTACAACATATCAACATTCACACAGTCCATTCATCGCTTCTTCTCTTCCTCTCCCCACACTTTTTCTTGATTTTATTTGATGATATGCAACAGCATACTTGTTTGATAAATGTTATCATTTCCTGAGTGAGTCGAATTTCGATTTCACTCTGGAAGCAGTCATTGTCTTTGTGTAATGGTAAGGCGCCCTCTACTTGATGACAGACCTAACTGTCTATTCGAATCCGACAACCGCTGCAAATGTTTACGAAGTCCGACATTTATTAAAGTATCAATTGAGATCTCCCTGTGTACGGAAGATCTACTTATTAGTGCCTGTGTACTCCTAGTTGTGACACGTTTGCGTTGTTTCTCATGTTCGATATCACCTCTATATAAAGCAGAATACCAGTGCAGCAAGCTATGCAGAGTTACATATTATTATGTATTGCTTTGTTTTGTTATTGTTGTAGGTATCGTTGTTTAGTCAAAAATAAATGTATTCATTTTATTTCTAATTTACAAGCTTTTAAAAGTAGGAATCCAAAATTTCAGATTAATTTATGTCACCTCTCTTTCGAAGTACTTAACTCAATATTTCAAAGGCTGCACAAACTGAATGACGACGAAGCACTAATGTTTATACCGTTATAAAGGCATGAGTATAGTAGTTTCATCTTTTATAGTAAATTAATAATAATAGTATATTTTTATTTCAATCTTACAGTTGTGGAAAATATAGAAAGAAAAAGAAAAGTGTCATTTGTATAGCAAAATCTTTTAGGCTGAAAGAACTCTACTACTTTTGTCCTAAGTCCTTGAAACTCTACATCAGCTGTTACCTAAGTTTACTAATAGTTCAACTTATAATTTTATACTATACTGTTAAGTTTCGGTTTTTCCTAAAGTAAGTAATAGAAATCTCTGCATCAAATAATACATTCATGTAAGATGTAAACAAATTCTTACTTTTCCTAAAAGTCACAAAAGATAGACACGTGTCTCCGAAGCTCATTACACTTAAACTCAAGTCACACTAATAAAAGAAAAGATTTGATTTTGCTTCGTTGCTTATTCGTTTCAATCGTAATTTCGGGACTTCGGTATCCTTTCACCCGGATCGAAAATCAACCTTTACGTAAGAGAAAACGACGATTAGACGATTACGATCCATAGATAATTAATTACAAAAAAGCTCATTTTGTGCAATTGTCTGTACAAGTTATAAATCAATGCATTATTTCGATGTTAATACCAAGTCTGCTATCAAAAATCTGGTGAAATACGGCAATCGGGTGCAGCAAAAGCCTCAACCTTTGATTTGAAAGTTCGACCAAAGTTGGAACGTATCGAATTTGAAACGTTATGTTAGTGTGATATGGAACGTGTGATTTAACCGCATTCGAGAAGTTATATTGCATATTTTCGACGTCAAAACTACTTTAATACTCTCAGTCTTTGATTTGGGTGTATTGAAAATTAATGTATCGGTAAAATGGAATCGAAAACTGATCACTTAAAATAAACCTCAAAATTACCTAATGGGCCATTTAGAAGGCTAAGCTTAGGAGATAGCAAAGGAGTTTCGAATCGAAAATGATGAAATCAACAATAAAGTTTATTAACATGGCCTGAAGAATTTCGAACCTTATTGCTGCATTGCATGCACATTACAGTGCATGAAAGACCTGTCTTACTGTGATCTGTCTTGAGGAGCGGTGGCTCTCGATACAAGAGCCATTAGGACCAAGGCTTTAGGCTGAGTTTGGTGGATAGGTCACATCGATCGAACGGCCTCGATCGCTGGAGTCATACATAACCAGTGTAACACTTGATTGCGGTGATAGCTATCAGGGTCTGAACATCTTCTCTCCTGAGGAGAAAACAAAAGGTCTTTCTTTAGTTAAGTATGAATTATCTCTACATTGGTAATCTATTTGCTTAGTAACAGTTAAACCCGTACATATGTAATCAATAATTACAGCGGTTATTCTTTCGTTTGAAACACCGATAATTTATATTGCTTAGTATTAGTTTAACTCAGGCATATTATTTAACTGCAACATGTCTTTTTTTACTTTAATTGATTATTGATGACTTAAAATTAAATCTTAAATTTAGTTGTTAATCTTCCTATTAAATTGGAGCATTCTGGATATATATATATATATATTAACCTTCATTAGTTTTACGACTTCCACGGAGAAGGGAGTAGCGAGAGTGACTGTCTTACCCTTCACACCAGAAGACAGCAATGCTATCCATTGGGATAGCATTGCTATCTTCTGCAGCAATCTGCATGATAGTATAATAACTTTTTATAAATATTAACATAATATTTGCGGTCAAGCCAGAAGATCTTTGGCAACGCGTGGAGGTATATTTTACCCGAGAGTAATATCTCTGTAATATACAAAGGCACTATAGCAGCTGATCGTGTATGCCGTACCTTACGGCAATTTAACTTAGGCCCCAAGCGCTACATCTGAGTTACGGTTCACATTACTAATATTGCACACCTAACAAGAGCTTTGTAGAGAGAACTTAGTGGAGCTTCATGAGCGATGCGGTAAATCCAATTAAACTGCAATAGGATAGTAGATTTGGTGTTGAATATATCACTAGATTATAATATATAGAGATATGTAAATAGTATTAACTTAAATACGCTAAAATCAATTACGAAAATAGTGATACGCTAACGCTTCCATACAAAAATAAGAACATATAAAAACTGAATGAACACTTAAGGATAGAAGTAATAAATCTTTCTAGTCCTGGTGATCTTCATCAAATTCTTTCAACACTAGTTCTATGCTGCTAAAAAGGCATTTTACGAAAATCTGAACAAATTATCTGACGATATACAACTTCTGTAAAACAATGTCTTTATATACTTTATTATATGTGGACAAACTTAGAAGAAATGACTTAGTTTTATGTCTATACGATTAAATTAGTGACAACCAATATGCTATTTATATTTCTCTCGCATTCAAATTTTTTTTTTCAGAAATTTCTTGTTCGGTTACAAAAGCTTATGGAATGTAAATGTGTATCGATTATTACCAAATAATACCTAGCAGTATAAATCATTTCATAGTAATAGAAATGACTAAAGATAATTTTATTTCATTATAAGACCATTATATTATACACGAATCGATTATTTGGTAGTTAACTAAAAACCAACTTGGTTGACCGAAACTAAACTTTTACAACTTTTGTTCCAAAATAGAGTTATAAACTAAAAATGCTGCCATTTTATCGATTATAATTTTCGTTAAGCGGCTTCAATAAGCTTGTTTGAATCCTTTCATTATTTATTCATTTCTTTGTCATGATTTTTATAGAATTTTCTACTTCTGAATTGAACATTGCAAAGAAGGATTATTTTATGTCCTATCAAAGGAAGACTGCCGAAGATAATAAAACATACCTGCTTTTCCAAGACGTTGCGCGAATCTCTTTCCTAGCCATAATCTTGGACGTAAAACTGAAATTTTAGAAAAAAATTAGAAAATCTATGATCTTATAAAATGAACTAATCAAATATACCTTTCTACAGAATAATTATATAAATAGGTATAACTTATAATATTTTTTCAATACATTAACAGTTGTGTATGTTTGTTAATATTAGCAACAACACTAGAACAAATGTAAAAATGAAATGGCGTTCAATTTTAGTTTAATTTGATTCCAAAAAAAAATAAATAGAATTTCCACTTTTTTTTACAGGATAGGGCAGCAAACGGATCACCTGATGGTAAGCGATAACCGTTGCCGACGACGAGAGGCACCCGCAACACCAGAGGAGTCACAGATGCGTTGCCGGCCTTTTAAAAGGGAATAAGGGGGGAAGGGGGGGTTGGGCCTCCGGTACCCTCACTCACTCGGTGAAACACAGCGCAAGCGCTGTTTTACGCCGGTTTTCTGTGAGGTCGTGGTATCAATCCGGTCGAGCCGGCCCAATTCGTGCCGAGCTCTCCCACGGTGAAAAGTTGTGATTTACTCCAAACGGCCAACACACTAGATTTGTTTAATTTTAATTCAAATTTTATTTAATTTGAGATATCATTTTATCATTGAAATAAGTTTATTTGTATTTATCAACCGCGTCATTTTTTTAACTTTTTAAAGTTAAATGTCAAAAAAAAATTGTTGATGACATGATAAATTATTACTTGGAACAAAAAATCATTCTGATAGTGTGATGTTATGAAAATCTTAAGAGTTTTGACTTGGTTTTTTTTAAATTTGCTTTTTTGTGACATAATTTTATTTGCAAAATGGAAATGACATGTTTCCCTTGAATACTTGATATTTGTCAAATTGTAAGAGCTAACAAGAACTTATATTGAACTATTTATTGTTTAGTTTAAATTATTACTTTAATTTAAATTAAACTTTTCTATCAATGCAGTTTAAATACACTGTTATTTATTACATGTAATGCAGTAGTAAACAGAGAGATTGTCCATTATCAATTTTTTAAAGATATTTTATTTTTACAAGCTTTTTTACAAGCTTTTATTTTACTTTCACCTGTCCCGTTGTCTGTCTGTAATCAAATCTTGCAACTTAAATTTGGTATACACGTTTAGTTCGGATGACAATGCATGATTAACTGTGTGACGTCATTCTAAATGCAACATGGCGGCGTATCCAATATGGCGGACCAATTATTGTTAATGCACTCCTACAATATGGGTATCAAATAAAAGGGCTTGCCAAGAATAACTAGAAAAATAATGTGACGTCATTCTAAATCCAATATGGCGGCGTATCCAATATGGCGGACCAATTATTTTTTATGCACTCCTACAATATGGGTATCAAATAAAAGGGCTTGCCAAGAATAACTAGAAAAAAATAATGTTACGTCACTCTTAATCCAATACGGCGGAACACCAAAAATGGCGGATAATATTCTTTTATTCGTTCCTACAATATGGGTATCAAATGAAAGGGCTTGTTCTCAGCAAGCCTGTAGAGGTACTAAAAAGTTAAAAATAAAATTAAAGAAAAAAACAAGCTTTTTAATCTTTGTTTTGTTTAAATTTAGATATATCGTTTCAATAGTCGATACTGAAGAAGCTGATTTTTTTTCTGATAATTTTATTTTATAGACGACTATATCTGCATCTGAGCACTCTATTTATTTATGAATATATATATATATTATATATATATATATATATATATATATATAAAACAAATTATGCATATAGCGATGCATCACTGTTTATCTTCTAAACAATCATAAGCCCAAAGGCCCGTAATTCCCCGTGATGGAAGCGCTGAAACATGGCAAGGGACTAATACTGTGGACGTGATGCATTCCCTCCCACTGAATAATGCGATACATTGCAAGATACATGAGCTGTACGCTATTGTTTGCTTAGAACCTATCGAGGTGAGTGCTATAAATACCATAACGTGTTTGTTGAGAATAGCTCACACGTTATTTTATTTTAAACTAGCGGACCCGACAGACTTCGTCCTGTCAAAAAGATTTGTACAGTGGCAGTTTTTTGTTCCTAATTATTTTATAGATAATGTCGCATAGCCAACCAAATCGCAAAAAAAATCTAAATGACCTATTACATTTTGTGGCTATTCAATTTTGGAACGTGACATTAAATCCTCCAACGATGTATTCTGTGCTCCAACGCACGCACGCACACTGTTTTGATAGATATGATTGAATTTCAACTATATGTATCGTTAATAAAGCGCAAATTGACTCTTTGATGTGTTAAGGAACACACCTTCATTGCTTAGACAACAGTGATTGCTTACAATATGAACTTTATACAATAACAATAAAACTCAATTCGACTGTACGTTTTAGTTAGAAAACATTTGCATGGGAAAATAAAAGGGCTGTTTTTAGGGTATTTCCGATAATTATTCGAATTTTCCTCATTGTAAGAACCCTCCTTGAACTTCAACGAACATTAAAAAAAAAAAGAATTGGCCAAATTGGTCCAGGCGTTGTTGAGTTATGAGCTTACCAACACATTTTGCGATTCATTTTTATATATAAGATTAGCAAGTCTAATGCATGGGTACTTATTCGACGCATTATGAACTGAGGCTTCGGGTCAAAACATATTTATCTGTCTATTTCGATCGCAATTCTTCTTATGGAGAGGTTCTTTTCAAAACACTGTAAAATCCACATATACACTGCCACCTTTTCTTAATGTATTTTTAGTGATTTCACTGCTATATCTTATGCCTCAAACAGAGTAAGAACAATGAATTGCTACTGCTTTTTGGAAGAAATTGTGCCAGCATTATTAGCCTTTTTTGTAATTGTCTAAACTATAACACGCGACCTATATATCTTAAAACGGAGGTCCATTACACTTTATAATATGTCAAAGGATTTCAAATTAAAATGTCGGCATAATCACACCGAGCTTCGATCCTGTATTTTAAGTTGCTTGGTGTTGATTTGAAGACATTACATTCTAAAGTGAAAATAATTGTTTTTCCGTATCAATCGTAAACACATATGTACGTTGTATGGTAACAACATAATTTATTTTAAATTTTGTTATTACTTTTGATAAAGCTAATAAGTTTCTTGCGCCCATTCTTCTTATCAACTAGAAAATACGTCTTGAATGGGTGGTAGGAAAAAAAAATTGGGCGATTCAAAAGAACTTTCTATAAAGACATTTGAATAAAAGTAATTTTGATTTTGATCAGTATTATGTGTTTATACCCTTGTCAATAAATAATATAATGTATTCGCGTAAACATCGTCAGACTACAATACTTTATTGTATTTGCAGCTCAAAAACAAGCTACCATGTTTTCCCGCTGGGTTCCGGGTCACCTTACATTTAGGCCCGGATATCCGTTTCTATCCGGCAACATACTTCATCCGCCCTTACAAAGCGGCTAAGCGGCCGGCGCTGTCAGTTCCGCGATTTAATTCTTTTAAAGGGTTGACCGGAGCCAGGATATTGCCACGAAAGATTTTCAATTTGCACCCGGATTGAATTTTATTTGCGGCTTTCCCTATGTTTAAACATCCTGTGTGTTAAATACATGTTGTAATGTGACAATGGCGTTTGGAAAACATGTTGGGTGGTAAAATTTGTGGAGTTCTGTCCAGTGTGAACACGACATGGGCTTTGTATTTTTATTATTTTGTTCTTAAAATGTTGTTTAAAATCTATAAAAGTCATTTACTTAAAGAAGGTACAGTATGTGGACCAAACTATTTATACGGTGCTGATTAGCTCTACACAGATACTGTAGGGCTGTATACTTTATCTGAACTTAATTTTCTAATGACAAACGTTATGTTACGCTTTGAAGGTTAGTACTAATTATGCGAATGCGCGCGACTCAATCTCGTGACATTATGAAACTATCGGCAAACTTTATACGAGTATCATTATCCACATCGTCCCGCATCTCTCTCTAATTTTACTGTACGAATATAAGAGTAATGTGAATTCGAATTATCGAATTCGGAATACTTTCCTGTTAACTAAATTTGCATTGCAACAGTAAGCAGAACGACTGTAAAAGCGCTGAGTTCTATAACATGACAATATCATAACATTTGTCAATTTGACACAGATGACAGTTTTATGTCCAATTGACAGATTTTGTTTAAAATAAACAGCCTGTTTACGCCAAAAACCTGTTTTGCGGTGCTTGGCCGCACGCACTCGCTAATAAATAGTACTCGTAGTGTGTGTTACAACGTGGTGACTAGACTGACGCGATAATAACAGACCGACCTATACGACCGACCCGTGCCTTTACATTTTTATTCCTATTTATTGTGAGTGTACCTAAACTGTTCCGGAGAGAATATTGAAGAGAAGAGAAGAACTGAGTGAATAATCATCAATAAAGTGATTAGAGAATAATAGAGCCCTACATAACCGCCGGCTTGCCACAGCCGGGGTATGCAATTTAATGCATTTTCCTCAGGGAAACAAAAAAAAGAAAAAGGGTTCTCCGAAGGCGTGGTGAAAACGCGGTAACAATTCATTTGTTTGACGTCAACACAACAAACAACGATAACAGGGCCAAGCACGTTGATTACATATACACGTTTGTCGTATGTATGATTTGTTTGATAATGTACTTGTAAAATCACGCAACTGATCTGATTACAGATTGATTAACAATCCTAACCGAATTCGACATTGATTGGGACGTGAACTGAGACTATATAATCGCACTGACACTCTACATATTAGAGTTGTGTCGTTCATGAATGAATGCTTCAATTGGACTAGTCCACTTCGCAATTATATCTCCTTCACTCAGTCATTCTGGTCCCAACTAGTTCAGTAGTTAATTTAGTTCATTAGTTCCCAAAACACTTCTTTCACTGAAGGAGAGTAAAGCGAACGGATAGATTACAAACATAGCGTGCGAGAGCGAGACAGTTGATTGGATTGGCATCCAATGTGGGTCAATTCCACTACCGAACCATGCCGCTTATCCAAACCGAACGCTAGAATATCACGTCATCTAACAATCTATGCGATTCTATTGGTTAAAAGTAACGTTTCGGCTGTGATTTGTTTGTGGAATACAGGAACTAGAATCACCGGCCGGTCGGAGTCTGCCCGCACACAATTTCATGTCTTATGGCGCAAACATTATGTTTAGTTTTACTTGAATAATTAGTTGAAGGAATAATTTGTTTATGAATAATTTCATATTCTTTGCTTAAGTTCTAGTCTGCATGTGCATAATATATACGAGCATGGCGTATACTAATCCAAATTCGTATGTAATATCTGAAAAATAGTGTAAACATTTCAATAGTTTTTAGTAACTTTTAATTACTCCTGCATTATGTATCATACATGTGTTTAGTTATGCAGTCAAATTGACATAACGTCGCATACCTACTTAAAAGAACTACGATACAGATGGACTAATTGGACTATACAAATGAAGTGACGTAAATGAACTAAGCGATAAGGTGACTCAAATGGACTACTGAAGTACTAAGCCATGTGAACTAGAAGAACTAAATGAGTGATATACTTCATCTAGTCCAGTTGAAGTATATCATTCTTTACACTTCAGTGAACTATTTTGCGCACCTTTACTACATATGTATACCCTTATTGACGCAATCAATACAAACCTTGTAAGAGCCTATCCTAATATTATATCCACTCATAGTCATATCCACAACTCTTTTGGTAATATAAGCTCTTAATCCAGTGCATGTAGCGTATTAGTCAAACTAGCTTTTTTTAAATACTAAACTGTTACGATTTTATCTAAGTTAGTTACAGCATAAAATGTTATGAATATATTAACTTTTGATGTAGACCAAATTTTTTTTTGCTGTCAAACCGCTTGCAATCCATGTTTCATTCACAGCGCCAACAATAGTCGCGGCGCGATATTGACAGCCGAATAAGTTTGCATTCATTTTAGACATACGTGAGCTTATCGACATTTTTGCTATGATAACGTCAAGTGTTTTGAGATGAAACTATCTGTGGTGGGATGTGAAAGACGTTTTTGTTTTCAGTTACCTACATATCTTATAGTGCATTGACATAATATGGATCAAATGACGCATCTTCGCTATGTTGATGATGTCGTAGTCATGGCTGAGATCACGGAAGATTCTAAGATTAACAACAAGTGGGTCTTTAAATGGAATTGGATAATTCCTACATGGATAATTATAACAATTATGACGAGATCATGTGAACGTTTTACATTGGAAGTTCTTATCATAAAACATAATACATCTTTTAATGAATTTGAATATAATATAAAATAATAATAATAATACTTTATTTGTCTTTGAAAAGGGTACATAGTGGTTGTTGTTAATGTTTGACCGCCTATTCAACCATAAATGATAGCATGCAAATACATAATAATATAAATTTTTAAATGATCTTCAAATAGTTAATATAAAATTCTTTAACAATATTGGTAGCATTAATCAACTCTTTACAGTGTGTTTGTGCATTTATGACATAAAGTTTTACTTTTCCCTATAATTAATAAAATCTTGCACAGTGTAAAATGTGTGATCCATCAAACATCTGTGCAATGCCTTTTTAAATTGATTGAAAGGCATATCTTTTATGCGTCGTGGAATTTATTATATATATTCATGTACATATAATAGCAATTTTTCTTAAATCGAGCACTGTTTATGACGGAGTCTACAATTAATTTATCACCATTCCTCGTATTAATGGGATATATATATTTTGCACATTTAAAATAGGTAGGATTTTGCTTCACGAATTTTCCTACTTCTAATATGTATAAGCACGGTAGTGTAATATAGTGAAAGAAGATGTAGTAACAAAGACGAAGTTAATAGATTGCTTTGACTCGTAGAAAGAATGAACGAAAGACGACTGATGAAAGAAATTTACAAGACAAATATGCATGGAGCAGTTAGTATAGGACCTAGATGAACATACTTTGGATCAAATGGATGATATACTAATGGAAGGTCAGGTTAAAATAACCATAATTGACAATAATACATAAAAGTATCCATAAAAGCCTTGGAAGTTAGGGAAGTATATTTAGATTGTAGCAAGTGAAAAACTGTAACCTCTGCCTACCCCTATGGGAAACACGAGTGAAAACTCTTCTTTTTAAAATTTGGCGTGTCCCACAGAGTTCATAACGACCTGCTGCTATTGTCTTTGTTACTTTGCATGCATAAATAGAAATAAACTTTAGTAAACAAAAATGCTCCATGTGTAATTGTTTCATATTTGTAACTATTGTATTTAACTAACAACTTTTGTAAAATTGTGACATGATGAAGATGGCTGAAACTTGGAATGTTATAATGAAATGTTATAATGATGTGAAGTCAGGCAAAATAGTGTCTGACAGCTACAGAGATATAAAGCAAGAAATATTCAGATATCACGGGGAGCCAAACGGTGACGAGACGGAGGCGTGTCTGCCATTTTTTATGGTCGAAAAAACCTATAAATCAGGATTGTCGTGTGGTGAACCGTTTCGGCGAACATTCGTTTGTTTCGACAAAATTTACATGTAAACCTGTTTTCAGGAATTCAGAAAACCTTTAACTATAGCATAAGCACCGATAACGTGCATGAAAAATGCCGGCGTCAATTCACGATTCTCCGTGCTCCTTTTATTTGACTTTGATATTTCGTCGGTGACTATCAGTATTTTTAATTGAATAGCAATGGCGAAGCCCCATACAAAATTTTATTTTATATCATTTCATTCGATAGTGTAATTGTTACGCCATACAAAACGGGAGGTGAATTTGTTATTAGCCGAGAACATTTTTGTTTTTTTTTTCAACGTTGTGTTGTAAGTATGCATATATATGTATTTAAATAAATATTACTATTTCTATTACCTTCAATCAACATGAAGTGAAGGATAACTTAAGATCACACCAAGAATATCTGCTCGGATAGTTTTTTCTTACATGTTAACATAAATGAAGCGAAGTTACCCAAAGCTTATTGTAGTTGTAAAAAGCAGCTTTGTTATGGTTTGAAGGGTAATACAAACAGTAAAATGATTGAGTACTATTACATAATATTTCTTAATACCCTTATATTTACTTAATATTAACGCTGTAATTTACTGCCACCTTTTACCCGGCCTTAGCGTGCCTGTGTGTCTTACCCTATTTTAAATGTACCTCTTTCGATCTCCAAAATCTACTCGCGCTCCGTTACTGCTCGTGCTGCTAAATTGTGAAATAAGCTACCAGCCAGTGTTCAAGATTATTAATTCATTGTTTCTTTTAAGTAAAGGAACACTACCATAATCATATACAGGTTGGATATTTGTAATGCCATCTAGAGGGGAAGTACTCTTAATACTGTAGATAGAAAGTTTTGCTTAAAGGAAACATCCCTTTATTTTTGAAAAGAAATAAAACTGCATTCAAAGATTTTTGAAAATTCACTTGCCCCACCCGGTAATCGAACCGACTAAAATCTGCAAAAGTTTCATCGTGTATTTTTATTGCACCGATCGGTAGGGTCAATTATAAGGATCAAATCTCTCTAACAAATTTTATAAATTAAATGAAAGGAAAACATTAATTAAGTATGTACAAAAAATGATACACTAACTAATTAATTGTTCGAAATGTGCCCCATTTTCTTGAATACACAAATTTATTCTTCGTACGATTTCATTGCTGGTAGCCTTTAAAAGTGTATTGTGGTGAATATTATTGATAGTATTTTGTACTTCCACTCTCAATTCGTTGACATTAGCATACGATTTAATGTAAATTTGATCTTTTACATAGCCCCACAAAAAAAAATCTAAAGGGGTGAGATCTGGTGATCTTGCAGGCCATCTGATTGTGCCGTTTGTACCAATCCATGTATTAAAATGGTTATTAATCCAGGCAGTAGTGATTCTGCTGTTATGGGCTGGAGCACCATCTTGCTGTAGAATTATTTGGTTTCGCTCTTCATCGGGGAAACCATTTAACTCATTTCTTAATAAATCCAATATTTCTAAATACTTTACAGTGTTTAGGCGACCTTCGTACACATGGACTAACACAACCATATTTCCCATAATTCCGCACCAAACGTTGAAAGAAAATCTTACTTGACTGTTAGTAAGTTAAGTAAAACTTTCTATCTACAGTATTAAGAGTAATTCCCCTCCAGGTGGCATTACAAATTTCCACCCTGTATATATATGATTATGTATGAGTGTATCAAATCAATTATCATATCTATTTTAATAATGTATATAAATATGACACTTCTATACGCTATATATATTTTAAAAACAATGGTATATAAATACTGTGTCCACGAATTTTTTCTTTTCACTGGTTAACTGGAAGAAATCTCTACGAGAGATAAGTTCCTTTTAAGACCTATTATTATTAACTTGTTACCTGCTATTATTTTTTATTGGAACTTTGTTTTATTGTGTACAATAAAGAGTTTGTATCTTATTAGTTGGAAGGTACACTGTGGTCTTTATCGAGGTTGTATATTAGTTGCGTGTCTTCTGTGTACCACATAAACTATAGGTGACTATAACCACTTGCGATGCGTTGAGGAAAACGCTTGCCAAAATATTACAATAAAAATCCTCATATGAAGTGAAACGCGAGCTTTTCTGTCGAAGGTAAAATAAAACAACTAAACAGTACAATCGACGAAAAGTTGTTTTTTTTTTATTTGGGTCTAATCCTTATCAAAGCTTAGCCCGGAGGCAAGGATGTAATCTACAGTGGCATAAGCTTCCTCAAAAGACGCCTGTTACCGTAAAAAGGTTCGATTTATATGTTCTCGGAATTCACATGCCGGCATTTAATTCTATACCTTGGCTGTGCGGATCGCCAACCTGTATATTTGTAATTTCAGTGCATTCTATACCAGAAAACAATGACGACAACACAGCATTTTTACGGCGCAATTTGTAAGTATTAATAGTTTCGTTTCAACATATGTTATCTTATCTAACTAATAATATTATAAAGAGGAAAGATTTGTTTGTTTGTTTGTTTGTAATGAATAGGCCAAACTACTGGACGATTTCAAACATTCTGCACCTTTGGAAAGCTACATTATCCTTGAGTAACATAGGCACTTTTATCCCGGAAAAATCGACAGATCCCACGGGATGCGCAATAAAGCTTCTCTCAAAAACTATGCACATTCTTGAGCAAGGTTTTCGGTATTTTTATCCCGGAAAAACGGATAGTCCCACGGGAGCGCGATAAAACCTTCGCGCCATAAACCGACTTCCGCGCATATGTAGCCGTAGGCAAAACTATGACCCTTAACCCTCTATAGACCCAATCCCGAATCCACGCAGGCGAAGCCGCGGGCAGAAAGCTAGTTTCAAATATTTACATAATATGTAATTTCATTTAATCTGCTATCAAAAGTAATGCGAGCACTTCTCTTTTACCCTCTAATTTCATTCCGTTAATAGTTTTATTGAATTATGTCAACCCTGTCAAAGCTCTATCAAAAAGAGTGTTTGGTATGTTACTAATACCATTACACAATATAGCGGATCTGATGGTAAGCGATAGCGTAACCAATATACACATGCAACACCCGGGATTGCCTACGGCACTTATTCCTAAATAAATTATATTTGTTAGAGCTGATGGAAACATGTTTGTTAGACTACCTTTTATTTAAATAACCTTAACCTCTTTGTTAATAAATGTTTTGTGCTGTATTTTTCTTACTTTGTTCTTCATTTTTTTACAATCAATCATGCAGCCTAAATAAGCGACCTGGAGTTTGTCCATTATATCAAATTTTTATTTGGATCGCATACTCGTATTCTCTAGATTGCTGGAATTCTTTGTGTGTGTATTTTTCAATTTTGGTATCCAAGGTACTATACAGACATCTAGAAAAAACTGTGTAAATTCATCAGATTTATAAAATATATCTATAACGTGAATCAATTGGATAATATTAAAGTTTATAAAAACACTACAAATTTGTCATAAAAAAATTGCAGATCTAATTTTCTTAAGCAAACTTTCGACCTCCCTAAGAACAATAGACTATAATTAATTGTTAAGTCAAATGATGTTCTAAAAGGATCTTTCTAAAATAATTTCCTTTTTATTTTATAGAGTGCTGCGACCAATAATTATAATTATCAACAGGAAAGTTTTATATACCGCCACACTAAGATGAACAATGAACTGACTAAAAATATTAACTTCTATTTTTGTTTCAACAGTGCCATCTTAATTAGATCTCAATAATTGAGGCATTATTTTGGCTTCCCGCGCTTCTTAAAGAGCATATAACCCGCTTTGTGGACCAGCGTTGCATCGCTACCTCTCCTTAGAAGTCGGTCGCCCTCATGATTTGCGTCCATATTTCTTAAAACTTAAGTATAAGACTGAGATTAATCGGTATGTTGGTATGCTGTTATGGTATCCTGGTAAGAAGTCCGACATAATGACCGTGGCACTTGTCGTGGTGGTATCCTGGGTACGTTTTGTACTTCTAGCGAGGATTCACATCCGATTTCTTCTGAAAGAAAAAAAAATGCGAATCTTAACATTAGCTGTGAATTATCACGTTATATTTAACTTGTGTTATTGTTTTTAAAATCATTGATGCAGTACAAAACACGTTCTGACTTGCCCTAACGCACTGGTTCATTTGATGTCGTTTACAAGAAATTAATTATATTGTCTTGTAGATATTCCGTAATTTAAGTTAGTTTTATACGTGAAGATGGAAAATTTTTATTATTATTTAGCTATTGTGTAACACTGTTTTTCTCACTGATTTTAAGTACTATTGGGGACATTTTTTTATTCATATTGATTAAAATCACTTTTACAATTGTATCTCGCATTGGTTATGTTTACGTCGAATTGTTACTTTGACATTGACAATTTTAATAGATGACATGGACAGTTCTGTAGAGTTCTATAGAGTGGACCGCTAATCATGATCCTAACACCATTATCTATGGCGCAAATTAAGCAACCAAGTCTAGCCAAGCGTCGTCTACAAAGATATTATAATGTCACAATTAGTAGTTTAAAAGAATAGTCAATGAAAAGTTAAATCGCAATTGATCATCATAAGTGTAGTCGTTTAACCTTATTTTTTATTATTCCTCAGGCAAATGTTTGTCTGTGGCAATTGAGTCTGTAAACTAGACCTAGCTGTGAGGACTAATAAAGAAATATTAATCCTTCTACAGATTAACAGATTCAGGCTAGATTGCTCGGGCTAGCATATATTGTGTCCTTTGCCTAACTAAAAAATTAAAAACTTAATAAAAAAAAAAATGATACACACTAATCTGTAGGAGTGATTAGCCGATATTTGGATCGATAGCTGTGATCAATAAGTAACAACTTAGCTATTCACTGTTTTAATTTAAATAATTGCAAATACTTTATTCGGCTGTTGAGGCCGAGCTCTGCTACAAAAGAGAAGGAGTCTATATATAGACTGACGAAATAGATCTGCTTTCACCGAATATAAATTAGAGCAAAAAAGACAATCATCCCGAAAGAAAGGTACCTAATTTTCATAATGCTTTCTTTTATTATATATTTAGAGTTTTTAACTGACATTCATATATACATTTCATATACCTAAAACATCGTTCTAGAACATTTCCTGAATATCCGTTGAGTGTGGGTAGAGAAAATAACTATGATAAATTGATATAACAAATTTGGTCTTTTACAATAAAATATTGATTAATCATCATAGTATACCTGGTGGGAAACCTATATTTATGCAAATAAATCACTAGAAATAGAAGTACAAAATCTTCATTTCACATGGAATTTAAACAAAATTCAATTCACTAATGTTTACTATGCAACAATATTTTATACAAATAAATCACTAGAAATATAAATACATTACAATTGACATTAGAATACAGATTAGATATATATTGTGTTGTGACTTGTGTTATTAATGTTAAATACTATACTTGTGTTATTAGTGTCGTATGTTTTGGTTTTTTTTTTTCGGCGGGATATCCTCCTTATGCACCGTGACACCGCGCTGGCTAGGCGCGGCCGTGTGTGGGGCTCTCCGGTCTGCGACGACCAGTCTACCCACTAAAGCCCCCCAGTGTTCTCTGGGCCCATATCGGGACGCCATGTAGCAGTGTGCGCTTTCACGATTCTACCGCCACTTGTTTTGGTACCTGCGTCTTTTGTTGCTGCAAAATAACAGTGTTCGCATTGTTGTGTTGCAGTATGGCATAGGCAATGAAATTACTTATTACTGCGACTTTGCATATTATTCGCATGTTGGCAACGTGCACTCTGGATTTGTAGGGGTTGCAAATTTGTTGCGATTCTCTTAAGAACTACATGTAACAACTACAGTATGCTATAACAAAATAAAACAAATCTACTAGCTTTTGATATTCAACATTTGTGACAGAATAGTATTCCATCATGATCATTCACGTCGGTCATTGTTGCGAAATCGCATTATGTCCGGTGCGCCATTATTCGCCGTTGCAATGTGCTCATCCATGTTATTCTCGTACGTTGATTAGCTATATTGTAGTTAATACATGACAATATACCGGATGTTATAGAAAGTACAAATAATATTTTAGAACGCGCGAAAATATTGCCATTATAATAAAAAAAGAAAACTCAGAGTATTGTATTTACGTACACACATAAAGAAAAACAAAAGACGCCGTGATTTTTAAATTTCGAAAGGAAATCTTTCCGCGAAATTTATATGAAAATTCATTCCTCGTATATAAATGTTCCTCGAAAAGCAATAACATTCTCGTTCAGTAATTAAATTTATTACTTGAGTAATCAGCATTTCTAATTTCCTTGAATTATTTGATAAATCCAGTATATATACTCCGCCGGAAACAGCAATGCCTGTCACGTATATTTGAATTCCTGACGTGCGTGCGGCTCGACTTTCAAAGTCATACTTGACCAGCAACTGCTTATATCGCGGCCTTTGCAATAATGGCATATTGTTGAGGACGCGGTTGACGCAGCAACCGAGTGATAGGCTATTGCGCAACGGATCGCGGGATCAATTTCCCCACGAGGCGAATATTTTGAATGACCTACAAAAATAGTTTTGGCCTGGGTGTATGTGTATGTGAGATTGTATGTTTATCAACGACACAGGATTAAAATCCTAGCGTAAGGCAACATTTTTGAAAGAAAAATATATAACTGGTGTGATCTTGTAAAACCAGTAACATTTGCGCTAATAAATCTATTTTATTTTTCATTCACTTCTGATGGATATACATACGCCAACAAATATAAAATCAATATCCTTGAACCGGTATATTTTACAGAAACACGTTACCCTCAAAAGTTGCTCTATGAAAATCGCCGTTATTGGGACGGAGTTAATAAGAGCTGTCAAGGTCGTGTAACGTATGACGTGTTCTTGGGTGTACAAAAGCGCACAACTGTTTTCGTACAGTATTCGGGTAATATTACTATTATCCAATTAACGAGGTTCGTCTGTTGTTTTCAAAACATTTTTTGCACCATTTTGAATCATTAGCAGTCTTAAACACAATTATTCTCCCTATTTATGAAATTTTCCTTCTTCCTCACGTATTTATTGAACTGATAGACACATCTGCTTGACCCTGGATGGCTTCGCTGTTATCCACGTCAGGAATGCTAAGACGGCAGCTGAAGCATGGCAATTATTGCAGGAAACTTTTGGAGACAAAGGTATGGGGCGCTAATTAAATTTAGAGAGGCGCTTATACAGTAAGCCTGTGTTTACTAGATTTTCCACATATAGAAGCATTTATAAATGCAGTACTATGTACTGTGCAAGAATCGGCCGATATTGGTAAAATTATAGAGGATACATCAGTAGCAGCAATAATTCTCGGTGGCCTTCCGCCAAAGTTCTCTTCCTTAATTATAGCCTTAGAAAACTCCAACGTACAGGTGACCACGAGATTAGTCAAAGAAAAACTCCTTAACGAGTTGCATAAGGAAGAAATAGAAGCGGAGACAGATGTTATTGCTCAAACCAAAACTAATGTTCCAGTGCGAAAACCAAATAAACCAATTATATGTTACGACTGTAATCTACCTGGTCACAAACGTCCAGATTGTCCTTTACGGAAGAAGACGTCCAAGAAGGTAGCTAAGCAGAAGAATTTAGTTACTACTTCAAAGGCATTTGGAGTCAAAGATCAAGAAAACTCCGACAAATGGTATGTTGACTCAGGTGCTACATGTCATATGACATCAAGAAAAGACTGGTTTGTTAGCTTGAAAACTATATCTTCTGGCAAAGTCACTGTTGCAAATGGCACTGATGTGAATATTTGTGGTGTAGGTGATATTGTTTTATCTGCTGATTCTGTAAATAGTAGTAGTCCTGTAAAAATATTAAAAGATGTGTATTATGTTGCTAGCTTAAAATCAAAACTACTGTCTGTAAAGGAGGCTGTAAAGAAAGGATTTTGTGCTCTTTTTGATACGACAGGTTGTAATATATACAACTCTGATACTTTTTCTTTTACAGGTGATTCCGTTCTACATGCTTCGCCCTGTGATGGGCTTACTCTTTGGACTGTACTGTAAATATACCAAAAGTTACGGCCTATGATGTGCACTCTGACTCGATTAGTAGATATGAGCTTTGGCATAAGAGGTTAGGACATCTGTGTTGTGTAGGTATGAGTAGTCTTGGGTCGCCGGCGGGAGCGAGGAAATCGCGCCCGCGGATACGGCGACCCGGGAGTGGAGATCGGGGGAGGTATTATAGCCTCTCCCGAGGAGGGCTCCCCTATATCGGCGGGGGAGCGGAGGCTGGCGGTTCCCGGAAGTAGCTTGGTGTTCCCGGGGGCTCCCTACATGCCTGAGGAAGGCCATCCCTGAGGTTTTTAGTACCCACTAAAGCCAGGTAGGCCTCCCCTTCTGGGGAGGAGAGCCCCACATAACCGCCGGCTTGCCACAGCCGGGGTATGCAACTTAATGCATTTTCCTCAGGGGGAACAAAAAAAAAGGTATAAGTAGTCTTAAGAACAGTAGTAAAGGCATGGATTTTAAGGACGTACATAAAAAACCTTGTGTGTCATGTATAGAAGGCAAACACGTAAGGCACGTAAAGCATTTAAACCTATTGCTTTTACTAGGGCAACTACTAAGTTGGAATTAATCCATTCGGACCTATGTGGTCCATTTTCTCAGTCATGTTTTCAAGGGAATAAATACATGTTATTATTTATTGATGATTATTCTCGAATGATATTTATTTATTTTATTTCTTCTAAAACAGATGTAAAAAATAAGTTTTTTTTTCTTTTCATAGAAAGACAAACTGGTTTAAAAATTAAAATAACTTAGAACTGATAATGGCACTGAGTTCGTAAATAGTGAGTTATCAAATCTTAATTCTTTAGGAATCGAATATCAGACCACTATGCCATATAGTCAGCTACCTAAACCAATTCAATACTTATTACGATAAAATACACTGGTTAGCAGCGAAACGAGTATTACAATACCTGAAGGGCACTCTACATTATGCCATTAAGTACTCGCGTACTGGTAATTTTTTACGAGGGTGTGCTGACGTTGTTTGGGCAAATTGTAAAATTAATAGACGTTCCTATACCGGTTTCTGTTTTAAACTAGCCGGGGGTCCCGTGGCATGGACTTCCAGAAAACAAGCCACACTGGTGCTATCTTTTGCCGAAGCCGAGTATATGGCCCTAACAGACGCCGTTAAAGAAGCTATTTATTTAAAAAGATTTATTTCGGAAGTGTTCGTTAAGTTACGTGTGTCAAAATTAATTTTATGTCCTGTAAATATATATAGTGACAGTCAGAGTGCACTCAACTTGGCGCAAAATCCTGTTCATCACAGTAGGATGAAACATATAGACACTAGGTATCATTTTCTGAGAGAAAAGATGTCAGATAGAGCAGGTTCTTTGATGTTTTTAGAATGTAGTCAAATGCCGGCTGATGTGCTTACTAAAGCTTTACAGCGTAAAGCACATTCCAGATGCATAGCTGCATGCTTAGGTTTTACTTAAGGTTTTTTTTGACGAGCAGTACTGATGGGTAACTAAATATGAAGTCAACATTATATTTGATTAAGGGGCCGTGTTGTAACTAGCCACATAGGGTTCCGTTTATAAATAGTTTTTATTTGTTAAGTAATCAAATTTAATTTTTTTTATACTTTTTGACATATGTACCCGTCACCTTACTTCAATAAATTATTCTACACAAATAAGACGTATTTTATAAAATATTACCAACAGTTCTTAATATCTATATTGAAGAATTTTAGTTGAAAATATATTCAGATTACAAAATTGAATATTATTATGTTATAATAATTTGTCTCGGTATTCACAATTGTCTTATTTTAGAATATTTTTGCCTACAGCTTATTCAACTAAGCCGTTACTCTAGGGATAATGCGGAGTACTACTTTTTAATGTAATATCTTTACTTTTATAAACTTTTGGCACTCAAAGGAATTGAATGGATTATTATCCGCTACCAACATAAATGGATGTTCAAATCTCGTGAATACATCTGTCTAACTAGATATGTATAAATAATTTTGTGTGCTTATCTTTCAATGGAACTATTTCTATCCAACTAAGTAATCTTTATTACTACAATAAATAATATTAGCACATATAGTTTCAATATCAAAAATTCAAACTTTATGTGGAAAATATAGTTCTTTCTGTAATTTCTACAAAATTATAAGAAATTGTATTAAAGTAATTTTAATACCAGTCGATTTATCACGAAATATTACATCGTTGCGAAAGCATCTAAGGTAATGGGTTTTATTTTTAGAATAAAAAATCAAAATTTAAAAAATTATTCTTCAAATAGGATTTTACAATCACTTTTCAATGTCAAAGATGCTACGCCATTGGTTCACAAGTCTACGGCAGGAGACCTTGTACTGGAAAGAACCAGCAAGAAAACCAGCAAGGGCAATTTTTTTTTCTCCCTTTACCATTACAGAGTCGTCAGTCGGCTTCAGATACACAGTCTGAACCCAACCTCCGATACAAGTTAAAACAACTAACAAATATATATTTACGTCACAAGAGTCATATCGCATTAAGCAAATCTGAGATCTATATGTCCGGTACAAAACAAAAATATTATTAATTATAGAATCATTAAAATTATATATCGCAAAATTTACATCCAAGCATGTTTAATTCATTCAGGAAATTAAATATCATAATAATTAAATCGTAAAGCAGTAATATTTTCTGGAAATGTGTTATAAAAAGTTATACATATCCCTAAGAACAAACCTGTAGATTTTTGAAGCCTGTATGTTGGAACGGCAAGTTTATTTTTATTTCTCGTGTAGTACGCTGTACTGTGGTTTGGTCCTCAGTGTTTTGGAAAACAATGCGGTTTTCGTGCTCTTACTTAACGAATTTAGATAATACAATGTCACATTTATATAACACTATGATCAAACTACTTAGACCAAAGAAGTGATATTAAGCATCGACTCGAGCGTAGTAACCAAAGCATACTACGCGGCTAAAAATGAGCGGCGTAAATTACGACTGGCCGTTACCGTCTCTAAAACGTATAAATAAGGAATTATCGGACCGCAGGCGTCCATCTGTCAAAGTCGTCGAGCGTCCGCGTGGTGGTATAAATCTAACCATAGCGTTTTAACGACCGGAACGATACATTTGCTGCACGACAGCATCTGATAAAATGCGTTCACGCATTTGCAATTACTACATTTATTCAATCAAGTATTTTTATTAGTAAGACGTTTAATGGCCTCGAGGATACGCACTTTAGTTGTAACAGATCAAAAGCAACCAGAGTAAAACCAGAAACAATTGCTGTAATCTAATCAAAAGGGTGCTTTGTATCCAATAAAAGCAATAATCTTTTAAATAATAGTAGGTTTTCAATCATTTTATAAGTATTTTTATTTATCTGATAATAGAGTTCACATTTTACTTCTTTTATGAATACTTGTAAGGATCCGCTTTTCCTGATCAAGTTACCCAATTCGCTCACTGACTGCCAATCAGTGTATTACAAAAAGCAACATCCATTTTGCAAAAAAAAGGAATATTTTATTACACATTACATAGTCACACATTCATTACAAGTTTTTTATTTCACATGTTTTATTTATAATGGAAGTTCCAATGTAAATTAATAACCTATCTATCTCAATTCTAAGAAGTTACTTAAACTCCAAGAAGTTTTCATTCTCTTAATACATTGCCGCAATTTTTCAAGTTGACTACGTCATAAGTAAAGCTAACAGCATATACATAAGGAGGTATTGCAGCACTGCTTCGCGTGAAGTGAGTAGATAAGAATTTAGTTTCATTATGTCTGTCGGCGCTGGAAAATTGCAATTGTATAATGTTCGGAGTATCATTTCTTATACATTGCATAGGTTTAAACTGTGACGCGCGTGTACACAGAGGAGTAACTAAAATGACTATTTTCGTTACTTGTATTATTTTGCTAGTTTTCTGACTGGTTTTTTCCAGTTTAAGGTCAGATCTTTACATGTCAAACAATCACCTTTTTCACGACATGAAATGCTATTGTACAGCAAGGTATCTATCACTTCCAAAAACAAAGGACAAGGGCCTAAAATGTAGGCCTTCATAATATTTAAGTCAACATATTGCAAAATAATACCTAATTAATGTCTAGCGGACGCTGTTGTTGCGCTAGCCGTTATGTTTAAAGTGCGCGGCCAAACGATTCGAATGAACGTGCTGGCCTCATTTAGCTGTAGTTGTTGCCACAGACTATCTAATTGTTAAATCAAAACTACTTATAATAGGTCTTTAACTATGAAATTGCCTTTTTTCGCTTGTATTCTAAATTTTAAATTTAAGCGCTATAGAAATCAATTATTTTTGCAAGTTTTGTTTTCAATACTTACACATTTTCAAGACTTTTTGGTTTTCCAAATGCAATTGTATATCAGAGTTATTTTTAACTAAAAAAAAAATCTCTAAAAGATCCTATTGTATTTTTGTCAGAATTTTGTACATTTTTTTTATAGCATAGGGTCACCTGATGGTAAGCGATAACCGTTGCCCATGGATACCCGCAACACCAGAGGAGTCACAGATGCGTTGCCGGCCTTTTAAAAGGCAATAAGGGGGGACCCTCTAGTACCCTCATTCACTCGGCGAAACACAGCGCAAGCGCTATTTTACGCCAGTTTTCTGTGAGGCCGTGGTATCATTCCGGTCGAGCCGGCCCAATTCGTGCCGAAGCATAGCTCTCCCACGGTATTGATATTGTGGCAACTAACTTTCTGACCTTTATAACTACGTTATTACTTAAGTTAACGTCTATTGACGTGTTATGGTATTTCATATTTTTTTTATAAACAAGAAAAATATTAGTTTAAAATAATTTGAAATTATTTGAAATTTCCATGTAAAACAGCAATTTCTTACTTTCAATATTTTCTATCGTTTCGCCTGCACCACACATCCCTCCCGTTCAGATAAACCATTAAAGCTGAATGGGGACCACATATGTGGTAAGGCAATAGCTACATAGAAAATAGATAACGTAATGTGAAGTTTTACGCCAAATGTTTTTCTGCTTTCGGCAAAATTTACCTACAGAATTAACAAATTAGATAAAAAAAACTACAACTTAAAAGGTAAACACAAATACTTACCTAATATTACTTCCTTTATACTGTTTTCTTGGAGGTTTTATGCCGTAGCGTCGAGTGCTCCAGATCTCAGTTTAACGCTTTTCCCTTAATTGCTCACAGCTGAAGTTAAAAATAACCCCAGTGATTCTTAAGTGAACGCTGGGATCTACACTTACTGATGAATTAAACGAAAGTAGGCTAAGGGGCGATTTTCTCCAAAGGCTAATTAGATAGTACAAGTATGTTAGTTTTTGTGTTGGATTTCTGTCACTTAATATATTTTTAGAAATAATGTCTGATTACTTCATATTACACAAAATATTTTTATATATATATATATATATATATATAATATATATATATAATATATATATAATATATATATATATATATATAATATATATATAAACCATAATGGTTAAGCCGGCAATAACCGGCAGCGGCTACATTCTGCGTGGAACCGAACTCTTACATTTATGTGTGTACTTAATCTATGTTGGCAGCTCTGCGATCGACTTTCAAAAATTGGATGTTTAGGAATCCGTGACCTCAAAGTCACCGCTGACTATTTAGTCAGCGGTGATTTCGAAATCGCATTCGTAATTCAAAAATAGTATTAACAACAAATAACAGTTTTCTATTTAGACCTGATGATAGAGGAAATGCTATTTGGGTTAGTGTGACACAACTTTCCTTTTGAAATAAAAGACATAATCCCTTCATTCTGTCCCCGTAAACTTGTGAGCCTCTGACTAGCTCTTCTTTGCAGCATCGTTCCGTGATAGTTTCTATATGAGTGAGTTTGTATTTGCCGGATGCTGGCAGCTAGCGATCTGTATATGTATTTTTCCGATTCCTCCTATAATATACAAAACAACTATCCACGGCGCCTTTTGAACTTTTAAGTGTTAATATCAAAAAAGATAAACGAGATTATTAAATTACAAAATTCAACCGTAATTATGTGATCATTAAAACCACTTTTGAATCTACCTTCGAGATAAGTTTGTTTTCATTCTATTTACTAAGGATCAGGGCAGAGATTATGTTTGAATAGGCCCTCTAATTATGAAAGTCTTTGACGGAAAATAATATAGTTACGTAGGTTTATTCACTCGTCATTATGGTTAATAATTACAATTTCTGGGTGTTTCAGTGTTACGAATTACAGTACCGGAATTTTAAGTTATTTTAGCACGAATTCCGTGCGAAGTAAATTTTGATCGGTGAAACTGGAACGGCACGCTTTATATTCATAGTAAATGCTTCCTAAATGAGCGCTTGCAATTATTATGAAAATTATATTTTGATCAAATTACTTGACTGAAAGGTATTTCGTATTTTATTATAGCTGCAATCACAAGAGTATTTTAAACCTTTATTTGTACAATTTTTATTTCATCATCATCATTATGATCAACTGACATGACCCCTGAGAAGCCTGCGCCTAATACATAACTAAAATAAATATTAAACCAAGGTCAATTACGAAGTCCCAAAGTGAATTAGTCAATTTTACATTTGAATTTTCTCAATGTTTTTGAAGTGAAACGTCTTTAAAATCGCGCCGAAACATACGGGTAGCAGGTTTAAAAAGCGGACCGTAACGAAAAGGTCTATATCATCGTACCTTAATAATTAAAAAACTATTAGTCTTAGAAACAAAAATGTGGTGTGAATATTTCACTTATATAGTCAGCTCGCTGTTGTGACATTGAGTTTTATTAAAATACTTAAAACACCGCCGATCTTGTTTTTTTTTATTTCAATCTTTTACTTTGAAAGCGATTCCCTAATATGACGTTTCACGTTAAAACCAATGGCCATGTACCCCGGCACAGCCCCACCAGATTATTTTAATTATGTTTGGTTTTCTGCGGAGTCTTTGGTCCTCACTCTTTTCTTTGTGTTAGTATTTTTTATGTCCTTATTTATTATCTATTTACAAGTAACATATGAACTCTACGTTGGGAGAAGGTGTTTTTTCTCCTTGTTGTGGGGACAGATGGTGGTTAATGTGGATGAGGGCAGTCGTAACGCTAGACGCGATATTAGTCAGATCACTTTAGAACTATAATAGTACATTATGGTACAAGTGTGTAATGTTGGTGATTACCGCTGAGGCGCATTGAGGCCCGGGCCGTCAGGCGAGGGTCTTATGGAGCCGAGGACGGTAATCATCAATACACACGTGTATCATACAACGTTTTTCAACACACTTCTGAATAAAATAATACTTAAATAAAAAACCATTTTCTTCATAAATTGTATTTGCAGACATCTTAATTAATAACTAACTAAATAACTTCAAAATAGAAAACGAGACGAGTTATGAAACATGTTTCTTAATGGCGGGAAAAATTAATCAGTTTTCCTATGCGCGCGCATCGGCCATAGACTAATAAATTTCGTAATGGCGGGGAAAATTAATTAGTTTTCCTATGAGCGCGCATCGGCCATAGACTAAAAAATGAGGTTTCTTTTTTTTGGCTTTTCGCGGATAGCTTTTTAGAGCAAATGTAAGCGTAACTCAACCAATAATATTAAAAAAAAACTATTACTCACTCGTGAATAATAGTAATGAAAAAGTCACAGTTTGATTATAGGTGTCATTATGTGCCTAATTGCCATGGGATTAGAGCCACTTTATGAGGAAGTGTGTTGAAAAATATTGTGCATGAGTAATTAAAATGAGATAGCAAACTTTACATTACAGGAAACAAAAAATAACAGAAACAATTAATGGATAAAACAATCCATATATTAATAATTAATATTACCAAAAAAAGCAATTTTAAATAAAATGCAAAAACCTTGACGAAAAGACACCCGTGTAACCTTTATTTAAAATGAACAGTGTCTTAGATTTCGGCATTTCATTTCAAAGCTGTTTTCATTTCACTACGAATTAATCTTTAAGGTATCCAGACTTTAGGAGATCATTTCACGGAAGTCGCTGATATCAGAAACGTTCCATTAGGTTGAGTGAGGAGCGAGAACGCCGTAATTTTTAAGTAATTTGTTATTTCAAGGTGTAATGCAAGCTGATGATGAAAAAATAACATGTTTACATTTTTACGAAAAACACAGCCAAAATCACATATAGATATTGACATACGTGCCGTTTGGTTTGACTTGTGGTTGTCAAGTCAGGGTAATTAACGTGATATAGCTACTGGCTATAACAATAAGAAGAATAACTAGTAAGATATATTATACATGTATATACACTGTAAATGAAAACTAACATAATGTAGGTACATAAACGATAATATATATCTAGTACTTTCATTGTAACGTGTGCGTAAATGTAGGAATGAATTAATAAATGTATGTGTGTGAAATCATTTATCAATTGTGAAGCTGCATATAAATAAAAAGACTAACAAAAAAGAAGTAATCTTGGTAAACGAATATAGAATTAATTAGTTTTTAATTCCCTCTTATTTAACACGTAAAGTGCGTTTGAAACATGTCAGTACAGTTTATTGCGTTACCCGAATCACCTGAAAAACATTTATCTAGCACGTTAATTTCTTTCAAGTGCGCGCAGATTCTGGAATCTCTCTCAAATGCAGCATTTTTAGAGCATTACGATTTCTAGCATTTCAAATAAAAGTTTCGTTTATTCAAGTCCATTACAAATGAAAAAAATTGGTTGTCTGTAGAACTCCGTCTACTGCCGATATTTGAACGTGACAACGTCTATTACATGGTATTTTTTTTCTGGGTGCAATGAAATTATTTAAAATAAAGTAATGTATAACATTTATATTTTTATTTAATAGTTTGTTTAAATTTTCTGCTTCTGAAGTTATACATAAATTAATTATTATGAGTAATGTGCACTTGCACACTAAATACAATAAGCATATGATTGCACATACATATGAACATACATTCATTCATCTTCATACAGAAGTTTATAGTTACAATAAAATTAAGCGTGGACTCCGTGTGGCGTCAGATTCGGCCGTTACGGTGTTTTCGAGAATGACTCCACGCCGTACCAATTTAATAGACGTTGTCACGTCAATAAAGTAATGTATAACATTTATATTTTTATTACGTTACCGTGTGGCGTCAGATCGGCCGTTACGCCGTTCGTGGACTCCGTGTGGCGTCAGATTCGGCCGTTACGGTGTTTTCGAGAATGACTCCACGCCGTACCAATTTAATAGACGTTGTCACGTCAAAAAAAGAACGGATGCGGAACGGAACGGAAATTTTTGTATTTTGATAGTTCGAAGGAATAAATCGCTCTATCATATAGTGTTGCGTTGGTACTACGGGGACTGGTAACCAATGACTAAGTTCTATGTTTGTGTTACTGGCATTGTAGATATCCTTGAGCGATGATTACTCTAACTTCCCATCATGTCATTGTTTGCTCGTATTCAACATTGAATTCTATATACAGCTTTCTGCTGTATAACAAGTTATGAGCAAATCGTGTCCTTATACACAACTAGGATAGCACCTGCAACTGATCATTAACATTTTGGAACTAGTTTCGTTAATATTTTCGATGAACTAGTAACGGAACTATTTAGTAACCTCATTTCAAAGCACACACCTATTCACTCACGGTGTGGCGCTCGGTCGGTGCGATCGTAGATATACAAAATGATTATTTGGTTGATTGGACCATTAATACCAAAATTATAGATAATCAAGCCATTTAATAATTATAGACAAACAACGTTTCAAGGTTAAGGTAGATGTCAAACGTTCGAATAAAATGGAAGCTTTAATGTTCATACAATTATCGATCGCAGTACGTAAAACATAAGTCACAATATTTTTCATCCGCAAACGCTAGACTGAGTTCATCGTTAATGTATACTCGGTCATGTTCATCAAATGGAGGAATCAAAGCGGACAGTAGACGTATGAACGTATTTAGATAACAACTGCGGTCCGATATCGTTCTGCTGTCAAGCTTAATTCTGAGAAGTATTACGATCCGGAACATACATATCAGCAGTGAAAAGTCAATATTGTAATAATGTGATATATTATTCTTATAGCCTTATACTATGCACTATGCAGTCCTAAACCTATGTCTTTAGATGGCGCTATACTTCCTACCTGCTCAGATTTCAAGTACCTCGGTTCCCTCATTCAGGACGACGGCGAAATAGACAGAGCTGTGCAGCATAGGATGAACGCAGGGTGGATGAAATGGCGATAGGTCACAGCTACAACGTGCGATCCCCGAATGCCAATAAGGCTGAAGGGGAAAATTTACAAATCGATCATCCGACCTGTCGTCATGTATGGAAGTGAATGCTGGGCCGTCAAGAAGAAGGATGAGAATAGATTGCATACAAATGAAATGAGAATGTTACGATGGATGTGTGGTGTGACAAGGATGGATAAGATAAGGAATGAGTACATAAGAGGAAGCCTGAAAGTAGCGCCAGTGGTAGAAAAAGTGAGAGGAAGTAGATTAGCATGGTTTGGACATGTGATGCGGAGGGATGAAAGTCATGTCACAAAGCGAATGTTGAATATGAAAGTGGAGGGATACACGGGCAGAGGAAGGCCGAATAAAAGATGGATCGATTGTGTGAAGAATGATATAAGAATGAAAGGAGTAAGCATGGAAATGACGGCTGATAGAGAGGAATGGAAGGAAAAGATCTACTGCGCCGACCCCAGATAATGGGAAATGGGCAAGAGGATGATGATGAGCCTTATACTATGCATTAGAACTATATAAACATTTATAAGAAACACTTAGTTGACTGTTTATTACTCTTCATAAAACCGGAGTTATTAATTACAAAGAGCACTCCATCCTTTTAGCGAACAAACAAAAATTATATAGCTTAACTCGGGACTAATGTGAATAACATTAAAAATGTACCTCTCAACCTTTTACTGTCCCCTTTGCGTCGGTTGCTTACACGAGCCACAGTTAAGGAAAACCAGTAAATTATATAATACGCCTTAACCTTTATTCGGTTTTGGATCACTATCACCCGCAGATTTTTGTCGACTAGAAAAACTAAAACCTGCATAGTTTCAGTACATAGAGACAGATTCACCTTCCGTAAATAATTTAAGTTAAGCCTATGTAAAAACCTATAAAATATTCATTGTATTCTGATTGGATGTAATAAGTTTAACCCGGCGTGAATGAGGTGAGAAATTGTTACACCAGCTATGAGGTGGGTATGATATACCCAAAATTTTGATGTAAAATTTTTGATACTATGATTGTGTAATTAGAATTAATGCTTAAGATATATTAATAATAGTAACTATTCAACAAGATGAGTAAATAAAATATCAACATTAAGTTAAGCAGCATACAAATTCAGGCAATTAATTTCTTTTGCCATAAAAATCTAACAAAATTCCAACTTTGGTAAATCAATATAACAATAGTGTCTTCTAATTATTATAAATAAAAAAGGAACTGAAAAGTCTTGTGAGATCATGTAATAGAGCACCAAAATTACACCTAGAAATCAACACAATTCCATACCCCAGCCGCGGGTACGCATGTGTATTTGCCGTCGCCGCCGGTGCAACACTAAACTCGATACTGTACCTCACCCCTTGCATCTTTACCTCCAGCTACTGAAACAACAGGACTTGCATGGCAACAGTAACATTAAAATATCTGCGTTTAGAAACTTTTCGGGTATGACATACCCAACCTCACTCACGCCGGGTAAAGAAAAATATGGCGGCATAATTAAAATGTCAAAATGACTAGGATTTTATTATATGACATTAACAACAGCTGGGTAAAATAAATAGTCCAGGTATGATGTCGCAGTAAATTGTTCTTTTATCGAAATTTTAACTTACACTAAAAGTATTTATGATTCGCATTTTACAAGTTAAAGAAGAAACTTAGACTTAATTGTCAATCAATGCCCGCGAAAGTCAATTTCATTTTTCATCGTGCAGTCCGTTATGCCATAAGTGTTTTCGAAAATTTCCAATAGAACGACAGACAATTATTAAAGAAAACTAGAAGAATAATGAACCCACTTTATGACTATCCTTACTAGTAATATTATAAATCGGAAAGTGAGTTTGTTTGTTCCGCTTTCACGCCGTAACTACTGAACCGATTGCTTTGAAATTTTGCAGACGTAAAGATAAAAGTCCGGATTAATTAATAGTTTTTTATCCCCAAAAAATCGACTAATCCCACGGGCTGCGCAATAAAGGCTTCGCTCATAAACTACTGCACAGATTTTCATTCGGTTTTCATAAACAGATAGAGTGATTCTTGAGCAAGGTTTTGCAGTATTTTTTATCTCGGAAGAACGGATAGTCCCACGGGAAGCGCGATAAAACCTTCGCGCCATAAACCGACTTCCGCGCATATGTAGTAATGGGCAAAAGCTATGACCCTCAACCCTCTTCCTTTTTCCTTTGGGTCTATACCCAATCCCGAACTCCACGCGGGCGTAGCCGCAGGCCGAAAACTAGTATATTATATAATAGACGAATGCTGGATAGCTTTTGATACGTCGGCTGACTAATAGACATATTTTAAAATCAAAGTATTTAAAGATTGCTATATAATATAATGCCAGGGAAATATTAAACTTTATAAACCGAAGAAAATCGATAAATGCATTATTATTTTGCACCGATAAATCTGAAACGTGCCTGTCTGTCTTTATTAAAACTATGTATCATGTCTAAGTATATTTGAAGTCGTTAAGTCGGATAAAGTATCTAAGATAAATTTATCCTAAGACATTTGGATAACTTGCATCTAGCTGCTTATTCAAGCTACGAAAAGTTATCTTAAAATTGAACATATGATATATATTCGTTGCTTCGCCACACGTTTCGTTCTAACTTCATTGTGTTCACAAGATAGAGTAGAACGTGGTGCAATAAGGAAAAAGATATATAGATTTTTTATATTCTGAGTCAAAGGCAGATTTTTAAGCATACCGTTTAGTCTTGAAACAAGCAAGCGAAGGCAAGTAAGAACGTTTTTACGGTTACTATCGTGTTTCCCTGAGCTTGTACGGTACCAGTTGTAAGTGGGTACCAGTCTTACTTGGACTCATCAATAAGCGAGGAAGATGTCTCACCTTTGATCAGCTTCAATTAGTCAGAACACAACCGTTGTCAACAATATCAACACCTTCTAGAAATAACGGTTTAATTTATTTAAAGTAATGGAATACTAGCGTGACTTTTATGACTTGCACTCTTCCCGACTATCTGAATACTGATCCCAACCAAGTCATATCTAATTATTACACCTTTTAAAATCAAATGTGCAACTGTGTTCCGCCACGTGGCGGAAGAGTCGCACATTTGATTTTAAAAGGTGCTGATATTGTTGACAATACAACAATGTTATAATTGCGATATTCTTATGTAAGATAGCTTACACTAAAGTCTTCATAATATAAGTCCGTTTTAACAGGTCAACCCTATAATTTATTTGACGAAATATCATAATTTTGAAATTCAAACTGTGACGATGACACCTGTCAAAATTAACTTATTTTTTTTTATAATTTAATGGCTCTGCTTAGAGCATGTAGCCAGTGTGTAAGTGATACTTATAAATTAGGTAGAGCAATCAAAAGAAATGCGGAAGATTTCAAAGAGAAAGGAAAGGGGACTGTTTATAGAAATGAGTGACATTAGATGGATTTTACGATTATTTAAAATGAGTTTCTTAGATAGTGAAAGCATTTGCCCCTGTGGAGAATCAAAACCAGGATGTGCCGATCAAAACTCAGTGGTTTATTTATTTATTTAAATGTATACTTACAGCTAGTATATACAGCATTCTGACAATAATACAATCGTATAAGAAAATTATCTAGTATACAAGCCACTTAAAAGTATACACAACATTTAATTATAAAAATCTAAAATAATCTAAAATAACACGAAAACATAATATAGAAAAAAAACATAAAAATTGAATTAAATTATTTAAATGATTTATTTAATGATCAATAGGTAATAATTAATATGATAAGGTAATATAGAATAAAATGTCAATATGAAACAAATAGTGGTTTCAACCCTTAGTCAACAAGCTCATTATGGAGGCGTGTTTATTTTAAAACTTACTTTTGTTTGTTATTCACTTTCAATGCATTTTAGAAAGATTTGACATTTTTGCATCCTGGACAGCTCTCTTACATAGATTATATAATAAAGAGTACACAAAACAAGGAAAGTGCACCTATACTTCACTGCAACTAAAGCAGCAGCCGTGCTGCTTTTTTTAGTCGATTTTTCCGTGATTAGGCCCCTAAGGTTAATTTTCTACTTAGAAGACATGTCAATTTAAAAAAAAGAACAAAGAATGTGAGCACACTACTACTATCTGCGAAAAATTGCTCACTTACAAAAGTTGTAGTAAATAATTTTTTACTAATAGTTTTTAACTTTGAAGTGCTTTTAAAAAAAATAAATGTATGGAACTTGTTCTGCAAATAATTTGAAAAACTTCTATGTCTCTTCAGCTACATAAATTGGTATAACATGATTAGAAATATTACTAAAATCCGTTATATATATATATATATGTAAGTGTCTGGGACTAAAAAACCCTCGCTCGTTGAAATAAACAAATTGTTAATAAATTCTTAGGTAACTGTGTAACATAATAACATGTATATTTAACTGTACCTATTATAATAACCTTTTGTTACTTGTATAATACATTATTGCTAGTTTTTAAATGATTGTATGCGCGTGTCCTGCGGTTGATTTTTTTTTTTTTAGTTGTGCTAATTTACACGGGTACCTGTTTTTGGTAATTTGTATCCTTCTGTGGCTTAAGGGTAGTCATACTCTCATTAAAATCTCTTCGGCAGTGTCGTGTGAGGCGGGTCGTTACGTTCCCTAAAACATGGTTGAGCGAAGCGATGGCTGGTTCATGCGTCATGCTCGTGAACGGGTGCTGCCAGCGGAGATGAGTCTGCTCTTTGCTATACTGGGTACTACTCGTATTTATTATAATTTTAATTTAACTTTAATATATTCTTTTAAAACTGTATGACACGGAATTCCTAATATAGGCATGTTTTCTAAATATTTTTTTATTAATTATACTATGTAATGGAAAGTGACTTCATGAATTATCAATATTGAAGTCATTTTCCAAATTGACGACTCTGTATCTATTTAATACAGGGAAAAAAAACAGCCCTTGCTGAGTTTCTTGCCGGTTCTTCTCAGTACAAGGTCTCCCGCCGTAGATTTGCGAACCGATGGCGTAGCTTTTCGACATTCACAAGTGCTTGTAACAGCCCAGACTGAATAAATGATTTTGAATTTGAATTTGAATTTGAATATATATATATATATATATATATAACGGATAGACATACATATACAATATAATATGCCTGTCTATCCGTTAGATTGGGATTTACAGTAACGTAACGTAACGTTGTGTTACCCATAACACAAGCCTTACAGAGCTTACTTTTGGCTAGGCTAATAGGTATAAGTGTAAGAAATATTTATTTATTTATTATGTATCATGACAGTTCGTCTACTTGCTTTCTTTCACTAGTAACGGAGGCCCTTTAAAAGAGATATAAGCCATCTTATCACGGCACAGGGATTATCGGATCTTTAACGAGTTCACGCATTAAGTGCTGCTGTATCGTAAAAGGGTTTTATGTGTCCGTTATCAGTAGATTACCCGTCCGTGCATTATGGGGTGCTGAGACATTGTGTATTTTAATTTTAAATTGAATAGAAACAGGCGTGGTTTAATAAGGTAAAATGAATGGGCTTCGAAGTAATTGGAACGGAAAATGGTTCGGGAATATTATTTGCGTAGGTAAAACGGGGTTAAATGTATCGGGGTTATATTAAAATTAAAATTGCAAGTCCTATTTTGATGGTGTTTTTCGCTGTAATAATAATGTTAATGTAGTAAAATAAATAAATCAAAATCAACATATTCTTTATTTAACATAAGCCTTTCATTACATGCAGCGTTAAATACTAGCGTTAAATAAATTTAAGGACACAAGGAGCTAAGGAACTACTTAATCTTGTACGCGGACCACAATTTTTTTTCTTTCTCGTCCAATAGAAGAAGTCTAGATTTGATTTCCTGAAATGTCTGATGATCTGAAAAGTCGACTATAATTTGTATTTTGATTTCGGCATCAAGCCTCATTTACTGAAATTTACGAGGCTTTTTATTTATTATTTATTTATTTAATAATTTTTGCACATGTAATTAGTATAACAACAAACATCATTAAAATTGAAGTGTACAAAGGCACTGCTTATTTCGCAAGTGAAATCTTCTCTTATCTTCCAGCAGACCTGCGAGAGGAGAAGTTTTATATAATATTGGTACGTGAATATGACGGACAAAAAAAAAGAAATACAAATTAAAATAATAGAAATAAAAATAATAAATATACGCAAACATACAATATACACAAATACATATAAAATATGTACAGTATAAAATACTTAGCATACATTCTTTTGGCTTTTATATTTCTGAGCTTCCGCAATTACAACTGTTAGGGTGCTAAGGAACGTTAAATAATGGTACTATATTTTTTTGCTGATTATATTTCAGTGTTATTTGTACAAAGAGTACTAAAAAGCGGTGTCGTACGTCCGCTGTATAGAAACTACGAAGAATGTCGGGCCGCCGTGGCAGCCTCTCCTGTCACGCCGCGTCTCCGGCCGGGCTCCCCCGAAAAGGTTTTGTAGCATGCCCCGAGTATATGTGACTTTGCTGATCACGCATGTACATCATATAATATTGTCCTATGTGCTGTACATCATATAACATTATCTTATGTCCTATCAATATATTTTTAATTGCCTTGTCTATGTTCATAATAATATCAATACATATACTAAACGAAGTGATATACATAAGCTAAACACACGTAACAAAGACAAACTTGTTGTACCACAAACTAGGCTACGAAAAATTACTGCATCATTTGTAGGGCAAAGTATACAATACTACAACAAATTACCAAAGAGTATTATAGAATTACCGATAAATAAGTTTAAGACTCACATTAAAAATAGTCTTCTTAAAAAGGGGTACTACACTGTTAAAGATTATTTAAATGATAAATCAGTTTGGATGTGACTCTTACCTGCTCCTCGTGGGATAGCTCATAGAATTATAATTTTAATGTTGTGTATCTAATATTCTAAAACTTGATTTGGAAGATGGACGCATGTACAAGTGCGATTAAGGAATTAATTAATAATTTATTGTCTTTTCTATTTTAAATTTATTGTAGTTTTATTAATATTATTATTCTTGTGACGTCAATAAGTACCTGTAAAGGTTTAAATTGAATAAATTATTTTGACTTTGACTTTGACTTTGACTATCATATCGCACTAATAATACAATAGTGTATCAACTCAAAATCGAATATTTTTCAGAATCAACAAAAAACTTATTACTCACTTCATGTAATAGTTGCAAATTGAATAACTGTGACATAAGTTTTTTAATTTATCCTTATTTTGTTTTTGCACTAATCGAACGACGGTCTTGATCACGCGTGAGGAATCAAATTTTGCGTGTGTTTATAGTATTATGTCAAGTACGACGTTTTGAGTTGATACACTATTGTATTATTAGTGCGATATGTCCTAGTAATAGCTAAAACTTGTATACACCCGTTTCAGCTATTACTAGGACTCACATTATGAAGACGCTAGTAACGGTATCAAGGAGCAGCCTTCACCCCATTAGTTTAGCTAACACAAGTTTATATTCCTTTGCAAACGATATCGACAACGTAAATTTTCGCATAAAAACTTAGTAAAGCGCCCCTAGCGAAATTTTATCAAACTATTTTTCCATATTAAATTGACATGACTTCTATAGATGAACATACGGCACAACACTTATCTAAAAAGACAGCAGACTCGTAGTAAAATCGCAGTTCAGTACATTCGACATGAGCAACACCTCTTTTCGGTATTTTCCTTACTAGTAAGATGCCTGTTAACATTATAAGAAATAATTGCATGTATTATTTATGGTATGTATTGATTATGTATATTTTAAAAGTAAATAAAGACTCACAAATCCATATTTGATACATAATTATGTTAGATAAGATTTAAATATGCTCGTACTTATCAAATTTTATTGTTTTTATAGACACTCGTTCGATAAAGATAGTGTTGACTTGACCTTTTTCTAGATATTTTAGATAGATAGATAAAACGTTTATTCAGGCAAAAACACACTAAACACAATGTATACACATAAATAAAAATCTAATAAAAAACGGTAAGAATTAGATTTGCATGTATGTTGCAGTGCCTGAAAGGGCCAAGGCACAGTGGGGATTTTTACCTTAGAACGGCAAAACACTGATTTTCAGCCATCACCCTATGAGGAGAGTAGAGGGCTACGAAGTTACAAATAGCATTCTATAAGATTGAGACTAAGAAAAGAAGAATAAAAAATAAAAAAAAAATATCTATCATGAATGTAATAACATTTGTTTGGCATTGCTACTTGACGTAAAATAGGTATCCACTATAACACGCTGTGATCTCACCTGTTACGTATAATAATAATTAATATACATAGCCTATATTTCAAAAGTATACACTCTAAAAACATTAAAAAAAAACATATACAAATAAAACTATCTACCTACGATAATGGGCAGTTTGAATTCAAGCAAATTAAGCTTTTGGTGCTCCAGTAATATATTTTTTAATTTATTTCTGAAAGTTATCCTGCACATGTGATTCCTTAGAGATGGTGGAAGATCATTCCAGCATTTTGTCGCTTGAAATCGAAAACTGCCCCTAAAAGCTACGGTTCTATGAGTATGTCCCGCTAGGATAATTCGCGCAGTTCTGGGACCATATCTGGCAGACGCATTGGTGAATATCAGCTTCTTATGAAGCTTTATTTATATTCAGGTTTTTGGTATCTTATGACATCAAAAACAAGACACAACAAATGCAGTCACATTTTCTAATAGGGCCACGTAAGAACTCACCCTCTACTGCTATTCACACGCAGTCTATCAATTTCATTCATAAGATATATTTCATCCCAAACTATTTCTTAAGAGTACTTTCAATATGCCGAAACTAAGTTCTTCCTTCTTGACTTTGCTCACGACGTCGTATCCTACATATTCATTACAATTCATCATGTTATCATTAAAAGAACATAGCAATAAAGTTTCATAAAAGAGGATTCATTTAATTTCAGCATATAATATAGAAGAATACTACATAAAATTCAACAGTCTGTTTCCACGTAACACATTCCCATAAGCAACAAAGCTGCTAAGGTAATATTCTACGATGCTCTAGAACTAGAGCTGGATATAAAGATATCGATATTTTTCCGTTAACACATTAGAAATATTTAATTTGTATTTAATCTGTTTGATACGGAGAATTCAAATAATATTAATTGTTATTTGACAAAAGATGTATGCAAATCGAAATTCACATTTTACTAAATATTAAAACTGATTAAAAAGGCTGTAATTTATAAGACAATATTAATTATTTGTTGGTAAAATGTAGTTTATTAGTTAAAGTTAATATATACTAATTTTGAGTATTTAAATTTTATTAGAAAGGACTTCGCACTGAACCGTTTGTTTATTTGTTAAGTTTCTGTCAAAAATATTTAACACAAGCTGGGAAATTTTTACTTATTTGTAAATCAAATTTAATTATTTATAAATAATACAAAATAAAATAGTTGAAAAGATCCTAAAGACTCAAATAACAAGATTATCTCTGTCGAGACATTAACAAACAGTAAAGTTATACGCATGTCAGCTTTGTTTGGAAAAATCATTGTATTTATAAAATAAAATTTGTAAATACAAATATTTTTTCAAATTTTATCTTAAATAAAGGCATAATCAATAAAATAAATAGTAAAATAATAGTAGGGAATTGCTACATTAATGCGGCCACTTTCGTTTTTTGAACCAATATTAACATCGAAGGATACATAAATATGTCGCAAAAAATAATTCCTTGAGAAGAACATCGATACTCTCAACATCGACATTAGCCCAGTACTAGGTCTAACACACCGTGGTTATTTGAATAAATTCCGTAGCCTGTTTTTATTGCCCACGAATAAGTACCGTCATAACATAAGATTTTATCGTCATAAAAAATGCCTTCCTGTCATAGTGACTACGTCCACACCCAAAATAAACGTGCAAACTAAACAGAGGAATAGCTATTATTGATATATTGAATAGGCGTTATACGACTGCTGCTTATATCAACGTTTCTGTTAAACATACATAGGCTTAAACTATTTTCAACCGACTTTGAAAAAGGTAATCAATCCTCTTGCATGTTGTTGAATGCTTCTTTTTTGGTTAGTAGTTCATGTATAAGATGTGGTGCCATTTAAATTTTATAGAAGCTTATGATAAAATCAAAAACAACAAAACAGAAACAAATCCGACATTTAAAGTCGGACTCTCTATCCTTACAAAAAAAAAAACGATAAGCAAAATTATTTGTTTAACTGATTAATACAGTGTAAGTCTGCTCTGGTTATACGCAGATAGAGCTAAAATATCGGTAAACCTATTTTCATTATAAAAATTATTATACATTTACCTCTTTATATATCTGCATCACCTTATAAATAATTCTATTATGTTAAAATAATAATAATATTAATTAATTTAATGATTTTCTATTCTTACTTTGAGTAAACAGGACACGCTGTATAGTTTAGTTACACAAACTTGTCCGACAGCTTGGATAATGAATGATGCGCAATCACAATAGTCGTGCTATTGTAATGTAAATAGGTATTGTCAATAAAACTAAATTGTCAATAAAATATCGAACAGTGATAGTCAATGAACATTCCTAGTGTAAGCGAAAAGGAAGACATTGTGTTGAGCATGATAAAGAGCGAGGAGGTGGAGCGTGTGTACGTGTAGTTACAGATACAGTTCGGCTACTAGATTTTGGTGTTAAACTGTTGACTCTGGCGTGATCTCTAAACATGGAACTAGGTTTGGCGGCGGTCTATCCTTGTCATACTCTATACAGTATGACAAGGAGGGACTGGTAACGGATTTGGTTTTGGGTTTGGGGAGATATGCCGGAGTCGCCACCTATGATTAATTGTTAAATAAGTTTACCTAACGGCTCACTGGCGCACGGAAAAACTCGCAAGAGTTTATGTTGTGCCTTTACAATTTTATTAATTTATTGTATTATGTAAATAAAAAAAAATAAAAAAAACCTGTAGGTTAATTGGTAGAAAATGCCTAAAGCATTAAGTCCGCCATAGTACACCATTATACATAAAGTTAAAATAAATAAATAAGTTTCCTGTGAAAAGAAAAAATAATAAAAGGGAGTCATTCCTAAAGTACCAAAGTATATTTTAATAATTCATTTCATCATTTTTAAACACGTCGCGTTAGGGAAATGCTCCAAACCTTACAATTTAATTACAAATGGCCTTACTTAACCTAACTAAGCAATATAAATGAAATCAATTATTAGCCACGGCGTATTTTTTTTTTAATTATTATTATATACTTAGATAATTTAAGATTGAGTTTATTTATTATTATCTTCTTCTATATTTATTCTTTTATTTTTAATGAATTGTTTTATTTTATCATAATGCAGATTTTATTATTTTGTAATGTCCATGCGATGCGCTTTCATTTGAATCTCTACGAGTATGTTTTGCATCAAACTATTCCAAGACCACTTGTCTAAATGAACCTTCTTTAAGAAAAAAGAAACACTAAATTGAATGCGCTTCATCCTTACCAGAGCTATGATGCCACAGACACATAAAAAGACAAAACGTTAAACTTAAAATACCTATGCCCTTGTTTTATATCTTTTATATATATATTACATACCAATTGGAAGTTGAAAAGGAAGAAATAAATATACAAAACTTCATATTAGTTATGATTACGGGTTGACATAAATTACATTTATTGATTTTGTTTATATGTAGATTTTTACAAATAAGTAGTCTGTCTTGCTAACGGTAAATCACTTCAGTCACCTGCAGTTGTTCTTAAATTATTAAATGTGAGATGCTAGATAAATCTGCAAAACCCTCAAAAACATGGTAAAATAACTTACTGCTACTTTCCGGCGAAAATAGGTAAGACACTGGTACCCAAGAAGACGACTTACGCTCTGTAGGGCGCAGGTAGTATCCGGTGTAAGGTCGTCCGAGCACCAAGGGTTTATTAAAATGACTAAAATAGTGGCGCACTCCTTATGAGGATTCACTACCATCTCCCGAAAAAATAGACGACTGACACAATCTCCTCCCAGAGTACAAATTTTACTCATTATGAAAAACCCTGAAAACATTATGATGAAAATATTCTTTGGTAAGCGTGAATGATTGTGACTCATTTGGCGGCTAACTTGGCACATTTTGTCGTAATTCTTGTCTCAAGAAATGAATTATTAAGCTATAAAAACTATGCCTCAAATTAATGAACTGAAAATATGTCTACATAACCTAGATAAATGTAACTACTTAATAACATTTTCTGTCTATTAAATAAACAATTTGATGAGTAAATGCTTTTATTATCAGCAAAATATTATTAATTAAATATGCGCAGAAAGATTATAAAGGTGATTTCATTACAAATAAATGAGGGGCTATAATAAATAGGCTTAAATTGCTTATAGCAAACACTGTATATATATACTATATTAAGCTATAAATTGGAAAAAGAAGATATTTAGTAAAACAACGTTCTCCTTAAGTAATAATTAGGTACGTTGGCGATTACTAAACGCATATATGTCACGTCCATCAATTTTTTTTATAAGTCATTTGCATATTTCTAAATTATTTTCTGGCAAGTGCTTAACGTCCTTATGCTACTATAATCGGATTAAGTATATATATATATATATATATATATATAATATATATATATATATATATATATATATATATATATATATATATGTATAATATATAAGATAGAATTTTTCAATTTCTTATTAACTTTTATAGTAAGGACTCATACTTTACGAAAGCTTGGATGTCGAGAGAATGCATTTTTTTCTGCTTTTCTTCATCTGAAATGAATTCTCTCAGCTCATTCTTAGTTGAGAATGTACACCTAGTCGTTCGGAAGTACTGTTAAAATGGCAAGCTTGATTTATTTAAGTTGTTTTCACAGTGTTACGTCGTTGGGATGACTATAAACCTGTGGAGATTTGTCGCAAATATTACAAATATTTTAGTTTAAATACAAGAACGATTAACGCTATCTATAATTTAGAATGCGGATAATGTAAAAATTTCTTGTAGACTTATTCATAGATATTGATAGGATGTTGATATGACACATGTTTAATAATGATATTTGAATCGTTATCAGATTTGTAATTTTAATAAATTAGCTATTATGTGTAGATATTTTTTGTCATGGGGGAAACTGGCAATCTTCTGAAGGTAGTTAATATGTTAGATCTCCCATTCATTACCACTCAGAACCGACCACAGGTAACTATGTCGGTTTGGAAGCGCAGCTTCGCTTAGTATTTCAGCTCGGCGTGAGGCCATGATCTTATTCACCTTAGAGACAAATCATGACTACCCCCTCTATACTGGAGACGATACTGCATTGTCTTATAAAACTGCACCAACCGCCGATGATAAACAATCGTCTGTAATTTGGCGTCCCTATGAGGATTGCAGTTACTAGCGTAGCGTCAGATACTATTTTAAATATCAGATGTTTAAGATTTTAAATTATATGTGGGTTGGTATGAACAAAAACTGGCGCATAATATGACATCACCTTATGCATTGCTCTTTTATAGTGTTTGCTTTATAGTTTAATAATTATAAAGTTTACAAACTTATATAACGTTAATAACTACTTTAGTCGAAGATTGTGTCGCAGTTATTATGCTCGTTACTGAGAGGTGCCTACTTAGGTATGACTAGGACAATTAAGGGCTAAATAGAACTTGGCGTGTCTAGTTGCTAAGTCTACATGCACTTCGAAATGCAAAACTTGTCTAGTCTAGTTTTACGTAAGTTTTTGCAGTGGGATATCACTGTAATCAAAATATTGGACATCCGTGCTTTTAGGAACTAGAAAAGTAAACTGTGAAACTTTTTCCCGTTCACTTCAATTCGCCATAGCCGAAATAATTTGCTTCGTAGCTGCGGCAAATTATATTTTTTTTATTATTTGCTGTGCCCGTCGTCTTTTTTAATATAGTGTGGTGTCGTCAGCATATAGCAGTGTTTCCGAATCAGAAATATCTATTAGGATCACTACCTTTTCTGTCGTTTCGCCTTTATTGGATTATTCCAAGGCAAAAAGATAAAAAAATTACGGATTTCCTCAAAATCGGATCAGAAAATTACAATAAAGAATAACTCATATATCGCTACGGTTCCATTCAACGAAGAATACAATAAGAAAGAAACTTCTGTGAATTTCAAACAACCGACATTGGCTTTCCATTTGAAAATGAACAACTCAAATTGCACAAGGCAAGATGGAAGAATGGATCTTTCAGAGATTTATAGTCTCGGTCCGTTTTATTGTACTTGTCTTTGGGCGGTTAAGCGTCGTTTTACAATTTTACATAGATTGTAAATTACAAAGTACAAAGCGGCGGGAAGGCGCTGCCATGAAATCCTTGATGTCCATGCAAATAAGATTTTATTTGCCATTGTAAAATTTTACGGCAAGTTAATAAAAGTTCGCTTAAAAATTTCAGTTCTCGCAATAATTGTGACGATATTTGTGTAGTTACTGGTTGTTTTGTGATGTCTTTGTTTTGTCAAAAATTTTTTTATTTGTTTTCTACGATGTAGATTAACATTTCTTCTAATATATAATATTCTGGCCAACCATTACATTTATGGGCGAGATGCGCTCTTATCCTTATACATAATTAAAAATATAACCTACAATCTATCATATATATTTGACGCTTAAACTAACCTACCATCTCGAGCAAAATGTAAAGCCGAAATATCAAAGGCTGAGATTTGCAGAAATATAGTAGGCTTCGCCAACTTAACGGCGACCAGCGGGGCCGGCCACCGGGAAGGCCGACCGAATTGCACCGGTCGCTGACAGTCGGTGATCCCCCGGCTGCCCCGGGGGATCGACGGCCTCCACGGCCCCCCGGGGAGGCGAGCGAGCGGCTCACATCTGGTGAGCCGACACCGGTGGGGTCGTGGTAGTGTCCTTACGGGTCCCCACGAACCTGTCACGCCGCGGGCAATTCTCCTCGGCGCGTCTGGCGGCGATGTCGGATGCGCCGTCGATCGAGCGCTCGCGGCAGGCGTCAGTGGAGGGGCATTGCTGAGGTTTTTAGGCCTACCTCCTTCTGGGGAGGAGAGCCTCACATAATTCTGCGCTTTTCCCGGGGTGCAGCGAATGCAATTCAATTCAATTTCCTCAGCGATTACAAAAAAAAAACAGGTTTCACCAACTGAACCATGTCTCTTTTGGAGCTTATGTCGCTTGAAATAACGGTGATTTTAGTAAATCACTGCTAATATCATAAACGCGAAAGTTTGTAAAAATGGATAAATGTTTGTTACTCATTCACGTAAAATTACTTATTGGATTTTAATGAAACTTTACAATAATAAAGCTTATACATAGAATAATAAATGGGCTACAATTAATAAGAATATTGTGTAAATTTTAAAAAATATAATGTGTCTTACACGTTCCTAGACAATTTGGACCAAACGGCGTGGTGACAGTTTTATCTTATTTCTTACGTAATAACTGCATGACTGCACTTATTAAAATCATAAACTAAGACAATAATAGGCCCTTACCATATTAGGTATTACCTTAATAAATTAGACTATAAAACCTGAGTCTGATTATATTCGTTGCCAGTTTATTGGCAACTAGATTTGCCAATAACTTGGCAACCATTGCTTGTACCTGTCTCGGCTAAAGCAATGAATGACGATGATAGCTTCTTTATCAGTTGTCAGTTGAAGAATGACAGCAAGAAAGAAATATTGAAACAAGTATAGTTTTTTTTTGGAGGTAGGTGTAAAAAAAGTACAGACGTGAATTCTTAGTAACATATTTTTATTTTATTGTTAATTACTGTTATTTCAAGTCTATGTCAGTTTATTATCTTTAAAACTAAATAAGTTAGGATTGCTTACATTTGAAAAGTACTTAATGTAACACCTGTGAGATATTATACCACCTGCCGGTTCACTATAGCACTCAATACAGGAACACTGCATAAATTCGTAAAAACTAGAGCCATAAAACTGTATAACGAAAAGAACACCATGGCACAGTTGGCAAGTATCTTGTCTGCACAAGTAAGTCTGGAAGATCGGGTTGCGAAGAAGATGCATGAGCTCCAAGAGCAGCTTAATTTGGCACCACAAAAGGACACTGTATCCAAGATTGCTGAGGAGTTCCGTATGTTCAAAGAACTCACTTTTGAGATGTTTAAGCTTCTTCGGACACAAATCTCAGAATGCATGAATTTGAATGACATTTCTGAAACCAGGCATAGGCAAAATGCATTAGTTTTCTTGGGAGTACCGGAGGTTGAAAAGGAAGACTGTCGCAGACTGATTCTTGACACTATCCATAATAACATGGGTTTGAAGGACCTCACCGAGTCATCAATTCAATCGTGCCATAGATTGGGTATCAACAATAAAGAGCACCATCGACCTGTTGTTGTTTGGTTTTCACATTATCAAGCAAGAGCATCAGTTTGGAAAGCTAAGACTCATCTGAAGGGCTCTAAAGTATCCTTGAGGGAATTCCTTACAAAGACAAGGCAACTAGTTTTCAGTAAGGCCCGTTCACACTTTGGCATGCGTTCCTGTTGGACAATGGGTGGTGTCATAAACATTAAAACATCTGATGGAAAGAGTCATAGGTTGGTTACAATGAATCAGCTAACAACACTGATTACTGATTATCCAGGGAAATCTGAAAACAATAAATAGGCTTCTGAAAATAAGGTTACTAATTCTGTCATCTTTTCTTTTATACAATTTGTAATTTTCTTGCTTGCTTAATGTAATCATATTCCTTTTTTTTCTGTTACTATTATAGTTGATTTATTGTAAATAGAATTGGTTGAATAGTAGTGACAGTATATAAGGTGTGGTGGCCCATTAATTTAATTTTTAATAGCCAATTATTAATGTTGCAACTTTTCCATATTGATAGTTGCTTATTGCCTTCTTTTATTGCTTGTTTTATTAGATAGATTTTGTATGTTTGTATGAATTGATTCTGGCCATGTATAATGATGATATAAGCAGTGTATTGGGTGGGTGGCCCATTAATTTAATTTTTATGTGCCAAATTATTCAGTCTGTCACTTTTCCATATTGATTCCTAGTCGCTTAATGCTTTTCTTATTTATTGCATAGACTGCTTATTATGGCTTGGTTTTCATTTTCAGCTTCTGGATACACCTTTAAAAAATGGAATCACCTATTGTTTATGTTTATTTTTAAATCATTCACATTTCATTTTCCATGTAGGTATCTGTTGTATATTTATAAGCAATTTGTATTGTGCATCGGATCTTCCATGTAGGTTCCACCTCTGAACACAGTATCTAAAACCTAATCTGTGTTTTTATTCTGTTTAGTTTACTATATGTGAAGGTGTTTGAAGATTTTTATAGTTCTTGATTAGATTTAATAAATAATGTTTATTATTATCAGGTAAAATTGTTAACTTTGACATTTCTCCTTTTTGTTTTCTTGTGTGAAGGCTAGGGGAACCAAGACATATACAGCCTTGTTATGTGTATTTCTTTTTTTATCTTGGCTTTGTTAATTGTGATCATTTGAACTACATTACTTTTGGATTGTGTTGCAGCCATTACTTTTAGTTTGTGTTTTTTTGTTATTTTTAATTAACTATAAAGATTTAGAGTGATACTTTAGTTTATAACTGTTCCGTGCTTTTTGTGAGCTGGTGGGTGGTGCAGAGAAACATCTATTGTCTCACTGTACTTTAAGTTGCTTATTAATTTATATTTAATTTTTTATTTAGATATATATTATTAATATTTATATTTTTAAATAATTTATATTATGCCTATTGATGATGTATATTTTTCTGCTGAGGAATCAGCAACTTCATCTAGCGAAGACAGTTTTTGCTCTGTGTCCGAAAGCCTGAGTGATTTCTTATTTAACACTTTCAATCAGTCACACAATCGTTTGATCAATGTTTGCCACATTAACGCACAAAGTGTCCCAAGTCATTATAGTGAGTTACATGATGTATTTATTAAAACTAACGTTCATGCCATACTGATATCTGAATCTTGGTTCAAGCCTCACCTCCTCTCTACTTCGTATTCACTACCCGGATTTGCACTAATCAGAAATGACCGGACCGAAAAGGGTGGAGGGGGTGTAGCTATCTATCTTCGGAGTAGCTTATCCTACAAAATTATTGCAGCTTCTACTCCACAATATTCTGCTTCTGCCGAATATTTATTCTTAGAAATTGGTGTTGGGAGTGCTAAATTATTGCTTGGTGTGGTTTATTGTCCTCCTTCTATTGATTATTTCACGGAATTGGAATCAGTTTTTGAATCGTTAGGGTCTGATTACTCACACCACATCATCATGGGCGATTTTAACACCAATATCCTTTCTCCCCAATCTCCTCGTCCACGCAAGTTGCTGCAAATGATCCAGTCAAATAGTCTTCACATGCTCTCACTTCAATCAACACATGTCAATACTATGGGTGATGATTCTTGGCTTGACCTAATGCTTGTGTCAAATCCCGGTCTTGTGTCCTCCTACGGCCAACATCCTGCTCCTAATTTCTCCCACCATGATCTCATCTTCCTTTCTTACAACTTGAAACCTCCTAAACCAGTACCTAATTTTCTGTACAGGCGCAATTATGCTGGAATGGATGTTAAAAAATTTGAATTGGATGTGTCAAAAATCAACTGGGAGCCATTATTTGTTGCAACAACCATTGACGATAAAATCCACATTCTTAACAATGTTATCGCTCAGCTTTATGACACACATGCACCAATTAGAAAAATTAAACTGAAACACAGACCCGCACCATGGATGTCGGATGAGATTCGGAGGGCTATGAGGCGGAGGGACAGGGCTTTTCAGCGCTATAAAAAGCAACGCACTGATGTGAGGTGGGATGCCTACAGAGTTGCAAGGAATCGGTGTAATCAGGTCATACGCAACGCTAAACGCTGTCATGTTCTTGAAAATATCTCAATTTCTTCTTCTTCTGCTACCTGGAAGTTTCTTAGAACTCTAGGTATAGGAAAGCCACACCACTTTGAACTATCCAGCTCAATTAACTTGAACGATCTAAATGATCATTTCTCTAATACTGCCAGTCATGCTTCTCTGGATATTACAGATGCCACGGATTACATATCTAGTCTTCCAGTACTAAATGTTACACCTTTTAATTTCTCACCAGTATCTCCAGATGAGATCAAAAAGACTATTTTATCAATTAAGACAAATGCTGTGGGTTGCGACTATATCAATCGTCACATGATTGTCTCCATACTCAAGTACATCCTTCCTGCCATCACCGACATTGTGAATTTTTCCCTTAATACTGCAACATTCCCAACTCTCTGGCGAAAAGCTTTTGTTCGCCCGCTTCCTAAGGTACCAAATCCAACTGATCCCAGTCAATTCCGTCCTATTTCCATTCTTCCCTACCTGTCCAAAGTGCTGGAGGCATGCGTGCATAAACAATTCTCATTTTTTATCCACAAAAACTCACTACTGAGTCCTTTCCAGTCTGGTTTTAGACCTGGCCACAGTACTTCTTCAGCTCTCCTGAAGGTCACAGGGGATATAAAGACTGGCATTCAGGATAAAAAGGTCACTCTACTGATTCTCATAGATTTTTCTAATGCATTTAATGCAGTTAGTCATGAAATCCTTCTAAAAATGTTGGCTTATCTTAGGGTATCCCGAGAGGCATCTGAGTGGTTTTCTTCGTATCTGCAGGGACGACAACAATCAGTTATTTGGGAAGATTCGAACTCCACGTGGTGTGATCTTGTAGCTGGAGTCCCTCAAGGCGGCATATTATCACCTCTTCTATTTTCAATTTTTATTAATTTTATTTCACATCACCTTCGCTGCGCGTATCACTTGTATGCTGACGACTTGCAGCTCTACACTCAAACTGATGTTGACAATATTAATGAAGCCATCGATTCAATAAATAAAGACCTCGCTGCCATTAAGAACTGGTCTGAGTGTTTTGGAATTTGTGTCAATCCAACGAAATGTCAAGCCATTCTGGTAGGCAGCTCTAAAAGCATGTCGAGAGTGGTGCACTCGAGTCTCCATTCTGTCGTTTATGACAGTAAAATAATTCCTTTGTGCAACAGTGTGAAGGATTTGGGGTTGTTTATTGATTCTGAGCTTAGCTGGCAGCCTCAAATTACTAGCATTTGCCAAAGAGTGACTGGAATCTTAAGAATTCTTTACCGCCTAAAAAATTTTCTATCGCCAGACATAAAAAAAATGCTTGTACAGACTTTAATCTTCCCAATCCTAGACTATGGTGATGTGTGCTACTTCGATCTGAATGCAGATCTTCTTAATAAGCTGGACAGACTTTTAAATAACTGCATTCGGTTTGTATTTAACTTAAGAAAATTTGATCATGTATCTGCATTCCGATTACGTTTAAAGTGGTTACCTATACGGCAGCGTAGGGATATGAGAGCCTTATTGACGCTTTACTCCATACTTAATAATCCTTATACCCCTGGTTACCTCAGTACCCACTTTGAATACCTTTATTCCTCGCATAATAAAAATCTTCGTTCTGCCTCAAATGGCCTTCTAAAATGTCCTTCTCACCACTCTGATATTATTCATTCCTCCTTTTTCGTCAAATGTATTCTTTTATGGAATTCACTTCCTCAAGAAGTGAGAAACTGTCCGAGCAAACTTAGTTTTAAGAATAAGTTGCGTAAGCTTTTCTTCCAGGAAAGTTTTGGGTAATGAAACTTAGGTTATTTGGAAAGTAGGTTGTGTATATCTTCGTTTTAAATTTTCGCAAATAAGATTTAGGCTATTATATATTAGTGTATTATAATATGTTTTTATTTATGTATTAGGATTATAAATCTATTATTTATTATATTTCAAGTTATAGTATCAATATTTGTAAATTGACTCATTTTCTATTTTTTTGGTACATCTACCACATTGTATCTCTGCATCACCCGAAGGTTGACTGGCAGAAAATGCCTCGGGCATTAAGTCCGCCTTTGTACACTTTTTTAATTGTACAAGAAGTATAAATAAATAAATAAAATAAATATAGTATATCTACTATGATATTTATTTGCGTAGAGCAAGTACTACGAGTATAGCCCCAAATACCTACCGTAAGCATCATTACAGCGCAACTCAAATCGGATTTTCGATAATGTGACCATCACTTTTAATAAGTCAGGATAATCAAAGATTAGTGATAATATGCTGATAATACCTGTTCGGAAATCGGAAGAATCTTTCCGAGAAGATCAAGCAATAAATTCGAAAGTCTTAATTTTATATCGACCTTTTTTATATAACTGCATTGCAATTTTCATTTTTTACAGATTATGCTTGTCGATGATATATATTTTTAAGAACAATATTCAAATGAACTCATATTTTTATTTTTTTCTGAGAGAGTCTCTTAATTATAATAGTTTGAATATCGATAACATTTTCCATATCAAAATGCCATACGACATCACACTATGATAATACGCATACTAGTCTCGTTGTATCAATGTCTTTCAGTTGACAAATTCTCCACATAGCGTAAAAATTACGTAAGGGAAAACCAGTCCATATTGGTAGAGGACACGTAGACCGCGACATGTCCTAAGCGACCCCCCTAATCAATTAACGCAGGACCTTTTAGACCTGCAAGCGGCGGCGTCTGAGCCGTCGCCTCCCTTGTCTATCCCTATTCGGCAGCCTTCTGCTTCGCCACGAGTAGGTTCCCAATCAACACAGGCCGGTCCCACTTTGGAGAACCGCGCCTCTTCTAGCGCTTATGCCCTCTCCATGGGGCAGCGCTAACCGTACCTCTCCTGAGGTGCGGCTCTCATCAATAAAGCCAGTAGGGTCATTAGGACCAAAGGCTTAGGCTGAGTTTAGTCGGTAGGTCTGGTGGGTCGAGCCGCCTCGATTCACCAGGAGTCCGACATAATCAAGGCATCCCTGCTTGCCTGTTGCGTTGGTATCCATGACGGATTCTCAGCCTCCTCTCCTGAGAAAAAAAAAAGAAATAAACGTAAGGGAAAGTATCGTTAGTAAAAATCACAGGATTGGTCGCTCATTAAATCTGTATGAAAATCCTTGGAAAGGGCGTATGTCCAACACTGTGTGTTTCTAGGCTGAAATTATGATGTTAATTGTGAAGTGGACTAGTATAGTATAGACTCGACGAATATATTGTTTACTTCATTTACTATTACATACGATTATAGATAATCATTTGTAAATATAAACATATCACATCGATTTTTCACATTAATAACATATATACATACTAGATACATACATACCGTGACCGTAATTCTACTTTGTTATGATTAATTTACTATTAAAAAGATACCATGATACACTCAAATAATGTCAAATAACCATCTACTATTATTAAAAAAATATTAATGTAAACGTCCATATTTTTCTATGGTAGTGCATAATGTGTTACAACTAGTTGTTTTTGACAATTTTACTACTTACTACTGGTAACAAAAGAAACCATGTGAAACTTACGAGTATCTTTGTTGCTTCTCAATGAAATTATTTTAATGAATAAATTTTACAGTTTAAATCGACTAAACTTAGTATCCTACTATCCTACTACATTATGGTCACCACATAGCACCTACGCCGTGCATGTTTGCGTAATAATCCCGTAAAAGCAGCCGTGACTAATGGTCACGCGGTATTGAACAATGCCTATGCGATACGCTGATGTCAGTTGAATGAACTGTTATGCTAAGAGAACTGATTACTTATGAGTCGTTGGATTGGTGTAGTAGTTTCATGACATCAATCCACTTAATCATTTACCTACCGTAATTCTCTCTCTTCTTCTCATGTTCATTCATGATGTCAATATTTCACGTAAAAACTACTAAATGTTTTACCTTAATTATTAAACGCAGTCATTGTAATGTAAATATGCAATTCTACTTCACATGCTTGAGGTTATACTATGATGATAGATTGCGGATTTGATTATTATCTCTTTTTTGTTTGTTACAATTAATCCAATAGATGGCAGCACGGCGATAACCACGTGGCGGAAGATTCGCACATTTGATTTTAAAAGGTGTAATGATTAGATGACTTGGTCGAGGATAGATGACGATTGAAGCCATTCGTCCGGTGTTGGAGGAGTGGGTTGTGCGCCGGCAGGGCAGCCTCTCGTTCCGCATGGTGCAGGTACTGACCGGGCATGGTTGCTTCGGCCACTACCTGCATAAGGTCGCACGTCGGGAGATGACGCCGCGGTGTCACCACTGCGGTGCTCCCGACGACCCGTCCGAGCACGCACTGTCAGTGTAATCGGCGTGGCAACAACAGCGCAGCGAACTAACCGCTGCGCTGGGAAACAGCGACCTCTCGCTGCCGAGCGTGGTCGTGGCCATGCTCCGCGGCGAGGCGGAATGGGAGGCTGTCGCCTCCTTCTGTGAGAGCGTCATTTCGCAGAAGGAGGCCGCGGAGAGGGAGCGGGAGGAGGACGTCGAGGCCGCTCCCCTTCGCCGCAGACGGATTGGTAGGCGAAGGCGGGCACACGCAAGCGCGGTGTTGCCTGTCTAGTGACCCTACCGTGAGGCTGCGTGCGCATCCGGCTAAGCGCGCACGCCGTGGTGAAGTCTCTCTGTCTGGGGGACTGTCCAGGGGTTCTCGGACAGTCCCTCCCTTGGCGGGGCTTGACCAACTCTTGGTCGAGCCGGCCCCGGGACACATGGCGGTCGAATCGCACCCCGCCATGTGCCCCGTATGGGCCCAAAGAACTCGGGGGGTTTTAGTGGGTAGGCCGGTCCTCTTGACCGGAGAGCCCCACACGCGGCAGCGTCTTGCCAGCGCGGTGTCAGGGTGCACAAGGTCGCATTTCCCCCCCTCAAAAAAAAATGGTCGAGGATAGATGGCAGCACAGTGAGCCACGTGGCGGAACACAGTTGCACATTTGATTTTATTTATTTATTTACAAAATTTAAGGTACACCAGTTTGTTTGTTAACACTAATACATACATAAAATAATACAATATATTCAATTTAAGTGTCACAAATTATAAAGGTGAACATCGCATGCAATTTAACCGTACTACTTAATTACTACTTACAACTACTTTGATATTACATGAAACTTATACACTACGTTATGGCACACTATTGTATTGTGACTAATTAAAAATGAAAAAACCACGATGAATATAATTATAATAATAAGCAACCTAATAAGAGCTTATCAGGATACCAATAATTCTGCTTTGAGCCTGGCAAATGAGTCGGCAAAAACTTCAAATTGTCCTTCGTTTATGACCTTACTCAGTCTTGACACTACGGAATTGCCACCTAGGGTTGTATAGCGTAAGAGAGGGCAAAATGGAGTAATAGGATTTCGAGGAATCCTCCTGGGCCCACGAAATTTGAATTTCTCAAGCAATTGTAGGCAGTCAATTCTATTTCGAAATATTTTGTACAAAAACGATAGATCGTCGATTTTAAAGGGTGTAATAATTAAATATGACTTGGTTGGGACCAGTATTCAGTCAGTCGGGAAGAGTGCAAGTCATAAAAGTTACGCTAGTATTCCATTGCTTTAAATAATTAAGCCGTTATTTCTAGAAGGTGTTGATATTTTTGACAACACAATTTATAACTAAGACATGCGCCACGCTAATATAAGCTATTCGAAATACTAATACTGCACATACGAAGTCACGGCAACCAGCTAGTGTTTCATATAAACAGTTATTTGCAGCTGTGCTTATGTATTGTACAGCCTGGACTTCAAACATTGAAGGCAAGTGATAATCCTCACCGTACAGAAGCTTACAGGCAAATTCAAGTCAAAAGAAGCAAGTAAAACAAATGGCCGCTAGGAGATTTTGTGACATCAATGATATGTCTGGGAACTTACTATTTTTAGAGATTGTAAAAATATTATATTGATCTTTCAAAATAGTATTTCATCTTTTAGCTTATTGTTGTAACAATAAGATGTAAACATAAAATTTTACAATAAAAGCGTAAAGAAACGAATAGGAAGTAAAAACAGAAAAGGTCCCGGAAATCACGCTGATTTTAGGTTTATCCATGTTACGCTTACATTGACATTCTTTCTGTACATACTGTACATACATTTAAATGTACATACATACATTTAATGTATGTACAGTTTAATTTAAATGCATGTATGTACATACATTTAAACTACCTATTCCGAGCATTAATTATAATCGAATGGATCGAAATGTTGGTCCGTAAAGCGGATGGATGAACAAAGATTGCATGTTGCTGAAATACGTATGTTAAGGTGGATGTGTGGAGTGACAAGAAAGGATAGAGTGAGGATTAAATATATCCGGGGAAGTCTGAAAGTAACCCCCATTTGTTGAAAAATTAAGAGAAGCAAGACTTTCCTGGTATGGTCACGCATTAAGGAGAAGGAATGATCACGTTTGTAGGAAAGTTATGAAGATGAATGTGAATGGACGTGTGGTGAGAGGAAGACTGAAGAAAATTTTGATGGACTGTGTGAATGTGTGTGTTGAATAAGGGAGAGAATGTCGAAATGGTGAATGATAGAGGAGAGTGGCAGAGGAAGACAGACAAGACCCCAAATAAAGTTGGGAACAGGGCAAGAGAAAGAAGAACCGAATGTCGCATTAATAAAATATCTATCATGCTATAGTCATATTTTCATTCCATTTATATAGAAAGTTAAAAAATGCATGCACTTATTCGTTGACATATGAATTAGTTATCTATTTATCGTCATTTCAATCAATCAATAGACGTTTCTAAAATGGTTCTGCTAATGCGGCAACGGCACTTGCCATTGAAACCTTTTTAAAACCTGTAATGTTTTCTGTTGTATATTTTTTTATTTGCGTCAAGGGAATAAAAAAATAAACAAATAATTATATATTATTTTTTTATTCCATTGTATTTTATATAAATCACTTTTTTTAATAGGATATTTACAGTCACTTTTGCACGTCAAAGAAACTACGCCATTGGTTCACAAGTCTACGGCAGAAGATCTTGTACTGGAAAGAACCAGCAAGGGCATTTTTTTTCTCCTATATTTTTATAGACTCGTCAATTATAAATATTCTGAACCCAACTTCCTTTACATGTTTAGGCAAGTTCACATTATATCTATAACAACTATAGTTTATTTATGTTATTTAAAATGGTCAGCATATTTTATAACGTAACTATCGAGTTATTAAAATTAAACCCAACCGTTGTTATCATTTAATTACAACAGTATAATAACCTTTTTTCATATGAATATTATTGACAAATGATTTAAATTTCTGAAAAGAAAAATCGGTAATACATTTGTGGAACTTTGTTATAAGAGGCAATGCTTTTCCCCATAAAAGAGACAAAATTTTTGCTGCCCGCGCGTTGGAACAGCAAGCTTATTTTTGTCATAAATGTTAAAATATTAAATCACACTAGAAACAAGAACGCCTATGCTTTCAGACTTATTCAGTTCAATGGTAAAAAAGTCAGTATTACCTCTGATATAATATATTATATATTTTTGACATTAAGTCATTTATGTACCAGTACAGTTTTATCAATGGCCATGAATAAATTGGTTGGAGGGCTAATCGACAAACGGATTTTCGATTCGTTCGAATAATCTATTTTCAGCGGCGCTGGTCGAAACTAGCGAATGTGTAAATTATGGCGGCAGTTCCGAGCTGTAAATGTGTTGGCAAATTAATGTGTCCATCAAACTGTTACTGGAACTAAATGTGACCGCATGACGTACATTTCGCAACATAAACAGTTAAGTAATATATAACAAGTAGTAGGTAATATATAAAACTATTGAATAGTTCGTATTGACAAATATGTAGATGCGGGTAATATATGCTGGTTTATACAACAAATGCCGTATTGTTGGTTTATTACATTTGCAAATCGTTAAAATTGGAAATAGGATATATTTAGTAGATGTTTAGTATCGCAAAATGTCATTTATGTAAATTGTCACTGCCTCAGATCGGTCATCTAGATTTCTGTCTCTGTATGTTTATTTTTTTTTAATTTATATAAACCGTTTATTGACATAACGAAATAAACTTTAAATTATGGCAACAACGAACATCGAAAAATTAAATTTGTATAATTATATTACGTATTCTTCCTTATTTTTGTTTCTTAATAAAATAAACTTTCACGCCGATTAAAAGCTTTTATACCGAAACATACATGTTTCTACGCGTTCTTAATTCAGATCGATAAATTAGCGTATAATGAATTTGACAATACGTTAAAACTCTTACGTTAAATATTCAATGGAGTCATTACATTACAATTACACTTTAGAGACTTACGTTTCAACAATTGCGTATAATATATATATATATATATTATATATATATATATATATATTATATATATATATATATATATATATATTATATATATATATAAATAATAATAATAAATAATAATAATAAATATTTGTTACACTTACACCAATTAGCCTAGCCCAAACTAAGCTCTGTAAGGCTTGTGCTATGGGATCTAGGGTAACGGATAGACATACATATATTATACATATATAAATAATTTTTATTGAAATATATATTAACAACCATGACTAAGGTACAAATGCTCGCATTCATCACACAAACATCTGCCCCCACCGGGACTCGAACCCGGGACCTCAGAGATGGCGACACCTTGAAACCGGTGTACTATCCACTCGACTATGGAGGTCGTCAGATATATATAAATAAAGACGACAAATGCAAAATGAGCGTGAATCTAATCAGAAATCATTTCTATTCCACCAACCAAATTGTAAAAAAGACAGCTCAATATGCCTATTTAAGACCATTCGCCTAGAAAATAGGCTTCGACAATCGCCACAAAATCGTTTCGTCGATATTTTATTATAGAGCTGACAATATGTCATGATCGGTGGAATATATTGGGTCATGTACCTATATATAATATAGGTCATTGTTAAGTCAAACTACTAGTAGTTACGAGTTTGCTGTTTATTTTTATTTTTTTGGTTCCTCAAGAGAGGGAGGCATAGATTCCTCATGGATACCACAGCAGCGGCAAGTGTCAACGTGATTATTTCGGACTCGTGACAAATCGAGGCGACTCGACCCGACAGACCTACCGACTAAACTCAGCCTGAGCTGTTAGTCCTATTGGCCCTATGGCTTGACGTGATAGAGACGCCGCACCTCAGGAGAGACACGGTTAGCGTTGCTCTATAAAGAGAGCATACGCGCTAGAAGAGGCACGGCATTCCAAAGTGGCTCCGGCCAATGTTGATGGGATTGTGTAATGAAATATTATCTTTAATCCCCTGATCACAGTCAGTCACAGTAGGAAAGCTTTGAAAGTTAATGTCAAGTTCAGGCAACTCTTTGGTGAAATTGTTGTACCATTTTTTACCGTGGGAGAGCCATGTTTCGGCACGAATTGGGCCGGCTCGACCGGAGTGATACCACGGCCTCACAGAAAACCGGCGTAAAATAGCGCTTGCGCTGTGTTTCGCCGAGTGAGTGAGGGTACCGGAGGCCCAACACCCCCCCCCCCTTTCCTCCTTATTCCCTTTTAAAAGGCCGGCAACGCATCTGTGACATCTCTAGTGTTGCGGGTGTCCATGGGCAACGGTTATCGCTTACCATCAGGTGATCCGTTTGCTCGATTGCTGCCCTATCCTATAAAAAAAAAAAAAAAACATATCTAGCAATATCATCTGGTCTGCTATATTGTATGAGAAAGATGTATCATTAATCGATTGTACTGTGTTTTGTATGGCAAATAAATAACAAAATGGAAAAGCAGCGGAGAGATTGTATCCATTTGTATATATGCATGTTAGGGTTGTACTCGTAACGGAACTTCGCCTCCGCCTCCGCTACTGCGGAAGTTGCGCAAGAAATCGTACCTTCGCCTCCGCTTCCGCCCCCGCACAATTTTTGCGGAGTTGTAACGGAGTTTTAATTTACGCAGCGCGTGAAATAGTCGTGAATCGTACTGCCAAAAAAGCTAGAGTAGAATCAAACCCAACGCATGATGAACCAAGTACAAGCTTCCAGATATTTTCGCCAACACAAAGCGTGCATTCGAATTTGGCTGGCATGTTGACAAATCGCAGTCACAGTGAAGAGGAAACTGAAAATGACGACAGCAATAGTAACTTCATGATATGGAAAACTTTAATTAATTGATATAACAAAGAAAACAGACTCTAATTAGACGATGATCTTTCACCTTCGTCTCCGCCTCCATTAACCTCCGCATCCGCGGAAGTGAAACTCATCGCCTTCGCATCAGCATCCGCCTCCGTTAAGAAGGACTCCGTTACATTACTAATGCATGTTTATATACACATGTGTATGTGGATGAATATGTCTATATATCTATGTGTAAATTATGTCGTTCATAGTATTAATAATGAAGTTTTAAATCTTTATTATAAGTTCTAGATATTGAAGATAGTTACAAAATACTACACTGTAGCATAATAAACCAGTAAAATAGTGCTAGGTAATAAAAATATAAATAAATAAAAGTTAAAGTACATTAAGTATTGTATATCACGTGATTACAAGAACCAACCACCTCAACTAAAGCACAGATCACGAGTTCGTGAAGGATATAATTTACCAATATAAAAAAGCCAGTAAAACGAAGATTTAAAACAAAATCTGAAACTTTAGTCCTGTTTGAAAATTCTTTCTGCAACTTTTACAACAAAACATCGTCAATAACAAAATCGCATTAGATAGAGAATTATCTCGCGGGAGTTCAGAAACGCTCGTGCCGCCAGTGCACCGCATAACCCAATTATTAAGTTGGGTCCGTGCTTATAAAAAATAGGTCCTATTACAAAACTTCGAAGTTAACTTAAGCCGTTACGACTACAATTTGGCGCTGCTTCTGTTTGTGACTCACATAAATGACTTTAATGAGACAGAACTATAAGTTCCCTAGAAAATTCTAGATAACGCTCTCGGATGATTTAAAAACTTGATGGCTTCACCAATCTTAGTTGAGCTAGACCGCTGGGGTTTCGTGGTTCAACTTTTTCGTCCTTAAATAAAGGGGTAAGTAAAAGAAATAAGTTAAATTAAGAGAGTATTTTTTTTGCTAGTTTTAGATTTATCGGGTTTGGCAGACGCTGATCAATTCGTTTTATGAACTGTTTCAGCTTATAAACTAGAGACTCGCTCAAATCTTTATGAAAAGAAATTACTATATTGACTACTTGGTCAATATATTTATAAAAATTTAGTTTTTGTATATAGGAACTATTACATATTCAATATAAATAGTGATTTACATAAAACAATAATTACTTTTCCAATGTACAGACTCCAAAAAACATTGCTTACTGCATTATTAAAATAAATCAATGTTATATTATATATTGAATTCAAGTTTGGGCATGGAAAATATAACCGCCTCTACATAGAGCTACAACAGATTTTTTTTTTGTTGTACTTGTTTCCTGTTGTTTCCTTTCCCCACAGATTGCTCGCGAGCGATAGGCAACGAGTGCACATACGGTTACCCCTAGGGCAAATAAAATAAATCGACAAGGGCCGTATACACCCAATACCCAATATCGACAGAACATAAGCAATAGCAGAGAATCGACTATGCCTGTCTCTTGCCTTTTGGGTGACTGTGAACCGCCTTAGAAAGCCTGTTTTATGTTACTGGTCTTGTTTCCATATTTTATGCCCAAACGCACGTAACAAAGTTCGTCTTGTGATACCACGATAGATGAACAGTGCGAAATTTCCATGATAATCGAAATTAATTTGATAATTGACTTCTTTATGGAACTTGGATTCACCTAGTTGGATTATTTGAATCAAGCATGAGTTACTGGATGTATGCCTGATCTATATAGTTTACATAAAAATCTGACATACGACATACCGAAATATGTTCTTGTTCATTTTTATATATATTTATCTATTTAGAGCTACTCTGCTTAGATCGAGCATTATGCCAAAGAATCCAATATCGCCAGCCATGCCGAGAGCATTAACAAAACCAAAGTGGATTATCTTCTCACTGTTATTGTTTTTTTTCCAGAAGTTGGGTAAGTTGAAAACCTCATTGAAATTATAGGTAACATAATATTTATAGTATAACACTAGGCGCATCAAAAATACTTTACCGATAATTTACGAACCTATTTACTTCCTTCTTGACTCCATATTGTACACAATCGAAGCGACACAATCGACTACCACGCAGGGAGTGAGTTAATAATAAGCAATTATTATTATAAAATAAGAATTATCTAATTGATAAACGATGGTCTCATTATAAAAGGCTGTAAGACAGATAAAAAAAATATGATTAATATTCCAAAAGTGATCGTTGCTACTAGTAACATTAAATAGGTAAAAAAATCATAAGGTGTTTATGAATGGGTGTTTCAAATGCTCTCTAAAAAATAAGTTCTTTAAAAAGACTTGTAGTAAAGTTTCGTAATAAAACAATCTTAGTTTAAAGAATCGAGTTGATAAAAAATAATTGACAATGTATATGATTCTTGTATGTAATAGCTTCACTAACGAAAGCGACCATCTAAAAAGGTGAAATGTTTTCGGAACACATTTCTTCATCATATCATCAAAAAGAATTTAAAAGAAGTCAAGTTTCATGATTAAAACACTGTTTAACGATTTTAATATTTTTTTAATTTGTAACATTCCTCGAAAGGACTCATATCAGCTCAGTTTCACCTTAGTTTTTGAGTTTCAACCGAATTCAATCCCTAAATTAGAAAATAAAGTACTAGGAACATTCTCAACATTATCTGTGATTACGTCACTACTATTTCAACAATCTGGTCTAAATAGTTCATCTGTAGTACAGTAAAAATAAACTACCCCTGGTATTATAGTGAACTCCCTTTCGTCTGAAGCAGACAATATTAGTTGTGTAACTACGAATATAACACGGATGCTGTGAGGTCATTCAACTACAAGTTCCTAAGTTCTCTAAGGCGGCGCAAGTTGCTCCCACTACTTCATCACAGTCACAAGGGGATTTAGACCGTATGCTGCATGTATTTAGAAGTATATTAATGTGACCGAAAAGCTTCAGTTTATTGTGTTTCAGACAATGTTGATTTTGCTTTGGCGATAGATGTAGGGGCCTTGTGTTAAGTTTTCTGCACAATGCTACATCGTCAAACGATGTTAGCAAATTTATTTAAATCCATTCCTATAAATATATACATTATAATGTACAGACGGGATAGCTTGTTAATTTTACTTTGAGAACAAAAAAAAAACAAATCGGATTTTCGATAATGTGACCATCACTTTTAATATATCAGGATAATCCAAGATTTGTGATAATATTTTGATACCTGTTCGGAAATCGGAAGAATCTTTCTAAGAAGATCAAGCAATAAATTCGAAAGTCTTAATTTTGTATCGACCATTTTTATATAACAGCATTGCAATTTACTTTTTTTTTTGAGATTATGCTTGATATATATCTTTAAGAACAGTAATTTCAGCCTTTATACAAACAGGTCAAATACAAAACCTCCCAAACCAAATATTAGATGCACCTCGTAATGAGTAACTAAAAATGTTAGATCTAGAGTTTTACATAAAACCTTATATGGAACCGTGCTAATGGTTGATTCTATTGCCTGATTGATGAAATGGAGATATGCCCGCCATTAATTAAAATATTTTAATAAGTTAATTATCTATTATATTAAGCTGATAAGGTAAGGAATTAACTATTATGGAAAACTCTTCTCTTTGAATTGGGAAATTGAAGAACTGTCAATAGAAGCTTTTGCATAGACAAAGGGTAGTTTTAAAATACAAATGAACCATTTTCTTCTTGTGAATAATTACGAAAGCAAACCAAAGAACTCCTGACAGAAGAAACTGACTGTTCGTAAGCCGTCTGCAAAACTCTGTATTTATCTGTTCTGCCATTTGTTGGCTGTTTGTTGTTCAGTCAAAACCATTGGCGTTCTTCTTTCATAAATAATCTCGTCTCTCATTTATTTCTCTCTATGTTTATATTCTATGTCACAAACTTTATTTGTGGTACTTACCACCCACCTATTTGTGGCTTAGAATCATTGTACAGAAACAAAGCCTTTTATTAGTCTGGTACCCTTTCTTGCTGTTTGTCATGAGTATGGAATTTAGTAGTTAGTGTGTGTGTCCTGCGAACTGTACCCGTTATAATATCTATAGCAGTAACAGCCAATATCATTTTAATATAACTTTGGATGAAGAATCACAGTCTTGCCAGAGCAGACGACGCCCTGCTACTCTGCTATGAACTGATGATGTTCGTGATCATAGTTTAGGTAATTCAATCGAAATGATGGGCAGTAAATAAAACCGTTGCTAAGCAATGCCAGTTCTGTCGAATAAGAAAAACACCTCAATTATTAACACCTACAGCAGATCTTCCTATCGAGCGACTGTCTCACCATCAAAGGCTATTTACACACGTGGGTCTCGATTATTTTGGGTCACTTGAAATAACAATTGGAAGAAAGAGAGAAAAACGGTACGTTGCGTTATTTACGTGCATGACCGTCAGGGCGTTACATCTGGACATCGTATACAGTCTCCCAGCTGACAATATCTGCAATACTAGTGATTGTATAAAAACTACTAATAAAGCATATTCAACACATGCCTTTGCATTCACTTATTGCCGTCAAGATAAAACTAAAAAAAAGGGAGGGTTATGAGCGATTTAAGCTTGTATTTGCACATTATGTATATGTATATGTATGTACGTACAAGGAAAAAAAATACACTACACCCATTTAAATGTGTGTGTGTGTGTCAATAAATGTTTCATTTTTTAAAGACGAAATAACAACAGACAATATTTGGATTGTTTTGTTTTCATCATCCAATTCCATTCGAATTTTTAAATCCATCCAAATTTGTCTATTGAATTTTATGGTTGTCCATACTAAATAAATATATACTCGTATTTAAAATTCCACAAAATATTAGAACAATAACGCTTCCACTCGCCACTAAGTTCAAGCCATAAGCAAAGCTGTCATAATTATAATTAATGAACTTATTTTCCTTTCGCTTTTTGTTCACACTTAGAATGTTCTATTATGGTACAACTTATGGAAGTCATTGTTAGCGAAATTGTTGGAGTGAATTTAATTTGGCAAGGACAATATATAACAGAGCGCGTATGACATGTGACTATATCAGGGCAGTAAAAAGTTTATGGTTCGTGTGTGGTGAGTATTGCAGAATTTTCTTGAAAAAAGATTCCTAAAATTACTACAGTACAAAATTGTTAGTGTTTATGAACGCAATCCAACTCTTAAGCAGTTTATGAACGCAGCCCAGACTATCACTATCATATTACTAATGCTTTATTTCTCTTTCTCTCACTCTATGTCTATGCATCGTGTTAATTGATTTAATACATTTTTATTTTATAAGACTTATCTTCTTTATTATTGCATATTACTATCTCACTTTAATAATTACATATAATTTTAATTTTGTAAGCGCCATTTTGTAGATGTCATAAGCGAAATTTAATGAAAATGAATGTACCAAATTTTTAAATATTGATAAACAAAAATGTTTATCCAATTCCATGCATACAATATGGGAGCACTTACCACGGTAGCACCGATGTTCATAAAAAATATTACTTTTTAAAATTGCTATTTAGCTACTTATGCTATATAACGTAACTATAATATAACGTATACTTCGTTGCAAAATCATGAAAGTCATGAATGCTGAAATGTCACTAGAATATTGAACTAGCGGTTACTTCATTTATTCTAGTCACAGAAGCTATAGCGCACGCGTGTAAGAGCGGTCGTTTGGAATCGAGAAACTGGGTGTTAAGTTCAGAAATTCAACCCTTTGATCTGCAAAAATACTTACTTTTGTTAGGATAGCAGTACTTGTTCAGTACTGTACGTTCGAGTTTTCATATACCTAAAATTTGTCATTTAAACTATAGCAAATCTATAACAAGATAACAGTTTGTTTAAAACTTATTTTTGTGTAGTACCCAAATAATGTGAACTTGATTCATCATCATCCTCTTGCCCATTTCCCATTATCTGGGGTCGTCGCAGTAGATCTTTTTCTTCCGTTCCTCTCTATCAGCCGTCATTTCCATGTTTACTCCTTTCATTCTTATATCATTCTTCACACAATCGATCCATCTTTTATTCGGCCTTCCTCTGCCCGTGTATCCCTCCACTTTCATATTCAACATTCGCTTTGTGACATGACTTTCATCCCTCCGCATCACATGCCCACACCTACTTCCTCTCACTTTTTTTTACCATTGGCGCTACTTTCAGGCTTCCTCTTATATACTCATTCCTTATATTATCCATCCTTGTCACACCGCACACCAATGTGAACTTGATTATTAATTATAAATTAATAGTTATGATTCTATTATTCAGAGAGCTAAGTAAGACCTTATATTAGGTTAGAGACCCATCAGGTATAATTAACTGAAATGAAAAAATACTGAATCGACAGTGTGTACTGAAACAATATTTCCTATACAAGAGAAATACAATTTTTCATCTTATGGAAATCAGGGTTATCAAACTACCTTCTACCTTCGTCTTTGCTATGTACACCGCAAGTAAGTGCTCGTTTCAGTTGGCAAGACATGGCTGTGAAATTACTATGTATTGTGACTTTACATCGTAAGTTTCAAGTTGGGAGCGTACACTGTAATTGCTTGGAGGGTCGGGGATTTGCAGCAAACCTTACAGGGACCATATATAATCGCTTTATATTGTCTAGTAAGTGATAAATCTGCTTGCTTCTCAATGTGAAGCTACCTAAGAAAAAACAGTCTTGCTATTGTTAACGTTGATTTTGTACACTAGAAACATGATCCACGCTGTTCATGTTCTTATATCTTTTTTTTTTGATCCCCTGAGGAAAATGCATTAAATTGCATACCCCGGCTGTGGCGAGCCGGCGGTTATGTGGGGCTCTCCTCCCCAGAAGGGGGAGGCCTACCCACTAAAAACCTCAGGGATGGCCTTCCTCAGGCATGTAGGGAGCGCACGGGAACATTAAGCCACTTCCGGGAACCCCCAGCCTCCGCTCCCCTGCCTAGAGGGGAGCCCTCTTCGGGGGAGGCTACTACCTCCCCCGGTCTCCTCCACCGGCGGCGCCCCCCGGCCACGGAAGGGGCGTGGTCCATACCGGGTCGCCGTAGCAGTCGCGACTTCCTCGCGCCCGCCGGCGAATCGCGGCGGCGCCGCAGCTGTGCTACCGAGCCCGGCGCCGCCTTCTTCGAGCGGAATCGGCCATCTCCCGACCCCGCTCGGCGGCCTCCTTCTGGAGCATCACTGCTTCACAGAAGGAGGCCACAGCCCTCCAACCTCCCTCGTCCGCCAGCGTTGCCGCAATCAATGCCGGCGGAGACAGATCTCGCCCGATCTCTGCGACCAAGACTCGGCGCTCGGAGGCCCACGCGGGGCACTCCGCCAGCGTGTGCTGGGCCGAGTCAAGGTCGGATGCGCAGTGGTGACAATGTGTCGATCCCTCCCGTCCTATTCGACACAGATACTCAGGGAAGCAGCCGTGCCCGGTGAGTATCTGAGTCAATCGGTAGGTGACCTCCGCGACGCATACGTCGCCGCGTACATGCCGGCCAGGATTTCGAATGGGGGGGAGCGTCCCAGAACCGCCGTACGAGATTGTACGGTAGCCTCGTACGATACTGGGTGGTTCCCGGCGCCTCGGAAGGCCGTGGAACCATAGCGCCTCGGTTTTGTGAGGCGCTATTTCTAAGCCCAGCCGGTGGATCGCCCGCACGACATGTTCTTATATCTAAAATTCATTTACCTAAGAAACGATAAATGGACTAAGTGAATGTTGATCTGTTGAAGATGGGTGAGTGTCGAAATAATTAGTGATAGAGGAGAATGGAAGAGGAAGACGTGTTATGCCGACCCCAAATAAAATCAGGAACAGGACAAGAGAAAGAATATATATAAAAATGTATATTAAATATTCCCTGAATAATAATAAACAATGAAGTGATAATTATTAAATTTTATTTCTTTTAATAATTATTTTAATAAAATTCTCTTTTTTCTTCTACAATTAAACTTGGGCCTGATTTATAGAAAAAGACAAACTCAAATCTCTACTTGACTGCAGTTAGATAGCGCTATGTAGACTCAATAGTACCATCTCTTTCTAACTGCATTCAAGACTATTTAAATTAGCGTAAGCTAAGGACAAAACATCTGAGTTTGACAAGACAAGAGGGTTTGTTAAGACAACTTCAAAAGTAACGCACTTCTTATGAGGATTCACTATCATCCCCTGTGGAAAAAAAAATCAGTGGGGACATGTATGAGCTGCTGAAAAATGATTACGTCGGGGTTAAATTTGGTAACTATATCGAACAGTCGTCTGCAACTACGACAACGGTGCATTGACCTAACGATGCAGTATGCCGCCATATTGCAAAGTAATAACTTACACTGGAACTTTTGTTCCACTGAATAGCAAAATTTTGCACCTAGTTACTTATTAAAGTTGAAATTTTCTTAATACACTAAGACAAATAAAATATAGAAAAAATCTCCATAGGAACCCATAAGATTGGCAGTAAAAACAATTGGCCTTAGAAAGAGTGTGCTGATAACTGGCCTCAATGTTTAAAGGACTGTATTGCAACCACTGGAGACGTAATATATATTTCTTAATATAAAGTAATATTAATAAATAGTAATAGTAAATATTAATATATACAATTAAAAATAATTTCACTTTTAAGCAAGGTTGCCTGGTTTTAGTAGTGCTCGCATTTCTTCATTCTGTTTTGAAGACTGCTATGAAGCACATAAGATACTGGGATCTTCCAGGCTTTTCAGATATGTGTACTATGTGTCAGTCAATATAGGGAAATAAAGTCAGCCAAGTGCGAGTCGGACTCGCCCATGAAAGGTTCCGTAGCAGCAAGTAACATTTACAATTTATAATGTTTTAATAAAACTATTTACCACATCTTATACAAACTAATAATTTTTGAAGACGTATCCATAGATCATTTTTTTTTAAATGTGTTTGATGGAAAAAAAAAATTGAGCTTCAGTTCTTTTCAGTTCTATTTTTGTGTGAAAATCTTAATGCGGATAACAGAATACATCTACTTAGCAAGTTTCAATACTACAGGTCTTATAGTTACGGGAAAAAGTGGCTGTGACATACGGACTGACAGACAGACTGACAGACAGACCGACGTGACGAATCCATAATTGCTCCCCGTATTGCCGTTTAGTTACGAAATCTTAAAAAAGAATGAGAAACACAGAATACTGACCGATTTATCTCGCCAGTGTACCCAACAGTACTCAACTGAAACTAGCGAAGAAGGTTCACCATATTTGCTATTGCGTCTTAAGTTTCCCCATCGATGTAGACCTCCCATTAATATTCAATGCACACGGCGTTGTAACTAAAATCAAAGTTTAATAGTTTACCGGCCGAATAATCCCTACCTGTTTGTGAACTGAGGTAATCCTTTGGCTTTAATAGTGTAGAAACCTTCTAAGAAGGATAAGGAACTAATCAAGTGAATTTGCCGTGGAAATATTAATTACTTGCTTGTTTTAATCGCAGAGACGATGTAAATATTGTACAAGTACTTCTGTTAGTAATATTACGAATTGTGGTTCAATAAAATGCGGTTTTTTACCGTAAAATATACTTTTTAATCAATTTATTCAATTAACAATAACCAACACTAATTAACTCTGACTAATCACTTCGTAATTCGCTGTAGCTTCCATGTTTATTCTCCGTATCGTAATCGAATACTTTCCCTTTCGGCCGACACGCTCCGCTTATATACTTGAATCCACATGGAGGAATTTAGGTAATTCTATAAAGATCTATTATCAGACACAAGCCTCAGTACCTTTCCCGAATATTCTACAATTTTCTTTGAATTATCTATAGCTTTCCAAATTCGATGTTCTCGAATCGCTTCTGGTTCTGGATATAATGAAGGTTTCCGATTGTTTTACAAATGTTCAAAAATAAATTGATTCGAAGGCGCAAAAGTAACACCAACAAAATGTCTTGTAGTATTTTGTATAAGTACTCAGATTATTCGAAAGAGGTAGACTCATGTTTTATTATTCATAATGTGCAATTGTTTTTAGGAAGAAAGGAAGGAAAGAACTTAGACATCACATTAGAGGCAGCTGTCTAAAATTTAACCAATTGTAAACTAACTTATCGTGTTAGCACGTATCTCACTTGTTGACGAGTCTAGGACCTAAACTATAGGTGTAACTCGTCTCCACCTTCGGTCTTATCATTACTTGCCTTTAAGTAGATGGTGAAGAAATTAAAAAGAAAAAAAAATATTGTCTTTTTATAGTTTATTATAATACACAAATTTAAGACAACAGTATCAATCCCGCCAGTGATGCCGATCTATACAGAGTACCCAGTTATCTTATAGTATACTAGCTGACCCGCGCCCACTTCGTTGGGCATAATATTAATAATCCCGAAGCGAGCACGAAAGCGAACGGAATTAAACCCGAAGCCATCGCGCGCCGTCCGCTGATGATGATGATGATGATGATGATAATGATGATGATGACACTCAGCAATAATGTGGCTTTCTATTGGTGAAAGAATTTTTAAAAATCGATGATTGATGATGATGATGATGACACTCCGCAATAATGTGGCTTTCTATTGGTGAAAGAATTTTTAAAATCGGTTCAGTAGATCCGAGATTACCCCTTACAAATATACAACACACAAACTTTACTTCTTTATAATATTAGTATAGATTCATTAAAATGACGATAACTTTTTTTTTTAATGACCGATTTTGATGAAACAAAGTTTAGATATTATTCTGAGTTAAAACAAAGCAAATAGTGAAAGTTTCAAGCAAATCGGTTCAGTACTTTCGGAGATAAACGTGAACATACATACAGACAGACAGACAGACAAAAAATTCCAAAATTTTTTTTTTTGCTTTCTAATAATCTATTTAAGTGCCCCTCTATCCATTTCAGTCAAAAATACTAAATGTACAGACAAAATATTTTTACTGTCTTATTATATGGTATAGATAAAAATGAATCGCAAAATGTGTTGGTAAGCGCATAACTCAACAATGCCTTTACCGATTTGGCTAATTTTGGTCTTGAATTATTCGTAGAAGTCCAGAAAAGGTTTGTACGTAGAGAAAATAAAAAAATAAAATTTGAAAAAGTGTAAAGTCAACATTTTTATACAAACAATTTGTATTAATACTTAAAAGCCAATTTGAACCTTTGGCAAGACAAAAAAGTGACGTTAGTTCTGTCAAACAAATTTAATGTCATCATATGTCATTTCAAGTAGGAACAAAAAACTGCCACTTTACAAATCTTTTTGACAGGACGAAGTCTGTCGGATCCGCTAGTTATTAATAATTGCGTACAAAATATTGATACCTATGTTTCCGCGGGTAGGACCACGCCCCATCCGTGACCGGGGGGCGTCGTCGGTTGAGGAGATCGGGTGAGGTATTATAACCTCCCCCGAGGAGGGCTCCCTGTATCGGCAAGGGAGCAGAGGCTGGAGGTTCCCGGAAGTCTTCGCGTTCCCGAGGGCTCCCTACATGCCTGAGGAAAGCCATCCCTGAGGTTTTTAGTGGGTAGGCCTCCCCCTTCTGGGAAGGAGAGCCCCACATAACCGCCGGCTCGCCACAGCCGGGGTATGCAACTTAATGTATTTTCCTCAGGAGAACAAAAAAAAAATGTACCTATGTCTGTCCTACAAAAGCAACATTTTGTATTTCTTCAGAAACTGCAAATAGGATAAAGTTTGCTTACAACATCTGTAATGCATAGTTCGTAAGAATTTTTGTTGAACTTTCTCATTCTCCTCCGCATACTTCACATTGAAAGGATTCCAGATCGCCGCTGCAAGTATATATATTTGAACAGTGTTGTAACAATTGAAAAACGATTTAAATTATCACTTATCTACTGGATTTGTCTCCAAGAAGAATGCACTATAACATTTTAATGTTAAAAGAAGGTGGAACAAGAAATTGTGAAGAATACAAAGACGAAACATTAATTATAATATCACATTCGGAAATCAAAGATTACATAGTCAAAGATACGCCGTTTTCCACAGTTGACAGCTCACCACTATATTTAATTTTAGGTTTAATAAAACAATCGGGGAAGGACATAAGATAAGTTTTATAATAAATCTTTGGTATAGGAATATCCTATATAATGCAGGCGAAGCAGCGGGTGGAAATCTAGTGTAATATAATCTTTTTTTTTTGTTCCGCTGAGGAAAATGCATTGAATTGCATACCCCGACTGCGGAGAGCCGGTGGTTATGTGGGGCTCTCCTCCCCAGAAGGGGGAGGCCTACCCACTAGAAACCTCAGCGATGGCCATCCTCTGGCGTTGTAGAGGGCCCTCAGGATCGAGTATCGCATCTGAGGACCCCCGGCCTTTGCGCCCCTGGGTGCGTAAGGGGAGCCCTTCTCGGGAAGGAGTGATCTTGCCGCCTCCTCCCCTCCAACCTCCTACGACGTTTCACCCCTCGGCCATCCGGGGGTGAGGTCCCTCCCGGGTCGCCTCCACGGGCACGAACTGCGTCGCGCCCGCCAGCGACCCGTGGCGGCGCCTCAGGCCAGGCTATCTGGCCCGAGGCCGCCTTCTTCGAGCAGGATCGGCCATCTCCCGATCCCGCTCGGCGGCCTCCTTCTGGAGCATCACCGCTTCACAGAAGGAGACCACAGCCCTCCAACCTCCCTCATCCGCCAGCATTGCCGCAATCAACGCTGGAGTGTACTATAATCTATCACTCTTTTACTATCACAAGAACCACAGCGCAGTATGTTGATGTAACTTAACGTTATATGAAGTAATTTCACTGTCATAACGTACATATGTCGTTAACAGGAACACAGAAGTTGAAAATAAGAACACAGGATGTGACTATGCTGCAGTGCTACAGAAGTGAGTAAATGGAGCTACTGTAACACTTTTTTTTCACTGATTTTAAGTACTATTAAAGACACTTTTTTATTCATATTGATTAAAATCACTTTTACAATCGTATCTCGCATTGGTTATGTTTTCGTCGAATTGTTACTTTAACATTGACAGTTCTATAGTGTGGACCGCTTATCATGATCCTAACACCATTATCTATGGCGCAAATTAGGCAATCAAATCTAGCCAAGCGTCGTCTACAAAGATAGGTTCTTTATCAATAATACTGAAACATCACTCCGGAATTCATAAATTAAAAACAGTGTCGTAGATTAATAACTGTCCACAGATTATATACCGGATACTAATTAACAACAAATTATTTGCACTGCCGATTACAAAAATATTGTTTAGGATTAAACTTAAATTTAGGAAGAATTGATTTATTTGTGGCGGATCGACATAGTTTCCACATCATCCTAGTTTCATATAACAAACATTACATACATACATTCTAGTCTGGGATGCACGTGGGTGAATGTCTTTGCCTCATCGGTGGTAAACAATCTGTAATGGTATACTAATCTGTGACTGGGACAGATCTGAAATCTGGGAATCGATCTATTGTAAAAATCTCACGCATATTTCGGGATATAAAAACGTATAAAAGTTACGGAAAGTGGTGTCAGGATCACAAATTACAGGAGTATTTTATTTCACAAAATTATCCATATCTGTTGGAACATAATTTAATTCAGTTGCCACCGGCACTTAGGAAAAAATAATAAACTAAAATATATACATATTGAAAGCCCGATAAAAAAGTCAGTAATAGTTGCATTTATCTCTTCAATTTCAATTGTAAAGCTCTAGTACTGGTGTTCCCAATAGTAATGATTTTCACAAATAATTATTGATATTTGTTTTGAGCGGGTAGGCTTAGCCACCCATACAAAATCATGCTGAAATTAGTTGCTCAGCTGCTAATCTCATGTATTTGAGGTAATTGGTGTTTGTATTTAATCATAAATGTAAATTCTTGTTCTTTTAAGATGTAAATGTACCATAATTTGATGAATGTTTTACTTGTCTAACCCACCATTGAACAATAGATCATGTTTGATATTTTTTCTTTGTAACCTAGTTGTCAGATTTAATTGTATGAAGAACAATAATGTATATGGGTTCCTTCTGAACCGCATAGACCACCCACATTGAGTCCATGACTATGATAATGTAGCATTTTTATGATATATAACAGGGCAAAAAGGTACCGGGAGGTAGTTATACCTGAAAGGCCCGGCCCTACAAATTTATGTAAGAAAAAATATATAAATAAAATACCATATCCTTGAAGAAAATTATATAAAACTTAAGAAGAATAACTGCAATATATTAAAAGAAGAGTTAAAATCGAGTGTCTGGACCCAGTCTCAAGGAAGGTATTCAGTACTAACCACCGGGGGATGGGAATCTAGCTTAAGAATACATGTTTTTTTTTTAGAATTACCATTTAATTATAATTTTATTTCAATACCCTGATCAACCATTGTTGTTACATATCCTTGCCGAGATTGATCAAACAGCACCAATCAATTTTTAATCAATAAAATTTGTTACTTTAAATAATAAAGTTATTCATAATAAAGAATACACTTATTTTAATTGGCTGTTATTTTTAATTTACTGTTAAAGTTGATAATTAAATCAGTAATTTTGTTATTTTGTATTATTTGTGTTTTCTTTATAACTCTAGTTGGTGAGTAGGAGAATTATTAGATTACACTACCCAAGCGAGAAGATTTGATATAGTCACCTTTCAGTATAAATTATGATTATAACTATAGATTCGATAGATTTGAAGTCTTAAATTGGAGTTTGTTGTTGTTTTCACGATCGGTTAGTTAATTTATTCCGATAGGCATATATGTCGCAGCATTGCAATAGACTATAGCTGTCACAGCATTTCATAGATTATATAGATATATGATATCTGGTTTCATTTAAAACATCAGGCAAATGTTTCCTGGGTGAAATCATAGATGGCGTGACAAGAGAAAGTGATGTTTTGTTTATTACGAATAGGCGTAAAGTATTTCGTAATGCAACGGCTGTGCTCTTTATTTTTGCGACCGAAGCTAAACACGGAAAGATTCGAAAGGGAGATCGACACACACACACACACACATATATATATATATGTGTGTGTGTATATATATATGTCGCGTCGTCATTTCATATAAATGCTCCTAAAAAAACATAAAAAGGAAAACAAAGTCTATGAAACTGCGACGAAATTAATAATAGTTACTAGAAGAAAAGTTTCGTGGCAGATGTTCATAAATTGTTGTCGCGAAATAGCGTCCAAATATCTGAAACTTTCATGATTTGAAGAGCTGAAAATATGACGACAAAGACTCATATTATCTACTTCACAGTCTTTCCTTCCAGTTCCTAGTTTGGAGTTTCCACTGGCAATTTGTTAAGTTAATGGGAAGACTGATTGGATCTCAGCAGTCAATTTGGCTAAAAGCCTGCCGGATTTGTTAATTTATCCCGCTTAATTATCTCTGGAACTATTTAACTTTGTCTTTCAACTATTCGAAGGACTTTTATGAATGTATCTTTTCTTGTTATTTTTATTAAATCGATATAACAGTAAATGTTTTAAAAAAAACAATTTTTTGTTCTCTTTGGATTGTAACTGTACATAACTTAATTTATTATCAGCTGATTGTATTGCGTAATTCAGACTCCTACTACGGACAGATTAAAAATACCGAGATACAGAAGACACAGTTTCAATAATATTTACAATAATAGTTAATAATAATATTCTTCACACTTACACAAATTAGCCTAGCCCAAACAAAGCACTGTAAGGCTTGTGTTATGGGATCTGGGGTAACGGATAGACATACATATATTATACATATATAAATATTTTGATAGAAATATACCTACAATAACAACCATGACTAAGATACAAATGCTCGCAATCATCACGCAAATATCTACCCCCACCGGGATTCGAACCCGAGACCTCAGAGATGGCGACACCTTGAAACCGGTATACCAACCACTCGACTATGGAGGTTGTCGATAATGAAGACAATAGAAAAAACATCAAAAATAAATATTGAACACATATTTTTGTATACTAAATATTTTGTTGTATTATTTCCTTGAGATGTTTTAAATTATTGTTTTAATCTTTTTCCACAGTTCCTTAATGTCTTTTTGATTATTACCTGTGCGTTGGTTGCAAAACTCGCTCTTATTTTTTTTTATGTATCCTCTATCTGGGTTATCAACAATATAACAAACAACGCATTTCATTGTGGGAGTAATTTTGACGTAAAACGTCTTTAAAATCGCGCCGAAACATACGGGTATCAGGTTTAAAAAGTGGACCGCAACGAAAAGGTCTATATCATTGTACCTCAATAATTAAAAAACTATTAGTCTTAGAAACAAAAATGTGGTGTGAATATTTCACTTATATAGTCAGCTCGCTGTTGTGACATTGATTTTTTTTATTAAAATACTTAAAACACCGTCAATCTTGTTTTTTTTTGTTTCTATCTGCGGCGTGTCCCTATCACACAAATCAGGATGCCAAACGTCATCCATAGTTTGATGTGGCAATTGTCATAACTCAATGGGGAATATGCAATTATAATATTATTACAAATTTTGTTATTAAAATGCTAAAAAAATATAAAAGCAGGGCCACTGCAAGGTTTATATTTAAAATAATGTTGTTTTTTAACAATAATTGCGAATCAAAAGTAACGTGAAACGGAACGGATTTAAAACACCAATCAGCGTTCAGTGACGTCACTCCTGTTATGGCAACTTACTTGAGGTTGAATGAATTACAAATTTAAAACATAATTTTATAATTTGGTTTAAAGTTAACAGAGCAATCGCATAACAAACAAACAAAAATAAGAACTCCGTGGTTATAAAAAATGACACTGGAGTAGGTGAGACTTGATTTTTTTTTTGACATGTTATTGAGTATGAAATTTAAGGTTGACAGGGAAAATAGTAATTTTAGTATTTTAATAGTATTTTTAACATTGTATAAAGCAAGTGAGCAAACAACGAAAAATTTATCACTTATTTCAAATAAAATAAAATTTGTTAATTATATGGAAAAGAAAGTAAAGACTATTGCAAAAATTAATAATGAAATTCTAATTCATTGATAGTTAAACATTTTTTGGTTAGTAACCTTGGCTCTCGTCTTCAATGGGATCCCCATATCTCCGCAAACAGACTTACTTCTGTTGCTGTAAAAAAAGACTAACTACTGTTGAAACAGCAGGATTGGTTATTTTAGTTTTTTTTTATAGTGAACGTGTCGTATAGGCCACGTTTGGTATTTGATGGGAATATTTTTATAATTCTAGACCGTAAGATTACATGACCGAAAGACTACATTAGGGAGCTACACTATATGTTCGGGATAGAATAAGTCAATAGAATAAAATAAATAAATAATTAAGTAGAATATAATAATAATGAATAGAAATGTATTACATATAAGATAATTAAGAATAGTACTAAGCGTAGATAAGTAATAAAGATAAACGTAGCTTAGGAAATGAATAAATAAACATAGAATAGGTTCCCTTAGTGATAAGACTACATATAGTATGTAAGATAGGTATATACATTGATTAATAATTCTTTAAATTCCTTAGAAAAAGACAGTAGCGTAAGTGTGTAAACATATGAGTTTATTGGAAAAAGTATGAGATATATATGAAAATTGTTATTGAATTAGGGCATACTATATGTTAATGCATTAAATGAACAATGTTATGAATAAATAGGGCACAATAAATTATAAAATTGTAAACGAGCAGCCACTGAGAAATCACAAAATGTATGGAAATGTCGGATTAATGTCCTATCGCACGCCGATTAAAGTGCATATATATGTATATCACAGAGCATTCTCAGTGGTAGCGAGTTAAGATATACTAAGGCCTATATATAACTATAAGGCCGACCGAACAAAGAAACTGGCTTCTTATTTCTTCCTGCAACAACCACCGGGCCGTAACGTTCGGAATCCTTCACCAACCTCAGCAGCGAAGTGTGCCGTCGTGCCTTCAAGCCGAATAAGAAGTGTGCGTCGTGCACATTATATTTTATGTTAATGTGACATGTATGTCAATATTATATATATCCGTATTATTCTATTAATAAAAGACTAGCCGACGCCGAGAGCCGACAATAATTTGTTTTTTTTTTCTAATCGATTCTAACATGTCTGGAAGGCATGTTATCTTTGGATATTGCTAATATCTAGTCGGTCACCGCACAAAATATTGACGTACGGATATTGTGATTGTGGTATTATATCTTGGTTGGGCTAGGCATGGGTAAATATAATTTCATCAACAGAATTCTTAGACAAAATTAATAGCACCTCAAATACGAATTCCTACCTGACACTGACGTGTGTAGTCCCGGCACGTACCTCTGCGTCCCACTTACCTACTTTTCCAAATTGACAATGTATATGTGATATAGCCAATAAATAGTATTTCTCATAAACCGAAATCGTATTCTTAAGGCTGTGTTGTTATATTTAATTGTGTATCGTATACAGGTGTATTATAAATAATTAACATAAAGTAGCTTAAAATTGGAAATAAAATTGGTCGCAAGTTATATACGTTTGGTTTGTGAAATAGCTTCAACCTCATATTATCTCATATTCGACGGGAATTAATTCATTATAATGGTACCTTCATTATAAAAATGTCGGTACAGGCTTATTTAGTCTTGTTATTTTCCGTCCTTTTCAAATTCATCCTTGTGATAAGAAAAATATAAACTAAGCGTAACAAAGCTTCAAAAAAGTAGAAGTTTTTTTATGGTTCACTGATTTGCCATTTCACTAATTGAAGGAACATATTATAACACACTTCTGAAACAGGTTTATTATTATACGTTTATTTGATTTGAATATAATTTTAATATTATCAAAGATACTAATAATATTAACAAGTGTCTGTGCTTAGCGAAATAGTATATATATATATATATATATATATATATATATATATATATATATATATATATATATATATATATATATATTATATATATATATATATATGATATCTAAATTTGAGGCTAGCTTGCCTTGCTTTAGATTTCTTAATGAATGGGGAAAGAAAAGAAGAGAAGCCTTTAAAGAAAGAGATAAAATAAAAAAAGAAAGAAATACATTTATTTTAGACCAGAGGTTCCCAAACTTTTTGTCCCTTTGCCATATTTTTCGGTTTTGGATAGACCCCTACTTACGCCTGCATCTAACAAATTTTTTAACATATATAATAGGTATAATATATAAAATTGGTACTATCAGCGTATATTAATATCCGTTATTGTGGACCCCCATTTTCATTTCATGGAACCCCAATTTTTTTTTGCCATCGTAGCAAGGGGTCTACGATATACAAATACAAATAATTTTATTGAAACAAAAAACATCAGATTGCTAATAACAGTGATTCCCACACTAGACATGGAATCTGTATCGTGGGTGTCACAACCAGCGCGAATTACACTTTAAAGTTTAGAGTACAAGACATGCCTTTTTTTATAAAATAAATCTAATTCTTAAATAAAAGAGCTACACTTATGCTAAAAATATACACATAAACATACACGCACAAAACACAAGCATACACATACACATATACATATATTTAAACACATATACACATACATACATACACATACATCTATATACATCTATACATATAATAAGACAGTAAAAATATTTTGTCTGTACATTTAGTATTTTTGACTGAAATGGATAGAGGGGCACTTAAATAGATTATTAGAAAGCAAAAAAAAATTTTTGGAATTTTTTGTCTGTCTGTCTGTATGTATGTTCACGTTTATCTCCGAAAGTACTGAACCGATTTGCTTGAAACTTTCACTATTTGCTTTGTTTTAACTCAGAATAATATCTAAACTTTGTTTCATCAAAATCGGTTCCTTAAAAAAAAAGTTATCGTCATTTTAATGAACTCAAATAAATAAAACTGGAGTGTCATCTGTGAAAATTGAAGACGGTGAAATTTTAATCAAAAGTACTGTGAAAATAGTATTTGTGGAAAAGCTCATTGTTTTGTGCCATACTATACATACATACATACTAATATTATAAATGCGAAAGTAACTCTGTCTGTCTGTCTGTCACCAAAACTACTGAACCGATTTAAATGAAATTTGGTACACAGATAGTCTGGAGCCTGAGAAAGGACATAGGCTACTTTTTCATGCAAAAAAGGTTGTAAAAGGTTGAAAGGAGGGATTATTGGTTGTATGGAAATATTGTTAAAACTACTGAACCGATTTAAATGAAATTTGGTACACAGATAGTCTGGAGCCTGAGAAAAGACATAGGCTACTTTTTCATGCAAAAAAGGTTGTAAAGGGTTGTAAAAGGTTGAAAGGAGGGATTATTGGTTGTATGGAAATATTGTTAAAACTACTGAACCGATTTAAATGAAATTTGGTACACAGATAGTCTAGAGGCTGAGAAAGGACAGAGGCTACCTTTTAAAGCAGAAAAGGGTTGTAAAAGGTTGAAAGGAGGGGGTGAAAGGTTGTATGGCAGTATTGTTAAAACATATCCTTCCTGTGGGAAATTCGAATATAACGCGGGCGAAGCCGCGGGCGGAAAGCTAGTATTTAATAAATAACAAAATGCCCAGCTTCAATAATACCAATTTCCTTTCTTTATTTATTTTTGAATACACGATGGCAAAAAAAAATTGTGAAAGATGTTGTGAAAGACCACTAGGGGTGAATATAGACCACTTTGGGAATCAAAATACAACGATACCTACAACAATAACAGAACAATACATAATAATAAATTGATCATTGCTGATGTTGTTGCAATTATTTTCCAGTAAAAGTTTTCACAGTACGATAGCGTAACTTGTTTATCGTACAAATGAGATATTATAAATTCGAATTCATAAATGAATAGTTTCATTTAATTTGACATGTATAAACTAACTTGCTTGTTAACTTATTTGATGCCCTTACTCTTAGATACTTGAAGGAAAATTCTTTGTCAACTTTATTTCATTGGACAAAAAGTATTTAACTTTAATTAGTCACGGTCTGGTAACTTATTTAATAAGCACAATTGCAAATTTTTTGAGGTCGATGGAATATTACTAAGATTATTGAAATATGCTGGGTAATTTATTTTACTGTAAGATAAAATATTAAACCAACCACAAGCTTAAATCAAACATACTCGTATAGTCTGCTCATTTTGCAAAAAACTTACGTATGATTCAGTACTTTTTACAGAAGACACTTTGTTAGTGTTCGGGGTTAAAGTATGGATTTGATATAAAAATCTCAAAGGATTTCGCTCATTCTTTTTTATTTAATAACCAAAAGAGCAGTTTTAATGAAATGCTTACATACTTTTGAAGGCAAGAAAATCGGTCGTCATAAATTCGTAGTCAGTAATGTAAAAAAATCGGACGAAAAGAACGTCCATTTTTGAGTTACTTTTTTTCTAAGTTAAATATAATCTAATTTTTAAATTCAATTGTAACCAAAACTTGCACTTTAGAGTTAAAAAGTAACGCAATAAATAAATATTTGGTAAATTGGAATATTAATAAAATATGCTGGAATATTTATTGTACTGAAAGTTCATTCATAGGCTTAAATCAAACATACGAGTATATTCTGCTCATTTTGCAAGAATTTGATAACATAAATATATTAGTTGAAACGTAAATAATAAATGTGATTTTTATCTTTAGTCTAGGGCACCAAACAGAAATCTTTGAAGAGCTTCCCCAACGTTCCGTTAATTAACGTCAAAGTTATATTCAGTGATTGTTATCTAATAATGTAATCTTAATGAAAGATAATATATAGATAATATTCTGTTTGAAATGTTATTAAGTTAGTAAAACATATAAACTACCTTGTTATAAACTGAAACGTCGGTGGCATTGTCGGATCCTGTCTGTGTTTTCAAATTTCATTTATACATTTAACATATCTATCTAGCTATTTTGAAGGAAAATATCCAGATCCAACCTGCATACACTTGTGTTAATTTCAAAGATGCATGTGAAGTCGACTATCGCCACTGGGCCAGTGTAGTTGACAAGCTTGGGCAGGATCGTGCCTCTTGGTGAGGACCAATACCAACTGTGACGATGATGATGTTAAAAATAAAAGTAAATAGGTTTATCATATTCAGATATTAGGAAAGAGATCGTCTGACTCGGGTATTAATATGCATAGAAGAAGACCTCAACCTTGTCACGTATAAGATAATGGAAACAAGATACAATTAATTAATAAGAAATTTATGAAACATTTAATATTGTTTAGTTTAGCTGGGCATTTTTTACGTATTTACCCTCATGATTGGGCCATTGTGCGTCCTATGCTGATAGAATTTTTTCTCACACCAACTATGCTTAGATCCTCCCGAAATGACTGCCTATTGGGGCTTCTGCGTGCTTTTGATAAGGTGCTGGAGGGTGGAGAAGACTTCCCCGTTGATCGACTATGCTTCGTGTCGTGGTATTTCTTCTGCTTCCATGCATTCTTTGCATAAAGGGCTGTCCGTTACACTTATTAATAATACCTATACACTTGTTCAAGGAACAATGTCCGGTTATGGTACCTTGGACTTTAAGGGAATGGGCAAGCTTTTTACACGCTACCTCTACGTCGTTCGTTCGTTTGGTATTTAAGATGTTAATGTATCAAATCAAAGAACGAATACTAAGAGGTCAAGTATTATAGTTACCTTGTGTTGATTTCGATTTACTAAATCGAGTTGACTCGGATTGGGTTTAGCTCGCATTAAGGCGAGTTTATTTCCCTCTGCCTCGAACTTCAAAAGCCCGTCATAGCGCATTAACAACTTAAAGCACTGACACTGCACAAAGTTTGCCGATCCTATGTCACTATCTTTATATTATATATAACAGGCACAACGTAGCAGATCTGAACTTGTTATTTTATCAAATTGTAGCTACTTCCATTTATGTTGACACAATACACAATCTAGTATTTTCATTCATATTATTTAGTATAATAAAATATGTTTACTCAGTTTCATATACTCAAATGTAAATACGTCCACCTGCGACCACGGCCGATGTAACCTGGTCGAAACGTCAGGCAATAAAATTCGGTACGTAACAATATCGTGTTAATTCCCGTCATACATTTATATTTATTATGTAACACGAAAGTTTGAAAAAAAAAATGAAGACTAGATCTATCTAAAAAAAATCCACTAGTCTTGATGCTTTGTACTGAATATAGAACATGCAAGGTTTACAAGTAACAGTCATTATGAATCTTGAAAAAAAATGTATAGTAGATGTATTCAAAAAAATGCTGAGAAGTCTTTAGACTTAACAGTCGCTGAGCTTCTTCATATATTGTCTACCTATTTTATAGGTCTTCACTATCGAAACCAAATAAATTTTCATGTGCTTATTTTAATAACGCCCAATGTAGATCCCGTCAAATCTCCCATGGTCCCATGGGGAATTAGAAATTACTTTTCACATTTTTGTTATTACTCTTATATTGTTGCTTTGGTGTACTCGTTTTATTTGTTTAAAATTAAACTATGTGGTCCTAATAAAAAATTATTATTCATTACGATAATAAAAAGTTATCACACACAATAATCAGGTCCAAATTTGAGCAATCTGCAGCTAATATAATATGATTTCGCGGAAATGTTTATACAATAAATTATTCTGAACACACAAGGGCTTTGGTAAATCCGCTCGGATGCGCTAACTTTGAGCTGGGAGCAAATCTTTTAAAGTATTACGCTTGAAAAGTATGGTGTAAAATTAGGTAGTAAAGTTGCTTCTTACAAAATGCAATCATAAAAATACAGAGAGAATGGTGTTGACAAATCTAAGATGTTAGGGGTTAAAATATGAAATAGTAATTTTTATGGACATTTTAAAGAATTTTGCTATTTCCACAGTAAAGGTTTTTCTTTTTATTTGATAACTGTTTTTACATTTAGTATAAAATGAAATACATTTAAAATAACCTTCATTTCAGACTATAGTGACATACTTTATGCAATCCAAACGAATCTGGTTTGTCTATTATATTTATTTAATTGTCGCTATTATTATATTTTTATAACTGTCTTAAGTTATTCATATTTATATATATATATTTATTTGTCGTTAATAAACAACAACATACGAATATCACAAGTGATTAAAATTTTTGCGCAAAAATTAAAATTAATTTCGTTTTTATTGAAAATGTGCAATAAAACCCATATGATGCGGTGATAATTTATTGTATGTACCTACATTTACGATATAATCAATCTTGTGGCAAAGAACAACCTCGTTTTAAGAACTCATCGATATAATTACTCTGTTGAATTTACTAGAATACCGGCGCTAACAACTCCGCAATTGTGCAAGTCGCCTTCCATTTCGTAAGTGATATCTAGCACTGAACAATCCGAATTTAATTACCGTCGTCGCAACAGTATCAGTCCCCTGCGACGCGATCTGAAATTTCTGTCCCAGATCCCGCAACTTAGCCGAGATTCAATCCCCTAAGGACGACCTTGGGCTTCATCCAGTCCCTCCAATCCCTTGGGATTCCAAAGCTGACAGATACCCGCAAGGACAGACCGAATAACTAAATTAAGTCACGGATACCTCGGACTTTCAGCGATCTTTCTGGAAAAAATATTTCGGATTTATTATATTTGTTCTAATTTCATTTGGTCGTGGAATATATCTGTAGTTTTAAAAGCTGATGAGGTGGTACACTAATACATATCGTAAAGAACTCTGTGATTCAGCAGATATATCTCTCATTATTCGATAGTTCACAGATTATTGATCCAGAGGCGAAGAGATTAACTCTCCACATGTGACAGCCCAGCGACTGGGAAACCCAATTTCTTTGGATCACTTCAGAATGACCCAATCAGCTATAGGTCGGTTCGGTTTAACGCCTATTAGGGATTCTTCAGGACAACAATAATCCCCATAAAGGGAAGGCTATATAGTAGCACCCTGGCACGCAGTGCTTACCTTCGCGTGCAGTAGGATCAGTATAGTAGGATCTCCCGTCCAAAAATTCCAGCAGCTGTTAACCGCAGCTGAATTTACTACGTGTTATTGGCTTACTAGTTCAGAATTACGGTTTATCAATTAGTGCCTTTTCAAAAAGCAGCTAATATGGACCACTTACGTAAAACGAGAATGAAATTGTATTCTCAGAACATGTTCAAACATCATTCGAATGTAATATAGATAACTGATGTTCTCAAACTTCTTCGTGAAACTCAGAGGAGTCCACGATTTCAGTGTATTCACTATTTATTTATTTTTGTATATCTGAGCAAAACTTACCTGCGCAGCTGAGAATCGGGTCTTGCGAGAAAATTTCCTGGATTGTAATTTCAAATTCGGGACATAAGAAAATGTTTGGAACTTCGAAACGTATTTTCGCCCTCAATTCCCCCAGCCGGAGCTAATATCCCCGGGGCTGGCTTTTGTTTGCAAGGTGTAAACTTATTCTAAAAACTTAAGATGGTTATTTTAATGAAAATTGCCAAATTGCTTGTTCTGTGTGATTCGTCAGTAACCCTTTGTTTCGGTGAATTTAGACAGAATCAAAACTCTTTTAACAATACATATAGAAGTTATCGAATTGTTATTTTGTTTACTACTAGCCAATTTTATTGTTTTTTCAGTAATATATCATATGTAATAATCATAGTAATCACCCAATAAAGTATAATTTGCAAGATTTTTTTAAATGATAATTGCAATATTACCTAGTGTATATGTACAAAGACTATTTTACGAAACTAGTGGCCATTGGTGAGAAGTTTATTCTCCTATTCTCCAATACTACTTCACGAAGTTCTAGCCCTACTACTTACACGACCCTGGTATAGTTTTAATCCTGCAAATATGTCTTTGAAAGATTTTAAGGTTTTAATTAATTGTTTGTTTTTGACAAAATACACTGTGATTTTTGTGGAGGTTATATATTTGCTGCGAATATCACATAAGTCACGTGTACTATAAATACCATCAGATGAGAAGTCTGTTTGATTGTCAATATGTATCATCTACAAACAAAAAAACATCGTCAGAAAATATTTCCCCAACCACTTTTTATGTCAAAGCTAGATGGCCTCACTTCATCTAATGTTACGTGGAAGCGTAGATAACATAATACTATGTGGAAGTACTCTTTGCGTGAAGGCATCTTCATATTGCGAGATCGCTAGATGTTTGTTGATGACACGCTTTCGTAATGTTGCCTGAAGAAAATAAGCGTTGCCGACAAAAGGAGAAAATGTAATGAATATTTGGCTCAAAGAAAAAGTCTTTAAAACCTATGACAGATCGTTGTGTCTGAACAAATTATAAAATTACCAATAAACTAACTGTATGAAACTTTTACACGCATATCAATACCTTATAACGTAATTTTATATCAATATAATGTTTTAAGCAAGATATGGAGCTATGGAGAATAAAGTAGGTATAAATACTGACGTAAAACTATGAGTTTTATTTTCACCATATTCAGAATATTATTGCATTTTAAAATTACACTGTAGCTATATAAGAAAATAGTAAGTATAATATATATATATATATATGGTTTAAATTGCGCATAGTGTGGTGGTAAGGTCAACACTCTACAAATTGGATGATAAAAAAATGTAAGTAAGAACACAAACGTTTTGTATACGGTGCCAACGCATGCGCAGATATGTGGTTGTACCTTGCGTCGATTGCTTGTAATCCAGAGCGATAGCTATACTGTCCTACGATGCGATGTAAATATAATAATAGCTTAGGTTTTATTACATACATTACTCACCAGGTAGGCAGCGGCTCAGCTGTGCCCCTGGTACTGCAGATGTCCATGAGCGATGGTTACACTTACCATCAGGTGGGCCATTTGCTAGTCTGCCACCGTACGGAATAAAAAAAAAATACATATAAATACCCACAAATGTTTCCCTTGGGGGTAGGCATAGATCAAAGTTTTTCACTTGCTACGATCTAAACAGACTTCCCTAAACTTCTTCGATTTTAATTCATATTTCATGTAGTATTTTTCGCTTCACACATTCACTTACAAACCCAGATCAATTCAGGTATTTTGACGTGTTAGGTTAACTGGAAGAGATTCCGTCAGGGATGCATTAGCCTTTGCACGTGATATTTCAAGTCTATGTTTTTATTCTGTATACTATTTGCAATAAAAAAAAATCCAACAACGAACTTCAATGTGTATAATAAAAATGTAATGAAATAATATTTTATCAAATTTTATTTATTAATTGTTATATTAAAGTTAGTAACTTACATGTTTATCCCTACTTTATAATATTTTGTATCTTCCAACTTCTCCAACCTCTATGACACAGATCTAAATGTCAATCACAGAATCAATTGATTTTTCTTCATTTCACGCCGTGGCTACTTATCCTTTGAGTCATCCCATTACACAGATTATACAGTATATATCTGGCATAGACCGCGTATTTATAATTGTTTGTATGTACCTACCTATTTATTAAGAATTTTTTTCACGTGCCTGATGTCACCACTGTGGCAAGCAGAATACCAGTGCAGCAGGCTACGCTTGCTGCTTACACTGAGCTTGCCACAATTTTGGTATCACGCATCGGTATTTCCTTAAGTACCTATTGATTGTTTTTGTCATTGTTGTTACTTATTCCGTTGTGTGGTCCAAAATAAATGTATTTCTTTCTTTCTTTCTTCTTTCTTTCCAACCTTAAGTTATTGTTCACTTTTCGATCCCATTCGTGATCGAATTAACGATCTAATTTCAATATGACTTTTAATGCATCACCTCCAATTACTGATTTCATTTCAAACACTTTCTGGCTTATGCCGTCCAGTTATGGAACTCTCTCCCTGATTGTGATAGAAGAGCGCGAACGCTGGAGTCCTTTAAGAGTCAAGTTCGTGCCCACTTCAATAATTCGTAAATTTAAAATAGTTAAAGCCTATTATTGTCCAGTTCAATTACTGCACTCTTCTCATAAACCTGAACCGGGCGTTGTCGGCGCCCTCTGCGGTGGCCCAGGTGGAGGAGCATATGGAGACCTAAATGGATCTAGGTCCCCTAACGCTCCTCCAAGGGAACATTAACCACTCCGCCGCGGCACAAGACTTGCTCTGTGCCACGGCGGCGGAGTGGCGAGCAGGCTTGGCGATTGTGGCGGAGCCATATTATGTTCCGCCACAATCAGATAACCGACCAAATTTGCCTGGAAGAGATTGCTAATTAGCAATAAAGCCGACTGTTGCGCATTTGTTATTTGTTGTATTTCTTTTTTATCTATGTTCTTGTTTTATGCAATAAAGTGTTGTTAAAGTAAGTGGTGATGCTACTATTATCTCGGCACTAGTCTTCCAAGGATATCGAAACGTGCTTCGAATGCTTTTTCATTTATCAAATTTTATTATATTACTAGCTGACCCGCGCCCACTTCGTTGGGCATAATATTAATAATCCCCGAAGCGAGCACGAAAGCGAACTGAATTAAACCCGAAGCCATCGCGCGGACGGCGCGCGATGGCTGATGATGATGATGATGATGACACTCAACAATAATGTGGCTTTCTATTGGTGAAATAATTTTTAAAATCGATGATGATGATGGTGATGATGACACTCCGCAATAATGTGGCTTTCTATTGGTGAAAGAATTTTTAAAATCGGTTCAGTAGATCCCGAGATTACCCCTTACAATTTACAAACACACAAACTTTACTTCTTTATAATATTAGTATAGATGATCATTTATGTACAATTAGGCGACACTTTACCTATCATCAGACCATCCTGGCTGTTCACTTAATCACTCTCATCACTACATAGTATAAAACAAAGTCGCTATCCGCCGTCTGCCTATCCCTATGTATGGGGTTTTTTTAGATAGAGTGATTCTTAAGGAAGGTTTATATGTACATATAATACATGCATAATATAGTAGAGAAACAATGATAAATTTAGAGGTTTCTAATGTGATATCGTAATTAATTACATTTCAATCAATTTTAAACTATAATTTATTACCTATGTACAACGTTCACAGTTTTTCTGTAGTGTATTTTAGTATCACCATTGTAACCGTGCGAAACTGGGTCGGGTCGTTTAATATAAACGAGATCTAGTCAGCAAGAATGTATGCGACGTGTAATTACGAGTATAAATGAAATTCAGCTCATAATCATAATAGTGGAAAGCCCTTCAACTACATTCAAAAGTTAGGTTAACTAACAAATAACAACTCCTACTCTTGAAACTAAATTCAATACAATTCAAGACAAATTAAATCCAATTGCTGTACCAACTGTCAAAGTTCGAAAAGCTAACTGAATTTTACTTTATTTCAATACCATTATCAATATGGGGTTATTGTCAGAGTACAAAATATGTCAAATATTTTTGTTACAATCGATGTTAGGAGCAGCACTGCCTGATCTGTGTGTTTTATTCATTAGCATATTGTTTTTTTTTCTTATAAATTATCTGAAAGGCCGCTTTAGTAACAGTGATTGACGTTGTATTTAGTACATTGTAATAACTATCAAAACTACTAATAATTTTTATATACCGATGGTTTCTATTTATTGTATTTTTTTAATGTTTTCTTATATCTATATAAATTATTTATAAGAAATATTGTTTTATATTATACATTTTTTTTTATTTTAGGACAACCAACAAGACTAACACAATGTCCATGGACACTATAATATTTTAAACTATGCTAAGTGCTATCTTAATTAAAGATTGCCACGATGTGCTTTAACTACGAACACTACAAATGGAAGAAAAAAAAAGAAAACGAAACGTAACACAAAACAAAATATCATAGTAATTTATAGAAAACATGTACACAGACGGATCAATGGTGCGCGAATGATTCAACTACGTGTTTTTTGAAATTGTACAGGCTGTTACAAAAGATATCAATGTCGAAGTAAAATACTAAAACTACTAAAGCACTTCATATGTTTATTGACAATAATCACAACAAATGGAAGCGTGCACCACAAAAGACTATTCATATTTCAATATTTCTCCAAAACAGAGATTATACATTAAGTAAGGCAAACATAGAAACTGTACAGTGAGCAAATCAGGCAAACAATCTACCGCTCCAATAGCTTAAATTGATTCAGTTTACCTTTCATATTTGTCAGCGTGCGTCTATTTACCGACTGTACCATTCGCATATCGAATTTCCATGATACAATACAAACTGACGACACATCGAATAATACATGAATTGTCCGATATCTGATGTAATAGTAAAGAGTTGTATATACTGTTTGTAAGTAAAAGATAATCTCACAGTGACACATACAATAAATAATCCACATATAATACAATCACATTAAATAAATAAATATTAACAAAATAAGGTTATATACTATTAATCACATAGGTTACGTCGGTTGACACCCCTCGATAAGTCTGATAATAATATAAAATAATGAAATTGTTGCTACATTTGTTTAAAGGCTGATAAGTTTCTTGCGCCCACTCCTTTACTTAAATGACAAAACGGCGGTTGCAGTGTCCAATAGATAATAACCTGAACTTTTAGTATTATATGTTACAGTTTTAGTGGTTGTGAGTAGTCATGCTCTCTTTACAGTCTCTTCGGCAGTGTCGTGTGAGGCGGGTCGTTGCGTTCCCTAAAATACGGTTGAGCGAAGCGATGGCTAGTTCATACGTCATGCTCGTGAATGGGTGCTGCTAGCGGAGATGAGTCTGCTCTTTGCTATACTGGGTACTATTTAATATAATTTTAATTTAATTTTAATATATTCTTTTAAAACTGTATTACACGGCATTCCTAATACAGACATGTTTTCAAATTATATTTTTACTAGTTGTATTTCCTATATCATGTGATGGAAAGTGACTTCATGAATTATAAATATTGAAGTCATTTTCCAAATTGACGACTCTGTATCTATTTAATACAGGGAAAAATAACAGCCCTTGCTGAGTTTCTTGCCGGTTCTTCTCAGTACAAGGTCTCCCGCCGTAGATTTGCGAACCGATGGCGTAGCTTTTCGACTTTCACAAATGCTTGTAACAGCCTAGACTGAATAAATGATTTTGAATTTGAATCTGTCGTTTGACTTAAGTACCGCAAAGGTTGTGGTGGCATCCAAGAGCATTCTCAGTCTCTTCTCTCCTGAGGGAAAAAATATAAAAGAAGTGCTCATATAATATCTTTTAATAATTAAAAATTAATTTTTAATAAATGTCTAATTCTGTCAGCATAAGGATTAGGATAATTAATTAAATTGATAGTAATTTATACAATATTCAACCACTAGCTTTCTGCTCTTGGTTTTATACGCATTATATCGGAGATTTCCATAAAAAAATGTTTCTCTGGGATAAACATTATTTTTAGACTATTCATGGGCTTAAAATAGCCACATAAAATTTATTCAATTCCATGTGGATATTAATTAGAGTGAAGAGACTTTTATGGTATAATAATATAATAAATTTTATAATAAATTTATTATATTATTATATTTAAATTTTATGGTTATTAAGTGTCTTAAAATTGGTTGAAAAGTTGAATGCAACCCAAACTAGGTCTAAAAAAATTATTAAAATTTAAGATGAGCTATTGCCTTGTGTTCTGTGAAAAAATATCTTCTTTCATTCATTGTTTAGCTAGACTGAAATGACAAATTTTATATTGACAGTAATTCGTCAAAGTCGAATTAATAAACGGAAACGATGAAAATACAACTGTAATATTATAAAATAAAATAGACATTTTTCTTCTTTAATGAACGATCTTTGAAGAGTCCCAATCAAGCATTAATTGACTGACAAAGTTGCCTTGGTATTTGCTTACATCTTCTCGAATTACCTGATTATTCCCTAATTGACCAAGTAATCTTCTTACGATAATAATAAATGATGGATGTATAAAGTGGTTACTGAACTGGAATAATAAACATGTGTTGTAAGCATTTTTTACACACGAATCAAGATATTGGGTGGTAACTGTAGTCATAAGCTACTAGTTATGACTCTGACGTATAATATATATAACTGTAAATGGTCACGCCACTTTACAAAATTTGACTAAGGTGAAATAAACATAAGAACTCACATGCGTTGTAAATTTGGAGAAGCAAGAAACAAGAAAGGAAGACGTGGTGAGATGCTCCTGTACGTATCCTGTACGGAGGAGCCTACGCAAACGTACGTTCAGCGTTTGCGTAGGCTCCTCCGATGTCCACTCAAACCGACAGCGACGTTAACCACTATTTCCTTGCGGCATCTCCGGGTTCAAGCTTTGCGCACGTAAACTGTGAGATGGGTTTGCCCCGGAGCGGGTGAGTTAAGCGGTTAGCGAAAGTATGCGAAATTATCAAATTGATAAATTGAAGACGACGTTAACGCGGCGCCGGAGTTATCGCCATCTTGATGTTACTTTTATATCGCGGCGATGTCGTCGCGTCTCAGGTCCGGGGATAGTTCAAGGGTAGGGTAGGTATTTTATGTATATTGCCAACAGGTGGACTTACAGTAAAGTTTATTTAAAATCTATCAATTACTTTTTCCGTGAAAAAGTACCTAACATATGTATGTTTGTTACTCTTTTACGTAAAAGACGTAAAGCGATAAAGGGGAGTAAAGGGATTTTTGTAAATATAACTTACAAACTTTCTTGTTAATTATATTAGTAGGGATTGTGTGACTTGTCCAAAATATGACGATAAATGTCACGTAGAAAAAATCAACCAAATGGATGAAGCCCTCGCCTTCATCAGACAGATGGTACAGCTAGTCATATATATCGCACTAATAATACAATAGTGTATCAACTCAAAATCGAACATTTTTCAGAATCAACAAAAAACTTATTACTCACTTCATGTAATAGTTGCAAATTGAATAACGGTCACATAAGTTTTTTAATTTATCCTTATTCTGTTTTTGCACTAATCGAACGACGGTCTTGATCACGCGTGAGGAATCAAATTTTGCGTGTGTTTATAGTATTATGTCAAGTACGACGTTTTGAGTTGATACACTATTGTATTATTAGTGCGATATATCATCATATATAATACCAAAGCGTCGCATATGTATGCCAACCTAAGTTTTCCCTATGAACCTTAGTCCTGTGAGTGAGTGAGCAGCATAGATGGTTCCCATAATGTTGACCGACGATTTAATAAAGGTTGCAGGACGGTGCTGGATGCTAGCAGCGCAGAGTCCAGCATTGGGAGTCTCTATGCCGAAATTATAATTATGATGTCGGTGACCCCAGGGTCTTCTGAGGATTTTATACATTCAGATTACATTACTGAGGACATTATGCAAAGATTTTAGACAAAAGTTTAGGGCTTATTTGCTGACGCTACAAATATCTTGAAATCAATCCAGCACTTTCGATGAGTGTTCTCTTGGGGTTTTCTCGTTCTTTGTTTTTGTAATTTTTTTGTACTAGTGGACTCGCATTTCATAAATTAGTAGCGTAAAAAGCTAATCCCAATCTATGTTCCTTCTCAGTGGGTGCTTTTTTATTATTATTTCGAATTTTTATTTTTATTTTTGTTTCATTTAAGATTAAAACTTAATTAACCTTATATGTTAGTATATTGTTGTTTTTTAAATTTTGTAAAGCGTCCGTGGGTCACAAACGGTACTGGCTGCAAACCAGCGCTGCAGGCTACTGCCTCAGCATATGCTGAGCCAGTGTCCGATTCGTCGGTGCAGGAGCACACCGACATTATTTATCGCCTGCTATATGTATTATAGTTAACGTATACATACGTAACGTAACGTATGTTACGTGCGTTGATGTACATATTATGTATTATAGTTAAGTAGTTTATATTTGTATTAAACTATTAAATATTTTTTTATTATTATTAGTTATATTTTTTTTTGTATTATTAAGCTTTTGTATATGTTACGTGTGCTTTTGTACCGGGAATAAATGCCTTCTTTCTTTCTTTCTTTCATTTTCTAAACATAGGTCTTTTCATCGGCTTTGAGTAACTTCTGTCCTATTATAAGTCATTGGTTTTTGTGTTTCTTTTTATATGAATGAGAAAGATCAGATCACCTGAAAGCAAACGATTACTACCACCCACAGACTCCCATACCAGGGGAGTTACAAATCCGGTACATTTTAAATTTGGAATACGTTGTCATTCTGTGATGTGATATTACTACCATATATGAGCAGCTGTTCCTGCATTTTGAAATATCGTGTGGTTTTGGGTGGTTCCCAATCACAATGGCTCAGTGCGGATTGGTGATTGCCAGCATCATCTGTTGATTGACAGGGTACACCGTGAGTACGTGAGAAACCCAACATTATTTACAGGTATTTAAAGTGTATTGTATAAGTCAGTCGTAATTTAACAGGTTAGTAGTACATTCTAAAAACCTATTGTCATTTCATTTATTTGTGAGTGATTATAATTTGTACTTAACAAAATTAACTGATCAGTATTTTTTATTAATTCAGGTACATTGTTAAAGAGTAATTATTTAAGTAAGTACATAGTTCTTACCTTTCAATGTATATTTAAATAATTACTGAGACAGTTGCGTAATCACATTTAACAGAAATAAACAATAGATATATTATAATTACTGGACTAATTTATTAAAATTTGATAATAATTTGTGAAACGTATTCTTTATTGTAAGTTCTAAATTGTTATTTAGAAATGTTTGTCATATAGTCAGTTCATAGTTTATTCAGTTTTGATACGTTCTTACAGGCTGCATCATTTGAAATTATTATAGAAAAATAAAACATTTGTATAGTATATATTCCAGGTTGATAATAACAGCTGACGCAATGCTAGAGGATAAGGAACTTATTAGGAAACGTGCGAGTTTTAAGAGAAAGGTCACCGTGTTTTTAAACTATTAAGTACTTTAACGCATTCTTCTTTGAGTCGTACTGAGGTAAGAGAATTGCAATTTTAAAAGGCTCGAGGTATTTTATGGTCAGTATGATGAGGTGCAACTGTTATTGGAATATTCCAGTCACAATTTGGATGGTCAGATCTTGAAACGCAGTGAGTTTGAATCTCTTTATTACAAAATCCTAGCTGAAGCTCAGAAAATACTTGAAGATTACGTGAATAAAGTGATTCCGTGTTCTAGTAACTGCTCTGCTGCTGTGGTAATCAAGACAATTCAATTTTCTGCAGCAAATTATTTAGTTGCTTGGAATCTCCTATGCGAACGGTTTGACAATAAACGTCTGCTTATCCAACATCACGTTTCTACGTTATTTAATATACACTTTACACTGTATGGAAGCTTATCGTTTTACTTTTAATAAATCTGATATAATAGCTATATCAATCCGAAATACGGTACCAGAACCCAGTATCAGTTCAAAGAAAAATGTACGTGTTACTAACGACAGTACGTGTTACTACGATTTGGGCACTAGAGACACCAGAAGTCAGCCAGGATAGTCGAAACAAAACCAAACACCAATTCTGTACAGAAATCCTGTAGTAGTAATTGAATTATGCAGATTCAAATCCGCCACCATTAGAAGTTTTAAATTTTCATCGTGCATCGTAGCAAGTGGAAAGTGTATAATAGTACATTACGATATTAGTGCATTATGATGTTTATAACATGCGAGGGCGTAATTGAGCCGAGCATATTATAACCAATACGCACGTATTTCGTACGACGTTTTTTAACACATTTGCTAGGAAATAGAAAAAAAAACATTTAAATAAACTCAATCTGTGAATGCACACTGTTACTTTTCCGCCATTTTAACAGCGCGCTAGCGCTGCCTACTGACTGGAGCCGCGCGGCGATTAGTTCGAAATTTGAATAGCAACAGCGCGCGAAATAGCAAATAATACTCTTATGGAATATGTATGGACTATAATTAAACTATTTGCTATGGAAACACACGCATTTTTTATGACTCGCTTTACATATTTAAAGCCGATTTAAAAAACGAATTACATCAGCTTTACGAGCAATGGTGTTAAAGAAATTGTTACTTAATCCTCACTGTCATCATTCAGCTGAGAGATGCCCACAAATGACCAAATCGTCAGTTCACTTTATAAAGCTCACTGACACCGAATTTCCCAGCATGTACCTGCCATTCAACGACCTTGAAAATATATTAAATTTACCAATTGCTACAATTTAATTAAATTTCGTTGATGCCCTATTTCGTTATTGTTAAAATAACATCAAATAATGTAACTCTAGAAATACTGACAGCCCTTGAAGTCCGGCAAGAATATGGCGTAAACACATTATACATATTATACTGATTTCTCTGATAATCTTTAGCCACAGCTAACGAGCAACTCCATTAAGAGTCTGTTGTGGTCCAAGTGATAAGTCGTAAGCGAATTGTGTTCTTAGGTTCCAAAGTACAGTTATTTTCAAAACATAATGTTAAAAAATAACATTGTTTAAAGATTGAACCATTTTCATTCTCACTTACGGGTAGTAAGTTCGTGCCTAAATGCCTTTCATCGACTTCGATTAATCTATACTAATATTATAAAGAGGAAAGATTTGTTTGTTTGTTTGTTTGTAATGAATAGGCTCCGAAACTACTGAACCGATTTCAAAAATTCTTTCACCTTGGAAAGCTACATTATCCCCGAGTAACATAGGCTACTTTTTATCCCGGAAAAATCGACAGATCCCACGGGATGCGCAATAAAGGCTTCGCTCAAAAACTACTGCACAGATTTTCATGCGGTTTTCATCAATAGATAGAGTGATTCTTGAGCAAGGTTTTGCGGTATTTTTTATCTTGGAAAAACGGATAGACCCACGGGAAGCGCGATAAAACTTCGCGCCGTAAATCGACTTCCGCGCATATGTAGCCGTGGGCAAAAGCTATGACCCTTAACCCTCTATAGACCCAATCCCGAAATCCACGCAGGCGAAGCCGCGGGCAGAAAGCTAGTTTACTATATAAAAAAAACGGTAAAATAGCCTGTTAAATCTGTAGGCTACCTTAAAGGTAATTTCACACCTAGCCACACATACATATATGTATACAAATAATACAATACATATATATACAAATAATATTTACGTATTAGTTATATAGTTTTTTTATAATGTTAGTTCCATAACTGGAACTGGAATCATAGAAAAAATCGATATAACGAGGAGGAAGTCACAAACGGAAAACTAGTCGTTCATTAAACAAATCACTATCTACGATGTACATTATTTTTATTATATTACCGCAATAGCACTAAAATTCTAATAATTTTGTTATTTTTACTTCAGCTGTATGTTAACTAAAATTATTTATATGATAAAGTATATTAAATTGAAATCTTTAATCACAAAGGATTCTCTTTAGTTGCATGATTAGGAGGAAAGTGCTTATAAAATAAATATGTAGGTATAACTTTAATAAAAGAATTCTGTATGGGCTTAGATCCCTTTATCTTTCATTAGTATATTATGTAACTCACTTTGAGTTATATAAGGTATAATATGTTACCTTAGTATAGATTTAAACAACTGAAAGGATACAGTAACGCTTAGTGTTTTAGTAGCATATAGAACTGAAAATTTAATTAAGTAAATTGTTTATAATCCATTTGTTTTTGTATGTACTCAATAATGCGACTTTATTCCTCATTTTCAGCACTAAGCTACACTTATTGTTACTGAATACAATGCGCAATAGTTGGCGAAAAGAATTTGTAAAGTTTGTAAGCAGCCGTTTTATTTTCCTAAGTAATTTAAATAAACCAAGCTGTAATACGAGCTATTTGAACAAGTGGAATTTAAATTTGTAATTCTTACATCGCTACGTGCCTACACTAACGTTTATTATGGTGTACAACATCAAGTTTCCGCTTTGAGATCAATTCAGGCGTTTCCATTAAACATTGGATGGACAAACATAATAAATAAACAATGTTTTTCAAGGAAAATTCAGGTATGTACAAAGTATTTATTATGTTTACTATTTTAGTATGATTAACCGAGAAGAGAATCCTACCATCTGGAAAAGTTCAATCATGAATGAAAGTTCGTTCAATACTCATAATTAAATACCAACAATTAATGGTGGAATGTTTGTAGAATAAACGGCCTTAATAGCCAATGTAATGAGAGAATTCGTTACAATAGTTTATTTTACGCTTACAGAAACATTTCGCAATGATTCAACCGCCCGAAACCAAATAAATTGTTTGCCTCGCTACGATCATTTACCCCTACGTAGTTACGTGGCTATGGACTACGGACGTAGCGCTCGCTACAACGTCGCTACGGAATTTTAGTAAAGTAATTTGGGTTACTGAATATTTGTGTAGACATTATTAGAACGTCAATTCAAAACAAAGGATTGTAATTTCATTTTGGAAACATTTTAAACTAAATTAATAATGTTGTGATTTATGGTTCACTTTAGCAATTGAAGAAATGCATATTGTAATGTTGAATGTAGGATAATCCTTTTTCCAGCTACATGTTGATAATATTAACGTAAGATAAATAAAAAAAATATTTTGTTAAAAATTGTCCGTTCCCTTAAATTTGTCATATATCATTACTTTCCAATATTTGTTGCTTATTAACGACACTATCTAATGGTGTGATAATACACGCTGTATTTTCAAAAACACCCGGTTTTATTCCTAGCTAGGATATTGATTTTTCAAAAAATAATGCAGTTCAAATTTCATCAAAATTCACGTCCTATACTCTTGAGTAATTTTCTCTAATCATCATACTTTCACATTTTGCCCGTTTCGTCCATACACACTCACTTTGAAAAATAACCAGTACATATATTTGTAACTATGATATATTACATAAATATTTGAATAATTATAAATATAAACGTTATTATCATTTGCTACTTAAGTGCTCAGCCTATATTTTTGATTTTATGGAAACTTCCAGCATGACCCTGTTTATTGCCCTTTCAGTGCATTTGAACTTACGAACTATCAACTTCCAATGCAATATGCTATCACTAGCGACACGCACGAATTAAAATTTATGTCTTTAAATACTTCAGTAAATGGGTTGAGAATATGTACCGTAATGTTCCGAGTTACGACTTACCTAGTTAAGGTATTTGACTCTGATATACATACTAGACAAAATCTTCCAATCTAGAGCCTCCATCCTTCATAACAGTGGGTTCTACTATAAGAATTCTATATATAATTTTTATCTTATCCATGTTCATTTTAAGAGCGACTTGTTATTAAACTACTATGAGCTTTTAAGCATTGTGTCATAGCTGTCATTGATAGTCGGGGTTTATTATTATTGACTGCGACTAACTTTGTAAGTTTGAAAAGGTCGCATAACTAATTATTATGCTTTATCACGATAACTATGGTGCTCAGTATAGATACTTAATATTGTTAAACTCGTATAACCAAATATAATATTGATCTTCATATTATAGGGAACAGTTATCAATTGTACGTGATTTGATTCACTTGTTTAATTTACAATACCAAGCTCCCTATTTGACATTCCACGCCTACCGGGATTCAAACCTGGAATCTGCTGTACGTAAAAATGAGTACTGTAGCAATTAGGGCGTAACCAAATAAGTTAATTATTTACCCCGGCACGATCATTAAGCTACCGGCAGTTTCGTAGCTGCGATGCGATGTAATTTCGGTAATTACAATTATGGTGAATTATGATATAACGCTTTTAAGCAGTGCGCGTGACGTACTTGTATATATGGGTACTATAAATTGTAGGATGTTGATAACTTTTAATCATGTTAGCAATAAATTACAAAATTTGTGTTTTGCATAGTATTTTGAACGTCTACATCATTTTCATCATTGAGAGACGTCAAGACACATATGTCTGTCGTAACATACGCCACTAAACACATGGCCCCTATAATATGGGCAAATGCTTGATTTTAATCTTTGCATACTTCGTATATGATCATGTCCTTGCAAACTGCTGTGTTTTTATTTCGTCAATATAAATGTAAAAATTTTAAAACATAAAAAATATGATACTTATTTTATAATGCTTCAAATTACGGCCGTATCTCGCAACTTTTGATTACAATAATACCAATATAAAGCTGTTAAAGATTTTGCCTCTGAATGAGTGTTCTTCCGTTTGTACGTGGGCTGACAATAAAGTAAGGTCTCCAATTTTTTTTTTCATAGAAAATGACATTTATTTACAAAAAGCGATACACCGTTGGAAAGGCCAAGGTCTTGCCTACTTTTCTACATAATCGCCATTTTTTTCCAACACCTTGCGCATCCGCACGATGAACTTGTCTATGCCGGCAGAATACCACTCTCCGTCCGCCTCGCGCAGCCAGGTTCTTCTTCCCTCCGAGATGTTTTTTCAGGGCGGGGAACATGTGGTAGTCACTTGGGGCCACGTCGGGACTATAGGGAGAATGATCGATGATTTCCCAGCCAAATTTCTTGAGCAGGTCAAGGGTAACGTTGGCTGTGTGCGGGCGCGCGTTGTCGTGGTGAAATTTCACTCCTTTGCTCAGCAATCCCGGGCGTTTGTTTTTTATGGCTTAAACTTCAACTAGTTGATGATGGATTTCAATAGGTGTCACCTTTTTCGCACTCAAAAAACGTATTACAGAACGCAATTCGCACTTGGACGCTGACGCGAGGGGTACCTCCATCGTTGACGGCTGCTCAGCCAAGACTGAGCGGTCGTGGAAGCCTGAACCAGCAGCAAAGTGGTAGTGGGGGAACCAAGGAACACGGCGGTGTTGCCAGATTTATCCTCACATGCTGGATCATACGTTTCAGAGGAATTTATTTTTGCGCACACTCCAATTATCCAAAAAGCTCTCTACCGGAGTTTTCTTCGAGAATAACAGTATAGGTCTCTTCCAGAAAATGTAAAATAGGTTTTTATAGGGTTCATGTTTTTTTTTTCCGAGGGATGGAGTCCGCCGCCTGTACGAGGGCGTCGTGCGATCCGTGGCCATGTATGGGGCTCCCGTGTGGTCGCAAGACTGCGCGAGGTCCCCCTGCTGCAGAGCTCTGCTACGGAGCCTGCAGCGGATAATGGCCATACGGATCGTACGAGGCTACCGTACACCGTACAATCTCGTACGAGGCGGCGACAGTTCTGGGACGCTCCCCCCCATTCGACATCCTGGCCGACATGTACGCGGCGACGTATGCGTCGCGGCGTGTCGGCCGGGGGGGCGATGGGGGGAGCGCCCTGGAACCCGCGCACGAAGTGCCTTAGCGGGAGTGGCACCGACGGATTGTGGCGGCCTGGCGTGCGCAGCTCGAATTACGGATCTGCGCGCGCCAGCGGGCCGTCGGTGCCGTACTCCCGCACCTCGAAGCTTGGCTCAACGGGAAGGAGGAGGTCACCTACCAATTGGCTCAGATACTCACCGGGCACGGCTGCTTCGGTGAGTATCTGTGTCGAATAGGACGGGAGGGATCGACACATTGTCACCACTGCGCATCCGACCTCGACTCGGCCCAGCACACGCTGGCGGAGTGCCCCGCGTGGGCCTCCGAGCGCCGAGTCTTGGTCGCAGAGATCGGGCGAGATCTGTCTCCGCCGGCATTGATTGCGGCAATGCTGGCGGACGAGGGAGGTTGGAGGGCTGTGGCCTCCTTCTGTGAAGCAGTAATGCTCCAGAAGGAGGCCGCCGAGCGGGGTCGGGAGATGGCCGATCCCGCTCGAAGGAGGCGGCGCCGGGCTCGGTAGCACAGCTGCGGCGCCGCCGCGGGTCGCCGGCGGGCGCGAGGAAGTCGCGACCGCTACGGCGACCCGGGATGGACCACGCCCCTTCCGTGGCCGGGGGGCGTCGTCGGTGGAGGGACCGGGGGAGGTGGTAGTTTCCCCCGAGGAGGGCTCCCCTCTAGAGAGGGGAGCGGAGGCTGGGGGTTCCTGGAAGTGGCCTTTGTGTTCCCGGGGGCTCCCTACATGCCTGAGGAAGGCCATCCCTGAGGTTTTTAGTGGGTAGGCCTCCCCCTTCTGGGGAGGAGAGCCCCACATAACCCCGGCTCGCCACAGCCGGGGTATGCAATTTAATGCATTTTCCTCAGGGGAACAAAAAAAAAAAAAAAAAAAAAAAAAAAAAAAAAAAAAAAAAAAAAAAAAAAAAAAAAGGGTTCATATTTTAGCTGTTATGCAGGCATGCAGGTGCATCGTCGCGGCGTGTCGGCCGGGGGAGCGATGGGGGGAGCGCCCTGGAACCCGCGCACGAAGTGCCTAAGCGGGAGTGGCACCGACGGATTGTGGCGGCCTGGCGTGCGCAGCTCGAACTGCGGATCTGCGCGCGCCAGCGAGCCGTCGGTGCCGTGCTCCCGCACCTCGAAGCTTGGCTCCACGGGAAGGAGGAGGTCACCTACCGATTGACTCAGATACTCACCGGGCACGGCTGCTTCGGTGAGTATCTGTGTCGAATAGGACGGGAGGGATTGACACATTGCCACCACTGCACATCCGACCTTGACTCGGCCCAGCACACGCTGGCGGAGTGCCCCGCGTGGGCCTCCGAGCGCCGAGTCTTGGTCGCAGAGATCGGGCGAGATCTGTCTCCGCCGGCATTGATTGCGGCAATGCTGGCGGACGAGGGAGGTTGGAGGGCTGTGGCCTCCTTCTGTGAAGCAGTGAGCAGGAAGGCGGCGCCGGGCTCGGTAGCACAGCTGCGGCGCCGCTGCGGGTCGCCGGCGGGCGCGAGGAAGTTGCGACTGCTACGGCGACCCGGGATGGACCACGCCCCTTCCGTGGCCGGAGGGCGTCGTCGGTGGAGAAGACCGGGGGAGGTAGTAGCCATGATGCCCTAAGTTATTTTGCTACCATAATGATATAAAAAAAACTCACGCAATTTACTTGATACTATATTTACAAACTTTCGGGCTTATAATATTAGTAGGGATCGTATGAATTGTCCAAAATATAACAAAAAGTTTCAAGTTAGTAGGAAAATATCTCATTTATGCAGACGAAGTCGCGGAAACCAGATAGTGCTAGATATATCATATATACAAATATAACTTTCTCCAGCAAAATGAATGTGTAAAAATGAGAGAGCGACTCAAGATTGAATGGGTGGTGCATAACAAAATAGCTGAATTCCTATCTACCGGAGCATGCAGCCATCGCCCGCCGCCCGTTCCGGTTCTTCGTCTGTTGGCCAAATGTAAAATAAAAATCATGTGGCTATCTCAAAAAGTAAAAAGCTTTTCAGCGTACCTACTCGTCTTTAACATTATTCGTTCCGGCTTCAAATGGATTCTGGTGAAAATTACAAATATTTTTACGAAAATTTTCCATGTCGCAACCATCAACTTTAATTCACTACCTTTACACTAGTGCTAAGAAGTTTAGCAAGAACGAAAAGTTGTAGAAGCTATATAACGCTGATATCATATTCAGACGAAGTGTACAGTAAACAAAATATATATTTGGTTCCAATAATGTATATGCATATGTAAAAATATATGTGTATGTATTTATATTTACCTATTTTATTCGCGTAATGTCCTTTGCGTTAATATTGTAGTTGCACTGCCAATTCATTAACATTTCTACACGTTTAATTAGTTGACTGGGAGAGAAAGCTTTTGGCATTAAGTCTGCCATTTATTTTCTTTTATAAATATTGTTTTATCAAATAAAATAAACTCATTGAAAATTATAAAAGCAGAAAGATTACAGAAATAAGTTATAAATCTCTTATACTTAATTGAATTGATACTAATATTTTGAGTGATAGGTTCGATAATTCTAATCTAATTCTGAACAAACGCATGGAAAAGTAACATTGACAAGTCCTATTACTGTTTTTGTTCTTTAACGGTCATTAGTTAATTAATCTGAATACAGATAATCTCAAAGATATGTATAACTAAAGAAATAGTAGCATTTGTTTTCTGTGTAGCAAAGCCTTTAATATTGCTTATCATATAATTACGTTTTAACTATCCCTGAAAAAAACAATTTTTCAGTTTTCTTATTAAAATAAAAAGAAGCAAACATATATCGGTTACAGAATATACCAAAGCCAGTATTCATACTTTACCAGACGATGTTGGCTACAAATGGTGCTAAACATACAGTAGTAGCGCTTATTTGAGCGATTATTTCATAACATGTCGATTTATAAGCATAAACTTGATCGAATTAGATATATAGTTATTATATTCATTGATGGATTCAAAGAGAAATTATAATGAAATGAAAAATGCTTTAAAAAGTAATGATTTCATGACATTTAGTTTTAGAATACAAGCTCGGATCTGAGTGTTTACACTATAATACGTCGATTGTTTGGTAATTCTAACCAGATTGGTATTTGTATAAGAAAAATGGAACTCAAAAGATATACATATGAGTTCTTCAACTAACGAATGTGCTTAAATCATGATAGAAGATAGAAACGATGTAATAAATACACAACAATAATGATTTCAAGCTAAAAAACATTAATTCAGTTTATAATCAAATTACTGAGCACATGGTAATTTTTGTCAAGACCCTTATTTTCTGAAAGTATTTTTAACATTTTGATATACAATTTAGATAGATACATTCTTACATAGGCCACACTCTCCGAAGGGATCCAAACCACATACCGAGGCAAGCCCTAGACTGGAATCCCCAAGGAAAGCGTAAACGTGGTCGTCCAAAACAGACCTGGCGGCGGACTGTCATTGGCGAAGCGAAAGCCATTGGAAAAACCTGGAGCGAAATCTAATGCGAAGCTCAAGACCGTGCGGGATGGAGACTCACTGTGGATGCCCTCTGCCCAAAGGACCTTAATGATGATTCTTACACATTCGCGCACTCACGCGCAGGAGGTAGACTCTGTACCAGGGTCGTCTGCATGGGTACCTCCGTCTTACCTATTTCCGCTGCCAAACAGCAGGGTTCGCTTTGCTGTGTTCCGGCGTGAAGGGTAAGATAGGCAGTGAAATTACTGGGTACTGTGACTTTACATCTTATGTCACAAGTTGGCAACGTACACTGTGGTTCTTATGAGGTTTGCAGATTTGCTGCGAATCTACTATAGGCGACTGTTACCACTTACCATCAGGTGGGCAGCCTGCTTGTTTGACAAATTTAGCAATAAAAAAAAAAAAAAATCTCACAACACCAACAAAAACAAACACACGAGCACTGATACTAGGCACATTCTACGTGTGTAACTTAATTAAATGTTTTATCTCTTTTTACATATAACTGTAAAAATAAACTTTTGTAACTTATATTAAACATGAAACAGAGAACGGTTCACTTACGACCTGTTCTCTGAAACATAGAATATTTTAATTGTTTTTTTTTGTTGTACAATAAAAATTCCATTTTAGTTGTCTATTCTATTATACCATTTAGTTACTGCTACTACAAAAAATAGAATGCAACATGTGGAGGCGATTCCTTTTTCTCCATTACAAATCGTTCCGGCAGCAAAGCGGGTGTTACTCTAGTTTATTCCTGTAATTGCTATGCCGCAGTTGTTCCACGCAAGCCTTTTTCAAACATAAACTTGATTAAGTAGGCACTTTATAATTTACTTCAATTCTAATTACTTATATCAGTAAGAGTAAACTTTTGTACTATGTTCTCTTAGCCTTATGCCTTTAAGAAAATAATGGCTCTACGGTGGTATTGCCTTGCAATAAGTATGTTTATATGCCGAAGTAAACACACAATGCGATTATGAAACATATATATGCTATTTTCGTAGTAAATGTCGATATATTTGTCACAATTAAAATTTTCGTTTATTTTAAGCAAAAATCTATTAAACTCATAATTAGGTGCTTAAATATCATTTAAAGATATATTTGAATAAAAATGAAAATTATGATCAAGTCTCTTTTGTAGTCATTGTTGCTTCGAAATTGGAATCGAACTTATGTTATTCGTAACTTCTAATGAACTATCATATTCGCAAGTTTATACATACGAATATCTATCTCAACAAAAAATGCTTCTTTCAGTTTACTTTGTGAAAAATAAGAAAAAATTTGAGAAATATTTAAAATAAGCATCATGTTTGGATAAGCACAAATTGTTTCATCAAGTTCAATATTATATTGAGTGGTGGTTGAGGAATCTTATAGGGGTTATATATATTTTATAAAAAAAACTTGGCTATATATTGTTTTGTGGATTAATGTTAATTATTTACTCTACTGTTCCATTCATGTTTAAAATATCGTAAAAACTCCGTAAATCACATTTGTTAGCAATAAATAATAAATATAACAAATCAAGAACAAAGCTAAATGAACTCTTAAATCTCCACACAGCATCTAATCATGAACTGTATAGCAATTTTTCGTAAAATTACATCAAGATTTTCATAAGTTTTCTTCATATAGACTGAAGAAGCAACAGGCAAAGAAGCATCGAAATTTCATTTATTCAATAAAACACCTTTCACAGTAAATTTTGGCGAGTCTATATAAAGTCTACTTGTCATTTATTTATCTTGCTACTTTTTATCAAAAGAATTACTTAGTACGCCAATATCGTGACAATAAATCAAATCTTCTTCGTGCTTCAATTTAGTCACAGTGCATTCATTTCTTGTTGCACATCATGCACAATTTTACAAAAAAAAAATCCAAAATCTTACGTAATGAAACAAAGTATCACTGAATTTAAATACTTGCGCAGCTCGTTAGGAGCAGTTAAATACTTAGGTGTGAGTCACGCAACCGACCCGGGACAAAATGAATGAGCCCCACCTCTTTGCTCAGAGAATGTAACATTAATTAAATTCCAGGCTTTCTTTCTATCCTAGCTCGACCTCAACGCAGTTGAAGCTACCACTTAAACCTGATCTATACAGCGAACCTTCTCTAGAACTTCCCCTTAAAATAGGCGGCTCAAGTACTGCTGGTATTCAGTGTGCCTTTCTTTAAAAATACAAAATTGTTAGCGCTTCAATCTTAACAAGATGTTAATAAAAACTGTTTTCACGTTGGTTTTAATATCTCGTTTAGATGTTGGAATAGGGAATGAACAATTTAAATTGAGGTCATCCTTAGTAAATCTGGTCGATAGCTATTTCGGAAAAATTCGAATATTTTCACACAGATCTGATGTTTGAAAATATTTTTTTACGCTCGAAACACACAATACGTTGATTATTTCTCTAATATGTGTGTACGTACACCAGGTAACTGGTTTGCTGCGTTGCATTTCATATTCAAAACACAATTGCATACCTGTCTCTTTCTTACTTGATATAGCGGTGTAGTCTCTAAAATCTAAGTACCCCTTTGATAGATAAACTATGATGTAATTAGTCAAAATGAACTTTGTAAATTGTGAAGGCTTTATTTAGTTCCTGAACAAATATAATATAAATATATTTATGTATAAAAAATCCTAATGTTAATTACGTTATCTAGCTCTAACACCATTCACAGGGAAAAGTACATATTCCAATCGGTAAGCTTATAATTATATAACTCAGCAACCAGCTTCGTTCGTGTCACGATCTAATAGCACTTCAACCATTGCTCGTTTTGTTTTTCTCATACAAAATAAGTTGAAAGTATGCAGACGATGGTGTGAACTACTTACCTCGAGTTTTTGCTGACCCCACATAAAGCAAGATCCTGTTAATTATGTCACTTCTAATTCAACAACAGCTGAATCGTTTTATATCATCAAACCTCTCCATCTCCATCATCGTCGAAAATCGAAGAATAGCTTGTTGAAACAATAGAAACAAGATTGAATAATAGAAATAAAATACAAAGAAAATAATATCAGTTTTGTTATTTTATTTTTTGCGGGATCAATTCGTTTATTTTATACAAAATTAATCCCTGTTAAGTTTCTTGTCGATTGTAAATTTCCCCTTTTTTCTCCAACTTTTCGAGATTTTCATGTTCTTTGTCATACAGTCAGTCAATTTAAGGGTACCTCGACCGGCGGTGGTTTGAAAGCAACACATACTTATGTTTTATATCATCTAATTATACATTATAATCATCAGAACCGCTCAAATTCCAATAAAGAGCACGAGCTCATCTTTTTATGTTAGAGCAATTAAGCCTTAAATATTTACACTAAAACAGTGACGATTCGTTGGCTTCACATAGACGTTTCCTCACAATGTTTTCATTTACCTTGGCAGCGTCAGATAAATGTAAAATGAAGTCCGGAACAAAGGAAATACACTGATATCAATATAACTTCAGAAATCTCAGTTAAAAGATTCCAAAGTAGACTACAAACTTAATTGGTATTAATTTGGTAATATTTAATGACAAGAGCAACTTAGCTCAGTCATGAATTAATTATATTTCACGAAGGCAGCATTTTCGATGTTCCGACATGACCTCCCGCCAGCTCTCGGGCTGCGGTGCTGAATAATCTCAGACGTCAGGTCATTTGGTTCTGTCGACGTAGAAGCAATTACCAAGTTCGACCAATGCTTACCGTGGCATGAAATTCCGATAACGCAGAATTGAGTTGAAATTGAAATGTATCGATGAGTTGCTACCGTTAATAATTTAAGCATAGTTGCTTTGACTTGGGCTAAACTATTAATATTGTTTCGTGATTGTCTTATAAAAGCTTTTGATAAATATAAATAGCCAACGCATATTAAAGTCAAATCAAATCAAACCTCATTGCAGATATCTAATGATAATAGTATTGTTTAGTGAGCTTTTAGTTGTCAAAAGGGTATAAATTTAATATATTGTAGCCATTCAAATAATAATAATAATAATGCAATGCTCGTCGATATTAATATAACAAGGGATGTTAACATCCCTCATGACGAGAACCTCGTAAAAGCCGAGAAGGACAAAGCCAGTAAGTACCTTGACTTGGCATACGAGGTAACCGCCATGTGGGATGTTGACTCGACAATCATTGTTCCGATAGTTGTGTCTGCGAATGGCTTGATAGCAAAGAGTCTCGATCAACATCTTAAGAGGCTCTCGCTTGACGGATGGATCAAGGGTCGGATACAAAAAGCAGTGATTCTCGACACGGCACGTATTGTCCGGAGATTTCTCTGTCTGCAGCCCTAACCACCGGTTTGTTTGGGCCTTGTCTCGCTACCGGCGGCATACTAGGTTTAAGTTTTTTATAGTATTTATATTTATTTTATATATCTATATTGTAAAAAACTTAAATTTAATATTATTAATTAAATATTGTATATGAATAATAATAATAATAATGTCTTTATTAACAAACGCCCGAGTTACATGGCCCAACACATTTCAAAACTATGTTGATATTGCATAAAAATGGGCATTCAAATCAGGTACCAGTGGAACTCAAACTAGACGAAAGCCTGTATCTTGAGTCCCGCAGGTGCTCACAATACTATGATAATGTATGTGCACTAATACTTCTAATTATATGTACAAAAACTTTCTAAGTTGGACGACAATATAATAACCCTAGTCAACTCCATTACTTAACAATTCTTTAATTTATGGCTATCATTTCTATATTTTTTTTAATGTTTTGTGGATCTATTTGAAGATCTATTTGAAATGATAATAAATTTAAACATTTCAAATACTTATACAATACTTTATGCAAACCTAAATTATGAATATAACAAAAAGGTCACAAATAAATTATATGTATTAATATAAATATAGGCATGTCCATTCCTATATCCTAAATATCTATAATACATTTAATGCCAAATAATAAAATTTCCAATAGTTAATTAATTGGTATGTATATTGAAAACCGACGAGTTGTTATTTTTGACCCTTTATTGCTATAGGTATGCGATTCATGCAAATGTAAATAGCGATTAACAATCCATTTTTATACTTAACAATAAGGAAGTCATATAAAAAAAAAACATTTAAATGTCACAGCGCTAAACTATATAATCCAAATCATTTTAAACAGCTCAACTCGTCCTAGAATCCCGTTTCAATCTTGGTCACAAAGTGTCGTCGCTTTCCAACTGCCCCCAATACCGGTAAGAGCTACTACGAATGACTTCACTCAGAAAATTGGTTGCAACGTGGATTCGACAACACCGTCCAACGGCGCATCGACCCCGATTTAATGTCGTAGTAGACCAGCAATAAACCGGCATTTTTGCGACGTCCGCAACACAAAGGAATTCTCGCACAGCGGAAATTGATCTTCAATAGACGACTACGTAGCCGATACGTAGACAACTACGTAGACGATACGTAGACGACTACGTAGACGATAAGTAGCCCAATAATGATAAATTAATTAAACTAAAATGATATTGATAATGAGGTACATATATTTAATAAAGCATATAGTTAAAAAATAATTACATTTATTTTGTATGCGTTATATAAACTTAGAAAATAAATATTAAAAACAAGACTTAAATACTAAGCTTAACTATTTACAATAAACCTATTTAGTGACTTACTTATGTATAGAAATTAAATAAGTATATAAATTTGCATTAAATAAATATTCAATATTTAATGACGAATGCGCATAGTTGTTTCGCGAACCTAGTCATTACGCGAGCGCACCTATTGTTTAGAAACCGTCTTATGTACGAGCGGCGGGGTGATAGTAGGAGACGAATTTTTGAAACAATAGAAAACCAATTCGCATTCGAAATCGTGAGATTCGTATACGAATAACCGAATTCATTATTTCTGAACTTTCATTTCGTGCGTTGTGCAACGAGTGGTTCAACCCACTCGTTTTTTATTTCTACTAGTAGAATATCCAACACTGAAGTGACGTTGACAGTGATAAACTTACTGTGGTTAATGTAAATAAGCTTGTAAATAGGTACATAATAATAAGTAAATATTGTTTGAGTACATATATTAAAATTTATGTTGTTGTGGTTTTTAATTTTTCTGCGTGAAACGAAATCTAATTAAGAATTTGTTTATAATGTCAAAACTGAATTCGAGTGATTCAAAAATCTATAAATTTGTAAGCAGTAGAAAATAATTTCGCGCACGATTTGTATTCGTATTCCAATTCCAAATTCACGACTAATGATTCAAAAATACGTCTCCAGTTCGTTCACAAAATCATTACAACTTTGTACGCGACGACAAAGGCGTATTCATCATCATTTAATTCCATCATCTAGTCATCAACAATTTCGATTGTGCCTTATATTAAGACTGTATATCTGTGTGACTATATGTGAAATGTCATCTCAATAAAAACAACCTATGATAAATTGAAGTTTAATTAACATCGAAAATCATAATTATGAAATCATAGCGTTTTATATATTCTCCAGCAATTTCTGGGTTAAATATATATTTTTTTATATTATTTGCCGCATTTCTTTAGGCGTTCAAGCTTATTGTTAGAAATAATATTTTTACTAACTCATTTCTTTTAATACGATATACCTATGTATTTAAGTTATTTTTTCAATACCGTTGCTCGTAATGTAACTATACTAATTTTAGTTTAAAATATGTAAACAAAAATTGTGTGTTGCAAATAATAGATCAACTAAAAGATTATGCGGGATATTCTTTTAGTTTGAACATTTGTTCAAATTAGTTTAGTTTAGCTGGGTTTTTTTCCACTATGAATTTCGTGTTTGGGTCATTGTCTATTACCCAAATTACGCAATGTTTTTAAATAGCAACTAAAAAGTATAAAAATTGAAAAAACTTTAACCTTTTTGTAAAATAAATAAGTATGACAAATATATCAACAATCGCTTAATTTTAAAAATATTCATAATCATAAACTTCTTATGGGAAACCTAATTCATACAATGTTAATTGTAGTATCAATAACTCGAGTAAAACAAATATATACATATCAAACAACTACATACAAACTACCTAAGATATCAGAAAGCTGTTTTTTATAAAATGTTAACGATGTATACCGCACTCGTAAGCTACTGAAAATCACTTCATAATTACAGCCAGTACTCTCACTGCTGGACACAGGTCTTATTTATATAATAACTATAGCTTTCTGCCCGCAGCTTCGCCCGCGTGGTTTTCGGGATTGAGTCTAAAGAGGGTTAAGGGTCATAGCTTTTGACCGGTTCGGTTTATGGCGCGAAGGTTTTATCGCGCTTCCCGTGGGACTATCCGTTTTTCCGAGATAAAAAATACCGCAAAACCTTGCTCAAGACTCATTCTATCTATTGATGAAACCGCATGAAAATCTGTTCAGTAGTTTTTGAGCGAAGTCTTTATTGCGCATCCCGTGGGATCTGTCGATTTTTCCGGGATAAAAAGTACCCTATTATTAATCAGGACTTTTATCTTTACGTCTGCAGAATTTTAAAGCAATCGGTTTGGTAGTTACGGCGTGAAAGCGGAACAAACAAACAAACAAACTCACTTTCCGATTTATAATATTATAGTAAGGATGACAAAGTAAATAAGTAACAAAAAAAACATAATGGTGTGAGTAAATATTTTATATTTAGCAAAGAAAAAAGGCCTATGACCAGTTATGGCCCCTAATCATGATTCATGCTCTCAGTATATTAATATTTTTTGTGTGTAACATATAATAAATGTATAAAACAGTAGAAGTTATATTATAAAAATAAAACGATAAATCTTAAGTTGCACATTTATACGCTATATTTTGAAAATAAGAAGCAATATAGCTTCCAATTCCAAGTTTTTAAATAAAAATTTCTGCTTGTCCACATAAAAACGACCAAACTTATATTACTTAGAGTTCTAAATAGCAGCCATTAAAGAAACGCCATGTCACTTTTTCGTTGGAATTTCTTTCCAAGATTTCATAATAAATTTGAAATTACTAAGTTAATCTATTAATTCCATGAATTGTAAAGAGCTTAAGCAGTATAGTGTGACGTTTCTGAGAAGCCTGGTGTTGCAGGCTATGGTGACTTACGATTAGGCAGGCCGTAAGCTTTTTTACCACCACGTTGTAATAAAAAAAATATATCATAAAATGGTATGAAAACTAAGCCTTAACTTCCCAGTTTCGAATGGATGTTATTCTATCCCTTTCATGTTACCGACTTAAGTCGGTGTCTTGTTGTTGACATTACTAAGCTGTGTTGAATAAGTTAGTAGGCTTTTGCGGCCACAAGTTTTAATTGGAACTCGTGATGTCTTCTTATCTACAACTTAACTTTGCTTACATTTGAGTTTGCTTAGCTTACGAGTATCAGGACGATCACATCAGAATTAAGTTGAAAGGTTTGTACTTATTCTTTGAGAGTTGTGTTAAGCTATAAAATTTGACAACATCCTTACTAATATTATAAAAGTTTGTATGGGTGGCTGTTTGTTACTCATACATACATACATACATATATGTCACGCCTTGTTCCCAATGGGGTAGGCAGAGACCACCTCTCTCCACTACGATCCTGGCACACTTCTCTTGCTTCCTCCACTTTCATGAGCGTCTTCATATTTGTTACTCTTTCACGTAAAACTACTGAATGGACTTGAATGAACTGTTGAATGAAATGTTTGTAATTGATTAAGGAGCTTATGTATGTTTGGTTAGATGAATGTAAGTTAACACACTTTACCTTAAAGTTTAAGGTAAATTGTAAGTGTTAAATTCTTTTCACTTTACTTCTATTACTCACATAATACATAATCCAGAAAAACTAATTTATGAAAGCTTTCAGTCAGCTGCCAAGTCAAAGCGACTTGTGTATGCTTTGATACATAATGTGCTTTCGCAATCAGCTAACTATCAATCCATTCTGTAGCAATCACCAGGGTATTATTGCCAGGTGATGATCTATTTTAGACGTGTTGATTGTTCACGAATGACACTAATTCTTTTTCAAGGTCATTAGGTAATTGAAAAAGCAATAGCGTATTCTAACTTAATAAAACCGTTAGCCTGCTAAACCATTCTTAAAGAGATGATAGCGATAGCATGTTATCTCAGCACTGATACTTTGTGCATACATATATAAAAGGAAAGAAAAAATAAATAAATAGCACAGAAAAACATTGGAAATAATTTAACAAACTACTTTACCTTTAGTAAAATAGTTTGTTATTTTAACAAACTTCTTTAAGATTGCAGACACCAAGACAAGGGAGAGACGTAGGGAATGCTAAGTTACTGTCAAGTTATAATGTCGAAGACAAAGCGCAGTTGAAAACAAAAATTGACCTACGCCCAGAATCTTCACATCGATTCACCCAGTCCAAAAATCATATGAATATATATAAAAATTCAACATAGAAACTTTTAGTAAATTATATTTTTGCTTGTTTTTGAATGTTAAATTAAATAGGCTATTCCAAAGTCATACAATCGTCACGAAAATTAATAGAACTCGCATGTTGTAAACCGGGTTCACAAGTGTCTTAATTCCACATAAATTAGGTCTGGGATAATACAATGGCGGTAGGTAGTGGAAGCGGAACAGGTAGAATGATTATTTAAAAGATAACAACCTAATATCTAAAACTTCATAATTCGTTATATGATTTGCTGTTATTTTTAAGTTCAAGTTATTACACTTGTGGGTATACATTTACGATTATATAATATATTTTATAATAATATACAAATCAAATATTATTACAATAACTATATACTTAATAAATACATATATATTACGATATATAATATTTATATATTAAATAAATACATATACATTATACAAAACCACATATGCACAAAATAAATAATTATATTAACTAAACCTAATACAACGATGTCGCGACAATGCGAACGCGGAGCGAGACCGGTTGAGTGTGGCGTCAGTGAAGATAGAGATATTCGGTCCCGGCGCATTCGGGTTCGGATAGATTCGCATATGTGACGCGGTAGTCTAGATCACAATAAATAATTGTAAGCATAAGTATTTCCCTACTTTGCAATATACTACTGTTACCTTCTGTGCAATTCATTCGTTTAATTAATAAACTTAATCAGTGTAACAGTGAATCAATGTGTGTATTAATTTGGATTAATCTTATCCAAGGCAAGTAAAGTAAGAAAACACATTCACATCCACTACCACACTATACACTTTTGACTGTAAACCAGGAGCGTAAAGTTTTTAACATGGAAATATGGTTATAAGATTTAAACTGATACAAAAATTAATTTGATTTTTAGCAAGTGATTATGAAATATATATACGCACTGTAAGAGTATTAATTATACAAAGGAATCATTTTTATAGGATAGGGCAGCAAACGAGCAAACGGATCATCTGATGGTAAGCGATAACCGCTTCCCATCACTCACAACACCAGAAGAGTCACAGATGCGTTGCCGACCTTTAATGATATGAACCGATGCGATATCGAAACCTTCAAAAAATATGCTCTTTTTTGAAGGTTTCGATATCGCATCGGTTCGGAAATACTGCAGGCGATAATTCATTCTACAGTTTAGTAATGCGTGGCAGAAAATTCCTGGAAAAACGCACTATATATTATTATATACGGTATTAAGTTTAAATTCAATCTTATATTACTCCTGAATCAAACTACAAACTACACATCCTAGGATACACGCACTCTGTGTTTCTGTCTACTAGAATATGCTTAAAAACTGCAAAAAAATAAAATAAACATAATCGCAATCGTAAAAAAAAAAAACAATTTCATGGTTATTTAATTGCTCGTCGCTACCACTTAACATGAGCTTGATATAACGTTTATTTTCTAAGATAGTCAACTTCCTAAACTTAAATATATATCAATAACTACATCGACATTGATTGGCGAAAAGGGTGACTACTCGATAGCCCATCACGATCCATCTTGTAGAAGCCGATAGTTTCTTGTCAACAAACAATAAGTATTAAGCTCTAATCTTATTTCAGATTGGTCGGCAAAGTTTATTCTAGTTGGAATTTCTCTGACATTCGAGTTTCTTGACGCGTTAAAGCGAATTAAGAGTTTAGAGACTGTGATTTTTTTTTAATTTTCAAATTCACAAAAATAATTTGTTGTATTATTTTATGCTATATAACAAAATAATCTGCCAAAATATAAAAAGATTTAAGTTAGTGTAATAACGGCGTACTATCTCAAACTTTACTAATACAAAAATCTTACTGATTCCATTTTTGGCATCAGTATCGATCCTTAATGACCCCCTGATAGTTATTTTGGAAATATATTTTATGTACAGAACTTACTTCTTTACAGTTTTATTATAAGTATATGGATAGATTGATATTCTCTTTTATTGGTTTACAATTTAAATAGATATAATAGGGTATTACAGTCTAATTCAAAAAGTGTTTTAATTTAATCTGTTATTGATAAAATACCACAAAAAAATATAAATAATTTTTTTTATTCCAATTATTTCATAAAAACGTGTTTTAATTTTACAATTCAAATTTGGGCGCGAAAACGCCAATTCTCAGGCCGCCATGTCTGTGACGTCACGGGCATTGTAAACATTACGCTTCGCTGAAAGAAATAAACATATTTTCGAAATAAATAATGAGTTCTAGTGGCTATAGTCCTTATCATTGGTGTCTTGTGTCTGAATGTAAGAATACAAGTGTTAAAACACCGGAAAAGTTATGGATACAAGTGCCAACAGATTTAAAAATGAGAAATACGTGGTTGAAATTAGCACGAAGAGATCCAAAGTCATTGTCCACAAAAACGAAATACTATTTTTGTGAGGATCATTTCGATGTAAGTATGCAGTTTAATAGCTCATATAAACATGTGAAAATAAATTCTTGTCATTACAAAACTAATATTTTATAGGTTATATTTTTCTGAAAGGAAATTTTAGGTTATAATACCTATGATCGCAAAATAAAGCATAATCGTAAAGTTTTGTTGTTATTAAAGGAAAGTTTGTAGTAGGTATATTAATACTTACATAGATGTTTTGACATTTCTTAATTCCGCAGAACAGAAGTCGGGATTGCAAGCGAAGAATTTCGCCACCATCAATGTATTTATTCGTGGAAGATTAGTACTTTCTGCTTTTACAAAGCCGTCTTCCATGGTCAACATATATAGGATATTACGCACTATGAAAAATAAAATCTAAATTTATGTTTTTATAGTTCATTTATGAAAAATAAACGAAAAATATTAATTTCTATTCATAAAACTGCAAAATAAATTAAATATTTCAATTTGAACATACAAGTTTTTTATCTGTGCTTCGAATGTCAAAAACGCTGTACGCCATGTTTGCATTCGCTGTGACGTCACTGGACTTGTAAATAAACAACCTCGGTTTTTGTTGTACATGTCTACTGTGTAATTTATTAGATTAACGAAGTTTGTCAGTTATTACTATCACGTTTCTTGATATTCTGCACCTATACTATTTGTTTTATTTTATGATTTGGAAAAGACGAGATGAAAATTAGACCTTCAGAGTTTCTTGCTTGTTCTCTTCTGAAAGGTTCTTTCAATTTTCGAACAGGTGTAAAGTTACTTTTTTTACTTGTACTTTGTGTTTCAAAATATTATTAATTATATATTATTACAATAAGTGTAAATAACAAGTAACCTATGTTGAATATAGATGTTTTTGATTTTGATCTTAACCCTTTATAAAATACGTCATAATTCTAAGCCCTAGCAACTTCCGGTTTGAAAATATCCGTTATAGAAGCCAAAATTTATGCCCTACTCCGCTTTTCTTACAGTATGATGCGCTATCTTACATGAATGACTTCATCGCCTGGATTATATCCGCCAGAGCAGTTAATTATGTCAGCTTCGTCTGCAGCGTGCGCGGATCTATTCATTTTCATAAATAAGCCAACATAAGCCCAATCGGATTAGTAGATTTAATAGCTTAACAGTGTAGTCAACTTGTTTACTTTAAGTCAGGCGTTGACTAAGTACGTGTATACTTACGAAAATTTGTAAAAGAATAATTTTATGTCGTGATTAATAGTACCAGGTTTTATATTCTTACTCATTTTTTATTAATTACCTCTTAATATATAAATATAAATATAAAACGAGTCAAACAAATAAGTCAAACAAAAAAAAATAAAAATCGATTTCAGTAGCATATTCTAACGTTATGTAATAGTACCTTAACTTGTATTTAAACCTTTACAATTTTTCAAATTTAAAGCCACTAAGTAATTATATATTTTTGCATTACTTTTCAACTCTATAGTGGAAGTTTAAGTAAAAATTAAACCTCCAAATATTTAACTAAAATACTCTGAAACGTTCACTTTCTAATCCAGTCTTCAAGACACTATATATTTGTTGCTTGATAAAATCCGTAAGTGATATAGTTAGATAAAGCCGTATATATAAAGCTCTGTCATATATTTCCGTAAAAAAAGCATTTTTTTTTTATTATTATTAAGAATTAATACTGCTGCAAATGCAACCGAGATACCGTTTGAGTGCTAAGTAATTTTTGCAAAAATCTATTGGAAAATGCTATGCATATTTTGATTACTAGAAACGAAAAAAATATAGTGTCAAATAAACACTCTCATTTAGATAAATATTAATCAATTTTAATTAATCTTTTGGATTATTTGGATTATATATATTAATCAATTTAAAAAATTGCGTCGCACTTTTCTATACAAATCGTCGTAGCGCAAAATCGCTGCTTAGCACTCTAACGGTGAACCCCTAAATATGTATGATTGCCGCCTATGTATAATTTTATAGCATCGTGATATAGTGGATGAAATTACCGCGCGTCTATCAGGAGGTCTGCAGTTAGCCACGGCATTTAACAAAAACCTCCAAGACAAATTTCAAGGATAGCAGGTGATAACTCCGACAAAGCTAAAAGTACTTTATATGTACGAGTATAATCACGAATACTTTATATTCCGAATATAGTAGGCGTATTCAAAGTGTCTGCGCACGTACGTGTAGTCCTGTACTATACGTGTTTTAAGAACTGTAATCCCGCATTAAGAACCCCAGAGTTCTTGAAACTTTTTACGTTGTTCATGAGGCGTATGTTCATCAGAAGTCTACGATTACCTTACAAGGGCAGTTGTATTTTTTGCTCACTTTGGTTAGTGGCAGAGCTTTTGAACCTGGGTAGGTCCCCCTCTCCTTACCTAAGTTTGTCATAACGACATTTTTTTTTTTGTTAATTACACATATAACTTGGACGACCATAGTTGAGCGGTTATTACACCAGATTCAACGGGTCACTATTTCTAAGGTCCCGGATTCCAATCCTGGTGGAGGCAGATGTTTGTATGATAAATCCACTAATTACACAAGCCTTACATAGCTTACTTTGTGCTAGGCTAATTTTTGTATGTGTAAAGAATATTTTTTTACATTACATTAAATGAGAGAAGGGTACCTACTGTGAAACCCTCTATAATATATAATACAATACAATTAGTTCTTCTATTATTTTGATTTATATCACTTAATTCAAAGTTGACGCTAGGTCGTCCATACTAAAAGTCTCGCAATTTTTATTTGAAATCGGCCTTTGATAATAAAAAGTGGCGAACTTATATATATATATATAATATATATATATATATATATATATATATTATATATATTATATATATATATATATATATTATATATATATATATATAATACAATCTAAATGTGTATGTTTGTTTGTATGTACATATGTGTGGGTATGTTATGTGTTAATCATTCAAGATATTCTGATGAGAGAATGGATTGTATTCTCTAATTTGTCATAGTCGAATTGTTAATAGAATTGTTATGTTATGACATTTTAAGGTAAGATATTAACTTCTTCGATTGTCGAAGGGTCAACTTGAAGCTATCTCCGAGGTTCTGGGTTCGAGTGTAGTGTATTAAAAAATACTAATATATGTATGATCAACATAATTATATGTATCCGGAACTCTAGATCCCATAACACGAGCCTTACATCGTTTACAAGGCTAATCTGTGTGGGTAAAAAAGTTTCAGCAACTGAAAATTATTAATAACAAGGGAAAAGGCAAAAAAACAATGTCCAAGTAGCAATCAAGAACTTGATAAAGAAACGAATCTATGAGATTTTTACATAGTTGTGAATTGGGAATTGGAATTTCGGAAGTCTCATTATTCCCAAATCTTCGTAGATTCCACTCCAAGGATCGTTAAAATGTAAATTATTTGGAAATTATGCGACTTTGTGCGTAGTTGACATATTATCATATGAAGCATTATTTGCTATATACATACATACATACATATATGTCACGCCTTGTTCCCAATGGGGTAGGTAGAGACCACCTCTCTCCACTTGCTACGATCCTGGCACACTTCTCTTTCTTATATATATATATATATATATATATATATATATATATATATATATATATATATATAATATATATATATATATATATATATATATATATATATAATATATATATATATATATATATAATATATATATATATATATAATAAGCCAATTAACACTTTATGTTACTATTATAAAAGAAAATATCGATCACTTCCAAGCATAGGCAGCATGGCGGGTGTAGGAATGTTGATTTCATAAACAAAATTGGTTACTGTAAAGAATTTAGTGCAGTGAAAAAAATATGCATTGCTGGTTTTTTTACTGAACCACTCAAGGTCTCCTGCCATAGATTTATAATCAATGCCAGTACCTTCATTGACATTTGAAAACGGAAATTTTCTACTACACAAACTTTATTATAATTCAAGTCATCATTCTATAGATAAAAACGACCTCGACGATTCTCTCAAAATGAACGACCTATAAGTCTGTCTAGGGTCTAGACGATATTAACCGAAATGAATTCATTTTGAATCTTGAAAATATAATTTTAAAAGAACGTTTATTTAACCTTATTTTTAGATTGATACATTGTTTTAGCGTTCATTTTGACAAGAATTCAAGTAGAAACTCAACCTAAAAATCATCTTAATTAAATTACACAGTAATACGAAAACATAATAAGCACTCGTGTCAAATACATTCTTATCGAATTGAAGTATGTAGATCACCATATTTGTTCTTGCAGTTTGTTGTAGTGTCGCATTCGAGTACAAATATGTTTTGTTTATGTAACTCCACTATAGAATTTGAGAGGCGTTGGTAGCACTTTGGTTATGGCTTGGTTTTAGAATAGAAAGACCCAGAGTTTATCCTGCAATATACTAAAATTGCAATATAAATCAATTTTTCGGATTTTTTGTTGTGTTTTATGTTGACAAAAAGCAGATATTGGTGTCATATCTGCAACATCACATAAGATGTAAAGTCACAGTATCTTATAATTTCACTGTCTATCTTACCCTTCACGCCGGAACACACCAATACGAACACTGCTAATTTGCAAAAATAACATTTCTGCAAAATAGCAGTGTTATCATTTCATAGTTGCTCGACAGTAGATGAAATGATTCGAACCGTTAAATTAACTAAATTCTTATTTAGTCAAATTAACTAAATTTTTATTTAGTCAAATTAACTAAATTTTTATTTAGTCAAATTAACTAAATTTTTATTTAGCCAAAATAACTAATTTTTATTTAGTCAACTAAATTTTTATTTAGTCAACTAAATTTTTATTTAGTCAACTAAATTTTTATTTAGTCAACTAAATTTTTATTTAGTCAACTAAATTTTTATTGAGTCAAATTAACAAAATTTTTATTTAGTCAAATTAATTAAATTTTTATTTAGTCAAATTAACTAAATTTTTATCAACTAAATTTTTATTGAGTCAAATTAACAAAATTTTTATTTAGTCAACTAAATTTTTATTTAGTCAACTAAATTTTTATTTAGTCAACTAAATTTTTATTTAGTCAACTAAATTTTTATTGAGTCAAATTAACAAAATTTTTATTTAGTCAAATTAATTAAATTTTTATTTAGTCAAATTAACTAAATTTTTATCAACTAAATTTTTATTTAGTCAACAAAATTTTTATTTAGTCAACTAAATTTTTATTTAGTCAACTAAATTTTTATTTAGTCAACAAAATTTTTATTTAGACAACTAAATTTTTATTTAGTCAACTAAATTTTTATTTAGTCAAATCAACAAAATTTTTATTTAGTCAAATTAATTAAATTTTTATTTAGTTTTTTGACGGCAAAAACGATAGAAAAATAAGCTTTTGCTTTTTACATCAACATATACAAGAAATTGTTTAATTTCATTCATTTATATAATACTATATACAATTGTGTTTTTCGTTTTCGACTTCATTCATATAATTTATCTAATATTCTAAAATAAAGGTAATCCTTCATTAAGGGATCGTTTGATCCCTTAATGAATAATTCCTTCACTGTCAAGATCCTGTCAAATATCAATGTGCTTATCGTTTTTGAAATTTAAATGTAGGTTTATCTAATGCTGCCATTGTGAGGGAAATCATCGTGCATGCATACCAATCCACACTGGGCCAGTGTGATTCACTAAGAACCAATCGCCCTCACATAGGTAGGCTCGTGCCCTTCAGTAGGGACTTATACAAGCTGTGATAGTTATTATTATTAACTCTTTCTATGAGTATGAGTCTACTCTAACTAATTTAGTTTATTACTAGCATCCATTGTCAGCCATGTACACAGGTCGATAAAATTTCAGAAACATCTTGGAGTTACTCTCTATGCAGTGTATGCAGTTAGTTTCATTATGTTTTACCTCGCCATATGAGCATTCAATAATACAAAAAATACATTGATAAATGGTATGATCCAACTCATACTCATATCGTGCTCCACATACCAGAGACACTCCAGTGCGCTTCTTATTATTAAAATAATAATATTATAAATACGTCTTACCAATATTTTAAACGTTAGTAAAGATTGTGCTAATTGTCCAAAATATAACGATAAGTGTCAAGTAAGTAAAAAATAATCTACCATCTATATCTATCAGACGATATATATTATAATGAGAGAATCCTAGAAAAAACACAATAAAAACAAATTTAGAAAAACAACATACTTCTCTATCCAACAAACTTGGATTTATCTGTCTCCATTGACAATTTTTCATTTGTACAGCGGCGAGCTGAGTTAATTCTTTACACTCGGCATCTCTTGAACGGGCAATGTGCTCGGAACTTTTAATGAAATCCTCTTCAGCCAAGAGTTTATGCCGTTTGTTAGCAGTTGTTACAGAGCATTGTCACTGATAGGAAGGGATTGTGTTTAAATTTAATCTAATTCCGTTCGCTCGGAGATGACAATGGACCAATTTGTAGAGTTTCGGTGTGGTCTAAATTAGTTTATTTTATAAAGTGATAGAATATTTGTCTTATTTCGACTGTGCATGTGTGTGTATCTCTGTAGCTAGCTTACACAAATTATTCTCTGCTTACAAAAATTGTTGACAGTACTGACACAAAAACACAAAAAGTACACAAACATTGATAATGTTACGCCGGTGGCTTAGTAAAACTTCAAAAGTGATTTTCTGTGACTTAGAAACGTTTTCAGCAGGCTGAAACGTCGTTTCAGGCCGTTTCAGAAGTAGCTCTTTCACATACTTAAAAATCTAAATTACACCCAAGTTACAGTAGTTTTCAGGCGCCTGAAACATGTTTTCAGTACGTTTCAGGCTACCCTCTATCCAATACCGCAATAACCTGAAAACCCGTTTTCAGGCGTTTTCAGGACCCCTTATGAGCCATTAAGCCTACTTCAGTAAAAGGACATAAATTTCAATAGGAGTGAAAGAGATAGCAATAGTAGAAAGAGACAGAGATAGTTAGAACATTCGAGAAGTATTAGAATGAGAAAACATCATTAGAAAGAGATAGACAAACACAGAATATTCGACAAAGATAGTACGGGAATATTCGAGTATTGTGTATCGAGAATATTCGAGTATCGAGACAGTTATACTCGAAACGTCTCGAACGCGCGACGTATTGGACTATACATTCGAGTGTGTCCGCGAATGTTCTGGCAAGAGTGGCAAGTATCTTAGGGGACTATATAAGGCTGTGTCCGGCCGCCGGGAAGCATGATTGTTTTGCGATACAGCGCGAAAACATCTAAGTGATATTGGAGAATTAAGAAGCGACTTTCAGTGCTTTCAGTGAAGTGATTAGTGACTGTTAGAGTACTAATTAATAAAAGTTCAGTGTTTTGGTAGACCGCCGTTTGATTTACTGACCCCAGCTCGTAACAATAAGATAGCAATTTCTGTCAAGCAACCTTGCAATATAAATATAAACTTATGTATTATTACACTCTGTTTCCAATCCAATGATTGATTATATTATTATTACATTTCCAGATGAAGAGCCTCCAATAAATCGCCGGAGAAAATATCCAGCACTGAGAACAGTAACGACTACTTAACCTAAAATATTGCAATCTTTCTAATAGCCGCATTGAATTATTGTGCGACAGTTAATGGCTATTGAGATTCGGACCGCTTAAGCGTTTCCTCGGCTCAGTATTTTATGCATTTTGAATTTATTTCCAACGTTACTTTGCAGCTGCTTCAAATGGATTGTTAGTAACAACTTTGTATGAAAGAATTGTCAATAACAATGACATTTTATATGTTAACGTTGATAGCTTATTTACAAATGTGAAAAAAGAAATACCTTGAATTAAATTACAACTTATTATGGAAACAATTAACCTAATCCTAAAAAGTAAAGAGATATATAGTTCTATTATTACTCTCTTACTCTCTGTTAACGGATGTGTATATGTTGTATAGTGCCAATTATATATTCTTATTCTTGCACTAGATGTTTGCTGCCCTAGATCTGGCATAGCTCCTAAGCCTTTATCGTGCGCAGGTTCGCTCCTGCTTGGAATACTGCTGTCACCTGTGGAACGGATCTGCTCAATATCAGCTAGATGCATTGGACTCGATACAGCTCCGTGCGGAGAGACTCATCAATAATGACGAACTCGTTAAAGTTAATCTCCAGAGCCTTGACCACCGAAGACGTGTAGCTAGCCTTTCAGTTTTCTATCGGTTGCATTTCGGTGAGTGTGCGGAAGTTTTACACAATTTGATCCCACCTGCTCCTTTCCGCCATCGGACGACCAGGCGCGGTGTGAGCTTTCATCCTTATGTTGTTGACATTCCTCCCATTCGCACGAAGCGATTTGCTTCCACATTCATTATGCGAACAGCTAAGGAGTGGAACTCTTTGCCGGGGTCTGTTTTCCCCGATCAGTATAGTCTGGATATCTTCAAAGCCAGAGTGAACAAGCATCTTCTAGGCGAGCGTGTTCCACCTTAGACCTCATCATCGCTTTCCATCAGGCGTGATTGAGGTCAAACGCCCAGCCTATTAAACATAAAAAAAAAAAAAAAAAAAAATGACCTAAAATATTTTTGTGATTATCTACAGAGTATTTTTATGTAATCTGCTGCAAATATTAAAAGTTATTTTATATAACAAAATAGCCATTAATGCTATCGATCGCTACCTATGTCATCCAGGGACTGCATAACTAAATTTCTCCGTACCACCCCACGAGTAGTCCTTTGAACCGATCGACTAATTTCAATAAACGCATACGTAAAAAATACATATTTTAAATGTACACCTTTTTCGGCAAATACATGATCTTTCTCGAAAAAGAATACGTTAAAATCCTATAAGTTCTGGCAATATAATTCTCGATAAATGAAGCGACGAAGTTTTTGTACCAAATGTGTATTGACGAATTGAATGAATACTAAACTTACATTTCAGGACCTTTTATTTTACTGTATTTTCTCACTACATTGCGAGCAATAACTAGCTATATTAGTATTGGTTACTTTTAACCAATACTAATTAGTAATTATCGGCTCGACAATTAAAATCTAATTTGTACGATACAGTAATATCTTTTCTTGGTTAGTAGGACATATCGAGTACATTACGAATAATCCCAAAATAAAACATCAATAGCTCAGAATGCAATAAGGAAAACTGGTTCCGAATTAAAGACGCCATTACAACACGTGTAATATCTACATTAATATCCACATTGAATTACATAACAATGGCGTCTAGATACGAATAGAAATATATCAATACTATTAGAAATAAAAATGGAGATTTTTTTAAGATGATCTACTATATCCTAGATTAACATTCATACACCTGACTTTTCATTTTACACCATAAATAAGAGTCGAGGGGCATGAAATCCTGATCTCAACTGACCTGGCCAGCTGATTGTCTCATCTCAACCTTTTTTTTTTTTTTTAAGGGGCGGAAAATGCTCCTTATGCACCTTGACGCCGCGCTGGCTAGGCGCGGCCGTGTGTGGGGCTCTCCGGCAGAGTGCCGACCTACCTAACCTAACCTAACCTAATCTAACCCCCCAGGTTCTCTGGGCCCATGCAGGGCACATGGCGGGGTGCGCTTTCGCGATTCGACCGCCATGTGTCCCGGGTCCGGCTCGACCAGCAGAATGGTCAAGCCACCGCCAAAGGAGGGACTGTCCGAGAACCCCTGGACAGTCCCCCAGACAGAGAGACCAACACCGTGGCGTGCGCGCTTAGCCAGGCGCGCACTGTCTCATCTCAACCTATCTCAACCCATTTTATCCCATCTCAGCCCATCCACCAGTATCCATTAAATACGCACATACGATCCAAATACATACTTTTTAAATATGTTGGTGCTCCGTCGTAGTGAAACTACAAATTGTTCAATTATGTCAGAGGAACGTCTTCCATCAGGCTTGCAGTCCAGTAGAAGATTTTGAGTCAGTATTTTGTGAATAATCTCATTATATGGTCATTATATGGTGGTATTATATAGTACATTAAAAGTATCCGCCCATACTCTATTGAATAAGCCTATATGAATGTGATAGTGTGATACGTTTGAAAATTTCTATACGTAATAATAAATAATTATTCTGGACCATTCACTTTCTTCAAAAATCTCTTATCTGACTATACAGCAAGTCAGGCGAGGACTCCGCCCTTAAGCTTGCGCATTAATAGATATACTGAACTTCTAACTTAATTAACTTCTAACTTTATTAATTATATCGCAGAATTTCCTTGAGAGAGAGGTCTAAGAAAAAAGTGCTTTGGATGGAAACTATATGAGTGTCCAAATTTTTACAATACATCACCGGTTACATAAGTAAGTAAACGATTACAGCATCACCATCAGGAAACAGGGATCTTGAATATTTCGGCAATTTAGTTGGGTTCGCGTGGACGATGTGGAGCCACGCAGACGCCTGTATGTCAGGTGCCATATCTCGTACAAAAGCACTTTATTACCTTTAAAATAAAAAACTTATTCTATTGATTAAAATATAGCCTATCGGAAAATTTTGATAACAGACGGTGCTTACCTATGTCTAATGCTACCGTAATCAATTGTTTTATTGCTTGAATATTAATAAATGAACATAATATAACATAAGAATAAAATAACATAAGGAAAACTTATGTTATTTCTTAATGCATTTAAATGTTTTACTGTGAATAAAATTAGTTACAAACATTTTTTTTAATCAACACCTTTAATTTATTTTTAAATATATAATATATGTATAGTGTATGTGTTATACAATAATTTCCGTTTAAAAAAAATTGTACATATTTTATTTTCGATTTCATGCAGTAGATTCAATATGAAGTGCCGAATTTTTTATGATTAAAAAAATATTTTCTGGTCTGGAGGTATATGAATGTTTGAGACTGCTCCCACACAAGATAAAAATCGAAATGTGGGGCGCCATTTCTTTTTTTTATATAAAGGTTGGTTTTAAATATTGGTTTTGAAAATATCATACAAATTTATAATTTAAAAAATATCCTCTTGCTTCTTCTGAACATCCTAAATGAAAAGCGACTTCGAAATATATTTACAGAACACCAACCTAAGCTTGCACAAGGCTATCAAATCTAATATTTATTGAATTCACCAAGCGTACATCGCACAGATCTAGGCCAATCTAATAATGCAGGAGTTGGAATGGTTCACCGAACCGACGCTCTGATAACGCAGTGTAATGGCCTATAAAATTTCACAGTCGCATCTAAGCGCGATTTCAATTAAAACTTCAGGGTGACTGTATCTGCAGGGTGACCATGGACTGGGTAAGCTGTGTAAGACTTGTGTTATGTGATCTTGGGTAACGGATAGACATACATATATTTTACATATATAAATATTTTTGATAGCAACTACGACTATGGTACAATCGCTCGCATGCATCACGCAAATATCAGCACCCACCGGTATTCGAATCTCAGATGGCGACACCTTGAAACCGGTATACTAACCACACTAGCTACTTCTTTAACGTACTCGTCCATATAGTAATGTTGATATATGATCTTTCAATGTAATCGTCTATCGCACCTATGAGTGTGTAACTTCATCGTTGCGTTTCGATTAGTTAATCAATTGATCATACAAAAGTCGGCTCGAACTTTTAATCACATAATAAGAATTAAAAATGTGCAAAAAGAAAATTAATTTGTAGCTTATTACAATCAAAAATAAATATTTGACATACTGTCAAAGTCGCTTAGAATAATCACGATATTAACAATTCTTTCGCAGAGATTTTGTTTGTACAGCTTGTATCCACTATTTCGGTAAACCAATTACAAATCAAATGAATCAGAATAGTTGACCTGGTTGAAAAACTTTATGTTGGAGAATCTCTCTATTTACATACCATTGAAAGTAATAAACATAAAACTGCTATACTAACTAAAACATACATCTACTAATACAAAAAAAGAATTAATATTAACCTCTTCACAAAGGCAACTCGTAAAAAATGCAAAGACACAGGATCCACTAACGTTCGACCTCAATACATAACAGGAAACATTAAGTGATCGTAAATCTTCATCGGGAGAATAAAATGCTAACATTATCCCATGCCTCTCTTCGCTTACGGTCACCCGATGAAGATCTGAGACTTTCATGCCGCTTAATGGTAATCTAAGGCTGCATAGTGAACTGGTCGAATGTAATTTCAATTAATGTTTGGATCGTGGAGAGGTTTTGTGGTTAGATTTTGCGATGTAAGGTGATGTTGAAGGAAATATAGCGACGACGTTACTGCGTTACGGTTATCTTCATTTAAATCCAGTGCTACGACATACACCTGCCCTAATTATCTCCACAGTGATATACTGCTCTGCTAGTATCCAGCGCCTTCTTGCGTGAAAGACCTATGACCACTACGTTCTCAATATATGCCTGCCAGTGGAGGACATTTCCGCTTCAACGGCCGTTAGTTCTGCAAGCAATAATTTCTGCCCTCTGCCACTAAAGATTCACCATTCTTACTTTATTTACATACTTTTTACCTTTCCCACTAAAATTGTGGTTGCGCAAGCTCTTCTACTTCCTATTTTAGACTATGCCGATGCTTATTTTTAGATTTAAACGAAGAATTACTTGACAAGCATCAGATTTATTTTTGGGCTACGTAAATACGGTCATATTTCTCACTATCGCGCCAAGCTGAAATGGCCTCTGGTATGGTAGCGTAGTAATATCCACATTTTGGCCACTTTATTTAAAATCCTAAAATACCCTAATTCCCCACAATACCTTCGATCTCGGTTTCATATGTTGCCTCCCTCCTCACGTTCTCTTATTCGGACACATTTGAATAGCTTAAGTGCAACACAAACTTCCTGTTCAACTCATTTAGCTTTTGTGCTGCCCAAATGTGGAACCATCTGTCTTCTGTAGTTCAACAGAGCCAGTCTGTTCATGCATTTAAACTGAAGCAACATTTTCAGGCGCTAGTTGGCAACTCGTCATAAATGTCACATTGTCATCATCATCTTGTGTGCTTGTGGGTAGGTATAACAAATATTTGAAATATTGTTACATAATATATTATTTATTAATAAAAGTAGCTAAGGTATAAATAAGTAAAATAGCCTAATAATATATGTAAAATGCATCTAGACAAACCTCATACAGGTTTACAGATGTCATCATTTAGATTAAGGAATCTTATGTTATGTCGAAATAAAAAAAAAAAAAAAAAAATCTTACGTATATATTTATTTATAGCATTACATGTATGTTTGTATATATGTATATTTATTTATTTATTGTATTGTGTATATATTCATGATATATATATATGTTTGTCTTATAAGTAATTTTCGTTAACAACTTTGGTTGCTTTGACGTTTCTCACTATAAGTAGCATTCCGTAGACACTCACAGGTTGGCTGGAAATCTCTAATAGAGGTAAGTCCACCTTTGTGAACCACAATTTTTACTTTTTTGGTAACTCCAATTACGGCAATAAAGTATATAAAATTCTTCAGACTAAGTCGGTGACCATGTGTATTCTGCAGATTTCATAATTTTTCATCTGAACACATATATAACCAGTTTTTCAGAATCTGCACGTATGCCGTCTAACTTCCCAAACGCTACCCTGTCGAAATGTAGTCGTTGTTTGATCTCATTCTAAACGTTAGTCTTAGTTAGACTTTTAATACCAAATAATATAATTGTCTGAAACCTCCAATGTAAAGCTTGCAGTCTTCACAAAAGTGGGTAAAGTGGGTACACAAATCCATTATTAGAGTAATAAATGAGTATTCGAAATATTATTTGTCTAGTCCATGTCCATTTTAAGATATTTTAGTTCAGTCATGAACAGTTACAGGGATATGACAACATAGCATATAACGATATTAAATTCGGAATCTATTTTCAGAAAATATTCTACGGAAAGCTGTCTTTTTTTTGTTCTCCTGAGGAAAATGCATTAAATTGCATACCCCGGCTGTGGCGAGCCGGCGGTTATGTGGGGCTCTCCTCCCCAGAAGGGAGACGCCTACCCACTAAAAACCTCAGGGATGGCCTTGTAATGAAGCTAATGCTCGACCGGGTGCCCGGAAGGTGGCTGGAGTTTAGCAACATTAAAATCCCCGAGACGGGGTTGTGTACCTAGGCCCCCTGACGGGGGATGAGTACCTACGGGTAATCCCTGACCAGGAGAATAAGGGAAACGTCTCACCAAGCTTATAAAGTACTGATTTATTACATAACACACATAATAATTACACAGGTTGCCCTTGCCTTATCTTAGCACTAATAATACCACCCCCTGAATGTATATCAAACACTAACGGATCCTTCACTGAAGGACGGGATAACGGAGACGCACGAGCGTCGTCTGGATGGTTCGGATCGCGTCCCTCTGGCGAACGCGGACTCCCCCGCACCGCCCGAGATGGCTTCCTCCCCTTTCCGCGGATACCGGCGAAGCACGTTCGGATGGCGTCCCTCTGGCGAACGCGGTCTCACCCCGCACCGCCCGAGGTAGCTTCCTCCCGTACCCCTGAGCTCCCCCCTAGAGGGTCTAGCAAGTACCAGCTATTGGCGAACGAACGCGGACTAACCCCGCACCGCAAGCCTCGGCTGGCACCCTCGAAAGAGTGCTGCCGACTGGTCGTTGTAAGGCGTTATATAGCAGTCGCTCCCCACCATAGCGCCGTCAAACCGGTCTGAGCTGGATTTCTTGTGCGCGCTGCCTGATGAGCGGCGCGAGTCGCAAAGCGGGTGGCAGTCTAGCATAGCGGGTAGCGGGGCTCGTCACAGCCTTCTTCAGGCATGTACGGAGCCCCCGGGAACGCGAAGCGACTTCCGGGAACCCCCAGCCGCCGCTCCCCTGCCTACAAGAGAGCCCTCCTCGGGGGAGGCACGGAAAACTGTCTGATAAGCACTAATGTTAAGAGCACATGTTTATATATATTAAATCTAAGGGCTTATAAGCGATATTGTTCCTTATTTGGGGCCCCAGATTAGATTACAGTTTAGACATTCGGTCGCGTTAAATTACCGTAAATAGACTGTCCGCGTGAAATAGACAGCACATTCGTTCTTTCTATTGGGTCTCGCTGCTGTGAACAATAATCGTGTATCGCTTCCAAATTCAATATACTAATTAGAGTAAACAAACTAGTAATTAAATATAAAGCATCCAACAGAACAATATATGGAAACGCTTTATTTAATTCAATTCCCGCTATCGCATTAACAGCAGCGTGTAACTGCTGTTAATGCACCCGCATATGATTAATCTGCGGCGTTTCACTAATTGCCTGATATCCGTGAGTTTCCAGGGATGATGAAAAATACAAGCCGAGTCAGTAATACTTATCTAGGGAAATTTGGTGGACTAATTGGTGTGTGAATAAGTATCGTACAGAATGTTAGCTTTGTTCGCGTGAAAGTGAGAATTTTTTATTCAGCACAAAAATGAGCAATCCATTCGGTAATCAGTAACAATACAGGGAAATGTTTTGACCTTATTAAAATGTGTCCAAAAGAGAAATGTTATATTAAGACTCTTTGTGATAGATTAAGAGCTATTCTTGCTAAGCTATATCTTGTCAAACATAAAGTACCATACAAAATGCTCATGATGCTTTATAATGCGCTGGGAGAATCAATAGTTTCGTATGGCTTAAGTAGTTACGGTCGTACGTTCAAAACTCACCTTGATAAAATATCTGATCTACAATATCGCATTTTAAAAACTATAACACCGTCAAAAATCAAGGAAAAATATAGATTAGATCCTAGGGGCCTTTTTCATTACTGCAAGATCTTGCCAGTACATGAAAAAGTTAAGTTCCTAATACTGGTTGAGAATTATGGACGCGAAGACCTAAGGATTTGCCGTACGTATAGCAGACGTACACGGCAAGCAATAAACCCTGAACTTGTTGTGCCTCGATACGTGAATATGTATGGTAAATTCTGTCTTAATTATCAGGTTCCACATCTAATTAATGCTATTCCAAAAGATCTTAAAGAACAGTTAAATAAAAAGAATATTAAAAATAAATTAAAAAACTTCCTTTTCGAAAAACTAATAACTAACTAATAAATATAAAAAATCATTTTTTTTTCTCTTTCTCTTACTAACAACTTGAAAGCTAACCCTATCATAATCACATAAAAAATAGTATCATTATTCTTTTTAAATATTATATAATATGTGTGAGTGCTAAACGAATCGGCAGTACATGGAAAAACTTCTGTTTAGTTTATATTGTATTGTTCGATTGAAGAAATGTCTGTAACATTTTTTTGATAAATAAATAAAAAAAAAGAAGATCTACTTCTTCTTTTTAATCAGTGAGTATATCAGAATTGTGTTTTGGAATTGTTTTACATACCGATTACACGATTTGTGTATTAGATACAAAAAGCGGGTACAATGAATACTAACGGTTAAAGATCACCAAAAAATATTTGTCGTTTTGATTAAAAACTAAAGTGTTTAACCTCTAAGATAAGCTAACGTCAAAGCAGTAAATTTTTCGTCCTTATATGTACATACATACATACCCGCTGTACCTTAAATTACATGAATATAAAATTAAAATCAAAAAAATAGTGAACTGAAAAATAAGTGTACATGTGTACGAAAACCAATAAAAAAATAATAAACCAAATTAAACAGATCCTAAGAGATGTTTCGTCATGGTATAAAGTGTAATATTCATGTAAATATTATCTTGATATTCTTATCTTAATTTTTAATTATCAATTAATTTTATTAAATGTGTAATATATTAATTCATACTAATATGATCAATTGATAAATGAATGTAACTTTCACGCGTAAACTGTCGTGGTTTCACGCCGAAACCATTTTAAAAGAAATTCAGTACACAAATAGTTTAGAATAAATAGTCAAAGAGATATAAACATAGACATATAAAAAACTGCATGTTTGGTTTACAAATCTAGTTGAGTTTATTTGCCTTACAAAATCGATCTAACAAACTCGTGATTACTACTAAAGAATTATGTACATATTTTTTTTTTTAGTAACGCTAATTGCGTAATCAACTTTACTTATATTCTGACCCGTCAAACTTCGTGCAGCCTCAATCGATAAATAAAGACCTAAACTTGTTTTTTCATAACGAAAATCTCCAAAACATAAAAAAGTATACTTAAAACAAATAAGTTTTGTTGATCAAAATTGTTGTTTTTATTTAATTCCGAATAATTTCACATTTATTATTAACCTTTTAAACCTTCTTTGGACTTTCATAAAGAATTCAAAAGCAAAATTAGCCAAATCGGTCTAGCCGTTCTAGACTTTTAGCGAGAATTCTTTATATATACATATGTATATAGACTGAACTCAGTGTTGTGTAAAAATTAAATAGATGATATTAGTAAAAATAATACACAAGATTCAGTCACAATGTGAACTTTTTACTACCTTCTGTGAGTCAAGTTGAGATAGTAGCGAGATATTCCTAAATGGTGACTCAACATCCCAACTACCTAATTAAAAAAACTGCAACGTTAGTAAAAAGTATTGATTCTGCACGCTCTCTTATTCGCGTGGAAATTAGTCTTGTAACCTCAGCAGTTAGATTAATTCTATCGGATCTGGAATTTAATGTTGAGGGCTCCTTCCCTTTGTGCTTAATTAGTTAATTTATCAATTTATTGGTAGTCTATTTCGCAGCTTCGTAATCCTATTATTTTATTCATTATTCAGCTATGAGTAAGTTACTCTCATTTAAAATGATTGCAATTAGTGTATTACAAAATTATCTGTAGTAAAGCCAAGTTCTCGAGGTGTATTTTATATTCAATGTGCGTTTGACCACACTCTTGTCCGATTGAAAGAAAAGATGTAGCCTTAGGTAAACACACTCATATAAAAGGCCATTCCAGTTGTTTTGCTGTCAAGTTGTCCTGAAAATATTGAAGTTATAAAAAATGCAGTATATTATTCCACAGCATCGCGATTTGCCTCATGAATTCAAAATTGAATCCTTTGGAGCAAATGAGTGCAATGTCTACCCTCTTAAGGATGAAAACCTCCTCCAATTTGCTTAGTTTGATAGTGGAATCGTGCTTGTGGAATTATGTAGTGCAATTCCAAAGCATACTTTCTGAAATGCAACTATAAACATACAACAAGTGAATTCTTATCATGGTCTAATTTCTAGAGAGATACAAGTTAGTTTTGAAACCATACCGCAGCAGGTGGAAGCAGAATATATAGGAGTAAAAGTGATTCGTAGAAACACTCAGTTAGTAAAAAATGAAGCGACTTTGAAAATGGCATCCAATTTCTCTGCAACGATGTTTTGATTACAGTTGCATTTTGGAACTGTTTTTCTTTTTTCTATCTCTAAATTTCAGAGGTGTTAATAAAATTAATTACTATTTCGGATATATCAGTAGTATAATTTCTCACTAGATAGACACCATCATTAACGTCCCATAAAAATAATGATGGAAAAATGACACTTCCTTGTAAAACTCAATGTTTGTTTTTCTTAAAATCTTATTAAACGAACATGTAAAAAATATATGTTTTAAACTAAATAAAGCTATTAATATATACTTATATAATAATAATTAAAAACAAACACATGAATCTACATGCACTTACACATATTATATTATTTTTTTTATAAATATAAAAACACAGATAATAATTTATTGACGTCATAATTCATTGAATAGCTGTTTTTCATAGGTACTTCTGAAGGGCTTACTAACTATTAGATATTCTAAATTGCTTGAATAGAAATAAAAGGAGTAGTGAAATATATTTGTGTATACTTAAAATCTATCTAGGAAGGAGGTTTGAGTAGCCGATTTCTTTCGGGATTCTATCCGAATTGAAAATGTAATATGAGATATGTTGGGGAATTATGGCCTTTATCTTCCATCGGTATCAGATGCATAAATGTTGACGATAACGAAAATAGCACAAATCATCATAATCCATTAAGGAAAATGTTAAGAATTGGATTATCATTGCTTCGGTTTTAGATGATAACGTTCCGTTAATACGTTAGCAGAAGTTACCTTTAAATTGAGGTTCTAACCATGAATACTGACAGTAATAATAGTCCCATCATAAGCTTAAATCGGGGACAATCATTGGTATCATCGAACTGTCAGAACTTATTGAATCATAACCTAATGTTATTTATTTTATTGAGACCATTTGTAATTACAGTAATCTTTCAAAAAAACCTTGATATTCATGATATCTCCGATTCATTTCCAATCTAATGGTCATGTATCGTTTAATGTAATCTTTTCAGGTATAGTTTTAATTTTTTTTTAATGATTCGAAATACATACCTTATATTTCAATATTTTGCATCGTGTCAACAGAACTACAAGTGAATGCTTCAAAATCACTAACTCCATCTATTCGAGGTCGCCGTGTTTATTTAAAACAACGAAATGAGCAGACCTACTAAAGCGTTCCAAGGTAAATCTGTTTTCGTTCGAAAATGATACGACAATATTATTTTCCGGACACAGCCTTGGGTGCTGTAGGCGAATTCACTTACGAAAGAGTATGAAAAGACCTTTACGTTTCAGATACGAAAACAAAGACCAGGATAGTGTTTATTTTCCACTTGGAATGGATTAAGAATTACATGAACAATTCTCTTACGCTAATCTTCTTTTGGCATAATTCAATAAAAACAGTTTGCTAAGTTGTTCCAACTGTTAAATTGTTCCAGCATGTTATGTTTAGTTTCTGTTACGTAATTAAGTACGATTAGATATGTGACGGAATGATTATCTATTAAAAGTTATCAAGTCCTGTTGCCAGCATCAATAAAAGCGTCGCTCTTGAAAAACATAAACAAACGGCAGTAATTCAATGTTATAGTTTCGATAATATGCAGTATGACCGCGAACATATTTTTATGTAAAATTATAAAATTAATTAACAAAATTAAAATTAACTTTATTCAAATATAACTTTATAGAATGCTCTTATGAATCGTCCAATTTTTTTCCCCTATCCACCCCACCCATTCAGGACGTATTTTTTGCTGATAAGAAGACTGGGCGCAAGAAACTTATCAGCTTTATCAAAAGCAATAACAACATTTACAATAAATTATGTCGTTATCATACAATGTACATAATGTTTACAATTTATACGGGGAAACAAATATTTACAATTTAGAATGTAATATCTTCAAATCAACACCAAGCATTGGCATCATTTAAATAATCATTGATATTGTAACAGCCCTTACTCATTAGCGTCTTTTTAACATGTACCTTTTTTTAGGAAGCCTACCCACTACAAACCTCAGGGATGGCCTTCCTCAGGCATGTAGGGAGGCCCCGGGAACACCAAGCTACTTCGGGAACCCCAGCCGCCGCTCCCCGCCGATACAGGGGAGCCCCCCTAGGGGGGCTACAATACCTCTCCAGATCTCCACCACCGACGACGCCCCCGGCCACGGAAGGGGCGTGGTCCCTCCCGGGTCGCCGTATCCGCGGGCGCTATTTACTCGCGCCCGCCGGCGACCCGCGGCGGCGCCGCAGCTGTGCTACCGAGCCGGCGCCGCCTGCTTCAAGCGGGATCGGCCATCTCCCGACCCCGCTCGGCTTTTAACATGTACCTTGAACTTATGAAAAGGCAATTTAGCTACACTATGTGGAATCTTGTTATAAAAATTTATACATTTGCCTACAAACGAACCTCTAGTTTTTTGTAGCCTGTACGTTCGAACGGCAAGTTTATTTTTATTTCTTGTGTTTAAATTATGCATTTGTAAATTAGTATGAAATGTATTGAATCGGATATTCAGGTATTGATATGACGATATTTGGAGACACGGGGAAAATATAAGATAACTAGCTTTTGCCCGCGACTTCGTTCGCGTGGACTTCAGGTTCGTCCCGTCTAGTCTATACTTCTATACTAATATTATAAAGAGGAAAGATTTGTTTGTTTGTTTGTTTGTAATGAATAGACTCCGAAACTACTAGGCCGATTTCAAAAATTCTTTCACCTTTGGAAAGCTACATTATCCCCGAGTAACATAAGCTACTTTTTATCCCGGAAAAATCGTCAGATCCCACGGGATGCGCAATAAAGGCTTCGCTCAAAAACTACTGCACAGATTTTCATGCGGCTTTCATCAATAGATAGAGTGATTCTTGAGCAAGGTTTTGCGGTATTTTTTATCTCGGGAAAACAGATAGTCCCACGGGAAGCACGATAAAATCTTCGCGCCATAAAACGACTTCTGCGCATATGTAGCCGTGGGCAAAAGCTATGACCCTTAACCCTCTATAGACCCAATCAGGCCACGCAGGCGAAGCCGCGGGCAGAAAGCTAGTCTAGTAATAAGTAAGAAATACGGTAACTAAGCACTGCAGAGCCCTAATCAAAGTCCTATAGGTAGCTACTGCAGTATGCTCCTATAAACTACATTTAACGATCTTTTTCCTTTTGTGGGTTATTCCTAAGAGATAAACATATACCATCACGGACTTTTTTGTAGACCTTTTTAAGTTGTACAATACTGTAGTAAATTGTTTTGATCTATCTTGTAGGATTCAGTCAGCGTTTGCAATGTAAGCGCAAAAATGTGTTTTTTTACGACCTCATAGAAACCTCAAAAATTGTAGCCTATGTGTTATTCTGATGTATAAGCTATATTGTGGTAAAGTTTCATTCAAATCCATTTAGTAGTTTTTACGTGAAAGAGTAACAAACATGCATACGTACAAATTTTCGCCTGTATAGTAAATAGTAATAGGATTATTGCCGCGGAAAAAAAATATTATGAAAATGTATTTATGTAAAGATATATCTTGTTTGTTAAACAAGAAAGAAGGAAGACATTCATAACTCTTCAAAGTTGGATCGGAAGACGACAATTACATGAACGCCAGCAGTACAACAACGGTTGGCATACGACGACCGCGGGGGAACCGCGATATATGGCCTGTGTGAATGATGATAAGTTGAAGGAAGGAGTGAGTATCGAAATATAAAGTTTCAAACGAGAGTGTAAAAGAACAAAGATATGTTGCGCCGAAATAATTAATAATTTTGGTAATTACATAGAATCCAGGGCTAAGACAGCATGAAAAAAAATGGGAGTCCTTGCCAGGGTGCGCAGGTATTTCACACCCAGCCAATTGCTGAATCTTTATTCAGCCCAGGTATGCTCTTGTATGGAATACTGCTCGCACCTCTGGGATGGATGCCCGCTACCAGCTTGAGGCCTTGGAAGCTATTGACAGACGCGCCAAAAGACTAATAAACGACGAGGCATTAACAAACAAAACTCTCCAGAGCCTCGAACATCGCCGCCAAGTCTGTGCGTTTCCTACAGGTTAAATTTCGGGGAGTGTACTCTGGAATTGCATGAATTGATTCCGCCTACACCCTTCCACCATCGGACGACGAGACGCGGTCAGGGACTCCATCCGTATGTGGTCGACATTCCACCTCTTCGTACCTCTCGGTTTGCTTCGTCCTTCATTATGCGAACCGCCAACGAATGGAATTCCCTACCTGGGTCTTTGTTCCCCGATACCTATAATATAGGGATTCACAAGGCAAGAGTAAATAGGCACTTTTTGAGTTTGCGTGTTCCACCTTAGGCTATATCTTCACTTTACATCAGGTGAGATCGTTGTCAGACGCACTCAAATTCGGAATTAAAAAAAAAATGGGATCAGGCCAAGAGAAAGAAAATAATAATTTCCGTACTGAATGTTCGGAACTAAACATTCACTTCATTTTTTTTTTAGTTAGGCATACTATAGCTGACATGTATGTACAAACACAATACCATTTAAAATGCCAGTTCAAATGTGTCTAAAACTTCCACTCAGAAGTCTTAACAATTCTACGTGTTTGTCTCAAAGATATACCTGCCCTATTATTTACACCTGCGTTAACTCGGAATCGGGTTTACACCCCTTCGGGTGAAACGTGAACCGAACCTGGTATTTGGTACGTGACATGCGTTCGAAAACAAAGGCATTATGTGACGTCACATCCGCCGTCGCAGCTTCGTCAGTTATCAATTCGGAATATGCAAATTCGGATTTTACAATTCTCGTGTGAGCTCTGAACTGCGTTGTCGGTGATCATTGTGGAATATCTCTTGTTCAACATTTATTAATCAGTCAAAAGACTATTATCAAATCGCAAATGTCTATCACAAATTAAGCGAAAGCAACTGCATTCAATATCATAAGCTTTTCATTTTTCATTTCCACTCCCTATGTATATCCTTTAATAACACCATTACCTCTGCCTGCCTGTCCTTAAATGCCCCTCTTGCTATTCTGATATGGTACACTCCCCTTTTTTAGTTCGGTCCATCCTATTATGGAATTCTCGAAGTGAGAAACGAAACTTCGCCTTAAAAATAATTTGCCCAAACTTTTCTTCGAGGCAACTCTAAAATTATAAAATGAGATATTAGGCTATTATGCAGTAGTGTCTTATATAAGACATTAGTCCGCCTTTGTATAACAATATATGTAGATAAAAAATTTAAAAGTAATGACCTATACAATAAATATAGTAATATCAAGAAGTAATCTTTGTTTAAAATACTCGTATTGTGAGGGGTGTAGGCGAGAGGACCCTTCACAGCATAATTATACACCAGACTCATTCTTTATAGGGAGTGTTCAATATTTATGACTGAATGAATTGAATTAGTAAGTTAAAAATGAAAAATGGCAAGGATGTTGCGATATATCCGACTGTGGCATATTTTCATTAATGAATTGTTACATGATTATTAATTTCCTAGAACTTACGTGAAAAAATAATTAAATAAAAAGTTTTAAACTCGTTCTTCCTATTTTCCGGACTTGAATAGTGTTGACATTTAAACGAGATAATCGATTATTATAGTTTCGGTCAATATACAAAATAATCGATATATACGTCAGAAGTACCCGCAATCGTCGAGCATGTATGAGGAATGTTATGAAAGTAGATGAAGCGAAAGAGATATGTAAAGACCGTAGCAAGTGGAAAGATGTAATCTCTGCCCACCCCCATGGGAAAAAGGCGTGAGTGTATGTATGATGTATATATACGGACATAGCGGATTTAAACTATTTGTTTTATCAAATAAAATAATTCAATAAAAATCATTAAATAATAGAGAAGAATATTTTCTGTACAGAAATGATTAATTCATGTTAATCGTCGAAAACAATTAACAACAAATAAGTATTTTATTCACACGATAATATCGATTTCCTAATCGATGTTATTGTATTGAGAGTTTATTCTCACAGCACTTTAAAAATGTCAGATGTCAATGTCAGATGTTATACGACTTTTGTTTGTTGGATTGTTCGTTGCGATATCACTTGATTTTTTATTTTAATACTGACCCTGCTTTTCTAAACGGACTTGTTATGTATTGTGCCTACTTGCCGACTTCAAATGCGTAACGAAACTTGAGCGCATAACTCGATATGGATATACATATTAAATAATGGTCTTGCGTATTTTAATCACAATCTTTAATTAAAATCGACATTCGTCAATACACATATTAAATAATGGTCTTGCATATTTTAATCACAATCATGAATTAAAGTCGACATTCTTCAATATATAGGTTAAAGTAATATATTACCCAGTTATTTTATCTGTACTAAAATGCCTACCTAGATCATAGCAAATTTTCCAGTTGTAGTTTTGCGACCATAATATCGTAGGAGATTTTATGATATGATTTTCAAGATTGTAATAATATAAAAAGTTCATGGAACTTTTTTTATATCACATATTAAGTTTCAGGTACCCAGCATTAGATGCAACTACATCCAGTATTTATACATTGCAAGGGCCCATACTGTACTTAGCCATCACCTTTACATTTTTGCTTGCTTTTTTCTTAATCAACTTTCACGAAGTCAATAAAGATTTCTAACTTAGATAGATACGCAGTTAATAACAGATTTAACCTATCAGTTGAATTTTCGATACTTCGGTACTAATAGGTACTGTGATAAGTAAACTCATTGGAAGTTCGCCTCCATTCTTATCTACGGCGTGAGGGTCAGAATTTGAAAGAAGAACACGCCGCTGCTGACGCACAGTGTTCTAAATATTTGACGGGATCACATCCTGTACGGACGGCCTCATAACAAGTTGTATTGAATAGACAAGCAGACAAATAAATAGTATATTGCACAAAGCCTTAAAAACTAATGTGGATAAAGGTAATTTTATCGCTGAGAGCTCCTAGAGACCTTGTAAGGAAATATTTATGATGAAGTGGCAGTGAGTTGCCATTTATATACATAAATACTGGAAACAATCTACAAGTTTCTTTCTAATTTTCCAATCCCGCATCATTCGCGTAGCTTTATTTATATATGTACAATATATGTATGTCTATCCGTTACCCTAGATCCTATACCACAAGTCGTATAGAGCTTACTTTGGGCTAGGCTAATTGGTGTAAGTAATACTTATAATTATTTTTAATATAATATAATATAAAATTTGTTAAGTGCATGAGTCTGTTTTACAGAATTCGGGAATATATATTAAAGAAAATTATAAATTTATGTAAATGCAGAACTATAGAGAACTTCAGTAGCACTCGTACAGAAGATAAATATACTCGTACATATCTAGTACACACTAGTACTTTTCGTACTATAAGATAATGTGTCCCCTTTAAAGTACTGAGCCACTACGGCCACTATTATAGTGGTCACTTCAAAACACACATTATTTAGTGACACGAAATGGATACATACCTGGATACATAGAACAATGGATACAGTTAAGGTACGCGATCGTACAAGTCGCAGACTTTTCCATGTTCGTAAAATTGCTTACCAAGTTTCTGATTTCTACTCCAATGGCCACTACGACCACTATTATAGTGGTGACTTCAAAATGAACACATTACTTTGTGACACGAAATGAATACATACCTGGATACATAGAACAATGGATACAGCTAAGGTACGCGATCGTACAAGTCGCAGACTTTTCCTTATTCATAAAATTGCTTACCAAGTTTCTAGTTTCTACTCCAATGGCCACTACGACTACTATTATAGTGGTCACTTCAAAATGGACACATTATTTTGTGACACGAAATGAATACATACCTGAATACATAGAACAATGGATACAGCTAAGGTACGCGATCGTACAAGTCGCAGACTTTTCCTTATTCATAAAATTGCTTACCAAGTTTCTACTTTCTACTCCAATGGCCACTACGACCACTATTATAGTGGGCACTTCAAAATGGACACATTATTTTGTGACACGAAACGAATACATACCTGGATACATAGAACAATGGATACAGCTAAGGTACGCGATCGTACAAGTCGCAGACTTTTCCTTATTCATAAAATTGCTTACCAAGTTTCTACTTTCTACTCCAATGGCCACTACGACCACTATTATAGTGGGCACTTCAAAATGGACACATTATTTTGTGACACGAAACGAATACATACCTGGATACATAGAACAATGGATACAGCTAAGGTACGCGATCGTACAAGTCGCAGACTTTTCCTTGTTCATAAAATTGCTTACCAAGTTTTTGGTTTCTACTCCAATGGCATTATAAATATTTTACGACACCGCTAAATCAAAACAACTGGACTATAATAAACCCGATGAATTTTGCTTAAATGCCGACGTAATAAAATGAGTATCGTTAAGAGCCCGACTAAGTTAAAGCCTAACATTAACTCTTACTTCAATTGCTTAGGTCGCATTTAATGGGCAATAACTAACTTGGGTGCTTTCTAAGAATACTTATTACAACTTAAATGTGTTTGACTTATGTGCATATATAAATAAAGAAATCAGCTTTTTTAGTTTCAGAGACAATTACTTCACAGGATTGTTAACATTTCACATTTTCATCTAGTTATTCCTGCCAGTATTATAACGAACATGAAAATAATCATCTTCACAGCTCATATACGTCCCCACCGAGGGGCACGAGCCTACTCTAACTACGTTAGGGCGATTAGGCATTAGTCAATCACGCTGGCCCAGTGCGGGTTGGTTGACTACGTAGCTTTGAATCCTTTCGCAGATGTACGCAGGTTTCCTCACGATGTTTTCCTTCACCGTAGGAGCGTCGGATAAATGTACATATGAAATTCGAAACGAAAAACACATTGGTACACGGTGGGGATTAGATCGCGGGCCTCCCAATTCTATGCGGCGCACAAACCAGTGCCGAGACCATAGCGCCACCGACGCTCACCGACGCACATGAAAATAAGCCAAAAGACAAAACTCAATCAACATTCCTTTCTTTAATATAATAAAAAAAAAAAACTCCTGTCACAAACTTATAAAACATATACGTAAACCTTACATATTTGCATACAATTTTTAACCCTTATGCTATATTGATATTTCACCCTCTTGAAGGTAAAACTTTTACGAGCTTTAAATTATATTTTATTTATATTTAATCAAATGCCAAAGAAAAAATATCAACGTTATTATAGCTTCAAAAATTACGAATGACAATAACATACTTTTATTCCCTATTTTTATTTTACCCTCTTAAAGTTATTTTCTACAAAACTTATTTGTCATATTTATTTAAATCTAATCAACAGCCTAATTAATGAGTTTCTAACTTCTATTTTCAAAAATGACGGTACTTCCATACCTGTCATCTTAACCTCTCACAACCCTTATTTCACATTAAAAAGTAATCTCTGGCCTTCCCCAGACTCTTGTCTGTCTGTGTATCAAATTTCACTTAAATCTAATCAAGTTAAAAAAAATAGAATCGATATTTGATATTACAAAACAAAACGAAATAAACTTTAATGATAAGGACGTAAACACCAATTTTAATATTCGTTATTCCCTTATACTGTAAAAGCGATCAAATATACAGTTTAGAGATAGGAAGGTTTGATTCGCTGAAACGTTTCTTTTAGTGCCTTTAAAAATTCTAAGAAATATTGCCATTTAGAAACGACTCGTATGCGCACGTAAAAAGGTAAAAAATAGTCATTTAAAAATAAAAATGGAATTAAGCATTTAGGCAAACTAGCTCAGCGGAGCATCCCACATATTATAATGAATGAATTAAACAAAACAGTTGTGTTCGTCCAGCTTCAATCCAACCAGATCAAGGATTAATAGCATAATGTTGGATATTGAAATCTCCGTTTAATTCAATGCGATGTAGCGCCTGTTAAAGCTTAATGCCAATTTAAATAATGACATACTGATAAGTTGTTACAAAACAGAAGCGCAAGCGGTTTCTGCATTTTAAAAGTGATAAAGTATCATCTACTAAAGATTAAAAAAAACACGTCGCCAGGACCAGTCTATACCAGGATTTCATACTCTCTTTTTTGTGCAGATACATACATAAAATTGCACACTTACGCCGAAACCGGATCAAATTTCTGCAGATCATACAAAATATTTGTCTCTAGAGACTCGCGGTGCAGTAACCGATCACTTGATCACTGCGCCAAACATGTCTGCATAAGGTCTACTTCAGTTCTCCTCCGCTTGTATCTTACCTCCGATTACTTATACCCAGAAACAGTTCTCGGATTATTATGTCCTGGTTTGAATGGCAAGAAATGGCAATGACATCACTGCATACCGTGATTTTACATTATGTCACGTATTGATAACGTGGTTTTTGAATTTGCGCATCTCACAGCAGTCACATTGTAACCGTTTACTACGAGGTGAGCAGTCTGCTTGTTTGTCAATACAGTCATAAAAAATATAGTGTAATTAAAATACCCTAAAATCTGTTTCTATTCCAGTTTTGGTGATTGGTAGTCAGTTAAACCAATGAGTTCAGGACGAGAGGTGGTTCCCGTAACCAACGAGCGTGCTTGAAAGTATTCATGAAACTCGAGGAAGCTAGAGAAGTACGTTTGGATCGTAGCAAATGGAAAACTGTGATCTCTGCTTACCCTAATGGGAAAAAGGCATATGAATGTATGTAAATGTAATATGTATATATATTAACCCAATGCTGGATGGTGGTGCACCATAATCTCTGGCAGCAATATTAGCCGCCTTGATGGCATATATTATGTGTTGATTTCAGTCCCTCTTATGTATGCGAATCCGGCTGACTGCTACCTTCAGCTGCATCGTTATTTAGTATCAGGTCAAGACCTAGAGCTTCCCTGCTACTTTTAATAATATAAGTAGGGCTGACAATTTTATAACCCCTTTACATGCCATTGGATTTACGATGACATTACCACCTTTTTTCTTTTTGTTACGCGGAGAGCCGGCGCTTATATGGGTCTCTTCTACTCATTAAGAACCTCAGCGATGACCTTGCTCAGGCATGTAGGGAGCCCCCAGAAACGTTAAGCGACTTCCGGGGACCCCCAGCCTCCGCTCCCCAATGCAGGGAAGCCCTACAATACCTCCGCCGATCTCCTCCACCGACGACGCCCCCCAACCGCGGGAGAGGCGTGATCCCTCCCGGGTCGCCGTATCCGGGGGCGCGACTTACTCGCGACTACCGGGGACCCGCGGCGGCGCCACAGCTGTGCCACCGAGCCCGGCGCCGCCTCCTTCTAGAGCACCACTGCTTCATATAAGGAGGCCACATCCCTCCAACCTCCCTCATCCGCCAGCATTGCCGCAATCAATGCCGGCGGAGACAGATTGTTAAGGGGCCTATATTATCAAGAATATACACTTGTGCCTATGTTTAGATACCTTTTTCACGAAATAAGGCTCAGTCTCTATTGCATAGCTAACACCTTACCAAACAATTACTATGCAACATAAAATCATTCATAATTACTATGCAATTTGTGTCAACTGCTAGATACTCTTCATCGGTCATTATTGAACAGTAACAAAACAATATCTGTTGATACATCTTAGTCACAAAATTTACTACCTCAAACTTTCAGTTGTGTTATGACAGTAAAAAAATATTTAATAACAGAAGATAAATACTTTACTTTCTACATTACATGAATCAGTCTCATATTTATTTGTCGCTGAAATATGTTTCAGCTTATGTTTTACGTACAGAATGTGGTAGATGCCGGAGGCAGTAATTGCGTTAAAAATTAATCGTCAGTGCTTTTGGATCATTAAATTTTATTATTATTTTCCAACTAAAGCTGTTACTTTATTAATATTTATGAGTTTTGTTGATCAAGCTGCTTAATCGACATTACGCTTGCTACCTAGATGATAAAACCATTCCCACCCCAATGGAAAATTGCCCTTTGTATGCCGCAAACAACACCTTACTCAAAGATGATTGATGTTCAATTGATTTTCTTATATTTAAGATATATATATACAATCGTTTTTTTACACACTGTACCTTTTTTTAGCGATGGCCGTCCTCAGACGTTGTAGGGGGCCCTCAGGATCGAATGTCGCATCTGGGGACCCCCGGCCTTTGCTCCCTTGGGTGCACTAGGGGAGCCCTTCTCGGGGAGGAACACCAGCTGATTAGCGACCGGCAATACGGCTTCCGTCACGGGCGCTCAGCTGGTGATCTTTTAGTTTACCTAACGCACCATTGGGCAGAAACTTTGGAGGGCAAAGGCGAGGCTCTCGCCGTTGGACTAGATATCGCGAAGGCGTTTGATAGGGTCTGGCATAGAGGTCTTCTGGCGAAGCTACCATCATATGGAATCCCCGAGGGACTCTGCAAATGGATAGCCAGCTTCCTGGATGGTAGGAGTATTAAAGTCGTCGTTGATGGCTGCTGCTCGAAAACCATGCCCATAAATGCTGGCGTTCCACAAGGTTCGGTGCTCTCCCCAACATTGTTCATTCTGCACATCAACGATATGTTGTCCATTGAGAACATACATTGTTATGCGGATGACAGCACGGGTGATATGCGGTATACCAACCACCAGAACGTCCCCCGGATGTCGCTACATGAAAGACGGTTTGCAACTTGTGTCTGGAGTCGAGGACTCTCTAGGGCGAGTCTCGGAATGGGGTGCAAAGAACTTAGTCAAGTTTAACCCCACGAAGACACAAGTGTGCGCGTTCACTGCGAAGAAAGACCCATTTATCGTAGTGCCTCAGTTTCAAGGAGTCGCTCTTCGTATGTCCGAGTCTATTGGGATTCTAGGTGTGGAAATTTCAGCCAAAGTGAAGTTCGGGAGTCATTTGGAGGACAAAGCCAAAATGGCGAGTAAAAAATTGGGTGTACTCAACAGAGCGAAGCGGTTCTTCACGCCCAGTCAGCGTCTGATGCTTTATAAAGCTCAAATACGGCCGCATATGGAGTACTGCTCTCACCTCTGGGCTGGAGCCCCCAAATATCAAGTCAACCCTCTTGACTCCCTGCAAAGGCGTGCTTTCCGTATTATCGGTGATCCCAATATTACGGCCTCAACAGAGACCTTGGAGCAGCGGAGAGGCTTTGGCTCTCTGTGTGTTCTTTATAGGCTCTTTAACGGAGAGTGCTCTGAGGAACTATTTGCAATGGTGCCTTTGTCACCTTTTTACCATCGCACCACCAGCCACCGCAGTAGAGTTCATTCATATCACCTGGAACCAATCTTGTCTAGTACAGTTCGGTTTCAGCGTTCATTCCTTCCGCGTACATGCAAACTCTGGAATGAGCTCCCAGCTGCGGTGTTTCCTGAGCGCTACGATATGTCTAACTTCAAACGAGGCTTAAAAAGAGTATTACTCTCCAGGTAGGCAGCGGCTCAGCTGTGCCCCTGGCACTGCAGATGTCCATGAGCGATGGTTACCACTTACCATCAGGTGGGCCATTTGCTCGTCTGCCACGTACGGAATAAAAAAAAAAAAGGAGCGGTCTTGCCGCCTCCTCCCCTCCAACCTCCTACGACGTCACCCCCCGGCCATCCGAGGGCGAGGTCCCTCCCGGGTCACCTCCACGGGCGCGAGCTACGTCGCGCCCATCAGCGACCCGTGGCGGCGCCTCAGGCCAGGCGGCAGCAGGCCATCGTCCCGCTATCACAGCCCAAGAGGTGCCCCGAGAGACCCCCTGAGAGGGCTCCTGGGGGCCACCGTTCGGGACTGCCGACGCAATAGGTGCCAGCGAGGCTTCCCCTCTTCCCCTTGCCTCTTCTTTTGGCCTTTACACACCGTACCTGTCAATGTCTAATCCACAGGCGTGGGGACTTAGCAGGCATACCCACGAATCTACCTCAATGCTCATTCGTGATTAGACTTTAGTCATATATTATTATTATTATGATCATTAATTTGAATTGTTTGAAAAAGCTCATATTTCTAAGCGCATCATACTGCTTATGGAAGTAGTTACATTATACCACCATAAAGAATCGCGGAACAAAGTATCAGCTCATAACATAAAAATTTTAATAGTGATAAAAAGTCGAGTAATGAAATAAGCTCGTAAATGAAAATAAAATATTACGAGTCTTTTTTGCGAATGGGGTAGATTTTGCCCTTTAGTTGTGAATTCATAAGGTTCACATTCCAACAAGTAATGAGAGCTTGTTAAATATGAACTGAATTATACGGCTGGGAAATAACGATGTTTCCTGCTGTTAATTATTGAAAAATACCTTGGCATTTAGGAGATAACAACAGTTTCTATTGTAAAGTATTTTTATTCCTTACTAGCTTTTGCCCGCGACTTCGTCCGCGTGGAATAGTGACTTCCGGCAGATTTTTGGTTTTTCCCACATAGTTCCCGTTCTTGCGGGATTTTCGGAATTTGAATAAAGATTAATATTATTATGTTGATACAACTTAAACAAATTATTTCGACCAAATTTGGTACCATAAAAACGGTCATTGTGACTAAACCTTAAAAGATAGACATATGCCGTCGCGGACTTTTTTTTAGATCATGTATAGAGGAATAATTCTTTCATACATATTTTTTGTGTATCTTGAACCGTTTTCGCAGCGCACGCAAAGAAAGCCTTCAAAAATGAATAATTTTCCCCGTTTTTTACACATTTACCGCTCTGTCTTTGCTCCTATTGGTCATAGCGTAATGTTATTTAGCCTATAGCCTTCCTCGATAAATGGACTATCCAACAAAAAAAGAATTATTCAAATCGCACCAGTAGTTTCGGAGATTAGCGCGTTCAAACAAACAAACAAACAAACAAACTTCAGCTTTATTATATTAGTATAGATAAATATACAGATATATCAAACAGACTTAGTATTTCGTGGAATTATATTTCATTATCTATTTACCGAACCGAACTGCGATTACTCCAAAAAATTTACCTAAGACACTTTAAACTAGGGTGGTCTAGTTAAGTACCTCTATTTTACATAAATATATCGTAAAAGAGCAAATGTTGTCATAGCTGTTACAATGTCATACATTTTATGTCACAAATAGCAGTGTACCTTGTGTGGGTTGTTTATTTGCTGCAAATCTCACAGGATCCACGTGAATTGTAGTGAACTGAAACTACTTACCATGTGGTAAGTAGTTTGTTTGAATGTCAGCTTATATAGTTTAAAAAAATGTCTAAATGAAGTCACTTTCGTCCAGTCCCTTGCTACCTCGCCTGCGTGGCAAGGTTGCAAGCAAAGCAAGGTTACTAACCTAAACCAAACTCAATCACAAGTTGCTGCTTGAGTACAGTTAGAAAGGAATGGTGCTATTCAATCCACATGGCGACATCCCTTTCTAACTTCATTCCATTAGAGATTTTATTCTTAGATACGCTCACTCTCTGTATTATTTTAGCTTTCAAATAATATTTTAGAACGTACAAAATATATCTGAATAGGCAATCTTTTTTCTGTGATCGACGTAATTAATAATTTAAAATCGTCACTAACAGATATAGTCCAGTCAAACTAGAAGCTGGATTTTTGTGCAGGCCTTAAATACGTCATTACAAATGATCTGTCAAAAGTCCCCATCGATCCCGCTTGTGCGATGTTTTTTATTCGAGGTTAAAGGTCACAAATTTGCGTTTTTTGCATCATATATCTCTGAAACAACGAGAGCTTTTGAAAAATGGTTTAGACATAGTTTGTAGATCGTAAAATGTCTACAAAAAAGATCTCATCACTTTTTTTTTACAAAGCATCGCTTTCGAGTTATCGTGACTTTAGACCGCAGAATAGTCGTATTTTCGACTATATGCACACATTTCCGCACCACCTCTGAGGTTGTGTACACGGTGCTTTTTTTTTGACGTGGAGTAGGAATATATATTTTGATCGAGAAGATGTAATGGGACACTATTTTATTAATAAGTTGTTTTTTTTATTTAAATATAATGAAGGTGTTTTTTATTCTTTATGCTTTCTGTATTCATTTAGCTTTTTATTCTCATACCAAGCTTTGTTGAGGACGCCATGCTGATTGTCGATGAAGCAAATGAATGTTGAACTTCCCAATTTCTCAGATATAATGATTCTTACTTTAACTTTATACATAGATACCATACTTTAACTAGAATTTTGAAGGCGAACTGGACGAACTAGGCGTACCAGACGAACTAGGCGTACTAGACGAACTAGGCGTACTAGACGAACTAGGCGTACTAGGCGTACTAGTCGAACTAGGCGTACCAATCGAACTAGGCGTACTAGACGTACTAAGCGTACTAAACGTACTAGGTACTACTAGGCTTGCTAGACGTAATTTTTCATTAACTGTCATTGTTTCAGATCTCTGTTGCTCCGTTTTTTGCGTACATTTGTACGCAAAAAAACGACCTTTAACCCCGAATAACAAATAAAGCACAAGCGGGATCTATGGGGACTTTTGACATGTCATTTGTAATGACGCATCCAAAGCCTGCACAAAAATCCGGCTTGTTGGGCATTAATGCAAACTGGAATCATAATTTAGTCTATTTTGACTGGACTACTATTTATCGAACGTCATACCAGAACGATTTACTTAAAATCAGCCAATCGCAGTATCGTAGAAACATGAAATCTAAACGTAGCCGTAGCAGCCGTAGCAGCGGTAGCTCTACAGATATTAAACATCAGCTGAGAGAATGCATTTTTGATAAATATCGCCAGTTTTTTTGATTATCCCATCATATTTCTCGAAAATGAACTTTAATTATACATGGCCATAAGAAACTGACACGTATTGTAAAATGCATTCTCTCTCACTGATTTGCAAACTTGATCGTCTTGTTAGTTATTCTCTTTAAAAGATTCAAATCACCATCACCGTCGTTCATAATCTTAGTAAACTACTTGATTTTGAGGCAAACTCACCTGGGCCGGCTTAGCTCTATAGCGCTTTCTTAGTACATTGCCAAAATGTATTAACTTAAAATTAAATATTATGTTGCTTGTATATAAAGTTACGATTAGTTTAATATATAATAAATAAGAATAAACTTTGAGATGTAAGTATAATAACTTAGTTACAAATTATTGGAACCATATCAAAGTTACAAATAAAAGTAGTTTGCCAGCATCATTTACGTTACTCCTCCATTACCTCTAAGCATGTGTCACATAGAGGTGAAAGCTCTTATAGGCGAAATTGGCGGAATGCCGGATGCCTGGAGCAAATAACATAACTGTACTAAGGATTTTATCGAAGCCAAGCAAATATCTTTACAGTAATAAAAAGGTTTACTCTGCAAGTTTGAAGATTACAGAGCGGCATAAAAGCTGCAATGCCTTTTTGAAACCTCTCCTGATAGGCTTTAAACTGTATTGAAAATGAGAGGGAGCTTTCAAAGTTTTACAGCCGGTAAAACGTAACCGATGGACGAATTTGGTAAACTTAATGCCTAAAGCGGTTTACAGGTAGCTAATCTAAGCTAAGTTTTGTTTTTTCACTGATAGACTTAACTATTAACGTGCTTATGATACTGAAGTTCAAAGCATGATACTCGAAATAGGGGAGGATTTTCCAGCTAATCTTCTTAATTTTCATTACCGAAGATGGAAATGGTAAATCAATTTGGGTGTGATTATTCGTCGGATAGGTCATAGAAATTATTATTGTATACGTATATTTCAAAACATAAGCCCATGCACAACTACTTTATTTCAAGAAATTTAAAGTTTTTTTTTTAAACAAATTTAATGTCTTATTATCTGTTACTTAGCTAATTGCTTCGACTTTAATAAGTACCCGAATAAGGGTGGATTTAATAAGTTATTTTGAGTTTGACATTAATATTTGCGCGTTTTTCAGACATTTTATTTTCAAGTTATTACTGAGACATCTTTAAGTTTATGTCAAAAGGAATTACCTTTCGTCGTAATACACGACTAAGGCAATTCAATTTAAAAATCGGAAAAATCTATTTGTTTTTCACATTTGGCTAATCTTTCGGCGACATCATACTTAGTTACATATAAAAACATTTTGAATACAGGATAACTATTGAGACGAGACATTAAGCGCCTTACCTAACCTTAATCTTATTGTAACCTTAAGTTACAGTAAAACTTTCTTAAGAGACCATTTATAACTTTTATGATATTCTAATCTGCATTCATAGATTTTGGACTTGATTAACATAAATAAGTTGTGTGCGTTTATCTTTATTTAGGTGAGGATCAGTAGACTCTCTACCATATAAGGTATGTACTAGAAATAATATAAGCGCTTCACCCATACATCTTATATGGAAAAAAGAGAAATCAACTCGAATTATTCTTAATTACGAAACGATTAACCATATTATTTCTAACTATGGAATTTGAGTACAAGAATACTGTTAAGTCTTAAAATTTAATGTCGTATTCACATCTTACATCACAAGTTGGCAACGTAGCTTCTTGTGCATGTATCACAAGAGCCAGTTGTACTATTTAACGGTAACTGTAGTAGTTTATCCTCAGGAGGGTAGTTGCTAGTTTGCCAAGATAGTGACATAAAAGATTAAGTATTCCATACGTTCGTAAGATTCGTCGCTTGCCATTTTCATGCAGGTATTGTTTTTTCAACTGATTGGTATATGAAATTACAGTCTATTTTATTATTTATTTATTTACAATTTATTGTACACAACATAAAACATATGTAGTTGTAAATAATATACAGAACATTAAATAGTACAAAAGGTTAGGCTTATCTCTTACGAGATCTCTTCCAGCCAACCTGCAGTAGGAGACATTAATAAAAGTACAAACATTGTGTGTACCTACCGTTAAAAACAAAACATAATAATAAAAAAAAAACATAAAACATAAAAAAGAAGGTAAAAAAAATTCTAAGTGTGTCTATTCCAACGTGAATGAATAACATTCAACCTAAAATTAATGAAGGAGATTTAACGAAGTATTCCTTCACTCTCCTTTTAAACAAAGGGAGGGTTTGAATATCCCGAATTTCAGGAGGCAGCAAGTTCCACAATCTGACGGCGTGTACAGTAAAAGACCACTTGTAGAACTGCGTGTTAAAAGAGGGAAGCTTAAGCAGCATACGAAGGTGTGTTCTACAAGTGGATTCAGGAGAACGAGCAAACTCAAAACGCTCTCGAAGGTAAGGTGGAGATATTGGTATAATATATTATTTTATTATTATAATTCTTTTCCCTAATGTTATCAAAATGAAAACTTAATTTGAAAAAGTCTGTGTGCAAACATCACTGTTGCTCTGACACACATTACAAGTTAGATTTGTGATAACTAGAGATCGGATAATCGGATGCATATTTACCTAAAGTTAATTTTTAGCTCACAAATTATGGAAGCGGCTTTTTAAAATACATTTTGTTAAAGAAAAATCCCGGGAAAATACGGGACTGCAAATTTAACGTAGTGATATTGTTTGAAAATTACTAAATTAGCACGTGGTATTTATTTTCAAAAGAACGAGACTCCGGGTTCATTTATACAACTATGCATACGTGAAGTTTAGTTTCAGTTCCCCGTGCGATTTATGAATGTACGATTTATTACATGAAGAGTGTTAAAGTAGTGTGCTAGTTTGATTAAAACAATAATCAATTAAATAATTGAATAAAAAAACAGAAATGGTGCCGATTTTTATTTAACAAAACAATAAAAAGCCGTTTCCATACTTTGTCTTAAACTAACTTTTGGTAAATATGCATCCGATTATCCGATCTCTAGTGATAACATATGTATGTATATACATACTCACGCCTCTTTTCTATGGGGTATGCAGTTACTATGATCTAAACATATTTTTTATAGCTTTCCTTAATACTGTAACTGTAACTATCATTAATACTGTTTTACATTCTCGCTGAATACTCCTGATCAGACCTTTATTCAATACTAGCGGACCCGACAGACTTCGTCCTGTCAAAAAGATTTGTACAGTGGCAGTTTTTTGTTCCTAATTATTTTATAGATAATGTCGCATAGCCAACCAAATCGCAAAAAAAGTCTAAATGACCTATTACATTTTGTGGCTATTCAATTTTGGAACGTGACATTAAATCCTCCAACGATGTATTCTGTGCTCCAACGCACGCACGCACACTGTTTTGATAGATATGATTGAATTTCAACTATATGTAGCGTTAATAAAGCGCAAATTGACTCTTTGATGTTAGGAACACACCTTCATTGCTTAGACAACAGTGAGTGCTTGCAATATGAACTTTATACAATAACAATAAAGCTGAATTCGACTGTACGTTTTAGTTAGAAACCGTTTGCATGGTAAAATAAAAGGGCTGTTTTTAGGGTATTTCCGATAATTATTCGAATTTTCCTCATTGTAAAAACCCTCCTTGAACTTCAACGAACATTAACAAAAAAGAATTGGCCAAATTGGTCCAGGCGTTGTTGAGTTATGAGCTTACCAACACATTTTGCGATTCATTTTTATATATAAGATATCTTCCATTGCATACAGGTAAGTTCGTATGAATTATCAGTTATCAATTTTCCCATTTGCATTCACCATTAAAATTTCTCATATTTCAATCATATCTTTTCTACGTTTCCAATACATTTCAGCAGTTCCGACTTAATTTTTGTCGCTATATCTTTCACACCGCACGTTTCCCATATTACACTATTTCGCAATTTATTTTTCATCCTCACTCCCACCATTCCTCTCAAAGCTCTTATTCTTATACTGCATTACACATAGTGTCAACTTTCTTTTGCTACGTCCAGCATTTTTTATACGTAGTTGTGGGAACTAGCAGGCCACACAACATAGCCAGAAAGATGTACCTATCGACAAGGTCTGTCAGCTCATGAAACCTGGTCTGTCAGTTATACCTTCTTTCTATAATTGCTCTAAAAAGTTGCCTCTGATCATAACTCTTGATGTAAATCTCAAATCGACGATATGAATCGATATGATCCCTAAGAACAGATTCTGCTGTCGTAGTTTCTGAGATCTCCATACTGTCCCAATTGCATAAATCGTTCTATATAGCAATAAAATAAAAGTATGTAAGTTACCAACAATACACACCACGTAAGTTCGCCAGCAAAGACCCAGAAAAAATTCTCAATTCGAAACTATAAAAACCATACGCATTTTATAGTAAGAGGTCATAATAAAAAGCTATGCTAAAGAATTTGTTTCATATTACATTGTACTTACACACGATTCTGTAAGTTTGATTACTATGAAACTAGAGAACTTATTTATTATGTTGATAAAACCAATCCCAAAAATAACGCGTTTGTTTTTCCCAGAATTTTGTACTTTCCTGTTAATATGAAACTTTGTGAAAGCAATTTTTCTACCAAGTTTAATATGAAGTGATATGTTAGTAAGTTTATAATGTTTGCTTTGTTCGATCTTAAATAAATGAACAAATTTCGAGTTGCATAAAATCTTTATGTTCCTAGTATATGTTTGGAAAAAATTGTGTCTGAAAAAGTGAAGAGAGCACAACAATAATTTTGAAGTATATAGCAAATTTCAATGAAATTCGTATTTTTTTTATAAAGACCACCTTGGGTTCCTTCACAAAACTGGGTGCTATATAGGAATTCGACATAATTTTCATTTTGACGATATTCATTTTGAGATCTAAACTAAGGTCGTCGAGCACTGTGCCCAATCTGCCATGGTCTCAGCCATGATTACGAAACCAAACATAGGTGTATTATCTTTACACCGTAAATGTGGCCAGTCCTCTCCAGTGGAAAAGGTTAAATTCGTCCTTAGAAGAAGGCGGCGCCGGGCTCGGTAGCACAGCTGCGGGCCGCCGCGGGTCGCCGGCGGGCGCTAGGAAGTCGCGCCCTCGGATACGACGACCCGGGATGGACCACGCCCCTTCCGTGGCCGGGGCTCCCCTGTAGGCAGGGGAGCGGAGGCTGGGGGTTCCCGGAAGTCGCTTCGCGTTCCCGGGGACGCCCTACATGCCTGAGAAAGGCCATCCATGGCCTGAGGTTTTTAGTGGGTAGGCCTCTCCCTTCTGGGGAGAAGAGCCCCACATAACCGCCGGCTCGCCACAGCCGGGGTATGCAATTTAATGCTTTCCTCAGGGGAAAAAAAAACCTTTACACGAGTGCACGATGGCGAGTCAAACAATCAAAATGACTTTATAATGACTACTAAGCTGCGGTCATTTGCTGCACATGAACAGTGATCACCGTTTTTTAAGTAGCACATTAAAACTTAATATAAAAGGGGAGCGGTATTGTCGGATGATCAGAACACAACCAAATCCAAAACCCCAAACGCTTTCTACCCCAATCGCAAAATAGCTGGAGGATTGCACGGATGTGGAAATGTATAACGGATGGTATGGTCATGGAAGCTGATCTTACGGTGGTTCACAGTTTTTCGTAACCCACGGTGCTATGAAATGAAGCCAGAACTTAGAGCTGACCTTTATGCTAATGGACAAAACACGTTTCATGAAACATTAGACCTCAGTAGGTGCTAGTCGGCGGCGTCTCGACAGTGATTGAAGATGGAAGATTCTAACCCGTGACATATGCCCATTAAATACTTAATGTATTAAAGAGGCAGTGGAGCGAAATAAAGCCTTCGGATTGTTCACAAGAGACCTGTAACTTAGGAATTGGCTTATAGCTGCGATCAAACGCTTGTATACATAGCTTTATGCGACATCACCTCCACTTTATTATTCAGGCCTCAAATTCTAAAGCCTAATTAATTCAATACTTCACCGAAGACATCCCGGAAGTCAAGAACAACAAGGTACCGCATGATCATTGAGTTACAGTCAAACTTCCGTAAGAGAAATCGACTACCAATCCTAAAGACTCATCAAGGTCTTTTTAACTCCGTGATATTCGAAGGAAAACTGCCAAAAACAAACGGTTGTATCTAAATTTGTTATTTATTTCAATATGTACTGTAGTACTAACGAAAATGTTAAAATGTAATTAAATGTTATTTATAAGAGACATTTAATGGTATAATTTCCAAAATATGATAATAATAATGAAAATAATAACCTGAACTGTCAGTCAATAGTCCTATTGTAAACGTAAATGCGACATTCTGATTTGTACAAAAGACATGGTCGATAATTGGTATTGTACAAACAAATGACCATTGTACAAGCAAATGACGACTATAAAAGGCCTATATCAGGCCTTGTAGCTCTGCAAATATCGCCTTTATAACCAGTGCCATAGGAAGAGTAATACTGTACAATCTGCCTTGCTTATTAAAACACATACACAGCCAAAGAATTGGATAATTATCAATATAATCTGAGTGAATCTTGGTACGTAATACGTCATACAACACCATTACCACCAAACCTAAGTTCTCACGAGATTAAAGCGATAACTTTCATCACAGGGGCGTAATAAGGTTCTCCGTGGACAATAAGTTTATATTCGCTTAAAGTCTATATAATATGATAAAATTTTGTGTTGTATTGATATTATGTGGATATATAAATATTGTATAAAAACTTGTACGGCACATATAGTCATATATCGCTAGTGTTCGTGTACGTGAGTGTATTTCTGTAAATGTGTGTATGTGTGCGAATAGAAATAATCTTAAAATTAAGTGAATATGTGTCTAGATTAAGTAAATACCTATGTGTCTGCGGGAACTCTGCCGACAAACTGTTACATAGTTTGGCAGGTTACTAGTATTAAGAATATTGTAACATTACTCTGAATAAATAAAATATATATATATATACACGTGTCAAATATTTACATCACATTATAGCCTTACTATGTGTGCGATCATTTATAAGAAGCCTGGGTCAGAGTATCTCGCTCAGTACTAATAGCACTTGTTGCCCTTGCACTGTTCTGGATACTGGTGACTGGTTCAACGGAATGTCATCGGAATAATGCACATGCGAACCGTGAGATGCAGAGCAGACAAAATGAGCACGACTTTCTCGCGGCATCAGAGTGATGACATCTTGGTACTAGTTCGCCTTGCGGCGCTATCGTCGCCATCTCAGGTGTCATCAGTAAAAAAGGTGTTTATACTTTGTGCATTTACAATAGTGGGACATAGCTTCACTTTAATTATATATTTTTTATCATTTATTGAATTTAGATTTACTGTGTAGCTATAAAAATACCTAATTTTTATAGCTACACAGTATATCCCCTAGATACGGCCCTGACGCAATAAGAACAAACAAAACAGATTTCATTAAAGTTTGTCACAACACACTGGTGGCTTTTGGCCGCTGTTATGATCACTGTGATCGTTGTTTCGGAATGCTACACCACCCTAGCTCTTTAGAACTTACTTTATAGTTTTAACGTCTTATTAAATACTAGCTGTGTTCACAAGTTCGTCCGCGTTGAATCATAATTTTAGGTAGCATTTTTAATGACTGAGAGTGTTATGAACGTAAGAGTAGACAAATATAATCAGAAAGCTTCGAACTGCTAAGCTATCGGGGGTTACATGTGTTATTGTAAGTCCACCATAAAATACAGATATATGCTGTCGTGGGATATTTTTTATATAATTTTAAAGAAAATATTTCCGTCATACATGATTTCTGTGTAGCTTTAACCAGTGAGGTTGCACACGTGACCGAAGCTTAAAAAATGGAGTAAATTCTCCCGTTTTCCTAACATTTCCCTTCCATGCTCTGCTCCTATTGATCGTAGCGTGATGAAAAGTATACTATAACCAGCTCAGCAGTATGAGAAATAATTGTACTAAGTTTCGTTAAAATCCGTCTAGTAGTTTTTGGTTCTATAGCGGTTATACAGACAGACAGATAAAAATGTTACTGATTGCATTTTTGGCGTTAGTATCGATATATTTCATGTACAGAATTGACCTCTTTTTTTTTTTTTTTTTTCCCCTGAGGAAAATGCATTAAATTGCATACCCCGGCTGTGGCGAGCCGGCCTCTCTATAGATTGACTTAGAATATAGATTATATATATATATATATATATATATATATATAATTATATAGATTTAGAATTGACCTCTCTATAGATTTATTATAAGTATAGACAAACTACTTGAGTAAGTGTACCAAGATTATTATGTTGAAATATGTACGAAAGGATATTTAATTTAAAATGTTTTGTTTGCGGGGTGTTGATTTTTGTGTTTGATATGTCGCCAAACGGCTTCTAGCCGCTGGAACATTGGAATATTATGAAAGCGCCCGCGGCGAATACCGCCTACATATGCCGAAACATATGTTTAGTAAAACTAAATTGTTAGCGAACGAATGCTTGCGCCGCCATTTATCGATGCATTTGATCTATACTAATATTATAAAGAGGAAAGATTTGTTTGTTTGTAATGAATAGGCTCCGAAACTACTGGACCGATTTCAAAAATTCTTTCACCTTTGGAAAGCTACATTATCCCCGAGTAACATAGGCAACTTTTTATCCCGGAAAATCGACAGATCCCACGGGATGCGCAATAAAGGCTTCGCTCAAAAACTACTGTACAGATTTTCATGCGGTTTTCATCAATAGATAGAGTGATTCTTGAGCAAGGTTTTGCGGTATTTTTTATCTCGGAAAAACGGATAGTCCCACGGGAAGCCCGATAAAATCTTCGCGCCATAAACAGACCTCCGCGGATATGTAGCCGTGAGCAAAAGCTATGACCCTTAACCCTCTATAGACCCAATCCCGAAATCCACGCAGGCGAAGCCGCGGGCAGAAAGCTAGTATATTATACATCCATACGTGGTGTTGACATGGATCCTCAACTAGGATCGAAGAACTTGACCTTTGTTAAGTGATAAGTGCTCATTGCGATTGTATATCTGAGCCTACAGTGATATGCTAAGCTAAATATCTATATGTATCACTTGCCTGATTAACCTTCTTTAGGCTTCTGTAAAAATACTTACTATTGTTACATATGTTACTGTAAAAGCTCAATTAAAAGTTACGGTAAATTCAAAGATTTTCCAGTAAAACCCAAGATTTACCAATTCTTTATGGTAAATGTCCATAAAGGTCACTTGGTAAATCTTAGAATTTACAATAAAGGCTTACATTAAATGTTGAAAAAATATCATGTCATAATGTGTTCAGTTATTAGTCAACGTAAGCGTTGTGTGTGTAAGAAGATAATTTTACTTGTGTTATTTTTTACTACTTAGGAAGTATTTCAAAGATTTTAAAATTATTAGTTCCTTATTAACATAATAATATTTAAAATGTAAATAATTCAAATATTAGTTAGGATTAGTTATTTAATTACTATCGTTTGATACCTATATAATATGTATCTACCATTTGGCTAATAGTTAATTCAAATAAATGATTAAGAATTACTCATTACTTTATTTCTAAAACCAACATCTACCAGCTGACAGCGGTAAAAGCTGGCATATACTGTATTCGAATGGTAAAAGTCCGAAAAAGTCGTTCCATTTTCTGAAATACTTACATTTACCAATTCATGTCGGTACTCTCTAATCTTAAGATTTACCGTAGTTCGAGATTTTACAGTAACACGTACAATAAAAAAAGTACAATTTTTTAAAACCACAACGTCCAATACGTCTCAAAAACATGTTTAGCTTTATTGCATTGCACGATGCATCCCGCACATTTTTCCTACATACATAGTACTACCTAGTACATACCTCTTATCGTGTTTACACAGACAGCAAACTAATTAGATAGCGCGAGCGGAGAACTCGCGCCGTAGAGCCAAACCTCCTTGTTTACCCATTAGTGGTGAAATTGCGCGTCTATGCAGCCTGCATGCCTCTGCCGGATATTTACATTGGCAGAGACAACATACGAATGAAATTAGCTCTGAAATATTCATCAGTGAAAATGTAAAGATACTTTTAGACGTTCTGGTAGATTATGTACATAAAATATACAAGTATTTTAGGGCACACGATTATTTATGTATTATTTATTTATTATTAATGTACATAAACAGATAACTATCACAATATTTAGCAAATTAAAATAATATTACAAGTTAGTAATCCAAAAATAGTACACAGATCTATTGTATTACAAATATGACCTTAAAATTAAATTTCTATTATTTAAAGTATAAAATAAAAGTTATTAACCCGGTGTGAATGAGGTGAGAATTGTTACACCAGCTATGATGTGGGTATGATATACCCAAAATTTTGATGTAAAATTTGTGATACTATCATTGTGTAATTAGCATTAATGCTTAAGATATATTAATAATAGTAACTATTCAACAAGATGAGTAAATAAAATACGAACATTAAGTTAAGCAGCATTATTTTTTATTGAAATAACAAAATATCTAAATTATTTTCGAAAAATACAAATTTAGGCAATTAATTTCTTTTGCCATAAAAATCTAACAAAATTCCAACTTTGGTAAATCAATATAACAATAGTGTCTTCTAATTATTATAAATAAAAAAGGAACTGAAAAGTCTTGTGAGATCATGTAATAGAGCACCAAAATTACACCTACAAATCAACACAATTCCATACCCCAGCCGCGGGTACGCATGTGTATTTGCCGTCGCCGCCGGTGCAACACTAAACTCGATACTGTACCTCACCCCTTGCATCTTTACCTCCAGCTACTGAAACAACAGGACTTGCATGGCAACAATAACATTAAAATATCTGCGTTTAGAAATTTTTCGGGTATGACATACCCAACCTCACTCACGCCGGGTTAAAATTAATAATAATATGCAATTGGCATATAACTTAGATGGAGCTTAAATGATTCTCTAAGACTTCAAAATTTAATATTTTCCTAGTTAAGAGAACTTCAAAATGAAAGCAATATCTTTCAAGTCGCACCCCTAGTCAGCTGTTAACACAAAAGAAATGCTAGCTAACTATAGACGCAGTGACACAGTCAATAGATTACTACAAAGAATTCCTAGTACGTTGATGTAGGGCTGTCGATGATTTGAATCAAAAAATAATTTATTTAGTTTTTAAGATGGAAGAAATTGCTTGATTAACTTTGCGTTAATTTTTATTTTTATGAAACCTTCACTTCTGGTGAATATACATCAATAAATATTATTTAACCGCCCCTGATTGAAACAGTACAATGGAATATAAAGAGAGAGTATTCTCATTTTCTGAATGAAAGCTATACTGAAGCCGTCACGCTAAAGCTGAGCAAGGAAATATTAGTAAGACAAAAACCTTATCAGAGCACCAGTTGAGCCCTGATCTATAGGCTTTTAATCGAGAGGTCCAGTAACGTTCCATGCTCCTTGTGAGGATTCTCAGCCTGAGAGAAAAAATAAGGTTATATTCCCAATATCAATATCGTTTAAACTAGAAAAATCCCACAGCTGGATATAGGCCCCATTTTTTTCAGTGTATATTAATTTAGTTTGTTGCGCAGTTTTTTTTTTTTGGTTTGAAAGTCAACATTTTTGTTTATCTGTGTTTTTATGAATCTGAAGTACATTTACTTTCTCGGCGTGATATTGCTATATTCCTCCATTTGTCGCGCACATACTTAGTCCAAATTTAAGTTTATATGGTTTTCTCATGAACGTCATTGTCGAAATTGGATCAATGATATAGGACAAAATAAGGAGCATCAAATTACAAATATCAAAGAAACATCATAATCGATTAACCCAGTGGAAGGTTCTGAAGGAACAAAAAAAAAAATACAGCCTATCACTCGTATTCAAGGGTTTTGGTCCAAATCGCCCACTACTGAGATCTCAGTATTTTATTACGTATATTAAATAGACTGACATGGACCATCAACATTGACAAACAAGAGTGGGATTCCTGACTCGATTTTCATGTTAAATCCGTAGCAGGGAAGTTTTTAAAATATAATTTTCAACTCATAGTTAAAATTTATTTTCACATTCTAAGTTACTATGTACCTTAAGAAAATTGTAAGATTCTCTCAAGATAAATATCTTCTTATGAAAACCATATTTGCATCCTAAATAGTAGGTAATCACTTGTCTTATAGCGGTCGAATCGCGAGAGCGCACCCCGTCATTAATTTAAGATTTTGTTTTCTTTGTGTGTTTTTTCCACCTATTTTCATACTCTAAACAGGATCTGTGTATACGCTTCTGTGCTTAACAAACTTATACAGGTGTTGATATATTGTATAAGTTATAATTACAACCTGTTGTGTATACTATAATAATAAATCAATCATTCGAGGCAATAAATAGCGCAGTCCTGTGTTCCTATCCGTTTGAATTTCGAAATACAATAAAATTGAATTATTACATACAACCAACTCGAGACAATAATTTTAAAAGAACACCCACGTAGCATTCGCAATTTCAACACGTAGTTCCCGGGAGAACGAACAAAGACAGTTCTAATAAGATGAAAGAATAGAAGGTAAACCAACGAACCGTACGTAGAACCTGTCAGTACGATCACAGTAAAACTAAATCATACCGGCGGTACACACAATGTACTGTAGTTCAATAAGTAGGTTAATGCCTGATGGACTTGATAATTATTAGTATAGTTAATTGTTTCTATGTACCCTCTATAAATTTCCTCTTGAATTTTTAGTAATTATACAAAACTGACTATGCAGTGCAAGTGCAGTGTAAGTGGATATAATAGGCGAACCCACGATCGAATTGCTAGTTATAATACATACATTACAAAGTACGAAAATATTTAAATTGCGCAACTATATAAAAGTTTTTTTAAATATTTGTATAATTTTAATGTTATACGAGACATATACGAGAACGAAACGGAGAAAGACGAGTACTGTATATCTGCAGGCTGTGAAGGAGTAATATTTTGCAGACTGTGTATGACCCTTACCTGTCTCAGTGTTCAAAATAGGTGTCTTTATACGTAGATCTATCTACAGACCTTGCGACAACTATTAAAATCTTAATTCCTTTTTGTAAAGGACGGAATAATTTCTCCTAATTTAATACACGTATGAAGAGCGAGAGTTAATATTAGCATCAAAAACTTATTATTTCAACTTTTCATTTAGTGAAAAGAGATTCTCGGCGTGGCCTTAGTAGTTCACATCAGTTACCAGATCCGAAAAACCTTTAAATGTAATTTGAATCTAAATTGAAGGACTGCAATTTTGGGTGCCACATTAATAAATTACTTATTTAAAAGGATGGTCAGAAAATGGAAATCAGATCTAAATTATACAAAACTAGATCTAAATAGTATTTGCTTAGTCTCAATTTGCTTATTTATCTTATCTAAGATAGAACATGCCAGTGCCAAAATTTTAAGGGCGCTATAGAAGTAGTGAAGAGCAATGTTTATTATGTCACCGCGATAGTCTAGCCTGTAGGAGGATAAAGTCGAAGGGAATCAGATACTCAAGAATGGGAAACTACAGGGCCATGCCAATTAAGATAACTAATCTTATTGGCTTGATTGACCGGGTCACAGGTTGTCATGGCTTCACGATTATTATTACGATGACGGCTCGAATAGTTACCGCTCTTCACTGGGGTTTCCCAACCCGAAATATGAGTACAACATAATGATAAAATCACCTTCAGATAAAAATAACTGCTTGAAAGTTAGTAAATTTATAATTGTTAGTATAGTTAACAAATTTGTCTAAACATGGCATCGTTGAGACAGTAATAGCATAAACGGTGCTAGAGCTAGCCTACTAATCCACGTACACTATGACGCACATAACACAGAACAATTTTCAATTGACAGGACCATATTGTGATTCAATACATCTAGAAGCTTGTACTCCAGCGAAACGTAAATGCAGTTTAATAGATCAAGACAAAATCAGTCTGATCGCATTCTTATAATAAAACTTTAACACCTTATGAAAAAATGTTGAGTACCTGTTTTATTTCTATTATTATTCTCACTTAACTATTCCCATGGATAAATATGTGGTTGATAAAAAAAATCTAGGAAAATATTTAAATACACTTTTTATATTATAGCTATAGTATGTCCATCTAATGGCAAGTGGTTACCTATAAATTCATAGCAAATCTACAATTTGTGACATAAGAAGTAATGATATCCTCATCCATCCTAGGCCATCCTCAGGCGTTGTAGTGGGCCCTCAGGATCGAGTGTCGAATCTGAGGACCCCCGGCCTTTGCTCCCCTGGGTCTCCCGATCCCGGTCGGCGGCCTCCTTCTGGAGCATCACCGCTTCACAGAAGGAGGCCACAGCCCTCCAACCTCCCTCATCCGCCAGCATTGCCGCAATCAACGCTGGCGGAGACAGATCTTGCCCGATCTCTTCGACCAAGACTCGGTGTTCGGAGTCCCAAGCGGGGCACTCCGCCAGCGTGTGCTGGGCCGAGTCGAGGTCGGATGCGCAATGGTGGCATCGTGTCGTGTCCTCCCTCCCTATTCGACTCAGATACTCACCGAAACAACCATGTCCCGTGAGTATCTTAGTCAAGCGGTAGGTGACTTCCGCCCTCCTGCAGAGCCAAGCTTCCAAGTATGGGAGTACCGCACCGACGGCGCGCTGACGCCAGCAGCCCCCACGCTCTAGCTGCTAACGCCAGGCCCTCTCGGCCCGTCAGTGCAACTCCCGTCTGTGCATTCCGTGCGCTGGTGCCGGGGGACTCCCCCGTCGTCCCCCCGATCGATATGCCACGGTGCGTTGTACATCACCACGTACATGTCGGCCAGGATCTCGAAAGAGGGGGACCGCCCCAAAACCGTCGCCGCCTCGTACGAGATCGTACGGTAGCCTCGGACGATCCGTATAGCCATTGTCCGCTGTATGCTCCGGAGCAGAGCTCTGCAGCGGGAGGACCTCGTGCAGTCTTGCGGCCCCACAGGGGCCCCATACAAGGCCACGGACCGTACGACGCACGCGTACAGGCGGCGAACACCATCCCTCGGTTCCACGACATTGGGCAGCAGGCGATGTACGGCGCCCGCGACCCTCTTGATTCGGGGGACCAATCACACGAAATGCTCCTCGAAGCTCCATCTGCTGTCCAAGGTGAGGCCAAGGTACTTGATGTAGGGCCCCACCGAGACCTCCGCGTTACCTACCCGTATCCGGCAGCTGGGTGGTTCCCGGCGCTTTGGAAGGCCGTGGAACCATCACGATACACGCCACCCCCAGCTCGGCAAGCTTGAGCTTCTGCTCGAAGTCGGCCCCGGTCATCACGACGAGAGTGTCGTCAGCGTAACAGACGACACTCACGCCGCAAGGAAGGCTGGTGCGAGGGACCGCATCGAATGCGAGGTTCCATAAGAGGGATCCTATAACCGACCCCTGCGGAACGCCGCACTCGATCCCTCTCTCCGTTTCCGTCTCGTTCCTTCCCCTGACTCCGATCGTCCTGTCGCGCAAGTAGTCTACGGCCCGCAGGTAGAGGGCAACTCGTGCCAGGGGAGGGTGCCGAAGGCGTTGATGATGTCTAAAGACACCTCCAGAGCCATCATCTTATACATCGTGTGAATTGTCCAATATATGACAATAAATGTCAAGTAAGTAGGAAAAAATCTACCAGCTATGCAAAAAAAGTCGCGGGCAACAACTAGTATGCTTATAAATTTTAGCCTATGTATTATTCTGATGTATAAGCTATAATTTTGTAGAGTTTCATTAAAATCTATTTAGTAGTTTTTACGTGAAAGAGTAACAAAAATCCGTACTTACAAACTTTCGCGCTTATAATTTTACTAGGATTGTACATCTTTACATAGTATAAAACAAAGTCGCTTCCCGGTGCCTGTATGTATGTATGTAGCTATGTATGCTTAAATCTTTAAAACTACGCAACGGATTTTAATGCGGTTTTCTTTAATACATAGGTATATTCAAGAGGAAGGATTATATGTATAAAACATGCACAATGTAGTAGTGGAACACTGTCAATTTTTGAGATTTCTAATGTGATGTCGTAAATTAACTCACTTTTTTGCGCTTATATTGCAAACGCTGGCCAAACCCTACGAGATTGGTCAAAATGATGTACTACAGTATTGTACAACTTACAAAAGTCCACAAAAAAGTTCGCGATGGTATATGTATATCTTTCAAGAATAACCCACAATAACCGCTTTTTATCTTTAACTTTTTACTAGAAATGATGGCTTATTTACGAAGCCATTTTTAGTATGTATAACATTAATTCTTACCCAAAATTACATGTTAGTAAGCTTGGACATTAACATTAGATTACATCATGTAATTTCGATCAGTACTTTAGAAGATATCAAACATACAAACTTACGCTAAATCGAAAAATTATAATTGCGGTGATGAAATTATCATATGTAACTATTCATATTGGCGTGCCACCCGTGCGAAACCGGGGCGGGTCACTAGTTGTTTGATAAAAGTCTATTCTTAGAGACAATAATCCTGTACTATAACAGTAGAATAGGAAACACTTTTCTACATCACAGTTAGGAAAACTAATTTTCTGGAGAACATATTCGCAGTGAATACTAAGCCGTCATTCATCGATGCATGCATATCTGCAAATCTGATATAGTAATGTGCCGAGGTAACGACTCGAGACGCGGAGAGAGCGTGCACGCCAGTCTGCATACAGAAATGCAAGAACAAAGAGATTTCCTTGCGAGACAAATTGCTTATAGCATAACTCTTTTATTTTATATGCTATTAATTTTAAGAAGAGAATAAATCTGTGGAGGTAATTTCTCTCCATTGTATCAAATTAGAACCAGTCAAGTCCAAATGTGACGTCGTACGAGAAACATTTGTTAAACGTAATATGTAAAATACAGTGGCGAGCACGTGATTTAGATTAGACAAATTCTAGCTACTTACGTTGTTTTATCTGCTAACTTCACATCAGAAAGAAAAGGCTTGAAAGTCGTAAAGAAAATTCAACTAATCATTCTACAGTAATTACTTAATTCAAATACAAAATATTTAAGTGGCTTTAGGCACGGAAAACGTATATCGTCACAGCATAGATTGGATGTACAAAATAAACATTTGTATTCAATAAATACTTCTTAAGATAAGTAAGTTGTAGATTAAAAAAAAAACAGACAGCGTGTTACAACATTTTCAAAGTTTGAATGAAACATTTTTAAAATATCTGGATTTACATACGTAAACTTGGTTAAAAGCTTTCTATTAAAATGTATGCACGCCTCACATCTTTGAAAAATTGCCTGTAAGAAATTGTTACCTTAGCTATAAGGTATCATTAACCATTTTAATTTAATTTTTGTATCCTGTTAATGTTTTATGGACAATAAAGTCAATTATGCATTCATTCAACTTTTATCGGCGAAGTACAGTTCCAGCTATACAAAGAAGATTATAAAGCTAAAACTATTATTCGCTGAAAAAACCCCCAATGGTGCTTATGCTAAGACTCCGTAGCACGAATTCCAAAATACGATATGGTGTACATATTTATCAATATTAACTATCAGAACACAAAGTATATATTTCAAGATGGTGGCTATATCTACGGACTATAAACGGTTTATCATATCGTATTTCGGTAATCATACCACAGAGGCAGAAAACATTATTCCTACATAGGTTGTATATTTTTTGTGATTATGAATTAGGGATTCCGATGACACAATTTTCAAGGCGCTCATTAAAATCGAATTCCTTAAATTTTATTCATCTTACTTTAGTAAATGCAAAATGTAGAAAGTAGTAAAGTTTATAATGTATAATACGTTAGTTATAAATTTGGAGTATGTATATTACTTTTTACATACATACATACATACATATATGTCTGGCCTTGTTCCTAATGGGGTAGGCAGAGACCACCTCTCCCCACTTGCTACGATCCTGGTACACTTCTCTTGCTTCCTCCACTTTCATGAGCGTCTTCATGCATGCTCGTCGGTTGCAAGTACTCTTGACACGGCCTTTCTTTAGGACATCTTTGATTGGATCGAGATATGTCCGCTTAGGTCGACGTGCACTGATTTGTCCTATCATTCTTATCATGTGTATCTCTTTCCTTAATATTACTTTTTATAAGAAATAATTTATATAAATAAGTAATATATTTGTTTTTTACTCTTACACCAATTAGACTAGCCCAAAGTAAGCTCTGTAAGCCTTTTGTTATGGGATCTAGGGTAACGGATAGACATACATATATTATACATATATAAACAAATTTGATAGAAATGTATCATACCAACGCACCTGGGCACCTCGACTACGGAGGACAAGACATTAAGGACTTGTGTTATTTATTTCAATGAAGCTTGTACATACAAGCTTATATAGACAAAACAAGAACGCGTTACTTATAGTCAAAACACGTAGAAAAATTTCTTATACTCAGATTAAAAGGTTAAACTTTTTATGTGACTAAAGTAACTAGCTTTTGCTTTTTCGCTTTATCACTTGCAGCAAATTCACATAAACATTACGAGTGAATTACTCTGAAGATGTAACTCGTTATAACGTTAGTTTGTCCCGATCCTGAATATTTGTTGACGAGGGTGAATGGGAACTGACTCAGGACGTCACTCGGCCACTGGCCCACTGAGTTACGGCTGGGCTATTTAGACCCAGCGACTATGCAAGGGTTAATGGGAAATTGCGGTCATTACATACGATTAAATGTTACATGTTTGTAACGAAACAAATATGTAATAGGCTTTAAAGTAATATCGTTACGTGTGAATTGAGCATTACAATTGCACGCCATGTAAGCACCGCCGTCTTAAACTAAGCAGAGGCCCTTGGGCACACAAGAATTGGAGGCCATTTTGGAAAGTAAAAAACGAGAATTATATTAACATTTTTAAAATAAGTTTCCCCCAACCCGTCGTGCGGTTGGAATACTGCACTAAAATAACGTTACCGATTAAGCAATTTCGACGCTAACATTTCAGTTGTTGGAATCCCGAACTACAAATCCCTAGGCGGGTCATACACAAAATACTCGAAAAAGAAAACGCACAAAATAAAAGTCACGCAATCGATTCAAAATGTTATAATTTTGATATTATCGCACGCCCGTGACTATGACTACGTCAACTTACCTCGCGGGAAAATTATATATAAAGCAAAACAAAGCTAGTTTTGAATAAAGTTGATAGTTATTTGTCGGTAATACTCTAAATCATCAAAATTAATTCAGTAGCATTCAAGTGAAAAGGTTATAAACAATAAACTATGTACATTTATACTTGAAATTAATAAGTCAAGACATATAATAAAGCTTATTTAAATACCAACTTATCAAAAGAATGAACACAAAAGGTCTAAATTTCACTTCTGTAGAATTTATCTTTTCTGTAGACATGATATCTGCAGAAGAGATTTCTACAGGAGAGACAAACGAAGAAAAAAAAACAATAAAGCAATCAAAATTTTAAGGTTAGAATCTTAACAATGGCACAGTTATAAACTAGTTCTTAAATCACATAATGCCAAAGTAGTTTAACATAAGAAATAGTCATACTTATTTTGCAATAAATCACTAAGAAAAGATGCACTGATGTTTGACAAAAACTTGTGTATTTAATTATGATAATATTTTATCAAAACGTATAGGACTTTCTTCTCAGCATTCAACCGGCAACTGATGCGTGACTCAGTGTTACCAACACAAAAAATAAAAGTTCAATATGCGATCTAAGGCATCTTTCGGCCTCAGCTTCCAGATAGAAATGAGCCTTCTTGGACCTTCTGAATTCGTTGATATAATGGCTATATAGGAGTTCTTATAAAGTTTCAAATTTGCGAAAAAAGGTAATGTTTAATGTCAGACAAAAATGTTTTGAGAACAAATGTGTGAGAGAAATTGTAGAACCTTCGGGGCCCCCTGAGAATGGGGGCCCTGGGCATAGGCCCTTATGGTAAAGACGGTAAAGACGGTATTGCATGTAAGTATTAATTAATTTCTCTAATTACAATTGGAAATATATATATACTTTTCAATAGATACTTTTAATTGTGATGGGTTTGTATAAAAATTATGAAGCATTAGTTAGCACCTATTTTCAATAGTAGAATCTTGTATCTTGATATTCTCCGGGCGCTTTCTACTTCTGGTCATACGGGCATTTTCTATTCTATTTTGCGTTGAGTAATTGGTAGTAAGATCACTCCAGTTATCATGATTTGTCTAGGAAATACTACTCTTACCTTAATAGGTAGTTTATTCCACAAGAGGAGTGTGCCCGGAAAAAAAATCTTCTGAAACCACTCTGTACATAAACTGACCTCTGAAACTGCACAAGTTCCGGCGTGTGAGGATGAATACCCTCACTGCCAAGAGTTTTCATTTATCCCATTTCAAAATTTAGATATTAGCTACGTTTGCCCAGTTTCTCTACAGTTGTATGCAGATTACGTACAACTTTTTTTTTTTGTAAAAAGAGGCAAACGAGCAAGATGGGTCACCTTATGGTAAGTGATTCACCGCCGCCCACGTCACCAGCGACGCCAGTGCGTTGGCTACCCTTCAGGTAAGAATATGCTCTTTTATTGAATAACCCAATGTCTTGTCTGTAACTAAGAAACTAATCATCTTATCCTTAATTACAATGATATACGAACACAGAAATGCCAGCAAGAAGGCCAGCCAGAAGGCCTGCCACCAAACAGAAAATCTACTAGCCTCAAAACTAGTCGTTCTTGAACCTACCAAAAGTCTAAATTCAATTAAGCCAAGGTGTTCAAAGTTAAATGATTAACTGTAAATTCAAAAATATCTTAAAATTTATTTCGTGTACAAATTTAAATGGACATAATAAATGAGCGTACAGTGTACTGTTTCTTAATTAACCCTGTCAGAGTGATGTATGAGGTATTCCTACACTGGAACACGGGACGTACTTAGTCTTAATGCGATGTCAACGCTCGTGGAGATCAGGGCTTAGGATATATAGTGGTCAAACTGAACTGTCGACTGAAGACGATGGCGGAAGTCATCATCTATTAGTACTAAAAATGTAAAAGTAACTCTGTCTATCCGTCTGTCATATTTTCACGTCAAAGCGGCTGTACCGCTTTTAATGAAACCGCGGTAAATTTATCTCCTTCATTTGTTAAATCTTATAAAAATAGCTGAACCGATTTTGATATCTTTTTGGTAGGTTTGAGGACAGTTTTGAATCTGGAAAAGAAAAATGGTTATAAATCGGAATACGTATAAACAACCATGATAAAGGCATTCATCACATCAGCCCGCACCGGGACTCGAACCCGGGACCTCAGAGATGGGACACCTTCAAACCAGTGTACTAACTGCTCGGTTATAGAGGTAGTCATAACTACGTAAAAATAATAATAAGTTCTTACTTTCCCAATTTTTTTTAATATGTGAATAAATAAAAGATTGATATATATCGGGCGAAGTAGCAGGTGAAAGAAAAGATAAAAAAGTTCTTCATAATAGTGTTTTAATATGTGAATAGCTACTTAGGGATATGTCGGATACTGCAGCGTTGGTAGACCTCCCACTAGATGGGATTTAACAACGCAGGATCAACCAGTGTGGAGTTCGATTAAATCAATTATTATTTCAGCGCATACATTGCAGCATCAAACTCCGAGCAAAAATAACTCGAAACAACTTATAATTTTCCTTATCTTATGTGCTTGGTGATCCCATATTAATTTATTGTAAGCAAGATAGTGTCGTGATCTCCAGTTAGGATATAGTAAAAATACAACAGTAGGTCTGCCTGAACCCAGTGCATCTGATATCATATTATTTATTTAATGGATAGTCCATCGGTGGCATATTGTAAATATTATGGTATTACTATTTACTTATTATACTTGTACACTATGTTTGATTAATACCCTATCAAGTCTTTTAAGCCAATACCAAATTAAAAAATTATTTAGAGAATTCCCTTATATAATTTCCGAGCCCTTATGTATTTAACAATTTAACAATTTTATTTTAGAATAACATCATAATTATTACAAGCTTTTATATTAGCTTCACTTGTAACTATGTAATTCCCGTATGGGCTAGAGAACTCGGGGGGGTTTTAGTGGGTAGGCCGATCCTCTATGACGGGAGAGCCCAACACACGGCCGCGCCTTGCCAGCGCGGTGTCATGGTGCATAGGGTCGCATTTCCTCCACAAAAAAAAGGCTATGGTAACCGCTTACCACCAGACGTAGCGTAGGCCTGTTTGCCGCCATCGTGGAATTAATTAAAAAATAAAGTAATTCATATAGGGTTGTACTGAAACAAGACGTTACAACATGACATGAAATGAAGACATCCAGTTCTCGATATGTATGGATGGAGTCTTCTAACTATATTTAAACTATGCCTCGGGTGTCGTGGGCCCAGTTTCTCGGAGGTCTATTTCAATATTGGATAGACGCCAACTGATACTATATCTCGATATTCACAATGCCATTTCTTTGGACAGGCTTCATTTTCGTCCGCTTCGTTGATCATAATGTTTTATTGGTAGTTTACTACATTAATTGATTGCACAGCGACGATATGGATATGGTTTTGCTTACAAGATAAATAGTACAACAATTTTGGTAACGAAATAATGTAGGGTAAACCATACAGTCATTGGACAATTAAGCACGAAATAAAGATAATATTTTTATTTTGTTTCGACTATATTACTTTATTAAGTGTTATATACATATTTAGAAACTACATAAAATAAGCCTTCATTAAAATAGTTTAAATATCTTATTTTTTATAAATTATTGTGAAATATTAGGGTTAAAAAAAGATGAACAAAAAACATAGTTATTGGACAAATTTAATATTTATTGGACATTTTATAACTGTTATTGGACAGTTGGAGAATAAACAAATTAATAGTTCAATAAATAATAAAACAACATAAGATAGTTTTGTTTTTTATTGGTGGCAGACAAATTACTTTAACTAATGTGAAAATATTTAAAAATCAAAAAACTAAACAATTAGTAAATTATTCATAATACATACATACACTCACGCCTTTTTCCCACGGGGGTAGGCAGAGATTACGTCCTTCCACTTGCTACGGTCCTTACATATCTCTTTCGCTTCATCTACTTTCATAACATTCCTCATACATGCTCGACGATTGCGGGTACTTCTGACCTGGCCTTTTTTGAGGACACTTTCGATTTGTTCGAAATATGTTCGCCTAGGTCTTCCTCGTCCCGTGTCTCCACTCACTCCAGCTTCATAAATCATTTTGGTCAGTCTACTTTCATCCATCCGTTCCACATGCCCAAACCACCCAAGCATCCCTTTCTCTATTCTTGTCACGATATCCTCTTTCAAACCACATTTCTTTCTAATCACTTCATTATACAATCTGTCACTCAGTTTTATTCATAATTACTAAACTATAATCCGTCTTCTATTAGAGATCATGAAAACAAAGAAATTAAAATGAAAAAATTAAAATGAATTAACAACTTCAAAGAAAAAAACATTTTAGTTTTAGTATTTGGTATTTTTTTTGTACATATCAAACAGCATTTCAACACTGTTATCATCATCATCATCTTCGTCAGTACGTTTTTCTAAGCTTATATAATCTTTATCATCATTGTTGGTCGCTATGTTAAAACAAACATGGCACACATAAAGATCTGATGTTATATCTTCCGGTTCCTGGTGTTTATGAGGTATATACTTAACGTGAAATATTGAAGAGCACATATCACAACATAAACGATTGCTCGTTTTTGTTATTTTTGAACATATTTTGCAGGTATTTGTAGGTTCCTTCATTTTCTTTCTACCAAGTTTCACATTTTCTATTTTTTCATTTTGCTTTTTTATTTTTGTTTCTTCTCTTGCTCTTTTTCTTTCTTCCTTCATCTTTGAAGCTGATCCTTTTTTCTCTTTTTGTTCATTAAACATAACACTGAACTTATCTGACGTTATAGCGTATGGATCTGATCTGATCTGGAGTTATACTGTATTTCGTTTACCCTTTCGCTCAGGTTGTACAAGTATAAAATTGTTGATACCAAACTTATGACATTTTGTACCAGCTATTGTAACACATGTTTGTACAAATACAAGTTTTGTCTCCGCGCGGCCGCGGAATCCGCGCAGCCGCGCAGCGACCAGAGAGAGGTGTTTTGATTTTTTTTTTTCTAAATTCTTGTGGAACCCCGACAGAGGTATCACGGAACCCTAGGGTTCCGCGGAACACATATAGAGTATAGCTGCTCTAGACAATCTCATAAAAAATGGCGTCAGCTCTGTATTTACAAGTCCATGCTTGATTCTGCCATCAGAAACATATGTGACGTCACTGAATCGACATCACTCTTCCGCTCTGGAGACATGCCAAGCCTTTGAGAGCCAGTTGTTTAAAATCAAGTTACATAGTAAATTGAGTTACTTCAACCCGCGTTTCAGTGCCGTCTTTATCGTCCCTGGAAAAAAGGTTTTTAATTTTTTATGTGGATTCTGAACAGAATATTATCTGCACACTTGTTATTTACGATATATATATATATATATATATATATATTTGCAAGCGATTAATTTTCATTTCTCGTATTGACTCAAATAAAATATATATAAAACATATTTTTTACGTTTACACTGATTAAACTATCCCAAAGTAAGCTCTGTAAGGCCTACATTTATATCAAATCTATAGTAACGGATAGACATATGTGATGATAGAAATATATATTAACAAACATGGCTGATGCATGCTTCACACAAACCTCTGCCCCCACCGGGACTCGAGCCCGGGACCTCAGAAATGGCCAACACCTTGGAACCGGAATACTGACTGTCGCCATAATGATTTCAAAGAATCAATTATTTTTATAATTTGATATTGATTGAATCGTTTTTTCTTGAAATTATTGAATTTTTACAGTTCTGTATATTTCATTAACTTGTTCAACGTCTACATCCATTTCAACCACGGAAGGTGGATGGTGGATGTAAAAATTATATTTGATTAAATAAATAGTTTTCTTTCTATTTTCTACTAAATATTTATTTTGCTATTTATCACAAATTTTATAAAGAGGTGATTAATTTAACAGGTTCAGCTATTTTTGAGTTATAAGTGATGTAAAAAATGACTTTGAGTTATGGAGTTAATTTTTAAGAGATATCTAAGCAATGAACTCTACTCAAACGGTGCTCCCTCTTTGAAGGACCTCCACTTCAAAAAAGGTCATAAGCAGACACTAAGAAATTTTTTAATCGTATTCCAGTGGGTAAGAGTTCAACCCACATTGGTGGCTCGTATCCGGTATCATATGGTGCTGTCTATTTGGCAAGTTGGGCAATTCGCAAGAGTTGTCATTGGCTATACGAGTTTCCATATGCTGTGGTGGTGATCTTCCATTTTATAGCCCACATACTAATTTTCCGCCTTTATAGTATAAAGAAACACAATCCTTACTGTAAAATATAAAGATACTAGATGGCGACCGCGACTTCGTCTGCGCATAACTAGTATTTCGAGTAGCTTATATTAGCGTGGCATATATCCTTATAAATTGTAGCTATAAAATGAGTGAATTGATTTAAAATGATAACAAATACGGCATCGTATAATAATAATTCTTATTTATATAAATTGTAGCCTATGTGTTATTCTGGTATATACGCTATATTATTGTTAAGTTTCTTTAAAATACATACATACATACAGTAGTTTTTACATGAACTAGTAATAAACATTCAACCATACATACAAACTTTCAGGTTTATAAAATTTGTAGGAACTTGCAGCTTCGATAACGCTACGAGTATCCTTTTTTTTTTTTTTCCCTGAGGAAAATGCATTAAATTGCATACCCCGGCTGTGGCGGGCCGGCGGTTATGTGGGGCTCTCCTCCCCAGAAGGGGGAGGCCTACCCACTGGAGGGTCACTACCTCCAACGGTCTCCTCCACCGACGACGCCCCCAGCCACGGAAGGAGCGTGGTCCATCCCGAGTGGCCATAGCGGCCGCGACCTCCTCGCGCCCGCCGGCGACCCGCGGCGGCGCCGCATCTGTGCTACCGAGCCCGGCGCCGCCTTCTTCGAGCGAGATCGGCCATCTCCCGAACCCGCTCGGCAGCCTCCTTCTGGAGCATCACTGCTTCACAGAAGGAGGCCACAGCCCTCAAACCTCCCTCGTCCGCCAGCATTGCCGCAATCAATGCCGGCGGAGACAGATCTCGCCCGATCTCTGCGACCAAGACTCGGCGCTTGGAGGCCCACGCGGGACACTCCGCCAGCGTGTGCTGGGCCGAGTCGAGTCGGATGCGCAGTGGTGGCAATGTGTCGATCCCTCCCGTCCTATTCGACACAGATATTCACCGAAGCAGCCGTGCCCGGTGAGTATCTGAGTCAATCGGTAGGTGAGCTCCTCCATCCCGTGGAGCCAAGCTTCGAGGTGCGGGAGTACGGCACCGACGGCCCGCTGGCGCGCGCAGATCCGTAATTCGAGCTGCGCACGCCAGGCCGCCACAATCCGTCGGTGCCATTCCCGCTTAGGCACTTCGTGCGCGGGTTCCGGGGCGCTCCCCCATCGCTCCCCCGGTCTACACGCCGCGACGCATACGTCGCCGCGTACATGTCGGCCAGGATGTCGAATGGTGGGGAGCGTCCCAGAACTGTCGCCGCCTCGTAACGCTACGAGTATCCTTAGATTATATTAATGCTACTTTCTATAGATCATAAGTAGCATATGCGCTGTCTTTAATCTATAGAATCTATAATCCTAATAAATTGATAAATAGAATCGTACTTTTGTTTATAATCTGGAGAAAATAATGTTAACATAATGTAAGAGTCATCATCAATCATCATCAATTATCCCTCAATGAGTCACATAAGATCCTTCATTAGAACTAACATAAATAACTAACTAGTTCAAAGCAATTCAAACTTAGAACCTAACTGACGAACATATTCGAAGATTCAATTTCGATTGAACCTTTTTATTATTACCAAAACTTCTGTGTAACTCATCAAAATCGTAATTTAGTTATTGCTTCTTAATTTTATTGTTTCATGCACATATTATGTAGGTGTACTATCAATAAATTTACATGAATTTCGTTAAACATCATCAATTTTGAGCTATGAGCTAAAATAAATTCTTTAGTTATTGTATACTGTCAAAGTAGACAAATATGAATTTCCACAAGCAGACGTCTATAAAACAAAGTAGACATAATAATAGCCTCTTTCTCAACCACATCACGAACAAGGCGTGAAGCTTTACCTTCAGTTGCTTTTTAAATTGCATTTTTTTCTCCTATTACCAGCCAGTGTGAATTTATCTCGACCTTTCATGAAGGTATGCTCACAGGTGTGAAGTTCTAAAAGGTTCCCCAATATATCATTAGTCTGTGACAATATTGCGCGCGGTCGGGGCGCTCAACCTTTTTATACGTTGTTAGCCAAAGAAAGGATAACCTGTTTCATAGAGTATGCAGGTTTCCAGAAGAGTACACATGTAGTAAATAATGTTTACATATTGTTGAAGTTTGTTATTTTAGAAAACTAATTCGCGATAATTGAGCTAGTCACAAGGAATTGCAGAATTTAAATAACACTACACTTTGGTTTAATTCTAATTGCCTTGCTGAGATAAAATGTTAAATATTTATTAAATTAACAACACTTCTAGGCGCCAAATATATATTTACATTAGATAAGGATAAATGAGACAACCCAAATTATTCCTACAATAGGTACTAGACCCTTACACAACCTAAATATGACTATAATTTTATTATTGTAAATTATTAATTTAGACGATATACGAACTACTAATCGACTCGAGAGAGAGAGATTATTTAATTCGGTATAGAGTCAAAAATGCTTAGGTTGATATGTATACGAAGATTTCTGTTAATTTATAAGCATTTTTGAATCTGTACCGAATTAAATACTCTATGGTGGTACGCAGGAACGCAGTGACTTCTCACTTTCGAATATTCCTCAGATTGATTTGGATTGCAGATGGAATCCGCGCCGTTTGCGTGAGACGTGACCAACTTTTGGGTCGGATTTTAACATAGCTTTGCCTTTGAGACTTCACGAGAGATTCAAGAAACCATCATCCCTGTTTGGATTTGATTCAAGTATAAAAGAAAAATCTTTTGTTACTTGACACTTCTTTGTTTTAGTTAGATACCTATATGATAATATGTCGTTTGCTATAGAACCTGGAGTTCTCCAACCGTTATCACAATATTCATGAACTGAAGTACGTCTACCACTGGACGTCACAATATCCCTCCAACTTCGAACCCATTACACAAATGAAGATACTCCTCTTCAGACCTCTACTATAATTTCTTAACTAACATTACACACTCACCCAATATTCCCAACCATCGCAGTCATTCAATATTCTCACTCTCACTCGCGAACAAATGAGCAATGAGCTACATTACTATGTTATAAATTTGTTCTCATCTTCCTCTAGAAGGCGAACTTGACCATTGGTGCTTCGATTCCTATCTGGATAGAATATTTGGTCTCGAGGAATCCTTGGAGATGATACTTACCGATAGAAACTCCCCATTAGCCATTCTTAGCCTGAAAGACTTGAGGATCTACCATGATTCTCGCCTTCCCCGAACTACTTTAACCTTCGGCATACAGCATGGGGTATTTTTAACCCCAGCTCGAGAAAAATACGTCGATTTATGAGTAATAATCGACCAATGATATTGAAGTTCTCTGTAGCTGGGTGTTTAACATTGCCGCGTCTTCTTGGGTCAGTGCCGCGCGGACCGCGCTCTATATATTTTCAATCTAATTTTGATTATATTTATGTAATTTATTTTCTGTTACAGATATAATTTAATTAAGATGGCAAATAGGATGCGAGATGAAGATATTGTGGCGGATTTACTTGAAGAAAATGTGTCAGAAGACGAAGAGCACTACCCTCGAAAAGCGACGATAATTCTAATCACATCAGCGAGGCGTCTAAATCTCATAGTGATATGGACATGGAAGACCCTGAATCTGTAGAGGAAACCAAGTGGCACCAAGTGGCAAAACCAAGTGGTACAAAATGACACCACGGACCAATGTTCGAACAAGGTCTGAAAGTAATTACGCATTGGCCTGGGTGTAAACCTAACCTTCGCGACAAAAAGCACTTTATCAAGCAAGTTAAATATTTATAGTTTTATAATATTGGCTTAGACCAAAAGTTTTTGTTATGATTAAAGTTTATTTTCGTAATTATATTGGACTTTAATAATTACTTTTTAATATCAACCCTATCTAAGCCATTGTATTCAAATAATACTCTTAATATATAGATATTTATTAAGGTTAAGTTTAAGGTTAATTTTAACCCCACGTTGTACGGGTAAGGATTTTTTTGCACCTTGTATGCCGGCAGGTTAAGACGACACAGTGGGTATTATAAGGATGATACATTGTTAGAGATTATGTAATTAACAAAAGAACCAGGGTCACATATGCCGAAGAATTTCGAGCCCTTAATGGCAGTGATCAAGGCACATTGCTTACGGAACTTAAGTCTATTGAAGTGGAAAAGTTCTCTAGCGGAAGGTATATGCCGGAAAACGCAGCATTGGTAGACATCTCACAGGGCGGACCGACGTTTTATTACTGAACTGATTTTGATATAATAGCAATATAACTCGAAACCAGGATGCTAGATGATTTTTACTTAAACCATATTTTTGTTATGAAAGAATTCTATTAAAACTACTAGATTAGTTTTCTTGAAATTTGGTATTGGATATTTGAAGTAACAGACGTTAGATGAAACTACAAAAGAATGTCTCTTTAATTAATATGATAAAATCCATTATAAAGCGGAGACTTCCTCCGCTTCACTGGCGGAAATCAACGAAATACCTAAAAAGCGACTGCTGAAGAGATATCGCACAAATGCAATATCGGTTTGAGAGGCCGCACAAATCTTAATATTGCAGCCGATAGAATGCATTTGAATGCTTAATATATTTGCTCAATATATTCCATTATATGGGCATGAATATTTATGTTCCGCGAGCACTTTGGTTCCGCATTGGTTGAAGTGTTTTCATTTTCGATTTGAGCTCCATATTAGATCGCGTAGTGCACTATTGAAAACCAATTTTCTTTTGTTTTCGTTAACCTACGTCACTTATTCTATCTATTTAAGCGTGTACTATTTATTCAAGATTCGACAAAGCATGCACGGATATCATAAAAGTAAAGCAAAGGTGAGTGTTTCTTTAATTATAATTTAAAAACAAGTCATAATGTGCATTCTAAGAATTTCATTGGCTACTAGACACAAGTCTTTAAGTTGATATGCTTTGTGAAGCACTTCATTACCAGTATATAATGAACATTTAACATCAAGCTTGACAGTTTTACAGTAAAATTTTAAAACAATAGTTTTACGCCAATTCGCAATCAAACACCTCTTTATTTTTATAAAGAAGGTCTACCATATATTTCACAGGCTACCGTAAGGCCTAAATTCGTGATTCTTTTTCAATACAAAAAAGCTTTTCATTTCATGTCATTCAACAAGAAAACCTACATTTTCCATTAGTTAGCCAGGACCAGGATGGACCACGTAGCCAGGATGGAGGATAGCAAGCAAGCGATGTCTATTTCTTGCTATATTCTTTTTCAGCAGATTTTCGATATTCAGATAAAATTTGACTGTAGAATAAATGTAGATGTTCTCTCACATAGTGTCAAACTAGACATTTATCGTATAAAAATTACCTGACAATTAAAAAATCAATAAGAACGAGAGCAAAACCAAAGTCCCTTCGCGACTCCAATCAATTTGTGGGGCTGTGATATCGGAATCGCGTTTACAAGTAGTCAAGCTAAGCAGTACTCAACGTGCAACCTAATATGAACCTTATGTTGTATAAAACATTGGCTAAGAGCAAAGTACCGTTTCGCTATGTTTAAAGTACCGTTTCGCCCTTCAAGTGAGTTTCAAGTTTAGCTGAAATGCCCAAATAAGGGATCTCAAAACATGTAAAAGACATACGAAGAGTTATACCTTGCAACGGACGCATGACGATAATTAGTTTATCTTCGTAGTGAAATATCTTCATGGTGTTGAACTTGACTTAGTTCGTTCGTTCGTTGCACCTTATTAAAAGAAAGAAAGCTGCCTTGTTGAGTTGTTGCCTTCAGATACAAAATGTTATATCATTTTGTTGATTGTTGGTAAAGCTGTAACACTTTAATAATGCATGATTATCAAAATGTCCAACCTTAAGTTTCCGTTCAGCGTCAGAGTCACGTAATAAAAGAAAGAGCATATATTGTCTCAATCGATCTTATAAAACGGTCTTCTTTTGTGTTGGTAAGCGCATAACTCAAAAACACCTGGACCAATTTAGTCAATTCTTTTTTAAAATATTCAAGGATGGTTTTTATGGCGAGATAAATTCGAATTAGTATCGGAAGAACCCTAAAAATAGCCCTCTTTTTCCATACAAACGTTTTCTAACTAAAACGTACAGTCTAATTGAGTCTTATTGTTATTGTATAAACTTCTTATTGTTATTGATCATATTGCAAGCACTCACTGTTGTCTAAGCAATATAGGTGTGTTCCTAACATCAATGAGTCAATTTGCGCTTTATTAACGCTATATAACGTTGAAATTCTATCATATCTATCAAAACAGTGTGCGTGTGTGCGTTGGAGCACAGAATACATCGTTGGAGGACTTTATGTCACGTTCCAAAGTTGAATAGTTTTATATACTTATTTTTTTATTTACAACACCCTACCGCCAGGATAACGATGTTGTACAGAATATTTTTTTGCCCTGACTATTAAATAAGTAGGTAGAAACAAAAACTTTTTGACAGGACGAAGTCTGCTAGTTGTTTATAAAAAGAAGACAACTTGTCTGTCAGTGTAGCGGGTTGCCTACGTTTTGGTACCAAAATCGTCGATTAACAATGATGTGTGTGCGATGACGCTATGAACGAGGATAGTGTGTGTGTGAGTTTTTTTTTTATAAGCACAATGCAGATCGCAAAGTTAGCTCTGCAAGTCTGAATAGCATAAATCTTTTGCCACTGCTACCATTCAGATCCACTTGGCGTATCTCATAGCGATAAGAAAAGATCTGATGATAAAGCTGTTAGTGCCTAGATTAAGTTAGATTATATAATTTACTATTTTAAGACTTAATCACTGTATTTAGTTTCATATGTTTTAATGTTATAAATAAATATTACAATTTGATTATAAAAAATGTGATCAACTTGCTACCGGCTTTTACAGAATGAAATCCGAAAGATGTCCTCGTGATTAACATAACAACAGTATTAAATATAAACAATATGACAAACTTTGTAGAAAAATTTGGTGTGAGGGATCTCATTCTGGCAGGCGATATAAATGCATGGAGACCGTGGTGGGGAAGTAGAGGATAGTCCGAGGATAGAAGAGGGGAACAATACGCCGCGTTTCTGAACGAGATGAACCTGAAGATCCTTAATACAGGAGTAACACCCACATTCGAAACCTACAGGGCCGGAAGATTGTTTACAAGTCATGTTGACGTAACAGCGAGCAGTCAATCTTTGTTAGGCAGGATCATTGAGTGGAGGGTAGACAGAGAACTCATAACTTCCGACCATAACGCCATCACATATACCCTACTGCTACAGCAAGCAATAGGCAAATTAACGCCGATAAGCACAAGGGTATATAATACGGCTAAGGCAAAATGGCCGGACTTTAACAGAACATTCAAAAGCAAAATAATAGAAGAAAACCTAGCGACATCATACGCTCCACACAAGACCTAAATGAAATAGTACAAAAATACACACAAATAGTGCAGACTCTTTGCGAGCTAACCATTCCCAAAATTAAGGCAAAACAGGGAAAGCTAACACCGCCCTGGTGGACAAACGCACTGGAGCTGAAGAAGAAAGAGGTTTTTCAAAAGAAACGCAGAATCAGAAATGCGGCATCTCACCGTAGGGAGCGGGTCTGGGAAGAATACCACAAGGCCAAGACAGATTATGCAGAGATGGCGAGCTCTGAACAAACAAACAGCTGGAGGAAGTTCTGCACAAAGCAAGAAAAAGTGAGTATGTGGGACGCGGTGTACATAGTTTTGCGAAAAACTTTTCGAAAACAAGAAGACGTGCTTCTTAAAGACCAAAATGGGCACACCTTGACACCACAGAAATTCGCGGAGCTTCTCACCAAAACGTTCTACCCTAAAGACACGACAGAAACCGACACAGCTTATCACAGTATGTATATATACTTTATTGCCATAATTAGTTACAAAAAAAAGTAAAAATGTGGTTCACAAAGGTGGACTTATCTCTATTAGAGATTTCTTCCAGCCAACCTGTGAGTGTCTACGGAATGCTACTTATAATGAGAAACGTCAAAGCAACCAAAGTTGTTAAAGAAAATTATTTATAAGACAAACATATATATACCATGAATAAACATACAATACAATAAATAAATAAATATATATATACATACATACACATATATACATACATGTAATGCTATAAATAAATATATACGTAAGATGATGATGACAATGTGACATTTATGACGAGTTGCCAACTAGCGCCTAAAAATGTTGCTTCAGGTTACGTTTAAATGCATGAACGGCCTGGCTCTGTTGAACTACAGAAGGCAGATGGTTCCATATTTGGGCAGCACGAAAGCTAAATGAGTTGAGAAGGAAGTTTGTGTTGCACTTAGGCAATTCAAGTGTGTCCGAATAGCATGGGCGTAGAGAATGTGAGGAGGGAGGCAGCATATGAAACCGAGATCGAAGGTATTGTGGGGAATTAGGGTATGTTAGGATTTTAAATAAAGTGGCCAAAATGTGAATATTACGACGCTACCGGACCAGAGGCCATTTCGAGTGTGTTAGTGAGAAATATGATCGTATTTACGTAGCCCAAAAATAAATCTGATGGCCAAATTTTATGTATGGTATTTATATTTTTTTATGTATGGTCCGAGCACTGACCAAAAATACCGATTGGAAGGACAATCGCCTAGGACGGAATGAACCACCTTTTACAGAGGCTGAATTGGAAATGGTGCTGAGAAACCAGAACACAAAGAAAGCACCAGGACCAGATGGACTTATTGCTGATATATGTACAACGGCTATCAGAGCTGATGGAGGAGTGTTCCTGGAAATAGCGAACAAATGCTTGTCCCTGGAGTATTTCCAAAACAATGGAAGGTAGCACACATGATTATCCTGAAAAAACCAGCGAAAGATGACTATGTTTGTTATCGGTATTTGGAAAACTCATCGAAAAACTCATGATAGAATAGAATTGTAATAAAATATTTAATTAAGAATTGTAAAGGGCATGGACTACGAGTCCGTGGAGTAGCAAATGTATAATAAAAAAAACATAACATAACCCTTTATTGTATACAAAAAACACACACACACAAAAAAAGAAAATAACAAATGTACAAAAGGCGGCCTTATTGCTAAACAGCAATCTCTTCCAGGCAACCTAGGACCAGGGAAGTATTAAAAGGAGATTTAAATATAGGATGGGTGCAGTAATTGGATAGGACAATAGGCTATAACTAGTTTAAGTTAAGGAATCTTTGACAGGAAGTGAACACGGACTTGATTCTTAAAGGAGTCCAGCGTTCACGATCTCCTAATACCCTCCGGGAGAGAGTTCCACAACCGGACAGCATAAGCCGAAAAAGAATATGAAAAAAAGTCTGTATATCCAGACGGTCGGTATATCCAGACTCAGATTAAAATTGGAAGGCAAGGCACGACATGACGAATGGGATCAAAAAGAGAACAAAGATTTAAGGTAGGATGGAGATGTTGGAAGGTACAAAATATTGTTGTATATTGTTGTGATTAGTTTACATTAACTTGTATTTTTGTTAAACACATTTTTTTTTTGTTTAAATATTACTCTATGTAAAAAATATACATCAACTGCCGTGAAGAATGCCTCTTTGACTCCTTATTACGATAGACTGAAATTGATTCTAACCAAAATGACTTGCTCATTTGATTATATTATTAATTATCAAACAATCTGATTTAATTAATGCAACAAATGGCTGAAATGGGCGAATAGTGTACGGTACATCCGTGGTCATCCTGATAGGGGTAGTGATTTTGTCCGTTTGTTAGATGGTAGCCTCTTTCAGCTTGTATTTATCTTATATATTAACATATTTTACTTTAGTAACACTAAAGTTTTGTAGCCATCTTATAATAGAAGTGAAGTGACTTCTAGCCGAACCATACCCAATTTCATCTGAGAAAGAAACAAATTTTATTTTAAATCCATTACAGTATATTATTATAGATGCTAGATAACATTATAATTATTATTATTCTAAACTTTAACTTAAAACTCAAAAAACGTTGATAAATATGGATTTTGAATGTTGTAATGTTCACAACATAATCTATAGGAAAAGTAATACTTAAAGAAACAGATATATTTTACTTTTTAAACTGTTACATTTGAATAATATGTAATATTAACTTCTTTGCTACCTACTTATTTAAATTTTAAAACATCAATCGTGAATGTAACTACAGAAAATACCTTATATTCACATTTATTACTTATATTTACCGAATTATATTAACGCTATTCCATCATCCTTCCATATATATCCGTTCTGAATTAAAGAATCGCAAAATAAGCTAGCTACCAACTTGATTTCAAATAGACGGAATTCTTGGAAAATATTAAGAAATGCACCCAACAATAGCGAGTGTAAAAAGCTCTAGAGTGCAGTTAATATTTCTTTACAAGAACATTTATGTTTTAAAAATTCTTTGTGAGGCAAACCGCGACGACAATGCACTCTGAATTTTTTGCTCACTTTCTTCTTGCACACAGGCTATTGTGATGGCAGCGGTCTTATGAATCTCCAGAGATAAGTGGTAGGCGACTGCGTTTTTTCATGAAAACTGTATTTAAATAGCAATTTTAGCCTTTTAAATAGAATTGGACTATATAAATATAAGTCACAGTATCCACCGATTTCATTGTCATATATTTACATTTGAACCGGAATACGAAAATTCCTATTAAGAACCAGAAATAATTAAAACAGAAAAACCCCAAACAAACCATCCAGGCTTAGTCTCCTTGTAAAACAATTTTAGAAAATTTTCTCCAGTTTATCATTTTCTCTTCATATTTTCAAGTAAATGCCTTATAATGCGGTTAACGAGGAATTTCCTTCCGCGGATGCTCCGATTTGAGAATAAGCTCCTTGACAAGGTTTTCTTCGATAAGTGCAGGATGGCGTTCTTCAAGTTTCGACAACGTATTTGTAATAATTCTGCGGTATCGCAGGCGTCCGTAGACAACGGTGACCGCTTCTCGCTAGACAGGTCGAAAAACTTCTTGCCTCTATTATGGTATAAAAATAAAGATAATTTACTTTTATAAAATTTTACAAAAAAGTTTTACAGCAGCCTTGAAAGAATTGATTTTTCTATATATTCGTTCTTCGTATAAGGTTTCTCGCGCTGGATCCGCGTAATAGAGATGTTATGACTTATTTTTTTCGTATTTTATTAACTAGCTGTTGTACCCACGACTAAAAAGAATTTTTTGACGTGACAACATCTTAAATTAGGTTGCGGCTGGGAGTCACTTATGAAAAAGTGTAACGCTCGGTAACGTTACGATGAGTCACCGAACGAGAGAGAGGCCCGCCGAATGCCTTGCGTCTCTCTCCCACTCAACTATGATCGGTCTGCCGCGCGCGCAGCACTAGAGAATTAGGCGCATTGAATCGGCGCATGCTTGTGTCTCTGTCTTTGTCTTTCTCGAACGTTCTTGGCGTTGGAAAAACAAGAAAGCGTCATAATACAAGTTCACACGTGTGGTTAAAGTATCGTCAGCTGTGTCTGTAGTGAAAATGTGGAGTGATTAGATTCGTCATTTACAACAACTACAACAATAAAGGTAAATAATTGTACACTGATATTTCATTATCGTAAACTATGATTGATTGATTAATTGTTAGATTGACACAAAAGTTGAGAAACTGAGTTTATAGGTTATGTCATACTATTGATAAATGTTGATAGTGTTAAGTAAATTATTAGTTTAAAATTAATTAATTAATTAATTATTATTTTACAAATTTTCATTAATTTCAAATGAGAAAAAGACGTTGTCACGTAAAATCTTTTTTTGCATTTTTATTATAAATGGCGTGCGCGTAAGCTGCATATTGTAATATCTTCATGCTTAATGTCATGGCAAAAAATTTAATCTAAAATAAAAGTAGCTTAAGTTACTCCTTATTACATCAACTACCTGCCAATAAAAGTCTTGTCAAAATCGGTTGAGTCATTACACAGATTGACCAGAACAAACAGAGAGATAGGGACACGACACTCCAATTTTATTTATATTTATATTCTAATGTATTTTTTATTTATTTAATGAAATAATTGGATTTTTACAAATAAATCACTAAAAGTTTGAGTACAAGATCTTTATTCCACAGGGAATTCAAACAGAATTCAATTCACTAATGTTTACTTTGCAACAATACTTCATACAAATAAATCACTAGATATAGAAGTACAAAATCTTCATTTCACATGGAATTTAAACAAAATTCAATTCACTAATGTTTACTACTATGCAACAATATTTTATACAAATAAATCACTAGAAATATAAGTACAAAATCTTCATTTCACATGGAGTTTAAACAAAATTCAATTCACTAATGTTTACTATGCAACAATATTTTATACAAATAAATCACTAGAAATATAAGTACAAAATCTTCATTTCACATGGAATTTAAACAAAATTCAATTCACAAATGTTTACTATACAACAATATTTTATACCAATAAATCACTAGAAGTATGAGTACAAAATCTTTATTTCACATGGAGTTTAAACAAAATTCAATTCACTAATGTTAACTAGGCAACAATATTACTGTCAATTCTATCAATTCAGATATATAGAATGACTTGAAAATATAAAAGAACTTAAATTAATATAGGTACAGGCAGGGTTTATAGGTCCGTTTGATCGATATTGGTTTTAAGTTGAAATTTATAATGTAAAACATTAAAAGAGGGTATTCCGAGGATAAAAAGAAATCAGTATTCCGGTAGTCCTTCAGGAGTCCTTCAGGAACTGGTCCAGGCAACTGGTAACCGTGGTTAGATGGCCGTGTTTGGGTTAGTTTACTCTCTGTCCTTGGCTTACCAAGTCGCCGTCTTCAATTAGAATTTAAGGTAGATCAACGGTCTATTTAATGCAGCTGGGTCACTTGGAAGTCCCTGGGTGACGAGGGTTAATGTTCAGCCCAAATATAGTTCCCTTTCTTTCGGGATGATTGTCTTTTTTGCTCTAATTTATATTCGGTGAAAGCAGATCTATTTCGTCAGTCTATATATAGACTCCTTCTCTTTTGTAGCAGAGCTCGGCCTCAACAGCCGAATAAAGTATTTTCAATTATTTAAATTAGAACAGTGAATAGCTAAGTTGTTACTTATTGATCACAGCTATTGATCCAAAACCAAATATCCGCTAATCACTGCCACAGATTAGTGTGTATCATTTTTTTTTATTAAGTTTTTAATTTTTTAGTTAGGCAAAGGACACAATCTATGCTAGCCCGAGCAATCTAGCCTGAATCTGTTAATCTGTAGAAGGATTAATATTTCTTTATTAGTCCTCACAGCTAGGTCCAGCTTACAGACTCAATTGCCACAGACAAACATTTGCCTGAGGAATAATAAAAATAAGGTTAAACGACTACACTTATGATGATCAACCGCGATTCAACTTTTCATTGACATAAGACTATTCTTTTAAACTACTAATTGTGACATTATAATATTTTAATATTTTTTTAGGGGAGTGTGTGGGATTACTGATTAAAATACTATCTTTGTAGACGACGCTTGGCTAGACTTGGTTGCTTAATTTGCGCCATAGACAATGGTGTTAGGATCATGATTAGCGGTCCACTCTATGGAACTGTCCATGTCATCTATTAAAATTGTCAATGTCAAAGTAACAATTAGACGTAAACATAACCAATGCGAGATACAATTGTAAAAGTGATTTTAATCCATATGAATAAAACATGTCTTTAATAGTACTTAAAATCAGTGAGAAAAACAGTGTTACAGTATATAATATTGTCCCATCGACCACGTTCGATTTGTAAGGTAAACATGTGGTATAAATCTTGGGTTTACTGTAGCATTGTGTCTTCCTAATAATAAACAAGAGGTATTAAGTTCAAGGCTTTCTATACCATATTACTTTTGGTATTGCAAGCGTAAAGCTATAGTTGTTACTTTCATGTGCCTGACTTGGTTATGTTTTAAATTAGTAATATAAGAAACCAGACGTAACGAAGAGTTGTAACAATATTCCAATGATATTATATTATGTGATGTTTTTAATTATTGTGTACGAATTAATTATTCAAACCTTATATAATGTTTCAATATCTTAATTGTCACTCCTAAAAAAGAAATCAATTAAAAAACATATTGATAAGGCTAACAAAAAGGTGACCAGCAAAACAACAAGTACCTTTAGGTTGTGTTGGGCTAGACTCTGGCCCAAGTTGGAGGCTGTACTGCCCACCAAGTTAAGGTGGGTAAGGTACACACCGGGATCCGGGGAGTGGGCGTGGCATTCGCGACGGTCCCGGTGGAGGTGGCCGCTCGCTTGGCCAAAACCGAGCGAGCAGAGGTTGGGTGGAGTCATTCGCTGTCAAGATCGCCCCGAGTGCGCACGTCTCATGTCACTTCTCCCTTGCTTTTCGATGTTTTCGAAATTCATTACATCCAATATTTTCTTTACTTACTCACTGTGCTCTTGATAGCGAATTCTTCTGTGCAGTACGAGCTTCGCTGTGCAGACGCCAGTGTTCGAGGTCATTCGATCGTTTCTGGTGCCCCTGGGCGCCTCCAACGGTTGGAAGACAACGTCACTGCTTGGGTTGGTGGATACCTTACGGTGCCAACGAAGCCAACCGACGTCTAGCCTAGAACGTCGTCGTGTCTCCTGACACGGCAAATCTAGAAGACCGGAGCCCATTGCACTAGGGCATTGCGTCCCTAGGGTGAAGGTACACGGGCATTCCCCGGGAGTGTCCGTTACGGTCGTCCCCCCCTCCCCCCTGCCTCCTCAGGCAGGGGAGTAAACCGCGTCTCCTTGATAGGTCGCGCCCTCCGCGCCTTCTGCGCCCCGCACCGCGCGTTTCGCGCATTGGCGGGTTTCCCCGCGCCTTCTGCGCACTAAAATTGAGTCATAACCCTTTAAATTCAATCGCGATGGACGCCGACCAATCCGTCGCTACCTCTGCCGAACCCGATCCGATTTTCGAAGTCGTCTTTAATTCTCAGACTCAACTTTTGAGTCAACTTGGTTATAACCGCGATCCGCGAATTACTAACATAGTCACCCAAACATCTGGCCAAGTTGCTGAACAGATTCGTTCCTTCCTAAATTCCATGACCCTCCAATTCAATGCCAAATTAGAGGCTTTTCGCAACCAACTTACCCAACATAGGGAAGCATCTACAGTCCCCACAACTTGCAATCAACCGATTGACCCTACCCCGTCCTCTTCCGAAATTGCGCCTACACCGACTATTGTCGATGAAAAGCGTGAAAATCCCAAGCGCCCTATGCGCTCGCCATCCCCACAAGGGGTTGACACCCCAACCACCCCCGCCGACGCGGAACTCTCCGCTGACGGTGGTTTCCTTCCCGTAGTTCGACGCAAGTCGAACAAAAAGAAGCGGCGCAACACTCAGGTTGCGCTGCCTGTCCCCACCCCATCCGACCCACCCCCGTCCCCTATGGACGTGGTGGTGGACCCACCAACCACCCCGTCAACACCCAATTCACCACCCACCCATCCAAAACCCATTGCTTCATCGGGGGCCAAAAAGCCCACGACTCCCAAACCCCCTACTGTCCGTCCGGACAAAATCCCAACGGTCCATCTGACCGATAAAGCCTGCTGGGCCACTCTCCGCGTTCAGCTTCAATCGGCCAATATTTATTGGTCGAAAATCCAGAACCGTCCCGATAGTTTTGTACTAACCACCGACACCCTCGAGGCATACCGTGCTCTCACGGCACACCTCCGCTCCCGTCAAATACCCTTCTTTACCTTTGCGCTCGAAAGCGAGCGTAAAATCAAATTTATCCTCCGTGGGGTCCCTGCGGAATTCACAGAGGAGGAAGTCCTAGCTAGCCTTGTTGATCAAGGCTATCCCGTTACCGGTGTACACCGGCTCCACCACCGGGATGGCAAACCCATCCCACTCGTCCAAATCATCCTTAGTCCTTCGGACAAGGCGCGCTCCTTACCCCAAGACACAACCCTTACGGTTGTGGATATCCCCGGCATTCGTGTCGAACTCCCGTACTCCAAAGGCCCCGCGCAGTGCAACCGCTGTCAGCGGTACGGCCACGCGGGTGCCAACTGCCTAGCCCGTCCTCGTTGCGTGAAATGCCTCGGCGATCACGCAACTTCCGAATGTTCACGGAAACGTGACAATCCTGAATCCATGTCCACTCCCCCAGCCTGTGTGCTGTGCGGCCAAACTGGCCATACAGCAAACTGGAAGGGCTGTCCTAAAGCTCCTCGCTTTAAACCCACCATCCCGCCTAAAGCGTCTCGCCCCTCCGCCCCTCAAAGGACAGATGCCAATTTTCCGGCTCCGCCCAAATCTGCCCCCTCAACCCTGACTCCTGCTCAGGTTTGGGGTCCCACTCCTCCTACGGCCCCTCAGGCCACCACCCCCCCGCCAACCCGGGGCGTTCGTAGCCCAGCGGCCGCGCTCGCCTCTCACACCCAGCTACGCGATAATGCCTATCGTGAGTATCAGCTGGCAATGGCTAAGGCCACTTCGGCCCTTAGCCAGGTCAAAATTACTTTGGAGTACGCTCCATTATTCGAGGCATTTCCTGACCTTACCCCCTATTCAATGTCGCCTTAAGCGACTAACCTTTCACCAAGTTCTTAATGTGACCTCCGCAGGGACCTCTATTCCCAACGAACTGTCTCCTTGCTAGCACTCTCTTTTAATCAATATCTCAATCGAGCCCTTCAGGCAATAATTAATATTCGGCAGAGGATGTGTGGATCGGAACGTATTCTTAGCGACTCCCTTAACCAATAAATACAGGACCTTCCAGACCTGTAGCGGCGGCGTCTGAGCCGTCGCCTCCCTTGTCACCGCTAATCGGCAGCCTTCTGCTTAGCCACGAGTAGGTTCTCTGTCAATATAGGCCGGTCCCACTTTGGTGAACCGCGCCTCTTCTAGCGCCTATGCCCTCTCCATGGGGCAGCGCTATCCGTGCCTCTCCTGAGGTGCGGCTCTCGTCAATATAAGCCAGTAGGGTCTCTAGGACCAAAGGCTCAGGCTGAGTTTAGTCGGTAGGTCTGTTGGGTCGAGCCGCCTCGATTCACCAGGAGTCCGATATAATCAACGCATCCCTGCTTGCCTGTTGCGTTGGTATCCATGAGGATTCTCAGCCTCCTCTCCTGAGGAAAAAAAAAAAAAAAAAAAGTTGGGTGGAGTGCTGTCTCCATCCAACCATTGCAGATGAAGCCCATGCGGTGCTTCAGGTGCATGGCGTTGGGTCATCCCTATCAACGTTGCCCCTCGGCGAAGGACCGCAGTGGGCTTTGTTTCCGTTGTGGTGAGGAGGGGCACAAAGCGGTGGAGTGTACTGCGGCACACAAATGTGCCGTGTGTGAGGACGCAAAGCGTTCCTCGAACCATCGGATGGGGGGAGCTAATTGCAACCCTGCTCCGGTGAGGGGACGCTTAATACCGAGGATGGCGGCACTAAATGCTAGTGCCGCGAAGGAGAAACCGCCGCAATCTCCAGCGGCGTCGTCGTCATCCCTGGAGTCTATGGAATTAACTTCCTAGGCTCCTGGGCCGCAGGTAGATAGCAGGTGAAGGCGAGCGAGTGAAAGCTTGCCGCCTAGTGATCCTGTCGGGAAGGCAGCGTTGTGATGCCTCTCTACCTGGGGATTGTCCTGGTGTCTGGGACAATCCCCCCTTGGCGAAGGCTCGGCCGATCAAGGTCGAGCTGGCTCGGGAGCGTGTGGCGATAGAATCGCGAAAGCGCACCCCGCCACGCGCCCCGATATGGGCTGGAAGGACACCGGGGGGTTTTTAGTGGGTAGGCCGGTCTTCTACCGGAGAGCCCCACTCACGGCCGCGCCTAGCCAGCGCGGTGACAAGGTGCATAAGGTGCATTTTCCCCCCGCAAAAAAAAAAAAAGGTTATACCTCATCACGATCCTAATTAAAATGTTACTGTAATTATAAAAAAGTCTCGAATGTTAAGGTTGTTTATTGTTCTACGTTGTGTCAAAATTGCCGGCTAGGCGACTAATAATGCATTTTATGATACTTATGTCGTTCGTATATCAGCTATTACTAATGGAAATGCAAAGCTTAACATGGTGTTGATTTTAAAATAAAAATGTATTTAACACTTATTGTATAAATATACGAAATCAAACATTTTAATATTAACATAAATTCGGTAGCCAAATTTAAAATGTACCCTCCGTCTTCACCGCCGTCTAACTCTAGATAACGGGGAGGAATTGTTCAGTGAAATATTTAATAACAGAACAATGCTGCAGCCGGAACGGTTGATTGTAAATCCAGGATTAGGCAAACCACGCTTAACCGCGAGACGTTAAGCGGCGTCGAATAAAAGCGAAGCCTTTTGTTGGCCCTAAATAGTTATTCCGATAAAGGATTTGTTTTGCACGGACGCAGCACACAATAGTTCTATTTATCTCTCTAGAAATTTCGTAAAGTAGCTACGAATTCTGTGTTATCGTTTTTATGTAAGTTGTATGCAACGATATCTATAATATTAGTATTATAAATGGTATTAACATGATAAGTGAATAATATTATAATATAAAAAAGAAAACAGAAAATAGGATTATTGTTCAGCTCGGATTTCTCAGTCGACGAACGAATTTTCTTATTTTTCTATAGCTTGTAAAATATGTACAGTTTTAAAAAACTTACTTATATTTGCATATATTTTTTTGAGAAAGAAGTTCAATAGTCAACTACATAATATTTTTGGATAATTGTTTCTGTCGTCTGTTTTAATTTTACGTCAATATGTGTATGTAAAGATCTATTTACATCATTTGAAACTAACAAATTAATGCTCGCGTTCAAAACGCAATAAAACATGGCGGGGGAGCTTGCCAAAGTCGAGAGGCGTTACGAATTTAATGTGAGCGCCAAAAGGAACTGGCTAGTCTCAAACGGAAAATGCAACAGAAAAAGCTGAGCACGCGTTTGTAAAAATGTAAATTTTATTGCCTAAAAGCGAGTCCCGCACATATAAATATTTTAGCTCTTGATTTTTCACACGACCGATTATTAGTCGTCGAGTTGAACGAAATACTCATTTGAACGACATATAACTGACATAAAATCGTTACTACACCTGTTGTCGCCATCTCTGAGGTCCCGGATTCGTGTCCCGTTGGGGGCCTGTATGATGAATGCGAGCATTTGTATTTTAATCATGGTTGTTAATATAAATTTCTATCAAAAATATTTATATATGTATATCTATCCATTACCCTAGTTCCTATAACACAAACCTTATAGAGCTTACTTTAAGCTAGGCTAATTAGTGTAAATGTAACAAAAATATTTATCTATATTTAGATTAATTATCATGACAATGGATTAAATTTAATAACAATATTGTCATACACTATGTAAATTATATTATACTTTCAAGTTATTTATGTTCAAGATCTGCACGTCATAAAATGTACATAATATCCAATTAAAAACCGGGTATTAAAAAAATTGCGTCCTTAACCGAGTACTTATACAATTGAATATGTTACTGCATTTTCCAGCCTTAACTTAATATAAAGTACCCCTTATTATATTTTATTTATTGACTGAACATTGACGAAGAATTAATTAAACAACACACTTATTCAAATAAAACTCATGGTAGTTGTACTATTCCACCTATATACCTCGGTAGTCCAGTGATTAGTACACCGGTTTCAACGTGTCGGCAGCTCTGAAGTCCCGGGTTCGAGTTACGATGCGATCAGATGTTTACCTTAGTCATGGTTGTTAATATATATTTTAAATAAAAATATTTACATATTCATAACAAATGTATGTCTATCCGTTACCATGGGTCTCGTAACAGATTACATGGCGGTCGAATCGCGAAAGCGCATCCCGCCATGTGTCCCGTATATGGGCCTCGGGACCTCGGGGGGGGGGGGGGGGTTAGTGGGTAGGCCGGTCCTCTATGACCGGAGAGTCCCACACACGGTCGCGCCTTGCCAGCTCGGTGTCATGATGCATAAGGTCGCATTCCCCCCCCTCAAATAAAAAAAAAGGTCTCATAACACAATCTAATTGGTATCAGTGTGAAAGTGGCAGAATAGCAAACTGTGATACGAGCTGTGATGTGAACGAAACGTAATTTCGATATTTTATGCCGAGGGTAAACAATTACAACTGCATTCAACCTGCCCTAATCCTATTCTTATTGGGATTGAGCTGTCTATTCACGAACTTACTTCTTCGCTTCTGGACTGCCTGGTACCTATCTAGGATCGAGCATTTTAACTCCCTTAAACGTGCACGTCGGAAGTGGGAAATCAACTACGAACTACGCGCTACCGAACACTCGTTTCGTGTAATCTCAACAAATACGGACACTACTTACTGCTACTAAAATCTGTCACATGCGAGTCGCTAAACTCAATTGCACACTGGGCATGCGCCGCAGATCAAAGGCCGCCAGTGACACCGTAATAATTAATATTTTATAACGAATGTGTCACGGGCAGGTGAATTCGAAGCTGATTTCCGTATCTGCTCGAACCTCGCCTAACGTTTAAACGTTTTGAAATTAAACAGGTTGTTTTTTTCAGCTTTCAAACATAATTGAGTGTTGCGTCTTCGTCAATAGGTCTGAATTTGTTCGGCAAGGATTAAGCTTACATTCTCAGATTTACTTTAGGGGATTTGTGATGATGTATAGTAAAATTTTAACAACAGATTTTACTGTACCATTATTATATATTATCAACAAAATAATTGTCTAAACACAACCTAAATACTCGCATACTACTTAAATGCTTATACCAATTAATAGTCATTCCTTAAGCAATTTACGAATATAATAAGAGCGCACTAATAACTAAAGCTAATTATTTTACCTAATTAATCCGAAATTTAAAAATTTCGTAGATATATCCAAACATTTTTCGATAATAGTTGCATTGTAAATTACTAAATTTATGTTATAAGATCATAAATTTATTTTGTTTATATTTTATTAAATAAAGAGAATTATCAATTTGATATCAGTAATCTATGGTTATTGACTATTTACTATTTTTTATTCAATTCTATCTACCTCTTGTAGTGGTACTTACTAGTGGTACCAATTATTTCAATTAAAGATCTCTTGTGTCCGCTTTTTTGGAAAAAAGGTTAAAAAGTATTTCTGTGCCAAACTGTTAATGAGGTTTTCTTTTTATAATTGTTGTTTTTGTTAATTCAGTTTACTTTTTTCGCCACTAAATATAAAAGTTACACAGTACACTGTGGGAATAGCGGAATTACATTTATAAATTTCACAATACACTGTGGGTATAGCGGAATTACATATATTAGTTGCACAATACACTGTGCGTAAAGCGGAATTACCTACATATATTAGTTGCACGATACAGTTTACTTTTTTCGCAACTAAACATAAAAGTTACACAGTACACTGTGGGAATAGCGGAATTACATTTATAAATTACACAATACACTGTGGGTATAGCGGAATTACATATATTAGTTGCACAATACACTGTGGGTAAAGCGGAATTACATATATTAGTTGCACGATACAGTTTACTTTTTTCGCAACTAAACATAAAAGTTACACAGTACACTGTGGGAATAGCGGAATTACATTTATAAATTACACAATACACTGTGGGTATAGCGGAATTACATATATTAGTTGCACAATACACTGTGGGTAAAGCGGAATTACATATATTAGTTGCACGATACAGTTTACTTTTTTCGCAACTAAACATAAAAGTTACACAGTACACTGTGGGAATAGCGGAATTACATTTATAAATTACACAATACACTGTGGTATAGCGGAATTACATATATTAGTTGCACAATACACTGTGGGTAAAGCGGAATTACATATATTAGTTGCACGATACAATTTACTTTTTTCGCAACTAAACATAAAAGTTACACAGTACACTGTGGGAATAGCGGAATTACATTTATAAATTACACAATACACTGTGGGTATAGCGGAATTACATATATTAGTTGCACAATACACTGTGGGTAAAGCGGAATTACATATATTAGTTGCACGATACACTGTGAGAATAGCATTAGCGACGGTGTGACAGTCGCCCTGTGCATCTACGTCAACGTCCCAGAAACGTGCCTCCTTATGCGTCGTTAATCTTGTTTATTGTACTATTTATTACGAATGAGCGGGATCGGGTGCGGTTTCGAGGCGACGCAAAATTTTTAAATCACCGTTCAAAAGATAACACAGTTTAGAGTTTGTTCTTTGTAATGGAGTTTTGGAATGGTCTATTTTTTGTGAGTGTTCTTTAGTATGTTGTTAGGCTTTTTGAAATATATCTGTCTTTTGAGATACCCCGGAAGTTGTGGCCGGGATATGGATCTACAAAGCATGGGAAGTGATGTAATGAGGTAGCTGATGGAAAATTACCAATAACAAGGTTACTCACTTGCTACATAAAAAGGGACGACAAAGATGTACCCGTTTAGTGACAGCAGTATGTCTATGGAACATGTTGCCAGTGAACTGTTTGCGAGAGTTTATCTATACTATCTTTAAGAATAAAAAAAGCTATTTATTAAAGGAGATGTCCTCTTATTACAAGGAGGTTGGTTTTTTGTGATCAGCGTTAACTAACAAACACCAAACTACATTAAATTGAAAGCCGAAAAAATATGAAGTATGAAACAAATAAAAGAAATATTTTTACCACCCCCAATTATTTTAAAATAAATAAAACATAAACATAAACATAATAAGAAATATTTCATATGGCAACATCTTAATGATGTTTTTATTAATCTGTGACTACCGGTATCTTACTCTATGTCACAGATTAATATGCTATTGCTGATCTGATCATAATCATAAAATCAAAACTATGACATTGACAGCAGGTGTCTGACTTGTCAGTTGATTTTTTATTAATATTTTTTTTCTGGCTTTAGATAACATACATTAAGTAACATAGCAGTCCCTATATTTTGTTAGTTAAAAACTTCTCAAAATTAGAAATATTCGGTTCTTTAAAGCAATTATGTATGTATTTAGATTTTTAAAAGGCTTGTTGATAATTTTTTTTAAGCAATGTGTAATTATTGCATTGAAGATATTTCGTTTTTTATTATACTAGAATACGAATTATTAAAAATCGGGGGTCTTGAAAATAACATGACTTACGGCGATTACTTTCTTTTAGAGCCTTCTATCCAAATATATCAAATTTACCCGAGTTAGTTACTATAAACCAATATGGGACATTTCCTTTCTAGTTTTTAAGTTTCTGGTTAAGATGCGTACAACCAAATTTGATCTACTTAAGATAATTTTTCAAAATTTTTCATCTATTTTATATTTTACATTTTTATTCTAAATCAAATGTTGCACATATTATTGATTTGTCTTTGAAGTTAGTATATACAGTGTGTTAGGGATCGGACTTCCGATACTTTACCAACATGTTGTATGTTAAGTTTTATCGACAAAAACCTATACAAATGGGGGTCGCATCCCTCACCCCTATGAATGAGAGCTATTTTAAAATTTTATTTCTCGTATTTTAAGGAGTTTATTAAATCTTGCTGTTTTACGATTTTATTTGGTCTACATACACAAAAGTGGCCTTATTTCAAAGTTAATGAGCTGTGCTAGCATTTAACAATAAATTTCATAAGAAATTCTTTACAATAATAAACAAAATCCTTTGATTTAGACGGAAAACTGGATAAAATTATCTATTTTTTTTTAGTTATTGGGCTCTACCTAAAATTCCGGGCCCTTGACATATCATTTTTTAAGTTTTAATTTATTGGCAATGAGTTGAGCTTGTAAATAAACCTAAAATAAGTACCGCTAAACAGGCAAATAGTTAAGAAACGGGTCTAACAAAACAAGTCAAAATTGACAAAAAAAACCCTATTCATAAGAAGGTAATATTTCTATTGTTTCTGAGAAAGAGAGGTACTTTTGAACCAAAAGCGTGTTACATTGTGATAGCTTGAGGAAAATGTTGTGTTGTATTAAATGTAACACGCTTTTATTTATAAATGGGGACTATGATAAAGAGGGGGGACGAGATTGAATAATTATGTATGGTGAAAAGTTTTAATGTTAATAATTTATTTTTAACATTTTAGTTCATTTTATAAACAAATAATAAAAGCTTGTTATTAAAAAGGTTTTTTTTTCTTTAATTTTTTCTCTCTATATTTTTACAGAGTTGTCAATTAGAAACTGCCTCAAGCCTCAAGTAAATAGTCTGAACACAACTTCCTTTCACTATATTAAACAAATTCACGTGATATCTTTATAATTCACATGATATCTTTATATACTATTGCCTAACCTAAATTAATTGTTTAACTGTCATATTGGCAAGCCAAAGCCAAGTCTAATTTTCAATTAGGAATTTTTACTAAAAGAGTTAATTCGACAATTTGACTTTTTAAGCTATTTTTTGAGCTTTTGTAACCTGCGATATGGCAATGTTTATTCTACAGATAAAATATAACTGACGATGAAAAATCTGCCCTAAAATACGTTTCAGACCAACCGCATTTTCTTAATCTTGTGAGATATGGGTGAAATTCTCTGGTGTTATTTGTTAAACTTTTTCCGGGCACGGCTTAGTTATCGATTGTGACAATTCTATTCCGTCAATAAAGATTGTATTATAACTGTATTTTATTTCTGGAACGTATATATAAAACCTTTCTATAGGTAGGATATATTAGAACCTACTTAAGTAAAATACATATGTTAATTTAAAAAAAAAAAACCTTTGTTTTGCAATCTTCCTTAACCGTTAGAGTGCTAAGCAGCGATTTTGCGCTGCGGCGATTTACATCGAAAAGTGCACGCACTTGTCTAAATGAGAGTGCTTTATTTGACACCATAATTTTTTGCTTTAGAGTAATCAAAATATGCATAGCATTTTCCAATAGATTTTTACAAAAATTGCTTAGCACTCAATCGGTTAAGCTATATACCACTACGCGACACTTTGACGCCATCAATATATCGTCGACAATTAACTAACGCCTATATGACGCAATACACAACCGCGCTGAAAACCTTATCTGGACTTTTATGAGAACATAACCCTAATTACAGCTTTACTTACACAGAAGCCTCGCAAATCGAATAAGTCAGCACATAATAGAATTTACGTTTGTTGTAAACGCTGAAACAAACATTTGCAGCGAGAGGACTGCGGACATTACAATTCGAATATTTAATTCATACCGTAGTAATTTATTTAGTGGTGACACGGGCACAAGGGACAAGACCCGACTGGAAATAAAATGGCAAATATCTATGGAGCGAGTTGATGTTTTGTTGCTGGAATGGACTTGATTTTGAACGTTAATAATTTAAATTTGAATTGTACATCGTGTAAATTAATAATTATTCCAATTTTCGTGCCTGTTATTCCCGCATACTAGTATTTGACGTCAACATGTGAATGCACGCCTTTTTTAAATAAAATCTTTAATCTTTACCTGATGGTATATAATACAAAAAAGATATGATAAGGCCTCATTTACGTTTATAAAGACTTACATTGTCAGACAATGCATATGTACATACATACCTATTCCTATTAATATAATTTTTATTTATTTATTTATTTCAACAAATGTATAATAAACGCGAAAATTGTATGTGATTTGAGTGTAAAGAAACTTTGCAATAATATAATTTATTTATCAAAATACTATATATATATATACATAGGCTACAATTTATAAGGATACTAGCTTCCGCCCGCGGCTTCGCTCGCGTGAAATTAGTTTCTATCAATCCTGGTCCCTTATGTCTAAGGTACCTAGATTCATGGTCTTATCTTCAATTCAACCCTTATTTCACCCCCACACTGGTAAAAACTTCAAAAAGCTAGAACAAGCGATTTTTTTGTTTCTTATGACGTGATATTTGACGAACTTGCATACTAACTTTCAACCCTTATTTCATCCCCTAGCTGGTCGAAATTTCAAAAATGCTAGAACAAATGTTTAATGATTTCTTATCAAGTGCTTAAATATAAAGTTTCATGGTTTTATCTTTTAAAATTAAGAAATCCCATACAAACTTTCAACCTCTATTTCAATCCCTTCATCCCTTTTTTCGAAATATAAAGTAGCCTATATTCTGTCTCAGGGTCTAAAGATTGTCTGTACCATATTTCATCAAAATCGGTTGCGAGGTTTAAGCGGGAAAGCGTAACAGACAGACAGACAGAGTTACTTTCGCATTTATAATATTAGTTGGGATTCGCCACGCTTATATAAGCTTCTTGAAATATCAACAAATGCGAATAAAGTTATTAAGCTTTATAGGATTTGATCTTAATCATCAATTATTATGCTTTTTTAGGGTTCCATACTAATTACCATAAAAACAAGACCCGTAAACAATCTCTTCGTTGTCCCTATCTGTCATGACCATTTTTCTCAAATTGAACTTCAAATATCAAACACCTGAGTGTTCTGCTGCAATTCCTTGCAGCAGAAAAAGTTGACGCAATTAAAATACACAACTTTTTATACATCGTGTACGCTGCATATTTTGACACGTGCAAAGGAAACAAAACACATAAAGTACTCGCGATTACTTAGTATTAAGAAATGTGGCATGTTATATTGTTATTGAAAACCATAAAATTATACTTCCACTAGCTGTGCCCGCGACTTCGTCCGCGTGGAATAGTTATTTTGCGCACCTCAGCTGTTACCCGATCTTGACAACGCGACATATCCAAATTTGGTACCATAAAAACGGTCATTGTGACTAAACCTTAAAAGATAGACATATGCCGTCGCGGACTTTTTTTTAGATCATGTATAGAGGAATAATTCTTTCATACATATTTTTTGTGTATCTTGAACCGTTTTCGCAGCGCACGCAAAGAAAGCCTTCAAAAATGAATAATTTTCCCCGTTTTTTACACATTTACCGCTCTATCTTTGCTCCTATTGGTCATAGCGTAATGTTATTTAGCCTATAGCCTTCCTCGATAAATGGACTATCCAACAAAAAAGAATTATTCAAATCGCACCAGTAGTTTCGGAGATTAGCGCGTTCAAACAAACAAACAAACAAACAAACAAACAAACTCTTCAGCTTTATATATTAGTATAGATAATAAAATAAATGTACGCATCTTGATATACAGATGCGGAGTTAATGCCCGAGACATTTTCTGGAATTCAACTATTCGTATGTTTTTTTTTTCGATTATAAACTTATTTGTAGTTGTTTAGTTCTGAATATATGTTATACTTCTCGCACTTGATTGATTTTCTTTACATTTGATATTAACATTGCTCTTGTACTGCAAGTATCACTGCAAAGCACTTCATCGAGATATTTATTCAATCCTTCATTAATATCAAAAAACGTTTAAACACTTGTCGGCATTGAAATTAGACCTACTCACATTAAATTAGAAACTAATCACATTAAAATATTTATGAAATAGATTTGAAACTATCTCTTCCATAATTTTGCTGTCGACGTTCAACGCAACCAAATGGAAACTGCACATAAATTCGGCGTAAATGTACAAATACTGCAATAGTTTTGGTGAAAATAATTTCGCTTGTCCACAAAGATCACGTTTGCCAACATATTATGATAGGCGGTAAATTAAATATGTTTTTATTGATACCCTTTATCTGCAATAGATGTCTATATATTTCAAGGTCTAAAATACAAATTTCAACATGTTATTACAAGGGTAAATAGGCAAGAGTCAACTGAGTGCGATAATAATTTCCTTCCCTTGAGATGTTGCCTTACCGATAAAATCTACGGGGACTATTCGCCTATAATGCTCGTTGGTCTATCATAATTCTCGCCTTTTACAAATGAATTCTCAATGTTTAAAATACCGCTGTAGACAATTTTTAAAAAATCCGGTCGTAACTAGCTTTGCCGGCTAGGGCCTGAAAAAGGTTGGTAAATTTTGAAGCCAGAGCGTGGAAGGATTAGGTTCATAGAGCGAATCAAACTGTCTTATTTCAGAAGTATTTATAGACATTTTCCTTATTCAATAGTTAATATTAAAAACTGAAAACTTTAAAGACGCTGAAATTTTTCAATTTTTATTTTATTCTCATTACATTACATATGTAATTTAAAACTTATGTATTAACTACACGCCATTACGCCTTATGAAGGCTAAACACGACCGCAAAAAGCTTCAATAATATTTGATTTAAAAATATATTCAAAAAGTATCAAAAAACATTTCTCTTCCTCTATTTAGGGTAACATACTAAGATTTTTCAAGATTGCTGCTATAAGCTTTCGTTAGACATTCTTTAATATAACTTTCTATCTTATCTGTATACATATAAATAAGATAGTTGCTAACTTGTTGAAGAATAATAGAATATTCCAATTTCGACTGTATTGTCTAATGAATTATGTATATATTTTTTTAAGAAAATGACTTTAAAATTAGTGTTAAGCCCAGTTTATTGTTCAGGTCAGGTCGTTAATACAGACTATTGTTTTATCGACCCCCAGGGATGGTGGATGACAGCTAATAACACTTAATCATTTCACGCCACCGATGCTCTCATCGGAACCAATAGCGGTCAATTTAAAAGTTTCATCGTTAAACTTTTTTAAATTCAGATTTTGTTACCAAAAAATTCATCATTCCAATATACTCGTATAAGCTTTGCACTGCCGCAAATGGTACGATTTCTATTCAAAGAGGTGTTTATTGCTTGACAATTTAAATATATATTTAATAAAGGTAAAAAATAAAGAGCTAAATAAGTAAAGTTTCTTTTTTTTAATGCAACGAGACAATTTTATTAATATTGAGAGTAGATTCTGATGCTCTATAAATAATTCACATTATCGATTGTATATATTTTTATTTCTTTACTAGGGTCGTCTGCTTGGATACGTCCATCTTACTGTATTTACGTATTTACTGTATTTACTTACTTATATATATAAATTGTAACACAGTATTTTTGTATTACAATTTTTATATACATAAGTAATTATAACAGTATGAAATACTAATCATAATCAAATGCATAATTTAAACACAAGAAAAAAAAAATAAACTTGCCGTTTCAACGTACAGGCTACAAAAAACTATCTTTCTAGAGTGTAAATATTTTTTCAACACACTTCCTCATAAAGTGGCTCTAATCCCATGGCAATTAGGCACATAATGACACCTATAATCAAACTGTGACTTTTTCATTACTATTATTCACGAGTGAGTAATTGTTTTTTTTTTTAATATTATTGGTTGAGTTACGCTTATATTTGCGCTAAAAAGCTATCCGCGAAAAGAAACCTCATTTTTTAGTCTATGGCCGATGCGCGCGCATAGGAAATCTACGTATTTTTTTCCGCCATTACGAAATTTATTAGTCTATGGCCGATGCGCACGCATAGGAAAACTAATTAATTTTTCCCGCCATTACGAAACATTTTTCACAACTCGTCTCGTTTTCTCTTTTGAAGTTATTTAGTTATTAATTAAGATGTCTGCAAATACAATTTATGCAGAAAATGGTATTTAAGTATTATTTTATTCAGAAGTGTGTTGAAAAACGTTGTATGATATACGTCTGTATTGATGATTACCGTCCTCGGCTCCATAAGACCCTCGCCTGACGGCTCGGGCCTCAATGCGCCTCACCGGTAATCACCAACATTACACACTTGTACCATAATGTACTATTACAACACACTTCCTCATAATGTGGCTCTAATCCCATGGCAATTAGGCACATAATGACACCTATAATCAAACTGTGACTTTTTCATTACTATTATTCACGAGTGAGTAATTGTTTTTTTTTTAATATTATTGGTTGAGTTACGCTTACATTTGCGCTAAAAAGCTATCCGCGAAAAGAAACCTCATTTTTTAGTCTATGGCCGATGCGCACTGTAACGGTGTATTTTTATTACATACGTGTATATAATATAAAGTATCTACCTACTTTTATGTATTTAATCTTACTTATTATATTAGACATATTCTTATTGTATTTATAAATAAATATAGTCAATAAACCATACCTATAATATACATTTATCAAATAGGCGCATAGTAAATAAACACGTAATTACTTCTATTGATTAAAACCTCCTGGTAGGTTTTAATCAATATTTTTAGACACATACTCGGTGACAGCGTTTCCCGGCGCTGGTGAAAATATTTCGATCTTTTTTTGTTTTTTTGCTTGGATTTGGCGTTTTTACAGCGGCTTGCTGAGATATGTTTATAAATGACAAATATTTTCAATAAAACGATATTAATACAATAAAAATATAGCATTTTATAGTGAATAAGATAAATGCAATATTAATTATATAAAAATTAATACTCAAAACAGTTATAACTTGTTGATCGGGTAAGTTTATATATTTTTCATAGAAATACAAAACCATATATATTTATGTTATTTTGTATATTTTATAAGTATTTATTAACACATAATTTATTATAATTGCAGTATGTACCACCAATTTGTATACGAAGATCTAAGCTGGATGTTTGTATTATATTACTTTTTTTATGGGTAAGCGCATTTGTTTTCTTTATATAGGTAGTATGCATATAGTTGTGTTTTGTTATACCTCGTCATGTGTTTTCGTATTTTTTAGGCGAGGCTGAGGAGGGATTATTTTGATATTGATATAACTATATCTTGATTATTAACATTATTTTGTTATCTGATAAATGATCTATTGATAATTGATCTATTGATGGATATATATTTTATTACTTAAATGCCTGTAAGTTATCTAACTAACTTACCTATTGATGTCTACATTCTCTGTGTGGTTCCGGAGTAGAATAGCACCACCCCTACACGGGTCTCGTAAAAGGCGAGTAATGTCTTTGGGGATGCATATTTTCATCTGTGCAGTATGGACTGGTCATGGGGGATCTGACCATGAGGTATGAGTTCGAAGGGCCGATGCTCCACTCATATCCTCGTGTATTTTTTGTAAGTATTTTCTTTGTATATAGAGTTTAGGTTTAGTTTGTTAGGTTAAGTAGTAGTATATAAGTTATGCACATAAATTGTATAGATATGTAAATTTTGTAAATTTTTATGTTGTTTAGTGTGTGACGCTGCGTGTGAGTAACATTTATGTAGATACTCATCACTAGGTTGTCAATCATAGTTATTGACTTATTTTGTGCCAATAGGACAGGGCAACCGGTTTTTAAGCCTACACCAGAGCGGTTGGTGACTCTTTAAATAAGCCTACACTAATAATACAAAAGACGGAGCGGATGGTGACTCTAAGGTTCGACCTTGAAGTTTTGACACAGAACTAATTCAATACTTTGTAAATAAAAAAAATGCATAATAATTTTATGTAAATTTATTTTTAAAGATGATGGATATGGTTTCTAGTTTTTTATTAAAGTTACCGTGTCTATCATTAAAGAAGCCAACACTTGAGTGGGTTATGACTCAACAAATAAGCCAACATTACATTATTTGCGATACAGGATTTTCCCATGAAAACCTCTTTTCTGCTTTGTGAAATGTTTTCAATCACTATTCCTGACTGTTGTTTAGGTATAGGTTTTGTATTGAATTTTGGTATTCCTGGAATTTCTACGTTACATCTTTAAGAACAAGTTAGTAGATTAAATAAAAACTATTTTGTTATTTTTTAAAAAAAGGTGGTGTAATAATGTGTATTTTTAATTTTTATTTTCAATTCTAATAGAGAGAGCAAATATTTTTCTAATCTATAGGAACCCATATTTTATACACTTAACTCTTTGTTGTCTGTTGTTGTGTTTTTCTAAATTTCTTGTAAATATATTTTGTTAATATCTTGTACTAGTTTTATTTTCTGATTGCAACACTGCCTTGTCTTAGCCGGGCCAGGGAGTGATGTGACAGCGCGCATAGGAAAACTAATTAATTTTTCCCGCCATTACGAAATTTATTAGTCTATAGCCGATGCGCGCGCATAGGAAAACTGATTAATTTTTCCCGCCATTACGAAACATTTTTCACAACTCGTCTCGTTTTCTCTTTTGAAGTTATTTAGTTAGTTATTAATTAAGATGTCTGCAAATACAATTTATGAAGAAAATGGTTTTTTATTTAAGTATTATTTTATTCAGAAGTGTGTTGAAAAACGTTGTATGATACACGTGTGTATTGATGATTACTGTCCTCGGCTCCTTAACCACCAACAACTTGTACCATAATGTACTAGTTTTCTCGTATAAATTGTAAACACATATATACATTGTATGATAACGACATAATTTATTGTAAATGTTGTTATTGCTTTTGATTAAGCTGATAAGTTTCTTGCGGCCATTCTTCTTATCAGCTAAAAAATACGTCCTGAATGGGAGGAACAAAAATTTGGACGATTCAAAAGAACTTCTATAAAGTCATATTTGAATAAAGTTAATTTTGATTTGATTACTTATTTGTACCTCAAAATGGCAGTGTGCATTACCAAGACCTGGAACCTCGCAATTTTGTCTACTGATAAATGTTAATTAACCGTTTGAGTGCTAAGCAATTTTTGTAAAAATCTATTGGAAAATACTATGCATATTTTGATTACTCTAAAGGAAAAAATTATGATGTCAAATAAAACACTCTCATTAAGACAAATATTAATCAATTTTAATAAATCTTTTTGGGTTATACAGAAAAAAGTGCGTCGCACTTTTCGTTCTTTCGTCGTTTCGTTAATAGATTCTAGGTTTTAATGCTCTGTAATTATTTCAGATTAGCAATTGTATAGGATTTTACTTATATACTGGCGTCATCTGCTAGGACAGCACCGTTTTACCTATTTCTACCTCAATATAGCAGTGTACGTATTACCTAGAACAAGAACCTCTCAAGCTATTAATAAGTGTAAATTGAAGAATTCTGAGTCACGACACTCTATAATCATATCAGATTATTAATTGCATATGCGTTTACTAGGGTCGTAGGGCTTGGATACCTCCTTCTTACCTATTTCTTCGGCATAATTGTTGTGTTCAGGCATCAAGGGAAAGAGATAGGGAAATTACTAAGTACTGTGACTTTACATCTTATGTTGGTAACGTAATACTTTTTGTGGGGGTGCTGCAAATCGTATGGGAATCGCATTTATTATCATCAAAGCACATAAAAATGCTTAACACAGAATAGATATTGAAAAATCTTCACCCGGCACTATTCGCCGACCGATTTCCATTTCGAAACCAGATTTCGTATTTTAGTCCCCGTAAAATATAGACTAACATGGTTTATCTCTGAAAATAGACTAGAACACAAGCTTTTGCGGACAGGGAATATTTCGCTCAGACAACCCCATTCATTGCAGCTGCTGGAGTTATTGTCGGATTTCAAATATCAATATTTTCTGTTCGCGAAACATTTTTTTTTTGTGTATATATAGCTACATTCTACATATATCATACTATGCACACGTTGTCAATTTGAATGTAACTCGACGTAGTTAATATTAAAATGACAAAAAAAACATTGCTTCTCTTTTAATATAGAATTTTAGCGAATTCACTTTTTGTATAACAACAAAATTAAATATTAATTATATAAAAACATGATTATTAATATATGTAATTTACTACAAATATCGAATTTTTATCGTTTTATATAAATAAGCGTGGTTGATAGGTAGAGGTGTGAAAATAATTATAATATATAGGTTCGTCCATAGGCTACGGTAGCCGCTTACGGTAACCGCTTACATCAGGCGGGTTGTAGGTCTGTTTGCCACCATCGTAGTATAAAAAAGAGAGGTGCTATAATAGTTATTTATGCAACTGTTGTATAATCAGGGGTAACACGAATAAACACGAATGTGGGTTTATCACACGAGGCGTAGCCGAGTGTGGTAATAGTATCACACGAGTGATTTAATACCTAATTATAACAGTTGCATGCAAGACTTTATCTACAATCATGATGTGAATCCTCTATAAAAGATTTCCAATATTCGGGTTGAAAAATGGCGGGACATAACACGATAAGACGAGAATCCGAAATAACGAATTAATCTACAATTTATTTTTCTTTTTTCGCGCGAAATGGCAAATAATACTGTTATGGAATTTGTATGAACTATAATAACTATTTGCTTTAGTAACACACGCGTTTTTTATGACCCGCTTTACATATTTAAAACCGGTGGAATTACATCAGCTTTATGCCTCGCCCCCCTCCCCTGAGAAGGCGAGCGCTCAGATGAAGCCGATAGGGCCCCAGGCTTTCTGCCCGGCCAAAGGCATTAGGCAGTGTTTAGTTGGTAGGCTGGCCTTCTGTCAGAGTCCAACATAACCACCCGCCGTAGACCGGGCGCGGGTGGTATCCGGTGCAAGGTCGTCCGAGCACCAGGGGGTTGTCATAGCGACCACTGTGGTGGCGTGCCCCCTATGAGGATTAACTGCCTCCTCCCGCGGGGAAAAAAAAACATCAGCTTTACGAGCAATGATGTTAAATATAAATAAATCATTATTTCCAGAAGGTATTGCTTGGCATATTGTTAACAACACAATATTCAAACACAAGTTTTCAACAAACAATATTCACGTCATTAGCAAGTAGGGCACAACTACTTTGTTTGTAAGTCGGTGTAACGTAACTTCGCGGTTTCGAGACTTACCCGAGTCGAGACTTTCTTGTGTATGTTTTTTAATAGTTATACATTTATTAAGCACTAGCCTTCACTCGCAGATTCTTGAGTTGGAAACTTTCAACTTCTTAGTACAATCTTTGAATCCCTGTTTCACCGCTTCAGACGTGTTCCAGTTTTTTCATATTAACATTTATATTAATTTAAAAGCTTAAATTTGCAAAATATTATTGTGTCAAATCTCAGTTCGATTTGCCTAATTGTTTCAACTGCAGGTTGACGGATGAGTCTGTGAATGTTGGTTTGATTAAACTAATCCGTTAACCCACAAAAGGTATCCAAATATTCTTTTTAAGTAATTTTTAATTTTAGTGTACAAACCCGTGCATTGTGTAGTTTTAAGTGCTCTTTAAGGTATATAGCATATTAGCATATTTCCCTGATGTCATTATGTATCTTGCCCCATATCTATCAGAAGGTGCTCCCAGTTTCAATACTACTGTGGCATAAGTCTTTTAAGTGCTGTGGTTTAAGTCCGTCTAATCCTCCTGCGGAAACACTTCGAAAAGACGTTATGACTTCAAAGACGTCCGGACATGAAATATTAAATGATGTATCATCGTTGTCTGTGTGTGATTTGGGGAGGTGAAGATTTGTATTTATTGTTAGCTGCTTTACTACCAGACTCAAAAAAGTTATGGAAAGAAGAAGAAAGAATTAAAGTGCGGCACTTGGTTTGTAACACCAGCCCTCCGCAGGTAGGTAGGGTTCGTAATAAGACCACCAAGTAGGAGGTACTAACATTTATTGTGCCCAAATATTTATAGTGGCTGCCTCACGTCTTGACTGTAAGTCCGGAGGTTAAAAGTGACACTGGCCTGAAGTTGCGGTGATGGATGGTGGGCCGCTGTAATCCAGGTCAATCTTCCTTCCAACTAGCGCTGGTGAACTTTTCCTTTTAATCTTCGGTATTAATTCTTCTTCTGTACTCTAAATTGTAGTACTAGATTGTAGTAGGTACTAAATTCCTGGAATACAGACAGCACGGATGTTAGCACTTTATTCGCGCCTAGTCACTACGCGTAGCTCAAAGGTCACAGTGTCACAGTAAAAGGAATGGAAAGGCATGCGTTAAATGAAACTAACAGCGATAGAAACACCTTACAATAAATACTTCCAATAAGCATGTAAAACTTACCCCAGCGGGAATTTATAACTGTGATACAAAAAGAATTCTTACATATCGAAATGAATTTCTATGCCATAGTCGTCAGGTGATAATGTAGTACGCGACTGCGCGCTGAGCGTCGGTAACTCGGCAACCAGTTTGACCGTTCGCCTAATACTGCGATAGATTTTTAGGAATGCGTGAGCGCAAAACACCGCAAATCCTTACGGGTCTGCGGTGTTGCGGTGCGGTTCCGCGTACTTGATGTTCCGTTTAATAATATGTTCATTTTGAAATTGTTTAAGTGTTAATTAGAATAATATATTTTATATTTTAAGTTATAATTTTTCAATATAGTTTTAGTACAACGGTACAATAGCTTAGTGGTTCCTTTTATACCACCGTCACGTCACTGAGCTTACCTTTTAAATTTGCAGAAGATAGACTCATTAACGGGCTTTCCACTGTAAAATCTTTAATTTGTTGCAAAAATACTACTCAAAAATTGAGGCTCTTCTATAGCATTTCACTTTATGCAGTTTTCGTTTATTCTAGTTGTCATAGATATTATTTGATGTTATTATCTCAACTAATATAAAATACAGCGTAAGGGAAGAATAATAAATGAAAAATAATAATTGTGCTCCGAATTTTCAGTAATTACTGCTTAAATTGCTTGTTATTAGGGTTGAGCCAATGGAAACGCGTGATCCACGAGGATTCCTTTTTAGAGTTGGTTTAACTTGTTTGAATTTTTCAGAAAGTGTGTCTGATATAAATTACTAACTGAAGCTTGTAACTTTATGGGTTAGTGACATTTTCTATAAAGAATATGAAAAACTCTCTGTCTTTTAAAGAAATGCACTTCGGACAGTTCATGGCATTGTACAAGATTTTTAAGTGATACGAGACGTCAATTACCAACTTCACCGTAATTCTTCGTAGTAACTAGTGCATAACCAAATGCCATAGATAAAAAATGTTTTAAAATTACTATATACAATAAAACACGCATAATCAATAGAACTTAATATTAATCAAACCTAACGCAAAATACATAATATAATATAAGATTGTAACGTGTTATTTTTTACTATTGTTTTCAGCACTATTTAATCAACAAGATACTTTTAATTTCTTTATTAATTTACAAATTTAATTCTTGTTTACATGTCCTATTAGGATTTTGTGACAGATATTTAGTTTTTTTTGTTAACCTTTTTAAGTGAAAGTAAGAGTGAAGGGATCGGAACCTGTACAGCCTCAGCATAAGTGCAACTCTTTTTTTTGTCTTAATAAATATTTCATAAATTTTACTTATAACAAGATGGACATAGGGACAAAACATTTAGTTTCTGTATTCATTTAATCAGCATACAGATGGTGTTGAGTCTGTGATAGGAGTTTTGGTTGGAATTGTAATTTAGAACTTAAATTTCAATATACAGATCTATGGTTTTAGAGGTTTGATAGGGTGAAGCCATGGACTGTTATGGTGAGCCTCAACATATTTTCATAACTAATATATACCTAATATTATCTATTAGGAGTTTACTTAAAACAAATTCTTTCGTTTTGGTTTATTGGAGTGGGTTTTCGTTTCTTTCTCCTTGTTGGACAATTCCGCCTTTTGTTCACTCGGTGATGCTTCCAATTCGGAACGTGACGGCTTGCTCTATGGCGATCCCTCCGTGGCTATTTATTGGCTATTTCGAGTCATGGCTGTCATTTTGACGTCGGCGAGGAGGACGCGAAGGATGGGTCTTTCGGCGTTCCTCTCCTGGCGGATGTGCCGCTTTAGGCCACCATGAAGATAAACTAATAGTTTTCTTTTTAATATCTTTCTTTAATATTTTTCAATAACGGCTTAATGCCGTAATTAATTTCGTCCTGCAATCCCAGATAATGGTGAGTTGTATTTTCTTCTTTGGTTCAACTTTAAAGATTTCCCCACATGTTCGTGGGATAGATATTTCATATTTTATACATTGTTGTAGGGTTCACGGTATACCTCGTAATCACCACAAATATAGGGCGTTTGGGCCGTTTCATCTCAACCTGACTTCATGCACCCAGCCATGCGGTGATGTAGGTTGTCGTACTTATCAACGGAAATCCCTGCCATCACCGATGGAATCTCAACGTATAAGGTGACCTCTTACCATTCTTACTATATTACGTGTGTGAACCACCGTATTTTGGACGAATTAATTTTTCTTGTGTGATATTCACCTTGGGTGACGGATGGAGGATGGCTCAGCTCAATAATAACTTTTAAAATTGTAATGTGTGCAACATACCGGGCCCATTGAAGTGGACTGTAATATATATATATATTTTCTTTTCTTTTTGATTTGTATTGAACTGTAATCTTTTAAAATTCTAATTGTGTTATCTTTTAAAATTGTAATTATAAACTTACATATATAAATTTCTTGGTTTAATTTTATCACCTAACCATTTGAAGGTCTGTTTGTATTTATGTGGAGGCGCCCATATCATTAATCCTAAATATCTACATATATCACCAGGTCGGTTCGATTCCGATAAGGATTATACCCACACCCTGATCTTAGCTGGCAAATTTCTTTTTTTTTAAACTATCATAAATAGAACGCTACAATTGGAGGAAATAAGAGGCCTAAATATTGGTATAGAGCCAATAAAAGTAACTTTACATCATACACTGAGTTAATTACACTACTCAGTGATGACTTTGATATTCCTGATTTAGACCATTTGTTGTTGCAAGAGATTCGTCAGAGAACTCAAGCAAAATCTGAGACAATTGTAGTATTTTTGTCAACTATTGTAGGCATGTTTTCACGTTTAAATAAACCTGTCTCAATTGAAGACCAATTGGACATCATTTTAAGAAATATTAGACCTGAATATAGTAGGGAACTTGCCTTGCATGATATTTCCTCTATAGATCAACTTAAATTTTTATGCAAGAAAATTGAGTTAGCCAAAGTGAAGGCAGACCAATTTTGTGAACCTAAATTGGGTAGCAACTCTAATGCACCTGATTATGTATACCTAAAGAAGAGTTTGAAAACTAAACCTTCATTTCAAAATATTTCTTATCATACTAAACAAGTAGCCTCAATAGAGCCAGGCCCTTCCGGCAGTGATCTTCCAAACATCTCTATTAATTCTAACCTTATTAAGCCTAAAACTTGTTTTAGATGTGGGATGTCTAATCATACCACCAGTCGGTGTTATAAATCAAAAGAAATTGTATGTTTTCGCTGTGGTAATAAGGGTGTACGTACTCCTGATTGTAAAAAGTGCACGGAATCAAAAAACTAATTGGCTCAGTCTTTTCTAGGTCTAAAAAGATTAATAATCCACCTATGTTCCATACGGAAAAGACTTATTTCGAACCTCCATAGAACGCTACAATTGGCGTACCCAACGTTAGGCCTGGAAGACTTCAAATGGTGGTGATTTAACTTTTGTTGTAATACACATCTTAATACTTGTACTTAAAAATATACATCTAGAACAGATGTAATCATATGTAATGTGTAATAATAATATTGTGTCTTAATTTCAAGCTTACCTAATTTAATCTAAATCACATATTTGTGTATTCTTAAGCGTTGTCTAGCTAACTAAATTTAATCTTAATCACATACTTATGTATCCTTAAGCGTGGACTAGCTTACTTAATTTAAACACATTTTTCTGTGTAATATTATGTGTCATCTAGTTTACTTAATTTTAAACACCTTTATTGTTTAAACTTAAACTTTAATTTTTTTTATATAATTAACTAACTGTTGTATTAAAACACAACTGTTATATTTTAATGTTTAACTATTTCATTGCATATTGTAATCATGGACTTTATCACTGCAGGATGTTCTGTTGAGTATCTCTTGAAAGATGAATTGTTACACGAACTCAGTATCAGACATTTACCAGCTGAACCATCTTCCTCAACGGACGACCTAAGGAAGTTCCTCAGACACACAGTGAAATTAGCCCGACGGGGAAGCCTCAAATCCATTGACCAGTTTGGTGTTTGTGACCAGTCTAAGGAGGTGACAATATGTACTCCGAAGGTTTCAGACATTGAAAGAGATATCCCGGGTGATAGTTGTACTGTATCTGGTCTGTTGAAAAGGTTAGTGTCTCGTAGTAATTATCTGTTGTGTAGGTTGTCAAGGGTAGACTCCAGATATAGTGGTACTCAAGTCTATTTTGATTTCGATATTGTTGCATCTCTAAGGTGAATCCCTGTCAAATTATGAAACTTAATTTCTTTTAAATAAATATCTTTGACTGAGAACTCAGTCATGTTCTCAGGTTTATTAAATGTCAACTTCATCTCAAATATTAACCTGCTTGGTAACTAATTTTGAATTAATGATTACACTGACATATGTAGTCAAAGTGTAATGCTAAACTTGCATCTATGTAATGCACTTCTATTAAAATAAAAAGGTTTGTTGCAACAAATGTATTTATTGATCTTTATTCATCTGAATGAATATAAACTGGTTTACACATTATTAACTATATGTATGGTGTGTTACCATTATAAACTTCCTCTCGTAGGAAATCTTCTAATATGGAATTATGCATATTTTTGCTTAATTTTCCTTAATAATAACTACCAACTGTACACATTATTATCTGTATTTGTTGTGAGTATTATTTAATTCAACACATAGCTGTTGACTTTGTTGCATTTATGAAATGCACTTCTTTAAAATAAATGGTTTGTTGTAACAAATGTATTTATTGATCTTTATTCATCTTAATGAATATAAACTGGTTTGCACATTATTAACAATATGTATGGTGTGTGACGATGATAAACTTCCACAAGCAGGGAATTTTCCAATATGTAATTATGCATATTTTTGCCAAATTTTTATTAATAATAACTAACAACGGTACACATTAGTATCTGTATTTGTTGTGAGTATTAATTGATTGAATACATAATTGTTGACTTTTACTTCCTGACACACTTAGTGAAGAGGCGCTGATGTCAGTGACCTTTATTATTCTTTTACAAGCTGATGGATTGTAGCTTGTATATGATATCTTATGCTTTGATTTATTACTCAATTTTTATATTGCATAGAGTAATATATGAAATGTCTTGTTGATTTGGGATTTCATCTCTCTTTGATTTCTTACACATGGGGTGCCTAAGTATATTTATGTTGATAATGGCCCTCAATTTGTTTCTAAAGAATTTAAGGAATTAATAATTAAATATAAAGTTCCACACTTATTTTATAATCCAGTTTATCATCCCCAGACTAACCAGACGGAGCGTGTGAACCGTGAAATTGTTAGATCTCTTGCATCATATGTGCGTTCTGATCATAGAAATTGGGATAAGAACGTAGCTGAGGTGCAATGTGCTCTCAATACTGTAATCCATGATGGTACTAAATTCACCCCTTTCTTTTGTCACATGGTAGGGAGATGATCCTGGATGGTTCACTTTATAATTTGGATTATCCTGTGGATTCTGGAAAGATTATGGTAGACAACACTTATAAATTTTCTGATTCTCTTAAAGAATTAAATACAATATTTAATAGGGTAAGGGTCAATCTTAAGAATTCACATATAAAAAATTCTCATTATTATAATTTACGAAGGCGTCATGTCGAACTTCAAGTAGGGCAGATAGTTTTTAAAAGATGCTTTCCTCTTTCTAATGCAGCCAAACACTTCTCTGCTAAGCTAGCCCCCAAGTTCGAAAAATGTGTCATCACAGAGAAACATTCTCCTGTGGTTTTCACCCTGAAAACAGTAGAAGGTAAACCCTTAGGCCGTTGGCACATAAAAGATATAGTCAGACCAGGTGAGTGTCCTACTGACTTAATAAGTTAAAATAATTTCTTTAAAGTGTGTTATCAAAATGTATTTCCTTTCATGACTCTTTGAGCATTCCTTAATAATATTCATTTAGATTAATCTTAATGTTTATACACTTGGAAAATGATAAACACATTAACTATTTCTATGTTCAGTGTCTTGGGTAGATACTCCAAGCACTTTAAATACTTACTTTTAATTAACATAAGCCTGTATTGTTCAATGAATACTTTCTTTTGAGTTGAAGCCATTTAAGTCTGCAATTATTTTGCAGCACTGAGCGTTCTTGTTCATTTTGTCTAGGCGACAACTTATGAAAAAATTATAATACATGTAGCTGCCTTTAAGTGTTAGGTCTTTCTTTTTTTAATTTTCTAACACTAATCTATTTCTTCTTAAATACTTAATACACCTATGTTTCTACACATTGAGTGTATTGAGCCTTGTATTAATTAATGAATACTTTCTTTTGAGTTGAAGCCATTTAAGTCTGTAATTATTTTGCAGCACTGAGCGTTCTTGTTCATTTTGTCTAGGCGACAACTTATAAATAGTTAATAATACATGTGGCTGCCTTGATGGGTTAGATCATTCCTTTTGATCTTTCTTGGTATTAATATACTTATTAGTTTGTACTTAGATTACATACTAGAAATCTTATTCTCACATATCTGAAAACTTAATATGTAGTTGACCAACATTAATTGTCCTACTTTACAAGACAAACCAATATAGAATTTGCTTTACTTGTAATGATGTTCTATTATAGTATAAACCTAGTGGATGATGTTGAAGTATTTTTGAAATTAGGAAGTTTAAGATAAGTTATTTTGACATGATAGTATTTACACATTGGATGTACTAGTGTGTATTGTGAGTTCATTGACATTGACTTCCTAGTTTGCTTTTTGAGTTCTTTTGTTAAATAGCAAGAGTGATGTTATAGAAGTAACTATCATCAGTACAGTCAGCCACAAAAATACTCTTTACACTTCGTATTTTTTACGAATTATTTTATTTAAAAATTTTTAATTTTTAAATAAAATAATTCTTTTCCCACCTGGAACGGTACTGTAACGTGTTATTTTTTACTATTGTTTTCAGCACTATTTAATCAACAAGATACTTTTAATTTCTTTATTAATTTACAAATTTAATTCTTGTTTACATGTCCTATTAGGATTTTGTGACAGATATTTAGTTTTTTTTGTTAACCTTTTTAAGTGAAAGTAAGAGTGAAGGGATCGGAACCTGTAACAGCCTCAGCATAAGTGCAACTCTTTTTTTTGTCTTTAATAATAATTTCATAAATTTTACTTATAACAAGATGGACATAGGGACAAAACATTTAGTTTCTGTATTCATTTAATCAGCATACAGATGGTTTGAGTCTGTGATAGGAGTTTTGGTTGGAATTGTAATTTAGAACTTAAATTTCAATTGTAGTAAAACTCCGTTATCTGAATTAATACTCGTTTATTTCTTTAACTTATTTGTATTTCGCACAACAGACTTAACACTTACTACACTTTCCTAGAGCACGACCACTCGGCTCCGCTGCCCGATGTCGAATGCCCTTCCTCGCCACTCATTACTAACTCACGGTTCGTATTCTTTCAGTGTTGCCAGTTTGAATAAACAATTTTAAATACAAATAATGAACCTTACACTCGTCCATCCTGACCTCGTGTATGTCCTCATACACGCAACCAGGAGACGAGCACAAACCTTACACTCGGCAAGGAAGAGCATTCATAACAATAAAAACTATGTACAATTATCATAGTAAAGAGAGAAGAAAAAGAGGAAAAAAAAAAAATCATTTGTTATACATTAGTTAGGTAATGCAGTAATTAATTGAGCAGAAAGTTTTGGTAAATAAACAATATTTTCAAAGTCTCATATTATAAACTATGTTTCCTATAAACAATATTTTTTTTTTCTAAATCAAAAATATGTGTAAATTCATGTAAATTCATATAATAGGCATACATTGAGAACACGAGTAGCATTTTGCAACTCTTTATAACTCTCGTAATTTGCATTAAACACTTTCAACACAAAAATTCAGTAAACTCTCCCAGTTCCTGCTAACCCATCCATTCTAGCAGGGACTGCTGGGTAACGCCATAAATTCAATCCTTACTAACCCATCCATTCTAGTAAGGTTAAATTTAAGGCATAAGTTTATCTGTCGTAAACCCATATTCTAGTAAGGCATTAAACACTTTCAACACAAAAATTCAGTAAACTCTCCCAGTTCCTGCTAACCCATCCATTCTAGCAGGGACTGCTGGGTAACGCCATAAATTCAATCCTTACTAACCCATCCATTCTAGTAAGGTTAAATTTAAGGCATAAGTTTATCTGTCGTAAACCCATCCAATTCTAGTAAGGCATTAAACACTTTCAACACAAAAATTCAGTAAACTCTCCCAGTTCCTGCTAACCCATCCATTCTAGCAGGGACTGCTGGGTAACGCCATAAATTCAATCCTTACTAACCCATCCATTCTAGTAAGGTTAAATTTAAGGCATAAGTTTATCTGTCGTAAACCCATCCAATTCTTACGACAAAATTAACCCAAACATTTGCGAACCCATCCAATTCTCGCAAACGTATATCAGTTCCTGCTAACCCATCCAATTCTAGCAGGAGCTGTACCGCAATCAATATTATAAATAACAATTATTAACATAAAAAGGGTATTGTTATCCATTCGAAAATTTAACGGTCTCCAGCTGTCATTATCAATTTTTATTTCCATAATAATTATAGCAATAATACATAGTTCTTCGTGTACATGTACAACTTGGACCAATTTACAACTTCTCAGAAGAATAAATTATTAATCATCGATTTCAGAAGCAGAATCATTTATAATTTCATCATTTGAATCACTATGAACCTCAAGAGCAACCAGATGAACCCAGGGCAACATTCGGTCAGCCGCAACGGTCGTTTGCGTTTCCTTTTGGTACCCGTTAGTCCGTTTACGGACGCCAGCTTATATCGGTCATTTCCTAATACCCTATAACTCTATACGGACTCATATGATTACTTAACTTCTATGATAAAGCTTTGCTTTTACCTTCTTTACTGAAAGCTACTTTCGTGATTTTTACTAAATCGCCTTCCTGGTACGAGCGAGCTGGCCTCCTATTTTTATCGTAGTTTTCCTTCTGTTTTATTTGCTCCTGCTGTATTCTATCCCTAACGTCCTGCCTCATCGTTATAACATTATTATCCTCACATGTGTTACGCCTAATTTCATTAAATTTTGGATTGATTTCTGCATTCATGGAAGTTCCAAACATTACTTCCGCAGGGGTCCTCCCAGTGGTCTTTTGTTTGGTGTTGTTTAAGCCCCACTGTACCGTGTCAATTTTCTCGTCCCATGACTTTTCATCATCATTTAAGTTTAGAGCAGTTAAAGAGGCCAATATTGAACGGTTATATCGCTCAACTTGACCATTAGAGCGTGGGCAAGACACCGCATTCAAAACATGTTTGATGCCCTTACTCAAACAAAATCTTTTAAACGCATGGGATGTGAAGCATGGCCCGCGGTCACTAATGATACGATCAGGGAATCTGAACGTGAAGAACACCTCTTCCAGTGCGCGTATGGAATTCTGAGTGTTCGTATTTCGTACCGGTTTTACAAAGATAAACTTTGTGAATGCTTCTACAATTACTAATAGGTGAGTATTTCCGCGTTTGGATTTCACGAAGGGACCGAGATGGTCTATGTGGACCGTGTGGAAAGGAACGTCGATTTTTTCTATAGTATGTAAAAGTCCTTCGCGCTCACTCTGAGTACTTTTCTTTGCGTAAGCGCACTGGACGCATGCCTGAACGTACTTTTTTATAAATTTAGACATTTTTGGGAACCAATATGTTTTCTTAATTCGATCGACGGTCTTCTCCACACCGAAATGCCCAATGTCATCGTGGTTGAAACGACATAACTGCCACCTCGCACCCTTCGGGACAACCCAGCGTAAATTAGTATCTTCACCGTCAACTATTTTGTATAACTGGTTATTTGTGGACGTAGTTGTCTTTAATGTACTTTAGACCTTCAGCGTCAGTTTTTAGCAAAAGTATATCTCTAATTCTGGACAATTCAGAGTCTCCTAACTGTAAGGTCTGAAGCCAATCACCATTGCTAATGGACATTACTGTGGGATATTGTTGCAATGCATCGGCAGTTTCACTATCTTGAATGGCATTACGTGACAAAGCATCCACATGGTACATTTTAGAACCAGCTCTATATTCTATTGTACAGTGAAGTTCTTGCATTAGCAGCCACCATCGTGTAACTCGCGGTATTATGTCGCGTTTAACAAAAGTACTGCGTAATGCACTACAATCCGTTATTACCTTAAAATTCTGTCCAAGAAGATACACGCGAAACTTTTTGAGAGAACAGATCACCGCCAGGGTTTCTAATTCGTAAGCGTGAAAGTGCTTTTCCTCGGGCGTTGTCTGTCGACTATAGAAAGCGATAGGGCGAAATGTGGCGTCGGTATAGGGCTTCTGGAGTAGAATTCCACCGATGCCTATTTTACTGGCATCAGTGTGAAGTTCTGTCTCCGCATTAGGATCATATATAGCCAATATGGGTCTATGTACTAACCTGTCCTTGAGCTCTTGGAATGCTTTCTCTTGTTCGTCCATCCAGCACCACTGCACATCCTTCTTCAACAACTTGTTGAGAGGATGAGACACTTGTGCAAAATTTCTAATAAACTTGCGGAAATATCCGACAAGACCCAGAAACTGTCGCAATGCGTGCTGGTTGGGCGGACGTGGGAAATCAATGACACAAGTGATTTTCTTGCCACCTGGCCTTATGCCAGCGGCGCTAACTTCATAGCCCAGGTAGTCTACTTTAGTAGTCAAAAATTCACACTTCGATAAGTTTAGGGTCAAATTTGCTTTGTCTAGGAGTTTCAAAACATTTTCAAAACGGCTCAAACATTGTTCCTTATTCTTTCCGTATATTAACAAATCATCTATATAAACAGTGGCTTCTGAATATCGTGCTGATCCTAAAACTTTGTGCATCATCCGCTGGAATACGGCAGGTGAATTAGCAAGGCCGAATGGCATACGATTAAACTCGTACTGTCCATCCGGCGTTACAAAAGCTGTTAAATGTTTGGATGCTTCCGATATAGGTACTTGGTAGTAACCAGACGCCAAATCGAGTGTGATAAAGTACGCCTGTCCAGACAAGCGAGCAATCTCGTCCTCAATCACTGGCATCGGGTGTCGTTCCTTAGCGGTTAGTGAATTTAGAAGCCGATAGTCAACACACATTCGGAACTTGCCGTCATTCTTCCTCACTAAAATTATCGGACTCGCATATTCAGACACCGATTCCCTGATGATTCCGGCATCCAGCATTTCGCCTACCATGGTGCGAACTTGCTCACGTTCCTTATGCGATAAACGATAAGGGCGATACACGACTGGCTTTTTAGTGTCCAGCTCGATTGACATTTCAGTCACGTTCGTACACCCTAATTCCTTTAATGAAGAAACAAAACAGTGTTTATATTTATGTAAAATATCTAATAATTTTTGCCTATCATGTTCATCCGCGCTATCACCCATACGAACCATCCTGTTATCGATTTCTCGAAGATCGGACGCGGTAACGTTCGAGCCTGAAGAAACGATACGGTTTACTATGCGTATATGTGTACCCCGACATAATGTGACACCCATACTCAATAGAAGCCTGTAGGAGATAGGGGCGACACTGATTTTTACCATACCACTATTCACTGAGTAAACGCCGCCATAGGTTATGTACTGATTTACAGGACTGCCTATAACCTTGCAACTTATTATTATATTACCATTTATTTTGGCTCAGTTATACAGTTTATAGTGGCTGGCCCACATAAATTGATAAAGAAGGTTACTATAACTTTAATATTTTGGACGTCCTTTAATTGGGAACCGTAGAAAGGTAATTCGTTGTCAACACTATGGAATTCCAAATACTCAGAAGTCTTATATACGATCACGCTCGTTGCAGTTGTAGCAAAATAAGCCAGGATTGATTGTAACAGTGTGAGGCTTCTTAGAATCTGTATTATTACCATTATATGGTCTAGAATTGTGTACAAACCTATTCTTATAACTAGTAGTGCGATCAAGATTAGGGGCGGCTTGTGCTATATCTTTGTTACTAACGAGAAATTGTAACAGTTGGTCAGGGTGCGTACAACGCAGTGCCAGGGCACTGGTTTTTAATGTTCTATCGCTCAAACCATGAATAACGCAATCGACCGCTCGCTTTCCAATTACGTCACACCGGTTTAATAATGCCATCTTCTCATAAAAATAAACTTCGATCGGCTCGTTAAACTTACTTCTACGTTTTAGCATGTCCTCCAGGGTTTGGCCAAAGTTCTGTTCACATGGAAAAGCTGTCATCAGCTTCTCCTGCCATTCCGACCAGTTAAATAAGATAGAGTTCACGCCCTCATACCAGGTTCATCTGCTTGGATACTTTAATGAAAGTCGAGGCAGCTAGGCAAGTATGTTTGTACGATACAAACAATCCATCCATCAAAATCAAATCAAAATAATATTTATTCAACATAGACCTTTACAGGCACTTATTGACGTCAACAAACAAAACAGGAAAAAAAAAAAAAAAACCTTGTCCGCACGTACGAATAAGGAAAAAAAAAAGAAAAATATATTGACTCGACACCTGTTCGGAAATTGGGAGAGCCTTCTCGAGAAGAACAGGCAAGAAACTCTGAAGGTCTATTTTTTTATCTCCTCTTTTCAATGTTAATAATTATAATAATATAATATAAAAATACAATATAGTGTAGTATGTTTTTGTGGTTTAAATTATTTGATCCTTGTGCAGCCGTTAATGGCTGAGATGGTTTCATAGAAGTTATAATATCAATTATGTCTCTCGCAGAAAATACTGGACTAGCCGACCGCCTAACAGAACGGAGAACTGGTTCCTCGTTATTATGATCGGGGTGGCGCCGCTGACCACTTTCTTTATCCTTTGTAGAAGGTTGTTGTTTGTGCGAATCTCGTGGAGCTGCACGTACACTGTGTCGTGAACGGTCACGGGGTTCCGCGTAAGAGCTTAAGCGACTTCGCTGTTGATTAATTTCCTGCTCTAACCGTTTAACTCTCTCGCGTTCTCGTTCTAACTCACGCTCCTTATCCTGGATACTCCGACTGCGCTGACTGCGACGAGTAGAGCTGCGGCTCCGGTAACGCGGACGACTGCGGCGGTAGCCCTTCGCCTCACCGCGTAGCCGAATCCGACTTCGTCTGCCTTCGTCGCGTCCGCTGCGTCGCGATGTAGCACGCTCAGGCGTTTGCAGATGACGGTTGACCCAGTTCTCGCTTTGCTCCATTATCTATGACTCACAAACCAAGTGTGGTTAGTAATAGTTCGGAAAATAAGCAGTAGTGAGTGATAGGTAAAATGGAAATCGTGAAATATCTCAGAAACTATGCATCGGAGTGCAAAATAAATGAAAATTTCAGCCCCCTTTTAAATACCCCACACTGGTTTCAATCTAACTAATTTTGACCTCTAATGTGACCTTGACCTTCTAAGAGAGAAAAGAAGGAAAAAAATGAAGGTCGAAATAAATCGCAATAAATCACTCGAGAAAGGATATCATAAAACACTACCAGCAAGGCAATGTCTTGGATTACTATGTACTTATATACCTGCCATATATATCTGCTTATATATTTATAGTTTTAATAATCACGAAAAGTATTGATATGCGTAGGTATTTATTATTTTATCATACAACGAAGAAGGGAAGAGACAAAAATGGAAGTGTAAAATAAAATAAATGTGGGTATTTGAAAACTGCTATTTCAGGGAAACTAATAGGTTCTCAACCATTTTTAGGTTCACAAAATTACTTTGTTGTACTGTACAACCCACGTGTCATGCTAATCCATTTTTATGACATTCTACCGTACGTTTTCAAATTCAATAAAATAATTTCATTTGAAATTGGCTTAATGCGTAATTATCTTGAAGCCATAAGAAGATGAATAAGAATCATTAAGATTGACCACGAGAGTATAACTTATCTTTGTTATAGCTATAATTCCATCTATCTGAATACAATTCAATATTACTGACAATTTGCATGCCCCCAAGAATAAGGTATAATGCTGACGGAACTATTATGTGTACACCAAAACTTGAACAATGTAACCCAACATTAAACAATTAAAGTTATTTCATCTTCATAGATAAAATATGTGAGCATGTACTTACCACTTCTGATTTGTAGTAAAACTCCGTTATCTGAATTAATACTCGTTTATTTCTTTAACTTATTTGTATTTCGCACAACAGACTTAACACTTACTACACTTTCCTAGAGCACGACCACTCGGCTCCGCTGCCCGATGTCGAATGCCCTTCCTCGCCACTCATTACTAACTCACGGTTCGTATTCTTTCAGTGTTGCCAGTTTGAATAAACAATTTTAAATACAAATAATGAACCTTACACAATATACAGATCTATGGTTTTAGAGGTTTGATAGGGTGAAGCCATGGACTGTTATGGTGAGCCTCAACATATTTTCATAACTAATATATACCTAATATTATCTATTAGGAGTTTTACTTAAAACAAATTCTTTCGTTTTGGTTTAATTGGAGTGGGTTTTCGTTTCTTTCTCTTGTTGGACATTCCGCCTTTTGTTCACTCGGTGATGCTTCCAATTCGGAACGTGACGGCTTGCTCTATGGCGATCCTCCGTGGCTATTTATTGGCTATTTCGAGTCATGCTGTCATTTTGACGTCGGCGAGGAGGACGCGAAGGATGGGTCTTTCGGCGTTCCTCTCCTGGCGGATGTGCCGCTTTAGGCCACCATGAAGATAAACTAATAGTTTTCTTTTTAATATCTTTCTTTAATATTTTTCAATAACGGCTTAATGCCGTAATTAATTTCGTCCTGCAATCCCAGATAATGGTGAGTTGTATTTTCTTCTTTGGTTCAACTTTAAAGATTTCCCCACATGTTCGTGGGATAGATATTTCATATTTTATACATTGTTGTAGGGTTCACGGTATACCTCGTAATCACCACAAATATAGGGCGTTTGGGCCGTTTCATCTCAACCTGACTTCATGCACCCAGCCATGCGGTGATGTAGGTTGTCGTACTTATCAACGGAAATCCCTGCCATCACCGATGGAATCTCAACGTATAAGGTGACCTCTTACCATTCTTACTATATTACGTGTGTGAACCACCGTATTTTGGACGAATTAATTTTTCTTGTGTGATATTCACCTTGGGTGACGGATGGAGGATGGCTCAGCTCAATAATAACTTTTAAAATTGTAATGTGTGCAACATACCGGGCCCATTGAAGTGGACTGTAATATATATATATATATTTTCTTTTCTTTTTGATTTGTATTGAACTGTAATCTTTTAAAATTCTAATTGTGTTATCTTTTAAAATTGTAATTATAAACTTACATATATAAATTTCTTGGTTTAATTTTATCACCTAACCATTTGAAGGTCTGTTTGTATTTATGTGGAGGCGCCCATATCATTAATCCTAAATATCTACATATATCACCAGGTCGGTTCGATTCCGATAAGGATTATACCCACACCCTGATCTTAGCTGGCAAATTTCTTTTTTTTTAAACTATCATAAATAGAACGCTACAAGATGTCTCACACAGTTATTAATAAATATCTTTTCTGGGCGCACCTTGATAGAACTTAGTGGGATGCGGCCTGTATTCATCACACAATCAAAATGCTCCTGAAATCATCATACAATTTTTCTTGATATTTTTTTGGTACTTGTGTTTTTTTTTAGATATTAATTACTTGGAACTCTTGTGAGATGGATTTCTAAATTTGGAATCACTTTGATAACGACAATTAAACAACTTTTACATATTTGAGAATGTTGCGGCTTAATGAATATAAACAATTTTTAGATGGACAATAGACAATAACTTGTTTAATTATAAATGTGAATAGATTTTAAAGTTACGCTCTCATAAACCAAAACTAAGGTTTCTGCAACTGCTCAATATTTTCATGAACACGTGATCATTCGTGAACAAAATTCGTACTGTTTTAATTTCAAAAACGACTTGTATTTGACTTACTTATATAATAATTATATTACTGAATTTTTACATGCTACACCAAGATTTAATACTATTATATATATTATTTAAAACGATTATAAATTTTAAATAAACTAACATATTACTTAAAAGAAATAAAAGTAGGCAATTAAAACATTAAACGTTATAATACTTTTACCTAAAAAAAAGTATTTTGTAAATATCTTTAAAATACAATTTAAATCATTTATAAATAAATTATGAAAAATAATTCATTGTCTTATCGTACCTACACGTTCAAAATAAAATCACAAATACTATTTATTACAAAAAACACATTTTGTAGCTAATAATTGCAAACAATATAAGCAAAAAGAACAACTCACGTTAGGGGACACCCGGATTTGAACCGGGGACCAACCGAACTGCAGTCGATTGCTCTACCACTGAGCTATATCCCCAACGGTTAAAGCGATGAATTTTTGAATGACCTTGTAACATATGGAATTAAACTTTATACTAACTTTCAAACTTTCGTGTTGCATAATCAATATAAATCTATGACGGGAATTAACACGATATTGTGACGTACCGAATTTTATTGCCTGACGTTTCGACCAGCACCCCTATTCACAACTGTCGGAAAATACTCGAGTCACGGAATCTCTATACCTGTCACTTACTTTTGCCACACAATAAAGCGAGAAGGGACGTTACTTTCCGAATGGAATCCGTGGCCCGACAGTTGTGAATAGGCATACAGGTTGCACCGGCCGTGGTCGCAGGCGGACTGGAGCTGCGCTGTCAAGCTCCGTGATGCGGCAGTTTTCTCGAACCACCGACATATTTTTCGATATCCACGCACCGTCACACACCACACTTACTGTGTCCGTATTACGCCAACCGACTGACGAGCCCGATGTAACCGACTGTGCAAATCGAGATAGTGTTTTTATCACCACTGGATTCCACGCATTTGATAATTTGAAGCCGTCTTCTCGATTGAAATTGTTCGGATGTTTCTTAATTTCAATCGCTTCACGTACAACTCTTAGATAAAAGTGACGATCAGTTGAAAGGACTTGCGTGCGACAAAATTCAATCCAGTGGTTGGTGCCTGCTTCTAGGAGATGTTCCCCAATGGCCGATCTGTTAGTTTGTCGGTTCTTCACCGCTGCGATATGTTCCTTGACCCTTTCAGCTATGGACCGCTTCGTTTGGCCTATATAAGAACTACCACAGCTGCAGTCAATTTTGTAGACGCCTGGAGTTTGTAGTGGCAAGACATCCTTCGGTGTGCCCACTATATTGTTTACTTTCATACCAGGTATGAACACAGTAGGTATGCGAAAGTTTTTAATACCGTCCTGATTTTATCTGTCACTCCTTTCACATAGGGCATATAAGCTGGCTGCCTGCTTACCTCCGGATGCTTGCTTCTCCTTGTCGGTTGCTTCCGTCCCCGCGTTACTTGATATCCGTAGTTTTTGAGTACCTCCTGAACATGATCTAGCTCCTGTTCCAAATGCTCAGGGTCACAGAGTTCATTTTCTAGCTTAGTTTTAGAAACTTTGTTTAGTTGTCAGATATCTTTATCATATCAGAGAAATATGGTAACAGGAAAAATAGGCTAGTGATTAATTAAACTAAACCACACACACAAGCCTTAGAGCAGGGTCATCATACAGGCATTGTTTATGATTTAATACTCGTCTTCTCTTGCCTATCCGTCTGTGACGGATGAGAATGTATTGATAATCTATCTGCGGTTTCTCTGCTGCGAGATAATGTCCCCATTTCGTTTGTCCGTGGAGTGTGGTCACAACTATATTCGTCTGCCTTCCAGCACAGTATTAAGTTAACCACACTGGAAGGCGCCTGCAAGCCGGGCACGCCGACAGGATGTGCTCGGATGTGTCGTCAGAAGCGTCCCAATTGGCATTGTATCATTGTATCATTTCCTCCTGACGTGCGACTCAGTGCAGGTAGCGACCGAAGCAACTATATCTGGTCTGTACTTGCACCATGGTAAATGAGAGGCTGACTCAACGGCACCCAACCCATTCCTCGGATCCTCCAAACTGATCGCCTCGATCGTTCGGTGACCGCTAGCCGAGAAGGTGAGTGCCTCATCCCACCGGCGTAGTACGTCCCTTCTTGTCTGGATGTGGACCCGCTCCACTTCTTTTGTAGCACACTGTGTTACATATCCGAGAGGATACGTTCATTGATATCCTAGTACGTCGATCAGGCAGCGCCGTGACTTAGTTACGGCTACTCACGATTAGTCATGCAGTAAGCTCCCCGGCTCAAGCTGCTAAGACCCTCTGATGCGAATGCCACCGCTGCTGAGCTAGTGTATGGAGTAACACATATGATCCATCTTGTCAACAGCGCCTGGAAGTAACCGAACTGTCTGGTGCTAAATATACTACCGAGACGTATTGATCACGATTGTAATTATGATTGGTGTGTGGATCGCATGGGCAAAATCCTTGCACTGACCATTCCTGTATCTGATGATGAAATCCGCATTCTTGGAAAATTTTGTTGTCTGGCACCTAATTCAGTATTTAATGCTCCACCATCTATGCTCTTGACCACGTGAGGGATTTTATGAGCGATAAATAAGGATGCTCTCCTTGATTGATTGCATTAGGGTGCTGACGATATCGTTAGATATCGCTAATATTCAGTGCAATTTTCTTTTGACGTATGGCAAATTAACATCTTGTCTTTATCTCGTCTAAAAAAATGACGGTGAAGTTGTTGAGGTGATAAAGAACTTTGCTTGTACTCCTGAACAATTACAGAGACAATAGTTCAAAGATCATGTCAAATTTATGAAAAATTTTGGTATCACCATCCAGGTGAGTCACGAATCCTACCTCTAACAAAACCAAATATAAAACCATGGGATCGAATCCTGTGCAATCAACCCTCAACGGTCTTAGTAACTAAACCGAGTTTGAAATATAGTTTTCGAAGTACAAACAAACCAATATATAGTTGCGAACTAACAATTCTTGTTCTCGATTCAAGTATTGCTTCGAGACAAGTAGAGGGGTAGCCGAGCAACTAAAGTTGTAACCTCATCCGTCACGTGTTTCCAACTTTCAGTCGCAGATGCCACTTGTCACTCGATAAGTTTAGTCACGTGGTCATTGACGTGACATCTTCGTCTATTTCAGCAACGTTTATTTATTGTATCATTTCATTTCAGTGCATATTACGTAACCAATATATCCCCAGATATATTTGTAAACTAGATAGGCGACGAGTGACGTGATATGGACACAACTTTTAATATTACATAGATACGTTAGGAATACAACACATTATTTACAAAATTCAACAGTCTAATTTATGACTACATGTCATCTTGTAAAGATAATAATCCTTATCCCAGTCGCTTCCTATCCTTGATTGAGTTTGAAACAAAGAAAGTTCATGTTTAAACTTGTCGCTTTCGTGACTCGTTTTCACTGAATTTGACGTTGTGTATGGAAATATTTTAAGGAATTTTCCTTTTACCATACTTTCCTTTTTTTATTTCCATCCATCCATTAATTTGATTATATCCATTGATCCAAAAGATCAAAAATGAGTATATTGGTAGAGATAAGGGGTTCTGAACTGAACCTTTTTCTTTTTCATTGTATCTTAGTGTAAAAACTTTCAAAACTACCCCCTGCGATTATGTAAAACTTCACCCGAGGAACTAATCTAATCTAAATTCTTAGTAATCTTATCACGGTAGGCAGCGGCCTAGCTGTGCCCTGTGCTGCTGTGTTTTTTTTTTGTTCTGGGAAATGAGGAAAATGCATTAAATTGCATACCCCGGCTGTGGCGAGCCGGCGGTTATGTGGGGCTCTCCTCCCCAGAAGGGGAAGGCCTACCCACTAAAAACCTCAGGGATCGCCTTCCTCAGGCATGTAGGGAACCCCTGGGAACATCAAGCTACTTCCGGGAACCCCCAGCCTCCGCTTCCCTACCTAGAGGGGAGCCCTCCTCCTGTCTCCTCCACCGACGACGCCCCCCGGCCACGGAAGGGGCGTGGTCCATCCCGGGTCGCCGTAACAGTCGCGACTTCCTCGCGCCCGCCGGCGACCCGCGGCGGCGCCGCAGCTGTGCTACCGAGCCCGGCGCCGCCTTCTTCGAGCGGGATCGGCCATCTCCCGACCCCGCTCGGCGGCCTCCTTCACAGAAGGAGGCCACAGCCCTCCAACCTCCCTCGTCCGCCAGCATTGCCGCAATCAATGCCGGCGGAGACAGATCTCGCCCGATCTCTGCGACCAAGACTCGGCGCTCGGAGGCCCACGCGGGGCACTCCGCCAGCGTGTGCTGGGCCGAGTCAAGGTCGGATGCGCAGTGGTGGCAATGTGTCGATCCCTCCCGTCCTATTCGACACAGATACTCACCGAAGCAGCCGTGCCCAGTGAGTATCTGAGTCAATCGGTGGGTGACCTCCTCCTTCCCGTGGAGCCAAGCTTCGAGGTGCGGGAGTACGGCACCGACGGCCCGCTGGCGCGCGCAGATCCGTAATTCGAGCTGCGCACGCCAGGCCGTCACAATCAGTCGGTGCCACTCCCGCTTACGCTGTGCCCACCCCTGGAATTGCTTAAGTCCATGAGCAGCGAGTAACGCTAAGCATCAGGTGTGCCGCTTGCTCGTCTGCCACGTACGGCAATAAAAAAAAAACACTATACCACTGGGGGGTTTTGTTTTGTCGCTTTCTCGTCACATATAGGTAATTCTTCATAGATATTGCATGTGTCAAGAACTTTCGAATCACAACCCAAGCCAACCCACCTACTCGCGGTGCACCCTGGCAACAAACAAACGAAATCGCATGTGGCGTTTCTTATCAACCCGTACTGGAGCATCGTGGTGATAAACGACCTAAAACCAATATTTTACAATTTTCACATCTCCTGAAGGGAGGCCAATATGGTGAATAAAGCAAACATTTGACAATTTTAAGTCACAACCTTTTAAGCTCCTTGTATGTGTATTTGCCTAGGAAAGCAAAATAGTAAAATTGTAGCTGCATAAAAGTTAAAAAACAATATGGATCTACCTGTGTGCAAATCTGGCTCGCACTTAGTTTTCAGAATATTTTTTTTTTATTTAAATAAACAAAATAAGAAGAAACAGAGTAATTAAAAACTTCACTGTAGATTTTAAGTGAAATGCAAAAGTAAATATTTTAACCTATCCTATGTTTAAAAAATATTTGTCTAAAAACAACCATTTCATAGCAAAATAAAACTTTTTCCAATACGATTTTAATTAGATAGCTAGGTTTAAAATCCTTGAGTAGTTTAAAATGGCCAATGACCGCCATGTCCACAACACGCCATCGTCTTACGATTTTTCTGTTAAGAATACACCTAAAATAACGAACTATTTTAAGAAAAGAAAGAAAGAAAGCCACTACTGGTTCGAATATCAAATACCTTTTAAGTGTATTCACTTAAAAGGTATTTGATAAAGGCCTCTTTATTGCTTAAGGCAACATGACGCTACAACTATTAGAAGCGGCTACTCGGTGAAAAATAAAGATAGTGAATAGGACATACAGATTTTTTTGTTAATTTAAATGTATTCCTCCCCTCAAAACTGCTAATTAGCTATTGTCCATATTTACCGCCTTTCACCTCCCTCATATAACCGAGAAAGCTCTCACTTAGACATTGTCGATGCTATTAACAACGTTCCTAATATACTGTTACTTTTATATTTGTCACTTTACATTTAAATATACTCGATTTATATTTAAATGTAAATACAAACAATGAGTTTGTTGATGAAGGTTCAATGTATTCTTATCTTAAGAATTCATAACGATTCTAAATTACTTGTAGTGAAGTATTTAACAATCATATGGTAAATGCTTAACGATTTACGTGGGTCGCACATCAAAGGTCTTTATAGTACATGATCAAACGTGCCGTGAACTCGCGGACCTTCGTCAACGCTGTCATTTTGAATATAAAATAGAATTTCAAAAAAATATTTCACCATTTTCCCATGTTTTCGCTAAACGGTTAACATCACGGAAAGCGCAACCAGCTAAATTTGGATACGATCATGTCAGTAACATAACGTCAGAATATATTAATATATTTTTTTAAATATTTTTATTCGTTTCTATTTGCCTTGCAGGTTACATATTATATTGAGCATAAAAAGATAATTTTATATCAATACAAATAAATAAAGCCATATTATCAATGTTTTAAACCAGAGCAATGGATAACATTTAATTTTGTTGTTGTAGGTACTAAAATTTGAAAACTAGATCGATATTTAAATCTCTTACCCTCTCCTGAATTTTATTTAATTCTAGATCATTACTTCCAGAATTAAATATTAAATCTCTAAAGTCAGGAATTGTAGGAAGTATTCGTAATCCGATATTAAAAAAGACATTATCTCTCTTATTTGTGGTACTGTCATACACAAGAATGATAATCTATCGCTGTGGTTGTTGAGTTTTGCTTGAAGTGGTGCCGATATATTATTATTATTATATTAATTAAAATAGAAGTTTAGAATAAAGAAAACATAAAGAAATACGAAAAGATAAATAACCAACTCCTGATGAGAATTTCGATTATTTAAAAAGTTTACTAGATGGTGTCACTTCTATCGCTGCCAATAGATAACCAACAGATGAAAATAATTTTAATTTATTAATAATAATTTAATAATTTCTTAATAAATAATACTACTTTTATTAGTGATTTTGTTTAATTTTTTATTTGTTTTTATTGGTTTTGTATAACGAAATAAGAAAATCCTTTTTTAATAAAAATAATCGTTGTCGTCGCAAAAACTTTTCTGCAATGTTTATTTTAATTTAGATTACTTTACAAAGTAGCAAATATTTTTAATAATCTCATTGTTATACGCCTTTTCTTCGACTGCAATAACTTTTGCTTAGAAATTTACAATATATTTTCATACTGAAAACTTGATAATTAATTTTTTCATCACATCGGAATGGGTTCTAAGGAAAACAATTGTGGTCGGTGACCGTTTTCAATATGACTACTCCTTTTATCCTGTCTCTCCTAAAATTTTATTCAGTATGTGTCAAATATGGTAATGATTACGAAACATATTCATACAATCCAATTTGAGAAAATGAACTGAGCAAATTTGTATAAGCATAGTAAATTTTTGTACAAATTTCTAATTTATACAGCGCGTTTAATATCAGTTACGTAGTCAATTAAAAGTAGTACAATTATACATAAAAAACTAAATACAATAGTATCTCTTTGGGGAGCAAAGGTATTAAATCCTACATAAAACTGTATTTAACATAATTTTGTAAAAATGCGAGTGTCATTCGAAATTCGAAAAAGTTTTCACGCAATTTCAGCGACACACAACAGGTAACTATAAAACCAGTCAATTACAATGGGTGATATGCCAAGAGAACGTAAGACACCAGTGAGTAGATCGAAATCAACCGAATTAAATGCGTTGCTGAAATCTAATAGAGTTTGTAATGTAAGTTGACGGTTATCCATAGCTTCGCAAATATCATGAGTAATTTTGATTAAAGCAGTATTCGTACTATGTCCCATGCGGAAGCCAGATTGTAAAGTATTTAGGAGGTTATTGTGATTTAGGAATCTAGTAAGCTGACGGTGGACCAATTTTTCAAGGACTTTAGATAGAAATGGTAGGAAGGAAATTGGTCTAAAATCTATGAAGGAAACTGGATTTAATTGAGAGGAATAACAAATGCGTCTTTCCAAGCTGAGGGAAATACACCAGAATTAATGGAGGTATTTAGAATATGTGTGATAATTGGAGTTAAAATATCTAGAATAGGAAGAATCACATTGCGTCCATTGCAATCACTACCAACAGCACGAGAAGTTATCGAAAGAATAGTTCTCTCGACATCACTATCCGTAAATGACTTAAAAACGAAAGGAGTGCAATAGGCTTCAAAGAAAGATTGTTTAATGTTTCAAATTTTTGATCACCACCGAAGGGCGATATCGAAGTAAAATGGGAGTTAAGAAGATTAATATCAAACTTGAAATCGTTGCTACGTAATTGAGATTTACCAATACCAAGCGATTTGCGAAACTTCCAAACTTTAGCTGGATCTTCATTTTCTACTGAGTTATGTATATGGCGTCTTTGGGCGTCTCTTATCACTGTGTTACAACGATTTCTAGCAGTGTTGTACCTAATCTGATTATCCAGGGTAGGATTAAGTTTATATCTAACTTTCTCCCTATTTCGTTTACTCATCAGCACACGGATGTCATCAGTAAGCCACGGAGCAGGAAGGTGTTTTAATTTAACTGGTCTTACAGGAGCATAGATGTCATAAAGATCAGTCAAACGTGTGTTAAAAATACGCACTTGTTTATCAACACAGTCACAGTTAAGTATTGTGGACCAATCAAGACCTGCAGCATCTTTTTGGAGTTTGCTTACATCTATTTCAGCAAAATTGCGTCGTAATAAAACGCGTGGCTTAGCTTTCGGCGGGCGAACTTTATACCACAGGAAAGCCAAATCATGATAGGAGAAAGCATCAGCGGAGATTTGACCATGTTTGCTAACCATACTAGGGGAAGATACTATCATTAAGTCGAGGAGAGATGGTGCACAATTGGGAAAATGATGTGTTTCCTGTAATGGAAGAATGTGAAGGTTGTAAGAGTTAACCAGAGAAACTAATTTATGGTAAGTTTTTGATATCAGAATAGCGTGAATATATATGTTATCAAAAGAAGCAAGCATGTCTGGATAGTGTACTACATTAAAATTATTTGCAACAGCGCCGAATGTATTATCCAACTCATCACCGAGGGAACCGGCAAGACTGCGAAAGCTGGAGGTGGAAGAAGATGAACAGGATAGGAAAAGATCACTATCTTTCAATGAGACATCCATAAAAATGAAAACTAATACAATAACACAAAAAAAAACAACAAATAACAAAATACAAATTGGCAAAATCAAATATAAAAAAATACGAATGTCAAAACATACGACATTAACGAAGCTTAAACAGCCTGATTTCTTGATCATGTTAACTTAGAAGTTTCATTCTATCACTACTGTAAGAGTTTGATATTAACTTCAACTTGATAACCTCCATGTGTTCGTTAGAAAATGAAGACAGACGGTCTACCAAGTGATTCCAGGAAGTGATTTAACGAAGAAACGAATTGATCCATCGAAATGATATGAGAGTTCTACATCTATAAGAGAACCCTATAAAATCCTTTTCAACTGCCTTTTTCTTTATTAAATACACTTTTCAATTTCCTAGCTGTAGTGAGGTGATAAATTGCGTGTTACACTTGGCAACAAAGTTATTCTGCACATTGTATCTTTGAAACCCTCGCTATCAGGGCTCGTATTCTTGAAATCGAAATACGATACACCGTTGTCAATGTAGTCACGCATCTCATTCTAATATTACTGTGTATATGAAATTACAGTAGAGAGGGCGGTGGGCGACAATAAGATATCGAATTTTTCTTCTCTGAATACATTGAATTATTTCTAATTCCGAATTTCATACTAGGGTGAATCAAAGCATGTGAAGCAATGTGTGCATACGCTTACGGAGAAATTCAAAAAGTGTATGTAATGGCTATCATTCCACCAGGGGCTAGGGTGTTTGACTAATTGACATCCCCTCAATGTCCACCCAAGATGAGCGTGTGCGTTTAGGTGGCTCCTCAAGCGCTCATGCAAAGGTTTCCCCGTCTGGTAATAACCTCTGTGTCCACGGTAACAGGCGTTAATACCCGACCCGTAGCTGGCCAGCTTGTCCAAGAATGATCTAGAGAAATTAGGCTTCCAGTACCTAAATAGTCCTAATTATGGACAGAATGGACATAAAAAAGGGTGGTTGACTAAAGCCAGGCATTATAGTCCTAGCCCATAGTCATTCTAATTTAGGGTAGACTAATTAACGATTTCTAACGAAACAATATGAATAACAACTTTAGATCCTATTGAACTCATTCCATTAGTCTATTTATTGAAAATGGCCAGACATTTTATATAATAGGATTAAGTCAAAAGTAGCGATGAACGAATAGATTGAATTTGCAAACTCATCCATTTTAGTCTCTTTTTTGTTTGTCTACATTGTTGTGTTAATTTGTGGTTAATTTGTTTAAAGTTATAATAAAGTAAGTTTCTCCTTAAATACAAAGTTACTGTTTAAGAGATATCTCGATAATAGTTTAACTTTTGATCCCGTATTTTACAATTCAGGCGATGGTTGTGAAAATACTTTTTCACAAACAATTTTTCTATTTTTTCTAAAAATCAAAATAATCCACTGATCTCTCCTATGTAAATAAACCTGAAAATATAATTCCTGTAACAATGTACCTAAATATCTTAACTAGTTTAAAAACATTTAATTTTATCTGACAGATGTAGCTCCTGAATGCGACTGTACTACGACGTAGTACTTAGTATTGTTACATACAATTTAATTTCATTTTCATTTACTATTAAATAGAAAAGTACATTAAATCATTTACTCTCGTCGAATTAACTGTAGCAAATTGAACGAAATACGTAAGCGCTATGAAATTCTTGACGTTTACAACATTATGTTCGCAACAAATTTACACTAGTAGTAAAATTCGTGAATAGATAGAATCTATGTAAAACGTAAAAAAAGAAAGAATGAAATACATTTATTATGGACCACATAATGATACCAACAATAACATCAAATCAATAAATACATTATAAAAGCATATACCACTGCATGATACCGAAATTTCGGTTCGGCAAGAAGCATAGTCTGCTGCATTGGTATTCTACTAGATACAGTGGTAAAAAACACGGTAAAAGTTATTTTATGATGCAAACACCTGGATAGGTAGGATTCAAAGGTATTTGTAAACTCGGCCCTTTTTACCCTAAGTCAGAGCTCAGTCTGGACTGAGCTCTGACTTAGAGTAAACTTGTAGCTTTCGGTGGGGTCTAATATAGGCTATATTTATAATTACACTATATATATATATATATATATATATAAATATCATATTATCATCACAAATATAGTATATAAGCTATATTTATGACAATAACACTTTAACATACAAAAGAGACTATAATAATCCTATAATTTAAATATTTTTTTATATTATGAATAGTCAATTGCAATTTCAACAAAACTGTCGTATATATATAAGGGTCAAAATCAGAGAGGTCGGCATTTTGGGTTTTGAAATATCTGAGAAATTAAGTTTTCTTTATAAGAAAATTAACATATGGAATATGTTGTGTCATTTGTTATGAACCTTTCCTATAAAGAGGCACGCACACAAATCTATATTTTAGGAATTATACCTGTTAATAATAAAAATGACAGGGCCTTAAATCATTTCGGGAACACTTTTAAATATTTTTTAAATAATAATATAACCAACGTTTTTAATAATCACCGTCATGAAATTATAATTAACCTGTCCCTCTACCAGTAAATGCTGTCATTTTGTATATTTTTATAATAAAAAGACTTATTTTTTATATTACTCTCCCTAGATTTTCAATTAGTGTAAATTTCGTTTCAAAATTTTAATTTATTGTATACATTTGTGCAATACGTTATCAATTAATGATATAAATACAAATGTTGAAAGGTCATTTTAGGATATGTTTGCAAGATTTAACTATAACCCTACTTATTAGTGAAAAATCTGCCATTTTTGCGATGTTCCCGAAAATGATGGGAGTGTTCCCAAAATGACAATGAAGTTCCCTAAATGACGTTGACGTTCCCTAAATGACTGCAACGTTTGGTTTTTGCATTATGTTGTAGATGAAAATAATAAATACCTTTAAGTATTAAACCTTTATTTGTACTTAAAGAATGACCAACATGAGTATCAAAATTTAAACTTAATCTAATAATAAACTTTTAGTTTCAGTTAACAAATATTATATATTAGGAACAAATAGTAATTGCACTCTACAAGTATCATTAAGATTTCTTGCGTCAATGCTTAAAATTAAATAAATCAAATGTAGTTTTAAAACAAACAGTTTTAAAACAACAATTTCAGGGGTAACAGAACATTCTCTTGTTAATTCATTAACTTTGCGAGTAGGCGTATCAGCATTCTTTTGGGATACTCTTTCTTCGCGTCTTCTGTTTCTCTGTACTTTTTTTCGCAACTTATCTATAATTCTTTGCATTTTCTGTATTTTATCTTTCTGTTTTTTAACAGTCCTGTAAGCCTGTGCTTTATCTTTTTTAACCAGTTTTCTTCCTGATCTCTTTCTTGACAAGCGATTATCGCTTTCTATCTCTTTTTCAGAATCTGGTGGGCTATTACTTAAAATATTTTCCAACATCTTTTTTTTCTGTCTATACTTTTGAGAATTTTTTCTCCACGACTTTCTTTGTTTCCTCTTCTGTCTTTCAGTCATATCACTAACAGTCTTAACTTTATTTTCAGCCTTCTTCCTTTGGTAATATTCCCTATCTTTCAGTCTCTTCATCTCCCTTTGTTCAGGTGTCATTTTATCTAAAAACTTGCGTTTCCTTTCATTAGCCTTTTCGCGATGTTTTTTGTAAGCTATACTGTCCTGTTTTAATCGTTTTTTTGACTTCTTTTTATCTTCATTTTTATTTTCCATGTTACTATTACTAAGTGGTTACCTAAAACAAAAAAAAAATGCATTGTTCTATGTATTTAAAAGCAAGAAAGCGTCATTTTGCCCGTTAATCGTCATTTCGAGAACGCCCGTCATATACGAGAACGTTCCCGAAATGACCGTTCCCTGAATGACTACCCGATGAATATTTTCATATCACGCTTCATGCCGCTATGTTAGATATTGGTTTTTGAGGTTAGGAACACGTGAACTGTAATATTTATAAGAATTTAGCAAAAAGTATGCAAATTATCGGAAGACTAATCACCAAACAGCGTTCCCGTAGTGATAGGGAATTAAAGTACGCTACCCACATACGAAATTAAAACGTACTTACCAATAAAATCAATTATTTTTTTCCAAAAACACGACACGCGTCTTGTCCTTTGACTAGTGAACTTCACACTGTTGCTCGCTAGCGCTACCTAGCGCGTTTTGTTTGAATTATATCGACCGATATCCATCGCGTTCACTGAATGATTTAATAAACGTCAGACAGCATTTGAATAGTCAAAATATGAAAAATATATATTTTAGCTATTTAATTTATACGTATATTCGTAACTTAATAATTTTCGAAGCTAATATATAAAAAAATACAATTTTAAGTCTTAATTGTAAACATTTTTGACTTGTCTCAACTATGAAACGTGGTATAAGGACGCGTTCCCGGAATGACTATTTAGGCCTTTTTAGTTTAAAATCTAATAAAATATTATCGTAAAAAAATAAATATGATAAGTGCCTTGTAATTATGCGCAGAAACTTCATTTGGAAACAAGTATTTTATTTAAAATAACGTGGTATGACGTTATTTTATTAAGAAAATCTTTGTCAGAAGCATGATTCTCACCTCTCTGATTTTGACCAATAAACTGAAATAATAAGAATGATTACAAATTTATCCAATTTAATAAAATGAATACCCACAAAATGACGTCATATTTTAACAAAACTTTTCGCTCCATTCTAGCCTACCAGATGGTTCATGCCCAAGTTCCACGGAGTGCACTTTCATTTCTTTTCAATACATACAATTTCAAATTCAAATTAACTGAATGCATAATTGGATTCTGAGCGAGATTTAGACAAGATGCCTACATATTTCAAGACAATTTTTATTTTGGAACTTTTAATAAAAGTGGAGCTTATTGGATATTTTTTTTAAAAAGTATTAAAATTTATTTTTAGGCGGTGCTTCTAAATAGGCATTTATAGAATCTACGAGTATTGTTGCCACGCTAACGAACTCGCTCGTAGAATGCAATAGTGACTACGACAATTCAAACAGAAAATACCTACGAACAGGAGACAAAATCTACGGATCGTAGTCCCTTGTGTATTCCTCCAAAATTGAACCAATTTAAATACTTTCTTTAATAAGAAATGTAGAAAAGTGTAAGCTGTGTCCCTTTATATTTTAAACGGTCACATGACATTTATTTGCTAGTCTGAACGTACCAAAGAAAATGAGCTCTCATAGTTTTTAGAACATTATTTCTTTGATTAATTAAATTAGATTAGAAAAAAAAGAAAACAAAGTAAAGTATAACAAAAGAAGTCATATGTATTTAGGAAGAGAAATATTTTAGCGTATTACTTTAGCCCTTACCTAAACGCCATAAGGAGAGTCTGTGACTCTTCATCCACCACAGACCTGTGGTGAGTTTCACTATCAAAAAGGGAAAGCCCTGGGTGACTTACATCACAAATACATTACAAGGAATTATGGTGCCTATCAATATGAAAGAACGACATTAATAAATTTAGTTAAGCAACCTAACCTCTATTTTCAAGTAGTTAAAGTGCTTATGATAATCTCTTATGGTCGTGGTAACTTATATCTGATCACCCTTCATCTAATCTCTGTTTAAATCCCCAAATATAATTAAACGTTACACCACTGCTTACACACGCACAAACAAATTACCGACGTTGAATTGACAAGCTGGCTGGCTCTGATAAGACTGCGCACACAGCGCGAATTGGATTCCGCCATTTTGTTTACGGTAGAAGTATTTGTTTCGGGCTTTAAGCTTATGTTCTGAATAAGCTTAGGCACCTTATGTTAACGGAATGGATGATTGAATCGGTTCATTTGAATATTGATGTATGATTTTATTTAATAATGTACATCTCTCTTACATATTATCATAAAGACAATATGACATTTTATAATGGTCTAAAAATGGTTTAAAATGGCTTTAAAATGGTTTACAGATTTCTTGTTTGTTCTTCATTTTTCACTTAGTTACAAAAAGTTGGTACGTATTTATTTTTCGTTCAATTTAACGTTATAACATCTCATCAATAAATTTATACACTCAAATAATATTAGGCGACTATCCGAAATGTTACTAGCGTAAGTCCTAATTTTGTAATGTTATAAAGGTTTTTCAATAAGGGCGGGTAGATTTTGGCGGCCCGTGGCGGCCATTTTGTTTTGGTGACACTTGTCAAATCTTTTGCTTATTATTCAGTTGCTTATGCCAATCACCATGGCAGTTTACACGATTGAACAGCGCGTACAAATGATAAAACTTTATTATCAAAATGAGTATTCGTTAGTGCAAACGTTGCGTGCATTGCGCCCATTTTACGGTAGACGTGGTGGCCCTTCACAGTCGACTCTTCAGGCAAAATTTGAAAAACCGGTTCGTTAATCGATCAACCCACACCTGTACGTTCAAGAAACGCAAGATCAGCCGAGAACATCGCGGCGGTCCGTCAAAGTGTACAGCAGAACCCGAAGCAGTCGATTCCTCACCGTGCACAAGAACTCAGCCTTTCGCAAACTTCAACTTGGCGAATTTTGCGACGGGACTTAGGTTACACCCGTATAAGATTCAACTGACCCAGGAGCTCAAAATTCATGACCATAGACAACGTCGTTTGTTCGCTGCCTGGCCTCGAATCGTTTGGAAGATGATCCCTATTTCGGGCAAAAAATCATCTTTAGCGACGAGGCGCATTTTTGGATGAATGGCTTTGTTAACAAACAAAATTGCCGTATATGGAACAACACAAACCCACACGAGGTTCACCAGGTGGTAATGCATCCTCAAAAAGTTACGGTTTGGGTGGATTTTGGGCCGGCGGCGTCATTGGTCCGTATTTTTTCGAAAACGACGTTGTGAGGCGGTCTCTGTCAACGGCGAGCGCTACAGAACGATGATATCCAATTTTTTATGGCCCACGTTGAACCATATGGACCTAGACGACATGTGGTTCCAGCAGGATGGCGCTACGTGCCACACAGCGGACGCCACGATTGACATTCTGCATGAGCGATTTGAGACTAAGGTTATCTCTCGCAGGGGTGAGGTGAATTGGCCACCAAGGTCATGCGATTTAACCCCGCTAGACTTTTTCTTGTGTTTTTTGAAGTCGCAGGTCTATGCAAATAAACCACAATCCACCGATGCCCTAAAGGCGAACATAACACATGCCATCTCTCAAATTCAGGCGGATCTATGCGGAAGAGTTATTGAAAATTGGACCACTCGGATCCGTGCCACTGTGAGAAGCCGAGGCGGGCATTTGAATGATGTCATCTTCCATACTTAATGGCATATATGTGCTTTAAATATAAAAAAATTGTTGATACCTCATACGCAGCTTGTTTAATTTCGTTTCAAAATCTACCCGCCCTTATTGAAAAACCCTTTATTTATAATGTGAAACATTTTTTTCATATCATTTTGGTACCCAGGTATAAAAATAGGCATTCTGTAGTGACATTGCAATGTGAACCCTAAGCCCATATATTATGTATATATATAAATATTTTTGATAAAAATATATAACTACAATGTCTAAGGTACAAATGCTCGCATTCATCACGCAAACATCTGCCCCCACCGGGATTCGAACCCGGGACCTCAGAAATGGCGACACCTTGAAACCGGCATACTAACCAGAATAATATCACACACACTTCAATTCCAAAATACCACATTATATGACACCCCCCGAAACAGAAGTTCAACGTAATTAAGTGAGACCTTGAATATTTAAGAAGCTATCCCACCCCTGTCCCAAACCTCGATACATTCAGTGCCTACATGTACCGACAGTTAATTTTTCATCCTATTCCTCGTGGAGTAATTAAACAGGATTCGTATCAAAAGGTCGCGCTGCTAACGCATTGGGTAGGGTTAAAACCTTTCCGGATGATTATGTGTGATCAGATGTTGTTAAATTAACTGCAATGCTGAGTTTCGCTGAGCTTGTTTAGATGATAAATATTTTGATTTTTGCAACATTTTTATAAAATGTTTGTTTTTATTTATAATTTTAAGCAACTCTCGAAACTTCTAAAAAAGATGTCATATTATAAATAGTTCTGCGCACCCAACAACACGTCAGCTTTAACATTTTGACCTTAAGATAGCTATTATATCGCTCGTAATAAAAGATTTCGTAGTGCAAAGAAGTGAAATGAAGTGTCGTTGTGTGTACGTTTTTGCTCACACATGAATTCTTAAATTGAATTTGAAAAATGAATATTGAATAACCAAAAATATATATCCAATGCGAACTTTTTAAAATACTAATATCCTATATCTGTCAAATACACTTTATTTTACAGATTTGTCAAACGCAAAATAGTCCAGTCAAAATAGACATTCCAGTTTGCATTAATTCCCAATAAGGTAGATTTTTGTGCAAGCCTTGAATACGTCATTACAAATGATATTTCAAAAGTTTCCATCGATCCCGCTTGTGCGTTATTTTTTAATTGAGGTCAAACGTCACAAATTTTGGGTTTTTTGCTTATATCTCTGAAACAACGAGAGCTATTGACAAAAGGTACAGACAAATATTGTAGATCGTAAAATTATCTACAAGAAAGGTCTCAACAATTTTCTTCAACAAAGCATCGCTTTCGAGATATAGTGACTTTAGACCGCAGGAAAGTCGTATTTTCGACTATATGGTATATGCACACATTTTCGCACCACCTCTGAGATAATATACACGGCGCTTTTTTTGCGTAGTTTCCCCAGTAGGGATACTCCACAATATATTTGATCGAGAGAATGTAATGGGACACTATTTTATTGTTGATTTTTTTTTATTTAATTTTAATGAAAATTTTAACAGCAAGAAAATTACATCATCATTCATCATTAAATTCTTCATGGTCACTCATTTCTTATACTCATTTATAGAACTGGTTAGTATTTTTCTCATATATTAGAATGAAAATTAAAATATATACATTTGTATTACTACATCAAATCCCCCGCTGTGTGCAAGATTCTACACCACATTTTCTCGTTACCATAAAAATATCATTTTGCTCTCTGTTGTACTCAGCAGTGGACTGTATTATTTTCTGGAGTTGTAGGTTCTGGTCCGCCAAAAGAAAAACACTTGTGTCTTGGTTGTGATTTCCTAGTACAAGAATGCCCGTTACAAATAATCAAAATAGCAAACTACTATACTAATATTATATTGTAATGAATACGAAAAGACCGATTTAACACTTTTGGAAAGCTAAATTAACCCTGAGTAACATAGGTACTTTTATCCCGGAAAAATGATCCACGGCATGCGCAATAAAGCTTCGCTCAAAAACTACTGCACAGATCTTATGCAGTTTTCATCAATAGATAGAGTGATTCTTGAGCAAGGTTTTGTGGTATTTTTATCTCGGAAAACGATAGTCCCACGGGAAGCCGATAAACCTTCGCGCCATAAACGACTCCGCGATATGTAGCGTAAAAGCTATGACCCTTAACTGTAGATCCAATGAAATCCACGCAGGCGAAGCCGCGGGCAGAAAGCTAGTATAATATAAAATAGAAAGATTTCACACTTTTACAGAAAACAATGTCACCGTGTTCGCAGCGTAGAGATAAGAGAGTATTTTCCTGGTTGTCACCACTGACAGTTACATGTGTTGCAACACTCTCTAATGATATTATTTAATGTTTTACATTATAAAGTAGAAAAAGTATTATTTAGTGATATAGTTGCCCCTTCTTCAATATAGTGATATGTTGAAGAAGGGAGTTATAGAGGAGAGTGGAGGAGGAAGACATGTTGCGCCGACCCCAAATAAAATTGGGAACAGGGCAAGAGAAATAAGGAGAAATCAGCATACAGACATAGAACACGGTGAAAAAAAAATCTGTTTCATCTGATGGAAACCGTTCATTACAGCCAAATTACATTACAGCCAAGTCAAAAAAAAAATAGTTTCATTATGCTATTCACTATAGTCAAAATATTTTGCTTCGTAACTATTGACTTATTAAATTTAAATAATCATCTGCATTGTTATTACTTACATAATCATTCCATTATTCCGAAACCTTGAATCACCACAGCCACCACCATTAAAAATTGGTCACGGCCAATAGGAGCTGTAAAACTCACTGATTTGCACGAAAACAACTTAAAAATTGCTTGGCTGCGTTCCGCATTGAGGCCAAGATCCTTCCTCAACGGAAGGCCTACTCGAGCGAGTCAGCTGTTAACAATCTTTCTGGATTGTACACCAAAACACGGTCAATAAACAATAAGAATTTACTGTGGTAAAAGACGGGCATGGCGATATAGATTGGGGTGAGATGCGTCACTTTTTTGCGTCTTATCCTTAGACGCGTGTATGCTTTTCTTCTGGCGACCCGTCGATCTGCGCTGATGCCGTAGTGGAGGTTACACGTCAAGGTATGGAGTATTTTATACCGTACTCTGACGATCCGGTCGGCATAAATGCTCGGCCCTGGTTTAACGCTGACTGCAGACGTGCTGATGCTCAAAAACAGTCAGCGTATCTTGCTTGGGCTGACGCTCGTCAACGTAAGTCGCCGGATGCGGATCGCTTGAAGAAGGTATTTAACTCCGCTTCCAAGTCTTGCAAAACAGCGATGCGTAGGGCTCGCTTTGCTCATATTGGGACTAAGCTTGCATCATACCCAGCGGGTAGCAAAGCGTTTTGGTCTCTTGCCAAAGCAGTGGAAGCAAATTTATGTCGCCCATCTTTACCGCCACTGCTGAAACCAGACTACCTCTCTGTTTGCTGAGAATTCGCATCTCGAAACCGCAGGAAAATCTCCACCTAGCTTACCTTGTGCCGACTGCTCTATGTCAGCCGTTCGGATCTAACGTTTAACGTTTAACGTGGTATCTATAATAATGAAAACAAAATATAGAGTAATAATAAAAGTAAATTATCATTACACCGGCACATATAAAGTAGTGTAGTTAAATGGAAAAAATGCGTTTAAAATTAACGCAGGCTAAGACAAACACAAACAAGTTTGCATTCAAGGCTTGATACGGACTTACAAAATGTAAACGAAACGTAAATATATTGTAGTTGATTAGGCGTCACTTGCAATGAAAAGGGTACGCCGACATACCCAGGCGTACCGAAGGGCGGGCTTAATTAAGGGCCGTGTCATTCAGGGGTTGTTCTTCGCGCGATCACTTTTTAATTAGTGACAAATATACACGTCACGACATAACCTTGAACTTGTGATAACTTATTTAAATTAATAATGATAATTGATGACAATAATAGCTATTAACTTTAATAAATTGTTACTTTTTATTAACTGTTCATATTTGACTTTAGAGTTTTTACTTATTCTAAGTATAGATGATATATGGACAAACAAACAGACTGTCTGCCTGATGCCTGTTGTAGATGTAAAGTCACAGCATTTAGTAATTTCATTTTCTATCTTAATCTTTACATCAAACACAGCAATGCGAACACTGCTAAGTATCAACTGGCATATCCAAACAGACGACCCTTTTTTTTTGGGAGGGAAATGCTCCTTATGCACCGTGACACCGCGCTGGCAAGGCGCAGCCGTGTGTGGGGCTCTCCGGTCTGAGAAGACCGGCCTACCCAATAAAAGCCCCCCGGTATCCTCCAAGCCCATATCGGAGCGCGTGGCCGGGTACGCTTTCGCGATTCTACTGCTACACGCCCACGGGCTAGCTCGACCTAGTTGGTCAAGCCATCGCCAAGAGGAAATTGTCCGAGAAAAGCAGACGACCCTGATATATATATTCTCCAGAAAATATTTTCCTTGTTAAGATTAATGTACAAGTAACGTTAACAAAATTAACATTAATATTTTACTTAAATCTTAAACAACTAGAGAATTAGTACGACCAACATGTGAATTTTAAATTTAATATGGTCCACCACTCCGCTTACTATCGTCAGACAAATCGTTGAAGTACAGCAGAGGCAAGGATATCCCGAAGGCAGTGCTTGCAACAATGTAAGTAGAGCGGGTGATGCAAATTTGACTTGTACAGTTTGCAGGAATGATTGGCTTCTTTGTTTGAAGCTCTTGTTATCTGGACCATACTTGGAAAATCTTATCTAGGATTTACAGACACACTTCTTTATATCTTTCTGAAAGTATCTGAGCTTATATTATTTTGTTGTTTTAGGTGTATAGTCCCAATGACCTTGCATTGTTTGTCCCGTAGTAATTGTATAAGTCTGCGAGCCTGTCAGAGTAATTTGCAAGAAAAAAACCGCATGTGATCCTTTGTTAAAATAAATAAAAAAAAAATGAAATAGTTCACTTCAAAAGTATTTATAGGGTGATCCCTATAAATACTTTTTGAATAAAAAATAATAAACATTTCATTTGAATTAGAATCTGTGAAAAGGTGATTGAGCTTTGTTTTTGTGAAAAAAAGGTATTAAAAACATCAGCACAAAACAACATCATGTTCAACGGAACACGGAACATTCCTCTTGTGATGACCAAGGTGATTCTTTAAACAAGACACAGTGCTGCGTTGCACCGTTCAATCCACCCAAGCTTGATTGATAACGATAATTCACGAGACTTTATCAGAGCTTATAACAGGCTTCATTTAGTCTCCATCTTAATCCATAAGATTGGTAATGAAGAATTTTTCCATGGAAAGAGTGCGTGCTATTATTGATTTGTGACCTCAAAGCTTAAAGGAATGTATTACAACCTGTACGGGCCAATGTCTGTACATTCCACGCGGTCAGCGCTTACGCCACCGAGCGGTTTCGTAATCAGTTCACCTACATCATTCGTAGCGTACACTCATGTAGAATATAATATCAATATCAATTAATAAAAGTAGTGTTCAAAACATTCTCGTATCATTTGATCAGTACGGTACCCGTAAACAACCAATGAAGATAATTTGCAATAAGCTTCATTATTTGTTTTTTTATAATAATATATTAAATAAGATATATTAAAATAATTGTGTGTTATTTACGATAGAGAAATAAAAGATTCTACCTCGTAAATTATAATTCAAAAGTACATTTGAATACTAAATATTCTTCGAGCGATTTGGTGTAAAATTTCAAAATCGAAACATGTTCAGACCACTTTCTGATTAAGATCGATATTGTTTATAAAAAATACGAAGTCCTTGACCTTAATTAAGTCCTTGTAAAGTAATACATACGTTTGAGATTTTTTGAGCTATTTCTATTTAATAAAGTTTTACTTATTCGTCAAATTTAATGCATAAGAATTAAGTAAAACTTCGTCGGGCACGAGACAATTATCGCGACACGGTTTCCAAACAATACTAAGCGAATAAATGAGGAAAAAGCAGGAAAATGGTTATAAATTCAAAACTAATTTGTTGCTCCCACAAGGACATGGAAGTTATAACGAGAGCTTGTTAAAACATCGGCCGTTTTGTAATCGAGTTGAATTGTTGCAGTTCCAAGTTTATCACGATTTTGAACTTTTTTTAATCGTTCAAGTTACTTTTCCAGTTTACTTGTTAATGGGAGAGAGCATTTAATTTTAATTTGATGAGTTTTGTTATAAGTCTGTCTGACTGTTATAGCTTAGTATGTATTTCGAAGTCATTTTTGCATTGGGAGTTACTTGATGCAAAATGAGAGGTGTTATGAATTTGACGTATATGTTTGTTTTGTCATAATTTAATGAAGAATTTTAAGAAAAAATCTTTGATATAAAACATCATAATCACAGATTAACCTTATTTGTTGTTGCTAGCTACCACGATGACCACAGACTTTTAATAACTTTGTGTAAAGAGAATTTATTCGTACAGTCTTGTCTGCCATTCTTTTTATTTCATTGTTTTAAAGTTTTTCCCATATACCCTATATTGTTGTGTTTTGTGTTTGTTTTTTGTGTGCCTGCATTATTGGCTTAGCGGTGAATCGTGTTTTGTTTGTTTTTGATGTCATGTGCCTTGTAGAATTGTATTGTTTGTAGGCGTTGCCAGAATACCAGCGCCACAGTCACATCTGTCACTGTGGCATATGCTGAGGCAATAGCCTAATTGGGCTAATTTTAAACATTAGTATATATTTTTTTATTTAATAATTACATATCATACTAATAACTAATCAAAAAACAAAACATACCAGCGAACGAAAACCAAGAGGTTTATCTGTCGCTGCCTTTTTTGACTGGAACTAATTTTAACACTAAACTATCAACATTACTATATACGAGTATTATATACTAGGTACTATGCATTACATCAACATAACTATATTAAACAATAATAAACAATTTGTCCTGATCAGCTAGGGTTTAATAAATATATATTGCGCATAATTTTTAAACATTTGTCAGCGTTGTTACAATCAGTTCATAATTGGAGTCTGAGAGCTCGTTCAAAAACATTGGTAGCATATATTCCCAGGTGCGCTCACCATATAAATTAAGTGTAACTTGTATATGTATTATTAGGACCAATAAACGTTTTTCTTTCTTTCTTCTTTCTTGTTTGTTTGTCTGGCATGGCATTATAGCTTTCGAACAGATGAAGCGATTACAATTTCGTTTTTTTTTGTATTATAGGTTACTTATGTGCTAGTGTTTTTAGATAACTTTGAGGGAAATCGTTAAGTCGTTTGAAAGTTATGGAGAGTGAAAGTGGGGAAGAATCACCGAATGTCTGTAAAATATATAGGATCTCAAATGAAAGCACAACTAGACATTATAAAATACAACATTACAAAATAACAAAAAATAAACATTACAAATACAAAAGGACAGTAATAAAAATACATTTTTGGCTTTTGTTTTATACAGTGTGTTAGGGATCGGACTTCCGATACTTTACCAACGTGTTGTATGTTAAGTTTTATCGACAAAAACCTATACAAATGGGGGTCGCATCCCTCACCCCTATGAATGAGAGCTATTTTAAAATTTTATTTCTCGTATTTTAAGGAGTTTATTAAATCTTGCTGTTTTACGATTTTATTTGGTCTACAAAAGTGGCCTTATTTCCAAGTTAATGAGCTGTGCTAGCATTTAACAATAAATTTGTTAAGATATTCTTTACAATAATAAACAAAATCCTTTGATTTAGACGGAAAACTGGGTAATATTATCTATTTTTTTAGTTATTGGGCTCTACCTAAAATTCCGGGTCCTTGACATATCATTTTTTTTGTTTTAATTTATTGGCAATGAGTTGAGCTTGTAAATAAACCTAAAATAAGTACCGCTAAACAGGCAAATAGTTAAGAAACGGGTCTAACAAAACAAGTCAAAATTGACAAAAAAAACCCTATTCATAAGAAGGTAATATTTCTACTGTGTGTGAGAGAGAGAGGTACTTTTACGATTAGAAGGTAAGTAAGCCATTAAACTACACATTATTCGAAATAAAAACAAAGAAAAAGAGAGCACGAGAATTTATTCAAACCTATTTTTTTACAAAATTTGTTCGAAGTGACCGCCATTATTTTGAAGGCATGCGATTGCTCTCAATCCAACTTGTTGAGTGGCTCTTAATATCATATCTCTAAAGTAAAGTCTCGTAAAGGAAAACAATACAATGTTGCTAGACAACCGAAATTCTTTTTATATAGAAAAGTTAGCTATTGCGAAAGTTAGTTGCGTTATTATGGTTCTAAAACCATTATATTTTTTTTTATTTAATTAGTACTTTCCTGTAAGTGTCATAGTACGTACCATTGTTAAAGGATTTCAGCCCTATCAAACATCTTTATAAAATTGATATATTTTTAGTGTCGGGATGAGAAATCATTGTATGAAGATATGCCGTAAATACTAAACACTTTTATCCTGAAAAACTAACTACAAATTATTTTCCTGATAGTGATTTGATATACTATGATATATAAATATAAATATAAGATATATAAGTATAAATAAGTATAAATATAAATTCAAATAGAGTTAATTATAAAATAATGTCACACCTCTTCATTTCAGTACTACTATCGTAACATTAAGTCGATAATACTCAGATCTTTCGTGTGAAGAACATAAAAAATAAAATTCTAAATACACAATGTTAAGTACATCAATATTATCTGCGTCCCTTGCTAATCATCTCGTCCCGAACTACGAAATTATTAAACGCTAACACAATTCACTGTCTTTGCATAACTAATGTTAAAAGCACATCATGGATGCTGTAACACACGTTTATATATCTCCTAGCTATCGCCCTTATGTACTCGTGGTAAGGGCGGAATTGATTTTGCACGTTTGAAACTTGACGCAGTGTCACCTGTACGGTGTGGGACCGAGAGGAAATGCAACGTGTGAATATAGGATTGTCAACAGAACCTGTGAACATTTGAATATTAATTTGCACTTAAGTGGTAAACTTGCAAACCGCAACACATACATTAGTGGTAGGTGATTTATTATACACTATCTGCATATTCTGTTATTTGTCAAACATTGCTAACGTAAAGGCTACTAAATAATTTCTACGTAGCAGATTTACTAATCTAATTTCACAAATTTTTTTCAGCCTTTTGTATAATAATATAATAGACCGCTACATACTACGAGTTAAGTTTTTATTCAAACTTTTAATGCTAAAAAGGTTGTAAAGGTTTTGCTGTGTGAATGGTTTTGCTTTTGATATTTGTAGCGAGCGCAATCGACCCTGAATTATCTCGTAGTTTTGCCGTAGCTCACAGCTACGAGCAACCGATGCGACAAACAAAACGCACTACGAATGCGCTACTAGAAATCAGAACGTTATGTACAGTTTAGTAATACAACGTTAGGTCATAAGGGTTGTAATAACTACATTTTTTTTGCACAAGTATAGATGTTATTATTATTGTTTATAATATGAGTATTTTTTTGCATTATATTTAGTATATCTTAATCTACTCTTATTTTGAAACAAAAAGAGAGAACCATAAAACGTTTTACATGATAATTTTAACATTTTCTATATATTCGAAAAGTTGCATGTTAATTTGGAAACAGACAAGAAATACTAATTATATGTGTAGAAAAATAATTGAAAAAGGAGAAAAATGAATTTTTCTTTTTTGTTATATTTTTTAATAAACTAGGTTAGTAGTATTTAGCAAGTAGTACCTAACTACAACTACTACTAATAGTAGTTAATTTTGCCTCATAGTAATAGATTCCATATTGTTTAATATATTCATTACTGACTCAGATTGTAATGAACCTTTGATAAAAATATACAAATATATACTATATTTACATATTATATATATGTAACATTAACATACTCGTAAACAAATAACAATAGTGCAACACCTGGTGGGATTCAGAGGTTACGAAGTTAATATTTCGAAGTATCAAGTTATTACAAATAGTTATAAGTAAATACTACATACATTAAAAAACAAAAGCTTTCATAGCACTGTGGAGTCGCCACTGATCTATATATAACATAAACCAATGTATTTTAAGTATATCCTTAATACATTTATCTAACTGTTCTAAACTGAGCAATACTTATTGACATCTCCATACACTTACGAAAAAATACCTAAATAAAAAAGACCTTATCGCCTTTATAATTAGTACCCTAACTATCATCCTCTCGGTGGGGACGGATATCGACTAAAATGACGGTTAAACTAAACGTGACGTTTTTTCGAATTCGAGTTTTCGCGGTAGGTTTACAAAATTACCTGCATTTGTAAAAAAATACTATCCGCTACTTGCTTTAATATCAATTACTCTAAACTTCCCGTTTGAAAAGTGTACGAATTTTAAATAAACTTAGTGATTCGTAACTGTGGAAACGTGAATAAAGTAAGCCAAACTTCCACCGGCAGCCACTCCATCACTCGAAAGCCTTTGAGAAACAAAACTATTAAGAACATGCAAATTTCATTCAAACGCCATGCTGTCTCCGAGGTCCCGTTTTCGAGTTCCCCGAAAGTAAGCAAAGGAGCCGAGTTAAGTCGCGTCTTTGGTTGTAATTGCCAAGCTGCAGGTACTTTGAATGTCTGGTATTTGTAACATACTTTGTATCGTGAACGTTTAATATGTTGTTATATATAATTGGATATCATAGCATTTACACTACATTCCTACTAAAATATAAACGCGAATATTTGTGACTATATTACGAAAAATGACTAAATAGATTTTGATGAAATTTTACAATAATATAGCCGACGACCTCCATAGTCGAGTGGATAATACACCGGTTTCAAGGTGTCGCCATCTCTGAGGTCCCGGGTTCGAATCCCGGTGGGGGCAGATGTTTGTGTGATGAATGCGAGCATTTGTACCTTAGTCATGGTTGTTGATATATATTTCAATAAAAATTATTTATATATGTATAATATATGTATGTCTATCCGTTACCCTAGATCCCATTGCACAAGCCTTATAGAGCTTAGTTTGGGCTAGGCTAATTGGTGTAAGTGTAATAAATATTATTATAATATTATTATTATAGCTAGCGACAGCATCTCCGCAGGATTTGTATTTCGAGTAGCTTATATTAGCGTGGCGTGTATCTCTATAAATCAAAATCAAAATCAACTTAATTCAAATATGACTTTATAGAAAGCTCTTTGGAATCGTCCAATTTTTTTTCCTACCACCCATTCAGGACGTATTTTTTAGTTGATAAGAAGAATGGGCGCAAGAAACTTATCAGCTTTATCAAAAGTAATAACAACATTTACAATAAATTATGTCGTTATCATACAATGTACATATGTGTTTACAATTTACAAGGGAAAACAAATATTCACACGTTTGAATGTATCCTCAAATCAACACCAAGCATTGGCACCATTTAAATAATCACTGACTTTGTGATAGCCCTTACTCATTAGCGTCTTTTTAACATGTACCTTGAACTTATGAAAAGGCAATTCAGCTACACTATGTGGAATCTTGTTATAAAAATTTATACATTTGCCCATAAACGATCCTCTAGTTTTTTGTAGCCTGTTGCAAGTTTATTTTTATTTCTTGTGTTTCAAATTGTAGCCTATGTGTTATTCTGATGTATAAACTATATTATTGTAAAGTTTCATTCAAATAAAGTTTATAGTTTTTAAGTAAAAAAGTAACAAACATTCATACTTACAAACTATCGCTTCTGTAATGTTAAAAGGGATTTATTCTTGAAACGGAACATAACGGAAAATACAAGTCGATTCACTGTAGTATGCACAAACCTTTTCCGTTAACAAAGTCACCCATTGCCCGTAAGCCCAAAACATACACGAGGATTAAAAGCCGTGTGAATATTTAACTAAGATAAAGTTATGAGTAAAAGCATCGGATTTACAGGACGGGAATTGTGGCAGGAGGATTTAATACAATAACAACAAATAAAATTGTTGTTAACGACGGTTTACTTTAAGTTTTGTAGAAAATCACGAGTGAAAATAATATTTCGTATAAATTTCAGGTTTGTTATTATAAGTTGTTAATATAAATAATAGAAAATGATTGCCAGTCGGCTGGACTGCCAGTACGTGAATCATTGCTGCACCACACCTGCCGCTGTGGTACGGAAATGATTCAAAACAAATTTATTTTTGTTATGTAAAATAATTAATCAATATAATAATTCTATTCAATAATTTTTCAATTCAATAGTTACTACGTAGGATAAGTTAAAATTGTTACTAACACAATGAGTCAATGTTACTGAACAAATAAAAGTTATTATTATTATTATATAATATTATGCTAACGGCATTGTATAAATATTAATGACGATCAGCTGAATAGAAAGCTCTTAATTTTGATATAAAAATAAACACATTTCCCGCTCCAAACATATGTATATTAGAACCTGTTATATGTTATAATATAATAGACTATAATTAAAAAACCATTATTAGGTAGAGGAACTGGCTGAAAAACAGCACTGTATGGCTTATCTTATACAGCAAATACTGAGACAGTTTCCTTTGGTCGCGCATACTTATACTTTTTCAATTTTATATTTCATTAAGTTGAATTCTAATTTTATGTGTGCGTATGTGAAAATGTTTAGTGTTACCAGGACAATAAACTTTTATATTGTTATTGTCGCTTATACCACGCATCTTTATAAGACACGGTCCTTTATAAGGCGTGCGTAGGGTATATCTAACGTGTAGAGGCCATTTTATGAAAGTGTGCGTAGAGTGTACAAAATCCCTATATGCGCCATGAAAAATTTAGCTAAAGACTATGCCGAGTTAGATGTACAGAAACTATTTTCATTACTGCACTGAACGAAAAAAGCTACGAATACGTAGCCTGTCGCAAGCTATCTTCCACGTAGCTTGCAACGGGATACAGGTTACGAGTGTTGGACTAGTACTCTAGTTGTCACCTACTTGATAAGGAAGTTTCATAGTGATGCTGTTATAGGAGACACCATGCTTTATCATGGTCTTACAGGAATATCCGTATAAAAACTGTGCATCACTCTCAATGGAGTAACAACATGACATACGTAGTCAGCTTGATATATCCAGTACGTTTGTGGCTGTGTTATATGCTCCTGTGTTGGACTACGTACGGTAACTATGTGATTATATTCATACTGGACGCCTCTGAGTTAAAAACATACACGGCTTACTTGAATCCTCGTACGCACTACGTACATGACGTAATGCGGCTGCATTATATATTAGTGTGTTGGGGTTGTCGCAGAGATTGGGCGAGATCTGTCTCCGCCGGCATTGATTGCGGCAATGCTGGCGGACGAGGGAGGTTGGAGGGCTGTGGCCTCCTTCTGTGAAGCAGTGATGCTCCAGAAGGAGGCCGCCGAGTGGGGTCGGGAGATGGCCGATCCCGCTCGAAGAAGGCGGCGCCGGGCTCAGTAGCACAGCTGCGGCGCCGCCGCGGGTCGCCGGCGGGCGCGAGGAAGTCGCGACTGCTACGGCGACCCGGGATGGACCACGCCCCTTCCGTGGCCACGCCCCCCGAGGAGGGCTCCCCTGTATCGGCGGGGGAGCGGAGGCTAGGGGTTCCCGGATGTAGCTTGGCGTTCCCGGGGGCTCCCTACATGCCTGAGGAAGGCCATCCCTGAGGTTTTTAGTGGGTAGGCCTCCCCCTTCTTGGGAGGAGAGCCCCACATAACCGCCGGCTCGCCACAGCCGGGGTATGCAACTTAATACATTTTCCTCAGGAGGAACAAAAAAAAAAGGTTCAGATGTAGTTTATAAAATTATATACGTAAATGAGGCTGTAGATAGACAAACGGATAACAAGCGCGGATTAGGAAAAAAAAGACAAACCTGGTAATATTGACGAGAAAAAAAAATGCCCGTCAATTCTGATTTGTATTTGTAACAATCGGTTTTAAATTCAACAGTTCTATAACTTGCTGATTAACCTACACAAGTCTGATCGATAATATCATAAGCCACAGTATCGAGGGTCGTTTTGTCGATGTATTCAATACAACGATAAAAGATACCAGGTCTATAATATGTTGTCGACAGTACACCATGGTACTGCAACGAATACCCAACCCAAGCTAAATTAAAAAAGATCAAGCTTTCGTAATGTTTTTAATCACAATTTATTAAACACAGACCTGTTCTAACGCCGCAATATTTATTAAATTTATAACGATGGCCCTATTTTTTTTAGACTGCACTTTCAAAACTCCGCAAAATAACAGCTCGAAAGAAATTTCAAATTCACTCTTATCTATATATCAAACAAATGTGTGTTAGTTACATCACTAACAAATGAAGAATGGCTAAAGCTATTTAAATAATCACCGCCAAGAATGATAGAATAATGCTGCAGATAAAAAAAAAGTATGATAAAAGCTGTTTAGTCCTAACAGAACCGTTGAACTTGAATTGTCAAATGCAACAGATAGTGGGTTGGTTTTAACTGGTTATATTTCAACCGTACGATTTAATACAAGTACTCTTAATTTATAACAATTTTTTTATACCCATACGTTTTTTTTAATCACAAATTTGAGTGCGTTTGACAACGATCTCACCTGATGTTAAGTGAAAATGTTGCCTAAGGTGGAACACGCAAACTCAAGTAGTGCCTATTTACTCCTACCTTGAAAATCCCTATATTATAAGTATCAGGGAAAAAGACGCAGGTAGGGAATTCCATTTCTAGGCGGTTCGCATAATGAAGGACGAAGCGAAACGAAAGGTAGGAAGAGGTGGAATATCGACCACATATGGATGGAGTCTCTGGCCGCGTCTCGGCGCCCGATGGTGGAAGGGTGCAGGCGGTATCAATTCATGCAATTCCTGAGCACACTCCCCGAAATATAACCTGTAGAAAACTCACAGACACGCGACAAGTTAAAAAGGATTATCCAATTAGATGCGGTGATATGGATGTTCTGCTTTAAGAAGAGAAGCTGAGAATTCGCATAAGGAGCACGAATCATACCCAGGATAACCTGCAGACAAGTACCACGGGGATTATGTTGGTCTCAATATCTAACTACTAAGACGGCTCGACTGGTATTGCCTATCCACTAAACTCAACCTTAGAGCTAATTTTAGAAATTAATAATTTTAAATTCTAAATTAGGTCCTAATAACCTTATGGCAGTACTTCGGAAGTTATGCACCTACATTATTGATTTAATTCAAGGTAAGATTGTTGATAATAGGTAGGTAAATGATTTACGAAAATAATAAAAAGTAAATTGATAAACATTATTATAATTTATTAAAATATTTTTTTTTTATAGCATAGGGCAGCAAACGAGCAAACGGATCACCTGATGGTAAGCGATAACCGTTGCCCATGGACACCCGCAACACCAGAGGAGTCACAGATGCGTTGCCGGCCTTTTAAAAGGGAATAGGGGGAATAAGGGGAATAGAGGGGAATAAGGGGGGTTGGGCCTCCGGTACCCTCACTCACTCGGCGAAACACAGCGCAAGCGCTATTTTACGCCGGTTTTCTGTGAGGCCGTGGTATCACTCCGGTCGAGCCGGCCCAATTCGTGCCGAAGCATGGCTCTCCCACGGTAGATTTAAAGTATAAGTATTGATTTATGCGTATTATTGTATTTTATGTATTATATGAATATATCTGTAGTATGTGTAGTTGCTAATTAGGTATGGTTTACAAATTACAATGTAGCAGTTTGTAGCTATAATAATAATAAAATATTTATAAATATTTTGACCGTGGATAACTACGAGTATAATTGGCTTATAGAATGTAACTACTAAGTTGTAATACAATAATGTAAATTGCTATTGTTATCCCAAATAAATAAAAATAAAATATATAGATTCAGAAATTCATTTTTATTTATATAGATTTATTAGGTAAAATACGCATTGCTTAGTCTTGCGTTTACTAAACAGTAATATAATTGTGCAGCAGTAACTTCTTTGGTAGAATGTCCGTGATTTGCGAATATATAAAATAATAAAATGGCGAAGTTGTTCTTGTTTGTTTTGGATGTATATTTTGTAAGTGCGCAATCCCAACTAATATTATAAATGCGAAAGTGTGTTTGTTTGTTTGTTTGTTACCTCTTCACGCTTAAACTACTGGACCGATTTCAAAAATTCTTTCACCTTTGGAAAGCTACATTCTCCCCGAGTAACATAGGCTACTTTTTATCCCGGAAAAATCGACAGATCCCACGGGATGCGCAATAAAGGTTTCGCTCAAAAACTACTGCACAGATTTTTATGCGGTTTTCATCAATAGATAGAGTGATTCTTGAGGAGTTTTGCGGCATTTTTTATCTCGGAAAAACGGATAGTCCCACGGGAAGCGCGGTAAAATCTTCGCACCATAAACCGACTTCCGCGTATATGTAGCCGTGGGCAAAAGCTATGACCCTTAACCCTCTATACACCCAATCCCGAAATCCACGCGGGCGAAGCCGCGGGCAGAAAGCTAGTACATTATAAAAGGAAGTGGAATAAAACGGAACAATTTTATTGGCGGATTATTTCGTGAATATCATCTGTACACGGTCATATGATAGTTGTGAAAGTGTAATTGAACGATCCACAGGTGGCACTACTAGTAGCGATTTAGGAAGCGCTTGGTCCAAACACTCATTTTAGTTCATCGCCATCTTTCACATTTGACAGGTCACGTTCCTATGAACCAGCAAACCAACACATCCCTGAAAAATGTTGTTATTCCGAAGTTCAACTTGTAAGCTGGATTGCTTCTTAATAATATCAATGAAATATTGGACTTCATATATTCTTTTTTGTATTAAGTTCACTCTATCCATTAATTGTTTGACTGTATACAGATTTGACTGATATGAATGAAATTGTTATATCTATTTGTAATGCAAAAAAAAACCCTTTATGTATTATGTAATAAGTGCATGTAGCACATGAAAGTAAATACAAGAAGTAGAAAAAATTGCTATCCTCTTGACAAGATATATACTAAATGGCTGATGTGTATAATATTTCGTAACATATGACAGTAATACTCTTGGCCTTCATCTCATCTTATATAAAGTAATCATAAGGCAGAAGGTGCAAGCGAGCTTTACCTAAACCTTGAAAAACTCACTTGAATGATATTAAATTATTAATTTAATGATTTAATTTCATTCAAGTGAGATGTTATTTGATATTTTAATTTAATTAAACTTGTTATTTACAAATGTGCATCGAAGCTATCTGTCCACGTGGATGAATCCGAAGATAAGCAACTAGTGCGAGCATCAGCGCAAGAGTTATCTCAATCATAATGATGTGTTGTTATTTGAACAATAATAATATCCTCCAAATTTTCCATCCATAATTTTATTACAATATATTTTAGATCTTACTGTTATAAAAATAACCCTCACAATAATAATCCAATTGATATCTTGCAACTCAAACAAGATATTTATATATTAGATGGAATCATAAAATGCGACATTAAACATTACTATTCAAATTTCTTTTGAATATTACAAAGCCGCATAAGTATTATGTTATGGCTTTCTGAGTCCTTTGCAATACCTGACCTCATTACTCCAGCGGACCCCAATGCATTTGTCATAATACCCCTAATCTCCCAGATTCAGATTTGGGAAGTTTTTCAAAGTGGCCTCTCCCATCCTCATTTCGCGAAAGTAGGGTTACCATTTTGCAACCTATAATCCTGGACAACAATAAATTATTTGGCAATTTCAATCGCCAAACGTTACATCGATAAAATATTGTTAATTTTTAAAATAATATGTATCCTTAAAATGGCAGTCGATAGGGAATTTTAGTACGTATAAGTATATTGTTTGTTTTGTAACGTCAATTACATAAATTTACAATCACACTAAAAAACAAATATCGCATATTTATCGGCCATTGGGAGATGCTGTTGTTACAAGCATAGGCACAGATCCATGCTATGACATAGTTTATATTGCAATAGGATGTATGCCACCGGCAGCGAACCGGTGGTTAGGGCTGCAGACAGAGCAATCTCCGGACAATACGTGCCGTGTCGAGAATCACTGCTTTTTGTATCCGACCCTTGATCCATCCGTCAAGCGAGAGCCTCTTAAGATGTTAATCAAGACTCTTCGCTATCAAGCCATTCGCAGACACAACTATCGGAACAATGGTGGTCGAATCAACATCCCACATGGCGGTTGCCTCGTATGTTAAGTCAAGGTACTTACTTGCTTTGTCCTTCTCGGCTTTTACGAGATTTTATAAAGATCATTGATACTAACCAAATATGGGCTTGCCTGAAATAAGTGATTATTATTATTGTAAAGTTGTAAATTATTATTAAAAATATCTAAAATATCTTAATCAGTATTAAACTTAGTCATTAATACTAATATAAATCTAAATTAAATTAATGACAAAAGCTTATAGCTCTAATTTATTATTTATCGTTTCATATAATAAACGTAGATGTTAAAAAATAGATATATAAATACATAGACAATTCAGTACACGGATAGAAGATAAAAAAATCCCAACGATTATCTTGAATAAGACTAGGCAGTTGGTAATACTACGCGAGAGTAGCTCTAAAGATGATCCTTTAGTTCCATTTTCCCGCAAATTTAGGATGACACGCCATCAGGAGTAGCGGCCGCGATTTTTTCCTCTTTTTTAAATGATGATATAAAGTTATGAATTTATGTCGGCTGGTAGACGTTGGCGTCGGCCAATTTTCCGTTTCGAGTGACCCCAACTTCCATGTTGGAAGTCGCGGCTTCCTCACCAAATACAGTATAATTAAAACAGTAAACTGATATCTTAAACCAAAACATGTGGAGAAAAATGGAGGAAGCCTTTACTCTGTAGAGAGGTCTTTAGTAATAAAAGTTATATAATATGTATGTAATTTAATAATAGTATAATATATATATATAATTTCAATCTAATGATCCTAACCAAATTCAAGTTTAATTCTAATATATTTGCATGCAATATGAATATAGAATAAATTTATTGTAATTAAATGTAAGCTTAACTTGACTTTATTATTATATACATGTAACAAATTTTAATAACGTAATGTGATCCAAATTTTATTGTAATATAATTTTATTATTTTTGAATCGAATATAATGCGAAAAATTGTAGTGTATTGTATTTTATTAAGAATTAAATGAGGCTTTAAGATATTATCGGTTCGAAACGCACAATACAAGCACAAACTGAGACACAGACTCCAAATACTGATGTTAAGATTTAACTTGAAGTAAAGAGATTCTTGAAATACAACCAATAAATGGACCTATCTATATATTAAAGAACCTATCATGCAAATTCTTCTCCTTTAATGTGACCTATCCGTACTACCAGTAGGTAGTAACCAGCACTCCATTCTACAGTGGCTTAGGAGATAAAGTTTAGACATTTATCAATTGAAATCAATCAATTTCGTTAAGAAGTTTGTGCATAGATTCTATACTCATGAACACCCAAGGTGCACATGAGAAGCATAAGCCTTTTTTAAGATAATATATTTCAGATACTAAGACAGTGCTTGCAATGTTGACCTCCCCGTGTAAGCCGATTCCGGATTCAGCTCGGCTAAACCTCTCTCCAAAATCTTTCTGCTCGAATAGTAAATCTATTTAGGATTGAGTAAAACCATGACAAATATAACCTAGCCATAACGTCTAGATTTTGCTATCGTCAAAGGGCCCCCTGGTAAGACACCCCAGGAATGCTTATTGTGACAGATTTTTTCATCGCCTTTACATCTAATATTCTGTGACATACTCAGAAACTGATATGTTTCTATTTCGGAGCACACGTGCATACGTATGCTCTGCCTCTTGTTGTTTTTACATTTTTTTTTTTACTTATACTACAATTTTTTCATCCCAGCTTGTTTACAATGAGCAGGAGTATGCACGAGCACGCACATTTTTCTGGGGCACTTTTGAACCGAATTTATCGCACGATCCGCGTTCTTTACGAGGGAATCTTATCTGTCGTGTCATTTTGTGCTCCGAGCTCTTGTGGAAGGCGCGCAATGTAATTTACACTTGATGAAACGAGCGTCATATTATACTAACGTTTTGGAGAATTATTATGAAGTCGGTGTTGGTTGACGTTTTTTATCACACAAGTGACATATATGTAAGAACATCAGGCACAACTTTTTTCTCCCACTAATGAGTATAGCTGTGTATAACTGTATGAGTAGTTAGGTTATGTCGCAGTGCGTTAGCTTCGTGAATCCAGACTACTAACAATGTTAGATTACTGGCCCAGCTTCCCTCTAACGAGCATTGGAAACAATATTAAGTAAGTAATAAGGTTTCCAATTTGGTTAAGTTTAAATAGTGTTTAACAGCATAACTTAGAGCAGCGCTGCAGCACTATAATAATTGGCCGGTTGATGTCTGATGAAAATATTAACTAACTGGTAAAGTCAATAAAGTCTAATTTGGCTTAGCAAAAAAAGGTAATCAATAGTTGTGAGTGTACAATTGGATGGGATAGGTACTCAGTAACCTAAGCTTAGCATTCATCTTTTTTTCTAATATGTTAAAATATTGTACAAACAAGTACACTGCCCACTTGATGGTACGTGGATTCAATCGATTATAATACACGTGGATCCTGTGAGATTCGCAATATATGTCGGCACAAAAACAGTGTACATTGCTAATATATGACGTAAGATGTAAAGTGAAAGTATCCGGCAATTTCCTTTCTTACTTTTTAATTGCCTATTTTACCTTTCACGCTGGAACACAGCATGTACGGTCTTAATCCATACATTGCAAATAAATGCAACTAGGTAAACATCGCGTAAGCGGATTTGGAGACCTATTTTTGAATTACGAATGCGATTTCGAATTCACCGCCGACTAGGTAAATCAGCGGTGACTTTGAGATCACGGATCCCTAAAAATCCAATTTTTGAAAGTCGAGCGCAGAGCTGCCAACATAGATAAAGTACACACATAAATGTAAGTTCGGTTCCACGCAGAATGTAGCCGCTGCCGGTTATTGCCGGCTTAACTATTATTGTTATTATATATATATATATATTATATATATATATATATATATATATATATATATATATATATATATATATATTATATATATGTGTGTGTGTGAATGTAGTCGGTTACTATATACATATATGCTACATTCATATATATATATATATAGACTGAAAATCAACACATCAACTTCAGACTTGTCAATATGTTCTCCAAACAAAACACAGATAACATTTCCATAAGTATGACTTGATTACGAGTGGGTGAGGGCACTCGTAATGAAATCACACCTGTGACTAAGGTAGTCACATCAGTAATGTTCAAAAATAAGAATTATTGAAAATCGGTGATTATTAGTCACATCGGTGATTTCGAAGTCGCATTCGTAATTCAAAAATAGGTCTCTTAGTTGCTACTACGCCGCCGCCGCGCCGCCTCGTGCATGATTCATGTTAATACATACTTATTAATTAAGTCAGTATTTGGCCGATAGTCAAACCAATCGTGCATCAAATATCAAATTCCCGAAATCCTTCCATTTTACCACATTTTTTACCAAATAGTTTAGTTAGAGTAATTGTTTAGTGCCAATAAATTACCCTTTTTTACACGTGACTTTTACTACCATTTTTTTCTATAAATGTACGAAACCCCGTACACAGCTATTTTGCGACAAAAATAGATAACACTGTGGTACCCAAGCAGACGATCTTAGTATAGTATCCCTTTAGTATTATTTTACTGTATTGTAGTGCGCAAAAAAAAATCGTAAGTGTGATAAATCACCTAGACTATGTAACATTTCTGCGCGAGTACATCAGAGCGGTAATGAATAGGTCCAATTAGCGACAGACTGCCGTCTGAACAGTCCTCACTGCGGCGCCGGTGAGTAACGAGAATTCTCAATGAATGACTGACTAGGTACTGAGTTTAAATGAAGCTAAGCTCCCCACAGTCGTGCGGCCCTGGTGCTCATATTCACTTCACTTTATGCTTTTTTATACCTAAGATAAAAAAGCTTAGATAAACTTTTGTATGTTCCGTTGGTCTCCTCAAAGTATCGTCAGAATACATTTATCTACCGTGCATCTGATAGTTTCAATGCTGCAACTAAAAAGTTAGACATAGACCTATTTAATACTAGCCTAGCAACGGTGAAGCGCCTTTTGAGCCAGACTTTCTTTGGTAATTAACGAACCCTTATTGTTTATATATTTACATTTATGTGTATTTCTATTTGCATAGTGTATTCGTATATTTCTAAAATGTATCTATCTGTGATGTCCTTTAATTGGCTTTCTGTTATTACTGGTAAATGTCTATTTTGTATATAGCTGTTGGTCATCCTATTATATATTAATAAATAAAATAAATAAATAAATAAACTTTATTATTGTTTTTATGTGATGTGACTGTTGGAACAAAAATTCTTCAAGTTTTTTTATTGTAAGTTGTGGCTAACAATGTGGTAACAATATCACTCATAGACAGTGCTATTGTCTAGCTAGGCACATAGCACTGCTAGGCATAACTCAGCCCAAACTCAGGAAACATCGCAAATAACATAACAAACACAAAATTGGCATTTAACTAAGATACGAATATTATACATACTGTTGAGAACATAGTTCTCGTTGCTTAGCAACGTTTTGTTTGTTAGTCAGTTTTGTTTGATTGTAACAGATTTTGAAATACAAGAATATACAATACTTATTTAACTTGCTGCTTATTTATCTATATTCTTCTGAAACTCTTTCTCTCGTTAATAAGTGGTCCTTCGAGCCGGATCAGATCGGCGTAGATTTTGAAATACAAGAATATACAATACTTATTTAACTTGCTGCTTATTTATCTATATTCTTCTGAAACTCTTTCTCTCGTTAATACATACTTTCCCAAGAGGGTAGGCAGGGGTCACAGTTTCACACTTGCTACAATCCAAACATTCCCTATGTTGGCGACGACCACACTGCTGCCCTGAAAAATAAATAAAATAAAACATATACTTTAAATAATAATAATAATTTAAAGTATATGTTTCCATTCGTGTACGGCAAATGTGAAGGAATAATACTTGTTACTGTCGGGGTCTAAGACGATTACTTCGGAAAATTATAATTTATAATTAAAATATAAAATAGGTTTATATAGACTTAAGAATTAAATTATATAGAATTAAATATGATAAAGGTACATACATACATACTTACATACTTACTAGCATAAAACTTATATTTGTATATTTTAAATAAACACTTACCTCCAGTAGCGGTATTGCGCGACCCGTTAAAAATTTCAAAATAAGTTGCACATACCGACGAATTTTTAGTGCCGAAAATACTTTGACCGAGATCGCACGCTCGCTACTCATTTCTGTTAAAACTCATATATATAACTTCGCTTTCGCCAGCGATCCATCGTCTACAAAGTGGTCCTTCGAGCCGGATTACTTTGGATTTTTAAACCGGAGAAGCAGACGAACAAGAAATGTTCTCAACACCGCCATGCACGATGGTTAAAATGCGTGGAGCTCTCGCTCGAGAGATGTTGTCGCATACCGCAGAAGATAATAAGAGTGAAGTGCTTTCACGTATAGTGCAATCAGAAATTTTAGTTCTATAATGAGCTGAAAGAAATCGCCCAACAGGTACCCAAACACGAGGGCAACCTCAAGTTTAAAATGGGTGGTCCCGTATCAGTTATTTTGAAGAAGAGTTCGAGTAGATCATCTTTTGACAGCACGAAGAAAGCAATTAGAGCTGGAAAAAAGCTGAAGCGAAAGCTGGAATTGAAAAAAAACTTAATAGAGAAGCGGTTAGCAGCCCCACTCGCTGCACTTGAAGGTGGATCATCACGGAGGTCCCAGGCCAGCAGCATCGATTCCATTGCCAAAGATTCCAACAAGGTAGAAGAATGGTTGAATAAAAGCTGGCAGAAACAACAGCAGCAGCGCGCGGTCACCTTGCCGTCGGCGCACCCCGCTGTACCCTGCACATCGGATCTTCAGCACCTTGCCCGAGCAATGGAATAAATGGCCACAGCTACCCACAGTGCAAATTCCAAATTGCTGTCCAGACTGTCAACACCTAAAGATTTACAACCATTTCTCGGCGATCCGTTGGAGTGGTTGCAGTATAAAAATAGTTATGAAGAGTCCAGTAAATTATGCAGTTTCAATGATAGTGAAAATGTCACAAGGCTGTGTAAAAGTTTACGTGGTGAAACGAAGGAAGCTGCGTCAACCCTACTCATCTGCAATACAAAGCCAAGTGTCATCATGGAAACGCTTGAACTGACGGCCCGAGCTCATCATAAATAAAATCACTACACAATTTAAAAATTTGCAACCGTTACCACAAAATTATCATTCTGACCTGGTGAATAGGCTTGTTTCCACTAAGAATGAATCGGATGGGTTAGAGTTTATAATGATTAATCATGATATGTAGTAAACAAAAATACTACTTTTTTATTAAAATAATATAAGATTACTAATATTTTTGGAAATTAAATTCGGCAAAATTACTTATTTAATCACGTGACATTAAACACCAATCAGAGAAGCGTGACGTCACGCCTCGCGAAACACCGGTTGTAGTGTAGCTGTACAACATCTATCTAATCTGTGCTGTCAGTGAACACTGAACAGGTTATTTCGATACACTTTGTTTTCAGAGACTATTGTTAAATTAATACAGTATGTTTATCTTAAAAGACACGGACATTTGCCATGCAATCAAGATTTACCAAAGCAAACGGCAGTAATTTGCCCAAAATTGACGCCGTTATGCTTGGGAAATTTTTCGCAGCAAACATAGATTTGTATATAAATAAATTTGTTTGGCGTTTTTATCGTTGTGCTTTTACATTGGACACTATTCAGTATTTATAATAAGAGAGATTCATTATTTATTATAATGATCTCGTCGACTGACATAAACAAACTCGATTGTTTCGCGAGGAGTGACGTCATTCAAGACGCCATGACGGTCTTGGCCTTTTTCGAAGTCAATTATAAGTTCATTTCTAAAAAAGCAAAATACTTATGAAAAAGGTCTATTTTTCTAAAAATAATATATATTAGGTGTAAAATAGATACTAAACTATAGTTTTAAACGAATTTCCAAATTTGTCAACTAGCCTATTATGCTATTAAAGTGAAAAATTACATCACAGCAGCCGAATCAATCAAGCAAACTGATTACCTGAGGAGTCCTGAGTTACTAAGCACAGTCATATCAAAATGTCCTAGCGTGCTGATAAACAAATGGGTAGATTATTTCTACGATCACCAAAATGACAATATTTGCCGAGTTTTTACACAATTTTTTTTTTTTTTTGTTTTATCTGCGTCATAGCAATCTGTTTTTCAACAATAAGCCTTGGTTTTGTCTGATTACTTTTATCTGTTGTGATTGTCGGTAATCGAGAGCCTCGCCAGCATAGCTGAAAGGCTAGCACTTCCTGTGTCAGAATCTATTCAAGAGTGCAGGGACACTATGTCTTTTTATTCTTTTGTGTTGTACTGATCCGCATCCACTCAGTTCAACTGCTAGTGTATTTTTATGTCTAGATAGTCTTTCTTGATATTTAGTACTGTAATTAGTAATCTCCTCTCTGACTGTGTTAAATTTTAAATCATGGTATATGTACTTGTTGCTTATATATTTTGGTATGTTAAAGATTGTTCTCATTGTTTTGGTTTGGAATCTCTCCAGTATATCTATATTACTGTTGCTGGCTGGTGCCCATAAATTGAATCCCGTAGGTCCATATTGGTTTCAGGACAGCTTTGTAGACAGTAGTTTTACTTTCCGCGCTCAGCCTTGAATGTCGCCCCATTATCCAGTACAGATTACGTAGCTTGGTGTCAAGTTGCTTCCTTTTGGTCCATATGTGCTTCCTCCACGTTAATCTCCTGTCCAAGTGCATGCCTAGATATTTTGGCATGTCTCTTCCTGTGGGATATTTTCTCCATTTAGTTTTACATGAGGGCAGGTTTCTCTCCTGAGTGTGAAAGTCACGTGAGTTGACTTACTCTGGTTTGCTTTTATTCGCCAAATTTTAAGCCATTTTTTCTAATTCATATAGGTGTAGTTGAAGCTGAGCAGATGCTGTTACTGGATTTGAGTGTGTGGACATTATGGCGGTATCATCTGCATATGTAGCAATCATAGTTTGATCCATGGTTGGCACGTCGGCTGTGAAAATGGTGTACAAAACTGGTCCCAGAATACTACCTTGTGGTACACCTGACGTTATTTCATACAAAGCTGAGAAGTCAGTGTTAAGTTTAACTTGGAAGCATCTGTCTTGGAGATACGATTTTATTATGAGGTAGTATGAATGGGGATCATTTTTTTTAATTTTGTATAAGAGGCCCCGTGCCACACTTTGTCAAAGGCTTGACTAATGTCTAGAAAGACTGCAGAGCAATATTGTTTACTTTCAAGCGTTCTGTTTATTATATCTACAATACGATGTATCTGTTCTACAGTCCCATGATGTTCTCGGAATCCAACCTGGTGATCTGGAATCACGTCCGCAAGTTGAACTTTTATTCTATTTAGCAGTATTCTCTCTCAGTTTTTACACAATGTAGCTGTGAAGATAGCCGCAACTGGAGTAAGCTACCTACACAAGCTGAAAATAAACAGAGATATAATCAACTGAGACATCAAAATCAAACTGTTCTTGTGTGTTATGACGAGAGTGCACCAAACAACATACCAAACACCTAGATGTATATTTTGTCGTGCATCGCCCGACACACTAAATAACTCTGCGAGATTCCGACGCGCACTACGTAAAGACCGATGGCGGTTTGTACGCATCAACAAACTATGTTACAAATGCCTGGGCAAGCGACATAACAAGCCATCAGAGTGTACCGCTGAAAATTGTGATGTCGAGAGATGTGGACTGGATTTTGTTCCCCTGAGAAAATTGCATTGAATTGCATACCCCGGCTGTGGCGAGTCGGCGCTTATATGGGGCTCTCCTATCCAGAAAGGGGAGTTCTACCCACTAATAACCTCAGAGATGGTCTTCCTCAGGCATTTAGGGAGCCCCCGGGAACGCCAAGAGACTTGGCGTTCCCAGAACCCCCGGAAAGACCCCCAGCCTCCGCTTCCCTGCCGATACAAGGAGCCCTCCTCGGGGGAGGCTACAATACCTCCCCCGAGGTCCTCCCCCACATGGTAAGATATTATAATACAGCTAAAATTAGATTAATCAACACAGTGTCTTGTGTATTATTTACAATGTGGTCTACTCTTGACTAGTAAAGATTAGACCACGTGAGTGATTAACGAACAGGGCAACCCGCAGTTTCATTTCCGATTTTTTTCCCTCAGTAAAGGAGAGGGTGACACCCTCATGGCTATCACTGCAACCAAGTGCCACGGTGCTTATGCCGGACTCCAGATCGATCGAGGCGACTTGATCGATGAAACCTGGCGACCGCACTCAGCCTAAAGCCAATGGTCCTAATCACTCTGCGGCTTGAAGTGACAGCGACCGCACCTCAGGACAGGGCGCGCGCCACAATAATTAAATGAAAAACATCCTTCAATTAAAGAATAAAGAAATAATATATAATAAATAAATAATATATAAAATATAAAAAAAATAAAGAGTGGTTGCCAGTTCTTCAATTTTTGAGGAGTTCTGGTAAATCTTGTTTCTATCATCGGTCTCTCCGTCACTTACCATCAGTTAAGTTAAGGACCAATAGCTTCGTAGTGCGACGTCAGATAGTAAACATAGTGGTTACCCTGGGCAACGTCTTTTGATGGCCAATAGTCTGACAAAGGGCGCCTTGAGATGGCTATGGGATGGCCGGGTCCAACCTGGGGGGATGGGCGAAGCCCTCCTTCTTCTTTAAGAGGGAGTGGCTATCGCTTTAGGGAACCATTTTGGGTTGGAGGATGGCCGGATGTATCCGGCAGACACCTCCACACCGATAATACAACCTTTGGACCAAATAAATTTGTACCTCCTAATATTTTTTTTATAATGTTTGTGCTCAATAAAGAGTATATATAATATGGTGTGGGCGACTTGTCGCCATATGCCGACGAAGTCGTGGTGGCAAGGGTTCCCATGGCCTCGTCAGGTTGCGATGCAGCTCTTCTTCGTCATACGCGCTTGCGCTCAGGCATTGTGGGGGTATCGCTGAGGTTCTTAGTTGATAGGCCTTCCCCTTCTGGAGAGGAGAGCCCCACATAACCACCGACTCTCGGGGTATGCAATTCCGGAACAAAAAAAAAGGACCAATAACTTTTCTGTTATATAGACTGATTGATTCTAAGCTCCAACATTGAAAACAATATATGTAGCAAAAATTCACAAGAGCTTAAAAAATGTCCACAGTGCTCAGCCGATAGCGACACGAAGCCGCTTAATCCATCGTTTTAAGGTTTTCAGAGGCGGCGACATGCTAAGCTGTCCGCTGGGCCCTTGTCAACCGGTATTAGTTTGTGGTTTAGGTACCCGAACCCTACAGGTTGGCGTTAAACTATTTCAATATTCCTTTAGGTATACGTCAACGTTAATTTGTTGCTGTTTCTAATTTTGTTACTTTGCAAATAGCATTTGCGAAATTTCAACTCTTGTTATTTTGACAGTTCCCGATTATGCTCCGATAATAAAAGTGAAATAACATATTGGGTATAAGGAGTTTAGAACTACATTGATTGGATTCAAGCTATCCTTACTTTTTATCTTTGCAGGCGACTTGCATGTCTCAAAATGTTTTTCTTATTCCTACTACGAGTAATATTATAAACGCGAACATTTGTTAGGATGGCTGATTGTCTTCCGTAAAAACTACTTAATGGATTTTATTGAAACTTTACAATAATATAATTCATACACCAAAATAACACTTAAGCTGCAATTTATAAAGATATACGCCACTAACATAATCAGTCATAGTCACTTTATAACAAGTCAATTTTACAATTATTTATTAGTTTTTTTTTTATGTTTTTAGCATAACTTTTAAATAAGTCTTAAAACTTGTTATTTTTTATTATAAGCTACTCGAAATATAAATCCTGCGCAGACGAAGTCGCGGGCACCAGCTTGTAATTATATATTTATTATAACATAAAGCCGTATTACGTTTAAGAATATGTTTTGACATCAATAATTGAATAAAGCTCGCTGTAAAAATAAATAAAGTTAAGTAGAAAAAAGTTGAATAAAGGTTTTTATCTTTAACACAAATATATTGCAGTATTTATCAAGAAAATACCCAGTTTGTTCGCAATGGGGTCTCGTTATTATTCTAAAGGAATGTTAGCGTGTAAGCTATTTCCGTATATCTGTTAATTCGGAGTCTTGCGAGACAATTAATTACCCAGGCTAAGCTCAGTTATGTAGTAATTACCTGCATGGTCTATATTCAAATCTAAATGTACTAGGGAAATTCTCATTGTCTGTATTACCACCTCACTGTATTTCCAAGTAATTGCTTAATAATCTGTTTGGGTATCGTTATTTTTCTTACAATGTACAGGCTCAAAAGTATCTTGTTTTGAAATCATACATGAATCGAGACTAACGAGAGAAGATCGTTAAGAAACACAGCAAATTATGTTAGCTGCAGCAGCAAGATGTAAAAAAAGACAAAATTTTATAACTTATTTATTAAAAGAATTACAATGCTAGGTTACGTGAGATATTGAAGTGACAAATAATTCATAACAATAAAGTAAATGCTTAAACTAAGTGGGGCGACACGTTCTGTGGAGTCAGCGCCTCGTGCCTGCGCCGGCTGATGCAATGTGTGGCATTCAAGGCTGGCGTAAACTGCACCGTAAGCTGGATACGTGTTGCATGGTACTATAACTCCTCCCTCCTGAAGATCAGCGACTATTTATCCAGGTTTTGAGAGAATAGCGCTGATAACTTGGATGGCTGTGCTGGACCAGGATGACTCTTCTTTACTCTGTCCTTTTTCATTATATATCTTGTAAAAAACGTAATCGATATAGCAATTGCACAAAGTATAATAGCATATATAGGTAGGGTTATTTATTTCATAACGATTAATCATTGTAAACATGCCCCATAACGTCCAAAAGTTACGTATTTTGTTTGAAAGTTGTCCACGAATTTAATTCTTAAATATTTTCTTCTTACTTAACTATGAAACGTAATTTAGATATATAAAACCAACCTAAATATAGCAGCCCTAAAATGGACAGTTAATAATATACAATGTAATTCTCAAAGCTACCGTGTACGTTTACTTACCTATGTATTATTTATCTAAAGTTGAACTTTATTTAGGTTAGAATTTAACAGGAAGTTTTCGTTATTTTATGTAATTGTTGATCTAATAAACTATTAAAATATTTGATATTTAAATTCAAGAACATGACGCGTTGACGCCCACCGACTACTATCCGTCAAAACTCCAAATATTTTGTTCCCATTATACTTTATTCAAACAAAGTAACCTTTAAGTAAAGAGTACGTATGTATTTAAATCTATATATATATGGAATGTCAAAGAAAAAAAATTAAAATTAACGCATCTATAATTATTAATTTAATTACGTAGTTCGTAGAAAGTGTACCGAATTAACCTTACCAAGTTTTATCACGTCACTAACTCGAAGTATTCAACAGGCCCTAATTTTGGAGGAAGCAGGAAGGTTAAGGAAACACTGAAGTGGCGTTTTATAATTCAGACACTCTTTTGTTTACGTTCGTGAATATTTTAACGAGCCAAATTAGCTGTACCTCGAAATCGCCCTCCGGCACGCACTTCTTTCCGCACGATCTGCCTTGAACGATAAAAAATGATCTTTTGCTTGTGCACTTAAAATAAGGATTTATAATTTTTCACCAGGAGGAAATTCTGTACAAGAAATGTCGACATGATTGGTTTCGTAGCAAAATATCTGTATATTTATCATAAGTTGAATGTGGAACTAAACTTCTAACTCTACACAACTTAAATTCACAAACTCTACATTTTATCAAAATATGTAACTCGACTGCTTTGTCATTACCAGTTGTTATTATTATTTCCGCAATATGTTGTTGAACTTGTGATACGAAAATTGACGCTGACCAGACTCAAAGCTGCGATAAAAGCTATTTTTGAATTATTTCAAAGTCTTGCTTTACACTAATAAAAGAGAAACGACAAATTGATTTATTCTTATATATCTATTTAACCTGTTTGTAATCGGTGCCAGCCAGTAAGATCATTTTAATCCTTCCTATATGTTAGGCCAAAGCAGGGCGATAGTCTGAAATATGGCCCTGCAAACAAATAAATATCAATTAGTAATAGCTGAAGAATCTTAACACCAAAAATTGTCGAACAATACTTTTTTATGAAGTCAATTAAAATTACTTGACATAATGGATCATGTTTCAAAATAAGAATTTGCAGTATCAATTTTTAGGTACTGACAAAAAAAATGGTAAATGTGTTAATTTTTTTATTGAATTGTGTATAATAATATCCAAAAAACAGTAAATAATCATATTTAAGTACCCTATTCAAGCAGCATCCTTAAATTTTGGAAGTAAAGTATAAAAAAAATCTAACTACGAAAACACCTTACATCCAATAATGTCAGCTTACATTGTATGGGTCGCTACAACGGTAAATCAGTGTTCTTAGGCTAAAGTAAAACAGGGACATTACTTCCAAACGAACATAGTCTTTGTGTCGAGGAAACAAAGTGTAATTTTGATCTTCACAGTGCAGAATAAGTCGCTGTAGATAGGCTACTCTTTAAAATCGCAATCTAAGTTCCCAATTCAAAGTTCTCTGTACATCGAAGCGAGAAAGTATGCGTTTATGTGACTCTGTGACCCCAGACAGAAATGGACGGCTATTTTCGTTTTTGAAACTTTGAAAACAATGTTTCAGAGTAGTTCTTTTGCACTGTCAGATATTTACGGACTATTCAGGTTGATGAGTTGCGTCGGAAAGCTTGAGGGGATAGGGTGGTATTTAGTGTTTAGGATGTGAGCGTACTGCTTTTCATGAATAGGTGATACATTGTTGTGGGTACTTGCGTACGTGAAAGAGAAAGCCAAGTAGATCATATATAACTATATGTTAACTATGAACGGATGAATAAATTGAACTTGCCTTATAACCTAAAAGCTCATTAAAAACACCTATAGAGAATAGTATTTTTATTTCTGTCACAGTTTATTTGAATTTCGAATGAATTATATAAAATTTTGTAATAAAATATAACCAATAACAGAGTTTTATATAACAAATTTAAGTACCTACACAAACAGACACAGTTTTGCTGATTTTAGAGATAAAACTCTACACTGCATTATATATCCAGATAGATATTAATTTAGATAAATGTTAATTTCTCATCTGAATAATGAACAAGTGCATGTTTATATGACAGCGCATAAAGTGAAAATGTCGGTATTTTAACAAAACGAATGACAATAATACATATAACTCTTATTTTATTATTTTCTATTCATTCGATTAATATTATGTTTATATGACTGAGAATAAGGTAAAAATATAACTTAAAAAAAACTTATGACAGTAATAATACATACGATTTAACGTTAATTCTATTATTTGCTATTATCTGTCGATTAGTAATAAATGGCTGAAACCATTAGTTGCAGTCAATCGAATAGAAAATAGTACTCTATTTTTTACTAGCGACCCGCCCCGGCTGGGTTATCCCTATGAGATAGACATATACCATCGCGGATTTTTTGTGGATTTTTGTAAGTTGTACAATACTGTAGTACATTATTTTGGTCTATTTCGTAGGGTTCAGCCAGCGTTTGCAATATAAGCGCAAAAAAACGTGCTTATTTACGACATCACATTAGAAACCTTTAAATTTATCAGTGTTTCTCTACTATATTATGCATTTATTATACATACAAACCTTCCTTAAGAATCACTCTATCTATTAAAAAAACCGCGTCAAAATCCGTTGCGTAATTTTAAAGATCTAAGCATACATACGGACATACAGCGAAAGCGACTTTGTTTTATACTATGTATTGATATTTAAGAAACCCAGTTGTATACCCAGACCAAGAATCAAAAATAAGCTGCACCCTCCGCTTGATGATTCACTTTTTGATCACCCAACATAAAACTAACCTTTATTTTACCGGCATTACTTCAGTTTACTCGTAGTAACCGATAGCCGAGCGCACAGATCGCCTGGATTCACTATATACTCGTATATAAGGTCCTTTACAGACGGCGAGACAAGCCGGGCTCGTCTACCGCGTACTATACGATTGTGCGAGAAAAGAAAAGAATCTTACACGTCGTCTTCAGTAATAGAATTTTTATTGCCTTTTCATGTACATTTTCATTTAAACATTGTCAACTTGACATATAATAATTATAATCCCATGACATAGAGACATATTATGCCAAAAACTCACTCAAAATCAAAATCTTAATTAACTTTACTCAAATATGACTTTATAGAAAGCTCTTTGAATCGTCCAATTGTTTTTCCCCTACTACCCATTCAGGACGTATTTTTTAGCTGATAAGAAGAATGGGCAAGAAACTTATCAGCTTTATCAAAAGTAATAACAACATTTACAATAAATCATGTCATTATCATACAATGTACATATGTGTTTACAATTTATACTGGAAAACTAATATATACAATTCAGTTCAGCCAATAGACGCCCACTGTTGGACATAGGCCTCCCCCAAGGATCTCCACGCAGATCGGTCCTGCGCTGCAACCGTCCAGCGCCTTCCCGCGATCTTCATCGAAACTCCGAGCATAGCCCTCTCCATTGCCCTCTGGGTAACTTTGAGCCGCCTTATAAGGCCCATTGTGAGTGGCCAGGTTTCTGTTCCGTATGTCATCACTGGCAACACGCACGAATCGAAGACTTTTGTCTTGAGGCACTGCGGTAGATGGGCCGAAAATATGCCGCGTAGCTTCCCAAACGCTGCCCAGCCGAGTCGGATCCGCCGATTTACCTCTTTCTGGAAATTGGACCTACCTAGTTGGATTATTTGTCCCAGGTAAACGTACTCGTCAACAATTTCCAGTGTAGAGCCTCCAACCTTCACAGGAGTGGGTGCTACATGGTGATTCGACATGATTTTCGTCTTGTCCATGTTCATTTTAAGACCCACTTGTTGTGAAACTCTACTGAGGTCTTCGAGCATTATGCCCAAGTCTTCCATGGTGTCGGCCATGACTACAATATCGTCAGCAAAACGAAGGTGCGTCATGTTCTCGCCGTTGATGTTAATGCCCATTCCTCTCCAGTCCAAAAGCTTAAACACATCCTCCAGCGTAGCTGTGAACAGTTTCGGCGAAATCACATCGCCCTGTCTGACACCTCGCTGGAGGCGTATTGGTTTCGACTTCTGGTCCGGAAGACGGACTAACATTGTGTCGTTTTTGTACATACAATTTAGAATGTAATATCTTCAAATCAACTCCAAGCATTGGCATCATTTAAAAATTCCTTGACTTTGTAATAGCCCTTACTCATTAGCGTCTTTTTAACATGTACCTTGAACTTACGAAAAGGCAATTCAGTTACACTATGTGGAATCTTGTTACAAAATTACAAAATAACATTTGCCCACAAACGTACCTATAGTTTTTTTTTGTAGCCTGTATGTTGGGAAGGCAAGTTTATTTTTATTTCTTGTGTTTAAATTATGCATTTGGAATTAGTATGAAATGTGTAACAATTTTGATACACATAAATCAAATTTTCATAAATATACTGGCCCGCTAAAGTTATTATATAAATCTCTTTAAATAAATTTCTAAGAGAATCCCTTGCTCGTAAATTATAAATAGCGCGGACTGCTCTTTTTTGAAGAACAAAAATACTTTCTATGTTAGCAGCCGACCCCCATAATACTAAACCATAGGACATAACAATGTGAAAATAACTAAATTAATCTTGCCGTTTCAACATCTGTAAGTTGTCTTATTTCTTTTACAGCATATGCTGCAGAACTTAGTCTATTTGATAGGGAACTTAGTCTATTTGATAAGGATAGGATATGTGGATCCCATTGCAAAGTGTTACCCAAGAATTTAGTGAATTCTACAAATTCTACCACTTCATTTTCATTTTAACAATAGTATCTACTTTTCTTACATTTGGTAATGAAAATTTGATACATTTAGTCACTCTAAAGTCTAGTTATCAAAAAGTTCATAACAACGATCAAACTCAAAACAATAATTATATAACATACTTTACAAACATTTGTTGATGTCAAAAATCGGATGGGGCTGTGCCGGGGGCACGCGGCCGTTGGTTTTAACGTGAAACGTCTATGTTAGGGAATCGCTTTTAAAGTAAAAGATTGAAATAAAAATAAAAAACTCAATGTAACAACAGCGAGCTGACTATATAAGTGAAATATTCACACCACATTTTTGTTTCTAAGACTAATAGTTTTTTAATTATTAAGGTACGATGATATAGACCTTTTCGTTACGGTCCACTTTTTAAACCTGGTACCCGTATGTTTCGGCGCGATTTTAAAGACGTTTCACGTCAATAATATAAAAAGACACAAAGAGTTTAATACTTATATAACTTTGTACATGCATATGAAGTGCATGCTAATTAAATTTAATTAAAAGTTAGTAATAAATCTTACATCATGGCGTAAGGTTGTGTACTCATTAGAATTTCCCGATCCCCACATTTCACCAACAAGAAAAAACAATAACTCTACACTTGTTGGCATGTTACCCAACACTATGAGTTGTGCACATCACTATTGGTATAGCGCTTCCCGCCCCTCTCCATCTTAGGACACCGCATTGTACGATCGTGTCAATTAACCTCTCAATATTATTATTGTATTAACTAATTATAATATAATTTATATCGTGCAGTATATAAATAGTTGATAGTAAATTACGTAAACTAACGTAAACGTAACGTTAACGTAAACTTGAACTGTGGAAATTAATAAACCATTGTGTTTGGCTGAACTGGCGGTTTTCCTATATACAGTCCACCTACATCTCTTCAACACTGTAATTTATTAATCAAATACTATACTAAATAATGTACATACTATACTAATATATAATATAATATACTAATATATAATATAATTTACTATATTAATACTACCAGCGCACTCGAAAACAATAAGTTAGGAATAATAGTGGCTGCTAACTACGGATTACTCAAACCAGTTCATATATTCCTGCAGACGGCTTCTTCTTCTTTATCATTATTCGAGTGATCGTGAATCATTTGTTAGATAAATTAATAATTGATTTATTCTTTAAATAGGATGTTATTGGCTCACAAGTCTACGGCGGGAGACCTTGTACTGGAAAGAACCAGCAAGAACTATGTTTTATTCTCTGTATTTTTAGAGATTCGTCAACTGGAAGCTGGCATCAAATAAATAGTGTCAACCCAATTTCTTTTACACGTTTAAATAAGTTCACATTATATTATATATATATAAAAAGTATAGTTTCATTGTGTTATTTACTATAATCTAAATATTTGGCAACGTAACTGATGAGTTATTAAAATTAAACCTAAACACTGTTACCATTTAAGTAATCCTAAATACCACCTTTTTTCGTAATTCTTGGCACATGATTTAAATCTGTGAAAAGGCAGATCGGTAATACTTTATGGAAATTTATTGTAAAAGACTATGCATTTCCCCAAATGAATAAATAGTCAAATCCGATCGAAGGCTTGTTGCGTAAATTTCAGTAGTTAGATACTAATATACCTTGATGCCTATTCTATACAAAAAAATATTATTTTTGAAAAAAAAATGCTTATTTATAAGAATAATTTTGCATTTAATTATATTTTTGACATTAGTCATCAAAAACGCTCATGACTGTCATGGCGTCTTGAATGACGTCACGCCGTGCAAAACACAGCTGTTTTAGTATCGGAATATTCGGTATTGTGAAGTTATTTTAATAAAAAATGGATTCATCGTATTACAAGTACTGCATAGTGCCCCAGTGTACAAGCACAAGTATAAAAACACCAAAAAAATTATTTATATACGTGCCAAACAATCAGCAGATACGTAAAAAGTGGCTAACACTCGCGAGAAGGAATGATGCCCATTCTTTTTCGCACTTCCACAAGACACTTGGGAATGACACTTTGACTTTGACGTTTCGCACGGCGTGACGTAACACTTTTTAATTGGTGTTTACTGTCACGTGACTTATGGCTTATTTTGTGCAATTTTATTTTATAAAAATATAAATAATCAAAAGTTATTATTTTATAAAACTTTGTTTTTTCATAATTAAATGATCATCTTAATAGTTATGCAACCTAATGCATCAGATTTGTTCATAGTGGATACAAGCCTATTCTCGATCGATATAGTAGGTGCATTGCAAAATTACCACTTTACACTGTTAGTTTTAATTAACACTTAGTCCATAATTTTTCATTCATTTTAAGTATTTAGTTTTAGAAAAATAGCACCGTTACATTATGGTGTGGGCGGCCGCGGTCATTATCGTGCAGACGCGGTCAAAATGACCGGTCTACTCCGACGCTTGCAAACCGCCTAAATCAGCAAGAACTCGGCAAGATGCGGTTACCTTTCATGGTTGTTTTACCTAATGAGTTATGTGTAGAACACGCGGTAAACGCTACACAGGCAGACTATGATTAACTCCCCCGCGAATTGAGGCAACGTTGATTCAATAATGTCTCTTCATACGCACTTACATAATATTTGTACATAAACGTGTCAATGTTAAGTGGTTTTAGGTAATTAAACGCTGTATATGTGTGCAATAAATTTACTATTATAAATCAGATAGATTTATGTTTATCGCGATCTGTTACAGTACAAAAGCAATAGTAAAGCAGAAACTTGAACTTTTGTACACATGAATCAAAAAGTAATCGATATATTTTCTTTAATATTGTTAGGTAACTTGTACTTACCGGTCTGGATGCATTTTTCTTGCGTTACAACCTCAGGAACATTTTTTCTTGCGTTCGTCTGCGGTCATTTGGTGAAAGTTTAACTAATAAGTTAAAAATACAACCTTAACCTTCCCTGGTATGGGGTTAAGGGGGTTTCCCGTGTGGGGTATTATATATATGTTATGATATTCAGGAGGGGAAAGGTAACGACGATACATGCAACTACAAAATACAATTTAAGCATATACACTCATATATAAATGGGTTGATTAACAAACAGCTTAGCTATACAAGTCACTTCTAATGAAGCTCATTGTTATTCACAGGGGATCAGATGGGATAATTAATTCATTGTTTACGCGGTTAAATAGTTCATTATAGTAATGAACAGTTCCTCTTAAGGTGGAACTAATTGCTAAGCATTTTTTATAGGTATTTGTATATAAAACAGGACGTCGCATGAAATTTAGTAAATATGTATAGTTTTTTATAAATTGTTATATTTTAAAATTTTCATTTAAGTTTTTTATGAATCTGAAGTACTTACTAATTAGGTAAGTACTTACTAATTACTCCGTAAGTAAGTAATTACTCGACGTGAAATTAAGTGATTCGTCCGTTTATTAAGTATATATGTATTTCAATGCAAATTTAAGACTTGTGTAGTTTTCTCATGGAAGCCATTTTCGGAGCGGGACTAAATCAAAACAGAATCACACGAGAAGCACCAGCTTTCAAATAAAAAATCATTAAAATCGATTAACCCAGTGAAAAGTTATGATGTAACAAAAAAAATATAGACTACTAGATCCAAAAAACTCCCTCCAGTTTCATGTCGGTTAAGATTAAGTATATTAATACTATAAAAATATAATACTGCAAAATGGAAGTTATACTGTAAAATGAAAAATATTCATATTTGTACTGTTTTGTACTATTGCTATAAGTAGTGCAAATGGGCAAATAGCTCAGCATAGGATTAGCTTATACACATGAGCAAATTGGTATTCTGTTGTAACCCCCGAGACTTAAAATGGGTTATCGCAATGCCAAAACGATGCACACTTAAAAGAAAAATGTATACTATGACATAAATATGTATACCCATGTACTGTACCTGTCATTTGAAACATGTTATTTATAAACAATATGTAAATTATGCAGTTGAACAGTATTTTTTTCCTTCAGATTCCGTGGCCAAAGCGGTCTGACCACGTGACCTACCAATTAAAATCAGCCTTAGTCTTCGTTATATGGGCCCTATGGTTTATTGGAGGAGGAGTTGAACAGTAGGATTATTCTTGTATCGATCCGGGCAACTTCCACGGTCACTGCAAGTGTAGCCTATGCGCTAGGATGGCTACCAATGCACACAGTGTTCCCAGTTCCCGAGCCGGCCTAGTTAATGGGTATACCTTATGAGAAGAATCGAACATACATACCCCTGGCTAGAAGCTATGATGATAGCTATAATGCGATGCGATGATAGCTATAATTCCAGTTAGAATGCTCTTGCGCAGGTACAAGGAGCTGCAAAATGATCTGACTGAATGAGATTGAAAGAATGCATGGCCCAAGATGGTTATCATTTGAAAGATGTTATCTTCAAATCTTAAACGGATAACATAAACATTTCTTTGGTTATTTTTATAAATGTTCATAAATAGCAATCTGTAATATGCAATAAAACCCTTTTTATCTCTTAAAACTATTGAGTTATTTACATTTTAAAACCGTCAGATCATTTTGCCGCTCCCTGTATAATGCGTAAGAGCATTCTAACTGGAAGACAAAAAGGGGTGAATAATGATTATGCCTGAATAGGTTCCCACTTTTAGTTTAGTTGATTGTTTTAGGTATGTGTAATATTTAATTAATAAAGAGGAGCTGAATTAGCTGATTAGTCTCCATATTATTATGATTACCACGCCATGGGACACTGGGACAGCAGCAATAGCGCGGCGCGAAAGAGTACGACTGTGGAAGCGTGAGAGAGATAGAAACATGACGTATGTATTCGATGTGGTATAAGCGTAGCACTGGTGTTAACCAGCTGCGAAACATTATTGTGTCTAGTCTACTAACAAATCAAAATCTATGACATCCTAATATATATGCGAAATATATGCTAAAGTAACTCTGTCTGTCTGTCGCGCTTTCACGCGAAGAACCGATTTAAATAATAATACACTGGTGGACAAATAAATCGAGCCACCCTTAACCCGTAAGTTCAAATGCAATTTCCTTCAAATATATGTACATTTGATAAATAAAAATTATGTTGGCAGCAAGGGCAAGTCATATCGAATACGGAGATAATAAACACAAACGCTTTCCATTAATCTTATGAGGGTAGAATGCGCGTTAAAAAATTATCACAATTTTGCCGGTATTATCATAAAATTTTTGTTTGTTTTGAGTGTATAAAAGTCGGTAGATTGAATTTTTTTTTGTGGCTTTTTGCGTTGTTGCTTCCTCTGTCATTAGTCTGCAGATTGCGGTTGCTTTTCTTGGTAATAATGGATACTACGCCTCAGAAAGCTGCTCAAGCTGTCGCATTACTTCAATCGGGCATTGGTCAACGTCGGGTTGCTCAAATGTTAAGAATAAGTAGTTCTTCGGTGCAGCGCGTCTATAGAAGATACCTGGAGACTGGAGCCTTCGATCGACGCCCAGGAACAGGCAGGCCACGGGCTACAACCTCCGCAGATGATCGATACATCAATTTGAATGTCCAGAGGAATCGGCGTCTGAACGCGGTACAGGTGCAACAACAGCTTCGTGACGAACGTGGAGTGGTTATAAGTGCGCGTACAGTCAGGAGAAGGTTGGCCGAACGAAATTTGACACCTCGACGGGCTGCAACAGGCCCAAAATTAACAGTAGCTCACCGCAGAGCACGCCTTCAATTTGCTCGTGAGCATAGAGAATGGACACTGGATCAATGGGCACATGTTCTTTTCTCTGACGAGACAAGGGTATGTCTTTACGGAAGTGATCGAAGACAGAGAGTCTATCGTCGCCCTGGAGAACGTTACGCTCAGTGTTGTATCGAAGAAACGGTTGCATATGGTGGTGGCTCTGTGATGGTGTGGGGCGGCATTTCTCTAACAGCACGAACAGAGCTGGTTTTCATCGAATCCAATGCTCCGTCACGTGGATTGACTGCAGAACGATATATCCGTGATATTCTTGAGGATCATGTGGTACCTTACTCAGGATATATCGAAGATGAGATGCTTCTAATGCATGATAATGCAAGACCCCATACAGCGAGAATTGTTACTCAGTATCTTAGGGACGTTGGCATTCGTGCTATGGAGTGGCCAGCACGGAGCCCTGACTTGAACCCCATCGAACATCTGTGGGACGAGTTAAAACGCAGGGTTCGAGCCAGGGTTCCGGCTCCTTCAACACTTTCTGGGCTCAAAATGGCGATAGAGGACGAATGGAACGACATCCCTCAGACTTAATTGTTAAATTGATAAGATCAATGGGTACACGGATGCAAGCAATTGTCCAAGCTAGAGGCGGCAATACACATTATTAAAACATTAATTTTTAATTGTTTTCCGATGTTATTTCTTTGTTTTTTTACTTTTAAAAATTAAATCTTTAAAACGTTTTACTTTTTCTTTTAATTGACTTTTCATTCTAGAGGCACGTACTCAACAAATTAAGGTGTTACCCCATACAATTTACTTTTATTGTAAAGCCTATAAAATTACTTATCTAATGATACCACTTTCATCAAAATTGTATTCATGCATTTGAAGGAAATTGCATTTGAACTCAAGAGTTAAGAGTGGCTCGATTTATTTGTCCACCAGTGTAGTACATAAGTAATTAGGAATACAATAGGATTGATATTATCCCAAGAGCAAAAAGCAACATTATAGTTCAAAATTTGAGCAAACTTTTATTTACCGTGGGAGAGCCACGCTACGGCACGAATTGGGCCGGCTCGACCGGAGTGATATCACGGCCTCACAGAAAACCGGCGTAAAATAGCGCTTGCGCTGTGTTTCGCCGAGTAAGTGAGGGTACCGGAGGCCCAACCCCCCTTCCCCCCTTATCCCCTTTTAAAAGGCCGGCAACGCATCTGTAACTCCTCTGGTGTTGCGGGTGTCCATGGGCAACGGTTATCGCTTACCATCAGGTGATCAGTTTGCTCGTTTGCTGCCCTATACTATAAAAAAAAAAAAAACTACATTGAAGTTTTGTATAAACAAACAAATAAATTTAAGAGTACTCAAGCAGCGATTTGACTTGTAAGTTTGATTTTAGGATACGAGTCTAAATGGTCATGAGTAGAAGAAGAAAAAAAAATAGCCCTTCTGATTCCTTCCAATACAAGGTCAAGGTCAAGATTCTTGTAAACCAATTCCATGGCGTCTTTGACGTGCAAAGTGATTGTAAAAATTTTACTTGAAGAATAAATTTTTGATTTTGTGTCGTGGTAAGTTATAAACTTTTACAATATCTCTCGAACAAGCATTAACTAAATTGAAACAGTTTGTTTTATAAATTCGGGCCCTGTCCTTGAAGACAAACGTGACCGTTTTAGTATGATTGTACATTCACGTAATGCTTTTATTAAATTACATACAATAATAAATTCATTTATATTCGTAACAGAACTTGAACAAACTAGATACATGTTATTTAATACCGAAGATCACCCAAAACATACCTATAGGGTTGGCACAAACAAAAAACTCGCTAACTACAAATTTAAAACAATCATGTGTCCCGCTTGCTCCGCCTCACATATAGGCCGCACGAACAAAACAGTTAATTACCATAAACTCGGTGACTCGCCAAAAGGGTCCCTTTTACAGTAAAAATTACATCAGAATGTTGGCCTTTTTTATTTTTTTTGTTCCCCTGAGGAAAATGCATTAAATTGCATACCCCGGCTGTGGCGAGCCGGCGGTTATGTGGGGCTCTCCTCCCCAGAAGGGGGAGGCCTACCCACTAAAAACCTCAGGGATGGCCTTCCTCAGGCATGTAGGGAGCCCCCGGGAACACCAAGCCACCTCCGGGAACCCCCAGCCTCCGCTCCCCTGCCTAGAGGGGAGCCCTCCTCGGGGGAGGCCACACCACCTCCCCCGGTCTCCTCCACCGACGACGCCCCCCGGCCACGGAAGGGTCCATCCCGGGTCGCCGTAGCAGTCGCGACTTCCTCCAGCATTGCCGCAATCAATGCCGGCGGAGACAGATCTCGCCCGATCTCTGCGACCAAGACTCGGCGCTCGGAGGCATACGCGGGGAACTCCGCCAGCGTGTGCTGGGCCGAATCGAGGTCGGATGCGCAGTGGTGACAATGTGTCGATCCCTCCCGTCCTATTCGACACAGATACTCACCGAAGCAGCCGTGCCCGGTGAGTATCTGAGTCAATCGGTAGGTGACCTCCTCCTCCCCGTGGAGCCAAGCTTCGAGGTGCGGGAGTACGGCACCGACGGCCCGCTGGCGCGCGCAGATCCGTAATTCGAGCTGCGCACGCCAGACCGCCACAATCCGTCGGTGCCACTCCCGCTTAGGCACTTCGTGCGTGGGTTCCAGGGCGCTCCCCCCATCGCCCCCCCCCGGCCGACACGCCGCGACGCATACGTCGCCGCGTACATGTCGGCCAGGATCTCGAATGGGGGGGAGCGCCCCAGAACCGTCGCCGCCTCGTACGAGATTGTACGGTAGCCTCGCACGATCCGTATGGCCATTATCCGCTGCAGGCTCCGTAGCAGAGCTCTGCAGCGGGGGGACCTCGCGCAGTCTTGCGACCACACGGGAGCCCCATACATGGCCCAAAACCGACCCCTGCGGAACGCCGCATTCGACCCTCCTCGACGTTTCCATCCCGTCCCGATCGGACTGCGGACCCCGACAGGGAACGAACACGCTGGACGGCGTCCAGCGTTGATCGCCCCCGCCGGAATCCAAATTGGCAGTCCGATAGGTCGGGACCCGCGCGGACAGGTGCTCGCTGATACGAGCGGAGATAACCCTCTCGAAGAGTTTCCCCGCCTCGTTCAGCAAGCAGATCGGACGGAACGAAGATGGAACGTCGCCGGTCCTTCCCTCCTTCCTGAGGAGCACCAACCTGGCCGACTTCCAGTCGACGGGAAACACGCCCTCGCGGAGACAGCTCGTGAAGAGTTGCCGAACGCCCTGAGCGCCAGCGCTAGCACCTTTCCCGGGACCCCGTCCGGTCCCGGGGCAGTGTTGCGCGCAGAGAGCCGCGAAACGGCCCCGGCGAGCTCACTCTCCGTCACCCGTAGGTCGTCCGACCAAGGGCCGGATGACGGGGCGGCGGGGGGACTGCCCCGGACCCTCGGGAAGAGCGTATCCACCGCTCTTCCCACGACGAGAGGGTCCAGGGTCTCCGTCAGCGGAGGGACCCACAGTCGGAGCTTGCCCAGTACCATCCGGTACGGGCGCCCCCATGGGTCCCTCTCCAGTTCCCCCAGCAGCTCGCGCCAGGACCGCGCCTTGGCGTCGGCGATGGCGACGCCGAGCGCCTTGGCCGCGGCTCCGTACGCGCTTCTGGCGCTCAGGACTTCGTCGACTGAGGCTCGCCGTCTTCGACGTGCTCTGAGGTACTGGCGGCGCGCGGTTACTACAACGACCCGTAGCCGCGCGATCTCCTCGTTCCACCAGTACGCAGAGCGCCGCCGAGGCGGCCTGACTCGGGGCATGGAGACGTCGCAGATCGACGTCATCATATCCCAGAGCCAGGCGGCCCGCGCATGCACATTGAGGTCGTGCGAAATCCGTGCCTCCTCCGCCCAGTCCGCGACGTGGGCAGCGACTAGAGCCGCATCCCGGTCCAGCCGCTTGATGGACCAACGTCGCGGACGGCTGTCCTCCTGAAGTGTGCGGGAAGGGCGGCGGTGAGCCACCGACACGTCGAACACGATGTGCCGGTGGTCGGAGAGTGTAACTACCTCCGCCGCCACCCTCCAACCTGACACCATGCGGTGCGCAGAGGGAGTCGCCCATGACAGGTCGACGATCGACTCCCCCTGCCACCGCACGCAGGTGCTGATCGACCCCTGGTTTAACAGCTGGAGGTCTAGTCCCGCCGCCCACTCCAGGAGTGTCTCCCCTCTTACGTCGTCCCGGGTGTCGCGGCACCCTGCACCCTGTGCTTTGGACGTCCATGTTAAGATTGGACGTCCATCGCTACGCTCGCCCCCGGGCCGGGGCGGGAGGTTGGGCGACCCCCCCCCCTTCCTTTTGGGTGGGCAGCACCTCCTGTTGCCTGCCCACCCGGTGGCCTGCCGGTCTGCCCAGGTCCTTGCAGACCGGGCAGGAGGGACCACTCGCGGTGCAGAGACGGGCAATATGCCCCGACTCTCCACACCGGTAGCACAGAGTGCTCCGGTCCACCTGGCGGTTAGGGCAATTTACCCTAACGTGCCCCCTCTCGAGGCACCCGAAGCACTGCTGAGGGCGTGCTTCGAGCGCCATCAGAATGTTGGCCTGCTTAATAAATGTTTGTAACTGTAATTAAATAATTTTTACTTACGACAAGGAAAAGTAACTTTCTCACTATTATAAGTGAGTAGATACAAGATTCACCTCATCTACTCAGCAACTAAGGTTCATTTATAAGGAAGTATATTCCTTCTAATTACATATAAGTTCTACATTTTCTGCCGCGCACTACTAAACTGTGGAATGAATTGTCGCCTGCAGTATTTTCGAACCGATGCGATATCGAAACCTTCAAAAAAAGAACATATTCCCTTTTAAAAGGCCGGCAACGCATCTGTGATTCTTTTGATGTTGCGGGTGTCCATGGGCAACGGTTATCGCTTACCATCAGGTGATCCATTTGCTCGTTTGCTGCCCTATACTATAAAAAAAAAACAAAGCTCACAAAAGCACTCTTATGAAAAAAGGCTAAAGATACATTATACTCATACCTCTTTCCCATGGGGATAGACAATTCACAGTTTTCCACTTGCTAAGATCCAAACACACTTCCCTGGCTTCCTTGACTATCATTACGAGTAATAAAATAATATCATACACGCCCTTCGGTTACGGGCCCTTTTAGCCGACCTTCTTTAAATATATCAACTGTTTGGTCCAAGTATGTTTGTCTAGGTGACAACTGGCTGAAACATATTTGCTTTATAAATTTCTTTCGTTACTCGTCTTTCATCAGTAATTATTACGTAAACATTTAGGGTTAATTTTCAATATTTAATAACGGTTTCGTATAATTTCAATATGGAATTGGTATTATCCTGGAAATGTATAAAATGTCCTGATATATACGCAAAACTAATATTATAAGTAATAGAAGTTGGACCCAAACTTTGTTCTCAGGCCATCTTCGAATTGACGCATATACAGAGGAGTCCAAAAAAGTAAGCTATTGCAAACTATGGACTTTTAAATATTGCATACCTCTCTGTATATTATTATTTTGGGTAATCATTATGATATTGTAATTGACAAATAACTAGCGGAGAAAAAACTAATAGACCTTAAGAGTGTGTTGCCTTTTAATTATTCAGAAGGCTCTGCCAATTTCCGAACAAGTGAATATTCATATTTATTTGCCTATTCCTATTTTGTAAGTATTTTTTTTTTTGTTATCTTAATGTTTAATCTATTTTGACGTCATTAAGCGTCTGTAAAGGTCTATATTAAATAATTATTATTTTGGTTGATTTGATGGAGTTGATTTTGACTAAGCGGCAAACAAAATTATATTACAACCGACTGACCTTCCAACCTCCCCTCGCCCAATCAACCATTACATCAAATATTACAGTCCGCCTACTGAGAGAGTCTCTGATAAGGCCAGTAACGTATAGGAAATGAGGTAAATTTTTGGCCAACTCTGTGGATGAGTGGGTAGCCACTTTTCAAGGTGTCGCTAATCTCTGAGATCCCGGGTTCGAGTGCCGGTGAGGACAAATGTTTGTGTGATGATTTGTAATTAATTCAAAAGAATACATATGTATATTATACGTTATATATGTGTAATTATATATATATATATAATATTGTAAATGTCGTTATTACTTTTGATAAAGCTGATAAGTTTCTTTCGCCCATTCTTCTTAATAGTTAAAAAATATGGACGATTCAAAAGAGCATTCTATAAAGTCATATTTGAAGAAAGTTAATTTTAATGTTGGATTTGGATTTATGTATGTCTATCCGTCACCCTAGATCCAATAATACAAAGGATTGTGTAATTGTGTAAAGTTTGCACTGTAAGTAACACTGTAAGAATACAGAGCTTACTTTGGGCTAGGCTAATTGGTGTGAATGTAAGGTATGCTCTCTTTGTCCGTAAATTTCATATTTGTTTAACATCAATAATTGCCTGTAAATGCCTATGTTGAATATTTATTATTTTTATTTTGGTTTTGATGCTATTACTATCGCCTTAGGTATGTGACATAAACACAACCTTCTGGGGCCGCTGTTTCATGCAACGACTTGCGACGTCACCTCCAAAATTACTTTTTGGCTGACGTCATTATTCCACACCTCCCAACAGTCTCTCTTTGAGGGTACGTAATTTATCACCACAAAATTTAAGTAGAACTGTTCAAAGATAAAAACAAGATTAGGGGTTGTCACGCTCTGTTCATAAAATTATCTGAGAAGCCGCAGCTTGACTTATTTATTCCAACAAGAGTCAGTTGTTCAGCTTTTTATATCAGTAAAGCTCATGTCCTGATGACGGTATTCACCTCATTGCAAATGATGATAAAGTTGAAATGATAGCGAGGTTCAATTTGGCAAGTTTCTTACATATCAAAGGTTTTGGAACCTTATTTGTTTGTCAGGTCCTTGTTTTCAGGTCATGGTATAATTGTATCTTTCCGACCTTCCACGTTACAAAAAGAGCGCCAGCAGTATACTGCTACGACCAATCGATGAGCGCTAAAAACCTTATTTATTTGCAGGGACCTAACATAAAATATGGCTCTGATTTTCTGTGAGGAGATAGTTTCCCCAGGGTACGAGTTGCCCCCCAAAACTAAAGATATGGCCATCCTACAAAAAGAACTTGCTTATTGCTAAGAAGCGAACAGGCGAACAGACGTATTAACATAGTTATTACAGTTGTCGGCCACACTGTGAGTGACAAACCTAAATACGTAATAAATTTTGTGTTGTTATGGGGGGTTATGGGGGGCGAATCATCAATCGAGCCTCGAAACTAACGAATATATGGATATACATTTTGTTACTTACCTGTCGCTTCAATTTTAGGCAATAGAAAATTTTTTAATTATTTCTGGGGGAACCTCTTCAAAACGCAGAACAAGAACGACCACTAAAAGACATAGACCTCCCCACGGATCACCACATGAATCGGTCCTGCATTGCTAGTATTCAGATCCTTCCTGCGATCTGTGAATATGAATTTCATATAGGTACCTGATTCTTCGATTTAGAATCTTATTTGGAACACTTAGTTTACAATCAATACTATAACTTGACACACATCACGAATTTATAGTGAGGCGGCAGGAGGAATATCCTCCGTCTTATCTGTTTCTGCTACAAAAAGCAGTATTCGTATTCCTATGTCGGTGTGAAGGATAACATAGGCAGTATTTATATAAAACTACCAGGTACTGTGACTCTAACTTATATCACATGTGGCAACACTCTTTGATTTATGTGAGGGTTCCAGATATAGTGCGAATCTCACAGAAACTGCATGTGTTATAAGTGACTGTAATTACTGACCTGTCTGTTTGTTTATAAACATATCATATAAAAAAGATTTGAATGAAGATTTGATATGGACTGTGATGATGAGGGAAACTTTGTATATCAGAATTCCAGTTAAATCAAATCAATCAATCAAATCAAAAACTTAACTAACTAACTTTATCCAAATATGACTTTATAGAAAGCTCTTTTGAATCGTCAAAATTTTTTTTCCTACCCATTCAGGGCGTACTTTTTATCTGATAAGAAGAATGGGCGCATCATTGAAATAATCATTGCCTTTGTAATATCCCTTACTCATTAGCGTCTTTTTAATATGTACATACCTTTAACTTATGAAGAGGCAATTCAGCTACACTACGAGTATGTGGAATCTTGTTATAAAAATTTATACATTTGCCCTTCTTCTTCTTGTAAACAGTCTTGTCAGTTCAGGGTCAGTCAGTTCTTGTAAACAGTCGATGGCCCTAACCTTTTTTTTTTTTTGTTCCGCTGAGGAAAATGCATTGAATTGCATACCCCGGCTGCGGAGAGCCGGTGGTTATGTGGGGCTCTCCTCCCCAGAAGGGGGAGACCTACCCACTAAAAACCTCAGCGATGGCCATCCTCTAGCGTTGTAGGGGGCCCTCAGGATCGAGTGTCGCAACTGAGGACCCCCGGCCTTTGCACCCCTGGGTGCGTAAGGGGAGCCCTTCTCGGGGAGGAGTGATCTTGCCGCCTCCTCCCCTCCAACCTCCTACGACGTCACCCCCCGGCCATCCGGAGGTGAGGTCCCTCCCGGGTCGACTCCACGGGCACAAACTGCGTCGCGCCCGCCAGCGACCCATGGCGGCGCCTCAGGCCAGGCTATCTGGCCCGAGGCCGCCTTCTTCGAGCGGGATCGGCCATCTCCCGATCCCGCTCGGCGGCCTCCTTCTCGAGCATTACCGCTTCACAGAAGGAGACCACAGCCCTCCAACCTCCCTCATCCGCCAGCATTGCCGCAATCAACGCTGGCGGACTAACCTAACCTAACCTACCTCTAAACTTAGCACCTAAATTGTGGGCTTACTAAGCTGATGCGCCCTAGGCCCCTTACAAAAACATAAGAGGCAGGGTAGATCTTGTGGGCTTCACTTTGGACGATATAAGTGACAAAAATGGGACCAGCATACACCTGAAATCCTCTATAACTGAATACTATTTTAACTTAACTTTCGGAACACTACAATGCTTTCAACATTGTTGTTACGGATACAAATTTAGGTCGTAAGCCTGGTCCGGCTCCGAAGCTTTACTACAAACTAAATTGAGCAAGAAAACTTTTTCCAGCATACGGAATCCTTAGACTTACTTGCGGAGTAATTATGCTACTAAATTGCAGAAACAACGTGATTGACCAATAGGAATGCATAATGTCAGATGACGTAATAATCCGGGGTTCTGGTTAATTGCATGGGTAGGTTGCATACCGCTTGCAGCTTAGCAGTGGAATTAGCCCACTGATTACCTCAGTCTAGTGTTGCCACATAAAATTTTGGCAAATTGTTACGATAGAATGCAGAAATTCGTATATGTTGAATGATAAAATTGGTCTACAACTCTGTGTTAGTTATATTATTATTAAAATAGCGTATAAAATATTTGAAATGATCCAGAAAAATATTACGGGGAATGCTTCGTGGAATTATTTGGATTGATATCCTTTAAAAAAATAATTTTCTTCTTATTTGAAAGAAAAGCAACACATTTGAGTCCACGATGATGAATCACCCGATGGTGATTCATTTGCTTATTTGCTATATACATATTACATAAAAAAATATTGAAAATTGAGAGAGTGTAAACATTTTTTTATTATTGATAATATACTCTCAAATACTCAGGAGTTACGTTTACAACATCACAGTATAAATGTCTTGTACGCTACAGTTTATCATAGTTCCCCACTCCCTTAAAATATATTATTTATAAGAGTCGCTTATAAATAATTATATAAAAATTATAATAAAAAAATATAAGATTTCTTGTGAGCAGTCTACTTCTTGTTTGTTTTCACTTTATTTTTTGTTATATCTATTAAAAAAGATGATAATCCTTACTTGCATTCTAATTTTAATCTGACTCTGGATATACCGCCCCGAAGTACCGACTATTTTTCATATTCTTTTTCGGCTTATGCCGTCCGGTTGTGGAACTCTCTCCCTGAGGGTATTAGGGGAGCGCGAACGCTGGAGTCCTTTAAGAATCAAGTCCGTGTTCATTTCCTGTCAAAGATTCCTTAACTTAAACTAGTTAATAGCCTATTGTCCTGTCTAATTACTGTACCCATCCTATATTTAAATCTCCTTTTAATATTTCCCTGGTCCTAGGTTCCCTGGAAGAGATTGTTGTTTAGCAATAAGGCCGCCTTTTGTACATTTGTTATTTTCTTTTTTTTTTGTATGTGTATTTTATGAATACAATAAAATGTTATGTTATGTTATGTTAATATTATAAATCGGAAAGTGAGTTTGTTTGTTTGTTTGTTCCGCTTTCACGCCGTAACTACTGAACCGATTGCTTTGAAATTTTGCAGACGTAAAGATAAAAGTCCGTATTAAATAATAGGGTATTTTTATCCCGGAAAAACCGACAGATCCCACGGGATACGGGATGCGCAATAAAGGCTTCGCTCAAAACTACTGCAAAGATTTTCATGCGGTTTTCATCAATAGATAGAGTGTTTCTTGAGCAAGGTTTTGCGGTATTTTTATCTCGGAAAAACGGATAGTCCCACGGGAAGCGCGATAAAACCTTCGCGCCATAAACCGACTTCTGTGCATATGTAGTCGTGGGCAAAAGCTATGACCCTTAACCCTCTATAGACCCAATCCCGAAATCCGCGCGGGCGAAGCCGCGGGCAGAAAGCTAGTAGTATATAATAGATAAAAATAATTGTATAATGGATAGATAATAATAGATTTGAGGGCTAGAATGTATGTATAATTAGCATATCTGTCAAAAAGTTTGTAGATTTGACAAAACTTCTGCTTTTCAAATCCAGCATGCTAGTGCAGCTTCTTTCTGACAATAAAAGTAAGATTGCTATCAATAATTAATCACCAATTGATAAAAAAAAACTATCGATCGATTCGATACATCGGAATTTATCAGTTTGCAAATTAAGCGGAGTAAGCAAAATTGGACTCGTGGTTCCTAAATCGAATAACTGGATACCAATGTCGAATGGCAATATCCGATTATTCGGCGAATCGACAATCGGCTGATTTCATGAGCTTTCAGTTTAATTGTGTAGCTAAAGCACATAATTCTCGGTCAGTTGCCGGTCGGTCGAGCAAGAGCTTTTCAAACTTTAGCAGTTGTTTAATTTATAAGTGAATATTAAACACACTGTGTGCTGCGAGCAAACTGTATTTTAGCTTGTTTGCATTCTCTGAACTTTGTTTTATAATAGATAGACAGATGGTTTGTCAGTTTTCTCAGAAATTCTTTTAATATAAAACGGCATCAAAATATTATAAACCACTTACTCCATGTTATATTGGACACTATTAAAGATGTATTTCAAAATCAAATTGATTTTCTCTTTAACATTTTTATCAAAAGAAATATTGTATTACAGAACACTTATGAGATAAATGTCAATGTTACAAGATGAGTTAAATGTCGTTATGCTATTCGTATGTTCCTGTTCCACGTATTAAAAATTTTATTCAAACATTTTTATCAATCAGGAAATCGTTTATTTTTTTTGTTCTTTTTTAATTTTAGTATTTTTAACGTGTATTATGCCATAAAAGCAAATCAGTTACATTTAAGTAAACATCCCATTAACAAATTTCTACTTTATTTTTATTGCTCATGTTTAAATTGCAGATTTGAAAATATATAGTGCGGCAAGTCGGTCGGGAATCTTTGAGAAGCGTTTGCCACAAATGAAATCGTTAACGCAATTGACCGCGAAAAATCTATTATTTTGTCCGAAACAGCGCCAATTGCAGACTTTGACCAGGAAAGTAGATTTTCCTTTAACGGTATGATATGAAAAGTTGAAATAACTGTAGTGTTTTTAGACTGAAGGTTGTATTTAATTTCATTAAACGATACATAATAATAATAAATATTCCTTACACTTACATGAATTTTGTTACGCTAAGGAAAATTCATTGAATTGCATACCCCGAGAGCCAGCGGTTATGTGGGACTCTCCGCCCCAGAAGGATTTTAGCCTACCCGCTAAAAACCTCAGCGATCTCCCCACTACGCCTAGGCACAAGCACGTCATCCCGAAGAAGAGCTGCATCGCGCCCTGACAAGGCCAGATCAAAGAACCCTTGTGGACAACTACCACGATTCCGTCGGCGTATGGTAATAATTCGACCAAACGATACCACTCGAAAGTGGCCGCTGAATACATCCGGCCATACTTCGACCTAAGATTTGTCCCTTAAGCGATGCCCTCTTAAATAAGAAGTGGGACTTCGCCACTGGCCGCTAGAAAAACGGCCCGCCAGGTTGGATCCGGCCATCCCTCTATCCTCAGGGGGGCCTCTGTTAGACTATTAGCCGTCAAAAAACATTACCCAGGATGCACCATGAGAAGGTTATCTGACGTTACACTCTAACACTTACATCAATTAGCCTTTTTTTTCTTTTGTTTTTTTTGTTTCCCTGAGGAAAATGCATTAAATTGCATACCCCGGCTGTGGCGAGCCGGCGGTTATGTGGGGCTCTCCTCCCCAGAAGGGGGAGGCCTACCCACTAAAAACCTCAGGGATGGCCTTCCTCAGGCATGTAGGGAGCCCCGGGAACATCAAGCCACTTCCGGGAAACATCAATTAGCCTAGCCCAAAGTAAGCTTTGTAAGGCTTGTGTTATGGGATCTGGGCAACTGTCAACCTTGTAACCATTCTTGTATCTATTATCCTATTAAAATGACGCTTGACCTCAATACTAACTTGGGCCAGTTATTTATGGCCTAGAACCGCCTGGCGTATGTTTTTGATTGGCCCATTCATCCTGATAACTTTTTGTGATATATAATGCTCGTAAGTGTTCAAATTTTACAAAATATAAAGTAAATATTATAAAAGTTCGTTAATATTATTAAAAAAATATTAAATCCATTCATTTTATCATATTGGCCCATATCATTTTTTAATATAATATAGATTTATTTACAGAAATTTATTATATTAAACTGCATATTCACTTCCATTTTAATATTGTAAATTATATTAAAATGTCAACATAAAACAAACAGAAACATGAATATCAATCAAAATCTTCTCTCCGGCACTGGTATGGAGAGATATCTTTATGGTGAGATACGGACGGTCAAATTTTGATGCAAAACTATTTTATTGTTAGCTTTAATCATAGCTTATCTTTATCTCATAAACACACCCCCACCCCCAATAGCAAGTGAAACAATTTTTTTATTATTCTGATTCTAATAAGCTTTATTGAAAATAATCATTTACTAAACTAAAACAGTGTACATATCACATAAAACCTTGTATAGGTTTTCATTGATCTTATTTGTGTCAAAAAAGAATTGTCTATAATTTGTAAAAAAAATAACAATGTAACGATATACAATAAATTTGGAAAATATCAACAGAATTAAGGGTTTTTATTCAAAATAATAAAAAATCATAGAGGTCTTATGAATCCCTATTTTGAAACAGTTAATAATGTTTTTTCCTTCCATTTATTTTTATAGAAGTTGAAAATAACTACCACAGGTTACGAGAACAGCTGATACTTTAAAACGATTTAGTGCCGCCAGCTGAGTTTTAGCGACTAGAGACCTGCAAACGTGAGCTTGGTCATTTCGACCATTTTCAACCCTCGGACGAACACTAACTGAAACGTTTTTAGGTCACAGAGTGCTGTTATATGGAACCTTGTTAAACTTTTATGAGATTGGTGCAACGATACGCTTTCGATATGCTGGGCATTTTCTGTTTTGTTTTGTTCAGACTCTGCTTGTTTATGAGGCTGAGTTTAGTGTTGGGTATGCAAAGGTTCCTAGATAATTGATTTTGTCTTGTTTGTAGTCAACCCGTTAAATGCGATTTTATTATTTTAGTGTTTAGTTATAATCAAAATCAAAATTTACTTTATTCAAATATGTATTTATAGAAAGTTCTTTTGAATCGTCAATTTTTTTTCCTGCCACCCAATCAAGACGTATTTTTAGCTGATAAGAAGAATGGGCGCAAGGAACTTATCAGCTTTACAATAAATTAATCGTTACCATAGAACGTACATACATATGTGTTTACAATTTTTACGAGAAAACAAATAGTTACACTTTAGAATGTAATGTCTTCAAATCAACACCAAGCATTGGCATAATTTTAATAATCATTGACTTTGTAATAGCCTTTACTCTATTATAGTCGTATACGTCTTATAGTATATATTACAACGATTAAAAAGAGCTACTTAGCTCTTCGTAAAAAACAAGGTCTCAATAATATTTTTGCTACGTTCCGTACTCTGATAGTAGCACCAAATAGAAAGCTGTTTTGATTGTAACCGTTCAGGTAAAAGATGTTTGTATTATTTTGGTGTTTATATCTATATATAACCAAAATAATACAAACATATTTTTTAAATACTATTATTTAACACTTATTAATAAAAAGCTACTTAGTTACTCGTAAAAAAAGACTATTAAGATATTTTGCCACGTTTCATGCTCTGACAGTAGCGCCAAATTGAAAGGTCTTGTAATCGTTAAAGTAAATATTATATGATTGATAATTAGATATATAAGTATGTATAGTATTTTTAGCAATGATTGAAAAAGAGCTACTCGGTTCCTCGTAAGCTTTTTTTTTGTTCCCCTGAGGAAAATGCAATTGATTGCATACCTCGGCTGCGGCGAGCCGGCGGTTATGTGGGGCTCTCCTCCCCAGAATGGAGAGGTCTACCCACTAAAAACTTCAGGGATGGCCTTCCTCAGGCATGTAGGGAGCCCCCGGGCACACCAAGCTACTTCCGGGAACCCCCGGCCTCCGCTCCCCCGTCGATACAGGGGAGCCCTCCTCGGGGGAAGCTACACTACCTCCCCCGGTCTCCTCCACCGACGACGCCCCCCGGCCACGGAAGGAGCGTGGTCCATCCCGGGTCACCGTATCCGCGGGCGCGACTTACTCGCGCCCGACCCGCGGCGGCGCCGCGGCTCTTGCCACGACGAAAGGGTCTCCGTCAGCGGAGAGACCCACGGTCCCACCCATGGGTCCCTATCCAGTCCCTCCAAAAGCTAGGATGTAATACCTTATTGCCGCCATAAATGTAGATTCTATATTAACTAAAATTCCATTAGTAGTGATAGAATTGATAATTTGTTCCGCATTTCAACATTGGTGTCGGAGTTGGACTGAATTGAAGGATTTTCCGTGTTCGATTCCCGTGTCGGATAACGAGTTTCCCAAGCCTGTTGATAGATGGCGTTACAGTTATACTTAAATTCAATTCACATTTTCTAGATTAAAAATGTCATAGAAGGCGTTACTGTTGTATTTAAATTCATACCACATTTTATAGATTAAGAATGTTATAATGCGATACGGTTGTGCTTAAATACAAGCAACATTTCATAAATTAAGAATGTCATAAATAGATGGCATTACTGTTGTATTTAAATTCATACCACATTTCATAGCCTAACAATTTCATAGATAGATGGCATTACTGTTGTACTTATTCATACCATATTTCATAGCTTAACAATTTCAGATGGCATAGATTAAAGTACCCAATAGACTATTTACAGTATACTTGTTTTTTGTTGTATTAAACACTAGCTTTCTGCCCGCGGCTTCGCCTGCGTGGGTTTCGGGATTGGGTCTATAGAGGGTTAAGGGTCATAGCTTTTGCCCACGGCTACATATGCGTGGAAGTCGGTATATGGCGCGAAGGTTTTATCGCGTTTCCCGTGGGACTATATGTTTTTCTGCGATAAAAAAATACCGCAAAGCCTTGCTCAAGAATCACTCCATCTATTGATGAAAACCGCATGAAAATCTGTGCAGTAGTTTTTGGACGAAGCCTTTATTGCGCATCCCGTGGGATCTGTCGATTTTTCCGGGATAAAAAGTAGCCTATGTTACTCGGGGTTAATGTAGCTTTCAAAAGGTGAAAGAATTTTTGAAATCGGTCCAGTAGTTTCGGAGCCTATTCATTACAAACAAACAAACAAACAAATCTTTCCTCTTTATAATATTAGTATAGATATAGAAAACCAATGAACAAAAAAATGAGTTTAAGCTTGTGTTTTAATTCAATCACTTTGTACATGTTTCTGTTACATCCTTTATTTATATTTAAAAAATATAAATGCTAAATGGGGATGCTTCTGAGACACACGCGTGACTGAACGTATAACGAAATTTAGCCTTTAGGTGCATGTTTTGTTTATGGTACCACGAACAAAACATGCACTAAGGCTAAACTCGTATACATAAATGATAATAATTTTCAGTCCCAGTTGTTTATTAGGGACCTATGTAAAAATTGCAACATGAAAGCGATAACTCGTAGTATAAAGCTAAGCGATGTATAGTATTCATAACTTAGGAGGGGTTGGAATGGAAGACCCGTGTCACCTAAATCAGTTGCTCCACTATAATTTGGCTCCTTACTGTAGCTTTGTTAGTTGGGTATTTTGGGACACCCAAATTCTAGGCCCCAGGTGTATTTTGAAACGCAAGAACAAGTTAAACTGAGTATATAACAAATTGTATTATATCATAAGCAAGTAAATATTAATTAATTATAGAGACTTACATGTTTTATCCCTACTTTACAATATTTTGTATCTTCCAACATCTCCATCCTACCTTAAATCTTTGTTCTCTTTTCGATCCCATTCGTCATGTCGTGCCTTGCATTCTAATTTTAATCTGACTCTGGATATACCGCCCCGAAGTACCGACTATTTTTCATATTCTTTTTCAGCTTATGCTGTCCGGTTGTGGAACTCTCCCCCTGAGGGTATTCGGGGAGCGCGAACGCTGGAGTCCTTTAAGAATCAAGTCCGTGTTCTCTTCCTGTCAAAGATTCCTTAACTTAAACTAGTTATAGCCTATTGTCCAATTACTGTACCCATCCTATATTTAAATCTCCTTTTAATATTTCCCTGGTCCTAGGTTGCCTGGAAGAGATTGCTGTTTAGCAATAAGGCCGCCTTTTGTACATTTGTTATTTTCTTTTTTTTGTGTGTGAATATTTTATGAATACAATAAAGGGTTATGTTATGTTATGTTAATTATGTAGAATGAAGCCTTCAGCTACTTATATTAAATTATTAGTAGTAGATGATAGTTTCTGAACCTATTCAACCAAATATTTTCATATTCTATTTTACTCCTTTAGGGTAAAACCACAAACAAATTCTATTTTTAAACTGAGCGTATAACAGATTGTATAATTATGTCATAAGCAAGTAAATATTATTTTATAATGTATTATGCAGCCTGCATTCCCGGAAATCTCAAATGAAATTCCCCTATAAATAAAATACAGCTTCACATTTTTACGTGCTCCTTCTTAATAACTTAACGCACTGTAGCCGGTCAAACTTCATTTTGTTCTTTGGTTCTGTGGACTCCTGGCTGCGTCTCTGCACACTCCACTTGTTCAGTTAAATTTTCTACCCAAATAATGTTAGATTTTTATGAAAGTATCAGAATTCAGTAGAACATTTGACATTTATAAGTAATAAGATATTATTATCAATAATTTAAAGAAATGTTAGATCAAATGAACAAGAATAGAATTAAATGTCACTTGTCCATGCAAGTGATAGGGCCCTTATATAGCCGAGCGTCCGGTTGAGTTTAGTCGTTACGGGCTAGCCGCCTTGAGCGGTTTGATTTCCAGACGAAGGTTTAAATATAATCCGACGCCGTTTAGAAAACTATAATAAATAGAATGGAATTTGAATATCTTGGTTGAATGTACTGGTGCCATACAAACAAAACTTGGAAAGTAAAATAAAAAAACACCTTCTGGGATGAAATTGCAATGAAAAAATGTTCTAATACGTATTAATAGTACATTATGATACTAGTGTGCAAAGTTGTGCATTGCATACGAGGCGGTATTGGTCGCGCGAGCCGTAAGGTGAGCGCGACAATTTAGCCGAGGATGCAATTAACAATGCTCACGAGTTTCATACGACGTTTTTCAACACAAGTTTATGAAAAAAGCTAATAAAATGCAAATTTTTATTTATTAAAACAATTAGTAAATGTACAATTTGCGAAGTGATACTGTACAGATTTTGCGAGCATTTTTACGGTTTGAGATATAGTACTGTTGGTATTAGTAGTTTGAATAATGTCTTCTTTCTCTTGGGTAAATGTCGGCGATGCTGATACATTTTCATGGAAATTTACAATTTCATTGAAAGATTCGTCGCCAATAGACAGACGATGATCCAAATAACCAACGTCGCGTGAAGTCGACGGTTGCGGTTCATGACAAAATTTCTATTAAACATTAGAATACATTTGTTCGAGAAAAAGAAAGAGCTACCAGACTAAATTAAGAATGCATTGTACGTATATAAAAACGTCTTGTAACAGGGAACAACCGAATTTTATCGGTTTATAAATATTGCACACTAGTGCGTAATGAAATTGCGCACTAGTGTGCAATATCCTAGTTTTTGAGATTAAAAACACGCATGAAACAGCCCCGTTATGAGAACGTGTGTTGAAAATACTTGTATAGACAATTCAAACCATCGCATTAACAAAACATCAGAAATGTCGGATAAAAAACGCACGAAAATACACAATAATAATATTGACACAATATTTCCGTCAGAAACAATTTATTATCAAATGGATATCAGAACGAGGGGCCAGTTTGAAATGATACATTACACCCGAATACCCAAGTGACTGGAATCGACTGAATAACGTATTGCTTTCTTGCCTCAATATATTTCAACTAAGCGAAGGTAATATGAAGCGAACGTCTTCCTTGCATTATTTATATCTGCATACGGACTGCTCTTCCAGTGAGCCCAAACTCTTTGATATTGTAATTCCAGTAGCGTGGGTATTCCCAAGTCCCTCAGATGTTCTCAGTGCTACGATAATATTATCTATGTAAGATGTTCTGATATTTATACTGTACTGGCTCCATTCTCAGGCTTCCTCCAAGATTCTGTGTAATAACGTAAAACATGGCGGGGTCTCGTGTGACAAAGTAATCTTTCACTTCCCGTCCAGATAAAGAAATGAGAAGGAAATACACACAAGAACATATACACATCAACTTACAATGTTAATTAACTATTTACTATAAATATTAAAAAATGCAAACAAAACGTTCGGCTCGGACAAGCGTAAGGCTCGGGAAAAGGATAATTTTTATCCGATTTTCTCCGAAGCTACTGAGCCAATTCAATGAGAGTTATATTACATAGAGATAAAATAGAAATAATTTGATCGGCTTTCCCCAGGAGGACATAAGCTTTCACCAAAGGAAAATATCTGTCCTGTAAGAAAATTTAATAGGAACAGCTAAACGGATTTTATCACTTTAATTCAATTTATATAATTTTTACAGCGAGTATGTATATTTTTTTTACCTGTTTTATTATTTCCTTTATACATAAAATATTGTATGTCATTGGTTTTTTATTAATAGTTCCCAAATATTTATGCAAAATTACACCCGAATTATAACGTGATATTACAGTGTAATTGAAAAATAGTCACGATATCAAAATTTACGAAGAAATTCGGGAAAAATTTTAGAAGGTTTCGAACTCCTAATGGATTTATTCAAATCTGCGGCTATCAAAAGTTCTTTAAGAGCCTTAATGATCGCAAAGTTTCAATTTATATCTAACGGTTTCCCTTGCGGCTTGTGTACCATACACACTGGAGACTGGAAGCGAAACTTTTCGCTCTATTGAAAACGTATCTAAAGTAGGTATCAGTTCCAAATACTAAGTCGGTATAAGTAGTGGTACTCCAATGACAAGAGAAACAACTTGATGCTATAACTCCTAGCGTTAGTTTTGCTACTTAAGTAATGAACTAAAAAATATCGCGGAACAAGATAAGAACTGGTAACGGTTCTATGGACATGAAAGTTGATATGAATGAATGAATGAATACTTTATTTGCATCATTTTACAATACACAAAAACAGACATAAAATAAAATAAATCAAACTTACTAACTAACAAATTGAACGAGGAAGGGATGGATTGCTAACTTCTGACGAGTTAAATACGTATACGTAGAACCAGCAACCAACTCACCTCAGTCCATGTTACTACATACTTATTACTAAATAATGATACAATACATGCGTGCTGCAGAGGTACAAAAAGGCGATAGCTCAGCGACTGATTTTGCTTCAAGAGCAAAGCACTGGTACTCTGCTATAGCCCAGAGGATGAGGACAGGAAGAAAACTAAATGAAAATGTAAATTAATAAGATAATATATATATATATAATACTATATCAACCACATCTATATTAACCGTGGATTAAACCATGAACAACAGATTATTTGTTGAGTAAACAAGTGTACAAGTGATGCCTGTGTACCAAATAAATACATATAATAATGAATAATATAAAATAGAGAACCCCAGTCACCAAATCAACACGCCCCCACACGGTTGAAAAAAAAAATACGGTCGAGAATTAGATAATAAAATCCCCTCCGAGTAACTATTTGGTTGCTTTTCCAAAAGAAATAATTTAAATTGTTTTTTAAATGTAGATTTAGAGGCAATTAGTCTCATTGGAGGGGGTATATTGTTCCAACACTTGGTAGCTAGATAGCGGAAAGCCGGAAACAACCATTGAAACACGTGGACCTGTGTGCGTGAACTTCTAGTAGACATTTCCTGGTAGATCTGCCTGGTAGATCTGAATATGGTGAAGAAGGATATAGTGAAGAGGAATATGGTGAAGACGACGCTCCCCCTGGCTGGGGGGCGTCGTCGGTGGAGGGGATCGGGGAAGGTATTGAAGCCTCCCCCGAGGAGGGCTCCCTCTACGCCTGAGTAAGGCCTTCTGGAGAGGAGAGGCCCACATAACCGCCGGCTCGTCGCAGCCGGGGTATGCAATTTAATGCATTTTCCTCAGGGGAACAAAAAAGAATATAAAAAAACCACGCGTGACCTTGTCACAGCTCAGGTGGTGTTTACGCCACCAACGTAATTGTAGCATGATTAGATTTCTATGTCCAGAGTTGTTTGTTGATTAGTTATTGCTAAGATTTCTACGCAGATGACAGTTTTGAGAAAGGTTACATTGCTTCGTTCCATTAATAATAAGCGATAGACTATTCAAATACTGAAACATATTTTTAACTATTGGAGAAGTGTTAAATACGAACTTTGTTTCGTTTCGATGTAAAGTGATAAAATAAACTTTTTGTTTAAGAAAATTTAATTGCTATTTTGTGTATTTATTTAATAGACGACTTCATATTATTCTCGAATTAAATTAAACAGTCTATAATTAAGAATTGCTTCAATTGTCAACTTACCCTTGTCAATTAACTCTCCGTTATAATTAGAGCCTTAAAGTTGAAAATTATTGGGTGGCTACTTGTGGACGTCTGTAATTATTTTACCCACACTAACTTTGAGGGTAGTTTTGGTAATTTAATGTTATTTTATCTAGCAACTTCTGTTTTAACTTGTGACATCATAAACGATGCGGCCTGAAGACTGTTGGAGCGAAAAAGGTCCTGAAATAGCAGATACATGCCGGAAAACGCAGTATTAGTAGGCGTCGCACATGATAAGTAGATGATATAGTAACGAACGTAGTAATGCACAAAGTAAGCCACATATGTCACAAAGCAATAAACAGGCTAAAACGAATCATAAGAATAATAATGAAAGGGTTTTAAATACAATTGTTTCAAATATAACAAGAACATATTGGACGTGAATGACTATTAATATATTTCAACGGAATACCATTTTTCGCTTCTGCACCAGTAGATTGCACAACGGTGAAGTTGAGAATGTAATATCAAAGTCACATTCAGATTTTTTTATTTTTTATTTCATGTAAGTCGGGGCTGATGTGCATCACTGCGACCTATTAAGATCTATTGTGACCAGCCTCCTATGTAGATTCTATGTTGGCCCTACAGTAGCTCCCTTAACTGGGCACTGACCAAGAAAGATAGGATGTTCCCAGTTCGGATTGTTTTTATTTCCCCAGATATGTTTCCCCAGGTGTCTGTTTCTTTTGTGAATCAGCGGTTCACAGTAGCACAAGAGGTGTATTGGTGTTTCACGCTCTTGTTCGCAGGCTCTGCATGTGTCAGTGTCCTTAAGTTTCATGTTGTGAAGGTGCCTGTTCAACTTGCAGTGACCGGTCAAAGCCCTAACCATCACGCTCAAGTTACTCCTGTTAAGCTTTAATAGCTCGTCAGTGCGTTTGCGAGAGTATGGTTCGATTAGTGCTTTTGAGTGTGTCATCCCGGACGTACTGTGCCAGTCTGCTTTCGCCTCGTTAAGAAGGCGAGTTTTCAGGTATTGCATGGCCTGGTTCTTTGAGATACCACAGATAGGCTCTGGGCCGAACTGTATTCCTTGAGCCCCAGCCCTGGCTAGTTCATCGGCCTTCTCATTGCCGGTTATTCCAGAATGACCTGGCACCCATTTGAGAGTGATTTTGTTCTTTTCTCCCAGGTCATTGAGTTTTTTCACACATTCAGATTCAGATAGTTTAGACACATTCAGATAGGCACTTGTCTGAACTTAGCTTGTGGCACTACCGGCACAATTTTTCTGTATTTTTCTGTTAATTTATGATCTCTGCACTCGAGTAGTTGGTACCACTGGAGTGCAGAGGTTTCAAGATGTCACCAACTCTGAGGTCCCGGGTTCGAGTCCCGGTGGGGGCAGATGGTTGCGTGATGAATTTTGAATTTGTGCCTTAGTTATGGTTATCTGTTACCCTAAATCCCAAATACAAGCCTTACAGAGCTTACTGTGGGCTAGGCTAATTAGTACTTTTCCTGGAAAAAGGAAGTAGGTGATTTTCACCTTTCACTTTTCAGGAGCTTAAAAAAACTGTCCTATATTTTTATTATGAGGTCTAGAAAAAAGTTTCAAAGAGATAATCGCAGGTCACAGTTGCCTTCAACTACACGTGTTATTTATTTTAGGAACAGATTGATGTATTTCGAGATAATCTAAAAAAACACGGTTGCTTCTTTATTCCACACATAGCATATTTGAAGGGGTAATTATTGCTTTTTAGTTATGTATTTTGAAATATATGAAGTAATTTAAGTCTACTTACGGCTTTGTACTCTTATATTTCATTATAATCTAGAGTTGTAAGTAAAATCACGTTGTTATTTAACGGAAAATCCTTTTTTGTACATATATACATATTATGTATATTTGCGTTATACATTTTCTTGTAAATCTTCTTTTAAAATTTACGTAAACATAATTATGACTTTATCAGCGAGATAATTCTAAAACGAATAAATATAAATATGCATACCCCTATTTTATGCTGGAATTTTATGTTTATTAAAGTCGCAAAATTTTTGTATTTTTGCATTTATTCCTTCATTTTTGTAAATAGCTTCACGAGATTTTGACAGAAAGAAAACCATGATGCTCGCTTTATTTACGTAATTAAACATTTTCGACGCAAGTTTAGTTACGACTTTTTTACACGGGTAGTGCGAATCGGGGTAAGTGTAAGAAATATTTATTAATATTATTAATTTAACTTCATTATCACATTATTTAACAGAGAAACGCCCACCGCTGTACATAGGCCCTCCCCGAGAATCTCCAAAATGATCAGTTCAGCACTGTAAGTAGTTCACATCCAATTGTAAGTGCTAACTTTAAGTTTGAACTATGACCGAAAACTGGAATCAATCATCGGGTAAGAAGCACTTAAACGTACATACACAGAACACAGTGTATAAACTACAGTGATAATAGGCAGAGTTATTGCTTAGACTGCAATTTCTTCCAAACACCCTTAGTTAAACTGTGTACAGATCCTTGTGGGAATCCTATGCCGTCTACTAGCTAATGATGATTAAGGTGAACCTTATGGTGAAGGAATGATCCTTTTTTTTTTGTTCCCCTGCGGAAAATGCATTAAATTGCATACCCCGGCTGTGGCGAGCATGTAGGGAGCCCCCAGGAACATCAAGCCACTTCCGGGAACCCCCAGCCTCCGCTCCCCTGTCTAGAGGGGAGCCCTCCTCGGGGAGGCTACTACCTCCCCCGGTCTCCTCCACCGACGACGCCCCCCGGCCACGGAAGAGGCGTGGTCCATCCCGGGTCGCCGTTAGCAGTCGCGACTTCCTCGCGCCCGCCGGCGACCCGCGGCGGCGCCGCAGCTGTGTTACCGAACCCGGCGCCGCCTTCTTCGAGCGGGATAGGCCATCTCCCGACCCAGCTCGGCGGCCTCCTTCTGGAGCATCACTGCTTCACAGAAGGAGGCCACAGCCCTCCAACCTCCCTCGTCCGCCAGCATTGTCGCAATCAATGCCGGCGGAGACAGATCTCGCCCGATCTCTGCGACCAAGACTCGGCGCTCGGAGGCCCACGCGGGGCACTCCGCCAGCGTGTGCTGGGCCGAGTCGAGGTCGGATGCACAATGGTGGCAATGTGTCGATCCTTCCCGTTCTATTCGACACAAATACTCACCGAAGCAGCCGTGCCCGGTGAGTATCTGAGTCGAAGGAATGATCCTATATCAGAAAAGGTATAGTGCACAAAACAAGAAAATAATATAGGTACAAGCATTCATAATTATAATAAAAATAAACACGTATATGTATTACACAACAAATCATAATATAGTACAAAATAAAAATAATAGACACTATACCAATCTTATTTATTGATATAAATAAAATTCCAACAATATATACTTACATATATGTACACTTTATAAGTATAAAAAATATTTCCAATATTCAATAAAAATGTAAATGCTTCTCCATTTCGAGCTTAAGAGGAAACTGCGCGATATATTTTCCATACAAACGTAGTTTTCTCCCTGAAAAATCACACTAGAACGTTTATTTTTAAAGAAATTTATGGCTCTTATTGCCATATAACGTACTGATATTTTTCTTCTTTTAAAAGAAGTCAAAATGTTCATAAAGTTTTAAAAATATCGATAATTCTCTCTATTTCCTCCGTGCCTCAAACTATTTCTATATTTTTCATCGAAATCAGTTTTTGTGAGCCTATTCAAACAAACATTTTCACCTGTATTTTTATCCCCTTTTATTCTTACTTATATCTAATCAAAAGCTTTATTAAACGCTTTTTTAAGCTTAAAAGTAATGTATCATCTACACACACCATCATCCTCAATTTCAACTTCTTACAGTCCTGTTTTCGCATTGAAAAGTAGCCTATGTCCTTTCTTGGTGTTTGATCTGTCTGTGTACCAAATTTCATTTAAATTAGTTTAGTAATTTTGACGTGAAACCGCGACAGATATATATAATGTTACAATCATATTTCTAATATTAAGTAAGAATTTGTAATTGCATTTTTATGGCTGTATATAGACAAACAAGTACCTCGAGCCATTAGACGGCACGCTCAAGCTGCGTCGACTCCCTTTGTCTCGACCCTAACTACACCGGCTCGCCGGTGTAGTTAGTTATACACATCATTGCAATGCTGAACATAGCCATCTGAGGCTTCAGCATAGGTCTAACCAAAAAAAAAAAAATTACAAACAAGTAGACGGCTCAACTGATTATAAGCAGTAATCAAAGATTTATTTACATATTCCCATATACATAATACATCGTTGTACAGCATTAAACTACTAATTGCTACCTATAGCAAATATGATTCTCTGACATATAAGATTCGCAATAAATCTGTGAATCACATAGCCAACATGTACAAAGGCACGGTAGACCCAATAATTTTGTTTGCATATCTTACCTTCTAAGCCGGAACTCAAGAATTCGAACACAACTGTTTTAAAACATAAATAAGCAAAACTGCCAACCCTGATATAGTTTTACCATTTGATAAACTTCCATGTGTATGCTTATCGCCAGTAAAATTCCAATATCAATCCTATATTATTGATCGTATAAAATTCCTATTTTTTATGTTCTATATTAATGAATCCAACACAAAAACATACCTTTATATTAAATAAAAGTTTCAAGCCCATTCACAAGCAGCCAAACAACAGAAATGTGACGTAAATATCCTAAAGATTACCGAAAGTTAACATTTACATCCGACCCTTGTACTGGCGCGATACCCTGCTATTTCCACTTTGACTTTCGAAATAATAACAGCCTTTTACCACGAATCAACCAGAATACAAGTAAGATAGAAAAGCACGGCTTGCGTAATACATGCCAACTTATACTCTGTACCTTGTAGCTGGAGTAGAAGCGAACAGAGGAAATGTAGAGTGAGCATTAACTATTTGAAGTACGTGTCGCGAGTTCGTGGTGAAAGGCTGAGTAAATCTACTGACCAGAGAGCTCATTATCTCTCGCAAATAGTTGTCAGCACTATAGGGTTATTTCGAGTGATAATAATATGATGTTGGGAGGTTTAACCACGCTGAAGGCAGATAGGCCTCTGGCAACACGGCACTGTTAATGTATGTTATGTCTCGGGCTTTAGACATTTATTTTTTCTCTAATAGAATTAACAATTCACTGGTATGAGAAAAATTACAAAGTAATATAATAAAATAAAATAGACGATCTGCAGAAAAGAAATCAATAATTATGTAGGTAGGATAAATTCGATTGTTCGTTTCACTCAGCTAGGTCGTGTACGTTGCCCTGGTGAGACTGGAAGTGACAGGCGCATTCAGTTAATATAATTTCGATGGCTCCAATGTACACTCCACTAACTCAAAAAAGCCGAAAATTCTTTGTATACGTAAATCTCTTAACTATTTCATAAGCATTAAGCCCCTTAAATTTCAAGAAAATATCTTAAGAAACAAAAAAGTTTTCAGGTTTACATAACGCTAAGTATATGCACTTTTGGCAATCGTGTGATAGACATACCTCTATATCAATATAGCGGAGTGTATACCGCGCGCACAGGTAGTGGTATTGGCAATATTAGGCGCACCTTTTCATTTTCCCATAGTACAAAAGCTACAATACTAGGGCGCAATCCATAGATTTTCTTTAATATCTACTACAAAAAAACCTGTAAGTACATTCAGATTTTAAGTGACATTGCGCTATTAACACCTACCGGTTTGTATCCTGGCAGAAAATTTTCTCGATATGCCAAATGTAAGACGCAAACTTCTTTAAATTGCAAAAATAAATCTTATAATCAGAAAATAATGGTGAGGAGACTGTTAATTACTTACAATTTCGATTTCCAACGTTACTAATATAATGAAAAGCTACCGACAACGATTAATTTAATGTTCTGTATTATTTTATATTCCCACATACATTCTACTAAATGAGTTAGCGGAATGTATCCCGACTAGAGTTTTTTCAGTTAAATTCTAGCGGCTAGTATGGCTTACTTTAAAACCATAAATAATTACAAAATATTATAAATGGGGTTCGAAGCAACAGCAAATCAAGAAGTCACTCAAAAAAAATCATAATTTTATTTGCAAAAACAAAGATTTTATTAACTTTTTTCGTTCAAATGCTCCTCCTGTAAATCTACGTCTTTGGAATTAGAGGAGTGTATATTGGAGCCATCGATTTCAAAATAACAAACTAATGTAAAATGGTTTTTTTTGGGTATATTTATTGTATATATATAGTTATGTGACTAATTTTATTTTGATATCAATTGTTTTTTGACAGCTACAGTTGATAAGCTGATATAACAAAATATATAACCTAGCTTCTCTATACTTCTAATAATGACAATAATTTTATACCAATATTCTACCAATCCTATTGTTTAAAACGTGGTAATACAGCGATTCGAGGAATCGGGTTCAACATATTTTACCATATATGTATATTCATGTTATATACACATCATATATATGTACATACTATGCTGTCTACACAGCTTATATATAGAGTATTTTAGGGACGACAAAATAACATTTAATATTGTGTATCCATCAGAAGTGTAAATTCTGTAGAAAAAATATTAGCACTAAGCAAGCTACTTTTATGTCCTTTACAAAATAAATAAATGATTTTTTGACAGTAAATATCGACAACCGGTTACTATGCAGCATCTATAGAGTAGCATTGCGTCTACAGCTCGTGATAACATGATAACCATGATAACAGCTGAGTGAGAGAGCTGCTGAAATAATGTGAAAGCATTTTAAAATCAATCAACACGGGAAGCATTAGGTTTTCAGTACTTACGGTAAATACTGAAAACCAGAGATGTGAAAAATAGTTTAGTAAAAGTATTTAAATACAAAATGCAAATGCATAGTTGCTAGCACTATTTCAAATAGAAATACAAAATAGTTTTGAATAAAAGTATTTAAATACAAAATGCAAAATACGTGTTTTTAAAATGGGTTTTGAAAATAAAATACATTGTTAAGCATAATCACTTTTATTTATTGAACTTATTTTAAAACTAGTATTTGTTCAAAGAGTTCATCTTTCATGTTCCGCCTATGGGGCCTAAATGTTGGCATTATTGTTCTAGTTAACAAATGACAATGACAACACTACGATCACGATCAGTGCGTTCATAAATAAGGAAATCATGGATTTAAGAATGAAAAATTGTAAAAATTAATTAAAAATGCAACGAAACTATTTTGTATTTTATAAATACTAAATATTTATATAGAGTATTTCAAATAAGATACAAAATACATTTAGAAAAAAGTATTTCAAATTAAAAATAAAAATGGGTATTTTGTATTTGCATTTGAAATATATGTATTTCAAATAATTCACATCTCTGCTGAAAACCTAATGATATAAGTTGTATACAACTTATAATTTCAGCTAATAAACACCTCCCCTACAACATAGACCTCCCCTAGACTATGGATCTCTACACCGGTTCCAACGTACAGGCTACAATAAACTAGAGGTTCGTTTGTGGGCAAATGTATAAATTTTTACAACAAGATTCCACATAGTGTAGCTGAATCGCCTTTTCATAAGTTTAAAGTACATGTTAAAAAGATGCTAATGAGTACGGGCTATGAGGTTCGTTTGTGGGCAAATGTATAAATTTTTACAACAACATTCCACATAGTGTAGCTGAATCGCCTTTTCATAAGTTTAAAGTACATGTTAAAAAGATGCTAATGAGTACGGGCTATTACAATGTTTATTTAAATGATACCAATGCTCGGTGTTGATTTGAAGACATTACATTCTAAAGTGTAAATATTTGTTTTCCCTGTAAATTGTAAATACAAGTAAATGTTGTTATTACCTTTGATAAAGCTGATAAGTTTCTTGCGCCCATTCTTCTTATCAGCTGAAAAATACTTCCTGAATGGGTGGTGGGAAAAACAAATTTGGACGATTCAATAGTTCTATTTTAACCAAATTAATTTTGATTTGATTTGGTCTGCCCTGCACTTCTAGCATTATTTCTTGTGGGACGTCTGCCAAACACTGCGGTGTTTGACATATGCCTGCCATTCGAAGACATTTCCGCCCCAGCGGCGGTCAGTCCTATAAGCCCTTTGCCACTTGCAAATCCTCGAACCAACTAGCTCGATTCTTTCGTGGATTTCATCATTCTATCACGCAGAGAAACTCTGAGCATAGCCCTCTTCACTGTCCTTTTTGTGACTATACCTATAAGTCATCACTGGCAACACACACGAATAATTTGGCCATGGCCTTCCTCAGGCCTGAAGGGAGCCCCCGGGAACTTACCAAGCTACTTCCGGGAACCCCCAGCCTCCGCTCCCCCGTCGATACAGGGGAGCCCTCCTCGGGGGTGGCTACACTACCTCCCCCGGTCTCCTCCACCGACGACGCCCCCCGGCCACGGAAGGGGCGTGGTCCATCCCGGGTCGGCGTAGCGGTCGCGACTTCCTCGCGCCCGCCGGCGACCCGCGGCGGCGCCGCAGCTGTGCTACCGAGCCCGGCGCCGCCTCCTTCGAGCGGGATCGGCCATCTCCCGACCCCGCTCGGCGGCCTCCTTCTGGAGCATTACTGCTTCACAGAAGGAGGCCACAGCCCTCCAACCTCCCTCGTCTGCCAGCATTGCCGCAATCAATGCCGGCGGGGACAGACGTTGGACCTACCTAGGTTTCGCAGATAAAAATACTCGCCAATAAGTTTTACAGTTTTATTACAAATTAAACTGCACTTTATTCCCAATCTATTGTGAAATTTTACGGAATTTGGAAAAATTGCTTTTAATAAATAATGAATACACTTCACAGAAGTGATTGCATATTATCACAGCAGCCGTAGGGCTTGAGCCTACCCTAAATGTAATAGAGATTAGGTTTTAGCCAACCATACCCCTACAGTGAGGATACAAGTTTCCTCAAGATGTTTTTCGTCACCGCAAAAGTGTACATATAAAATCCGAAAAATTAAAAGTTTTGGTACATTTCATAATTAACATCTCCAGAATCTCTGGATTTGAAGACTAGAACGGAAATCCGAGACAACCAATTACAAGAAGAATAACAATAATTGTCACACAGAAGAAAGATTATACTCATCGGTCATTGCGTATGCAAGCGACAGAGATTAATTACATGACACTGATTAATATAATGCTTATAAAAATAAATACCTCAATTAATTAATTTTAATTGGAACCTACTCATATTCTTATAATTAATACAATTACAAACCCAAATATTCCTAAGGGGACGTCTGTAAAATGTATACTCAACTGAACTCTGTATACTCAAAGAAAGATATTTTACACATTATTATACTCGTATCATGTTAGTGGGTTTCTGATTAATTAATGACATCAGTTACAGAATAGAAAAATATTAATTTAGAAGCAAACGTTTATATGGTAAACAATAGGTTTGAATAATTGTATAGTTTAAAATTTTACTGTAAAAATCGTAACAAATACGTTTTTATTATGTTTAGATAAAGTTAACGGGAAAAGGAGTGACGGTCATTATCACAACGCAAATTCGTCTCCATTGATTAAACTTTAGTCAAGCCTAGTGCGTTTCGTCAACGCCACCTTTCAGATTCTTTCACAGCTTCACAGTTGCACAGTTTATCCCAAATGTTTTCCTAGGAGTGTCATATACGAGATCGATCCTGCTATATACATATGTATATTTCGTTTTACGAATTTGATGTGTACATTTATTTGACACTCCTATAGTGAATGAAAACGTCGTGAGGCAACCTGCATACACCTGTGAAGAAATTCAAAGGTGTACTTGTATTTAATCAATCCGCTCTGGGCCAGCGTGGTTGATCCTAATCGCCCTAACATAGGCTCATTCCCAATTGACGACTTTTAAATTTATATTTATACAACCATATTTAACGTTATTGTTATAAGAGTAATTTAATTCAAAAAGATTTGTAAAGTGGCAGTTTATTGTTCCTACTTATTTTATAGAAAAATGTAAAAAAGTACTTATAGTGACGTAACTACAATAGTTAGACATATGGTCTCGCGAAGTTCTTTGTTGATTTGATTGATATATTGTATAATATTGTCGAACATTTTTTTGTCCTATCATTAATACTCTTCGCAGCGTATGCGATGAAAGACATTTTATGGCTAATTTCTTTACACCTTCGGTTGGTTTTAATAAGAATTTCTAAAGATTTCTATAGTAATCTAGCCTTTTTTTTTTTTTTTGTTTCCCTGAGGAAAATGCATTAAATTGCATACCCCGGCTGTGGCGAGCCGGCGGTTATGTGGGGCTCTCCTCCCCAGAAGGGGGAGGCCTACCCACTAAAAACCTCAGGGATGGCCTTCCTCAGGCATGTAGGGAGTCCCCGGGAACATCAAGCCCCTTCCGGGAACCCCCAGCCTCCGCTCCCCTACCTAGAGGGGAACCCTCCTCGGGGGAGGCTACTGCCTCCCCCGGTCTCCTCCACCGACGACGCCCCCGGCCACGGAAGGGGCGTGGTCCATCCCGGGTCGCCGTAGCAGTCGCGACTTCCTCGCGCCCGCCGGCGACCCGCGGCGGCGCCGCAGCTGTGCTACCGAGCCCGGCGCCGCCTTCTTCGAGCGGGATCGGCCATCTCCCGACCCCGCTCGGCGGCCTCCTTCTGGAGCATCACTGCTTCACAGAAGGAGGCCACAGCACTAAATATAGCCTATGTTACTCAGTGATAATGTAGCTTTCTAATGAAAAAAGAATCATTAAAATCGGTCCAGTACTTTTTGAGTTTATTCGTTACATACAAAAATACAAATCTTTCCTCTTTATAATATGAGTTTAGATAACATAACATAAATGATTGGTTGAGCATAAAGGTCCTCACATTGTATTCCACGTATTAAGAATTAGCCCTCTGGTAAAAACTACTTTCCACGACAGCAAAGGCATTAGTAATCAAAGTGTTCCCTCGTAACTGCGTCGCTAACTAGTTTTCTTTGTGAACTACATTAAAACTGCATGCCGGCGAACGACGTAAGAAAATTAAAGGTCGGCAAAATTAGGTTGGCTTAAATTCTTTATTAGTTATACCTTGTAGACGCAACTTTGTGTGCTGGTTTTTTCATTGGAGAATTAACAGGGCGTGGACTCGATCGATGGGCAATCAAAAGGGAAATGTTAAGAATAAAAGGATTTGTCATATCTTTAGATGATTTGATCTAATCTAAGACACCGGTCGCTAGTCACTTCGAACGACGAACCTCCGAACAGAGCACTGCTGTGCGTGCGGCGTCGAATACATATCGCACTAATAATACAATAGTGTATCAACTCAAAATCGAACATTTTTCAGAATCAACAAAAAACTTATTACTCACTTCATGTAATAGTTGCAAATTGAATAACTGTCACATAAGTTTTTTAATTTATCCTTATTCTGTTTTTGCACTAATCGAACGACGGTCTTGATCACGCGTTAGGAATCAAATTTTGCCTGTGTTTATAGTATTATGTCAAGTACGATGTTTTGAGTTGATACACTATTGTATTATTAGTGCGATATGTTTCATTTTGTCTATTACTCACCCTTAAATGCAAATAGAAACGGGACACCACAGGTGATAAAATTAAAACTTTATTTGTCGTTTCCAGCGCAACCTCTTTGTGAGACATAAGCAATCTACCCATCTGATGGTAAGCCACCACAGTAGACGTGGCTTTTGATGAAGGTTCGCAAATAACCAGCGTTCTAAAATTGTTTCTGGGCTAATTTTATTGGCACCGCAAGTTGCGGATGCGACTTAAGATGAAAATTAAGGGACCTTGTAAGGTCACTGACCTTACCTTTGTTATGAGAACACAGGAGCACTAAATAGCAACTCTTGCAGCAGAAATATTGCAAGCAAGCGACCTTGGTAACTAAATATTTAATTAACCCGTATTGTAAACTAAATATTTGTTTATTGGCATTTTATTTTCTCTACACCAGTACTTTTATTTAGGTTGTCCATAATTGAATCTATGTAATTGTGTTCTTGTAAATACATCATAAGCTTATGCACTACTCCTCACCTATCATACTAATTACGAGTTGCGCAGCACTTATGTAAGTAATTAGAGCTACAGATACTTAACCACGAAGCTACTGCTTTGTATGGAGCCTTTTAGGGGTTATATTTTTTCTGAAACAAATTGTTAGCGTCAATAGATTTTCCTTTTTTTCTATTTAATATTTGAATTGTTATTGTGAAGCACTTCCCTACTTTCACCCCCTGTTTAGAAAGAGGACGGAATTTGAGGCTCTATGGTGTGCGAGCCGACATTTTAATACAACTGTCATCGTGATGAATTGTGAAATTGTATGAAGTAAATTTTATGGCGCGCTTTTTCCCTCAAGAGAGGAGAGGCTGAGAATCCTCATAGCTACCACCGTAATCAAGTGCCACTGAAATGATAATGTCGGCCTCCAAACCAGGACGGCTTGACCAGAATGACTTACCGACGAAACTCAACATGAGCCTTTGCCATAAAAGCTCTATATATTTGCTGCGAGCCAAGCACCTACGCGGCACAACATTCATCCTCATAATCTAGATGCTTGGCAGTCCACCACTGTGTGTTTTTCCAGGAATTTTCTGCCACGCACTACTAAACTGTGGAATGAATTGTCGCCTGCAGCATTTCCGAACCGATGCGATATCGAAACCTTCAAAAAAGAGCATATTCCCATTTAAAAGGCCGGCAACGCATCTGTGACTCCTCTGGTGTTGCGGGCGTCTATAGGCAGCGATTATCGCTTACCATCAGGTGATCCGCTTGTTCGGTTGCAGCCCTAAACTATAAAAAAAAAACAAAAAAACTAGATTCGTAAACGAAATATGGATATAAATATTACCTAAACAAGAGTAAATTATGTTTCGTACTGAGTACAATAATCATAACACAAACTTTTATTAAGACCCATACATATCTCAGGAGTTGGATATTATGATGTATGGTATAAGTCATAACCTTCATTCATTCTAAATTATATTATTAAAGCCTTCACATTGAGGAACATTGACGCCAAGTTATTTGCATATAAATCTTTTTGTGTTACTGACTAATTAAAACCTGTAATTATAGCCTTATTGCACTGGTACTTTACTATTGTTATGTCGCTTTAAACTTTTGTCATTTATATTTGTATAACCCCTTACTTATATAATAACAATAATTAAAATATAATTCACTTACGATGTGTATGTGTTTGTAGTACAAATAAAGATTCTGTATATCTATCACAATCTAAGCAGCCTGTTTCGACAGGTCATTATCATAAGTTATCTGTCAAGACAAATTTACGAGCTGACATTGAAATAAAAAAAAACTTACTCGTACTGAAATTGAACCGCAACTAAACATAAATAGGATAGGACTCCTAGGCCTGTTTTACATAACGAGACTCAAACTCAAATCGCTGCAAGAGTACAGTTAGAAAGGGACGGCGTTATATGGGTTCAATAACGCCGTCCCTTTTTAACTGTAATCAAACAGCGATTTGAGTTTCTCTTTCAGATTTCAGAATATAGTCTTTAAATCACTATACAAAAAGTCGATATGACCACATATCTCATTCTAACGTTATACATGTAGGTTGAAATATCCTAGTGACTTTATTCACCTATAAAGAACATTCTTGAGGTTATATCAACCCGATCGGAATGTTTGCCTGCAATGCTTTTAAGGTAACCACAGCTGTAGCCTTCCCCAGACTAATTCTCTCAGCGTGGTTACCCCGTATATACCAAACGTAAAACAAAATGATTAGCTGTTGTTATCGGATACATACATTCAGCTGAGGTGCCCGCCGCGCCGCCGCGCGCCGCCGCGCCGTATTTTGCTCGGCACACGCCGCCTCCCCTCCCCTGTGAGACGGCGGCAGCGCAGCGCAGCGCTGTGTGCGGCGCGATTTATATTTTGTTGTGTTACATACATCAAAATAACTCTAATTAAAACCTAAATCAATCACATAAACCTTAAATACCTACTTACATTTTTGACGTTATATAATAATACGTCTTTAAAATTGCACTATTATATAAGGACGCAAATAATAAAAAATCGGGGGATAGGTACGTATAGTTTTTCACCAAACCTTTCAACCCTTTTCTGCATTCAAAGGTAGTTTCTGTCCTTTCTCAGGCTCGAGAAATTTCATTTAAATCGGTTCAGTAGTTTTAGCGTGAAAGCGGAACAGACAGAGAGACAGACAGAGTTACTTTCGCATTTATAATATTAGTATGGATATGGATATATATATATATATATATGTATATATATATATATACATATATATATATATATATATGTATGTATATAAATCAATTATGGCTGTCGACACAAATTAAAATTCAAAAAGATATGTTTGTTTCCGAAAACAATGTGTCGCTCTCGCTTTACACTTGTACCAATAAAAACGCGTTAGGGCAGTTATACCTGGCCAGTTTTAATGTAACGATCTTGCCCAATGACTCGCGTCTAAATTATACTTACTCTGAATGCACACTCTTCATGTTTTGTTAGATCCCTTAGGGCCCTCGGGTAAGATTCGGGAAACTCATCAATAAATAAGTTAAAATGATTAACGAGGCGCAGTTACTTAAGGATTGAACGAGCCGTATTAAGCTTTGAAATTATTACAGCTAGATGTTTTAAACTATGTATTTTAAACATTTTTCTTGTGCTGTATTATTTATTGAAACTAGTTTTAAGCAATAAATAATTATAATTTCGTTCACAAAGCTGTGGTCTCGGCACAGCCTACGAATCAGATGTTTTGGAGGGGCCGAGATCATGCGTGATGCCATATTTGTTACATGACAGAAACGTCGATATGTGCTTTTCGTTTATCGAATTGCATATGCACATTTATCTAACGCTCCTACGCTGAAAGAAAAGATCGTGAAACGACCTGCGTATGCCTGCTAAGGCGGTACTGCATACAGCTCGGTATGACGGACGGACATGAGCTGCGATGAGTGAAATTATTATTATTATTATTTTTTTAATTTATTATGGACAAACAGTCACATAAATGATAATAATATATTATATGACTTATATCTAAACCTTTAGTCCACTAAATATACAAACTAAACGAATTAACTACTAAACAATATCCATGAATTATCAGTACCTAACCAGAGTGATATAACCAATGACGGATAGTTAATTTAAATGTATTTTAAAAACAAAAGAAAAATCTTATCTCTATAAACTAACCTGTGAAATGAGATTCTTAAATCTGCCTAAACTAGTACAAAACATGTCCACATCACTAAAACTCTCATTATATCTGGTACAAGCTCTTTTGATAAAGCTATTATTTGCATAGCGGGTGTTAGTAAATTTAACACTGAATAAAAAATTTCTTCTAATGTTTCTTTCTTGTTTACGTTTTTTTACGTTTACCTTTACGGTTTGTTTACGGAATACGGAAGTAAACTTGTTCTAATAGTGAAGAAGCAAATTATAATCACTAGAATAACAAAATTAATTTTATAATCAAATATCCATTTATTAAGCAATATTTTTAAAATACTATTACCGTTTGTTTGTATTGAGATTACTTTTTAATTACTCGTCAATCATTCTGATTATTTAATTTAAGAAGAACAAGAAAACGATGATCATCTCAATTTTCGATATACGAGTATTGCTCTGTGGGCGTACTCTTAAAAACGATATTTGATATATCGTGGACTTCGTCGTGTCGTGTCCTACTCTTAGTTACTATCGTTTAAAACATTACAACGGACGATCGAACGAACGATATTAATTTTGACATAAGAAAGCCTCAATGAACAACGCTGATTTGAATTTGACAGACGAACATTCGCAAAATAAACGTCAAATTTACGATGATTACAACGACACCTCAAACCGTATCGTATTACTTTTCGCAAAGACGTGAATTTTACGAGTGATCGTCTGTCAAATTCAATTCATCGTTGTCATTTGAGGCTTTCTTATGTCAAAATTAATAGCGTTCGTTCGATCGTTCGGTGGAATGCTTTAAACGATAGTAACTAAGAGTAGGATACGACACGACGCAGTCCACGCTATATCGAATATCGTTTTTAAGAGTACGCCCCCTGAAACTGATGCAATAAACTAACTTACAGATGAAAATTTTGAATCTGTATTTATTATTGGGAAACAATTTCTAAGCGTTTATATTAAAATAAAAATGACGAAATAACAATTTACAAAAATTTGAAAATACAATGTCATTTAATAATGTGCACACAAGGCACTCGCTATAGATTACAAACTGCACAGGAGATTCAATAGGAATACAAAAATAAAACGATTCTCTCATGCGATCGATTTCATATAAAAAAAGTCTAATGTTGTATATATCATACCAACTGACTTCACTTTCCCGTAAGAGTCAGAAAATATCACAATTTTTTATTTGTTACGAACTTATCTGTCATTGATACGTGAAGCATCCCGTAACTTCTTTAGGTTTCTTACTAAGTTCTTTCGTCAATTGTCTTTCGTCCATCCTTTCATTACATAATATAATATGAAATCGTCTCTGCCGTCTGTTCGCGTACATCTTTTAACTAATCTATGAATTTCAATGTATTATTCAGCTGTAGATAAAAGCGTGTGCGAATCTAGAAAATTATCGATTGTTCTCCACAATGGCAATAAGATTTTTTCTCAATACCACAACAAAGTCCAAAGATATTCGCAAGAATAAAAAGTTACGAGCACGGATTTTTTGTCATTAGCCGCGACCTCTCATGAAATATTAACGCAGCCTGATGGCATACTTAATTAATCAGTTGCTTTTACACGAGAAATTTGTCCGCCCCTAAAGGGCGCGATTCAAAAAACTGTGGAGAATGGGGAAAAATTACATTTGTAACGTCCGACTTTTTTGCTATTGCGGCCAAACCCTACGGTTTGTTTGTCCCAACATAATTAACAGAGGCTGAAACATTGCGTCTGTCCCAAAACAGGCAGGCAATGATAAATGGGACCCAGTCGCCTTAATCATAAAATGTGCCTCTTTCTATTATGAGGTCCTTTTGCTATTGTCTCATAATTGTTATTTTGTTGCGTCAATAATGTAATCGTTTTTTCGGATAAAGATTGTTTCACGTGGAAATTCGAGGGTCAATAGTGACGTATTCTCGGTACTGCTCTACGAATAGTAAGGTTCGGAGATCCTAGTGTTGATCCTGGCATGTACCAATATTTACTGCTATCTGCTCCTACGGTGAAGGAGTACGTCATAGCAACCTGCTTACCCCCACAAAGAAATTCAAAGGTGTATGTACTCGTAATTAACCAATCCGCACTAGTCCAATCACTTTTAACAGTAACAAAACGGAGCCTATCTACAACTACAGCGACGAAGTACGAGCACATACATCCAATGATCGAATAGACGATTACTTACAAATAAATTTTGAACATTACTCGCAAAATCCTATTTACGATCTCAACACTCCAAATCTAAAAATAACCACAGACAGATTATTAGACGAGCGACATAAAAACGTAATAATATTCACATCTGCTCAACCATCAGAGCAGAACAACCTGTTCAACGAAGCTATTAGCACGTGCACTCGACCCGACCCTTACTTAGAAAAAACTAAAGCTCTTTACCAAACCGACCTACTCGCGTCAAACAAGAAACAAAACATTATTTTTGGGGTCACACGACCTGCGTACTTTGACCCTTGGGATTCCGAAAGCTATTTTAAAACTCTACAATCATGCCTACAAATGCACTCTTTAAAAATCATTTATGTACCCGACCTAAAAAATGACATAACTTGTAAAATGCAAGGCAACGAACAATTGCACATTACGGCATATTTGGCTGATTATTATGATTGCAAAATCACGATCTGTGGCAACACAGTCAAGACTCCTAACCCCGACGAGATCTCCAATATTCTGAAAATCTATCATGATGAACCTCTCTCAGGACATCGTGGCATCACGGAAACGACTAGGAAAATTCGCGAAGAATTTTATTGGAAAAATATGACAAACGATATAAAAAATTACGTAGATTCATGTAGCACATGCCAGCGAAATAAAATACAAAGAAAATCATACCAGACCCCTATGGTCATCACGTCACAATCTACAGAACCCTTTGAACGAGTTTTTATGGATTTGATTTCTTACTCGGACGCTAGCGAAAACAATAATAAATACGTTTTAACCTTGCAAGACGAATTGACAAAATACGTTCAAGCCTATCCAATACCTGATAAAGAAACCTTAACAGTCGCGAAACAACTATTAATATTTTGTCAACATTTCGGTGTACCCAAGCGGTTTCACTCTGATCAGGGCACAGAATTTTTAAATAACCTAATGAAACAATTAATGAAATTTCTTGGCTCTAATCACTCATTCAATACTGCTTATCACCCGCAAACTAACGGCGCCTTAGAAAGATTTCACGCCACTTTACGAGATCACATACGCATGTATCAAAGACGCGAATTTAGGAATTGGGTTCGAATAATTCCATTCGCAGTTATGTGCCACAACACCTCTGTAAATAGTTCCACTCAGTACACGCCACACGAATTACTTTTTGGATATAAACCTCGTTCTTTTTATTCTATGAAAACAATCCCAGATTACACAGCTTGTGACTATCTGAGAGATTTAAACGAACGACTTAGGGCTGCTAGGGATGCCGCCATGCACAACAGCGCGTCTATGAAAGAAAAAGCAAAAGATAGGTACGATAGCCAAATAAAAAATATAGCTAAGTTCAATTTAGGAGATAAGGTCATGTTACGCGTTCCAAACCCAAATAACGTAGAACCCAAATGGGAAGGGCCCTATGATATAATACGCATAGGTTTTAACGAAAATTACATAATTCGTAAGGCAGGCAAACATCAATTGATTTACGCTAATCGATTAAGACCCGTATGCGAATTAAGAAACACTAAATGATTCAGTGGGCAGCAAGAGGAGCCTCAAGTCTCCCAGTCCTACCCGAGTCTATCCCAACTAATAACAACAATACTAATAAAATAATAAACAATCTCAACATAAAAGAACAATTATCCGAAATATCGATAGAATTATTAGAAGTGATTTTAACATTAGAACAAGAAATAGACGACGTCCTAACAAGTATTCTATTCGTCAAATCCGGTGCACTACATCAGTCAATAAGACACTCGTACTCCCTGTAACTATGTCAAATATTCACACGATATTAGTTTCTGAACGACTATCAGCCCACATATACATGAATAAGTTAACATACATTTTAGATTTTCCCCTTATTCGGAACGATCGATTCGAAATCTACCACCTGTATTCCATTCCTATACACCAACCTAACTCTACCCTTTATTCCACAATCCTACCTGAGCAAACATACCTGGCTACGAATCCTACAAGACAACGTCATGTAAGCACCAGCACACTAGAATCCTGCAAGACTTACGCGACGAACAGAATTGTGTGCGACGTTCTAACTTTACCTCTTATGTCAGCAAAGTAATGGATAGCCGTACCCCGGTGGACACTATATATACTGACTTCAGCAAAGCTTTTGATACTGTCAACCATGAAATTTTGATGAGAAAGCTATCACTATGTGGTATTGCCGGCAACTTACTAAAATGGTTTGATTCGTACCTTTCTTCTCGAGTGTCGAGGGTTGTTGTGGGTGGATGTGCTTCTCGGACTTTTGGGGCTCTCTCTGGTGTACCGCAGGGCTCTCATCTGGCGCCTTTATTATTCAATATATTCATCAATGATATAGTCACATGTTTCAAACACGCCCGGTGTTTTCTTTATGCTGATGATTTGAAAATTTCAATGCCCATCAAGAATAGTATTGATTGTGCTCTGCTTCAGGAGGACCTCGATCGGGTTGCTGAATGGTGTATCACAAATCGCATGTCGCTAAATATTAATAAATGTAAATTTATACGATTTACTAGAAATAGAGCTAACGCAGCAGCTCAATACTTTATAGATGGGCAACTGCTAGAAGAAGTGGACAGCATACGCGATCTGGGCGTCTATCTGGACAAAAACACTTCGTTTTCATCAGCATATCGATAATATAGCTAATAAGGGTTTTAAAATGCTGGGTTTTGTTTTGAGGAATAGTAGAGATTTCAGAAAACCATCCACAAAACTATTATTGTACTCGACACTTGTTCGCTCCCAATTAGAGTATTGTAGTCAGGTTTGGTCACCTTTCTATAATGTCCACATTATAAGACTAGAGCGCATACAGAAGAGATTTGTGCGGCACTTAACATTCCAGTGTAATAAAGCTAAAACACTCACCACGTATGAAGAGCGCCTATCTTTTTTTCAAATTACATAGTCTTCAAAACAGAAGACTACTACTAGATCAGGTGTTCTTATACAAATTACTCAATGGTTGTCTGGATTGCCCTCAGATATTACAAGAAATAAATTTTACTGTACCCTACAATATGCCTCGGTCATCTAGATATAAGCCTTTTCAACCACACTTATCTAGGACTAACGCTCAGCATTTTTCACCCATAAATAGATTGCAATATCAGTATAATGCCTTGTTTCAGAGTAGCGACTCCGACATTGATATCTTTTGTGATAGTCTGTACAGTTACAAAAAAATGTAGTTGAATCTTTCGCGCGCGCTTTGATCCGCCTGTGTACATGTAGTTTCCTATAAATTTATATAATTTTTTGTTTTGTGTTCCATTTCGATTTTTATTTATTTTTTAATTACATTTGCTCGTAGTTAGTGCATGCCGTGGCAACCTTTAATTAAGATAGCACTTAGTATAGTTTTAAGTATAGTGTCCATGAACATTGTGTTAGTGTATGTCTTGTTGGTTGTCCTAAATAAATAAAATAAAAAAAAATAAAAAAAAAACTGTACATAACTACAACACAAGACCAATCTTTGAAATTACCATATGAATTGCATCAAGACCACCTTCTCTGCACACATAAACACTTTTCAACCTATATCTACGAACAAATGGATCTTCATCGTGCGTTATCCTGCACCTACATCATAGACGAACAAGATTCACCGCAACTTATCCCAGTGAACATCGACAACATTCCTTTGGATTCATTAAATACGATTAAAGAAGAACTGAAACAATACTCTGAACGAGTTAAAAGATATAAAGATATTACGTTCATGGAAAAGCATTCATCGACGATCTCTCTACTCTCTATAATACTCGGACTAGCAATGCTAGGCTACAAATGCTGTCGAAGATAGCGATTCCTGCAAGGAGGATCAAGGCCAGACGATCACCAGAACAAATGCATATTATATATATATTCAATAATTGCTTTGGCAAATCGCACCGCGCCGCAACCGTGTCACCGTCGTCGTCCCGATGACAGCAGTCGCTACGAATTCCAGCTCCGACGACGCCTCCGCAACAACTCAAAGATCGACCAATTCAGCCCAATCTTTATTCAAAGGGGGGAGGTGTTATATATCCATATTCCCACGCATGTACGGCGCACCGTGTCTACGAGTTATCACCCCTAGCTCAAGATGCACTTCATGATATCGCGAGCTCTAAGATAAACTCAACGCTATCTTAAGTTGCAAGTTGTTAACGGTAAGTTCCTAGAAATAAGTCAATGTTTCTCAAAGTATCTGAGCTGCGACTCATCTTATAAAAGCCTACAAAAACTCACTAATTATAGTTTGAGAGACCCTGTGTCGAACGTTATCTGTAATGAGCTCCGACATTCTATTTTCGTTTAAGATAATACCTACTGTTAAGTTGATAGTTCTCAGAAACTCTCGTATTAAACTCTGACATTGTCTCCTCTCACACTGTAATAAAGAAAACCCGGATTCCAGGATCTATCCCTGATAAGAATCGACGCCGCGTCCTTTCCCTCTCCATTCTACCAACCCTATATAACCGCTTTTTCCATCACATACGAGAACAGTACTCCTGACAACATCATTCTGTAACATAGTCTCGCATCTTAATCCGTAAGCTCATAAGTTTGTAAATATAATAAACGAATAATTACGAAAAGGGCAATTTCATTCTCACCGCGTAACATATGGCACTTACATGTTTCTTTCAACGTCACTCGAAACTGTACGGATCACAATTACAGCACATTGATCGTTCGAATGGGTATCCATTACGTAGTTTATTTATATCGATATATTAAAGATGCTCTATAACTTGGTTATGTATGCTCTAAGTCGTAAAGCCCTTGAATCATAAAGAGGAGATTAGGTGAACCTTTCGTACTGCACCTTGATTTTAGCACACGAACAGAAAAAGCTTTGGTATATATGATTCAGGTCAAGCGCTAATGGCACCGAATGTAAAAGGCATACCTACGAAATATTTAATGTAGAGTTTTTATTGAAGTAAAGCTGACGAGGAAATATGTCAAAAGTATGAAATTAAATTGGTTCAAAAAGTTTTTATTAAAGGGACTGGAGTTTTCTGCGTCGGACTACCAAACTGTGGAATGAATTGTCCCTGCGGTGTTTCCGACACGTCGTGATATCCAAATTGTCAAAAAGAAAGCGTACTCCAATTAAAAATGCCCACAACGCAAAAGCATTCTTTCCCTTAGTACCGTAGTTCCTTCCTTTCCTTTAGTTCGTAGTAACTTCTAACCGTAGAGCGTATGGCCAAAACTCAGGCTAAGTTCATTCAGTGGATCATCACGGTAGAACCGCCTCGATTGGTTTGTAGTCCGATTTAATAACTTGATTGCGATGGTCTTAGCCTCTCCTCTGTAGAGGAGAACACTTGTGACTTATCTTGTGTAGCGAATGTCGACTTTCAGGATAATCAAAGACGACACCACAGTATATTAACCAAATACAATTTTGACTATATAATGATTATTATGTATGCAATTTACACTTTACTGCATTAGTGCACGAACGTAGTAGTGTACGAACATTACATCCCTAAAAATTTAACAGCTAGATTTCATATCTCATTTCAATTTAACACGTTCACTGCGTTGTGTGGTCATATCGGCTCATAGCTAACTTTCATTCCGTACGCACCGCAAAATAGCGTTTACTCCCCTGGTACGGAAGACATAACTTTGTGTGTTGCTATTGTAGGAAAGAGATACATATACCGTTGTTATTGTCACTTGAACGTGAACAACTCAGCATTTTTTAAAACTCGTGAACCAATTTGACCTCACCCGCACTTAAAGAAAACTATTTAAATCTGGTGCGGTTGTGATCAATAAGACCAAGCGCTCCCCGCACCACACACCCGTACTAGATGATGCGCGGGCGCCATTTTCTGACGTTAGTGATGTACCGCGCACTAAATTTATATTTACGAATTCAGATTTTTTTTCAACAAAGTATCATCGCGATTTATGTTGATTATCGAGATAATAAAATAGTGTGTGGATGTTGAGAAGTGCTAGTTCATTATACCGAAGAGAAGTAGAAAAAAAAACTAGTTTATGCTACAGAAACCGAAAACGGAGAAGGGATGAGCACAAGTAGATCGAAGTACAGAAAAATATTTGTTAGAAATGAAGATTCAGCTACTAATTCAAATATCGATCCAAACAAAATATTGCAATAGAAGATTACACTTTCAAGCCTACTGTTTCCAATAGTGAAGATAGCGACAGCGATTTAGATTTTTTTTCTCTAAAACGAACTAAATAAAACGAACTAAACCTGCTTCACTTTCACGAACTAACCTACAAGAATGAAGAGTTTTATTTACATTAAACATTTTCTCATATTCTACAAATACATAACATAACGTAACCCTTTATTGTATACATAAAATAAACACACACAAAAAAAAAGAAAATAACAAATGTACAAAAGGCGGCCTTATTGCTTAACAGCAATCTCTTCCAGGCAACCTAGGACCAGGGAAGTATTAAAAGGAGATTTAAATATAGATGGGTACAGTAATTGGATAGGACAATAGGCTATAACTAGTTTAATACATTCGGTATGTAAATAGAAAGTGGTTAAGCTTATATCAAATATTATATTCACATTCAGTATGTAGAAAATATATTAAAAAATATATAAAAAAGCAAATTTACATCTTAAAATTTTATCTATTATTCAAATTAGCGAATTTTTCACTGTTATTGTTAGATAACACTCGCAATAGTAACAGGTGTTTCTCATCACTAGTTTTTTGTTATATTCAGTGCGTTGTGTGGTCAAAATGAATTCATAAATTGTTTCTCTTCTGTAGAACAGACGCATAGAGCGAACTAAAAACGCAGCTAGTTATATATTGTTTATATATTAGTTTTTGGCCTGCATTTAATATATTTGAAAATAACTATAGAGGTACTGAATAAACCCATATAAAACAGAAACAATTAGACCACACGACGCCCTGCAGGAAAGTCTTCTATCTGCCAAGATGACCTGAGATGATGAAAAATGTTACGCAGAGAACGTGTTAATGACCTGCCCCCCTAGACAAAATGCCTTTCTATTTGCGTTTTCTATAATAGATAACATAAAAAATGTAAGGAACTGACATTTCCAGTAGATACGTCACGTGACTTGATGACGCTGATAGAAAACTCGCAGACAAGATGCTAACTGTGTTTCTATTCTATCGCTCGTCTGTGTTCTATTTTGACAGTAGAAGAGTTCTATACAAATTCATAGACAAAATGTAGTTTGTGACGTAAAAAATAGATACGGTTCTATTCTATTTCTACTCAACAAAGCGATTGCTCATACCCAATAGATTGGTGATAGATTGTTTGTTTGTTGTTTTAAAATAGTGTGTTTTTGCCAAATTAATCCTAAAAATGTTGACAGACAAGAGTTACTTTTGCAATTATAATAATAGTATGGATCTTTAATTTGATAAACTTTTTATATAATCTTGATTGTATAAATATTAATATTATGTCATTTTGAAACAACCGTAAGTTAACAAAGCTAATTTGAATTCAATACTGACACTCGCTTTTGTAATGATTAATTGTAAATCTCATACTTATCTCCTAATTAATGTAGGTAAATAATTGTGAAGTACGCACGTTTGAAATGTTTTGAAGTTCCTCCTAATGGCATTTTTTCTCTTTAAGCAAAGGAACTTAAGGCGAAACGCGGTAGATTATTTTCTATTTCTATTCTATTTTCTACTGTCACGGTAGACACAGCCATTCTATCAGTAGATACACTTTGTCTAGCATTTTTCGATAGAAAACGCTTAGTCTATTATAATAGTAGAAATAGAATAGAAAAAACGCGCGTGCATTTTGTCTAGGGCTATACGATTGTGGTTATTTATTTATGTAGTAAGCTTTACAGCATAAATAAACTTGCTCATAATATTAATTTGCCAATAACAAAGTTAACACCTGCAGGTAACGCAGTTAATTTTTATAATAAAAATACAATAATTAAGGAATTACAACGACAATTTAGATGAAAACAAAACTAATCATGCAGAAAAGAACGTGTGTACTAGGAATAAATAATGAATAACAGAACAACAGAACAACTACAGGTGAAGAACACATGTGAAACTAATGTAAAATATGAAATCAGTTATAAGATCATTTCGCCCTTACAGAGCAGTCTAGCTGTGTAAGAACACTTATCTATTTTACTAATTTTTTAAAACACACATAGCAAAATATAATCGGTTATAGATACATTTTTTTATATATTATAGCAGACCACATATGTACAACATGAACGACACATAACTAGAGTAGTACACATATGACAATATAAGAATATATGGAAATATATTGTTATATTGTCATCCTTACTTTAATTATTAATATTATAAATCGGAAAGTGAGTTTGTTTGTTCCGCTTTCACGCCGTAACTACTAAACCGATTGCTTTGAAATTTTGCAGACGTAAAGATAAAAGTCCGGATTAAATAATAGGGTACTTTTTATCTCGGAAAAATCGATAGATCCCACGGGATGCGCAATAAAGGCTTCGCTCAAAAACTACTGCACAGATTTTCATGCGGTTCATCAATAGATAGAGTGATTCTTGAGCAAGGTTTGGCGGTATTTTTTATCTCGGAAAAACGGATAGTCCCACGGGAAACGCGATAAAACCTTCGCGCCATAAGCCGACTTCCGCGCATATGTAGTCATGGGCAAAAGCTATGGCCCTTAACCCTCTATAGACCCAATCCCGAAATCCACGCGGGCGAAGCCGCGGGCAGAAAGCTAGTAAATTAATAATGAGAGAACATATACATTCAATATATTAATCACGTATTAAATAATATGTTCGTCACGTTCTTTTTAAGTTTTGTGAGACTTTGTCTAAATATATCTACTGTCTCGTGATGAGTCTTTGACACATCATTGTATTGACGACACATCCTGACAATTGGACTGTAAAAACGTCCAAACATTTATCCAAACATCATCAGGGCACATCAGTTGATGACAAACTCTAAATTACCTTGATAAAATAAATGAATACTTACACCGAGTAACCTTATATTTTGTTCCCCCTGAGGAAAATGCATTAAGTTGCATACCCCGGCTGTGGCAAGCCGGCGGTTATGTGGGGCCCTCCTTCCCAGAAGGGGGAGGCCTACCCATTAAAAACCTCAGGGATGGCCTTCCTCAGGCATGTAGCCCCCGGGAACACCAAGCTACTTCCGGGAACCCCCAGCCTCCGCTCCCCCGCCGATACAGGGGAGCCATCCTCGGGGGAGGCTACAATACCTCCCCTGATCTCTACCACCGACGACGCCCCTCGGCCACGGAAGGGGCGTGGTCCCTCCTGGGTCGCCGTATCCACGGGCGCGATTTCATCGCGCCCGCCGGCGACCCGCGGCGGCACCGCAGCTGTGCTACCGAGCGCGGCGCCGCCTCCTTCGCGCGGGATCGGCTATCTCCCGACCCCGCTCACACCAATTAGCCTAGCCCAAAGTAAGCATTGTAAAGCGTGTGTTATGGGATTTAGGGTAACAAAAAGACATACATATATTATACATACATATAGTCATATATATTTTTCTTTGAAACTTTTAATAGCAACCATGACTAAGGCAGAAATGCTCGCATCCATCACACAAACATCGGAACTCAAACTCGGGTCCCCAAAGCCATCTCTGAGATTCTGGGTTTGAATCCTGGTGGGGACAGATGTTTCTGTGATGACTACGAGCATTTGTGCCTTAGTCATGGTTGATAATATATATTTCTATGAAAAATATTTATATACGTATTATATATGTATGTCTATCCGTTACTGTAGTTCCCATAACACAAGCCTGTCAGAACTTAGTTAGGGCTAAGAGTCTCACAAGATTCTATGTGAAGTTTCTTGAGTAAATATTAAATGGCACATAACGCTATTGTTATTATTTAAGTAAGAATCAAACATTTAATGAAGTTAATTCTTTTTTTGTTGATTTTTTTTTAGGGGGGGAAATGCGACCTTGTGCACCATGACACCGCGCTGGCAAGACGCGACCGTGTGTGGGGCTCTCCGGTCAAGAGGACTGGCCTCCCTACTAAAACCCCCCCGAGTTCTCCATACGGGGCACATGGCGGGGTGCGCTCTCGCGATTCGACCGCCATGTGTCCAGGGGCCGGCTCGACCAAGAGTTGGTCAAGCCACCGCCAAAGGAGGGACTGTCCGAGAACCCCTGGACAGTCCCCCAGACAGAGAGACTTCACCACGGCGTACGCGCTTAGCCGGACGCGCACGCAGCCTTACGGTAGGGTCACTAGACAGGCAACACCGCGCTTGCGAGTGCCCGCCTTCGCCTACCAATCCGTCTGCGGCGGAGGGGAGCGGCCTCGACGCCCTCCTCCCGCTCCCTCTCCGCGGTAATGAAGTTTACCTACCAATTTAGTAACGGATTAGCGATTAATCAAAGCTATTTTTCTAACGTATGATAAACCTATTCAACTATGTCAGATAAGTCACGTTATAATTTATTAAGGTATAAAAAATATATAACAGCAAAGAGACGCGTCAAAGCACCAACTCGTAAATTTGGCCCTTAATGCACGCAAATTGTCTTAACGAGGAAAAAAATGGACCAAATTAAAATTCCTTTTGGCCCAAATAATTTCACGAACAGTTACGTACGCGTTCCATGAGATGCTTTCAAAATTTATTCTAATTTATATTTTTCTTTAATTAAATAAGACACGGCCGATGTAGCTCGAACGTGACTCGAAGAGGCGAGCCATTAGCCGGTTGGGTGGGGTTCTAGTAACCGCGATTGAGTACGAATAAGGATATTGTTAATTACGAATAAAATTACGTATCAATGACACTATAGCCTCAGAACCGACCTTGTGATTGCAAGGACCGAGGTTCAATCCTGCCATATACACATATACATCAACGTTATATTTTCACAACGTTACACAAGTAGCGTTATTTCCAGCGATATAAGAAATACAACGATCAACCAGTTCAGTTTGAGCGCGAAGCTTAGACGATGACGAACATTTATTCGATGCTCCAACTTATAAGTTACTATTACCAAATCTGTACTCCTACGGTGAAGTAAAACTTAGAGATGTAATCTCGTTCACCAGCAAAGTAACTCTTAAGTTAATGTAATTTGATAAAGCCTATGGTACCTTAACTTAGTATGAATAGAGATTTACCGTATATAAACTATTAATGATACTAATTCAAAACGAAATTAAGTTTAAGAAACAAACGAAATGGCGGTTTCATTTCCAGTTTCATCTCACCGCACACTTAAAATTGTAGTAAACTCCTTTTGACTACTTTCATTTCCCAAGTTAACAAGTTCCTCGATAGATCAATAATGTTGCTGCCCATCTGATGGCAACTGCCTAAAATCAGCAGTGCTAAATCTCCAGCAGTGAATCCTGTGAGTTTTACAACAATTCTGCAGCCGTCACAGAAATTATAATGGCAACTTTCGACATATTCAGACAGATTCCGCGCTCCCCGCTCATGTGGCTGACACCATTTCAACACACGCTACTCGTTTTTAATTCGTATTAAATTCTTAGACAGATTTCTTAAGTCAGAAATGGTAGATGTGGCCTGTTCTTTATTGTAATTTGTGATTTTTATTGTACCTACATTTGTGCAAATAAAAATGATTTGATTTGATTTGACATAACATGGGATGGAACACAGCACACGGTTATTTCACTGCATATCATATTCTATAAAGAGAAACAAAACAATTTAAGCAGCAGAGATAGTAAGTAATAGTAAGGCAAGAAGGTAAGATATATGCACCTATTCATTCCATGAAGTCATATTAATTTTATTTAGATACAGGCAAACTAACCTAACAGGCATAAACAGAACCTATAGGTAAAGTAGCACTCATGATATTATTGTTTCTTTAGAACAAAACAAATGGCAATGGTTGCATACCTAATTTAAAATCATTTCTACACAAAAGAAAAAGAAATCGAAATGATTCCGATAACAAAGTAAACTCGAATAATACGTGATCCAGAGGTCCAGTATGTTGATGTAGCGCTCGTAGCAATCAAAAAATTTCATGACACGACCTACCTTATTTTGACTTCTGCTTCGCTTCTAACACATATGGCTACCTTTAAGGACCAGGAAACGAATTTTTGAAACAATAGAAAACCAATTCGCATTCGATATCGTGAGATTCGTATACGAATTACCGAATTCACCATTTCTGAATTTTCATTTCGTGCGTTGTGCAACGAGTGGTTCAACCCACTCGTTTTTGATTTCTACCAGTAGAATATCCATGTCCTTGACAGTGATCCGTTTCACGCCAGATTTTTGTTTTTGTTGTTGTGGTTTTGAATTTTTCTGCGTGAAACGGAATTTAATTAAGAAGTTGTTCTTAATGACAACACTGAATTCGAGTGATTCAAAAATCTATGAAATTGTAAGCAGTAGAAAATAATTTCGCGCGCGAATTGTATTCGTATTCGAATTTTTACCGTGGGAGAGCCATGCTTCGGCACGAATTGGGCCGGCTCGACCGGAGTGATACCACGGCCTCACAGAAAACCGGCGTTAAATAGCGCTTGCGCTGTGTTTCGCCGAGTGAGTGAGGGTACCGGAGGCCCATCCCCCCTTCCCCCCTTTTTCCCTTTTAAAAGGCCGGCAACGCATCTGTGACTCCTCTAGTGTTGCAGGTGTCCATGGGCAACGGTTATCGCTTACCATCAGGTGATCCGTTTGCTCGTTTGCTGCCCTATCCTATAAAAAAAAAAAAAAATCTAAATTCACGTCAATAATTCAAAAATACGTCTCCAGCGCTACATCGCTCCCTCTCATGAGGAGCGGTCGCTCTCACTTCAAGCCACGGGGTCCTTAGGACCAAGAATTAGGCTGAGTTTGGTCGATAAATCACTTCCGTCCAGCCACCTCCAGCACTCTGGAGTCCGACATAATCGACATAATCACCGCGGTACTTGGTTACGGAGTTATTCAGTAGGAGTCTCAGCCTCTCCTCTCTTGAGGAGAAAAAAAGAAAGCCCCTCTTAAAATTTACTTCATATAATTTGACAGTTCATCACGATAACAGTTGTATAAAAATGTCGGCTCGCACACAGTGGAGCCACATCTTCCGTCCTCTTTCTAAACAGGGGGTGAAAGGAAGGAAAGTGCTTCAAAATAGCCCTCGGATGAGTGTAAATATTAGGTGTCTTATTTAATTTTACTAAGCGTAAGTGCTTTCTGTACCGCGAGCGTTGAGATAAATCCTTACGCTCTCTTCGGAGAAATGATGAGATTTTATCACTTGCAGAAAGACAAATATAGTACAAGAATATCGTGAGATATATTTTGTATTTAAAAACTTATACATTTTATCAATCCATGAGTTCCGTTAACCTACCTGAACCTACAAATTGACAAAACTTATAAATACCCTGTCAAACCCCATAACTATGTCAAAATAGGTAGTCTTATTTACTGTTAAAATTAATTTTTGAATTCCTCATACATTTTTTTACTGAGACCTAACTTTGTATAATGAACTTAATTAAAAAATAATAATTATATAATTTCTAATTTTTTGCTTTAAAGTAATACAAATATATATTACTTTTATATAGGTATATTTTTCATGTACACATGAGTGAAAGTTAAAATTTCGGTTCTCTTAAAAACCTAATCAAGTACGACAAATTGTGTATGCGACCACTTCTAAAATATGACAACAATAAAAATAGAATGATCAAAAGTTATGAATAGCGTAATTGACTGAGAAAGACGTAACAAAAATAAAACATACCGGTGAATTAATAACCTCCTCCTTTTTGAAGTTGGGTAAAAGTGTACTTTACAAAGAGACCGTTTTATGTTTTATAAATTTGCTCGCCTGCAAGCAATGAACTCGACAAGGCAATCACGACGAAGATTACTTACAAAAGAAATGAACTCACACCCGCCATTTAAAGCCCTCCGATACACGCTCGCCCCATAATAACAATTTTCGTAGCGTTCAACGCGAATGGCCAAATTTTCTTCCCCTTTACGGCCTTGTATTAAATAATTGCCGTTAGAATTCCTTTAATACTTTGGTATTCTAATAAAGGTCGATAAATCTTAACAAATTTTAATAAAAAGTAATATTTAATATACAAGAGTAATAATTAAAGAAACAAAAGTGTATATACACATTCTTCCAAGAAATCTCCAATAGGAGTGAGATTTGCAAGAAGGACATTCAAAACAAGAAAGGCGTAGAAATACAAAATAGGATTTGTTTGTGCAGCAGAGAAATTAATAGAATATGAATAATAGCAGCTGGGAATCGAGAACAAGTCATAAGAAGGTTCCTGTATAACTCCAACCTTCATGCCTTATACGAACTTCAAAAGACGAGAAAAAGTGACAGAAGATGAGTAATATAGAGTGAAACATCAAAACAATTGGAAATTAAACTATTAAATAGAATATATATTACACTGGTTGGTGCCCGCCACTTCATCTGCGCACGACGCTTATCGTCATATTTTGAACAATTCACACAATATCTTTATAAATTGTAGCCTATTTGTTACACTACACTGTAATTACACTATATTACATATTAGCTGTGCCCACGACTTCGTCCGCGTGGAATCGTAATTTTAGGTAGCATTTTTAATAACTGAGAGTGTTATGAACGTAAGAGTAGACAAATATAATCAGAAAGCTTCGAACTGCTAATTCATCGGGAGTTACACGTGTTATTGTGAGTCAATCATAAAAGATAGACATGCTATCGTGGGATACTTTTTATATAATTTTAAGGAGAACATTTCTGTCATTTCACACATTTGCTTACTGACGAGCAAAAAGCAGGCCGTGTTAGTTAGTGTCGCAAAACTGCAGTGATTCAATCTAGTTGTGACGAGTCTTGGATTTATGCTTACGAACCAGGAAACGTATTTTGCATCATTAGAAGTGAAATTGGAATTCGAATACGAATACAAATCGTGCGCGAAATTATTTTCTACTGCTTACAATTTTACAGATTTTTGAATCACTCGAATTCAGTGCTGTCATTAAAAACAAATTCTTAATTAGATTCCGTTTCACGCAGAAAAATTAAAAATCACAACAACAAAAACAAAAATCCGGCACGTGAAACGCGTGAAACGGATCACTGTCAACGTCACTTCAGCGTTGGATATTTTACTAGTAGAAATCAAAAACGAGTGGGTTGAACCACTCGATGCACAACGCACGAAATGAAAGTTCAAAAATAGTGAATTCGGTAATTCGTATACGAATCTCACGATTTCGAATATGAATTGGTTTTCTATTGTTTCAAAAATTCGTCTCCAGATTCTAAGCAGCAGTCTCAAACAGTCTGCATCTTCCAGGATGAGCCAAAACTAGACTAAAATCATACGCACACGGTGTACTCAAAAGAAATGGTTGCCTCCTTTGTTGCAAAGGGTGGTCACGTCGCCACTATTGTATTAGAGGATCGCAAGACGGTTAACGCTGACTGATATACCACTGTTAGTTTGGAACAAGTCGTCACCAAATTTCGAAAAAACAATCCTAGGTGTCGTATGATGCTGCACCATGACAATGCAAGTTCGCACACCGCCCGCCAAACGTAAATGTTCTTGAGCCCCCAAAATGTCAAAATTTTAGACCATCCGCCTTATAGGCCTGATTTAAGCACTTAAGCAACACCGGGCACGACTGCTTCGGTTAGTATCTGTGTCGAATAGGACGGGAGGGATCGACACATTGTCACCACTGCGCATCCGACCTTGACTCGGCCCAGCACACGCTGGCGGAGTGCCCCGCGTGGGCCTCCGAGCGCCGAGTCTTGGTCGCAGAGATCGGGCGAGATCTGTCTCCGCCGGCATTGATTGCGGCAATGCTGGCGGACGAGGGAGGTTGGAGGGCTGTGGCCTCCTTCTGTGAAGCAGTGATGCTCCAGAAGGAGGCCGCCGAGCGGGGTCGGGAGATGGCCGATCCCGCTCGAAGAAGGCGGCGCCGGGCTCGGTAGCACAGCTGCGGCGCCCGCCGCCGCGGGTCGCCGGCGGGCGCGAGGAAGTCACGACTGCTACGGCGACCCGGGACGGACCACGCCCCTTCCGTGGCCGGGGGGCGTCGTCGGTGGAGGAGACCGGGGGAGGTAGTGTCGACTCCTCCGAGGAGGGCTCCCCTCTAGGCAGGGGAGCAGAGGCTGGGGGTGTGCCTTTGTGTTCCCGGGGGCTCCCTACATGCCTGAGGAAGGCCATCCCTGAGGTTTTTAGTGGGTAGGCCTCCCCCTTCTGGGGAGGAGAGCCCCACATAACCGCCGGCTCGCCACAGCCAGAGTATGCAATTTAATGCATTTTCCTCAGGGGGAAAAAAAAAGCACTTAAGCAAAGTCTTCGTGGTCAACGCTTCAGCTCACCCGAAGAAGCTGTTGATGCATACAAATCGGCCAGTTTGACTCCCCCCACTTGTTGTTGTTATTTCTTGTTGGAATAAATGTTTTGTTAACTGGTTTGAAAGCATGCAAAAGTGTGTTGAATATTTAACCGGGTAAAACGGTAATAATTCATTAGATTGTCTATCTTTATTTCACACACACAAAGACACAACTTAAAAGGTAGCCCTAGGTTTAATACAACACAACATTTTCCTCAAGCTATCACAATGTAACACGCTTTTATTTATAAATGGGGACTATGATAAAGAGGGGGGACAAGATTGAATAATTATGTATGGTGAAAAGTTTTAGTGTTAATAATTTATTTTTAACTTTTTAGTTCATTTTATAAACAAATAATAAAAGCTTGTTTTTAAAAAGGTTTTTTTTTCTCTAATTTTATTTTTAACTTTTTAGTACCTCTACAGGCTTGCTGAGAACAAGCCCTTTCATTTGATACCCATATTGTAGGAACGAATAAAAGAAAATAATCCGCCATTTTTGGTGTTCCGCCGTATTGGATTAAGAGTGACGTAACATTATTTTTTTCTAGTTATTCTTGGCAAGACCTTTTATCTGATACCCATATTGTAGGAGTGCATTAAAAATAATTGGTCCACCATATTGGATACGCCGCCATGTTGGATTTAGAATGACGTCACATTAGTTTTTTCTAGTTATTCTTGGCAAGCCCTTTTATTTGATACCCATATTGTAGGAGTGCATTAAAAATAATTGGTCCGCCATATTGGATACGCCGCCATGTTGGATTTAGAATGACGTCACATTATTTTTCTAGTTATTCTCGGCAAGCCCTTTTATTTGATACCCATATTGTAGGAGTGCATTAAAAATAATTGGTCCGCCATATTGGATACGCCGCCATGTTGCATTTAGAATGACGTCACACAGTTAATCATGCATCGTCATCCGAACTAAACGTGTATACCAAATTTCAACTCAATCGGAAACCGGGAAGTGGATCAAATTTAAGTTGCAAGATTTGATTACAGACAGACAACGGGACAGGTGAAAGTAAATAAAAGCTTGTAAAAAGAGGTTTAGGCACTTGGCGCGGAATTCGGTCTACATGAAAATAAAACGCCAGATGTAACTTTGAAAGTTCAAAGTCCCGTATACTACAGAAAGAGACTCAGTCTACTCAGACTTCCTACGAGACTCATACTTTTCAACAATTTAAATTTGATTTCATATACGATCGTCAGTTGGTAGCATTGATTTTCACAAAGCGCGATGTGGGCCGTATTTTTTGGTACATAGTAGAAACTAGAACCCACGAAACATGTCTTGTTTCGTGGGTTCTAGCTCTAGTATATGAGAGACAAATACTAATAGCACCAAGCTTTTTTCAGAGTTTTCCAAACTTGTTTAAAAACAGTATTTTATAAATTTCTACAAATTATGTACAATACATTATTCCGCATTATTTAAATTCTTTTTTACGCTACGGATTACAAAGATATTGCTTTACGAATAAAATGTAGCTACGCTTTTAAAACATTAAAGAGGATTAGAAACACGATTATGTCATCTGGACCTATTTCTGGACTGTATTTCTATGACACCAACACTTTCATTTTATTTAAATGGCTGTCAGAAAATACCTCTATGTGATAACTGAGATATTCTCCAGAGATTCACTTTTATCAGAGTGTGAGTTTTGATAATTATCTTGTAAGACACATACAGGCATAAGTATCCTTTTCTCAAATATGCTTGGAAATTTGAGCTTTATTTTGATAATCTTCTTCGAGTTAAATAGAAATTTCTGTACTAGGCACATACTTACGAGCAGTGGCTGGCAAAAGTCTATATTTCTGTCGAGTTTTAGCCGCCAAATTAATTACTATATAACCTCATCTGTCATGTATTTTAAAAATGGAGCGATTTTTGACTCCGAAACATTAAAACTTAGGAGGTGACTTGTCAGAGTTTTATTTAAATTTCGAACTAGCTTGCATAAAGAAACCATTTTGATAATAATAAAAAAGAACTAATGATCAATTTAACATGTGAATGAATTTCAAAGTAATTGTATTTTCAAATAAAAAGTTCTTCCTAAGTACGATACAAGCCTCGGCCACAAATAGGCATTGACGGACTTTACATATTATGGATGTCTCGGCTTCGCCTCGGCCCACATTTACACACGTTCGTCCATTAATACTAGCCGCTGTAGTAACGTAATTTACAGTAAGATAAAATAGTTTTAAGTAATGTAGGTCTTGTTTGAGATTATTTTATGTATAACTGCACTTCTCAAAGTATGTCATTGGGTATAATGGATACATAATAACTAGGTACATACTGATGAGATTATCCCGGTGATGGCAGATTTGCATGATGAATGCAAACATTTGTACTTTAATTTTTAATATATTTTTCTATCAAATATATTTATATATGTATAATATATGTATGTCTATCCGTCGCCCTAGATCCCATAACACAATTATAGAGCTTACTTTGGGCTAGGCTAATTGTTGTAAGTGTAATGACAAACGACACGTGTAAATTTATATGTATAAATAAAATTATTTAAATCAATGAGACAATCTTAATTAACAAATAAAATATTGTTATCCCTGCCATCTATCGAACTATTCTTGTATGTTGTGTAGTGCTAGGTAACAACGCCATCTGTTACGTTCATTGTGAACTTCGGTCGAATAGCTACAACATTCTGACATGAAAATGGCTCCAATTCTTGCTTTGCTTTCTTTGCTTGCTGGCTCTAATTCACTTAGAATTCAAATCATTTGAATTTAAATACAGAGATGGCAAATAGCAGTATTCGTTGTGTGCCTAAAATTGTTTGTAATGTGATAAATAAAACACTATAAAATATATACATCTGTTTATTATAGTGTGTGTCATAATGTGTACTTTTTGAGTACGCAGTAGGTTTCCGATCACACCAATGACGGCACTTGGTGTGTCGAGTAACCGGCTAAACCTCCCTCCTCTACCATGCTCTACCATGAGTTTGCTATCGTTTTCGATAGGTATTTGTAAACTACAACGTCAAGTCAGTTTAATATGACAGAGTAGTACAGTTACGTTCCGCTGAGGGCGTTATACTTTTCATACAAAAATGTACTGTCGATGTCGTTTGTAAACGAATGTAAACTCATGGTAGCTACACAGGTATTTTTTCGAACTGCGCCCTGTGTTCTGGTAAACTAACTGATGGAATAGGCTAATCGCTTGCGAAAGTACTTTCAAAGCCTTTAATGAAGTTAAATCGTTACAAAAGATTTCTCAAAATAAAACTGCTGATCGCGAAAGAGTACTTTCTAATGTATCTTAATAAGTACAATAATCCTATAAAGACGAAGAAAGTCCAGTTTTCATTTGCAGGGATGTTCGGGCCTAAAAATTATTACGGCAAACGATTATTGTACCATTTCCCTTGAATGGACTGAGACGACCGGTATAGTAATAGAAATAGAAAATTTACCCGTAGGATACTTCCTACGGGTAAATTTTCTATTTCTATTACCTAATCAGGGAATTGTGTCGCTTCACCCACAAAAATGTTAAAGCTTTGAAAGAGTTTCTATAAGAACTCTTTTGAGCAAGAGTTATATAAATAATATATGTTACACTGTAGATAATTAAAAGTAAATTGATTTATATAAACAAAATATAAAGTGTTTTTTACTTACTACTTTTTTTTTACAAATTCGTATTGTTCATTTTTTTTAATTACTGCTATATTCTTCTAAATAATAAAGAAAAAGCTTCATCAAATTAAAATTTATCTACCGGTACATGAGGACACAATTTGCTATTGAGAAAAAGGTATTTGAACTATACCATTTAACAAACAAAAGTGTTGCTATAATAGAAAACAATTGGCAATTTTATCCCAAGATAATTCAAAATTGTGTTGATTTGAACTTAAGTAATTTTTTCAATGTTTTAAATGCATATATTTTATACATAGCAGAATTTTAATAAACAACGATACGCAATCACAGACATATAAGTATATGTCTGTGTACGCAATATACCTACTTTATGGTCTATTCTCAAACCTACGACTCGCATAAAAATCGACTACGTCCTTTCAGAGGAGTGCAACCATAAGGGTTTTACTTACTGAAGCCCTTACATAATATTATACTTACTATTTGTAGTACCTACTGGTAAAGTTTAGGGTGACAGTAGGCTTTACCATATATTTTATTATGATGATGATGTTGTACGAAATATAGAAAAATCTAAATTGTACCAATGTAGCTTTTTATTTCCCTATATTTATGTACATCGGAAGCTTGACACGTTTGTGGCGCTGTGGTTTCGCCACAGGTATTCGAGTCGGAATTACGTATGAACCTGGGATTGAATGTGCCATGTACGAGTATAATAGTTTTACGTTTTTCGAATTTCATATGAGGTAACACATGGTGAGGTAACCTTCACGCACCTTCGATAAACTTCAAGAGTGTATCTAATGTAATCCTAATCGCCCTTACATAATTGCATCGGTAAGATTTTTCACCTGCGATGTTGAAAACCGAGAGCTCTCGACGATTATAAAAACTTTCTGATTTTAGCAATAAGTTATAGAAAATTTAATAAAACTCCCGACCCAAAGAAAGTGCCTAATTATTATAACAAATGGTTAAAAATGCTAAACCCTATAAAAAGCAAAACATAACTTTTAATACTACGTAAGTATCAACTAAAGCGTGTCAGACTATCTACTCGGAACTTTCTGCCACCTTTATGTCGGAGGCATAACCGCTAATTTTGAACTGCAAATGCTAATCTTGGCCTGCTGTTGACCGTAGGTATGAATTTTTTGATTAAATTTTGTTGCGTCGGGGGACCGCTTTTAAGTTATTTTTTTTATTTTATGCTTTTTGAAGGAGCTCCTTAATAATTCATTCTTTCATTTAATTTCTTTTATGTTTTGTAGAAATATTTAAGTATATCTTTTGGTTACAAAACTACATTATGTACTAACAATAATTACCGTGCGATTTACGGTGCGATGCCGCATGAATCTGTAGGAGCCTTTATCCATTTTTATTACGGCATTCCAGGGTTTCATCCCATTTCCAGCATCAGGTCCTTGTCAATTAGAAAAATGAAGAGAACCAGTCAAGACAAATTCAGCAAGCCCAAACTTACTTTACTAAAAGGCTCTCCTATCTTCGAGCCCTAACAGCTGACCAGCTCAGTGGTTCCAGAATACATAAGTGTTTCAAATGTCAGATCCCACATATGCTTGCAAGCAAACTGTGCGTGTAACATTCCTATCACACCTAACAAACGATCTGATGACCTTGAAGACCTGAATTCCGCATTAAGATCGGATCAACCGTTTGGGAGCTACGAGGTACGAGCTACGAGGCAACGTAGCTCCCAAACACATACACACACACATACTTAACTTTCCCCTCAAACTTACAAATATAACACCCCGTTGTTTTTGCGTAGGGGGTTAAAAAGTAACACAAATTACTAGTATTAAACACATTCATTCTACGAATATTCGACAACTCCTAGCAGCACAAGATCGACCAATGTGGCGATCCTTAGGAGAGGCCTATGTCCAAAAATGGGCGTCTATTAGCTGAAATGATGATTATCTGTATTTAATAAAACTGCAAGTTTCAATTACATACTATATTAAATTTAACACAATCAATGACCTTTAATTATTTAATTACAAATTAGTTATAAGTCAGGACTCTCCATAGCATCCGGCAATTGACGCGTGCTATATGTTCTACTAGCTCTTACAAACATTCTCGACTTGTAGAATTGGTATAAAACAAAGCACACCAATATAATGAGAATCAATGCTACACACGTCTCCGTAAATATAGATCTACTTTCTTTGACATCTGTTTCAGCTGATAACTTTTCGTGAGTTATTTTTCGTGCAATTTGAGGTGTCGTGGCTATCATTTTCTTATCAACTTCGTCTAATATTAGTCGCTTCTCAATTTCTATAGCTTTTTCCATTTCTTCTTTAACGCCATCAATGTAGTGTATTAAGTCATCTACTTTTGTATAATTATCTTTTGGAATCGATGTATGTGGGGAAGCCAATCGAGCTAAGGACAAAGATTTTAAGATTTTTTCCAGAAGCATATTTGTGTTTTTAGTTTCATTTTGAAGTAATAAACTTGAATTTTCTATGTCTCCTAACTTAGCAACGATTTCTGAATCATTTCTGTGATTTACAGGTGGTTCTTGGTAAGAATTTTTATTTTCTAACTTTAGCAAGGTGTCTCTTATATCAATAAGTATATGTTCATTATTGTCTTCTCTACTATGATTAATATTTGCCTTAAATACATATCTATTACTGTTACATGTTATACCATCTATGTTTTCTTTATTGCTCTCATCGGGTTCAATTGACGTAATAATAAATGACGCACCACTTTTCTTGAATTTAACAAAAACTTCACATGGAATTGGATTGTCTCCAATACTTAGTTTTCTGAGATTAGTCCCATCAAACTCTTCTGTATTGAAAAATTCTATATTATTGTGATCTACTATTAATTCATTTAGGCTGTCAATTTCATAAAATCTTTCAGTATCTAGGCTTTTCAAATAATTGTATGACAAGTCTAATATGGTTAATGAAACTAGTCCACGAAAAATACCATAACTGACTGTTGTCAATTTATTATGAGATAAATATAATGTAGTTAACTCAGAGTTGTTCTTAAAAACTCCTGGCTGTATATAAGTAATTTTATTATAACTTAAATCTATAAGTTTTAATTGCAAATTATTTGTGAAGGAACCTATTTCCAACTTTACTACATCGTTGTGTTTTAAAATAACATTCTCTAAACTTGTTAAGAATTGGAGATTTAACAATGTAATATTTTGTATACTTGCATTACATATTTCAATTTCTGATATATCATTAAATTTTGTTGATGTAAAAGTTAAGCCTCTTTTAATTCCTGACATATATAAACGATTGAGATTCCTATTTGCGAGCATTACCGTCATATTTATCTTCAAAAGTGTATTATATGATAAATCTAAGTCTTTCAAATCAATTTGGTTGGAAAACGTATTGGTAGATATATCGCTTAAGTTATTATATGAAAGGTTAATACTTGTTAGAGAAATAAGATTACGAAACATATCATCTGTAATAATTTTAAAATGATTGTTATTAAGCAATATTGTGCGAAGGTTAATCAATTCGCTTGTGTTAACATAGAAAGCCTGAAGGTAATTAAATGATAAATCGATAGATTCTAATGCGCCCGTATCAGAAAACGAATTAAATTCTATGCCACTAAGTCTGCCGTGAGACATATTAAGTTTTTTTAAATCACCCATCCCCATAAACGAGTAATTTTGAATCGATGTTATTTCAGTAAACGAAACAACTAACGAAGGTAAAGATTGTAAGCCTTGAAATGTTTCTGCTTCTAATACTCCAACTAATGGATTTTCAGATATTTTAAAATTTCTTAAGTCATGTAAAGATATGAAAGAATTTGATTCCAATTGAGATATTTTATTACTTGAAAGATCTAAAAAATCGAGTGAGGTCATATCTTGAAAATATTCCTTTTTAATATGTGTTAATAAATTATTTCTCAATAATAAGGACTCAAGGCGAAACAAATCTTGGGTAGAAAAAAATATGTCTGAAATACGATTATTAGATAAATCCAAAATTTGTAAATTGAGAAGCGTACGAAAGCACTCTTTCGTTAGTATTTCAATTTTATTATCATTAAGATACAACATTAACATGTTCTCTAATCCTAAAAATGCATAATCTTCTAAACTTGTCAAGTGTTGATTATTTAAAAATAAGAAAGGAACACGTTTCAATCCTTCAAACGTACCTTTCGTTATGGCACCTTCTAGTTTATTATCAAATATAAAAAAATATTTTATATTTTTTCCAGCAAATATTCCTTTAGATAACTTCATAAAATTATTATTTGATAAATTTATAGACTCTATGTTACTCGCGTTTAGAAAACTGTCTTTGTCTATAAAATCTAATCTATTTCCATGTAAATCCAAAGACCGCAAAAATATCATATTACAAAACACGAACTGATCTATCGTCTTTATAACGTTTCCGCTTAGATCAATACTAACAAGTTTGGTGAGTTTCTCAAAATCATCTAATTTTATACTACCAATTCTATTATAACTAAGATCAAGAACTTGGAGCTCACTAAATCTAAACAATGATTGAGAAATGTCAGAGAGTCTGTTATTAGAAATATATAAATTAATGAGACTTTTAGTTCCCTCAAATGTTGTTAAGCTCAAAGTATCAATAAAATTATGTGACAAATCCAATGTTTCTAACTTTGCAAACGAATCAAATATTGCGTCAGATAGTTCGACTAAGTAATTGTATGATAAATTTATTTTCTTAAGACTTTCGAAACTCTGCGCTTTCTCAACAGTGATTGTGTTTATTAAGTTATGCGAGAAATCTATATCATTTAATGTATCTAGTTTAGTTGAACTATATAACTTAGCTACTGCAAGAGAATTGCGTGACATATTTAATAACTGCAGATTTGGCAGAACATGAAGTCTTGGAAAAGATATGTAACCATTGCTACTTAAATCTAGCACTTTGATATATGGTAAGAAATATCCATAGGAAAATGTTACTCTTGGTATTTCGTTTGTCATATCTTGAACGGTATCCCTGAAGACCAAATGTATAGGTTTGTGTGCGTTACCATTATAATATATTCTCTTATTATTACAATCAGTATTTTGAGCTTTTTCATCGTATGAATTATAAGAGATGTATTGAGGTGATTCTTTATGTGTCATTGAATTAATATCATCATCCCTAATATAGTCTTCACAGCGTATAAAGAATTCACATTTTGTATAATTATAATAAGATACACAATGTCCATCACCGTTAATACGACAGTAAATTTCTGTTATTGAAATTAGTATGATCCAATAACCTGAAACAGAGAAAAACTTATTACCTAATTAATAATAATACTAGTGATTGGACCACTGAATGTTGATTCGATTCTCCATGGCCACATATGTTTTTCTGATCGGCATGGTTGATGATTAGAGATCGGATAATCAAATGCATATTTACCTAAAGTTAGTTTAAGACAAAGTATGGAAACGGCTTTTTATTGTTTTGTTAAATAAAAATCCCGGGATTGCGGAATTACGCCCGGGCACCATTTCTGTTTTTTTATTCATTTATTTAATTGATTATTGTTTTAGTCAAACTAGCTCACTACTTTCGTATAACACTCTTCATGTAATAAATCGTACATTCATAAATCGCACGGGGAACTGAAACTAAACTTCATGTAAATACGTATGCATAGTTGTATAAATAAACCCGGAGTCTCGGTCTTTTGAAAATAAATACCACGTGCTAATTTAGTAATTCTCAAACAATATCACTACGTTAAATTTGCAGTCCCGTATTTTCCCGGGATTTTTATTTAACAGAATGTATTTTAAAAAGCCGCTTCCATAATTTGTGAGCCAAAAATTAACTTTAGGTAAATATGCATCCGATTATCCGATCTCTATTGATGATAGAGCTTCTGAGACTATCATAGTTAATTATCTGATTTTTAAAGCATTACATTGACAAACAAGCAGACTGTCTGATGGTATGTTGCTACAGTCAGTTAGAGTACATGTGATTCCAGTGAGATTCGGACCAAATCTGCAACCTGCACAACAACCACAGTATACTTTGCCAACATAAGACATAAAGCTACTATGTGTAATAATATCACTGCCTTACCCTTCACACTGGTAACCAATGTACAAGTAAACAATACTGGTTTAGGGTTTTCTTTCAGTGAACGGTAACTACCTGATACTGATGACTACCTGATACCTGATACTGATGATAATGATAAGAGATCCATCACCGTGGACCGCCGTTTTCATTTCATGGACCCCCAAATTCATCTAAATATCAGGGTGATACTAATTATTTACTTACATTAATAAACCTTCTAATATAATGACATAAAGTTATTTATAAAACTACCTACGGAGTATAAAAAATTAATATCAGGTAAGTAGGGGGTATATGATATAAGAATGAAAGAAGTAAGCATGTAAATGACGGCTGATAGAGAGGAATGGAAGAAAAAGATTTACTGCGCCGACCCCAGATAATGGGAAACGGGCAAGAAGATGATGATGAAGTAGGGGGTCTACCCAAAACATGGCAAAGGGTCTATGACACAAAAAAGTGTGGGGACCTTAGACACTTATCGTCATATTTTGGACCATCCATATCAATACATAGTATAAAACAAAGTCGCTTTCGCTGTATGTCCGTATGTATGCTTAGATCTTTAAAACTACGCAACGGATTTTGACGCGGTTTTTTTTAATAGATAGAGTGATTCTTAAGGAAGGTTTGTATGTATAATAAATGCATAATATAGTAGAGAAACACTGATAAATTTAAAGGTTTCTAATGTGATGTCGTAAATAAGCACGTTTTTTTGCGCTTATATTGCAAACGCTGGCTGAACCCTACGAGATAGACCAAAATAATTTACTACAGTATTGTACAACTTACAAAAATCCACAAAAAAGTCCGCGATGGTATATGTCTATCTCTTAGGGATAACCCACCATAACCATTTTTTCACTGCACCCGTGCGAAGCCGGGGCGGGTCGCTAGTAATATATATTTATAATATAGATCTGTCAAGACGAACTCCAAGATCCAGCTAGTAATTCATAAATTTAACATAAATCTATGTTATAATATGAAATAATATAATATGTTAGTATAGAATACATACAATACAATAATACATAGTGTTTATTTAACTTTTAACTTTATTTACGATTTAACTTCACAAACTTATATATGATTGACCTTTATTAGCATAGCAATAGAGGTGTCCCCAGAGGTACAATAACTGTGAAATTACTTTTGTGTATTTAACTGATCGCAATGTCTTAAAGTAATTAAAACTTCACTCTTTATTTATGTAATAAATAACGAATAAAGTTTAGAACAAAATAAGTATACACACCGCGTCACATGAATAACCTCACTCCCAAAATTTGTTGTATATATGTCCAGTTCTATGAGACCAATTGTTGCATTAATTGATAAATAAATATAATAATTCGCACAACAAACATCAAATTCGCTAAATACTAGCGGACTTATTCCACCTTAAATTCATTGGAAATTTAACGGATATAGTGAGATAAAAAATATTGATACCTACATATTAACAAATTCACCGGCTTCATCTCCATGATATATTTTAGATCCTTTAAACTCCTCCTGAAAAGAAACATCACATTGTATACTGAAATAATATTTTTTTTTTTCTCGGAGGGGCAGAGAAGTTCACAGGAAGCCCACACAGCGAAGTGCCGCGGATGTTTTGTTGTACTCAATCTAGATAGAGACAACTCAACCTAGACTACCTACCAACTAAACTGTCATTAGAGCCGGCTCCCAAAAAAGGTTCGTAATCAATCAACGCACTGACGCGACTGACAAATGTACTACTTTGTATGTGGTATTGTTTTAGAGTGACAGACAAAAGGTTGTAAATCGCGTGCGCCATTTCAACTCTGTTTAAAGTAGAAATAAATGACATAAATCGCAAAACTAATTTTGCTTGTATTTTCATTATTAAACTAGCGGACCGACAGACCTCGTTCTGACAAAAAGATTTGTAAAGTGGCAGTTTTTTGTTCCTACTTATTTTAGAGATAATATCGCTTAGCCGACCAAATTGCAGAAAAGGTGGAAATGAACAATTTTATTTTGTGACTATTCAATTTTGGAAGGTGACCTTAAATCCTCCAACGGTGTATTATGTGGTCCAACACACACACGCGCACACTGTTATGATAGATATGATTGAATTTCAACTTTATCTAGCATTAATGAAGCGCAAATTGACTCTTTGATGTTAGGAACATACCTACATTGCTGACAACAGTGAGTGCTTGCAATATGAATTTTATACAATAACAATAAAGCTCAAATTGACATTTTAGTTAGAACACGTTTGTATGGAAAAAAGGGCTATTTTTAGGGATTTTCCAATAATTATTCGTCCATCTTTGAACTTCAACGAACATTTTAAAAAAGTATTGGCCAAATTGTTCCGAGCGTTGTTGAGTTATGCGCTTACCAACACATTTTGCGATTCATTTTTATATATAAGAGAAGAGATAATGCATTGAGAGATAATTTAAACAGTCAATAACTATGTGTGTGTAATAAGTAATAACTTAAGAAATGACACAGTTATCCGTCCTATATTTACATCAAAGTGTATTACAAAATATTTCTTATTATGTTTCTGATCCATGCAATGCTTAGATAAAATTTACTAGATGCTTAAATATTTTGGATTTAAAAAGCTTCTAAGTTAGGGAGCTGCCTCTTAAGATATGGTCCTACTGACTTAAATGGCTGGCGTACCTATATGGAGACACCTATATGGATGCAATACATTTTCTTCAGAATATTACATAGTAGTTTATCCAGCCATTACTATTAGCCAGTAACTATATATATAATACCATATGTAAATATAATACCATAAGTTTACATTCGTTATATAATATTTTTTATATGAAATCTGCTGCGGCGCAATTAACTGAAATGAAAATACTTATCAAACACGATAGCAATTTATCATTCAACAACACTGCTTTTCATTTTTTAAATTTAATGACTATTATTTTCTTTTCTATCAAATATTATAGTTCTGACAGAAAAAAACATGACGATTATACGTGTCAAAACGGGTTTCTTTGTTTAGATGACAGAAAAAACCACGACCCATCATAAAAACTTTTTAAATTGCAGAATATAAACAAAACACATTCAAAATTTAAAATAATTACTTACTTATTTTATGAAGAAATGTAATCACACGTGCAACGTACATGTATAACACACAAACCTAAATGTTATGAATTTTAATATATATTTTTAATAATCTTTTGTTACAATCATCGGAAGATATGCTCTTCATGAAACTCGCTTTTGTTATGACTGGCCCATATCGTCAGAATCAAATTTAGGGCCCAGCATTTGTTTTTGACTGGGGTACAAGTAAAAACTTATCACTCTGTCGGTATCCTGATATATTGCTGAATTATTATTACAAACAATCATTAAATATATAATATTGATATACTTATTTGAACATATATATATATATATATATCGCACTAATAATACAATAGTGTATCAACTCAAAATCGATCATTTTTCAGAATCAACAAAAAACTTATTACTCACTTCATGTAATAGTTGCAAATTGACTAACTGTCACGTAAGTTTTTTAATTTATCCTTATTCTGTTTTTGCACTAATCGAACGACGGTCTTGATCACGCGTGAGGAATCAAATTTTGCGTGTGTTTATAGTATTATGTCAACGTACAACGTACGACGTTTTGAGTTGATACACTATTGTATTATTAGTGCGATATATATATATATATATATATATATATATATATATATATAATATATATATATATATAAATTATTTTAATAAATTAATATAAGAACATGCATGCATGAAGACGCTCATGAAAGTGGAGGAAGCAAGAGTAGTGTGCCAGGATCGTAGCAAGTGGTCTCTGCCATTGGGAACAAGGCGTGACACATATGTATATGTATGTACTTTTACAGTTATGAAGCAACACCCTATTATCTTGAATACACACTTAGCATTTATTCATTGACACTAATAAATTTTTGATAATAATTAATTTAAAATGTAGGAATAAAACATATGTATATCCAACAGTATGGAAGCTATTGTTGTCAACAATATCAAACACCTTCCAGAAATACTGGTTTATTTATTTAAAGCAATGGAATACTAGCGTGACTATTATGACTTGCTCTCTTCCCGACTGACTGAATAATGTCACTGACCGAATCATATCTAATCATTACACCTTTTAAAGTCAAATGTGCAACTGTGTTCCGCCACGTGGCTCACTGTGCTGCCATCTATTGGATAATATCACAAACAGAAAAGTGACAGTAGTCAAATCCGCAATCTATCATCATGGTATAACCTCAAGCACGAGAAGTAGAATTGCATATTTACATTACAATGAATGCGTATAATAATTAAGGTTTTAACATTATTTATTGGTATATTGGTACACTATATAATGTTATATATATTTGATATCCTTTATCTCTAGATATAAGTATTTAAGACTTTACATCATATTGTCAAAGTCTACTTATCAGCAATAACTCGAATATTTATACGGAACCCAGCTAACAACGTTACGACCGCTCTTACAAAGCAATATCTATCGCTGACAGGACGTAATATCATATCGCTATTTCATACTCGTGTATTAATGTTATAACTGTGTGTGTGAGAGATATTATTAGCATGATACTCGTACAAGACCTAAATATCAAAAATGCTTACTTCAAAACATTAAGTGAAAGATATTTTATTGTTATTCATATACCTTTTAGTAATAAAATAACACATATAGACATCACTTTAAAGATTACGACTGTATACAACATTATATATTATATATATGCATAAATTGTGCCTTTAATAATTTTACTTGTAAATGGGCACTTAGTATTTTGTTACATTTTTTCTGTTAAGTTTTTACTGTTACTTTCTTTTAATTTTTACTAAATATAAACATAATTGTATAAACACTTCATTTAATACACGATGATAAATTTGCTAGACGCCCATTAAATAATTTAATTGTATAATATTCCATTAACTGCACAGGTTTCATACAAATTTGTATATTTGTAAATAATCGGTGACCATCAGTGTTGCGCTTACAATAATTTTACCATTATATTAATTATAAATTAAGAATATTTAATTGTAAGTCTGTTTTTGGTTCAAAATATAATAAAAAAAACGTAATGTAATTGTACAGGAGATTGAGATGAGTGACATAAATGTAAGAAGACAGATTGTTTCAACATAAGGGGTCATCCATAAATTACGTCACACGAATTTCGTGTTTTTTGTCCCTCCCCCCGTCCTTGTCACAGCTAGTCACATTTGTGAGACTACCCCCCCCCCTAGTGTGACGTCACAAATTTTGAAATTATAGAAATTATTGAATGATAAAAACGGTTTCGAAATCAGTTTTATTTTCATTTTAATAAAATTAACATCAAATCAATTAACAAAACAAAAAACGATTACTTATATTAAATAAATATATAGTCATTTCATGATTTTCTAATTATATTTTTCAAAATCACCTACTATAATCAATTAGAAAAATAGTACGTTTCGGGAGTACCCCTATTAATAGATAGAAGAAGATACTATTCCTTTATTATTTATGAGAGTATACAGACTTTACAATAAAAGTTAATATTTACAGCACTTTTCATACTAATAGTAATAATTTAAAGTTTATGTTTTAATAGTTAGCTTATTTGATTTAATAGATTTTGTAATGTGACGTCACGAAATTTAAGATCCCTCCCACCCTTCGTCAACCCCTCCCTCCCCCTAACCGTGTGACGTAATTTATGGATGGCCCCTAACTTGTTATAATACAACCAAAAATACAAAAAGAGTACCATCCTTTTCTCGAAGCAATTTAGGCCATTTTCGACCCCCTGTAACTTCGTTGTGAATAAAACTAGAAGACTGAATTTTCAGTAACCATGCAGGCATTGTAAAGACACAGTATATTTCAAATTTCATTCTATTTGAACCAGTAGTTATATTATTATAATGGGTAAAATTTCGTAATTTTGTCACTCACCGACTGACTCACCGATTATCAAAATTCTAAGGCACTTCTAGCAGACCTAGAAGCTTCAAATTTGGAATATAAGTAAGAAAGAAAAAAGTAGACTGTCTACAAAACACAAAAAGGAATGAGATCCCATCAAAAACAATACTTGTCAACAAAAACCAAGTCTCGCAACTCAGTTGTTCTACGGTAAAAAGTTGTGAGATCCATGTAATACCAAATCGGTTATTAATTTATTCAGTCCCTACTTAAGCGATGCATATCAATATTAAAAATCTTTATTGTTTTATATAAATATATTGACTTGGCCATTGCACTAAATAATTTAATTTACACTTGTTTTCATGCGGAGCATCGTAGGTGGACTTCCCGCTCTTTATTGAGGGTTGTCTGCCTCTCCTCTCCAGAGGGAAGCTTTATTTATTTAGCTTTAGCTTTATAATATTAGTATTGATAAGTATCTATATTATATATAATGTACAGTCAATAATAAACAGTAGACAATAAAGCATTGTGGCATATTTTATCCACACTGAACAAAAAGTTATTTCATCCATTTTCTTCGTAAACAGATAAGATATCGGTAATTTTTATATGAGAATGGCATTTAATGTTATGTTATCAATAATTGTTGTTGGAGCGATTTTTTGACCCTTTTTCTTTTCTCGAAAAAGGAAAGCAAAGAATCCTTATAAGGTGCGACTGTTTATTGCAAAATAAAATGTAGTAACAATTGAAAGACAAATTATATTAATAAAGAAGAACACAATAATGTTATAAACAGTGAGAAATATATCCATTCCAATACGTGGAAATAATGTCGTACTTTATCTAAGCCTTCTACCGACCAAGTTCTGCCTAAGGGACTGATATTTCTTATCTTGTGGCTCAAGAGATAGTTTCAGCGCTGACTTATAAACAAGACATATGTGTTTAAAGCGGCGTGGTATATTGAAGAGGTTCCAGTGGCTGAGGGGACTCATAGTGATGCTAAAGTTTGTCGATGAGGAGAGCCAGAGGCTTGCGCCTGCGCGAATGCCTACACCATCAGGTGTTGAAGGTTCGTTAGTTTGTTGGGTCAGAATTCACATATCTGGTGAAATCTAGTCTGCGATACCAATTCTAATAACCATGGCTTTCACCTTAAGTGGCTGGGGGCTGGTCACATTATAGCATGACTCAGAGCAGTGGCAGTTATTTGCCGAGATCAGGGATGATCGCAGCTGTGGGTATTCCCAGCAATGGACGTCAATCAGCTGAAATAATTTTATTTCCTACTAGCGGACTCAACAGACTTTTCTTCCTGTCAAAAAGATTTGTAAAGTGGCAGTATATCGCATAGCCAACCAAATTGCAAAAATCTTTTGTACTGATAATTAATTTTCTTTACATCGTTCCAAAATTTGCGTTCATTTGTATGGAATATTCTTACCAGATTTCTTGATTACTTGAGGTCAGAGATCTAATATATATAAATAATTAAAAAAAACAGAAATGTGTAAAACATATATTTTTTACAATGTAGTGTACATTAAAAAGAAATTAATCAAACTAAGCCGCCTTATTAGTTCAAAGTACAATCTCACTCTAGCACTACAGAAAGCATTTATTTATTCATCGATATATTTGAACCTTTTAGAAATTCACCAACATAAATTTTATGCTGAAAGAATAAACTAAAACATATGAATACTTATTGATAATAATAAGAATAGAATGTGTTAATATTTATTTCACTGGTACACTGGTACGTACATACCAAAATTAGTACTATTGTATAAAACTAATTATGTTGGCTTATTACTTGTTGTTTCTCAGTTTCTTCAGCTCTTACACCCCAAACATATTTCTTGAAATACGAGTTTTGTTCTCGGATAGCTTCTAAAATTTTTTGAGCAATAACCAACAATCTTTCATCAGCCAATACTTCTGTAGACTTTATTTCACCCACTTCTTTATTAATACAAGGAATACCTTCCAAGGAATGCCCAGTAACAGAATCTTCACGTGCGCTTGGTTTCATTCTGGAATACCCATTGTTATAATCACTCAACGCTGTCCCAAGCCACTCGCATGTAAAACTGTTTCCTTCTAGATAAACTATCAAATCGTATTTATGACCTAACCAACTTTTGTATTCCATTGACAGTAAGCCATTAAACCGTAACGATAAAATCTGTAAAGATTTCATATCCATCATCAATTTAGAATCGAGGTAGCTAATGTTGTTAAACGACAAATCCAAATTGACCAAGGAAATGAGCTGCTGAAACGTTCCGTACTCAAGCTTACTTATTTTATTGTGGGACAAACGTAAAGTCTTTAAATTGCTGACCGTGTGAAACGATGCTGGTCCCAGAGAGTTAATAATATTGCAACTTAAATCTAAATAAGTTAATGTTATCGGCAATCTCAAGGAGGTATCGTCAAGTTCTTTTATGTAGTTTTTACTTATATCCAAGTATGTCAAGTCCTTCTGGTCATATAAATTAATTTGTGTAGCTTCCGATATATTATTAGATTTCAAAATTAACATCGATAGTCCGTCCCCATATGGTCTATTAATAGAAAGTCGGTATATACTATTCATAGACAAGTCTAAAACCCCTCCATCGGGGTGAAATAGTTTGATTCGGAAATTATCTAGTTTGGCTATTTCGTTGTACGTCATATTGATGTTTTTCAATTTAAAATTTTTCGTAAAAGTGTCATCTGGGATATCATCTAAATTATTATGAGATAAATCCAAATTTTGCAAATTATCCATTGACCAAAAATAATCAAACGGCAAATTGCTTATTAAATTTGTACTCAAATTTAAATACTTCACGTACATCAAATCTTTCGGATTAATTATAAAATGTGTAAGCTTATTCACAGATAAATCAATTGAAACTATACGATTGAGAGTATTGAACGCATCATATTCAATGTTAGATATTTTATTTTTTGATAAATCTATTTCTGTAACAACATCCAGGTTATTATTTTTATTAATATTACGCCTACCTTTAAGCGAGTACCTATCGATAAGTTCTTTCATTGTTACTTTGGGTATTGAAGTAAGTTGGTTTTCCGCAAGAATAATCTTACAAACAGAATTACTTCTAAAATGACCCCAATGCCTGTAAAATATGCTAGATTTTAAGTACTTCAACTGATTCCAAGAAATGTCAAATGTTTCCAAGTCATCAATAATTTTGAGGGACTCCACGTCAATGCTACTAAGTTGGTTAGCTCTCAAAAATAAATGCTTCAAATTTTGCAAATTGTTGACAGCTCCGTTGAGTTCTTTGATTCTGTTATTATTTAGTTTTAATATTTCAAGTGCAGTCAAATTGCTAAAAGGCTCGTCGCTTAAATCTGAAATGAGGTTATGCGAAAGATCCAATTCGACCAATGAGGTCAATTCACCGAATGTATCTGCTGGGATAGTGTCTATTGAATTGTAAGCGAGTAACAAATGTCGTAATTTGTTGGGGCAACTTTCAAATTGGAAAAGATACTCAATATCGCTTAGAAAATTATGAGACAAATCTAAAAATTCTAAGTGGCTGAGACCAAAGAGAGGAGTTCCATTGATTTCTTTGATATCATTTCCTACTAAAAATAAGCTACGAAGTCGTGGCATATTTTCCAAGATGGTAAGGTTTGTTTGGGGCCATGAGCCTGAAGCTTTTAAAGATGTAATTAAGTTAAGGATTTCTATGTCGACAACACGGGCGTCAAATTTGTCGAATGCTTCTATTAGATTTACTTCAACGTCAACCGGATAGTTGGGGGAACCTTGACAGTTGATTGGGAGGCTCACGCTTCTAATCAAACTCCTACATTGGATGTGAAAGTAGCAAGGCTTGTGCTGATGAATCTTCTTCAAAGGACCACAGCTGCAGTAGATAAGCGGTATTATAGCCACGAAGAAGATGATTAAACATTCTGGAAAGAATATTTTTTCATTAAGTCGTGAAAAGTTATTATTATTGCCCTGAATACTGAGACCGATACGAGTACATATGGATCCGTATCCTCGGGGCAGGCCTATGTCAAATAGTTTGCATTTCTCAGCTGAAATTGATATACTTTTTAAATTTCCGTATCATTATGCAATAATGCAATGTTGGCATGAGATGTTTTTTTATAGAGAGATTTTTTAACTTTAATGTACAATTATTAACCATGCCATGTTTAAAACGTATGGATTGTCTAATTCAAATATTTTTCAAACAAATCTTCGCCAAGAAACTCTAAAATAATGTATGCAAAACTGTACTAACATAGAGACCGGCCTCATAAACCTCCTTGATCGAAGACCGGTGAAATTGCCACCATTTTCAGTCGCAATAATTTAAGTAAAATCAATTATCAATTTTGGACCTAAGCATAGTAGAATCGTTCAACTGTAGCACGGATATATCAATGCCATCTTTGCTATCCAGTTGAGATTAGTCGACAAGTTGCGGTTTTTAAATGCTATAATGTATTGTTAATCATGGAGAACCTATGGTTCAGAAACATATTTGGATAAAAAAATAGTAATTTTTCAATACAAATAGTAATTTTAATTTATAACATACCTTTTATCCTCATAGTGTTGACTGCTGGACAGCAACCAATAGACACATCTGAAAATTTTAAAAATAGCGATGTTTATATCTTATTACAATATCAAGTCAGTACATAGTATATTAATTTTTATTTATGTTCATAAAAACTATAATATATTTCAAATAATTATTATGTTGTTCTAATGTACAGACTTCATAAAACTAGTGGCTCTTTTATGGGGAAGTGCATAACTTTCTACAAGAAAATTCGACAAACTGTTACAAAAAAAAAGGTAATTATACTGTTATAACTTAAATGAAAACAATCATCATCACAACTCATTTTTTTTATAGGATAGGGCATCAAACGAACAAACGGATCACCTGCTGGTAAGAGTTCCCGCATCTGTGACTCCTCTGGTGTTGCGGGTGTCCATGGGCAATGTTATCGCTTACCAGCAGGTGATCTGTTTGTTCGTTTGATGCCCTATCCTATAAAAAAATATGAGTTGTGATTATGATATATATAAATATACACATATATATATATATATATATATATATATTATATATATATATATATATATATATATATATTATATATATATGGGCAAATGGTAAACAACCACGCCAGCCCAGTGCAGATTGGTCGAGTACGCGCACCGCTGTATTTCTCCGCAAGTGTATCCTCTCGATGGTTTCCTTCACGGTAGGCGTCAGATAGTACGTATGTAATTCGAAAGACGATAAACACATTGCTACATGTAAAGATCAATCACAGGCCTCCCGAATCTTAAGATTCGTAGACGAGTGATGAGACCACACCGCACAACGACGCTCCTACACTCAGCGCCGGATCTGGGGGGGGGGCAGGCAGGGGGCCCATGCCCCGGGCGGCAAGTTCAGAGGGCGGCCAAATTCACACTTTACAGACGAATAGAAAACTCATCATTTACTTAACTGTGGCCACAGAAATAATATATAAATAATAGTATAAGTGCAGAAATTTCATGGCCATATCAACTCGACCGATATCCAGAGCGCGGAGTGAGACGTGCTGAACGAACATTAGGTATTAGTCGCGAGCGAGCCGCGTAGGTATAGTTCAAAAAACCGACACAAAAAACATAAGCTACCTTTAAAAAGTAAAAAATAATAAAAGAAAATTAATCCTAAAGTACCTATATGTATAAGTATGGACGGCTCCAAAACTAAATTACTAACTATTAAACAAAATTAAAAATTATTAATCTAAGCAACAACATGAATTTAAACACAGAATCAAGAAAAAACGTTAATAAAATTAATTACTCCGAAATATTGCGGTTTAGATACGATATCAATTAGATTAGATTAGATTAGATTAGAGATTATTAGAGTAATTCACTCAGAGAAATAAAAATGGAAACAGATCCTGCGTATTGTTATGGATTGTATCTATCTATCTGCCTTTCTTTTCGTGGGTCCCACGAAACTCCAAGCGATCTCATCACGCAATATCCTCAACCTAGTCAAGGTAACTTCTTAAAATTAATTTCTCTGCTCGCCAAACATAATTCAACTCTTGAGTTTCATTTAAACTGTAATATTTCCACTTTTGCGTTTGAAGTGCCACGTTACTATTTCAAACTATAAAAGTTCCTGTTTTCTTTTTTTGTGCAGGAAAAACAGCGATGGATGCATTATTTCCGGATGGGCCCAAATATCAAACAATTAGTGGACATCTGATAGCTGAAATTATATTGATGATAAACGTATAAATAAATATAAGGGGTGGGGGCGGCATTTTTCAGTTTTTGCCCCACCTAAAAAAATTTGAAGATCCGGGGCTGCCTACACTACCTATTTTTGTTGCCTAAAATCAAAAGCGACCATTTCACTTTTTACCACTTTTGAGATATTAATACAAAAATTGAAATTGATGAATGTAACTGATTTTGGTATACGGCCATACCACAATCAAATACAGCTGCGCATGTTTGCAAATCCAATCGTAAATCGACGTCAGCTTCAAAGACGTTCTTTTCTCGGGCGCTTCGAAGCAAAAATAGCTTAAGTGCGAAAAATTGTCCTTTTGTTCGTTTCGCATCGTGTGGTTTGCTTAAAGCTCGGCTTTGCTTCTACACAATTCCGTGCTATCTGCCACTTAATATTTCTAAATAAATTGATACTTACATATTCTTGTAAAGTAGCTATCTCCCAACGATGTACCCAACGTCCGTAGCTCAGGGTCCGAAGGTGAAAGACTCAATAAAACAAAGCTCAGTTAATTTTGATGACCTAACAAAATGCGAATGGTCTCTATATACCGGGCCAAAGATCATCAACGTACAGAGGGCCTTATGGGCTATACTATCATAGTTATGGTATAGCTCTAAAAATATATCGTATATATGGTATAGTGGTAAAAACTGATTTCCTTTGTTAAATCATAAAAACTGCGAGTTTGGATAAGTTGGGAATAAGTGATCTAATGTTTTTAAATAAAATCGAATTTAAATAATTCAATTAGAATCTTTGAATTTTGTTGAAACAACAACAGAATTACTTTTGTAAATCACAAAACAACTAAATTTAGTAGAGTGATTTTTTCATGTAATAGACAGCAACAACTCAGAATTAACAAGTTGACCTTGAGACTATAACAGCTTGGGGTATTGTTATGCCGCATAATTTGCACCAGTATCAGTTTTGCAATTCCCCCATCTTGGGCAGTTGACAGCGTCAATTTATTGACAGTTAGTCAGTATGAGTGCCCCGCGTGGGCCTCCGAGCGCCGAGTCTTGGTCGCAGAGATCGGGCGAGATCTGTCTCCGCCGGCATTGATTGCGGCAATGCTGGCGGACGAGGGAGGTTGGAGGGCTGTGGCCTCCTTCTGTGAAGCAGTGATGCTCCAGAAGGAGGCCGCCGAGCGGGGTCGGGAGATGGCCGATCCCGCTCGAAGAAGGCGGCGCCGGGCTCGGTAGCACAGCTGCGGCGCCGCCGCGGGTCGCCGGCGGGCGCGAGGAAATTGCGACTGCTTCGGCGACCCGGGATGGACCACGCCCCTTTCGTGGCCGGGGGCGTCGTCGGTGGAGGAGACCGGGGGAGGTACTGTAGCGTCTCCCGAGGAGGGCTCCCCTCTAGGCAGGGGAGCGGAGGCTGGGGGTTCCTGGAAGTTGCTTGATGTTCCCGGGGGCTCCCTACATGCCTGAGGAAGGCCATCCCTGAGGTTTTTAGTGGGTAGGCCTCCCCTTCTGGGGAGGAGAGCCCCACAATACCGCCGGCTCGCCACAGCCGGGGTATGCAATTTAATGCATTTTCCTCAGGGAAACAAAAAAACAAAAAAAAAAAAAAAAGGCAGTATGAAGTTCGCCATGTTAACTTGCCCCGTACTATGAAAATACAAAATCCATATATAGCTGACGTTTTAATTCCACGTTCTCTAACTTACATACACACAGCGAAGTTACAGCAAGATGGTTGCGAAAGCTATGACGACATACTTATTTCATATGAAATTACTTTTATCCAATGTCCAACGAACTTTCCATTAGTTAATGGATTAGTTAATGGACCAATGGGTGTATTGAATTTCGAATTTCGAACTTTATTTACCCGACGTCTTATCTTATTTTACAAAACATCTTACAGTAAGAAACTCTGTAACTCTTATGAGCATTTCATTGTAATTGATGCCACTATGATACTAATAGCTCTCTGGTGATATAAATGATTTTTCAGTTCCTCCAGTTGATGATATATGTCCATCTAGGTATTTAAGCATGTTTGACTAAATAAACAACAACAAAAAATCAACATGAATCAATTGTGCTAAAAAAAATATAATTTGTAGGTATAATTGTGTTAGTACATTTCATCACTGTTAATAATACATTCTATGACACGTTCTCATAATATGATCACAATGTGATTAGGTTGTAATAATTCGAGCTCCTGCTTTGCACTTTGCTTCTTTGTCTATCTATAATACACAGAATAGCTTGCAAATGTACTTTGAACGGTGTAATGTTTGCCTTCCTGTTTTGAATCTTATGTAAACATACTGAAGGATTATATTAGAAAAATTCTGTGAGTGGCGATGCTGGTCCAAATAAAACAGCCGAGTATATGTAATAACATCCGGGGGATTCTTAAGAATCCATACAAATATTCTGAATGCGACTGTCTGATAATTATTATTTTTCTATATTTTTTTTTGACTGTTTGTCTCTTACATTTTCTAAAGAAGGAAACGACAGAAGGGTTACCGTCGTAGACCAAGTAATTGTAATTCTTATTATGTGCAAGCAGGGCACATACTCGTACGACCGGCGAAAACCGTGGGGCAAATTTTCCATACAAAAGTAATCCTTTGTCTTCTCCTCGAAATAACTGAATTCGTAGCTACTAAAGCAATATCATTATTCAATAACCTATAATTATACCGAGTTTTTTCACATGTTCAGACATCCAACAAAAAAATTACAAGGGACAATTAAAAAATAGCCAAATTAAAAGAAAGTATTCAAATATGTAGATCATATAAATGCCTATTTTACAAATACCTAGTCGTGTCGTCTTAATACACAAATGTACCGAGTGTATACTAAGGTGTGTAATGATTGTTTCCTATGTGTAACTTCACCAATTAAACATCAGAACCAGAAACCTGGGAAGGTAATAATAATAATAATAATTAGTACACTCCATGCACACTTTCAGTAAATTTCTCTTAAATGGCTTCTACGCGTTGGGTCTGTATCCCCGCGCACGCCTTATTAAGGACCGTGTCTTTAAAGACGCATGATATAAGTAATAATAATAATTAATAATAACCAGCCGGACAGAGCGGAGTCGCAAGAGCAGGAGACCTATTTTTGAATTACGAATGCGATTTCGAAATCACCGCTGACTAAATAGTCAGCGGTGACTTTGAGGTCACGGATTCCTAAACATCCATTTTTTGAAAGTCGATCGCAGAGCTGCCAACATAGATAAAGTACACACATAAATATAAGAGTACGGTTCCACGCAGAATGTAGCCGCTGCCGATTATTGTCGGCTTAACCATTATGGTTATTATATTATATAATGCTACATTCATATATATATGTATGTATATATTATAGGTATATATATGTATATATGCATATATATATATATATATATATATGCTACATTCATATATATATAGACTGAAAAATCAAACAAAACTCAGATAACATTTCCACAAGTATGACTTGATTACTAGTGGGTGAGGGCACTCATAATGAAATCACACCTCTGTGATGTGACTAAGGTAGTCACATCAGTGATATTCAAAAATAAGAATTATTGAAAATCGGTGATTATTAGTCACATCGGTGATTTCGAAGTCGCATTCGTAATTCAAAAATAGGTCTCCAGATGCTCGAAGGGTGGAAGTGTAATAATGTCATAACGCCGACGGCGTCTCGATCGCTGTCGCAGACACACCTCTCTACACCCTTAGCCGTTCACACCAATGTTGCTCTCTTCGCACCAATATTGGGCTGCTTTTTTGGGGGGCCCATTTACTGAGCGGCGAGTCACCACCTGCCATATTTAAAATCAATTAGGAGGCTTTCAGAAGGCAGGTTGACCGGAGTCTCTTCCGTAGTCCGGTTCTCATTACCACCAAAATCGAAATGCAATAGTCCACAAACTTTTTGTCCACAAATGACAATAGTTTCTGTGCATCTAACTGGGTGTAGTCTTTAGCGGCATTTTTCATGATGCAGATAGAGATTGGATCCAGTTGGTACACTCCTGTTGTAAATAAAATTGTATTTTAAATAAAAGTTTAAAATAAAGTGTAAAAGAAAATTATATATTTTGACAGAAGTAAGAGAATTACAGGTGAAAAACTATTTGAAAAATTGACAATGTTATATAGAGTTTAGATTACAAAAATAAAAGGAGTATTAATATGATAACATAGCAAAGAGTATTACAACACACCCCCTTAATCTAAAATCTATAAATTAACCTACAACTAAATAATTAATTCAAATAAATACTAAGTTAAGCCCATACCTTTTAAACAATTCAAATGTTTTATCTTTCCTAAAGGTTTAGTCAATATGTCTGCAGGTAACATATCAGTTCTTAAATATTTTAATACGATACTTTTATCATTAACTTTCTCTCTAATAAAATGATATTTCACATCAATATGTTTAGTCCTATTGTGATGAATTGGATTCATAGCAAGTTTCTGTGCACTTTGACTATCTGAAATATAGTGACGTTTGTGATTTCACCAGTCAACTCTGCAACAAGGCGACGTAGAAAACAAGCCTCTTTTGTAGCACTGGCAAGAGCCATATACTCCGCCTCAGCCGATGGTAAAGCCACGGTGGGCTGCTTGCGAGCCTCCCAAGCTACTGGTCCTCCTGCCAACTCAAAGAAATATCCTGTATACGAACGCCTGTCTAATATACAGTTACCCCAGTCAGCATCGGCATACCCTTTTAATTCAAGATTTATATCCATTTTCTTATAACATATACCGAGATCTTTAGTACCACTTAAATATCTGAGGCACTGTTTAGCACAATTAAAATGTGTTTGAGTATATTTTGTATTAAATTGACTCAAATAACTTACAGTAAACGCAATATCCGGCCTTGTGTTTACAGCTAAAAACATTAAGCATCCTATTAAGGCTTGATACGGACAATCATCATTAGAAGTTTCACTGCAATCAGATACTTCTATTCTCTTCGACAACGGTACCGACGAAGACTTGCAGTCAGTCATGTTAAATCTTGTCAATATTTTCTCTATATATGTTTTCTGGTTGATTTTTATATATTCATCTGTCATGCTTATATTTAGACCTAAACAAAATTCAATATTTCCCATGTCTTTAAATGCAAAATATTTACGTAGGTCAGACTTGAAGTTGTCAAAAGTTATGTCGCTATGATATAAGCAAACCAAATCATCGACAAAAATTGCTATTAAAAGAGTTTCCTTGTCGTTTAATCTCTTCATAAATATGCATGGTTCTGAAGGAGTTTGTTCGAAACCTATAACTGCTAAGGTTTCTTTTAATTTAATGTTCCATGCCCTGGGAGCTTGTTTAAGGCCATATAGTGAACGCTTTAGTAAGCAGACCTTGTTACTCTCCCCTTTTGATACAAACCCTTCAGGTTGATGCATATAAACTTCTTCCTCCAAATCCCCGTTCAAAAAAGCAGTATCTATATCCATATGACGAACCTTATAATTTCGTTGAGCAGCTATGGCCAACAATGTTCGCAGCGAGGAATTACGAACGACTGGAGCAAAAGTCTCATAGTAGTCAATTCCATACGTTTGTTTAAATCCTTTAGCGACTAATCGAGCCTTGTATTTGACCACAGCACCATTGGCGTCACGTTTCAATTTGTACACCCACTTACAGGGAATACAAGGCTTATTTTTGGGCAAATCAACCAGTTCCCAAGTCTGTTTATCCATCAAGGCATCAAATTCATCTTGCATTGCTGCCATCCAGTTATCTCTAGCACCACAATTGACTGCTTCAGAATATGATACAGGATCTTCACAAAACATTGCACTTACGAATGCATAACAAGAATAGAAATCTGGTGGCTGATGCTGCCTCACAGGGTAGCGGCGAGCTACAGGAACATTTTCCATAGAAGATGATACAATATCCATACCTAAATCATTGTTTTCTGCATGCACAGTAGATATCTCATTAGTGACGTTAGTGTTCTCAGATAATATAGTATCATTATTTTGACATTCTTCATTTGACGAAGGAGATGATGTAAGAATATCAACCAAGTGTACTCCATCATTATTCTTGTCATTACTCTGCTGAAAATAATATTTGTAAAGGAGTTTTCAAAAAATGTTACATCCCTTTCTTTTACTATTTTACGTGGGCAATCTGAACGTCGAAAAAAGTAATTTCGAGGATCATCAGAATAACCAACAAAAATATACTCTGCACTCTTCATATCAAACTTTGTTCTATGACAGGAAGGAACAAGTATGAGTGCTCTACAACCAAATACTTTTAAGTGCGATAAATCCGGTATTTTATTATACCATATTTGATAAGGAGTTTTAGTAACAAGTGCTCTATGCGGTGATCGATTTTTTAAATAAGCGGCCGTTTCGACAGCATCTTGCCAATAAGCCTTTGAGAGGTTACTAAGTGATAACATAGATCGCGCTTTTTCAACAATACTGCGTATCGTACGTTCGCTAACCCCATTCTGTTGTGGACTATATGCCACTGTAGTTTGATGCAAGATTCCTTGAGAGTTCATGTAATCAGACATTTGTTTATTGATAAATTCTGTGCCGTTATCACTACGCAGACACTTTATTTTAGCGCCAGTTTGTCGTTCAACAAAAGATTGAAAATTACGAAATTTATCAAATACTTGTGTTTTACTTGAAATGAAATATACAAAAATCATGCGACTAAAATCGTCTATAAAAATAACAAAATACTTATTTCCTTGTAAAGAATCACAAGAAAAAGGACCACATAGATCTGTATGGATTAAATCTAAAATTGACCTGCCCCTCTTATTTTTGACTTTCTTGAAAGGCTTTCTGGCTCTCTTACCTTGCAAACAGGCTATACAGGGATCCTTATCAACCTCCTTGTAGTCGATTCCAGTGGCTTGGCCTTTGTTAAGCTTGTCCATGCCGATACGACACAAGTGACCAAGACGCCTATGCCATAATTGATACTTGGATATCTCACATGTTAATAAGGCTGATTTGGGTGGCTTAATGACATCACAGTCTAATGAGTACAATCCACCACAATAGGACCCGTGTAACAAAGAATGACCTGTATACGAAAAATCTGTTGAATTATAAAAATTACAACCATTTTTATCAAAAAGAATGGAAAAACCTTTATCTACGGCGTTTTTAACTGAAAGCAAATTACAACTTAGGTTAGGTACATAGATAACATCTTTAATTTGATCGATCATTGAACTACTACTAGATATAGAAACATCTCCAATGCCGACAGAAGAAAGTTCCTCACCATTTGCGATAGTAACCATACCATTATGTTGACGAAAATTATCCAGTAGTTCCAGATTTGAGCTCATATGACACGTAGCTCCTGAATCAATATACCATAGAAGTTTATTATGAGCAACATTTGCCATATGAATGGAATTAGATAATAAAGTCTGTCTTACGGAGTTTGAAGTCGAAGCTTCTTCAGGTTGCTCTGTCACATATTTAGCCTTTGCAGTCTGTTTGACTGGACACACAGGACTCTTGTGACCAGGTTTACCACACGTATAACAAATTATAGGCTTCTTAGTTTTCTTAACTCCATTCTTCGTAAAAGATCGAAATGCGGAAACGTCATTTTGAGTGGACATTTCATTTTTCGATACTTCGTTCAAAAGTTTGGCTTTAACTAGTTCACATGTCACAACAATATTCGAGTTCTCCAAAGCCATAATAAGGGGTTCATATTTTGGAGTCAATCCGCCCAAAATGATAGCAGCTATAGAACTATCATCAATTACCTTTCCTATGTCTGCTAGGTCTTGCGCCGTACTCATCACTGCATTTAAATACGACTCTATGCTATTAAAATCAGATAAAGAGTACCTGTATAATCTTCTTTCTAAACATAACTTTCGACCCATTCCTTTATCCTCGTAAACATTAGCGAGGGCCTCCCATGCATCCTTGGCTGTTTTTGCGGACCGTACGTGTGTGATAGCTGAACCATCCAAAGTCAAGGATATTTTTGCCAAAGCCTTCTGATCTTTCGCTGTCCTCATGTCTTCGGTAGTTATATCACTTACTGGGTATCCCTCAACAGATTTCCAAAGATCTTCATGGATCAACAATGCACGCATTTTAAACTTCCAGATAGAATATCCATCTTTACTATTTAGTAATTTTATTCATTAAAAACTGATCACACATTTTGATGATTCGTGTGTTGTAGGTAGAATTTTCTTTTTACAAAATAAATTACATCATCATTACACTCACACAATATATTTAAATCATACTTTTACATATTACATTATAAAACTCCGAACCCATAATCTTCTAATATATAAAAATAATGACAGCAATATATTTAAACAAACTTCAAACTTCACTTTTACCAATACAACCCAGCCAGTATTAAATTCAAAATATAAACTCTATGACAGCCCCTCTGAATTTAATATCCATTTGAAACCTCACTTATAACCCATACTATACATATCTACATATTACTTATAACCCCACATTATAAACTTTCAAATTATAAACCTAACAATAATATAAATAACTAAAACTAAATTTGGAGTGAACGTCCTAAAACCTTATTACTACAATAAAAATTAAAATCATTCTTAATATTAATAGAATCACTTGAGTTCATTAGTCACTCACGATACACTTCCTTAACCGAAGAAACTTTGTTCTATCTAGACCTTTTGTTAAAATATCTGCAATATTTAAGTTTGTGGGACAATATAATATTTCAATTGATTGCTGTTCAATCTTTTCTTTAATAAAATGATATTTCACGTCTATGTGTTTGCTTCTTCTACTAAAAATTCCATTCTTAATTAAAACTATTGCCGATTGATTATCAACATACAATTCAGTTTTAGGCATTTTTCCTGTTATTTCTTTAATTAGAGACTGAGTGTAAAGCAAATCTTTAATACAATCAGCTGCTGAAATATATTCAGCCTCTGTACTTGACAAAGCAGTGACAGACTGCTTACGTGAGCACCAATGTATTGGTCCACCGCCGTACAAAATTATGAACCCAGTCGTGCTTTTTCTAGTATCTGGATCGCCAGCGAAATCTGCATCACAATAAGCTTGAAGTGTCAAGTCACTTCCCTGTAAGTATTGAATACCCAAAGTAATTGAATTTCTAATATACCTAAAAATATTCTTAATGTTTCCAAAATCATTTAAATTGGGGCATTCTTGATGTCTACTACAATAACCCACATGAAATGAAATATCCAGTCTAGTTTTATTAACTAAATATAAAAGAGATCCAATAAACTGCCTATATTTATGCACATCACTACTATTAACCTGCCCCTCTTGATGTGTATCTATTAAGATATCAGGATGAACACTTCCTTTGAGATTGTTATATCCATATTTTTCTAACAGTTGTTCAATATATGATTTCTGATAGATTTTAATAAAATTCTTTTCAATTAAAATATCTATTCCAATAAACTTTTCTACCTTATCAAATTTCCTAATTTCAAATTCTTTTTCCAAATCTATTATAATATTATTTAATTCTATCTCATTATTTCCTACTATAATTCCGTCATCAACATAGATAGCTAAATAAATCTCTTTTTCCCTACAAACAAATAAACAGGGATCTTGTTTTAATTGTACAAAACCCAATTTCTTTAAATAAGTTGTTAATCTAATGTTCCACATAAGTGGTGCTTGCTTAAGACCATATAAACTTTTCTTAAGTTTGCAAACTTTAGTCTTATCAATATTATATCCTAAAGGAATCTCCATATAAATGTCTTCTTTTAAATCACCGTATAAAAATGCTGTTTTGACATCAAATTGTTTTATTTTGAAACCTTTTTGTCCTGCAATCGAAAGTAACAACCGTACACTGGTAGTATTTACAACCGGACTATACGTTTCTTTGTAATCGATGTTATATTTTTGAAGAAATCCTCTTGCAACCAATCTTGCTTTGTATCTACCCCCTGGTTTAATCGTAAAAACCCATCTGCTCGTAATAATTTTTCTATTCTTTGCTTCTGCTCTATTCACAATCTCCCACGTTTTATTCTTCTCTAATGACTCCTTTTCTTCCTTAATTGCTTTTTCCCATAAATCCTTTTCTTCACTTTGTAATACTTCACTATATGTTAAAAATGAACTTTCTAAATCATAATCTTTCAATCTCATTGGCAAACGTCTATCCCTTTCTGGTAAAATTCTTGTAATAATTTGTTCAGTATTTGAACCAATCTCATTGTCTGCATGAACAGCATCCTCAAAACAATCACTTTCTTCTATCAAACTTTCATAACTTGCTATATTTTCATTTTGATCTTCTAAAATTGCATTACCATTACTATTATTATCCTCATTTACTAAATCTTCAAGACTATCTTCAAAGCTATCTTCTTCTATTAACTCTTCTTCACGACGATGTTCAAAATTCTGTTCATCATCTTCACAAATCCTTTCAGCTATTGACTCATTTCTTATTTCTTCCCTATTTCTACTTCCCCTCTCAAACCTGTAACCATCTTCTAAACTATTTTCTAAATTATTATCAATATTTGTCTCTTCGAAATCTTCCTCTTTGAATAGATCAAATAAATCATTCTGTCCGGTACCTGTCTTACTTTGTTTTAAATAATTGTGGACATCTTCAATATTATCAATAAATCTTACATCTCTAGAATAATGAATTTTGTAATTAACCGCATCCCAAATTTTATACCCATTGTTTGTGAATCCTACAAGTAAACCTTTATTGCATCTTGGATCAAGTTTGTCTAACCTTTCATTAATTTTAAAATATGCCAATGAACCGAATATTTTTAAATGTTTCACATTTGGAATTCTATTGAACCATAATTCTGCCGGTGTTTTCTCTGTAACTGTATTTGAACATCTATTAGTCAAATAAGCTGCAGTTAGTACAGCCTCGCTCCAAAGTATTTTCGGCAAATCAAATTCAAATAACAATGATCTTGTTCTTTCCATGATAATTCTATTAAATCTCTCAGATTTTCCATTTAATTGTGGTGTAAAAGGAATCGTGTAATCTATAGTTATTCCTTTGTTCTCGCAATATTTTTTAAAACTGTTGCTAGTGTACTCACCTCCATTATCACACCTAAATGTTTTAACTTTTGAATTAAAATTATTTTCCGATAAATTAATATACTTAATTATTGCTGACAAAGCTTCATCTTTTGTTTTTAATAAATAAATCTTAATAAAATGTGTATAATCATCTAAGAAGGTTATAAAATATTTATAACCATTCCAAGATTCTGTTCCTATTGGTCCACAAATATCACTATGTATTATTTCCAACGGTTGAGTAGCTCTGTGCCTCTCAGTAACAAATGGTTTTCTACAAAGCTTAGCCTTGATGCAAATTTCGCAAGCGTCCACCTCCTTAGTACCTTTAATATTAATACCTTTGACAAGATTTTTTGTTTTTAGAACCGGAGTATGACCTAATGCACGATGCCAAAATTTCATGTTATTAACTAAATTTATTGTGTTTAGCTCGACTGACCTCATATCCTGCACTACGTACCTCTGCAATGGCAAACTCACATGAAACAGTCCATCATCGCCCATCACACCAGTAAAGTAACAAATGTCACTTTTTATGTCACGAATTTCACATTTGTTTCTGAAAAATATAATTTTGCAATTATTATCTGTTAATCTAGAAACTGAAATCAAGTTTTTCTTAAGTTCTGGTACATAATAAACATTATTAAAAATTATTTTGTTGTTGTTTGCTTCACAGAATATTTTCCCTATTTTATTAACTATATGTATATTGCCATCAGCGGTCATTATTTTATAAGAACATTCTTCTATTTTATTTAAAATCCCTATAGAATAAGTAGTATGACAAGTTGCTCCTGAATCAAGAATAAATTCTATTTCTTCTACTCCAGAAGTACCTGTATAATTAAAAACGTTTCTACTCACAGAGTTATTTCCTATATCTAGGCAGAATTTTGTATAATGAGTATTATTTTTGCATACACTACAGTTAAATTTATCAGTGCATTCTGTATAACGGTGTCCATTTTTCAAACATTTGAAACATTGTAAAGCTCCTGTATTTCCAACATAATTCTTCTTCATCCTACAAAATTTTGCAATATGACCCTTCTTTCCGCAGCCATAGCATGCTTTGATTACCATGAATGTGTTATGACTGTCATTACATTCAATTGTTTTCGAAACATTTTCATTTTTATTTTCCGTATTTTTTAAATGTGCAGAAGTATTCATTTTCTTTTCTAAAATGATTCTTGAAATTAAATTGGAAATATTCTTTTCAGCAATCGGAGTTGATTCCCAAGCTGTTCTTAGGTTCCCCATCTCCTTTGGTAGAGAACATAAAATCTTTGACATTACTTGCATGTCTGGCATGTCAAAACCCAAAATTCTAATGTTTGTTACTAAATTTTCAACATTACTAATATCAACCATGATGTCATCATTTTTAAATTCATATTTATAAAATTCTTCCATTAGCCGACACATCTGTGTTTGATCACTTCCTAGAAAAATCCTGTCTAATTTGTCCAACATTTCTTTTGCATTCTCACAATTTATGACATGACTCACATACTTCTCACTTAATGCATTTATTAAAATATATTTCGCTTTTGCATCTTTCTTTGTAAAATCTTTCGCTTTAGTATCATGTTTTAAAACTGCATCTAGGTCTTTGGCTATCAACAGCAAATTAATCCGTTTTTTCCATAGCGAATACTCCATTTCGTTATTTAATTTAGTCAAATGTAAATTTAATATTTCCTCGGACATAATTGCAATTGATAGCTACAAATTCTTAACAATTAAAACTGACCTTTTCAATCCGTAGGTGCAGGCCCATAACCTGTTGTAGGTAGAATTTTCTTTTTACAAAATAAATTACATCATCATTACACTCACACAAATATTTAAATCATACTTTTACATAATTACATTATAAAACTCCGAACCCATAATCTTCTAATATATAAAATAATGACAAAGCAAAATATTTAAACAAACTTCAAACTTCACTTTTACCAATACAACCCAGCCAGTATTAAATTCAAAATATAAACTCTATGACATCGTGCTGATACGAATGTTGTAAATTAAAATTGTAATTTTAAATAAAAGTTTAAAATAAAGTGTAAAGAAACTTATATATTTTGACAGAAAGTAGAGAATTACAGGTGAAAAACTATTTGAAAAATTGACAATGTTATATAGAGTTTAGATTACAAAAATAAAAGGAGTATTAATATGATAACATAGCAAAGAGTATTCAACAACTATCCACGCACACTTTCGTTAAAATTTGGCTTAAATGGCCTCTACGCGTTGGATCTGTGTCCCCGCGTACGCCTTATAAAGGACCGTGTCTTATAACGACGCGTGTCTCGTCAATAAAGCCAGTAGGGTCAATAGAACCAAAGGCTAGGCTGAGTTTAGTCGGTAGGTCTGGTGGGTCGAGCCGCCTCGACAGTACCAGGAGTCCGACATAATCAACGCATCCCTGCTTGCCTGTTGCGTTGGTATCCATGATGGATTCTCAGCCTCCTCTCCTGAGGAAATAAAAAAAAAACGACGCGTGAATTAAGCTACAATATTTACATAATAAGTAACTTTTTTAAACTATTTTTTCTTTAATAACGTCATCCCACACAATTATTTTTATTCTGTGTAGTGAGCGCATTAACAAACATAGAATCTCACATACACATACACTCGAACCGGATCAAATTTTTGTAGGTCATACAAAATATCAGTTCCGTGCGGGAATCGAACCCGCGACCGGTTAGGTAGAAGCCGATCACTCAACCACTGCTCTAATCTAGTACTGCGATAAAATATATTTGTTGCGTAGACACTGTTCGGAAAACAATCGGCGTCGTATAAATTACTGTTAATTAGGGAGTAGCTATATAAATATTTATTTCAAATTAAATCAAATTGAACCCACCGAAAACATTATCTCGTAAAATGTTGGCAAAACGAGAAGATATGACTCATACTGTCAAAAAGTTATCAGATCTCATGCAGACCCATGCTTCTACTTTACACGCCTCTAACTCTACAAAGCTCTACACCTATGAGTACTAAACTCTACACCTTGGTCAAAATATGTAGCGTGATCACTACACTATATTTATAAGGGTGTAACGTAAAAAAAATCCACTATTTAATACCTTCTTGTTATATAATAGTTCTTGTTATAACGAAACGGCTCTTAGTTAAATTATTGTAATTTTCACTACATCTCACCGCACTAACTTCTTTTAGGAATTATTTAGTGACACTATAGAATGGAATTCATTTATAGAATGATCTACAAATACATGCATATTTAAGAGAGTGATTCGTGAGCAGTGTACTTTGTAAGTACTTACTTAAGCACCTTTTCTCTCAATAATAAATATCTTAATAATCTCTCTTTCTATCGACCTTATTCTCAAGTTATAGAGTTTAAATATTTATATTTAAAATTATATATATATAATTTAATCTCTTATATCGTTATGTATGAATTTATTTATATGTTAGATAGTAAAATTATAATAGTTTTAATGTCTGTCTCCGTCAAACAGTTCATTGCAACTACCCACTCGATTGACTGGTAGAGAATGCCTTCTTGATTAATTCTGCCTTTTGTACTTCATATTATGCAATAAAAATTAAAATAAATAAATATCTACAACCCACAAATAAACATTTGTAAAAAGGGACAAGCAATTAAGAAAAATTAAAATTGTTGGCAGAAATGCTGGCACTTTTATTCTAAGTTCATTAAAAATGTGTTAATTTATTACATAACAATCAATCCATAATCTTTTTAAATATTATGAAACATATATTCTACTTGTAAAGCTAACTTTTCAGTCCAAATAAGAAATCAAATAAATAAATAATGCAAAATATATGTGTCCTTACATAATCTTTTTTAACTTTTAAACACTGTTTTCAAATCTATGTAATCAATCTATACTTAGCATAAATCTATGTAATCTGTGTAATTAATTCATAGCGTGATAATGCAAAATAGGTATTGTGTATTTTACATAATGTAGGTTAATTTATAAATACAGTTTTTAATCAATATAATGCAGCTTGAATTGGAAATCTCTCATTGTGAAAAATTCATGTTTACTTGATCCAATTGCTAAGATAGTACTCGTAGAGATCTCGATCTAATAACTTTTATTATTAAAGAAAATACACTGGTCTTTATAATTATTTTAATTTATCTAAATAAAATTAGTAAATTATTTAGTACGATCACCACTAAAATCTTCGAATTCAGGATATGTCTCCGCGTAATTGATTGGAAAAACTGCGGAGCACTCATCTTCCCCTGCTTCTGGGTCTCTGCTAATGTGCAAAGGCTTTAAGTCCATTAAATGTAATAACGGTATATCCGACTCTGTTGATAGCATGAAGACTAATCTTAATATTGATCTGAAAAAAAAATTATGTAATGATAATTGATCCAACAAATTCATTATCAGAACCTAATTTAAAAAAAACACAGAGAATAAATTAAATACAAATAACACAAGGAATTTTATAAAGATATTAATGTAAAAAAATTATAAAGTGCAATAACAAAAATTCATTCAACGTTGTTTTGATTAATCCACTTATAACTTTTGCCAGCTCTTCCGAAATACAATCCTAGCTTTATTTGTGGCCGAATGTGGCATGATGATAATCTGGCACCGACTCCAATAAGTATGATGATAATAGGCTTGTATCCACTATGAACAAATCTGATGCATTAGGTTGCATAACTATTAAGATGATCATTTAATTATGAAAAAACAAAGTTTTATAAAATAATAACTTTTGATTATTTATATTTTTATAAAATAAAATTGCACAAAATAAGCCATAAGTCACGTGACAGCAAACACCAATTAAAAAGTGTTACGTCACGCCGTGCGAAACGTCAAAGTCAAAATGTCATTCCCAAATGTCTTGTGGAAGTGCGAAAAAGAATGGGCATCATTCCTTCTCGCGAGTGTTAGCCACTTTTTACGTATCTGCTGATTGTTTGGCACGTATATAAATATATTTTTTGGTGTTTTTATACTTGTGCTTGTACACTGGGGCACTATGCAGTACTTGTAATACGATGAATCCATTTTTTATTAAAATAACTTCACAATACCGAATATTCCGATACTAAAACAGCTGTGTTTTGCACGGCGTGACGTCATTCAAGACGCCATGACAGTCTTGAGCGTTTTTGATGACTAATGTCAAATATTTAATTAAATGCAAAATTATTCTTATAAATAAGCATTTTTTTCAAAAATAATAATTATTTTGTATAGAATAGGCATCAAGGTATATTAGTATCTAACTACTGAAATTTAGGCAACAAGCCTATTTAAAAAAATATGGTGATAGTCTAGTACCGACTCCAAAAATTATAGTCAGTCTGACACCGGCTCCAAAAATTAATAATAATAATAATAACTTTATTTCATTGCCACAGAACACACACACAAAGCAAACGAGTATTACAAAGACATCATATTAAACAAATGCAGTAAACGCAATATATACAATAACATGAAAACATAGACACACAAAGTATAAAATACAACATAAAACACAGTATAGTACACAGACAATGACTTAAACTATATGTTATACTTATAATGATGTAAGCACAAGTGCTGGTGTGTGTGTGCGCCGCAGCAGGCGAAATAAGGCGACAGCTCAGCATAGTATTTGCTTGCAGTTACAAGCAAATTGCTGATTTTCAGCTGTAACCTTAGTGTTTGAATATATTTATACTCAGAGTGCTCAAATAGTGGACCACCTACATAACAGCAAAAAAACAATAAAAATGTATATTTAAAATACAATTGTTAAAATAATTTTACATATTTGATTAGATAATGTAATTATCATAATAATAAAAGGTAATGTAATATTATATGTTATATATGTATATATTCTAAAATCTGAGACTTAAGATATGAAATTAATAAATGTATAATAATAATATAAAAATTAATTATATTATAATCATATATTCGATACCTACTCTAGGAACGCACCGTGTTGCCCATTTTTTGTATTGTTAAAATATGTAACTTGTACTGTTTTTTTAAATTGAACTTGGACGTCAGTTTTCTTATAGGTAATATATATATATATAATTACGGTGATAGTCTGACACCGACTCCAAAAATTATAGTGGTAGTTTGACATCGACTCCAAAAATTATAGTAATAGTCTGACACCAGCTCCAAAGATTATGGTGATAGTCTGGCGACTCCGAAAATAACTAATTGTCAAATATAATATAACTAGCTGACCGCGCCCACTTCGTTGGCATAATATTAATAATCCCGAAGCGAGCACGAAAGCGAACTGAATTAAACCCGAAGCCATCGCGCGCCGTCCGCTGATGATGATGATGATGATGATGATGATGATGATGATGATGATGATGATGATGACACTCCGCAATAATGTGGCTTTCTATTGGTGAAAGAATTTTTAAAATTGATGATGATATGATGATGATATGATGACACTCAGCAATTTGAGATTTAAACTATCCTATCTCTCAAGTTGGATCGAACTGCACATGGTGTGCGAATTTTATTATAATCGGTTAAGTAGTTTAGGAGTTCATTGAGCACAAACATTGTGACATGAGATTTATATATATTTGACATGAGATTTATATATATTAAGATATTAAAGCATTAACAATTTTGTTGATTATCCTCTAATGGCTATAGGTCTAAAATCAATTTCTAATTTTATGTTAAATTATTTTTTTAATTTTCATTGATATTCTTAATAATAACCAATCAATTTCCATAACGAAATTGTGAAACAAAAAATCAAGCTCATTTAGTTTACGTAGCAACGTGCAAATATAGTTTTTGGGAATTTTGCTTATACGTTCATACAAATTAAACAACTTTACCTTATTATTAGATCACGATATATACACGATACAGTGCACGATATAGTTTTGAAGTACACGTACAAACCCTACGTACGCGAGTCGGACTCGCGCACGTAGGGTTCCGTAACACTATACATGTAAATAAATGTTTTTCTTTATTCCTTATTATATTGGACTTATCCGACCGCCTGGCCCCATAACTCACGCAAACGAATCCCTTCCGCCGGCCACCAATCGCGCCGTCCGAAGACCCGGGCTACACATTCGTCAAACATATACCCGGTACCGTCACATACACGAATTTTCGAAACAATAGAAAACCAATTCGCATTCGAAAGCGTGAGATTCGTATACGAATTACCGAATTCACTATTTCTGAACTTTCATTTCGTGCGTTGTGCAGCGTGGTTCAACCCACTCGTTTTTGATTTCTACTAGTAGAATATCCAAGTGACCTTGACAGTGTTCCGTTTCACGTGTGGGTCATCGCCGGTTTTTTGTTTTTGTTGTTGTGATTTTGAATTTATCTGCGTGTAACGGAATTTAATTAAGAATTTGTTTTTAATGACAATACTGAATTCGAGTGATTCAAAAATCCATGAAATTGAAAACAGTAGAAAATAATTTCGCGCACGATTTGTATTCATATTCGAATTCCAAATTCACGTCTAATGCTTTAAAAATATGTCTCCTGAGCGTTCGAGTTGCTCAAGTTGCGTCGGAACCCTTTGTTTCGACCCGAAAACTTTTTTACGACTCCGGAACGGTCGCCGGTGTCGGCGTCGGCTAAGCGTCGAACCTTTTGTTTGTGTGCCTTCCACAATAGCCATCTGAAGCTTCAGCATAGGTCCAACCAAAAAAAATTTATATTGAAGTTGATTAAATGAAAGGTAAAATGCGGTTTACGATTTACATAATATTAAATAATGAATAGATCTCGTTCAAACCAATTTTCGGTGGAAGTTTGCATGGTAATGTACCCCACACATATGGATGTGATGGAAAAAAAAATGGAGGTTCCGTTTTTTGCCATTCGGCAACGGAATCCTAAAATGGGTCTATAGTTTCAAATACGACTTGGCATCATACTTACTCATCAATTGAAAGGTTGAGCCGATCATACTGATGTACACTGTACGCCACGTGAACGGCATCGTAAGGTCTTGTCGCTCGAAAAATTCCCATCTATTACAACATGAACAAGAGTTATAAGCCTTAAATACAGTTGGAACTCCAACTGTATTTAAGGCTTATCTATTGACGCTACAATTTTTTTTAATAAGTTAGCACTTAAATGTATATTTTTTATGATTTTTCCATATATGTTTAACTAGCTTTTGCCCGCGACTTCGTTCGCGTGGACTTCAGGTTCGTCCCGTCTAGTCTAGTAATAAGTAAGAAATACGGTAACTAAGCACTGCAGAGCCCTAATCATAGGCCTATAGGTAGCTACTGCAGTATGCTCCTATAAACTACATTTAACGATCTTTTTCCTTTTGTGGGTTATTCCTAAGAGATAAACATATACCATCACGGACTTTTTTGTAGACCTTTTTAAGTTGTACAATACTGTAGTAAATTGTTTTGATCTATCTTGTAGGATTCAGTCAGCGTTTGCAATGTAAGCGCAAAAAATGAGTTTTTTTTACGACCTTATAGAAACCTCAAAAATTGTATCCTATGTATAAAAATTGTATTCTGATGTATAAGCTATGTTGTGGTAAAGTTTCATTCAAATCCATTCAGTAGTTTTTACGTGAAAGAGTAACAAACATCCATACTTACAAACTTTCGCCTTTATAATAGTAATAGGATTCATTCATTCATTTCAGCTCGTAGACACCCACTGCTGGACATTAGTTTATTTATTTATTTATTTATTTCCTATAATAATTATTACAAAGTAAAACTTATAACTATCGAACTCTACACTAAGCTTAGCTTGTATCGTAGAATCCAAAAAAAAAAACAAATTTACGAATATAACTCTTTATTAAGTATCAAATACACCAAATCTAGATTAGAAATCTACTCTAGAAAACAATATTGCAACTTTGCAACTGAACATTTTATTTATATTCAAAATTTAGTAGTGGCAAGTTATCTATACTAATATTATAAAGAGGAAAGATTTGTTTGTTTGTTTGTAATGAATAGGCTCCGAAACTACTGGACCGATTTCAAAAATTCTTTCACCTTTGGAAAGCTAAATTATCCCTAAGTAACATAGGCTAATTTTTATCCCGGAAAAATCGACAGATCTCACGGGATGCGCAAAGGCTTCGCTCAAAAACTACTGCACAGATTTTCATGCGGTTTTCATCAATAGATAGAGTAATTCTTGAGCAAGGTTTTGCGGTATTTTTTATCTCGGAAAAACGGACAGTCCCACGGCAAGCGAGATAAAACCTTCGCGCCATAAACCGACTTCCGCGCATATGTAGCCGTGGGCAAAAGCTATGACCCTTAATCCTCTATAGACCCAATCCCGAAATCCACGCAGGCGAAGCCGCGGGCAGAATGCTAGTATTTTATAAAAATTAATCTGTCCAGCGATTCGCACGCGCCTCGCGCCGCGCATGCGTAACTCTCAACCGTCGGTTGTAAACTTCCGTTTCATCATCATCATCATCATCATCAGCCCCTCTTCGTCCACTGCTGGACATAGGCCTCTTCGAGTGTACGCCACTGAGATCGAACTTCCGTTTAAATCTCCGTTATAAAAGTTGCGGCAACAGAAGCAGAAACCGTTGCAAATCCGTTGCATCACTATTCAAATTACTAATTTTGCGCAGACGAAGTCGCGGTCACTGGCTAATAGAATAAAAAATGATGTAGAGGCTAACGTGGATAATGTAGGACTTGAACTTTCTCAAAACGTTTACGGCGTTGTAACGTTGGCTGACATCCAGCATGACCAAGACGTGGGGCGGAAGAAATTCAGGTTCAGGCACCACGAACTCTGACACCAACTGTGAACATCGCAAAATAATATATTTGTAATAAATTAAAACAAAACGTCTGTAAACCTATTAATTAATAACAAGCGTATGGCTTATTTCGTTTAAAGTATTTGCAATAGCCTAATTATCTGAAGTACCAGTGAGATCTGTTTACGGCGATAAGTTCCTGAACTGAACCAGTTCTGTGAGATACCAGTCCAGAACGGGCGTTTGTTGTGGAGTTGAACCTTGTAAAGGGTTCCTTACCTCAGCAGCAGTGACGGAGAAGACCAGTCCAGTTTAACCAGTCCAGAGCAACATCTGCTTTGGTGTTCGAGCCTAACCAAAGGTTCATCTTATCTACACTCAGCTTAGAAGTTGACATCAAGTAAGATCTTTCCTTTTTTCTTCTACCAATCGTTTCCAGTAACGCAAAAAAAGTCTAAATGACCTATTACATTTTGTGGCTATTCAATTTTGGAACGTTACATTAAATCCTCCAACGATGTATTCTGTGCTCCAACGCACGCACGCACACTGTTTTGATAGATATGATAGAATTTCAACTATATGTAGCGTTAATAAAGCGCAAATTGACTCTTTGATGTTAGAACACACCTTCATTGCTTAGATAACAGTGAGTGCTTGCAATATGAACTTTATACAATAACAATAAAGCTCAATTCGACTGTACGTTTTAGTTAGAAAACGTTTGCATGGGAAAATAAAAGGGCTGTTTTTAGAGTATTTCCGATAATTATTCGAATTTTCCTCATTGTAAAAACCCTCCTTGAACTTCAACGAACATTAACAAAAAGAATTGGCCAAATTGGTCCAGGCATGTTGAGTTATGAGCTTACCAACACATTTTGCGATTCATTTTTATATATAAGACTAGTTTTTATATATAAGATACGCCACGCCAATATAAGTTACTCGATATACAAAATCAACGCTGACAAAATCGCGTGCACCAGTTAGTATACAATATTTTAATACTTTGTGAATTAACAAAATTCATTGCCGTGCTATACTTTATATGTATATCACTATAGTACATTACGATATTAGTGCGTTATGATGCTCGCAAATGTGTTAAAAAACGTCGTGCGATATACTTACGTGCGTATTGGTTATAACATGCGAGGCGGAATTTCAGCCAGAGCCGAAGGCGAGGACGTAATTGAGCCGAGCATTTTATATCCAATACGCACGTATATCGTACGTTTTTTAACTCATTTGCGAGGAAACAGAAAGAAAACATTTAAATAAACTCAATCTGTGAATTTTGTGCACACTGTTGCCGCCATTTTACTACAAATTTGAATAGCAACAGCACGAGAAATGGCAAATAATACTGTTATGGAATTTGTATGGTCTATAACTTAACTATTTATTTTGGTAACACACGCGTTATTTATGACCCGCTTTACATATTTAAAACCGGTGGAATTAGATCAGCTTTACGAGCAAAAGTGTTAAAAATACATTTAATGTTGTCAATGGTATTAATGCTTTGGTACGTATTGTTTTATTGTAACTTACCATCAGGTGACATACTTTTCTAATAATATTCCCTGATTTTAATATGTATTTTGTAATGTATCTATTCTCGATTTTCATAAATATTAGGTTGTAGGAAAAGTTCGTTGAAAAATTAGGAACAAAAATGTTTTGTATTAATTTTCCTTATTAAAGTTTAGTTTTAATGTACAATATAATCGCCGTCAGAACTAATGACAGTGCTCCTGCTATTAGGAAGGTCGCTGATACCTCTGGCCTAAAACTCTGGAAGTTTAGAATCAAAAAATTTTGTCACTTCTGTTTTCAGATTATTAATCTTTGATTTTTTTTTTACTTAAAAAAGTTTTAAATGCTTGAATACGTGATAATCTGAAGGTGCCAAGTCAGATGAATAAGGGGAATGTGGTACGGTTTCCAAACCGAGTTCCTCTAATTTTATTTGAGTCTTTTTGGCGATGTGTAGTCGTGCGTTGTCTTACAACATATAAGCTTCGCCTCGTATGAAAGCACCGAGAGTTTTAGAATGTTACTGTATATTTTTACATTTCGAGATTGTTCCAGGAAAGAAAAGAAACTTCGAATTTTTTTTCGACGATCTTTTCCTACAACCTAATACTTTGATGTTCGTCGATTATGTGTACTCTTGACCTGACATATCTAACGTTGTTGTTTTTATATGCTGATTAATAGTGATTTTTGCTATGATTATAAAATTCGATGACTTATTCAAATATTTCACGTGTAATTGTAATTTTGCTTTGCCAAACAACTTGAAGTTGGACGGCAGGTGCTTACAATAAATGCTATGACTCCAACAGATTACAGCATATACTCAGTCGCACCAATTTGTTTATATGATGTTGTTTATGTATTTTGTATCTTTTCATTAAATATATTGTTCAATTTATAATATGTTTTTAATTTCATATGTAAAAAAACGTTATTTAGTTTTTACTTTTGGGAACAAAATAGCAAGTGCATTAGCCTTGGCTATATCGCTAGGTGGAGCGTAGAACCCAGGGACTGGAAGTCCTGGAGGTGGTAGATACTCGTTTTCATTTTCTTCGCTGGTCTCTTCCTCAGATTCTTCCGGTAATTCCTTGTAACAATAGGTTAGTTCAGTTTTAGCTTTATCTATATAAAATGACCACCAAAAACTTTACCAGTAAATTCAACTTATTACACAAAAGCTAACGTAAAAATTTTGACAATAATCAAATACTTGACATGTAAAGTTTTAAATATTATTTATTCAATTTTACTTACTTGTGGAATGTGTATATTAATGTTTTCTAGATCATCATCATTAATCTTTTCAAAAGCTTTTAAGTTCTGGAATTAAATTACAATATTGTTAACCGTGCATCGCGCAATTTCCGAATTATAATTAGAGATCGGATAATCGGATACATATTTACCTAAAGTTAGTTTAAGACAAAGTATGGAAACGGCTTTTTATTGTTTTGTTAAATAAAATTTTTCACCATTTCTGTTTTTTATTTCAATTATTTAATTGATTATTGTTTTAGTCAAACTAGCTCACTACTTTCGTATAACACTCTTCATGTAATAAATCGTACATTCATAAATCGCACGGGGAACTGAAACTAAACCTCATGTAAATACGTATGCATAGTTGTATAAATGAACCCGGAGTCTCGGTCTTTTGAAAATAAATACCACGTGCTAATTTTGTAATTGTCAAACAATATCACTACGTCAAATTTGCAGTCCCGTATTTTCCCGGGATTTTTATTTAACAAAATGTATTTTAAAAAGCCGCTTCCATAATTTGTGAGCCAAAAATTAACTTTAGGTTAATATGCATCCGATTATCCGATCTCTAATTATAATACAAATCATTTGTTACATTATGAGGATCAACGCACACCAGATTGCAAAAGATTCAATTTCATGCGCTCTTTTTCCTTCTTTTTATTCTCTATGGCTTCCTCCATCGCCTGGCGTGCTATCCGTTGCATTTCAGATAATCTTCTTTTACGTTTTTCGCGTTTTTCTTCCTTAATACAGACAAAATATTTAATTTATTAGTAAACTTCTATAAATATTGTTTTTATATTTTTTACTACAAATTCGTGACTACTACTTAACACTCGGTTTATGACACCATCAAGGAAAATCAATTGTGAATTAAAGTTGAATCAATATCATTTTGTGCTCAAGTATCAAAAACTAATTTTATATTTATTTTAGAACCACCACTTCCCAACTCGCAGTAGGCCAGCATGATAGGACAGTCCAAAACACCTCCCTTATAGAAATTTTCATAGCGAGAAAGTCTTGAGAGACAGTTTTATAGACAACATCGTATTAAGAAAGGAAACTATATTTAATTTAATGCGCTTCAGCTACGGAGAAACGGCGATGAATCATGAGACCTGCCAAGAATCTCATCTCGCGATTGAACAAATAGATCTTGAAGTCGGACTCGAGGTGTACAACATAGTACGAGTAAATACTGAACATACTAGTCAATAGACCGAAATGAACGCTCAAATGTGTTCACTAGAACAAAGTCTGCTGACAAAGCAAAAATCAGAAAGCAACACACGCGTTTTTTATGACCCACTTTACATATTTAAAACCGGTGGAATCAATCAAATCAAATCAAAATAATCTTTATTCAACATAGACCTTTACAGGCACTTATTGACGTCAACAGACAAAACAAAAAAACAAAGCTTAAAAAAAAAACAAAAACCTTGTCCGTACGTACGAATAAGGAAAAAAAAAGAAAAAATAAAAAAATTGACTCGACACCTGTTCGGAAATTGGGAGAGCCTTCTCGAGAAGAACAGGCAAGAAACTCTGAAGGTCTATTTTTTATCTCCTCTTTACAATGTTAATAATTATAACAATATAATATAAAAATACAATATAGTATAAGATACAATCATACCTAATACGATTACAGTCGTATGTATGTTTACATACAAAAATAATACAATATTATAAATAATGTTGTTACCAAACATGGCTCTATAAATAGTGAATTACATCAGCTACACGAGCAAAGGTGTAAAATAATATTACTGTCGGGTAAATATTAAAGTCTATATTTAACCATAGAAACATGATAAACATGTTCGATTTGTTTTTAAAATAAAAGTCACCTTGCGTTTCTGCTTATCTTCCTGCCGCTTTTGACAAATTTCTTCTCTCGTGGGACTATATGTCATGTAAAGTTCATATACAGATTTTTGTAAAGCTTCTTCCTGCAAAGCTTTATTTCCTTCTACAGCGGGTATTTCTTTATACAAAATAGATCTCACTAGAGCTAAAAGAACAATCAGATAACAAAGCAAAGTATAACAGTTTATCACTTTTTTTAAATTAATATTGATTCAAAAACAAGTTCGCAATTTGTAAACAGACAGTTGACGGCGGTTGACGGTTACATCTATATTATAAAGAATATATAATACTCGTATAAAGTATCGTACATCCACACCAGTCCGTATGCGGTGATGCTGTTGATGAACGTGGCCTGCACGGACTCTCCTGCATTCGCAGCGCAGGAGACCTATTTTTGAATTACGAATGCGATTTCGAAATCACCGCTGACTAAATAGTCAGCGGTGACTTTGAGGTCACGGACTCCTAAACACCCAATTTTTGAAATTCGATCGCAGAGCTGCCAACATAGATAAAGTACACACATAAATATAAGAGTTCGGTTCCACGCAGAATGTAGCCGCTGCCGATTATTGTCGCGCTTTAACCATTATGGTTATTATATATATAATATATGCTACATTTATATATATATATATGTATGTATATATTATAGGTATATATATATGTATATATGAATGTAATCGCTGCCGCTTATTGCCGGCTTAACCATTGCGGTTATTATATATGTCGCAGTAAGATAGATAAAGCCGTAATATAGTTATGTCCCTAGGCATATATTATGTACCGGACAATAGTTATACGAAAGTGATTCATTACTGTCTCACTAGGAATATAGTTATAAAACGGTCTGAGTTTAGTGATATACTTATATTCCTAGATTAAGTTTAGTGAAATGGCTTTCGGAGGGTGCGGCGCAGGCGGCGGGGGTGGGGTTCGTTGTCCGGCCTATAATTTCAAACTCATTTCACAATCGAGGGCAAGTAGATTTAATAGACCTATACAGTCAACCTTATTGTAATATTCTATGTCAAAATTCATCTATGATATAAAACTGAAATTAGAATTTGAGTTACGTAATAAAAAAATGAATGTGGACGTTTTTTAAGTGAAAAATCTAAAATATTGTTGTTGTTGTTTGTTTTAACCTTATAAAATCCATAAAATAGTGATAACCACCGGCGTAGGTATAAAATATTGAGATTTCAAAGTATGTAACATTTTGTCTCGACCACCATGTCCTGTGTTTTTATGAATTTCTGACAAAACATTGTAATATTCTTCGTAGGAACAAATTTTTATAATCGGATCAGTAGTCGATTTTCGTTTCAAAGTTAAATATTTTTCTCCTCCTACCTGCATTACGTCATAATGGTTTGCACGTAACGGCATAAACACAACGAACCCCTCCCCCGCCGCCTGCGCCGCACCCTCCAAAAGCCATTTCACTAAACTTAATCTAGGAATATAAGTATGTCACTAAACTCAGACTGTTTTATAACTATATTCCTAGTGAGACAGTAATGAATCGCTTTCGTATAACTATGTTCCGGTACATAATTATATTCCTAGGGATATAACTATATTACGGCTTTATCTATCTTACTGCGACATATACACATATATATACATACATATAATATATGCTACATTCATTATATATATGAATGAAAAATATATAGACTGAAAAATCAAACAAAACACAGATAACATTTCCACAAGTATGGCTTGATTACGAGTGGGTGAGGGCACTCGTAATGAAATCACATCCGTGACTAAGGTAGTCACATCAGTGAAAATCGGTGATTATTAGTCACATCGGTGATTTCGAAGTCGCATTCGTAATTCAAAAATAGATCTCCTCGTCGCATGTCCCGCCATACCGCATTGAATAGCATCATACATAGGTCCTTTGCCACTGCCGGTATCCCATCTATATTGAACCAGTTGGGATATATCGTAGCGATGGCAAAAGACCCGATGGCTTAACTGTCGGTCCTTGGAAGCTGGGGCGGCCTCTTATCTGGGATGCAACCTGTTCAGACACCCTGGCTCCTCACATGTATGCAGTACATCCCTAAGTGCGATCCATGCAGAGGGCTGTAAGCGCGAGCAAATACTGTAATATAGGTCCTAATTACATATTTGCTCCGTTTGCGGTAGAAACTATGGGTCCGTGGGGACCGGAGGCAAAAAAAAAATAGTACATGATCTATCAGCACTGTTGATTGAAGCCTCCGGTGATCAGAGGGCTGGCAGTTACCTCTGTCAACGGATTAGTTTGGCGGTCCAAAGAGGTAATGTTGCCAGCATCCTAGGTACTGTTCCCATGGGCCCCGAATTGCAGGACATTTTTTATTTATAGTTTCTAGTTTTATTTTAGATATATATAATTTAGAAGTATTTTAAGATATTTATTTTTAAGGTTTAAATTATAGTTTTAATTGTATTTTTTAATTTAATTAATCTAGTTTAGTTTATTATATTCTATTGTACATGAAATAAATTTTATCGTATAAAGCTAAATTAAAATTCACTCACTAACTGACTCACTAACATTCGAAATATCTCGAAAAGCCATTTTTAAAGTATTTCGAATGTGTTATAGGTGTTGTGATGTTGGAGTGAGACGGAGTAAATTTTATTTCTAATAAAACAAGATAAAAAAATTTAAAATTCAAGATAGAAGAATATTTTGGTAGCGAAACTCATAGTTGTTAGATGAATTTAACAAGTATCCTCATATTATTAGCTGTATCAGATCAATGTCTGAACATAATTTAGAAATTATATGATTTTTGACCAAACGTAATCTCGATCTTTTCGCATCAATATATTTATCCGTCCTAAAATCATCACAAAAATATTGTCAATAAGGGATATTAACAGAGATATTTCTTTAGTTTTCACTACTAATTATAGCAACTCACATACGAAATGCTTCTCGGTATCTAACAGCCGGAAGCAAATAGCGAGGGCCGGAGCTGACATCAATTGATGAAGAGAAGCTTCGTTTACTAGCGCATCACCTTCGTAAAATATATCCTCTGCTTTGGCCTTGGTAAGAAGTAATTCTTCTCTACCGATCATTATTATATCTAAGTAAAATGAAAATGCTAAATATACACTCTAGTTCTTACCAGAAAGTAAAGGACAGAAAGACATACTCGTATCTATCCAAACATAAAAGTCTCCAATCCTAACAAAACATTCTCACACTATTACTATGCGACAAAATGAAAATATACCAATGGGGGATTTTTCGACGACCAATAAAAGGAAAATATTAAACACATTAGAATACAGATAGCACTTTGTCCTAAAATAAGGTAAAATCATGCTGATTTGTTAGTAAATAATCATTTCATAATCCTATTTTATATCTTTGTAATCTGTGGCGTAAACAAGTAGATTTTTCAAATTATGCAAATATTTGCCTTGTATATAATCTATGGTAATTTATGAATACTCTTTTTAATCAATGAAATGTCGCTTGAATTTAAGTTCAAACTTGAAACACCATCTATGAACAGACTTGGAAAACTCATTAATCTGTCACTTGAAAAATCCTTCATTGTTCGAATTTTCATGTATAAATAAAATCATAGGACATACAATCAATTTCTTTAACTGCGTTTAAAGAAAAATAAATTTAGTTACTGCGTTGTTGCACTATACTTGTATAATCAATATTAAAGACTCATCATTGGACTAACCGCCATATCTTAGGAACATCTTTAATTGTTTTATAGTCTATATTTAAACTTTAATTTGCATTTAATATAATTTACTTATATCAATTATTAGTTATTACCAGTGTTATGACATTCTTAATAATAATATGGGTAGGTATATTATATTTCTAATATTTTTTTAATTGATTTATATATGAACTTAACTATTAATATCCAGACGCTCGTAAATTTCTGGATGCACGTGTTTCATGTGGGGCCAGTAAAGGATAAAATTTAAATGCGTCAGGTAAGGAACCATCAACTCAGCGCGGTGTCGTTTGCGAGCGGCCTGTCTAACCAACCTCTTTGCTTTTCGATTGGACATTTCGATCATCTTTTCAGTGTCGCTATTTTTGATCCACTCCTAATGTGTATAACAAATCGTACATAAACAAGACATTATGAAAGTTAAATGATAATGAAATATTTAAAAATCTACAATTAGATAACAATAAGTGTGATAGAATATAAAAAGGAAATATCTATTGAGTATTTTACGATAAACATTTAGCTGTTCTAGATGAACCCCAGTGTATCGATATGTTCCAGGTCAGTATTGGTAAGTCAGTATATGTAATGAAACTATTTCAAGGATATTTTTGCATATTCATCGTCGTAACTCATATTCGTCCCCACTAAAGGTGCAAGCCTACCCTCACGATGTCACTGGATCAGAGTGATTGACTAACGCTTAATTGCTCTAAATCAAGCCTTAGTCAATTACTCTGATCCAGTGGGGATAAATAGATTTCACAAACACCATTAAATTTTTTCGCGATTGTCTCATGACGTTTACGTTCTCTGTTAAAAGCAATAGATAAATCTACATATGAAATTTAAAAAACAAAAATACATTAGTATATGGCAGAAACGATCCTTCTGGATCTCGTTATTCGAAGATCACTGACGAGTCTACAGCACCACCAACGCTCCATCTTACTGCAATCCAATTCTATATGTCTTTTTATTTTCATTCACAGGTCTTTTTTACGCAATTAACTTTCTATAACTTGCTTCTCTTTACCCTGACATACTTAAATCCATTATTAGTGCAATAACATCAAGATCAACATCACCATTTCATCCGGCGTAGGCTGGTCTATTTGGAACGTCAACCGTTCCACCTCCATCCCCGATTCCTCCATCTTTACATAATCAAGTTCTTTCTTAATGACTTGAGTTAACTTTATTGTGTTGGTTCCTCTGATCACCCTTGTTACCCTTCTATTCTACGATAAGAAGTTTAATTTGATAACTATTTACTGATTTAGCAATTAACGTTGTGTGGTACAAAGTGACCAAGAAAGCAAATTTCTGGAAACTCTTATACCTACTATTAAATTAACTACTTCCGCTAACGTTCCACGTAGACAGAACATTCATTCTCATTGTTTATGCAGTTAACAGTCCATAACAGTGCGTTTTTTGTCTGGCACTGAATGAATTGTCGCTTGCGGTATTTTCAATATCATGCGATATCCAAACCATTGAAAAAAGTTTTTATTCCAAAGACGCACTTGTGAGTCCTTCTATGTTGAAGGTGTCAATGGGTGGCGGTAATCGCTTACCATCTGGAGACCTGTCTTATCACAAAAAATAGTTGCTAATAATCTGTTTATGCCTTGTCGATTTGAATAACTTTTAATTGTAGTTGTGTTCATAGCAATCTGAACTAAGTACATACGAGTATTACTATCTTACCAATATAAACATGTAAATAGGTTCGCTTTGATTTCGGAATCGCCTCATTACGGCGATGTCATCAGCGGTCACCTTAAATAAATATATACTTAGTTTAATGATTGAAGTTAAAATGTGTAGTTTTTAAAGTTTTTTTTTTTACGGTAAATGTTAAGAACGTTTAGAACTATAACAAACAAAACTCTTTCTGAATTTAATAAGTGTAATCATCATTATTTCAGCCGAGGTACCCCAATTGCTGGATATATCACCAGCACCTTCCTGCAAACTTCAACAACTCGTCTATATACCTTAGAAGTCGGAAGACCTAGTAACGCAGAGTTTATTGACATATGTCTGCCACTCTTAGACCTTTCTGCGCCAGGCTTTCAGTTCTGTGGGCAATGTTCCGTGCTCTCTGCCATTTAAGGTTCACAGTTCTACGGGCTCTTGGTGACCATCCATCTTACTACCGAAATTTGTCCCAAACGTCGCGAAATAAGATCGTTGTTTTACCGTACCTTCAGTAGAACCATCTTTCCATCGCTCCAATCCAATTTTACGGTGTTAAAAAACCTGTCTAGCGCTGTGCACGATTCCACAAAACTGCTATACACCTCCGCACCTGTAACGTTTGCAATGTTTCTCACATTTATCGTTTTTATTCATGAAATTTTGCAAGATCCGGCCGAAGGTTTTTTATTAGGATAACAACCAGTCTAACCACGTCATGATAAATGGCTACTAGTTTAGTCACTAATGGGGTTCCAGTCAGTTTCACAATAAAACATATATAAGCATTTAAAACTATTCAACTTTGGAACGTTACATTAAATCCTCCAACGATGTATTATGTGCTCCAATGCACACACGCACACTGTTTTGATAGATATGATTGAATTTCAACTTTCTATAGCGTTAATAAAGCACTAACTGACTCTTTGATATTAGGAACACACCTACATTGCTTAGACAACAGTGTGTGCAAGCTCAAATTGACTATACGTTTACTTAGAAAACGTTTGAATGGGGAAAAAGGACTAATTATTAAAAGCCGTAAAAACCATCCTTCAACAAACATTTTAAAAAAGAATTGGCCAAATTGGTCCAGGCATTGTTGAGTTATGCGCTGATGAACAAATTTTGCGATTTATTTTTATATATAGGTAAACAGAAAAAAACATTTCATTTCAGTTTGCTGTTTTATAATGGACACAATATACATTGTGTAATACCGAATTCTAGTGAATTGTCAAAGATATAATATTGTGATTATGGTGTCAAACTAAAATAAAATGGTGGTACCTATCTAAGCAGACTCAGATGCCCTGCTACCTGGAACTTAAGCATTACAGCTTAAGTAAGCCCCACCGACGAGCATGGCCCTATGCTTACTAAGTAAGGGTGATTTGGCCTTAATTGAGCCACCACCAAAATGGCGCCGTGCAGTTGGATATCGATCATATAAGCAATTTGTTCGTAAGTTTATGCAAAATGCCTCACGATTTTTTCTAATGTGTCCGTTGGATAAATGTATTTATATATAAAATTGGCATATAATAAGAGTCTATAACCACCGCCATCTTAAACTAATCTGGGTCCTTGGGCACACAAGAAATGGAGGCCCTGTTGCAAAGTAAAAAACACGAATTATAGTAACATTGTTCGAGCATAACAAATAAATTTGTTATGCTCGTTAAATAAATTATGCTCGTGTCATCCCGCGGTTGGAATATTGCATTAAAATGACGTCACTGATTATCACGATATCGACGATAGCGCTTCAGTTGTTGGAATCCCGAACTACAAATGCATAGGCGTCTCTCGGCCTCAGCTTCGAGATAGAAATGAGCCTTCTTGGACCGTCTGTCTTCGTTGATATAATGGCGTAGTACATGCCACGTAGATTCCTTCTTATAAAGTTACTGATTGTCCGACAAAAATGTTTTGAGAATAAATGTGTGAGAAAAATTGTAGGTCCTTTGGGGCTCCCCTGAGGGTCCCCATACCCGGCCCCGTGTGCCCTTATGGTAAAGACTATATTGTCTATAACCCATTATTGCGTAAATTGCTAAGCTTCAATAACACTTACATATAAGATGTCCTTCGTTTTGCTTTAAAACATTATACAATTCTTTTTCGGTTCGTATCTCTACAAATAAAGAATTTTTCTTTGGTCCCATGTTATTAGCTCCTACTTCGTAATATCCCTAGTCTGAATGTGTTACATTGAGAACGCAAAGATTCAAATCTATACAGCCACGAAAAATCAATGTCCCTCGGATAATATGATAAAATCAATTGCTCACTTATGAATTATGATTGAGAAAGATAATCGCTCTTTCATTAGATGTATAATAAACGAAATGATGAATGTCTGTGCGATGTGTAAACTTAAATACGTTATGAAACTACGGGGAGCGCCATTGGCGTTGTGGTCTCAGCTCTGAAGACGCATTTTTTAATCATTGGACGTGAATTTGGAATTCGAATACGAATGTAAATCGTGCGCGAAATTATTTTCTACTGCTTACAATTTTTGAATCGCTCGAATTCAGTGTTGTCATTAAAAACAAATTCTTAATTAGATTCCGTTTCACACAGAAAAGATAAAAATCACAACAACAAAAATAAAAATATATGTACTCAATCAATATTCACTTATTATTATGTACCTATTTACAAGCTTAACATTAACCAGAGTAAATTTATCACTGTCAACGTCACTTCATCAAAAACGAGTGGGTTGAACTACTCACTGCACAATGCACGAAATGAAAGTTCAGAAATATTGAATTCGGTAATTCGTATACGAATGTCACGATTTCGAATGCGAATTGGTTTTCTATTGTTTAAAAAATTCGTCTCCTAGTCTACAGATCGGTTAATACGGGGAGCCAAGGTCGATTCTGTGAACCAATGTTATTCAAATTCCATTTATACAATTATCTGACGCTCCTACGATGAAGATAAACATCTTGAGGCAACTTGCATACACTTGTAAAGGAATTCAAACGTGAATGTAGACAACTAATCCATACTAGGTCAACGTGGTTGATTAAAGTGTTAACTAAAATGGCCCTTTTTTTTTGTTCCCCTGAGAAAAATACATTAAATTGCATATCCCGGCTGTGGCGAGCCGGCGGTTATGTGGGGCTCTCCTCCCCAGAAGGGGGAGGCCTACCCACTAAAAACCTCAGGGATGGCCTTCTTTAGGCATATTGGGAGCCCTCGGGAACGCGAAGCGACTTCCGGGAACCCCCAGCCTCCGCTCCCCCGTCGACCGACGACGCCGCCCGGCCACGGAAGGGGCGTGGTCCATCTCGGCCGCAGCTGTAACTAAAGTTGCTCTAACATAGGGTAAGCTCATGTCTCTCGGTAGAGACGTATATGAGCTGTGATGATGTGACACCATGGTACACTATCTCCCCGTTAAATTTAGTAATAACTAACAACCCGCTCCGGCTTCGCACGGGTGCAATGAAAAAATGGTTATGGTGGGTTATCCCTAACAGATAAACATATACCAGGAGGCTGAGAGTCCTCATGGATACCAACGCAACAGGCAAGCAGGGATGCGTTGATTATGTCCGACTCCTGGTGAATCGAGGCGGCTCGATCCAGCAGACGTACCGACTAAACTCAGCCTAGCCTTGGCCCTAGTGGCCTTACGGCTTGAACGGAATGGTTGGCGCACCCTCAGGAGAGGGCACGTCGGCGCTGCCCTCCGAAGAGGACATATGCGCGAAAGAAGGCTCGGTACGCCAAAGTGGGTCCGGCCTTGAAGTGATGGGACCTACTCGTACATGTGCAGCAAGCTGCGAAGTATGGACTAACTAAGGGATGGCGGCGCAGATGACGCCTCTCGCAAGGCTTGAAGAGCCAGCGTCAATGAGTCGGGAGGGTCAGAAATGACGTGCCTGGGTCGACGATATTCAGTATTACGCGGATTGACTGGGATCGCGGACTTTTTTTGTTGAACTTTTTAAGGTGGATAATACTGATGTACATTATTTTGGTCTACCTCGTAGGGTTCAGCCAGCGTTCTTGCAATATTAGCGCAAAAAACGTGCTTATTTACGACATCACATTAGAAATCTCTAAATTTATCAGTGTTTCTCTACTATATTATGCATGTATTATACATATAAACCTTCCTTAAGAATCACTCAATCTATTAAGAAAACCGCATCAAAATCCGTTGCGTAGTTTTAAAGATCTAAGCATATATAGGGACAGACAGACGGCGGATAGGGACTTTGTTTTATACTATGTATGTATTATATATTATATATTAGTATGTTTTATATATGTATTTCTTATACTACGTAGTGATTTACTAAAGGAATTCAACGTAAAACAGCATTTATACCTTTGTTAATATCATCTTAGCATATCTATACTGTTTAAATAGACAACACACTGAAATAATTAAATATATATAAAAGAAAGTAAATTACAAAGGTTTTAAAGTTAGACTCAAGTCGCTGTTAGTAGTACAGCTAGAAAGGGATGACGCTATTGATCCCACATTGAATTTTAGAACCCAAAATTGTCAGATACAGGGGTCCAAAATAAAGCGTGATGTCACTTTACGGGACAGTCATATAATGAGAACACTCGAATTTCTATAGCATAAGGATTTAGAATATTTTCATGTATTAGTCTCATCAATAAATGATTATATCAATAAATGCATATTTACCAACTTTTTGAAAACATGTAAAATTTCTGAGCAAATAGTTCCAATTATTCCTAGTAGTAATTTAAGACTCATATATGCAATAATAATTACATAAAACTGTTTAGAAATGCACAATATTCCTTTGCTTAACCTAACTATCAATGTTGCGTAGTAATGATAACATGGCATAAACTGCTAACTACACACATTCCTTCGTATATCAAAGTTCAAAAAACAATTTGCGGGGACTCCCCATCTAAATGGAATAAAGAAGTAACTATAATGTATAACTATTATCTATTTGAACTTAATTGCGTTCAATTGAGGCTTAAAATCGTTTGATAATGTGTTACTTGCGCACACGTTTCATTAAAGCATAGATAGTGCTGATTCGACAATCAGCTATAATAATAGCGTACTTACAACAGACCGACATTTTATCGGATACAATAGAACATACGGATTTATTGATGAATACTACCAAAAAAAGTTGATGAATAATTTTACTATATTCTGAAATCATTATCTAATATAATAAAAAGTTAATTCAAAAGTTAGTTCAAAGTATTATTGAATTCTAATGTTTCCTTCATTAAAAGAGCACACTACAATAATAAAATATAGATACAGATAAGAGTTTTACCACCAGCACCTATCGCTATCGCTGATCAGAGGGCCTAGACAAGATACCTTTCGATAATCGTAATCGCATCGCTAACATAGAAAATGTATGGTATTGACATAACCACTCGAAAAGTCAAGCGATCGGTTATGTCAATACCATTCACTTTTTATTTTAGCGATGCGATTACGAAAATAGAAAGGCATCTTGTCTGGGCCATCTGGACTGTCATTTTTTAAAACTTGTTCTTTACCGTTTATTGGCTTACCGGAGCTGCCAACATTTTTAATGGTGTAGGTAATGAGCATAAATGCACGTTTCATCCAAATAAATAACAACATAAAAACAATAACATTTTCCAAAGTTCAATAACGAATAAAAATTCGGCGCTATGACAATATTTAAAAATGTTTGCTAATTTTGCCCCAAAGACTTTATTTATATTTCAATCGTGAAAGTTCGAGTGATCATTTACAAAAATCGTTAAACGTTGATACTGTATTTTACAGATAGAATTGTCAACTTCCTAAATTATATCCTTGGAGACAAGAAATAATTAATTTATTCATGTTTTGATATTGCCACTTACCTATTTATTTACCATTTACTGGAACATTTTTATTCTCGCTCTAAATAAAAACAAGCTAGTGGAAATTTTGCACTGTTTTGTGTGGCTATTCATCTATTAAAGCTAAACACCACAGACCACGATCAGAACTGGTATAAAAAGTTTGATAGCGGGAACAGAACAAGAGGAGGTTTTTTCAACAATTTTGTGACCTTAGAGCGAATAAGTTCGTTCATCTCATATTTTTCTGAAATCTACCTCTAATACATACAAGAAACAGGACAGAATATAGAGAATATAGTATATTCTCTATATTCTGACCTGTTTCTTGTCTTGTAACATCCCAAAGTAACGTACATTTTCCAAATACGTTATGACTTAAAGGTCTATGTTACTAGGTCATAAAATTAAAAAAAAATCTTTTAACATTATTGAATTTCGAATTGTACAATATTGTCTAGTTCACATTTTTTTGACGCCTCTTGAACAATCTATATATTATACTACCAACTACCAATGCTGATCTTGAACAAAAATATAATTAGCAAACTCATTCAATGCTATGGATGTAACATAAAATGATTTTGTTTGTGATATAAGTACAAAGACTTGTATTCTACCTTTTTACCCGAAAAATCTAGTTTGCAACAATAATCATTATCAATAATAGTGTATCATTCGGGATCTGTATTTAATAATCGATAAAATTTATCGATTACTGCTTTTGGTAGTTTATTTTATAGTTGGTAACATCGATGTACGCCATATTGAAATTTCAGTGTTTCATAAAATTGTCTGCGATGGAGTCATATTTTTGCTTGTCACGTTTCGATAAAATTGTTGGAAATTCGTCAAAATTATGCGATTTTGTCATCGTTTCTTTGTTAGCTTTCGATCATTGCAGAAAAGCTTCAATCGTTTGACGAAATTCGCTTGAGAGTGTTGTTTGTATATTGTCAGTCGATCCTGGAGACATCTTGTGATAAAAAAGCAATTACAGCAAGTTTCTCAGCTGTCTGATTTTGTCTTCACGTGAAACGGTAACAAAATTAGATTGGTGCTAATTAGAGGACTCAATCATGGAGGTGTCGTGGGGTAAATATATTGTTATTGGTTGTTATTTATTTGTATAAGTTTAGCAAAAATTTATTACGTCAAACCATGGTAATTTCTAGACGCAGATAATTTTGAGCCAAAACTTCCGACCACGTTGACATCTTCGAACAAATGGGAAGGCGAGGACGAGGAAGAGATTGTCAAGGTAATTGAAACAGTCGCCAAATTATTTTTCGCTGTTGCCATACATTTAATTAAGTCTTGTATGCAATAAAGTGTTTAAACTGTGCATAACCTCAATTTTTTGCATACGTGTTGATGTGCTATTCGATTTCCAGGATAGTTGGGAAGATGAGGAGGAAGAGAAAAAAGATGAGGAAAAGAAAGAAGTGGCCCCAGCTCCAGCCAAACCGAAAAAGAAAATCTTCGACAAAATAGCTGAAAGAGAGGTAAAGCTTATTAATTTCATGTTATAATGTGTGATACATATGGATATTAGATACAACATATGGATGTTGAATCTAATATTTTACTTATAATGTCAAAGTCTAACCATCTAAAATCCATGTGTCAGAACATTAAAAATACCTTCCATATCTGGTTATGCAGAACTGTAAAAAAAGTATTATCTATCATTATATATAGCCTAATGAGGTTTGACACCTCAAGAGATCACTTCTTTGGTGCATTATCTTTTTTTATTGTACCTAATAATAAAAAATTAATTATTTTTTCAGGCATGGTATTTTATTGGTAATATACCTAATTAATTTGTGATTACTCTTCAGTGGTTATATATATCAAAGATATTTACAAAAATTCTAATACATAAATTTTAAAATATTCAGATGCTGTTGTCATTAATTAATAGTGGGATGTTTTAATTACAACATATCTTTTATTAAAATTGATTCATTAACTGAGCAAACAATGCTATCAACATTAATTATCATTGACCAGGTTTTTCATTTTATTCATTTCTTTTCTCAAGCTATCCTAATTGTCAACAGCAGGTGGCTGATAATTTGGTCAGATATTTGATTATTGATCAGCCAAAGTAAGATCCGCCTGTAAGACTAGCTACACTACTCTAGGGCAACGTAAATAACAACACACTCATTTTCAAAAAATAAGCAGTCCTCTGATTTATGAGGACCTGATGATAAGTTATAATAAAGCTTCCCAACTAGTGTAGATATCTCCATTTCTCCACACAAAAAAGAATAAAGTATTTGTTTAGTTTCAGCAATTGTTCTAAAATAAATAATACTTTTAACATGTTGATAGAACAAATGAATTCAGTACTGGACAACAAACAAGTTGTACATTGTTTTTTTTTCAATATTCTATTCTTAAGCACTGTCTAACCCATATCATACAGAACCTTATGGAAATGCACCAAAAAATGTCATATTTAATTATGGTTTTGGTAGTACTTTTGAAAACATCACTATATTCTAAAAACTATTGGATTAAGAGCAAAAAAGTCTCACTCGCCCTCATGTGTTTTCTTATAAATAGTGAATATGGGATTAATGGATTTGAAGAAATTTTATCAGGGGCTCCCCAACAACATACTATATTTTCATAAATTGCAATTTAAAATCGCAACAAACTAGGTAGAATCTTTTTAAGTTTATATATTCTGGTTAGATTATATTGTATAATTTGTATAGACAAAAGGGTAAAAATACTATAACCTATCAAACAATATGTCCACAAATATTTAAAAAAATTCATATTGTTTTAATCATTTTCTTTGCAGAGGCTTGAACGGGAGAAAGCTGAAAAAGGAGCTGGTGAAATGGTAGAAGAATTAACACCTGAACAGAAGCTAGCAGAAAAACTACGTCAACAGAAACTGCAAGAAGAGTCCGACCTGCGGCTAGCGATGGAGACCTTTGGTGAGTAATGTATTTTGTTTTAAAATCTTACTAATAGGTATCTTGTATGCCAATAATGAAGCCAAATGTTTGGTACGCTTAAAAAATAAGCAAGGTCTGATGTGCAAACCTTACAGACAGAAATGCATTATCACATTTTTTTATTTATAAAATGTAGTCAATGTGCATCAACCAGCTGACTATGACAAGAATAAGAAGGCTCTGCATTTATGAATACGAAGGCTCAAATATGAAATTGCTAAAATAAAAATTATACACATTCACAGATTTAAAATACGTATTGCTGTGTGTGCTGGGTCCAAAAGTGGGCCGCCAGAAGCAGTCCTTTTGATCTCCCACCATCACTCTGCCTCCAATCTTTACCCAACCATTTCCGATATGATTCTGTGATAGTACAGAATTTACAAAATTTCCCAGAATAACCTAGTGCCTAAAGCATTCCTTTCTTGGTGTATCGCCGGTTGGTTGGTTTAGTCTCATGCTTCTCAGTGGTGACGTATATGGACTGTGATGATCAATCAGTTTTCATCCATAACTTACTGTTCACAATTTCACCTATTTTTTAATGCAAGATGTAAATTCTGTGGTCGGTGTAAATCTTATCGTTTCTTGGTTCTGAAAGTATCCTATCCAAAAGAGATCATTAGCACTGGAGACACCCCCAAATATACAAACTTCTAACTCATTATAATACTTAAATATAACATTTTATAACTGAATTGATGATATGTGTAATAACTTGTAATTATATATACTTAATGCTACATCTTTAATGATATGGACAATAAGCCTCGGAAGTTACATGTGCTTAACATGAAATTACACCATGGCAACCTTTTTAAATCAAACATTTCAATAATTCTCCAATTGCAGGTGTATCAGAGGGTGCTGGCAAGTTGGACAGTTTCCATCCCACGAACAAGGCTGAGTTCACCGAATTTGCAGATCTACTTACCAAAAAGATCAGTATATACAAGGCCAAGGAAGATTTCCCCGTGTTTGTTGATGAGCTAGTTAGGAATGTTATAGTTCAAAGTGAGTGTTTATTTACACTTTTTTAAGATTCCATATCAGAACTCATGGAACCCTTAGGATCACCTAGTTTTTCATCTAGTCTGAGGTAACATTGAAACTAATCGAATACTCAGTGCTCCAATCCTTTCCAGTAGTGAAAATAATCCAAACTCTATGAAACTGGGCAAGCCAAATCTTTTTACTATGTGTACAGGATTTAGCTAATTTACCTCGCTCAAACCTCCAACCATATACAAAATAGTGTAGGATTTATTAAATCAACATTTATATGTATATGTGAAATTCACGTTAAATATATAAACGATGGATTGTTCTTATCTAATCAAAAGGCTTTTTGTGTATTAACACACTTCATAACAGTGAAGGAAGACTTCAAAATTTTTGTTTTTTGAGATTTAATTTTACATTCATATGTTTTTCATCAGACTATAATAATTCAAACTTCAAATTGTTATTTTAGTGTCATCTGGTGACATAAAGAGGATAAAGATGTCTGTAGACAACATATACATTGAAAAACAGAAGGCAGAGAAGAATGAAAAGGCGAAAAAACCAGCAAAAGGCAAGGGCAAAGCGAAATTAAAAGTAGAAGGTGACAATGTAAGTAATATTGCTTTTTAAAATTAAGTTATTTTTAATTATCTGTTAGTAGAATAAACACAAAGGACAATGCCCAAATTCTTTTCAATTCTCCTTTATTCCGGTTACTTCATATACATATTGAGGACAATATTCTTCGTTGCAATCGTTGCAGTGTTTATGATTCTGCATCTCAGTTCCACCACTAATCTGTTTCCAGTCAAAGATCCTATCGAATTCCACATTTGTACCTCTTTTAGTACTAATATGCAAAAGTCAAGAGATCAAAATTTGTTGTACTTATGTGTATTCCCATACAAATGGTTACAACCAGTGACTCATTAATTAGTACTAATAGTGTAAAACTAATTGATGTACTGGCATAGCATACATTTGACACATAACATTATTTTTCGGTAGACTTGTTGCATAGAATATCCTCTTTCGAACAGTATTCCTGAGTATGTGGGGTGCAAAAATTATGACTAATATTGTTGGCTAGTATTCAACTCATACACCGTAGAAACCAGTATTGTTCTTTAAATGCTTAGTGCCTCTAGTAGTTGAGTAAGGGTTGTATATTTTTGTAGACAGACCTGACATTTCATTTCTTTGGCTACTGCTTAAATACTCATAATTAAGTATTTTAATATTAAACACATGTCAATAGACATTGAACTTATTATAAACATAGTTTCCTTTTATATAAATATATATTCTAATAATTATTCCTTCAAGTGATAATGTGAAAGATTTGGGCTTGTATATTGATTTTCTGAACAAACTTGACAGACTGCTCAATAACTGTATTCAATTCTTTTTTAAATTAATGAAATTCGGTGTCCAAATAACATCAGCTTTTAAAGTGGTTAACTATATAACAGTGCAGAGATACAAGAGTTTTATTGACTCTAATCTTAATAACCCTAGCACTCCTAATTACCTCAATTACCATTTTCAAATCCTATGTGCAATGTCATAATAAGACCCTTCAGTCTGCCTCTAATGTTCCCTTAAAGTCTTACCGTTCTGATATGCTACACTCTTCCTTTTTTATTTGGTCCATTCTATTATGGAATGCACTCTCTCAAGAAGTACGATACTGTGATGATGTACTGGTGAGACCAAGTAGGTCTTAGCCTTAAAAATAAATTGCCCAAACTTTTTTTGAGGGAAGTCTTAGATTATGAAATGTGATATTAAGCTATTATTTTATTAGTGTATTATATGTTTTATTGATGTATTAGCTATAAATTTTATATATAGTTATGTTCTGTGTATGGTATTAACATCTGTTTTTAATGTCATTTGTATGTTTACCTCTTTATATTTGCATCACCTGAAGGTTGACTGGAGAAAATGCCTAAGGCATTAAGTCCGTCATTATATTCCATTGTACATAAAGTTTTAATAAATAAAGAACAATAATCACATTCATTTTAGAGTTTTAGGCTTCTGAATTACTCCCCTCTAGGCAGGGGAGCGGAGGCTGGGGGTTCCCGGAAATTGCTTGATGTTCCCAGGGGCTCCCTACATGCTTGAGGAAGGCCATCCCTGAGGTTTTTAGTGGGTAGGCCTCCCCCTTTTGGGGAGGAGAGCCCCACATAACCGCCGGCTCGCCACAGCCGGGGTATGCAATTTAATGCATTTTCCTCAGGGGAACAAAAAAAAAAGGCTTCTGAATTAACAAAAATTAGAAAAATAAGTTACAAATAATACTTTCAAAACAATTATTATATTTTGTCCACATGCAGTTTATAAAATATTCTAAATATATATTTAATAACTTACGTAATTTGTAACTATCCATATCCATTATGAAACACTGTTTTCTGTTTATTTTGGAAACAATAATATTAACTTAGAAAAAAATAAAAATATTGTCGTTTTTAAAAATTGAATATAGTTACCAACAGATTTTTAAATCAAAATTACTCTATAAGGTTAAAAGAAATCATAATGTAGAATCGAGAATTCCTGAGAAATATTGCCTTACTCGAGACGAGAAAAAAGTGGTCGAGAAATCCAGAAATTAAGTCAAAATTTTTTAAAAAAATGCCGTCGTATTTTTGAAAGCTTATTTCCTAAATAATAGAAATACCTAGTGGGCTAGAAGTTTTAATCAAAGTTTTTAAAGCAGTTTCCTCTTTAAATTGTGATTATAATTAGCCTGATTATTAATTATTTATTAGATTCTTATTCTTATTCTTAAGTATACTTACTTAACAAAAAAGTCTATATATAACAAAATATTGAAAATTTATATTGAGAAGTTGGACTAAAATAAGTTACCTGTACCTTATTGTTATTCATTGTAATTATGAAGCTAGTCTGATTGTTTGATTTTTATACCTAATTCAAAAACTGTCGTTTCAATTATACATTTAAATAGAAAAGTTTGTATTACAGACAGAGACTAAAGTAAATTATATAGTATGTAATGTAAGGTACTAAATTATATTATGGTGACATGATGGCATTGTTTTAGAAGATATTTTATTTGTTTTTCCCAAAGATGAAGACTATTTAGTCCTAAAATTGTGTGTAGAAATAATGACAAAAGATCTCGCTATATTTTGATTTCGTTTAATCAAAATTTTATATACATAGAAAGTCTATTGAACTAATAATAAATGTTGTTGAATATTGCATAAAAAGCGTAGTTTTATTATTAAAACACACATATTTTTAAAAATTTCCATATATCTGGCCAACCCGAGAATTCTCGAGAAATTGTGATCGAGAATTCTCGTGCTCCGAGAAATAAAAGAGCTGGAGAATTGAGAAACCCTAATCACATGAATCCGAATGTTGAAAGTAATAGTGAAAAGAAATTATATCATTAACTTATTACTGTTTCAGGCTCACCTCAACCAGTACGACAATTATGGCAATTTTGATGATGACTACGACGACTTTATGTAAAACAAAACACACTAAAAGCGAACACAGAACGGTGCCCGACGTCCGCGCGTCGAGTGTTTTACGTAACGCCCTTTTTATATGGCGATAACACAATACAGCACGGATCGACAAACATACTTTGTAAATATGGTGAAGAAACTCCACTTTTTTTATCTAAGACCTATTTGACTTACCAACAAAAAATATTGATCTGTTATATTATTTACTGACATAAAATATTTATTTGTATATATAAATCAACATGCGTTGAACTATAAACACTTTCTCCTATTATAGAAAAAAAAACTATCACACAACACTATAAAATAGTGCTTTGTTTCTTCACCCTTGTATAAAGTTTAATTTTGATTGTATGCACTGATAAATATAAAATTTTACAAAGGGTTAATAACTGTTGAAGGGTTATTAAACAATTATGAATCGCAGGAATTGTCACTAGTTGAATCAAATTTTAGTATATATAGAGTGTAATTTTATTCGAAATTACATCACAGTTTTTGTAACGATTTTGACAGATGCCGATTCTATTTTGTTGGTAAGTAAATACTCTGTAATGTAATGTAAGAATCTCGATTCTTACGTGACAAATATTATCTTATTTCTACATACACCTTACATATATAATAAAAATAAAATAGGATTGTCAGTAAACAGCTGTGTCGATCATAGAGTTGCCATATATAAAGAAGTGAAGTTAGGAGAATGTCAAGACGCTGTGTTTATTTATCTTCCTGGCAAATTATTTTAGGGACGGACTATAAACTCGGGAGTTTTAGTCTGTCACATACTAGAAACTAACTAACTGCGCTTGTTGTATTAATTTCGTAATTATATGTTACTCGTTATTGAGGATATAATCCTCTTGAAACCTTTTTAAGAGTTGACATTGCATAATTAACTCACAGTATAGTCGTACCCTAATAATTCCCATGTATCTTTTACTTTCTCTAATTGCTCCTGTAAAATTAAGTCTAGTTGTTAATTGGTAGTAGTTAGTGCTTATTTCTTATTTGTATGCTGTAGCTTTCTAGATAGCGAGTTCTATTTACCAAATTTAGTATTTTTATTTGTTACCAAAGGATAAGTTCGTTATGACAATCTAGTATTTTTATTTTTATGCTAAATAAATTTGCTGACCAAATTATAAACAACATAATACATTAAAAAGTTATGAAGAGGACTTTAGTGTTTGTAATTATTGTTTTTCAATTCTTATTAATGCATTTGGTTGTATGATATATACTATTATCCACTTCTCAAAAATCGCTCCCTCAATTTGCTATTAGATTTCAAACTTACTTCTATATTTGTATATACTACAAAATTAAATACAGAAAAGAAATAATACCCAGATGGATAAAATATTTTGTAAACTTGTTATGTTACGGCAACACAGGGTTGATACTGCTCTATATGAAACTTAAATAAATGAGCCTATCGTATGGTAACAAATAAAAATAACACTCGCCGATATCTATAATTTTGGAATATTATCCATACCTATAAATATATTATATATACTAATGAATTGGAATTGCCCATATAAAAAGGGCGGATTGTATATATATGTTTAAATTATTTAGTTAAATGTCTATTTATGTTTGTCATGTTCGGACGCCAGGCATATGTGGAGCCATGTATATAGCGTATACACATAATATACACTATGTAATACGGTCGTTTCAAATTAAGGTTATGGTCCGATGTTATAAAGATAATAAATTTTTTATTGTGATAAACGGTTGTTATTATTTATTCCCGTTCGCCCGACTTAAACTAGTGATAGATGTTGTCGTGTTATCTTGTTTTGCCTTTAAATTAATACTGCATAGCAAGGACTGCTGCCTTGCCACAGAAATATGTAAGACATAAAAAAAGTTGATCAGTTTGATCTATCTAGAATATTTAACCAATAATGCAGCAATTCACAAAGGGGTCCCTCAGGGGTCTACGTTGTACTAAAAAATGAGGATAATGGGGTGGACCCCCATAATACCCAGTCGTTAGCGGAGGTAAATGCATATAGTCGATGGATCCGATACTAAAGAATTATAATCTTGGCTTGACTTCTATCAATATAGGCCAATAACATTTTAAGTCAAACTGACGTTGAATCAGGCAATCATCAAGGTCCAACCCACATAAAAAAATCGAGTAAATTGTCATGAAATTTTAGATTGTGGGGTATAATAAATAAAAATTGAAGGAAATTATCCATGTCAGTTGGGAGACGTCATAAGGCTCTCCCAAATCTTCATATTAATTGGACCTGCGCTGCTAGCATACAGCAATTCGCTTTAATCTTCGCCAAAACATCGATCTAAATTGTAGGAATACTAGCAACGCAGCAGTTTCAGGCATATGCAGCAATGTATCTTGTTCACTGTCACTGGACCCAGACTTCAGCGGATTTCATCAATTCTCATTCCATTACATTGTACTCGGCAACGAGAGCTTGGTGGGTACCACAGAAACATAGCATCCTTATTTTTTTTTATTCAAATATGACTTTATAGAAAGCTCTTTTGAATCGTCCAAATTTTTTTTGACCACCCATTCTGGACGTATTTTTTAGCTGATAAGAAGAATAGGCGCTAGAAACTTATCAGCTTTATCAAAAGTAATAACAACATTTACAATAAATTATGTCGTTATCATACAATGTACATATGTGTTTACAATTTATAAGGGAAAACAAATATTTACACGTTAGTATGTATCCTCAAATTAACATCAAGCATTGGCATCATTTAAATAATCATTGACTTTGTAATAGCGCTTACTCATTAGCGTCTTTTTAACATGTACCTTGAACTCGTGAAAAGGCAATTCAGCTACACTATGTGGAATCTTGTTATAAAAATTTATACATTTGCCCATAAACGAGCCTCTAGTTTTTTGTACGTTGAAACGGCAAGTTTATTTTTATTTCTTGTGTTAAATTATGCATTTGAAAATTAGTATGAAATGTGTTACAATTTTTGTACACATAAATCAAATTTTCATAAATATACTGACCCGCTAAAGTCATTATATTAATCTCTTTAAATAAATCGTTAAATATAGTACACATAAGTCTTAATCGCACACACCAATGACTTCCTTGCACTAATATTGGTCTGCATGTTTTGGTGAGCACATTTAGTGAGTGAAAAGACGCCGCCACATTCAAAACGATCGAAAGACTCAAAAAGCTAGTGGCCGTAGTCTCTTTCCAATGTCCAGTTCTCATTACAATTAAAATCGAACTTATACCCATAAACGATTAGACCTTTATTCACAATAGGCACATAGCCTCTAGCTAGTCTTTGGTTACTATTCTCATTGCGTGGACACATACCAAGTCATTAAATTCGCTAAAATAGCCACATGCGTTGCTGCTATATCTGCAATGAAACTAACAGCGCTCACTGCACTGTCAGTTTCAATAATCCTTAGGATCGTATTTTAAAACTGAACTCATATCGTTATTCGAGTACGGTTAGAAAGGGATGGTGCTATTTACTACACATTGTGCCATCCCTTTCTAACTCGAGCCAAGATTAGAGTTTGATTTTAGAATATGATCCTTAAGCTGTATGCTAAATAAATTAGGGGAATTTAGTTCGGTGGAACAATGAGAAAACAAAAAATAACGGAGGGGATTAATCACTCGATTCCCCTGGCTTGTTAGATTCGTAGAGGAATACAGTCACCCATCAGGACCCGCGTCTTCAACACGCAGTGCTGATGTCACGCCACCACCAATCCGACCATCGAATAAATCAAAATGAACTTTATACGACTTTATAGAAAGTTCTTTTGAATCGGCCAAATTTTTTTCCTACCACCCATTCAGACCCAATGTAATATTTCAACTGTCCTACAATTCATAAAGAATTTAGGATTTATGGAAGAATTATAAACAAAGATAGAACCCCAATAGAGGTATTAAGGTCAAAGTGGCATGATTACTAAAGCCTATGGATGTGCAATAATAATAATTTGATGACCCTTTGGCGCAGCGGTTTTTTTTTGTTCCCCTGAGGAAAATACATTAAATTGCATACCCCGGCTGTGGCGAGACGGCGGTTATGTGGGGCTCTCCCCAGAAGGGGGAGGCTTACCCACTTAAAACCTCAGGGATGGCCTTCCTCAGGCATGTAGGGAACGCCAAGCGACTTCCGGGAACCCCCAGCCTTCGCTCCCCTGCCGATACAGGGGAGCCCTCCTCGGGGGAGGCTACAATACCTCCCCCGATCTCCGCTACCGACGATGCCCCTCGGCCACGGAAGGGGCAAACGCAACGCAACCTACAAAAATTTGTTCCAGTCTGGGTGTATGGTGTATGTGAAATGTGAGGATTAAGGCTGCACTCACCACACAGGATAAAAAATGATATAAGAAAATCGTTATCGCAATTTTGATCATGCGATAACGACGAGATTAACGGTTAGTGTTCACTTGCGTCAAATATTATAGTGATTTATAAAGTTAACTATTTACAATAAAAAAAAATTTCTTACGCTTACACCAATTAGCCTAGCCTAAAATAAGCTCTGAAAGGCTTGTGTTATGGGATCTAGGGTAACAGATAGACATACATATATTATACATATATAAATAAATTTGGTAGAAATATAACAACCATGACTTCATCACGCAAATATCTGCCCCCACCGGGACTCGAACCGGGACCTCTGAGATGGCGAAACCTTGAAACCGGTGTACCGACCAATATTTTCCAGCTGCCGTCGATTTTGAACCCTCCTTCTACGCTGAATTAAAGTTTCTTCGGTATGAACTGCCCACAAAAGCCTTATCATGTGCATTTTTAGGAATAATTTGGCAAAAACACACTATTTTAAAACAACAAACAAACAATCTATCACCAATCTATTGGGTATGAGCAATCGCTTTGTTGAGTAGAAATAGAATAGAACCGTATCTATTTTTTACGTCACAAAATACATTTTGTCTATGAATTTGTATAGAACTCTTCTACTGTCAAAATAGAACACAAACGAGCGATAGAATAGAAACACAGTTAGCATCTTGTCTGCGAGTTTTCTATCAGCGTCATCAAGTCACGTGACGTATATCTACTGGAAATATCAGTTCCATTTTTTATGTTATCTATTATAGAAAACGTCAAATAGAAAGGCATTTTGTCTAGGGGGGCTGAAGATAGTCGAGATAAAATCGTCGACATCATTATAAATAATTGGTTATTTATCTTATGTACATATTTAATTATAACACAAGTAAATTACTATAAATATCACTTCCAATATTAACTATGTCCCAGGTCAATTTAAATTCTCAATCTTCATCTTATTAATACAATTCATGTCTCCCTTCATTCATCATTTGAACTGAAACAGTTTAGTATGCTACCATCACCTCTGTTATACATCACAAAAACTAGGTTTTGTAACGCGCCAATTTCAATATTTCACCGACCATTGTATCTTTTTTAAGTTACCAAATATGTAACAAGGTCTTTCTGCCTATTAGTGAGTTCGTTTGGCCAGAGTTGACCTCAGTCATTGTTTCGGTGATCTGGTTAATGGTGTAGTGATAAACGACTGTTGATGGCAGCCTGGCGATGCGAACAAAAGAAAATTAAAAATAAATAATACGTTTAGGTTTATGGGTCACAAAAGTATCGGTAATTTTTTTTAGAGCGAGATTAGGCTTGAAATGGTATTACTCCCTCAGCCACAGAATTCCTGACGGGTGTTGATGTTGAGGCTTTCCCCATTCAAGAGTGTGTTTTGTACAATAATATGAGTAACAATTTTCAACGAACAACCGTCGAAAGTGAATAAATCCAATGACAGATTATTGACAATTTGAATTCCATTTAAGGGGATTACATGGCCCAATGACCTCGACGATTTGCTTAGTGGCAAACATGTTTTCGCGTCAGCGACATCTGTCTCTCGACAATCGCACTACAGTGTGCTTCAGTCTAAGATGAAGCAAGAATACAGATGAGTTGTTAAATTCATTTTATGTTTACCTATTTTATTCCTTCTCTGAGCGACCTATAATCACTTTTATTTGTATACTATTTATATGATACTTATTTACTTTGGTGATATACACATACACATTTCAAATAAGTAATTAGTAATAAATAATAATTAATCACTTAGTAACATAGGTTTTTTTATTTGCTTTGATCGTCTCATATTCTGTGTTTCAGACGAATAACTCAAAAATATGTCCCTGGTCTTCATCTAGCACAAAAGATAAGCCTCGTATTCAGTTCATGAGGTAATTCGGCTTCCAGCAGCGGAGGCCCTAGCAGGTGCTTTTAGGGTTCCGTAAATAAGAAACTCTTATAGTTTTCGCCATGTATCTGTCTATCTGTCCGCGGCCTCAAAAACTGTTAGTACTAGATAGCTGTAATAACCTATTATTACTCAAATATTTTCAAATATTTTTCTAAATGTTCGTTTACTTGCGATAGTCAAGTGTTATTTGTATTTTTGCAAAATATTTATCCTGCAAGCAGGAAAAAAAGATCAAAATATTATCATAAAATAAAAGCGCCAAAATGACGACCGCCATGTTTGTGACGTCAATTGTACTAAAATAAAAAAATGTCAAACGCCAAAAATATTACTGATGTGCCAACACGGAAAAAAACAAAACTCGATTTAACTCGAGTTAAAATTCACGTAACTCGCGTTGACTCAAAGAGTTAATGTATTTTTTTGCCAATTTATTCACCACCTTCTCATTAATAGTAAAAAAAATTGAACACACAAATGCTATTTTTATCTGTTTCAATTCTTTCATTTTCTATATTATTTGTTTATAATGTATTGGAAGAGTTATACCTACTATCTAAAGTAAAAAGGAAATTATTTTTTGAAATCGAATCAATTATTTATGTATTTTTTGTTTGAATTTTAATTTTATCTATACTAATATTATAAAGACGTAAAGTTTGTGTGTTTGTATATTTGTTAAATTGTAAGGGGTAATCTCGGAGCTAGTGAATCGATTTAAAAAATTATTTCACCAATAGAAAGACACATTATTGCTGAGTGTCATAGGTTATATAAAAAACCGAAAAATAAAAAGGCTTTTACGTGGTAGTCCGTTTTGCAAAGTGAATCGGAGAAAAAACGGGCAGCGGACGGCGTGCGTTGGCTTCGGGTGCTCGCTTCGGGGATTATTAATATTATGCCCAACGAAGTGGGCACGGGTCAGCTAGTTATTAATAAAACTATGTAATTATAAATCTGTATTTTCAAAATAAAATCAAATTAACATTAGGTATGGTATATGTATGTACATAGGTACATAGGCACGGCATAGGCATAATTGTATTTTGATTATAAATTAGTTTATAATCACATTATTTTCAAGAACAAGAAAATTAACTAATTACTATCATAAAGAATATTCTTGCAGTTGTTAAATTATATGTTGATATTTTAGTTTTAATTGTATTGTACTTAACTGTTTATATAAAGGAATATTATACTAAAAACAAAACGAAAAATATTTTCCTGTCAATTAACTATCTTAATTAGCGATTAACAAAAAAATAGGTATAAAACTCTTATGTAAATAACTAAAACAAACTTCTTATAAGTTTTAACAAAAACAATATTCTTATCGCAAAAACAATATTCTTCTATATGATTTTCTTTTAGGACTCGGCATTTTTCAAAAACAGATTAAAACACGAATAACTATAACAATAACCGGCACACAGCAAGTTAACTTCAAATCTACATAAATGTGACACTTGTTTGTTATAAATGAGTATAGTCTCAAATGATCGGCATACTTCGCTTCATGTCGGTTTCATGGTTTTCAAACTCGAGTCAGAGAGAATTCAACTCGAGTTAACTCGAGTTAGTTACTCGAGACGACCATCACTAGAAGATAGAAAAGAGACGCTTATTTTAGGTTTGTAAAAAGTTCGTGTTGAAAGATTAAAAAGGCTTTCAGAAACGGGCTGACTACTCTCCTTGAATAATTCATGTTTTCTCACGGTGTTGCAAATGATCGAAATAATTATTGACCAACTAAACTGACAAAAGAAACATAAAATTCATTTGTGTTCTGATGACTCCGCGATAGGCGAGATTCATTGTGTGAATCCGTAGCTTTATGTACCTGCTAATATATCTTTTAATAATCAAAGTTGGCAAATGTCTGTCAGCAACGAGTCAAAATTTACTGTGATTACGAGCAACATAAGAGATGTCTCAAGGCCAATATCTAGTCTCATGTGCTTTTATATGTACACAAAGAATTCTAAATAATAACATAGTGTGTTATGTGCAATCGAATGCATGCGTGACCTTGACTGAGGTGGCGCGCACGCCTCCAGCGTTTTGTCAGCTTCTCAGTTGCTCCCGAAACGTAATACCTTAACGTCATGGACTTTTACAGAAGAAATTTTATTAATAAAAAAGATGATTCTGAAGACCTTTCAGAAATAACATTACCATACTGTGACGTAATTTAAGCAAGATGGGTGCTAACACATCTATCATTAAGTACATTCGGTAAATGTTACCTAACCAGAATTTTAATAGTTAAATTAAACACACCCAAGTAATATGTAATTAATCCATGAGCTTTTAAGGGTAAGTTGATTTTTCAGTAGCTTATTCTTATTAGCTTTAGTTTTTTTTATCCAGCCAATAACTATTTTATACAATGTTAATACAAATGCCTTAAGATATTTACGTCTAGTCACGAGTGACAGAATAATATACCTGCTGACCAACAAAGCACGGGACAGATATGGTTCGCAAAAACCTATTTTGATATTTTTCAATTGCTTCTTTATAAATTTTGTAGTATGGGTTCCATATAGGTACAGTAGCGTATTCAAGTTGTGAACACAGTACAGTTTTGTACAAGTACAAATATGTGGAAATGCGAGCGAAGTCAATACGTGATCTTATAACAAATGCATTCATTTTAAAAGCATTATTGAGTACTAGCTTTCTGCCCGCGGCTTCGCCCGCGTGGATTTCGGGATTGGGTCTATAGAGGGTTAAGGGTCATAATTTTTGCCCACGGCTACGTATGCGCGGAAGTCGGTTTATGGCGCGAAGGTTTTATCGCGCTTCCCGTGGGACTATCCGTTTTTCCGAGATAATAAATACCGCAAAACCTTGCTCAAGAATCACTCTATCTATTGATGAAAACCGCATGAAAATCTGTGCAGTAGTTTTTGAGCGAAGCCTTTATTGCGCATCCCTTGGGATCTTTCGATTTTTCCGGGATAAAAAATAGCCTATGTTACTCTTCATCCCTTCAACTATCTCCACATAAATCACGTCAATTCGTCGCTCCGTTTTGCAAAATGGACAAACAGACAGGACACACTTTCCCATTTATAATATTAGTATGGATTTTTTCAATTTGAATGTCTAGTTGCAGCTTTGAGTCCAAATGGATCCCTAGATCTTTGACATCTGTAACTAGAAATAAATTTGATTTGAAAGTAGATAGTTGTTAATTAACAAATGTAATGTTTAAAATTATTAGTAGCTTCATTATTATATCTATGCGAGTATAGGTCATCTTAAGCCATCTTAAAATTTTAATTCTCCATCCTATCTACATGACCAAACTGTCTTAGCATTCTAATCTTGATTTTTCATATACGTTTTAATGACAATAGCTGATCATGTGAACTACATACTGCCTCAATTACGTTATATTAACGTTCAGTGAACTATTAACTGCGCATGAATTTTAAAATTGTTATTATAATAAATTTAAAGTTTTTTTATAGTTTATTTATTATAATATTCTGGACGGAGCAGAATCCGTTTCTTTATTATTCATGAGTGAAGTAACTAATACTTTGTTTTATTTATGTAATATATTAAGCAATTTAGCATGCTATAATTAGTATTTTAACACCATTTTGGTATTTTTTTTTTAACTTTTTAATGAGTTAATTATTTAGAAGATAATGGAACTTTTGTGTCTAATTGCTTCAATCAGTAGAGAGTGTATCTTTGCAGTAAATTCATACAATAGCTTGGCCTTAATTAGAACGGGCGCCTTAGGTGATACCAAGACATATGAGGCTGTCAAGAAAGAGGTTAATGAGAGCTTAAATAGATTGTTTTAGCAGTATTAGTCAGATCAATTCATTTATTTCATAATGTACCACGATATTACAGGTTACGTGCGGCTGTTTAAATTCAATTAAATTAAATTTGGTAATGAAAACCGAAGTTGGTGAAATATTCATTCGGAGACAGATTTAGTACATGGTAGATGCCTTTCGGTAGATGAGGGGCATGGAGGGGGGAAAGGTGACTTTTTACTACCTGCACTAGTTACGACACTCATTAAGAGTATAAATACTAAGTTTAAAAATATAGGTCATAATTACCTGAGCTACATATTAATCAACAAGTCAATCCGGAAGAAAATTTGCAAAATGGAGAAAATTGAGTTTCGGGCAGTCGTCAAGTTCCTTACCAAACAAGGATAACCTCCCTAGACTATTTTGAAAGTCTTCTGTTACAAGTGGCACAACCTGTTTAAGCAAGGCAGGGAATCGATTGAAGATGATCCGCAACCACGACAGGAACGCACTACGTACATTCTTTTTATATCCGTTCTCATGTTCCCATAGTTACCCCAACTGCCCCGACAGCGTGACCACCTATACGATGTGTACCGGGGAATTGATAGAAGAATTTTCGAATACTGAAACGCAATTCAACGCTAACACTCAATCAAATCAGTTGTCAAATCGCCTTGTAGCGAGGTATCTCAAACGCTATATAACGTTTGCTTATATCCCCGAAAAGTGATATTAATATCTGTGTCATCGTTGTCGTCTCTTTCGGATAGTGAAGAAATACCTAGAGCTCTTTGTTTTCAATTATATGTTGATATCTGAAAGTACATAAAATAGTACCTATACATAACCTATTAATAATAAATTTACATGAATGGACATATTAGTTGTGCCTGAGTGTTTTATTGATAAATCACCCGGTAGATACATATCAATCACAAGATCTCACTTCTTTAATACAATATTATACAATTTATGTTTCATATTTTATTATTTACGTACCTTTTGATTACTTTTAAAAGTATTTCTTTTTACCTGGTGTATAATTTGAGCCGCGTTTCTTTTTGATATTTTCCATTGTTATATATATATCTTGTAATTAGATAAATATAGAGTAATTAAATAATTAATTCCTCAACTTTTTATAATTTGAAAAAACTTTTGCTCTAAATTAACCGCGTACTTTGTCAACAATATCATGTGTCAACGTTTCGTTCCACGAATATCGCCTTATCGATTTTAACAAAAAAAGTACTAATTTTTCATTCATTTTTGGATTTGTTCAAAATCAAGCATTCATTTTACATGAAAATCTAATATTAAACCGTTTTGTCTTATGTTGATAAAATATTATTTGCATAAAATACATTACTTATCCAAACAATGCTGCGTGTAATGGATACACAACGTAAAGTAATCTTATGTGTAACTGAGAACATACTTTTTTAAAGAATGACGGCTGCTTACTTGATCACGCCTTCAAATCTTATAACTGATGTTTGAGAATACCATTTAAATTTGAGAGATACTCAAATGTGAGAGGCCCTTAATTGAGTAAAAGAGTTGAGTAGTGTTTCAATATTCGGCCTTAAGTTTCTAGCATACCTTGACTCGCAACTGTGAAAATTAAATTTACGAAATTTCATTTTATTTACACCCTTAATTTTTTCAACAGTAACAAAAATAAACATAGCCGTTATTTTATTTTGAGTAGTATATCTATAATTATAATTTGTAATACGGATTGTAAAATCTATAGGTAATGTCTGTACGAGTAATTTTTCTTGTGTCATCGATTAATACATTTGGCTTAGATCCATTTGGTGCATTATGTTATGAGTACTATCGTTTTATTTTGTACTTTATTTATTACTAATTAAGTTGAAATACCTACTAATATTATAAACGCCCCACTAATATAAAGAAGGTTATACATCCCGTTCGGTGCAAACATGCAGCCAAACACTCCAAAGGTAGGTTTAAATCCGGCTCAAAGGACCAAAATGTTTGAGGTGCAAGATTGCGGTGAAGGTTAAATTATAGAATTTTAGTTAAAATTTATGTTTATTAGTTATAAATGTTAAATAAGATATAAGTAACTCGAAATATTAATGACGCAGACGAAATGACGGGCACCAGCAAGTATTCTGTTGAGTTGTTTGCCTTTCGGTTTTCTATAGGTTGCATTTCGGAGTGTGCGTTGGAATTACATGCATTAATTCCACCCGCTCCCTTCCACCACCAGTCAACCAGACGTAGGCTTAACTACCATCCTTACGTGGTGGACTATCCTCGTACACGTACAAAACGGTTCCAGTCTTCGTTTTTAATACGAACAGCTAAGATGTGGAACTCTTTACCGACGTCTGTGTTCCCGGAACAATATAATCTTACGGTTTTCAAGTCACAAGTGAATAGGCATTTGTTAGATAAGCGTGTTCCATCCTAATCCTCATCTAAATAAAAAAAAAAAGTATTCAATGAAACATCGTTTCCAGTAAATTTGTTCGATTATTTGTGAAATGCCACATTACTTTGACAATTTTGAATACTGAAACTAACACAAAGAAGCTCTAAAAAATTCCTATATGCGTAAATCTACCATATTATTTCTTCAAAGTACTAACATACGTTGCGAGATGTTGCTATTAAGGAACATATTATGATCTTGCTGACTGACACTTCAGCAATAGGGAATTAATCTCTTTTTTGAAAAGAATATTAATTTGATTCTTGCGTGTCAGTAAACCATATACTAAAAATATTAATATTTTTATACACTCGTTAAGTACTATAAAAATTACATTAAAATATCATATTTTCAAATTTCGCGCGTAATTAGACGAAGGCGCCGCACGAGTTGTTACTCTGTAGCGATGACGTCAATACGGCATGTAAATAATAAACAAAGCTCTATGTTTGATGCTATGTATTATTATATTCATAATTTAAAAATGAGTTATTATCTTTTATATATAAACAACTAATAAAGGAATAATAATAAAAGAGTAATACTGACATCGATGTTTTAATACTCCGTAACTCGGCAGAACAAAAGTCTGATTTGCAGTAAAGAATTGTCCGACCATTAATGCATTTATTTTTGGTAAATTCGTACTATCTCCTTTTACAAAACTGCTTTCCATAATGTGATTCACGTGCGATTTCAATTTAACTTATAACGTATTTATAACGTTCTCTTACATTAAAAAAGCAACCTACAAACTTCTTTTTTTTATTGTTTTGCGGCTTTATACGTACTATGATTCATAATGACATTGACACGCATAAGTTTACAGTACCTTATGACGTCACGACATGGCAGTCTATGTTTCACTCTTGTTTTACGTATAGATTAAACAAGTGAATACTTTGAAACTAATTTTTATATTCTTTTTGTTATTTTATGTACTTAAACATGATGGTTCCGACTATTTAATGCATAAGCTATCATAGTTATATTGCTTTTAGATCTTATCTAATATAGAGGGAAGTACCCTATTCCTATTCTGTGAATTATTTTACGAACATTCAAACAAAACTGTCATATAGCAGAATTGCGCCAAATGAATCGTTCTCAAATTATAAAATGAATCGTCGACATGTTGCCCATTTTTCGGCTCCTGCCGATATTAGGCCCACAGTTTAATCATTGATTTCGCATTACGTATTAACAGAGGCCTGAACGCAAAAAGCAAGGCGGATCTCATTTGGTTAAGTATAATGTATAATGATAATTATACATAAGCATCATTGGAGAGCTTTGCTGTATAAAGGCGCACTTTGACCTCACCTTCACTTAGCACAGAAATAAAATTATTTATCTACAAGAACATTCGGATTTCAAAAGCTTACTTTACACATGTGCCAAGTACGTATGTGGGTGTCGAATAACATGACCGCAGTAACGTAAAAATGGGTTAACCGCCTTTTGTAGTTGGATCCGTTTAGATTTTAACCAGCAGCAATAAGGAATAGAATAGAAAACATTTATTGACAACATGCGCTTATACAAAACAGATACAATAAATTAACAAAGGGCCAAAGAAGACCCGACCTTAGCATAAACTGCAACAGATTACCTACTCTGGCAGCCTTTCTCTCCTGAGGAAAAAAATGTGAGACTCCGAAACTTCGCCCATGAACGTTAATGAATGCGCAAAACAGCATGTGAGTCTGCAAACTTTTGCCTTTTAAGAAATAACTTTTAGTCAAAGCGATTTCGATTAGTACGCAGCCCATCAGAGGTGGTACATTTTTGTTTGTTTCATCCAAAAATGTACTACCATCATTATGAAAAATACTTAAGCCTGCGTGATCATGAGTAGTCACCGTAGCCAAGACACCTACAACATCAGGGAGATCACAAGCGCTTTGTCAACCCTTCAAAAAACTACCTACAAACCTCCTTGAAGAAGCATTATCTATTTACTTCCCATTATATTTTTACCGTGGGAGAGCCATGCTTCGGCACGAATTGGGCCGGCTCGACCGGAGTGATACCACGGCCTCACAGAAAACCGGCGTAAAATAGCGCTTGCGCTGTGTTTCGCCGAGTGAGTGAGGGTACCGGAGGCCCAACCCCCCTTATTCCCCTTATTCCCCCCTATTCCCCTTATTCCCCCCTATTCCCCTTATTCCCCCTATTCCCTTTTAAAAGGCCGGCAACACATCTGTGACTCCTCTGGTGTTGCGGGTGTCCATGGGCAACGGTTATCGCTTACCATCAGGTGATCCGTTTGCTCGTTTGCTGGCCTATCCTAAAAAAAAAAAAAACTTTTAGGTAAAAGGTACTACATTCGCCTTACAGAAATTCGCAACTAAATAACTATTAGTCTCCGTGACCTTGAATTGTAAATATCCTGCTGAATGCAACGAGTATTTTTTATTGCATTATTGATAAAGATGACGTAACGGTAAGTGGTTACAGATACTTGTAGGCTGCTAAACGGCAATGTATGGAAATGATTCCAAGTCGCGGAATCATTCTCATATATTTCGTTGTAACAAACGAAATCCAATATCATGAAAGTTAGTTTGGGTATGAGCTCTGGACATTAACTCGCTACTCCTTAATCGATAATTAACAAATGAAAAGCGATATCACATGTCGCTACGACATATCGCAGCGACTGTCTGCTGAAGTCGGCTACAAAATCTTTTACGTAATCCAGAGAAAGGAATGGAATTTATTTATATAGATCGAATTCAGATGAACAAGTTAATATTAGGCATTAAAACCCATTTTTTAATAAAAAGAAGTGTATTGTAAATGAAGTATCCATACAGTTCTCTTTTAAAAAGCAATACCTTTGTATTAGAATATTGTTTATGAACATAATTTATTAAATCCTAGTAACATTAAACGCGAAAGTTTTTACTGTTTCACGTAAAAACTACTGAATGGATTTTTATGTAACTTTACAATAATATTTATACAATTTTAACAATAGGTTATACATCAGAATCACACATCGCCTATTTTTATTATATACTAGCTGACCCGGCGAACTTCGTACCGCCTTAGCGTAGCTTTGATGCACTACTTTATTTTGTATAGTTGACCTAATGCTCTTTTGATATAGTCTATGGCTGTGAATGACGTTGACATTCGTATAAAAAAAAAATTGACATTCGTAACGCGCGTTTTTTAAAATATGCAAAATTAAATGTATACTTTTCAATATTTCTGAGAGATTTTCTTAATATTTTTTTCCGTAAGAACCATCCTTGGACTTCCACAAACATTTAAAAAAAAGAATTATCGAAATCGGTTCAGCCGTTCACACGTGATGCCGTGACAACGCGAAACGGGTTTCATTTTTATATATATAGATTTATCAATGTTGAGCAATGAACGTACCTATGTAAATATAGAAATTTCACTTTTATTTTATATTAATATTGTGATTAAATTTCTAAAAAATGTACAATTACTTTTTACAGAATTCTAATGAAACGAATACATTTCTAGCATCATCATAGTCACATTAAATGTAACATTAATCTTGAAAGTATATCTATAAACGTACAATTAACAAAGTAGGAGTTTCTAGGAGGTAGACTCTGTACCAGGGTCGTCTGCATGGGTACCTCCGTCTTACCTATTTCCGCCGCCAAACAGCAGGGTTCGCTTTGCTGTGTTCCGGCTAAGGGTAAGATAGGCAGTGAAATTACTGGGTACTGTGACTTTACATCTTATGTCACAAGTTGGCAACGTACACTGTGGTTCTTATGAGGTTTGCAGATTTGCTGCGAATCTCGTGGGAACCACATGTACTATAGGCGACTGTTACCACTTACCATCAAGTGGGCAGCCTGCTTGTTTGTCAACTTTAGCAATAAAAAAAAATAGTTATTGGCAATTTTGTTTATATGCTTACACGAATTAGGCGAGTTTACTCAATTATGACGTCACGATTGCAGTGTACTTAGTATGGAGCGTTTTTGAGCGACCCGCCACAGCGCCGCAAACATGGCGCTGTATCTTCAAAAGTAATAATCGCAGATACATCGTTACTTGTACAATATTTCTCATCTAGAAGAGTACTGTTATTATGTATAGAATAAAAAACCTATTTAGTCAGTCTGTCATCTACCCTATTATAACTTCATGCCTATTGGGTTACATAACGCTTGTAGTTTATTTATTAATATAAATCATTTTATTTTACACAACATTTTTTTTTACATTTGTACTCCACTGACTCTTAGTCTATGCCCTTTATAATTCTTAATTAAATATTTTATTACAATTCTCTTAACTAACATGTACTCAATTTTATTTATTTTACGCACCTAACAACATATATACAAAATACTCATTTAAACTTACGCTATATATATTAACATACAGATACACATACATATTTAATAATTAAAAAATAAAATACAAACATTAACTTTATATTACCTTAAATAATGTTAGAATTGAAGGAACGGATTGATTGGCACCTAGATCGCTGCATTATTTTGGTCCTTGAACGCCATTTGCCAATTGTAGATTCTGATCTCTTCATCAATTGCTAAGCATGGCGGGGTATGAGTCGTTTTATGGCATCGTCCTCTTCTCTTATACAACTGTTTACCTTTTTTTTTTTGTTCCCCTGAGGAAAATGCATTAAATTGCATACCTCGGCTGTGGCGAGCCGGCGGTTATGTGGGGCTCTCCTCCCCAGAAGGGGGAGGCCTACCCACGAAAAACCTCAGGCATGTAGGGAGCCCCCGGGAACATCAAGCCACTTCCGAGAACTCCCAGCCTCCGCTCCCCTGCCTAGAGGGGAGCCCTCCTCGGGGGAGGCTACTACCTCCCCCGGTCTCCTTCACCGACGACGCCCCCCGGCCACGGAAGGGGCGTGGTCCATCCCGGGTCGCCGTAGCAGTCGCGACTTCCTCGCGCCCGCCGGCGACCCGCGGCGGCGCCGCAGCTGTGCTACCGAGCCCGGCGCCGCCTTCTTCGAGCGGGATCGGCCATCTCCTGACCCCGCTCGGCGGCCTCCTTCTGGAGCATCACTGCTTCACAGAAGGAGGCCACAGCCCTCCAACCTCCCTCGTCCGCCAGCATTGCCGCAATCAATGCCGGCGGAGACAGATCTCGCCCGATCTCTGCGACCAAGACTCGGCGCTCGGAGGCCCACGCGGGGCACTCCGCCAGCGTGTGCTGGGCCGAGTCAAGGTCGGATGCGCAGTGGTGGCAATGTGTCGATCCCTCCCGTCCTATTCGACACAGATACTCACCGAAGCAGCCGTGCCCGGTGATACAACTGTTTACCTGGTATCCAAATTCTTTTTCGTGGCAACACGGTTATCACCACAAACATGAATGAAAAACAGCAATGTGACAGTTCAATTGAGCACTTACCCAAAGCTCGTCACCAAAAAAATATTTTGAACCGTTGCATTGCCGTATCGTACCCTTAATAAAAGGTAATAGGTATTACTGTTAATGTTATATAATTGTCTTATAATAAAATTGCCCGGAGGCGTTCCACCGTCAGTGTCTGGTACAATATGCTGTAGCATTATTTAGATCTAGATCAAATGATTCACGTAATAACCTTTACAGTTTAGTCACACCCCTAATCCACATTGATTGGCAGGCGTTTTTAGTGTTATCGTCATGTTATGTACTAGCGACCCGCCTCGGCTTCGCACGGGTGGGAAATAGATATTTTCAAAAATGATATTATAGCGTATATTAATAAGGGATAATGAAGGCTTTTTGAAATTGAAATTGCTCCAATAGTTTTGAGTTTATGCGTCAAATATATACAACCTTCAAAAAAAGAGCATATTCCCATTTAAAGGCTGGGAACGCCTGCGACTCCTCCGTCCGTTTGCTCCCCTTTTTTTGTTCCCCCTGAGGAAAATGCATTAAGTTGCATACCCCGGCTGTGGCGAGCCGGCGGTTATGTGTGGCTCTCTCTGGGGAGGACTACCCACTAAAAACCTCAAGGATGGCCTTCCTCAGGCATGTAGGGAGCCCCCGGGCACACCAAGCTACTTCCGGGAACCCCCAGCCTCCGCTCCCCCGCCGATACAGGGGAGCCCTCCTCGGAGGAGGATACAATACCTCCCCCGATGGAAAGACTCGGCGCTCGGAGGCCCACGCGGGGCACTCCGCCAGCGTGTGCTGGGCCGAGTCGAGGTCGGATGCGCAGTGGAATGAGTCGATCCCTCCCGTCCTATTCGACACAGATAGGTACTCACCGAAGCAGCCGTGCCCGGTGAGTATCAGAGTCAGTCGGTAGGTGACCTCCTCCTTCCCGTGAGCCAAGCTCCGAGGTGCGGGAGTACGGCACCGACGGCCCGCTGGCGCGCGCAGATCCGTAATTCGAGCTGCGCACGCCAGGCCGCCACAAGCTCGTTTGCTGCCCTATCCTATAAAAATAATATATCTGATAAATGGCATCAGAGATAATGTTTTTACAAGCCAAAAGGCCATTAGGATCAAGGCTGAGTTTGCTCGGTAGGTCACATCAGTTGTAATAGTGACGTGGTATTTAATCCAAATATAAAGCTAGTCGAATTGCAGAACTTATTATTAAATACATCTTTCCAAACAATTTTGCATCAGGGAAATGCAAAAGAACATTCAATTGCACTGTGAAAAGGATGTGCTTGGATTTATGGATAGAAAGTAACCACGGAGTTAACTCTTGAAGGGTTTCTGTGAACTCACAGGAAATGTTAATATTCTCGAAAAGGTCGTTCAATAATTGAATGGAATAAAAATCAGGGAAATGCCTAGTTAAACAAAAAAGATTTTCTTTTATTTCAACTAGATGAACCCTTTGTTAAAATAAGAACATGATATCGACACTCATTGCAAAGCTAAACATAGCCATCTGAGGCATCAGCATAGGTCCGTCCAAAAAAAAAACATGATATCTATGTGATCTCGTTTACAGGCGGATAACTTAAACTCTTAAGTCACTCCACGACACATGAAACGGAATGTCCGAGTTACGTCGTGTTGCCTCATGTATGACCGATGGCCCGACAGCCATATCAGATTATGTCAACCTGTCCGTCAGGACCATATCGTAACTTAGTGTATACCTACCAGCCGTTATCTTTACTTCGGGTTAGATCTTTCAATAGACGTGAAGTGTAACTTAAATAAAACTTGAAATTGAGAAAATGTATCTATGGCGAAAAGGTTGATATTTCCCATTAGATGATTAAGCAAAGGATTTTCCTTCAATCCTCCAATACCTCCCATAGACACAGATCTCCCCTGATGCTGCGGGTGTCTAACGCACCTGTGTGCGTTGCTGACCTTTAATATGAGAATAGGTACTCTTTTTGTTTTAAGGTTTGGATATCACATCGGTTCGGAGGTACCACAGGCGACAATTCATTATACAGTTTGGTAGTACGAGGCAGAAAGTTTCTGGAAAAAGGCACTGTTCTGAATTGCTAACCGTCTAGGACCTGACTCTCTCTTATTACAAAAACTTCTAAAACTCGGCTTTAAACCAGGTCTATGTAGTTTGGGTCTAAACCAAGGTCTCTAGTTTATACCGGACTTTATTACAAAAACAAATTCAAGTATGATCTTCCAAAACCCGAGTCTAAAGAAAATCATTCATTCATTCGTTCGTATTTAACGGCTTTGGCACCCTAGTTTTAGCCAATTTTATTAGTAAACCAATAATTGTTCCATTTCACGCAGCTTCGTTTGTAACCGACTTCATAACTATAGTGAAAATAAAACTACAAAGTTGATAAAAAACATTTATTTTATAAGATAAATTTAATTTTAAAGTATATATAAGAAGAAATGTAAGTATGAAAGAAAATATTCGTACTTACATTTCTTCTTATATATACTAGAAAATATAATAATTCATTTCACGTGGTAAAAATTGCTTGTTTGAACGTAAATTAAGTACCTATTCAACATTTGCCGCCCTTTTGACACCAAAGCATTTAACTAAACAAAATTATTTCGTTTTCTTTGAATTTTACAATGGTATCTTTAATAAACTTATATAAAAATGCAAAATAATAAGAGGTCCTATAATTGGTGCTAAGAAGACAAAGTATGTACTTACCTAGTTTATATTTTAATAAAGAACTTTTGAAAATTAAAATGTTAACTGTGCATAATTCTAAGTTCAATAACCATTATTAAGCCGTAAGTCCGTGAAATATCGAGAAAATAAACTAATAGCAAGAATAATAAAAACCGAACAACCGCAAACACAAATCACGTACGCAAATCACAGACTATCTAGTTAGAGATACGTATGCACAAACTACAAATTGTCAGCTTTCAAAAATGATAATTTCGTTTTGAAACCAGACTCGGTTCTTTGGGTAAACCGTGTCTTGTAATATCAATTTCATTAAAATCTGAGTTAAACCCGAGTTTTCGTTTAGATGAGGCCTAAACCAGGTCATGGAATAAATAACACGGTAAGTGATGAGGGTGAACGTTTTGTTGCGTGAAACTATCGAACTCGTGGATTCAATTGATTCATACCTTCCGATTCAATTCGAACTAAAAATTATTATTTCGATAAATGATTGCAAGCCGTTTACCTAAAACAAGACAATATATGTATCATATAGTTTTGTTTTGGGTAAATAGTACTTAATATCTCCATAATTTTACTTCACAGCTATTTGGTACATTTACCTTCTTTTTTACTTGGTACTGTACCTTCCAACAGTGATCGTACGGGTACACTGTATTCGTTAACACAGATATTGTAATATAATTGCGTTAACATAACACTTATTGAACAAGTTATTCGCTAATATGCGCGCACAGGAACCGCGGCTTCATACAAGGACGCGCTTTCACCGGCCTTTCTATTCGGCGCGCGCGCTTCGATTTTGAGGTCTACCGCGGCGAATGAGGTGACCCGTTGACCATTGTTTTTTAATCACTCAATTAATATCGTCATTATATGGAGCGTATACGATACTGTGGTGTCTGGTCTTCCAAATCGGAAGAAGGAAACCTGGAATCAATCTTGTTATGTACCAACGTGTTTTTTTGTTTTTCATATTTCATATATATATTTATCTGAGGCTCCGAAATCAAAGACAGTGAGGTAACCTGCATACACTTACGAATAAAATCAAAGGCAAGGTATGTAATACGATCAATTTGGACCAGCGTGGTCAACCTAATAGATCCAACATCGGATAGCCTCGTGCAAATTGATGGACATAGACAGAAGCTCTGATAATTCAGTACTAGATAAAGATCACCCCAAGTGCACGGCGCTATGCAAAATCTCTGGCGATCCAGCTTTTAACCTGTAACCTTTCTAAGACGGTTTTCTAACTTACTAGTTAGAAAACCGTCCGTACTCCGTACCGGAGGGAGATTCTTTGCCAGAGTCATTTGCTTAGGTATCTTCGTCTCACTAGTTTTTGCCTTAAATAAACAGCAAATTTTTATGCTAACACATTAATATATTCCAGCTCCTAGAGTGAAGGACAATATCATGACCCAACCTTCATACAGCTGCGAGGAAATTCAAGAGTTGTGATAAGTTTTCGACAAAATCTTCACTTCCGATGAATACGCAAAATATTATTTCACTGGCCTTGAAATATTCTGTATATCTACTTGGTTAATACCGTTCAAAGTACGTCAGACGAAATCTGGTTCTAGTCGAGATAAGAGCTTTGAAATTAAATAACATCCTTGTCTGTCCCATCCCATCGTATTCGTCAAACCTACTTCAATAAACTGATCGCTGAAGATAACCTTTGCATCCATACGAGTGCGTTGTTTTGTTCCGATGTTTTAACCTTTTGTGACCCAAGCAACTTTCAACAATACAATTATTACATCTTACTACACTTGAAAGGTTGCTAAATACAGTGATCTGCGTTTTTAGAAGAAACTCTTAGATTCCTAGTTTTTTGATTTCCTTTAATATTTTCAACTAAATATCCTCCCGAGGGAGTCTAGCTTACATTAAGTTATGGCATATGTTAATCGCACTGATCCAGCGTGGTTCACTGATGTCTAGTCCAACATATTTAGGGTAGGCTCGTGACCTGATCAGTGGGGTAAAAGAACTGTAATTATAGGCTGTACGAAGTTGGGGCACCTGTGTAAATTAAATGTTTTTTTTTTTACATACCATTGATTACTCATAAAAATACTGTGTGAATTGTAAAAATATAACGATAAGTAAGTAAAGCGCAATACACACTGAGCCCGGCGACACAACCCGGCGGGTTGTATGAAAAGAATCATGTCGGCAACATGCGCCTGCGCTTGTTACCCGCCGAAATGTTGGCGGCTTGGGTACGCCTGCGCTCAGTTGCCCGGCGACGCTCGAGCTGTAGTGACGTGCTTGTATTTTTTTTACGACATCAAAGAGGTATTGTGGAATCAAAAACACCCAGATCATAAAAGTCGACCAAAGCGTTACGACTCATTGAATGAAATAGCAAACCATTTTAATACAAATGTAACAGAAAAAGAAAGAAAAATTAAAAACTTGTCAAGTCAGTATTATAGAGAGAAAAAAAAGTTCTCATCTCAAGCCGCCAACTAGACCGCCGACAAAAAGTTGCCTCAATGCGTAGGATTGCGCTTAAGAACAGATCTACCATCTGTGCAGATGAAGTCGCGGGCACCAGCTAGTATCTTTATAAAAAGTAGCCTATGTTTTATTCTGATGTGGAGGAGACTGAATATTACTGAATATTACTGTAAAATTTCAATAAAATCCATTGAGTATAATTTACGTAAAATTGTATCAAAACCTACAAACTTTCACATTTACAATATTAGTCGGGTAAGTTCTGTTTTCTATATTTTTAGAAGGTGTATATAATACTTTATTGTACAATAAAAAAATAAAAATTGTAGTTAATCATAGTGTACAAGGGCGGACTTATCTCTAAAAGCGATCTCTTCCAGCCAACCCAAATAGTGGTGCAAGACGTTAAAATTGCAGGGGTAATTAAGGTGCTGGATGCTAGAGGCAGTACCGACCGGTGTGATGGTCCTTAAAGGAGACCTATATACAGCAATGAGCGTCTATTGGCTGAAATTATGATGATAATGTATTTGGTTAAATCTTTTTTCTTGTACGCTAGAGACGCGCAATGTAGATTAATCAAACAATGCGATCTTTACAAAGCCCACGCAGAAGTATTCACATCGAATCCCGCAACTAATTCTCCACATGATGTTTATAAAGTCATCAAACGATGTAATGGTGACTTACCATCACTATTTTCGTTAGTAGCAAACTACTTTCGAACTTAGTATGTTGGGGAGCAATTCTGGAGAAATTCTGTTTTTTTTACAAGCTTTTATTTAGTTTCACCTGTCCCGTTGTCTGTCGTTCTGTAATCAAATCTTGCAACTTAAATTTGATCCACTTCCCGGTTTCCGATTGAGCTGAAATTTGGTATACACGTTTATTGGATGACAATGCATGATTAACTGTGTGACGTCATTCTAAATCCAACATGGCGGCGTATCCAATATGGCGGACCAATTATTTTTAATGCACTCCTACAATATGGGTATCAAATAAAAAGGGTTGCCAAGAATAACTAGAAAAAAATAATGTTACGTCACTCTTAATCCAATACGGCGGAACACCAAAAATGGCGGCTAATTTTCTTTTATTCGTTCCTACAATATGGATATCAAATGAAAGGGCTTGTTCTCAGCAAGCCTGTAGAGGTACTAAAAAGTTAAAAATAAAATTAAAGAAAAAAAACCTTTTTAAAAACAAGCTTTTTCTCTACTACTGTTGAAAATCTCTGTAACAATTCCATAAACCATTTTGATAATGCTTTATCAATACGATAGTTATATAGAATACAGGTACCCTTTCAATTGACAGCTGTCTTGCTGTCAATTGAAACTGACGGGTAGTGCAAAATTTGATAGCGGCGGAGACATAATCTTTACTTATTTACTAAATCTTTACCTATGTAATTGGATGTTGCTTTATTCGTTCATTTTGCATTACAACTTGCTTTTTTAATTAATTATATTAGAAACTTCTTCTTGTTGCAATATGCTTATAAATTACTGTGCAATTTTAGACTACCATAAACACATAATATGTTAAAAAAAAAACAATTTCTAACAAGAACTTCTAATTTTACCGGATTCTAATAATTATTGTATTTATCAGACTAGGTATGTATGTGGCAGTCTAGCACCGAACACGTATTCAAATTATGATGATTCTTATGTCTATTAATTCATCTGAATCATGTGAGTGTCTCTGTCGGCTAGTAGTGAAAAAACAATTAAAGACCCAGTTATGAAAATAAATAACATAAATTTTAACCAAAAAGAAAAATAACAAGTCCAATTAGCCTTTATTAATAAATTCTAACGCGAACAATACAAATCAACTGCCATTGATTTGCGAATTGAAAACGATACAAAAATATATACTTTAACATTAATAATATTTCGTGACAAATAGGGTATTACGCACTATGAAAAATAAAATCTAAATTTATGTTTTTATAGTTCATTTATGAAAAAAGAAACGAAAAATATTAATTTCTATTCATAAAACTGCAAAATAAATTAAATATTTCAATTTGAAAATACAAGTTTTTTTATCTGTGCTTCGAATGTCAAAAACGCTGTACGCCATGTTTGCATTCGCTGTGACGTCACTGGACTTGTAAATAAACAACCTCGGTTTTTGTTGTACATGTCTACTGTGTAATTTATTAGATTAACGAAGTTTCTCAGTTATTACTATCACGTTTCTTGATATTCTGCACCTATACTATATACATTGACCATGGAAGACGGCTTTGTAAAAGCAGAAAGTACTAATCTTCCACGAATAAATACATTGATGGTGGCGAAATTCTTCGCTTGCAATCCCGACTTCTGTTCTGCGGAATTAAGAAATGTCAAAACATCTATGTAAGTATTAATATACCTACTACAAACTTTCCTTTAATAACAACAAAACTTTACGATTATGCTTTATTTTGCGATCATAAGTATTATAACCTAAAATTTTCTTTCAGAAAAATATAACCTATAAAATATTAGTTTTGTAATGACAAGAATTTATTTTCACATGTTTATATGAGCTATTAAACTGCATACTTACATCGAAATGATCCTCACAAAAATAGTATTTCGTTTTTGTGGACAATGACTTTGGATCTCTTCGTGCTAATTTCAACCACGTATTTCTCATTTTTAAATCTGTTGGCACTTGTATCCATAACTTTTCCGGTGTTTTAACACTTGTATTCTTACATTCAGACACAAGACACCAATGATAAGGACTATAGCCACTAGAACTCATTATTTATTTCGAAAATATGTTTATTTCTTTCAGCGAAGCGTAATGTTTACAATGCCCGTGACGTCACAGACATGGCGGCCTGAGAATTGGCGTTTTCGCGCCCAAATTTGAATTGTAAAATTAAAACACGTTTTTATGAAATAATTGGAATAAAAAAAATGTTTTTATATTTTTTGTGGTATTTTATCAATAACAGATTAAATTAAAACACTTTTTGAATTAGACTGTAATACCCTATTATAATTTTGACTCATGTTAGAGGAAAAGCGAAGCAAAGGCACAATTTCTTTTCTAATATTCCAACATTTTTTTTATTGTATTGTTGTCAATCTCTATCTGATTATTCACAAAAATTAAGCCATGCATTTCACATTACGTCTAAAGTGAACACGTTACAACATTATGGTGTTATTAAAAGACGCACAAACAAGCAGTCATTGCCTAATTTTTGTCGCTGGATAATATTTTAATACCAAGAAAACGGAGAACAAACTAATTTTATTTTTCTAATTTTCATTAAAATAGTCAATGCCGATAAATTTTTCTCACACTCGAAGTGAAAATTACAGTTGTGACATTGATACTAAAAATCGAATATATCCCTCACTGTCAAAATAGTCAACACATCTCATATATTAACTCTTAATCCCTTGTAATAACCGCAAAATAAATTTCCAAAATAACTATCAAGGGGTGATTAGGGATCGATACTGATGCCAAAAAATGCAATCAGTAAAATATTTGTCTGTCTGTTTGTATAACCGTTATAGAAACAAAACTACTAGACGGATTTTAACGAAACTTGGTACAATAATTTTTCATACTTCTGAACTGGTTATAGTATACTATTCATTATGCTACAATCAATAGGAGTAGAGCAGTGAAGGGAAATGTTGGAAAAACGAGAGAAGTTACTCCATTTTTTAAGCTTCCGTCGCGTGTGTAACCTAAACGGTTAAAGCTACACAGAAATCATGTATGACGGAAATGTTCTACTTTAAATTATATAAAAAATATCTCACGACAGCATAAGTCTATCTTTTATGGTTGACTCACAATAACACGTGTAACCCCCGATAGCTTAGCAGTTCGAAGCTTCCTGATTATATTTGTCTAGCCTATATAACACTCTCAGTCATTAAAAATGCTACCTAAAATTATGATTCCAAGCGGACAAAGTCGTGGGCACAGCTAGTACACAAATAAACAGCAATCATTCGAAATTGACGTAAAATCAGAATTATATCTGAGAGTTGCCCCCTGACCTGTGTGAGCGCACATCATTATTGTCTATGCACACACAAGAACATTATCATTTGGACCACGCGAGCAAACACAATGGCCAAAGAAATTGATGGCGATTGCGTTTTTATCACGCTGTTAGCTCAATGTACTTGATAATTTAGCTTGAATGGATCGTGTGTGAAAAATGATCTTGTAAATTATGACAACAGGTCATTTGTACGCATTTACGTTTTAATTTTAAGAATTGCTATGAATGGACCGTTTTCACTTTGGTGATACTATTACGATAGCAATAGCGATTGAAAATATTAATTTAATAATTAATTCTCATTTAAAAATAAATAAATAAATAAATCTTACATTTACACCAATTAGAGCCCAAAGTAAGCTCTATAAAGCTTGTATTACGAGAGCTAGGGTAACGGATATACATACATAATACATTCTTACTAATATTATAAATCGGAAAGTGAGTTTGTTTGTTTGTTTGTTTCGCTTTCACGCCGTAACTACTGAACCGATTGCTTTGAAATTTTGCAGACGTGAAGATAAAAGTCTGGATAAAATAACAGGGTACTTTTTATCCCGGAAAAATCGACAGATTCCACGGGATGCGCAATAAAGGCTTCGCTCAAAATCTACTGCACAGATTTTCATGCGATTTTCATCAATAGATAGAGTTATTCTTGAGCAAGGTTTTGCTGTATTTCTTATCTCGGAAAAACGGATAGTCCCAAGGGAAGCGCGATAAAACCTTCGCGCCATAAGCCGACTTCCGCGCATATGTAGTCATGGGCAAAAGCTATGACCCTTAACCCTCTATAGACCCAATCCCGAAATCCACGCGGGCGAAGCCGCGGGCAGAAAGCTAGTATATAAATATTTTTGATAGAAATATATATTAACAACCATGACTAAAATACAAATGCTCGCATTCATCACACAAGCATCGGCCCCACCAGGACTCGAACCCGGGACCTCAGAATTGGCGAAACCTTGAACCCAGTGTAACTAACCACTCGACTATAAAGCTTGTCGAAATGAAAGAAGAAATAACTGTAATTTTTTTACAATATTCTATTTGAAAGTTATTTAAAGTTGAATGGTATTTATAGCAGTCTCATTAAAAATTTATAAGTGTGTTTATATTTTATACGAATCGTTTATACACGTTTATATACGTTTTTTTGTATATCTGGATTGTCCATATTGTACGAGTATGTAGTACTTTTATTTAATAACTAGCGGCTCGTCCCGGCTTCGCACGGGTAGACATTACTCTTCGCAGCGTATGCGATGAATAATTTTTTTACACCTTCGGTTGGTTTTAATAAGAATTTCTAAAGGTTTCTATAGTAATCTAGTACTATATATAGCATATGTTACTCAGTGATAATGTAGCTTTCAAATAAAAAAAGAATTATTAAAATCGGTCCAGTACTTTTTGAGTTTATTCGTTACATATAAAAATACAAATCTTTCCTCTTTATAATATTAGTGTAAATAAAGAAAGCATTGCAATACCCTTGAAGGGCATAACAGGTATCTCTCTCTCATCGTAAGCTCCACGGCCATTCTCTATAGCTATGGGAATCCTCCAATTTCGCGCTAATTCTTAGCCAGGAATGTAGACGATAAATCGTCTTCCGCCACGGTTTTACACAGTCACCCCCGGACCTAGGCGAACTGTCACTCATTTTCCCACAAGCGGGGGCGCATCGGGTACTCAAATGCGGTAGAATTAGTACAGCTCTACCGCAGACTGCCTTACTGCGTAGAAACGGACTCCCTTTGGGCATAACAGGTATCTAAAATATATTATTATTACTACCTAATGATATAATTAATAATGCAATAAATAAATTGAATTGAATCATTAATGTTAATTACATACAAGAGTTATGTTCATGCGTATATAAACATACTGTTTCTTATTTGCATCGTTATTAGTAGACAAACTTTCATAACAAAGAACCACAGACGGTATTGTTTTAAGATACTTCGCTGCATCATCTTCCGCTTATATAATATCCTATCCCATACTTAATGTTTGTATTACATGTGTTTTTTTTATGATAACATGATACACAGTTACCTATCTAATTATGAATTTTATTGTTTCTCGATTGGAAATCGAATACCATATCATATAGGTACGTGTAACAAGAGATTTATTAAGAAACTAGCGACCGCGGCGTGCAATGCTGATATTTAAATACGCTACAGAAAAACTGTGAACGTTGCTTAGTCTATACTAATATTATAAAGAAGAAAGATTTGTTTGTTTGTTTGTTTGTAATGAATAGGCTCCCAAACTACTGGACCGATATCAAAAATTCTTTCACCTTTGGAAAGCTACATTATCCCCGAGTAACATAGGCTATTTTTTATCCCGGAAAAAACGACAGATCCCACGGGATGCGCAATAAAGGCTTCGCTCAAAAACTACTGCACAGATTTTCATGCGGCTTTCATCAATAGATAGAGTGATTCTTGAGCAAGGTTTTGCGGTATTTTCTCGGAAAAACGGATAGTCCCATGGAAAGCGCGATAAAACGTTCGCGCCATAAACCGATTTCCGCGCATATGTAGCCGTGGGCAAAAGCTATGACCCTTAACCCTCTATAGACCCAATGCCGAAATCCACGCAGGCGAAGCCGCGGGCAGAAAGCTAGTACATTATATTCATAAATCTTGTAGGATTCAGCCTGCGTTTGCAATGTAAACGTTAAAAATGTTATTATTTACATCACATAAGAAACCTCAAAAATAACAGTATTTCTCCACTATTTAATGGATGTTGTTATACATATAAATCTTCATCTTCCATCACTCTATCTATTAAGAAATCCGCATCGAAATCTGTTGCGTAGTTTTAAAGATTTAAGCATACATTACTGCTGTGATAGTATTAAAACAATTATATATTGTACTTGTGTGCGTGCACGTATGTGTGTGTGTGTGTTATTATACTTGTATACGCAAATACGCTTGCTTATGGGCGCGCAAAATGATTTGAGTCACTATAAGACCTTTGTAATTTCCTGCTAAGAAACCCTCGGGTGGTAGCAGTCACTGAGCTACGACCCTTTTGCACTTCTGCAGTGCACACAATTTAGTTTGTTTTGTGTAATTGTTAAGTTTGTATAATTTTAAATCCTTTGTATTTGTGTGTGATGAAGTCAAGTGTAAATAAAGTTTTATCTATCTATCTATCTGTCTATCATTGGAATATAGGGAAAGAGAAAGCGAATACTAGCTTTTTTTTTTTTTTTTTTTTGTTATCGCTGAGGAAAATGCATTGAATTGCATACCCTGCACCCCGGGAAAAGCGCAGAATTATGTGGGGCTCTCCTCCCCAGATGGGGGAGGCCTACCCACTAAAAACCTCAGCGATGCCCCTCCACTGACGCCTGCCGCGAGCGCTCGATCGACGACGCATCCGACATCGCCGCCAGACGCGCCGAGGAGAACTGCCCGCGGCGTGACAGGGCCATGGGAACCCGTGAGGACACTACCACGGCCCCATCGGCGTCGGCTCACCAGAGGTGAGCCACTCGCTCGCCTCCCCGGTGGACCGGGGAGGCCGTCAATCCCCCGGGGCATCCGGGGGATCGCCGACTGACAGCAACCGGTGCAATGCAGGGTGGGCCTTCCCGGTGGCCGGCCCCGCTGGTCGCCGTCAGGAGGGAGGACGTCCCCTACGCCCACAGCAACATGCCAGGGCGTCAGGGTCGTCCTCCGTGGTGGCAGAGGGGGCTGTTAGGATTACATTTCCATCGCAGCCCCCCCGCGCTGTTGCGCCGCCGGTGTGGGGGCCGCCCTCTTTTGGGGGGCGGCCGCTCTGCCCTTCGTCCGGGCGGGGTTGCACCTACGTCCGCCCATGACGTGGTTGCACGGCCGTTTACCGGCCGCGCAAACCACACAATGTGGCTCCGATGTGCATTCGGAGCGCATGTGGCCCTCCTGGCCACACCGACGGCAGAGGCTGCTCCGGTCGATCTCGGAGGGGCACCTCTGGCCTACGTGGCCCGTGCCAAGGCACCGGTAGCACCGCAATGGGCGGGCCTCCAGTACCCTGACCAGGGCCGAACTCCAGCCTACGAGGAGCCTCCCCTCCGAGATCGCCCGGGCCGCAGCGACTGGACACCGCACAAAAACGGTGCCCAGATCACCCGGACCAGACCGAATTACTCCTATTGAGATCTGGCCCGCGCCACAGCCACCCTTTGCGGCTATGACGCCGGCCAGCTCGGACTCCGTCACAGACTCGTCCAGCCCCGAGATGCGCACCTCCACGCACTTCGTGGGCCGGACGATCTTTGCGTCCTCTCCTACCATTTCCTCCAATTTTGAGGCCAGTCTGTCGGCCTTCTCCGCCGCCTCGGCGCCGGGGATCTCTAGTAACCTGGCGCCGGTAAGGGTCTGGCGCAGACTCAACTTCTCTATCCCAAGGCTCGCGAGGTCGATGGATCTGCGAGCCTTGAGAAGCACATCTGAATATGTGGTCCCCTTCTCGACGGCCGCGGGGCGCAGTGATATAATCACCGCGGCCGTTTTGGGGGGGACCAGTTTGGGCGGCGCTGCAGCCGGCTTCGCCTTAGGGGCTGGGCCGGCTGGGGGGCGCTTAACCGGAGCGCGCGGGGTAGCCTTCGCCGCTGCAGCGAAACTTCGCGGTGCGGCGGGCTTAGCGGGCTCCGGCTCGACGGGAGGGGCTTTCTGGGCCCCTCTGCGCTTATTGCGGCGCTTCTTCCGCCCGCCTTCCACCTGCGTCCACTCGGCCTCGACCGGGAGATTCCTGGGCGCCGGAGTCGGCGCCGGGGCCTCTCGGGAGGCGGAGGGAGTTGCTGGTGGGGCAGGCGTCCCCTTCTTCGTCGGCCGACCACCTATGACCTTGGCGGGAATCGCCGAGGTGACCGGCCGGTCAGACGGGGCGCTTTGAGGCGCCCTTTTGTCCGCCGCAAGTGGCGGACGGAGTTGCGGGGCAGGCAGAAGCCTGCCCTCGATTCCTTCTAGGCGGGCGTTGATAAGCCCGCCCATTTGGAGCATAGCCTCCCGAAGCCACTCCTCCTTCGCTCCGGGGGGCGGAAACGCCGCTGTCGTCACCGCTGGAGACGGCGCAGCAGGCGGTGCCGCCGTCTTGAGGGCCCTCAGCTCGTAGGTGAGCTCGCCTACGTCCTTCCGCAGCTGCTCCAACTCCCGCCTGAGGGCCTCGTTCTCCGCTTTTAGTTTCCGTGAATCATCGGGGATGTGCTTCTGGGCGACCTCCCTGAAGCAGTCCCCGATGGACGCCGCCGCATTTTTCAGCGCCTTGATGTAAGGCCCGCTGAGGTGTGAGGACTTTCTCGCCACGTCAAGGATGACTTGGCAATCAGCCCCCACCACCTCCTCGAGCTCCAGCGCTGACCTCTCCGTGGTAGTCGTTCCGGCGGAGACCCTGGCTTCGTAAAAGCGAGACCGGGTCTCATACGCCCTCTTCTCCGCTTCGGCCACCTCTCTGTCGAGGCGGACCTGTTCCTCCAAGCGTTGGGCCGCTGCCAGCTCCCGCTTGGCCTGCGCCAACCCGACGTATTCGCCGGTCGTCGGCGGGCGGCCGCGTCCGCGGTTGCGTCCCTGCGACGAGTCTCGCGAGATGTTGGTTGCGGTTGACCCGTCGCTGTCTTCATCTCCAGGGCCGGAAGCACTTTTCTTCTTTTTGCGCTGACTCTTCCGGCCCTTTTTAATAGAGGCGTCGTCAGCGAGCGACGTCTCTTCACCTGCCACCACGTTCGACTCGGTGAACGAGATCATCGATCTCACCGAGTCGCTGGAAGACCCAGACTCCTCCAGTCTTCGTTTCTGCCCCGCTTGGTCAGCAGGGCAAGATGTTGGTTCCTCCGTGTTGGCTGCAGACCTAGCCCTCGACCTCACTATAATGGAGGCAGACCTAGATCTGCAGACAAACTCCCTCGAGCTCCTCGATTCGCTCCTCTCCCGGAGACCACTCCGTCCACGTTCCTTCTCCTCAGTTTTTGTGTTTAAATTCGGAATACTCATTTTGGTCCCACGAATATGGGGGAAATGAAAGTCCGCCCGGGCGGTGCCCCCTGCACCCGGGTAAGCCTATATACTGTGAGGGTCGGCCGGTACTCACAGGTTTTTAGCAACTTCGCTGTTGGGTTTTAGTGGGTTTTCCTTCCCGCGGGCCAGCCAATTAAGGCAAGCCCCCCGGCCAGCAAACTGCGCGACGTACCCCCCGGAGCCACCGGTGGGTGGTTGAGGCACAGATGCTGGTAACGGTATCACCGAGGCGGGTGGCGAGTCCGCCCCTACGCCGTGGATGTCCGACATTTCTGCCGAACAACCACCGACGTCGGCCCACAATGGCCCCCTCCAAGGTAATTTTTTATAGAGGTTTTCTTCCTCGCAGCCCTCGCCCCGAAGGGCGACAGCCCTCACAGCCCTGCACTACGTACAGGGCCACGAGCTTCCATGGGGCAAACGGACCCTCCTCGAGATGAGGAGGGATAGCTGCCCCACCAGGGTAATTTTTTAGAGAGGTTTTCTTCCTCGCAGCCTCCGCCCCGAAGGGCGATGACCCTCACAGCCCTGCAACTACGTACAGGGCTACGAGCTTCCCACCCCAGCCAGTTTCTGTCCGCGCCGGCCGTAGCCGATACCCCCCATATCTGGGGAGCGTTCCCCTATCCGCAACCTGGGGACGCGTCCGATGGCAGATCTGGCAACTGCGCACGGAAGCGAATACTAGCTGACCCGACAGACGTTGTCCTGTCTAATTTCTCAAATGTCATGTTGTCTCACTGTATGTGAAAAAAGATTATCCCGCTTTTCTGTTGAATTTTTTCCTGAATTTTCTTTGCTATAAGTAAACCGCACGGAGCCAGAGACCTTTCCAACGAATGCAAAACTGTGGAAATCAGTTCGTGCGTTCTGGAGTTATAGCGTCAGGAAGGAAAACCCGACTTATTTTTATATAGTAGATAAAATAAAACAAAGTCGCGATAAGAAAAGTAGGTAGGTAGGTAGTAGGTAGTAATTACGGATGAGAAACATTGATAGCTGTGTTCGCAGCACTAATCTTCTTATAGATAAAATACGATAATTTATTAGTCAGCTCTTACGACATTCAGAGGAGAGGGAGAAGCACAATGTGTTCTTTAAATTTACAACCACACGAGAATCTGTCTCTATTCATTTCGTTGAAAAATAAAGCTTGCATTAATTACCACAAAGGTTGGTTTATTTATATAACTACTAAACTATTACTAAAATTAAATGTTCCATTAACTTAATATTAATTTACAATTTTAACAATACTAATCATATGTTTGTTAATTCATTTGCCTAGCAAATGACAAGAACAGGATGGTTCAAGATCTATTTTATTTATCTCGTTAAGATACGGAGCACGGGCTCCGTACAGAGAAAAATAAGTTGCCACTGTTTTCTTAATATAATTCTAATGGTTCGTCGATATATATAATTACTTGTATATTATTCTCCGTATTGTATGAAAGAGAACTAATACAAATGATCTTGCCAAGTGTTTTGTTTTGTTTCTTTCAAATTCTGGCACAGTACAGTAACTTATGTCTTTATAATTAGGTTAAATTATTTTGACTGAGATTTTACTAATTTGCCTAATCACTGGATTCTGCTTTGATATATTATAGGCCTTAATATAATTGTTCTAGCAATCAAATCGCCTCTAACAAACTTATTAATTGTATCGACTAGGAATAATTGTAGTCCGTCCGGCGATACGACATCGGATAGCAAAAAATGTGAAAAACAATAACACTCTATGATATAATAGCTCGGTGTTACTTGTTCACTTCATATCTTTAATGATCTTATTAGTTTATGCAACAAGCGGATCAACACAATTCTGTTATTTTAAACCGCTGTAAATAATACATTTCGAAAATGGTTTAGAAGTTATAACGGTGGACAGACAATTTCGTAACACTATATAGCAAAGTCTCACAATCTTCAGTTATTAATGTAAGCTAAATGTATTACATCTTAGCTATTTTATCCGTCAAAGTATTTTGGAGTTTGTGCCGTTGCTTTAAAGGTTAAAGTGGTAGCACGAGAGGCCGGTTACCTAAGCTGATGAGAAGGCATCCTTTCACTGACTGACCTCGCAAGGTTGGAGTCCTGAGTCTTCGTAATGACTAACTTAAAGTAAATATTGGCTACTGGTCGCGATTCAAATTTGGTTATTCACTAGCCTCTGCTTTGACTTTGTCTGGATTAATTAAATCTTGTAGAATAGATCTTGTCTCTTGAACAAACAGTATCGATGTCAAAGAAATGTTACTGAAGGCAAGTTTGTCTGCTACTATCGGTAAAAAGGATTTTTTTCTCAAAAGATTATCAGTTTAATCAGTTTATGACCTATGACTTTAGAAATTAAATAATTAAGCCTTTGTTAAGTCCAATAATTGTTCGCATTCCACATGCTCGTACTAATTACAGAACCAATAGTTATTTACTTAGGTCCTTTAAGCTATTTAACGATTTGAATCATAAATGTATAATGGATAATCGATTTGATTTATTTCATGGCACAACTAAATATGTTAAACGTTTATTAACTGAAATGCGGGAAGTAATCGAATAAATTATTGTTGTTAAATTAAGAAATTTTTAAAATTTATATGTGGAAGCTTGTAATTAGCCTATAAATGTTACTTCTATTGTTTTATATTGTAAATGTAGCTGTAAGCTTTCCTAATAAAATAAATAAAATAAATAAAATAAATGCTTGGATCATAAAGAGACTCGATTAGCAAGCATCAGATACCGAGAAATGCAGCGTTACTAAGTTTACCAATAATATACACTGTCTGGTTTACTTCGTCCCCTTCCATCCAAGCCGTAGGCTAAGGCTCAGGCTGAGTTTAGTCGGTAGGTCATTTAGTCGTGCCGTCTCGATCCGTTTGGAGTCCGACATAGTCACTGTGGCAGACAAGACAAAGATTAGGTTTGGTGCTGTCGAGTGTTTTTGATATTTTAGTTATCATCGTTCAGCGTGATAGATCAAACGTATGAACAGAGAAACTTGCACATACATTGAGCGTTTATTTCAAAAAATTCGCGTTGTTTTTTTATTAATCATCCAAACGTAGACGTAGAATGCAAACTTTGAGACGATAAAAACCTGTCTGAAGTGACGATTTGTCAAAGAATTGTGTACGAAATTTTCATAATGTTGGTTATGCAGAGCTATTTGTTCCAAGCAAGCTTTCAAACTGCCAAGAATCTGTGATTAATAGTGATTATTATAGATGCTACAAAATACTAGCGCTTATGTCATTTTTCACGCTTTAATACATGCAATAATAGCTGGACACTTGAGATGTTGTTATGTTAAGTGGATAATGGTCTACGTTCGAAAATTTTATATATGTTTTCTATTGAAGTTCAATTAGATTTATTCAACTTCGACCTCTTGAAACTGTAAAATATTCTCTTATTTAATCTGCTATTGATGAATTATATTCCACGGCACTACCCATCTACTAAGGACAAGTACCAAATAACTCGGATGAGCCTGCTCCAAAGCTGGTATTTCACTTCGAGATATAATGTAGTATACAGGGACGACAAAATCACCATGGACCACGCCCCTTCCGTGACCGGGGGGCGTCGTCAGTGGAGGAGACCGGGGGAGGTAGTAGCCTCCCCCGAGGAGGGCTCCCCTCTAGGCAGGGGAGCGGAGGCTGGGGGTTCCCGGAGGTGGCTTGCTGTTCCCGGGGGCTCCCTACATGCCTGAGGAAGGCCATCCCTGAGGTTTTTAGTGGGTAGGCCTCCCCCTTCTGGGGAGGAGAGCCCCACATAACCCCGGCTCGCCACAGCCGGGGTATGCAATTTAATGCATTTTCCTCAGGGAAACAAAAAAAAAAAAAAAAAAGGGACGACAAAATAATATTAAGTGTGTATGTGGAAGTGAAGATTCTGTGGAAAACATATTAGTGCTAACAGAACATTTCATTCACAAATAAAATATATGATTATAATCTTAATATCGACAGCCCAATATCGAAACGATATCAGCATACGAGGAGTAGTGCCATTGTGTGTATAGCTATAATACCTCATCATAAATTTAAACTAAATAATTATTTGCTAACTAATTTTCATAAAAATATTAAAAAAAAGTAGATTTAAGATGCGAGTATCGTCATCGATAAAAATGAATAGCTTAACGTCACATCCCTAATCGTGTGGTACTGACAGATGTCAACGTCATACTGGCGACTGTCATTCGCCTGTCCCTATGGACGAAAATTGACAACAACTGGCAACTGTCACACGCACCATGCTACAGCTAACATAGCATTTCTTAGCATTTCTTTTGTGTTAACAGCTGACTAGGTGTGTCATTTGAAAGCTTACGATTTTATTTCGAAGTCGATTAATTCGATAACTAATAGTTTTCCAGATCTTACACAAGCATCTAATATGTACGTCTATCTAATATGTACGAGTAATTTACATGCCCCTTAAATATTATTTCAAAAATCTAAGTACTAAAAGGTCCTATTGACGTTAGCAAATCATAGGTGCGACCGCTCCGCCCCTCAGGAAGAGAAACTATACAGCGCTACTCCAAAAATAAATTGCTATATGGCAGGTGCATATGAACTATATGAATACAGATGAACACCGGGGTATCAGAAACTATGCGTGTGCGGCGACACAGATGGCACCACTAGCAGGGCTTGGTCGTGATGATACTACCATATGTGATCTAGAGTGTATAAGAACATGTCTACACCTGTTCCTGGGTGGAGGTGAGTTATTTCCCTATAAGCTGTCGCCTCTGAGACTATAGTCCCTAAATAAAACGCTAGTGACAAGACGACGACCATCAACTACAAAAGTTACCTTATATAAGAACAAGCTATGAAGTTTATGTCAGGTAAACACATACGTGAAATAGCTACCGGATTCTCTTGTCAGCCTTACAACTTTGTTATCACAAGAAGAATCGCAATATGTACAACGACACGTAGTCAGAAGCTATTTTAATGATGCAGATACCTTGTAAAGATAAGTTTGGAATCGCCTTGATAACATAGATCCACATTATTGTGTAATTATTGTGTATACCAATTAGCTTTAGCCAAATTTCAACAGATTCGAGCCAGTTTTACTTATAAGTAAAAAAAACCTAATCTAATGCATGTCCTCGCGATTTGATTATTATTTCCTCAAAACTGATACCCAAATTGCAAATAAGTTTGTAATTTTTAAAAAATTATCACGGTAATTGTTTAGGGCAGAAAATTACCAATATTTGCCAAATTTCATAATTTTATGTCAATAGGTAAGAAAGTTGTAATAAATTGAAAAAAAAAAAAGGATTACCAAAGAAATCCAACTAATGGATGCGACATCGCCGCTCCTTTTGGGGAAAGCAATATCGGTAATTTATAATATATTTTGTACCAGTGCTTTAAGATATTACTTCCAGTATGTTTAGAGTTTTATAATATTTCCTACAAAAACCTTTAACCGACGCGTGCGCACGTCGATTAGACGGTCATTTCCTAATGAATTTCATATGCGTAAGTAGAATACACGACACAAATAACACGAAGCTCGTATTATTAGTTGGTAATAGTGGCAATGACATGTGGTTAAAACAAATTGTAACAACATATATGTAACTTAAAATTGAAAGTTAACTTTGAGATAACCCTTTACTTAAACCCTGACCGAGTGATGGGTTAAAAGTAACTTTTAGTTTAGTACTAACCACAACCATTAAATTTACCAGTGAGTAATTGAAAAAGGAATTTATTTTAATGACTTTGACCATTTTAAATAGCGTGTTTTGACCATTTTAAACTGCGAATGTGAATTTCTTAATTTGCCGCCAAAGCAGGTAATTGGTTGTATCATCATTTTCAAATACATAAAGGAATTGCTTATCGCTTTAACTCTTTAAAATATAGACTAATATTACAAATGAATAATTTATTTGGCTTGTTCATCATGCAGCAACGAGACGCTTACTTTTTAACATAGGCCTCGACAACGATAGATTGATTGTCGGGAGATGGCCGATCCCGCTCGAAGAAGGCGGCGCCGGGCTCGGTAGCACAGCTGCGGCGCCGCCGCGGGTCGCCGGCGGGCGCGAGGAAATCGCGACTGCTTCGGCGACCCGGGATGGACCACGCCCCTTCCGTGGCCGGGGGGCGTCGTCGGTGGAGGAGACCGGGGGAGGTAGTAAGCCTCCCCCGAGGAGGGCTCCCCTGTGTCGACGGGGGAGCGGAGGCTGGGGGTTCCCGGAAGAAGCTTTCTGTTCCCGGGGCTCCCTACATGCCTGAGGAAGGCCATCCCTGAGGTTTTTAGTGGGTAGGCCTCCCCTTCTGGGGAGGAGAGCCCCACATAACCCGGCTCGCCACAGCCGGGGTATGCAATTTAATGCATTTTCCTCAGGGAACAAAAAAAAAAAAAAAAAAAAAAAAAAAAGGCCTCGACAACGATTATTTTTCACCTCTGGAGAGGAGAGGCTCGAGGCGGTTCGACAGGGAAGGCATACCGACTAAATTCAGTCTGTTCCTTGGCCATCAGGATCCTACTGCTTGAATGGAAGGTTAACCCCAAAGACCTACACACCTAGGTACACTGGAAATTTATATAGAGCGTTTTGGGCCTTCTCCACGCTGCCTAGGTTCGCATTGGTGGGCAGCGCCAGAGCTCATTAATTGTCAAACGTATTTTCTAGACATAAAAAAAAATGAAAAATAAACCATGACCGAACGTAGTCACTCTGTCAATTTTGACGAAAAACACGTAAATAGTACAGAAAATTCAGGCCACCACATTCAGATTACCACGGGATCTTATATCACATACTGAGGCTTTGCCAAACTGCGTACGCTCGAAGATAATAATAAAAACGCAATTGCCGACACGATAATTACATAAACTCTTCACAGTGTATAAAATCTATTTTGACAGGTGTCATTATTATAGTATATCTGTCAAAATTATGACATTTTAACAGATAAACTATCGGGATGACCTGTCAAATCGAATTTGTTACATTGAACCAATGTGACTTTTTATGCCACCTGGAGGAGAAGTACGACATTCTACGAGGGCTGTTCCGAAAGTTTTTAGTTAAATGAAAATGTGCAAGGATATCAATAAATTTTTTCAAAGTATTTCCCACCAACCCCAATACATTTATGCATTCTGTCAAACCAGCTTTCAAAACAAATGAGAAACGCATCTTGCGGATGGTTCAAAACATCAGTCGAAATTCTTCAACGGCCTCGTCTGCTATTTGAAATTTATTTATTAAAAAAAATAATGTTTTGTTGATGGCCAGTGATTTTCAGCAAAGAGGTTAGTATTGAAATATGTCATAAATTAAAAAAGTTCCAACAAAAAAGAGGTCGTAATTACAGTGTATAACTATTATTGGAACAGCCCTCGTATGTTGAATATAATAATATTGTTTCATTTTAATAATAAAGAAATGTTACATATGAATGATTTTGCTATCTCTTTTTTAGTAGCTTTTACCCAAAGAAAGCTTAATTTGAACTTCTGGTTTTTAATACTAGACTAAATAAGAACACGTTTGTCGTTCGTTTTCGAATTTCGATACCGAACAGAAATGTTTGGAAACGATTCTATATTACGTTATCAATCATATATGCTCCAAATTAGCGAATTAAATGTGAAACCTTATAGACCTAGCTCTTTTACTAGTTGCGATTAGGGTGCGTCTAAACACATAGGTATTTTACTGTACTGTGATCTAACAATTGAAATACCCTTAATTTTATGGTAGTACCACAGTGCTACATTGATCGCGGAAGCGATTGGAACGGGGCTTAGTTTAATAAGTTGTGTAATGACTTATTATGTGTATGTATATTTTCTAATATAAATATATCAAATAAACGTTTCGTTTTATATATATTAAAAGCAATCGCTAGCAATTTCATTTCTCACAAACTCATGGCGCACATGTTGTTGTAATCATGTACCGAAATATATTCATTTCAATTACTCACGTGGCCTTAGAAGACCTTTCTAAGTAATTCGGGCGTCGGAATTAATTAATATCATTTGTTAAATAACTGACAAAATTTTAACTACCAACATTCCTATGAAAGCGTATTGCAACATGTAAACTGGCAGGTCAAAGTTCTTAAGTAATTGAAAAGTTAAGAGAAAATATATAAAACTTGTTCAATTACATGTGTATTGTATACTCGCTCAGTGTGTGTATATTAATTTCAAAATTACAATATACGGGACTTACATAATGAATAAAAGTCGATGTATATATTGACCTTTCCCAACTCTTGGGTTTATAATTTACTTAAGTCGAATGCAGAATTGGAAAGTAAGAAAATTGTAAAGGTTGATAAAGTGACGGCAATGGCTTTACTATACGATCCGAGACCCATGACTAATTCATTGGATGAACACTTATCACAATAAAGAGTATAGAGCTAAAACTTTATCATTTTGGACGCGTAAGCTGTTTGTTTCAAATATTGTTAATGCTATCAGTATCTTATTTTTCTTGTACTTTATTTGCCACAGATTAAGGTTCAACATCGAATTCATTTAAACATTCTTACGCAAGTATTTTTATGTTATTTATATCTATTTATCGTGGTGCCTCCATTGCGTTTTACTATAGATAACCTATATCAATATTACGCGACTTTTAAAAACTTTAAGCTTTATATACATACTTATCTTAATGTTTCAAGAAATTAATAACAAATGAATCAGATCATACAAAAACATAGAAACGGAGCGACGAACGACGTCTTCAGTCTCTCGCTATAACTACGTGACTAAATAAAATTACACCAATTGGCCGAATTCGATCAGCACAGGGTAGATGCGCTAGTACAATATCTACGTCTTGTTTGAAAATAACATAGTTGGATATCTCAATTTCAATGAGTCACTCTTCGCGAGGAAGTCGCGACTGCTACGGCGACCCGGGATGGACCACGCCCCTTCCGTGGCCGGGGGGCGTCGTCGGTGGAGAAGACCGGGGGAGGTAGTGTAGCCTCCCCCGAGGAGGGCTCCCCTCTAGGCAGGGGAGCGGAGGCTGGGGGTTCCCGGAAGTGGCTTGATGTTCCCGGGGGCTCCCTACATGCCTGAGGAAGGCCATCCCTGAGGTTTTTAGTGGGTAGGCCTCCCCCTTCTGGGGAGGAGAGCCCCACATAACCCCGGCTCGCCACAGCCGGGGTATGCAATTTAATGCATTTTCCTCAGGGGAACAAAAAAAAAAGGCTTATCAGTGTGGAATTTTCAGCCTTTGTGTTATTTGCAAAAACTGGACAGTTTAAAAAGAATGGTACTTTACAGCAACCAATGCCTGATGCTTTATAAGACTGAAAATTCGCCGCATCTGCAGTACTGCTTACACCTCTTGTTTACTAATATTACAGCCTCAACTGAGACCTTGGAGCATCGAAGAGACTTTATCCTCTGTATGTTCTTTATAGGCTCTTTAACGCAGTGTTCCGAGGAACTGTTTGCAATGGTGCCTTCATCACCTTTTAGCGTCGCCTTTCAACACCCACATCTCTATGGCGGGTCCTGTCTTCAAACACGGGTACTTCTTTAACCGCCCTCATACTGTTCACATCTTTAGACCGGAGCTTTCAATTATCAGCTAGATCCTCTTGACTCCTTGCAAAGGCGTGCTTTCCATGTCAGGAAACCCAATATCACGGCGTCAATAGAGAATTTGGAACAGCATTGGGACTTTAATTCTCTGTGCGTTTTTATAAAAATCTTTAACAGAAAGTGTATTTTAAGAAGCTCAGCGTCTGTTACTTGTAAAAACATGCAACATTTTGAAAACGGTATATGAAACAATAGAGTTTGAGAACCTCTGATAGAGCTGGTAATCCATAAGTGATGGTTCCCCCTTACAATCAGATGGTTAACAATAGATAAAAAAACGAATTACGAAAACCAACATGTGATTGATTCTAATTATTTTGAAGGTTCAATTACATTAAAAACGTTAGAACTATTTTCTCGATCAACATTCCCCTTTCCCATTGCAGCCCAAGGTTGCCGAATAAGTAAGGTTTCTCAAACTAATAAGTAATAACTGAGAACATCTTCCGTTGCATAAGAAGGCGACGCAATCTACCGTCTCTCATTAGCATACTTCGAATGTTATTGGATTGTTTGGTTATTCTAATTAATGTTTATCTTTTTACTGTTTTGTGTTTCGCTTGGGCCTTACTTGGTGGTTATTTTGTAACGCGTTGATTGATCGACAATCGTAATCGGATTGGATACTCCACTATGAAAATCGAATCGTTAAAATAATATTTTCGCATTAAGATAATGATCCAACAAAATAATGAAATGAATACAAAAGTGGTTACTGATTTATTCATAAAATTTGTTCTTCGAAAAAATATGGTGATTTTTATTCATTTCATATCAGGCAACTTATACCCTAAGTCTAAGGTCTAATTTGCTTAATAGCTTACAACTAGTATATATAAATGTGTATGAATAAATGTATGTATACTGTACATAAATTTTGTTAGTATAAATAGATAGTAACGCCTGAACAAGTAAAAAAACCATAATGATTGGACAGTTTCTTTAGGAGCTACGACGCTATTCGCAAATGGGGTTGAAAATACTAGCATGCAATGTGATTCTTGATATAGTGCACATACGAAAAGTGGAGAAATTATACTTAATTTTATCGATAAAAACAAAGGGAAAATGAAATAGATGCCTTGGTTTTGTTATTTTTACCCTTTATCTTTGTTTGTAATCGCTACCTTGTATTGATAAAATAGCTTATAGAGAAGTGATCTAAATGGATACAAATAGCAGAAAAATAATCTTATATATAAAAATGAATCGCAAAATGTGTTGGTAAGCTCATAACTCAACAACGCCTTGGACCAATTTGGCCAATTCTTTTTTGTTAATGTTCGTTGAAGTTCAAGGAGGGTTTTTACAATGAGGAAAATTCGAATTATTTTCGGAAATACCCTAAAAACAGCCCTTTTATTTTCCCATGCAAACGTTTTCTAACTAAAACGTACAGTCGAATTAAGCTTTATTGTTATTGTATAAAGTTCATATCGCAAGCACTCACTGTTGTCTAAGCAATGAAGGTGTGTTCCTAACATCAAAGAGTCAATTTGCGCTTTATTAACGCTACATATAGTTGAAATTCAATCATATCTATCAAAACAGTGTGCGTGCGTGCGTTGGAGCACAGAATACATACATGGAGGATTTAATGTCACGTTCCAAAATTGAATAGCCACAAAATGTAATAGGTCGTTTAGACTTTTTTTACGATTTGGTTGGCTATGCGACATTATCTATAAAATAATTAGGAACAAAAAACTGCCACTGTACAAATCTTTTTGACAGGACGAAGTCTGTCGGGTCCGCTAGTTTCAAATAAAATATTCCTTGAATAACATCAAAATTAAAAAGGTTAGTTTCACGAAAAAGTAAATGAATAATTGTAGGTACCTAAATAATTTTTTTTTTGAGAAAATTTCAAGAATCGCAGAAATTTATATTATAATAGTTTTGTCGATTTTATTACTAAAACTTGTTTTGCATTACGTTTCCTATCTAATGGTAAAACAAATATTTGTTGCTAACTTAATACTAGTGCAGTGGCGATTGTTGTGCTCTTCATTTGTGTGCTTTATCCAGACTCAGACTGCATAAATCCGAAAATAGAGTACGAGTAGAAATGTATAGATCCGAAAGTGTTAAATACATTTTTAGGGTTCCCTGATAGGATAGCACTTTGTTGTCCGTCTGTCCGTCCGTCTGTCAAGACCCTTTTTCTCTGGAACGCGTGGAGGTATGAAGCTGAAATTTATATCAATTACTCAGGTCTACTGTCCCTTGAAGCTGTGAAAAAATCAAACTTCTAAGCCAACGCAATCAAAAGATACAGCCGTTTATGCCGCAAATTTTCGACACTTGCAAGGGAATCAAAACCTACAGGGTGCTTCCCGTGAACTCAGAATCTTGAAATTTGGTACGAAGCAACGTCTTATAGGATAGATAAAGGAAAAATTACGAAAACCATAAATTTTTAGTTACATCACATAATATATTTTTTTTTAATAATTTTAAACTTACTACCCATTTCCTCATAAACGCGTAGAGGTACTAAATTGAAATTCATACCAAATACTCAAGTCTATAATACCTTTAAGCTGTAACAAAATCAAACTTCTATGTCAACGCAATCAAAAGAAACAGCAATTTAAGCTGCATATTTTGAAACTCGCAAGTACTCGCAAGGGAATCAAAACCTAAAGGGTACTGTCGACCTAGAATCTTGAAATTTGGCATGAAGCAACGTTTTATAGCACATATAAAGGAAAAATTCCGAAAACCTTAAATTTTTAGTTACATTACAAAATATATATTTTTTAATAAATATAAACTTATTACTTTTTTCCTCATGAACGCATAGAGCTATCAAGTTGAAATTCACCTTGCAGGTTTGTACGGAACCCTCGGTGCGCGAGTCCGACTCGCACTTGGCCGGTTTTTTTGATATGCGGCGATTATGAGCCACCGATCTACGCGATCGTTCATAATAGCCTATTCCAAGCTTAGTTATATTAATATGCTGTCCAAACGTTATATAGTTAGCCAATGGTGGTCGTGATCATAACATTTTTGTGTCAAAATGCTAATGAATCGCTGCTGAGGGCTCAGATAGTGTGCAACGTAGAATAATTAGATGCTGCTGTGGCTATATACGTGGGCGAATATCATACTGGTTCGCAAATCTGAATGTAAACGCTCCTGGGCTGGAAGTAATATTAATTACAAAATTTTATTCTTACTCTTGATTCATTTTTAATATGGTTTATAGATAGAACTTAGTACCTATCATCACACATTAATAATTTACTCATAAAAATAGTTGGTTTGTATTTGGATGTAACTGATTGCGCTCGAAGTACGCGTTACACTGTATATAGTAGTGTAGTTCAATCGGCCAGGGGGCATTTTTTAACTGATAATGGAGTAACTGAAGTTAATTCATCGCATTAAAATTTTTAAGTTGAAATTTAAGTTGATAAAAAAGCTTTGATTACACCTCAGCAAAACCTTCGGAAACAAATAAAATACGTACCGTTCAGACCTCAATAAACATCCGTGTGTTTTCAAACTATATTTAACCTCTATAGTTCATAGTTAGTTAACATTATGACTTGATGTTTTTGTGTTAGATTACTTCACTGTTTTGAAATAAATGATCTTGCAAAATGATCAATACAGTTAAAATTATTTGATTTCATAATGGACGAGTGAAATGTATATATATTATATGTAGACTATATTAATCATTAATCTACTGCTTCACAGTGAATGGAAGGGGTACATCTAAATTGAAAAATCTAGATTACATTGTTTTTCAATCTTTTTTTACATTATACATTTTTCGAAAAACTATCTAATTTCATAGTAAAACAAGCGTTATTTGGTATCATGTAAGGATATTAGGAAATATTTACATATCAATATATATTATATATATATATATATATATATATATATATATATATATATACATATTGATATAACAAAGCACATAACGATAACATTGCCATATCTTAAATGGTTAAGATATAAAATGAACCTTCAGAATTTCTTACCTGTTTTTCTCGAAAAGGCACTCCTTATTTGTAAATTTTACCTCACCATTGGCTTTACCTCATGGTAGAGCCATGAGGTAGAGAATCATGGTGGATTTGACGTATACCGATCTACAGAAGGCATGTCAGTTTAATATGGAAGAATAGTACTATTACAATCCGCTAGGGGCGCTGTACTTGGTTTTCATATTAGAATTTACGCTTGTACGAATGTAAACTCATGGTAGCTACTCAGGCGTAGAGTTAATTTGTTTGTATGTTATACATACAAAGTTTTTGTTACCTTAAGCTTATATCTATTTTGACATGAATAAGTGCCTATACAAGTCTATGTTGAATTAAGATGGTTTTATTTTTGATATTCATTCATTTAATTGGTTCAATCAAAATTGTCACATCATAATGATCCATACAGGATCACTAGAAGCTGCATTACGTAATATTTTTATATATTAAACTCGATATTGTTCTTTAAAGATTTGACTATAAATTCAAAAGGATAGACTTGGTTTTTAGTCTTTTCATTTCTTGTTCGAGAAAAAATTGCAAGATGATATATAAAAATATTTGAAGAAAGTTTTCAAAAACAAATACATATTTTGTTCTTGACCAGACACAGATTATCGCAACTGGGTAGTGAAGGTTACGTATATATGACATATTTTACAATAAAAACAGTGCTTATTATTTCATATACAGAGTGGAAAGTTTCAATGGGGCAGCCAAGGGAGGTACCTTAATCGTTGCAGCTACAAAAAATTGATCTTAGGAGACTATCCATAATTTTTTTGAAGACAAAGTTCGAAATTTAATAATTAAAATATTTGAATTTGAACTAGGTAGGTAACTAAATTTTTTTGTCAGAAAACTATCGAGTTTACGTAAGTTCCAGTGAAACAAAATTAATTAAGTGTATTTGTATGAGAATAATTTTTTTTGTTACTTTTCTAGTACTGGATCTTAGTTGGCCCCATAGAACTTTTTTTTTTCATCAGCATACCAAACAGGATCGACAGGTATAATTTTTTTTTTTTGAAAAATGGAAATTTTCTTGCTGACCGTACATTTTTTTGAAAATCTGTGAATGGGAATGATTTTTTTTTAATTATGGATAGTCTCCTAATACCAATTTCTTGTAGCTGCAACGATTACGGTATATATAATATAGGGCTGATAATCATGACAGCTCATATACATCCCTAACACGAGGGGCACGACCCTACCCTAAATATCTGATGATGATGACGACCTCCATAGTCGAGTGGATAATACACCGGTTTCAAGGTGTCGCCATCTCTGAGGTCCCGGGTTCGAATCCCGGTGGGGGCAGATGTTTGTGTGATGAATGCGAGCATTTGTACCTTAGTCATGGTTGTTGATATATATTTCAATAAAAATTATTTATATATGTATAATATATGTATGTCTATCCGTTACCCTAGATCCCATTGCACAAGCCTTATAGAGCAACGATTAAGGTATATATAATATAGGGCTGATAATCATGACAGCTCATATACATCCCTAACACGAGGGGCACGACCCTACCCTAAATATCTGATGATGATGACGACCTCCATAGTCGAGTGGATAATACACCGGTTTCAAGGTGTCGCCATCTCTGAGGTCCCGGGTTCGAATCCCGGTGGGGGCAGATGTTTGTGTGATGAATGCGAGCATTTGTACCTTAGTCATGGTTGTTGATATATATTTCAATAAAAATTATTTATATATGTATAATATATGTATGTCTATCCGTTACCCTAGATCCCATTGCACAAGCCTTATAGAGCTTAGTTTGGGCTAGGCTAATTGGTGTAAGTGTAACAAATATTTATTTATTTATTTATCTTAGAACGATTAGGCCTTAGTCAACCACGCTTACATTAATTGGTTGACACATACATATTTAAATTTCTTCGCAGATGTATAAAACTCGCATCACGATATTTGTCAGATAAATATACAATACATGGCAATCCGCTTCGTAGACTGATCCCGAAAATACAGCGCCACGGACGCTCTTCAATAATAATCTAATAGGGTTTGTTTTATTACTTTTGAGTTATAAATTAAAGTCATTTGTATCCAGTAGGTTTTTTAATTTTGTTACTGTGTTCATTGCTGTCAATATTTTAAAATAAATAAATAATAATAAAATAAATATTTGTTACACTTACACCAATTAGCCTAGCCCAAACTAAGCTCAATAAGGCTTGTGCTTTGGGATCTAGGGTAACGGATAGACATACATATATTATACATATATAAATAATTTTTATTGAAATATATATCAACAACCATGACTAAGGTACAAATGCTCGCATTCATCACACAAACATCTGCCCCCACCGGGACTCGAACCCGGGACCTCAGAGATGGCGACACCTTGAAACCGGTGTACTATCCACTCGACTATGGAGGTCGTCAAGTAAAGTAAAACATCACTTTTTTCTAGAACTAAATAAAATATATTTTACCATTGCTCTGCTCGTGGCACAAATCATTAAACGCATAACTTTGTAACTAATCATAGCTATCATCAAATCTTCTCCTTATGTGATGCTACAGTTACATCACACTCGCGATTACTACAGATTTATGTTGCAAACGAAGCTAAACTCAGTTTAATAACAGCGCGCGAAGCCTACGACTGACCTCCGACACTAGTTATGTCAGTAGGGCCGGCTTCAGGGCACTTTAAGGCGTTTCACTCACCGAAAATGTTGACACGATAACCTTTATTATATCTAGTAAAACAATTGTGTCAAAAGCAGCTAGTTTTAAAACTTTAAGCTTATATTATCACGGTAAAACTTTATCTATCTCATACAAGGTCAAAACTTTATCTATCTAATATGAAGGTAAAAATTGATCTATCCAACACCAGGGTAAAATTTTATCTATCTAATGTGAAGGTAAAAATTTATCTATATTATACCAGGGTAAAACTTTATCTATCTTATATGAAGGTAAAAAATTATCTATCTAATACCAGGGTAAAACTTTATCTCTCTAATGTGAAGGTAAAAATTTATCTATATTATACCAGGGTAAAACTTTATCTATCTTATATGAAGGTCAAACATTATCTATCTAATACCAGTGTAAAACTTTATCTCTCTAATGTGAAGGTAAAAATTTATCTATATTATACCAGGGTAAAACTTTATCCATCTTATATGAAGGTAAAAAATTATCTATCTAATACCAGGGTAAAACTTTATCTCTCTAATGTGAAGGTAAAAATTTATCTATATTATACCAGGGTAAAACTTTATCTATCTTATATGAAGGTAAAAAATTATCTATCTAATACCAGGGTAAAACTTTATCTCTCTAATGTGAATGTAAAAATTTATCTATCTAATACCAGGGTAAAACATTGGCGAGATGGCGCTATGTGGGCTCAATAGCACCATCCCTTTCTAACTGAATTCAAACAACGATGAATCAGCATGTTTTTTTCGTTTGACTTTATTTTCAATTATAAACATAATTAGAAAATAAACAATTCAATTACAAACATGAAAAAAATTCATCCCCATTCACAGATTTTCATAAAAATAAGTACGGTTAGCAAGAAAATTTCCATTTTTCCAAAAACTTTTTTTGGTGCTAATCGATCCTGTTTCGTATGCTGATTAAAAAGTTCTATGGGACCAACTGAGGTTTCAGTACTAGAAAAGTTACAAATAAAAAAAACTTTTCTCATACAAATGCAGTCAATTAATTTTGTTTCACTTGGAACTTACGTAACCTCGGTAGTTTTCTGAAAAAAAAAGTTAGTTACCTACCTAGTTCTGATTTTTTTTGAAAATCTATGAATGGGAATTATTTTATTTGTAAAATTATGGATAGTGTCCTAAGACTAATGTCTTAACTGTAACGATTAACCTCCCTTGGCTGCCCCATTGAAACTTTCCACTCTGTATAAGGAATTAAGTCACTTTGCCATTATAATATCAATATTGTATATAATTGCCATAAAATATACTCTGTACTATGTTTAGTATTCACCGCCATACTCACATGGAGTTATGTAAATGTTAATCGTTTTCATACAGGAAAACTAAACTTTCTGGCTGCAAATATCCGAGGAATAAAATGATACCCGATGGGTAACGTGATGCCCGCATGTTTTCACCAATTAATGAAGCGATTTTTATTATCATGTCAAACAAGATACTTAAATTAATGAAAAAAACAATACTTACCTGATTCAGGTATGAAAACTAGCAGAAAAAAGTTATGGACTATTAATACTCGTAATTGCATTAAGTGCAAAGCTCAGTGAAATTGAGAATAAGAATAAAAATAAAAAGCTGCGCCTGCGCATGTAACCCCCTATGTTTGATTTAAATGTAAATTTTGATATGTTGCTTTACATAAATTCGGGAAGAAAAATAGAAGAGAATTAAAACATAGTGGCAACAAGAAATTGAAAATAAAGAGTTTTAATATTCATAATTCGTATTGTTTTAATTTAATATCATCATTTCAGCCAATAGACGCCCACTGTTGGACATAGGCCTCCGCCAAGGATCTCCACGCAGATCGGTCCTGCGCTGCAAGCGTCCAGCGCCTTCCCGCGATCTTCATCAAATCGTCGGTCCTTCACCTTGTGGGAGGCCTTTTTTTTTTTTGTTCCCCTGAGGAAAATGCATTAAATTGCATACCCCGGCTGTGGCGAGCCGGCGGTTATGTGGGGCTCTCTTCCCCAGAAGGGGGAGGCCTACCCACTAAAAACCTCAGGAATGGCCTTCCTCAGGCATGAAGGGAGCCCGCGGGAACTTACCAAGCTACTTCCGGGAACCCCCAGCCTACGCTCCCCCGTCGATACAGGGGAGCCCTCCTTAGGGGTGGCTACACTACCTCCCCCGGTCTCCTCCACCGACGACGTCCCCCGGCCACGGAAGGGGCGTGGTCCATCCCGGGTCGCCGTAGCGGTCGCGACTTCCTCGCGCCCGCCGGCGACCCGCGGCGGCGCCGCAGCTGTGCTACTGAGGCCGGCGCCGCCTCCTTCGAGCGGGATCGGCCATCTCCCGACCCCGCTCGGCGGCCTCCTTCTGGAGCATTACTGCTTCACAGAAGGAGGCCACAGCCCTCCAACCTCCCTCGTCCGCCAGCATTGCCGCAATCAATGCCGGCGGAGACAGATCTCGCCCGATATCTGCGACCAAGACTCGGCGCTCGGAGTGCCCACGCGGGGCACTCCGCCAGCGTGTGCTGGGCCGAGTCGAGGTCGGATGCACAGTGGTAGCAATCTGTCGATCCCTCCCGTCCTATTCGACACAGATACTCACCGAAGCAGCCGTGCCCGGTGAGTATCTGAGTCAATCGGTAGGTGACCTCCTCCTTACCTTGTGGGAGGCCTACCAACATTGCGGTGTCCAGCATATGCCTGCCACTCCAGGACCTTTCCGCCCCAACGGCCGTCAGTCCTGCGAGCAATCAATTAATTTTGTTTCACTTGGAATTTACGTAACCTCGGTAGTTTTCTGAAAAAAAATTAGTTACCTACCTAGTTCTGAATTTTTTTGAAAATCTATATAATATAGGTATATGTAAAACATAAGTTTAAGTAAAGAGAATGTAACTGTACCTATTTATTGAAGTATACAAAAACGTCCTCGCTATGACCTCTTGGATTCAAAGGAGCGCCGAATTAGTCATCTGTCCCGTCTAGCGAAGAAGGGTACGCAATGCTCTCGCAATTGGGCACTAAAACAAACAAGTCGGTGCGCCAACTTAAGGCTGTGTGTATATAATTCTTGTTTTGCATCTTACGACATCGGTCAAAAGGTGGCCATCTGTTCCTCACAACATTATTTTGGTTCGTATATGCCGAAACAGTAATAAACACAATAAATTAAGCTTTAAGCAGCTTTGTTAGCTCTTTATCTTCTCCGTGGTCTAACTATATTATTTTTAGTTCAGCTTTAACAAATATTGTCTAATTTTCATTAAATTTTGTAAATTTCCAGGAGGATCTATGTATATATGACATGAATAGGTATCCCTAACGCAGTTTTGTTTGAAATACTCAAACAAAGATATTAGTTTTAAGTACGTTTCTAAGTGATTCTTAGTTAATTCAGCACTTTTTTTGTATTAAAAATATACAATAATGACAGTAGCTATATCTATACGTCTATACATATAAATAAAATTAAAGTGTCGTCTATCTGTCTGTCTGTTTGTTCCGGCTAATCTCTGCAATGGCTAGACCGATTTTTACGGCATTAGGTAGGTAGCTGATGTAATAAGGAGTGAACGAGAATGTAAATAAGCTACGGTAATAAAATATTTTTATAGATTATTCTTTCATTCCTTGAAGCAATTGTGAAAAAATAATTTAAATGAAAGTCAATACCAGTTTAGAATAAGCAACGTCTAGACTGCGTCACCAACATTCCGTCTGACATTGTGAAGAAACGTTTTGAATAAATTAATGTTACGGATACAAAGACTTGAGAGAAATCTGCACGGATACCTCTAACCTATTTCTGTGGTAGTGCAACAGTTCGCATATAAATGTATTTTTAATTATCTACGCAGCATTCGTATGTCATTTAATACTGTAGTATCCAAATTTCAATTCTTTTATCATATAAAATAGATCTTTTGATTGTGTTTTTTATAGTTACTTAAAAGATGAATGATATATATAAAAAAGATAAGAACGGAGATGGTCTCCAATGAAGAGGTGTTAGAAAGGTTGAAAGACAACGGGAGTTACTAAAAACTATAGAAGATTCTATCTTCTGGAGGGTATTCGGCCACTTGATAAGAAATTACGTTTTGATAAGACATTAATTTAGTGAAAACATTGTATAAGGAAACATTGATTGAACAGGAGACGAAGAGGAAGACCAAGAATAAACTAAATGGAGTAAAGGTTAACTGTGTGGCTTTTTTCTCTTTATTTGGGATAAACAAACAACCATACAATAATGAACTACAATCAGTATTTATATAAAAATAGTTAATTGCATAGTCAGCACCGTTATCCACAATATACTAAAATGAAATATATACGAATAGAAATGACAAACAACAAAAAGACAAATATAAATATAATAACATTAAAAGAAAACAAACCAGGATGTGTGATTGAATTAAAATGCATACTTGTAAATTTATGTACTATGCACAAGCATGAATTTGAACTGTTGAGCTACTAAATAAAAAAAAAACTAAACCAAAATTTCACAGTTACTACATTTTGTTTCTGGGTGAAATATTTCCATGATCTTAGATTTGTATCTACTTGAAGATAGCGAAAAAATGTCCACATCCAATAATGTATCATTGTACGTAAACATCAGACGCCGGAGAGGAGCCCGCACACCAGCGTTGGTATTACATAGCTTCGTGCAAACAAACGCTTAGGATATTTATCACGTATACGCTGGGAGCTGCTAGGGACACAGTAGTAAAGAAGATTATTTAGATCAATACATCAAACTTACGAAGTAGGTTGTCATATGATAGACGTGAATGATAACATTGGTAACATATTGTGCGCAGAAACTTCCGCTGCATCCGCTCAATTTGATCAATATACACTTTATATAAAGGATTCCGTATCATTGTGCAATATTCTAATTGGGATCTTATTAAAGCTAGATATAAGTATATGTAAGTGCTTGATTGCTTCAAAGTGCAAATTACAGCACGTACGCATTACAAATCCATACATTTGAAAAGATTTTTGTATAATGGTATTAATATGGACATCCAAGTGCAATTTCGAATCCGAGATTATACCGACATCACGTATTTCTGACACACTAGCCAGGGGTGAGTTGCAAAAAACATACTGATTTTGTACTGGATACAATTTTTTGGTGAAGGATATTGACATACATTTTTGTAAATAAAGTTTGGCAATAGTCCGTCAAACGATCCAAGTCATTCTGCAATCCACGACAGTCCTCGATATTAAAAATCTTTATATAAACCTTTAAATCATCCGCGTACAGAAGAAATTCGCTATTTTTGAAACAAGTCTTTATATCGTTAATAAATATTACAAATAAAAGAAGACCCAATATTGAACCTTGCGGCACACCTGAAGGTGCAACAATTGAATTAACGGATGAATTACCATTAATCACAACTTTTTGAGTCCTCCTTTCTACGTAAGACTAAAACCAACGGAAAAGATTACCCCTTATTCCATTAAAAGCAATTTTGTTCAATAAAACTGTGTGGCTTATCATGCAGTCAAGAAGTTGACATGGGGAAAGGAATGGAGGAGGTTATACCGACAAGAGCATCAAGTTAAAGTTAAAGAAGAATCATATAAAGGTCGGACAACCTGTATCGGTGATAAAAAAAAATACCTAAAGAAAACCTTTGTTTTTAAATAACCCGAAGATAAAATTTTTCGAGATACATAATACATTATTACCTATTCAAATTAATACCCCCATATTGTAAAGCTATACTATAAACTGCGTAAATCAATCGGATCCTTTTGAATGAACTTTATATTTTATTGCAAGTAAGTGATAGGGTTAGCTTTCACTGACTACAACACTTAAATTCATTTTCATTACAAAGTATTCTTCAGGAAAATGTATGTAACTATTCACCGCTATTACAACGATTCAGGTGACATTAGATTGAAAAAAAAATGATTTGTCGTTAAAGAATAATTCATTTGTCCAGCATAGTTAAATACTAATAATTATATTTTTGAAAGCCATGCAACAAATACCATACACCGCTCATCTTCGACTTGCCGTCTGTGCACCACTCATAGTGCACTTGTGCTGCCTTTTTTGCCTATCTTTACATAATCGAATGTGAAGGTTGGCTTTCTTTGGCGGGGAGGCTGTATGTGCGACTCCTTCGCCTCAGTTCCCAGTGACGCGCGCGCGCCCGCGCCGGTGTTGTGACAGTTAATTTTTAAATTAAGAACTAAGTGCTGTGTTCGGATACGATGAGGCTGATTTTTTGGGTGAGTGAATTTTGTGAATGAACTTATTAGGGCGTATTCGCGTTCGGATATTTTGGACGTCCGAGAGCACTTTCTTTAGTGAAAGTCAGTGATCACCGATTAATCATCGGAAGAAGGCACGGCTTTATCGATACCGGTTATCGTTTGTCTCGATTCGCACTTTTTTTCTCGTAATAAGAAATATCCATTGCCATTTAAATTACATGGACTTAACTCTCTTACGTATTGGCAACAAAGTAACTTAAATTTCTAAAGGCATATTTTAAAGTCAACGATAAGGTGTCGTAACGAAAATATGTTAATATCGTTGAAACAACTAATTTTCGTTTCTGACACTGACCTTGCGAAATTTAATAAATAAATTATTGAGTCATAATTTCTCTATTTCCATACATAATACATCGATTTAATACGCCTCGTGATCTTGTATGGCAATTACTTAAATATGGGGAGAGAGTTGATTTACATGTTTGACCACTTCAGATTTTTTTATGATCGGGGAATGTGGCCATTTATTATTTCGACAAGAAATGTGAAATGTTTGTAATTAAGAGAAATGGGTGCGATTTTTTAGACTTATAAAATAATTTCGTCACATAATATTAAGTAATATGTTATGTTATAATATTTTTTGGGTCAGTTTTAATATGCATAACTTCATTTAATTTTTAAAAGGTTGAAGTTTATATTTTATCATTTACATAACATCCTGACTTCGACTACATCCTTGATACGAATTAGGTCATTAGGTAATAACCGGAATAGAACCGTTCACATGTTTAATACATAAAGCTCATAAAGTATTTAAGTACGTATAATTATTAAATTTAATTATGAGTTATAATGTCACATCTATGGACTTATATAACGAACACATACAGACGACATTGTAGCAATGAACAACAATTTAAATAAATCAAGTGATTTTAACAGATTCCCCGTAACTTAAATTTAAATTAGACTTATTATAAATTACTTTATTGAATCAATATTATTTTTTGCTGTAGACAGACGAATCATAAAATTGTGTACCATCAAAATTTCATTACATTCAATATAATATAATATTTTAGTATATTTAACAACAATCGAATAAAATGTTACGAAAAGTAATAGTTCTTCCTACATATATATAATATACTCATATATAAACGCGAAAGTTTCTATGGATGAATGTGTGTTACTCTTTCACGTAAAAACTACTATATATATAACTTATAATATATAACTTATATATCAAAATAACACAAACGCTACAATTTATAAAGATATGAGAAGCATGTTTTTATTTTAATTTAGAACCACTGTCACTTGGCCGTAAACAATATGACATTGTACTTTTGTATGACATCCTATCAGGGAAAATAGACAGCTCTGAACTATTAGCAAACGTTAAAATGTGTGTACCTTCCCGTCGATCTAGACATACTCCACTCTTCCACGTTCCCCACTCGCACACGAGGTACGCTAAAAACTCTGTCTTAAGCCGAGCTACCCGAGCTTATAACAGCCAATATTCTGAATTAGATCTTTTTTATTTATCTAGAAATATTTTAAAAAATAAAATAAAAAAATATCACCTTGAAGCTATAAGTCAGCTTTAATCATGAAATATGAAGATGAAAGCATACAGACAAAATAAGCACATAAGACACAAACACACACACACACACAGAGACACACATATGCACACCTAGAAAATAACATGTTAAAACTTTATTTTGTAATTAATTAATATATAGGAACCGACTTATATAGTATTGTAGTACGAAATGTAGTTCTCTTTAAGTCATAATTGTTATCAAAATTATTTGTGACATATATTTATTGTAACGCTGTTGGATTACTGAAATAAATAAATATAAGCTACTCGAATACTAATCCTGCGCAGACGAAGTCGCGAGCATCAGCTAGTGTAGAATACATTAAAAAAATAAAATAAATCAAGGTAAAATTTCAGTTAGTATAATAAAAAAAACAACGAAATTTGCCTATGTCCATCACTAGCACCATTTTCTGAGGTAAAAGTTGAATTATTAATGCGTTTACGTTAATGCTTTGGATTCAAATTACTTGTGCCGAGTACAATTCATCTTGCTATCTATAAACACCAAGCTTCCTACAGCTTATGCAATACTCTCATGCAAATTCTAATGTTTCCTTTTGCATAAACTGTATTGCGTCGTTTCGCAAGCGAGACAGTCGCTAAATAGTCGTTTTACAATTTTAAATCAAAATTTCTGGAGTAGTTTTATATTTTATTTATGTGTGTGTTTGTGTGTTGTTTTATTATTAGTACTACTCACGTGTCCACTTTTTATAGCGTAAAATTGACAATCAAACAGACTGCACACCTGAAAATATAAGTAAATGATCAAATCAGACACACAAATTATAGTTATGATAGTCAAATCATAGTGTTTGTTTAATAAATACATATAGTTTTGTCCGTCATATAATCAGACACTTTATAGTAAGCTTTTTTATAAATAAACCTTTATTTTTACATTACACATATTATTTATCAAAACATAGCTTCCGAATATTACTTGGGATTATGTTTTATACTTATTCTTTCAATACATCGCCTATTATTATCAAATTATGAAACATTAACATTATAACTAAAGCTCCACTAAGCTACTAAGCTAACTAAGCTAACAGTACGCTCCTCGCATTATTTTCCTCGTTGCATTCGCAGTTATAATAAGGAATTTCACAATACAAAAATTTTAAGAATTCATTTTAATTCACAGAAAAACGATCTGCATTTTCACCTTAATTCGTGAATAGTAATTACATGTTTTAGTGTCTGAAATATATTTATAATGTCGTCATTCTATAAAGAAAATATAATTTAAAATAAACGCTTAATAAGTTTTTAAGCAAATATTTTTATTTTATTTTATTTTTATGTAAAATTGAACACTCTTTCCTGCTATTTTTAGCGATTTTTATAGAATATCTATTTTTAATAACTGTATGTGTCAAAATATAGAGCAAAAAATATATTTTAGACAAGTACAACTGTTTTTACACTACATTACATTTGCTACTTACAACTTTTGTACACACAATTAATTTAGAATTACCCGAAGGTTTTAGATATGTTGTGAAAATCCATTTCGGCAACAAAATAACTATTACAATAAATGTACACAAAATAACGGTCATCATGGAATAGTTGCAAGACCTAATCATGTGTTACGTTGTGTTTGTGTGACAATACATCTCATGATATTGACTTCAAAAAAAATATTATGAAACTTGACAATTTGCCTTTGGCTTAAAAGGAATGACAATATTTCAATAATCTTAAACATTAATTTGATTATATATTTCTATCGCTGTCAATGTTTTATTAAAATTAACAGATAATCCAGTTATATTGCCGTTTTATTAAGACAACTAGCTTCCGCCCGCGGCTTCGCACGCGTGAAATTAGTTTTTGTCAATCCTAGTCCCTTATGTCTAAGGTACCAAGATTCACGGTCTTATCTTCAATCCAACTCTTATTTCACCCCCTAGCTGGTCGAAATTTCAAAAATGCTAAAACAAATGTTTAATGATTTCTTATCAAGTGCTTAAATATAAAGTTTCATGGTTATATCTTTTTAAATTAAGAAATCCCCTATGAACTTTCAACCTCTATTTCAACCCCTACATCTCTTTTTTTCGAAATCAAAAGTAGCCTATGTTCTGTCTCAGGGTCTAAAGATTGTCTGTGCCAAATTTCATCAAAATCGGTTGCGAGGCTTAAGCGGGAAAGCGCAACAGACAGACAGACAGAGTTACTTTCGCATTTGTAATATTATTTGGGATTGTCATATTGAATCTTAATCTTAATAAAGCTGTAATGTAGTTAACATTGCGATTAAGACTAATCAGCCAATAGGTCTGTGACGTCGTTAAACGTAACAGATTAGGCGAGTAGCTTTTTCACCTCTACGATCATGTCGTTGGGAATGAACAAGTTTTGACCTTTTCTGGGGTTTGATTCTCTATGAGAGCAGATGCTTTCTCTCGAAATAGTCAGTAAAGCTTCTGAAGCAGTCTTTAATCTTACCACAGTCATAAGTACGTAAGACTGCCACACAGCAGTAACCGCGAATTCGTTACATTTTATGTCGCATGTTCGCAACGTGCCCTGTAAAGTTAAAAAAGCAAATTGTCGAGCTTCGATATAGGGGTTACAGATTTTCTGAGAATATCTCAAGAACCAAGTCTGCTATAGTTACTGCAAACACTAACCATCAGGTAGGCTATATATTTGTTCTCCTGCTCTGTTTCTAATTTAATTTGGGGTCGGCACATTTCTTCCTCGTGAGAGCGTCGGTGGCGCTGTGGTCTCGGCACTGGTTTATGCGCCGCATAGAATCGGTAGGCCCGCGATCTAATCCCCACCGTGTACCAATGTGTTTTTCGTTCCGAATTTCATATGTACATTTATCCGACGCTCCTACGGTGAAGGAAAGCATCGTGAGGAAACCTGCGTACATCTGCGAAGCGATTCAAAGGTGTACGTAGTCAACCAACCTGCACTAAGCCAGCGTGGTTGACTAAGGGCTAATGTAGGCCCTAACGTAGTAAGGGTAGGCTCGAGCCCCTCGGTGGGGACGTATATGAGCTGTGATGATGATGACATTTCTTCCTCTGCCACTGTTCTATATCACTCACTATTTCGACACTCACACAGTCCAACTTTTCTTCGGTCTTCCTCTCCCTCCACGTCCATCCACCTTCATGTGCATGACTTTCTTAATAACATTAACCTTTTTATCTTCTTAATCGTACCATATACGTATTTGTCAATATATACATACATATAACTAGCAACCCGCCCCGGCTTTGCACGGGTGCAATGCTGATACAAAATACACTATAGAAAAACTGTGAACGTTTTATATAATCGTTTACAATGTACGCGGAAAAAATGCAATTATTTATAATATCACATTTGAAACCTCAAAAATAACAGTCTTTTTCCACTATTTAGTGGATGTTATTATACATATAAAAAAAGGAGTAAGACAGGGAGACCCCCTCTATTTATATCAGTACTGAAAAACATCATTGGAAAGCTGGATTGGTGCAGACTAGGACTCTATATAAAAGGAAAATACTTAATCCACCTTAGGTTCGCAGACGATCTGGTGCTTCTGTCAGAGACGGCCGGCCAGATGCAATACATGACGGAGTCTCTTCACCAAGCCAGTGCCAAGGTGGGACCTAACCTAGCCTTTTTTTTTTGTTCCCTCTGAGGAAAATGCATTAAGTTGCATACCCCGGCTGTGGCGAGCCGGCGGTTATGTGGGGCTCTCCTGGCCTACCCACTAAAAACCTCAGGGATGGCCTTCCTCAGGCATGTAAGGAGCCCCCGGGAACAACAAGCTACTTCCGGGAAGCCCCTGCCTCCGCTCCCCCGCCGATACAAGGGAGCCCTCCTCGGGGGAGGCTACAATACCCCCCCCCCCGATCCCACGGAAAGGGCGTGGTCCCTCCCGGGTCGCCGTATCCGCGGGCGCGATTTCCTCGCGCCCGCCGGCGACTCACGGCAGCGCCGCAGCTGTGCTACCGAGCCCGGCGCCGCCTCTTTCGAGCGGGATCGGCCATCTCCCGACCTACAGCCTACTGCTACAGCCCTCCAACCTCCCTCGTCCGCCAGCATTGCCGCAATCAATGCCGTCGGAGACAGATCTCGCCCGATCTCTGCGACCAAGACTCGGCGCTCGGAGGCCCACGCGGGGCACTCTGCCAGCGTGTGCTGGGCCGAGTCGAGGTCGGATGCGCAGTGGTGGGACCTAACCTAACCTAACCAAAACCAAGATAATGACCAACAACAGCTTTAAAAAACACATAACTATCAACGGAGAGCCACTAAAATATGTTAATAAATACGTCTACTTGGGTAAATTGATAAGCTTTGATAAAAACAGAAACACTAGAAATAGGAAGAAGGGTTCAAACAACTTGGACAAGAAATAAAGAGGCTTATTTACTTATTTATTTATTATTATACATATAAACCTTCCATAAGAATCACAATCTATTAAAAACCCGCATCAAAATTCGTTGCGTAGTTTCAAAGATCTAAGCATACACAGGGACAGACAGACGGCGGATAGCGACTTTGTTTTATACAATGTAGTGATATAAAAATATAAAATTTATATATAGTCAATTCTACAGTTACTGAAATGCCCCTTTGACGCTCGCACCATCAGGTGCGATGATGAAAAAAAGCTTCCTTGCTGTAATTTAAAAACATCTAATTTTAAATATTCTCCAAGTTAGACAACATTACAATATCGTAACAAATAGGGAGGTGAAACTATACTGAGCCTCCTAGCGAGTTAGCTCGAAGAGGATCAGGAATGAAGGTCTACGGACCAGAACCAATAGTGCCTCTCCCCAAACAATGGTCTAAAAACCAAATAAGAAACAAAACTAAGCAGCTCCATAGCGAAACCTGGAGAAACACTGAAGACTGCAAGCAAACAAAGGCTGCATTACCAGAAATAAACACAAAACTGTCAAAGAACATCCTTAAACTAAACAGGAAACAACTCAATCAGATAACCGCGGCAATAACTGGCCACGGACCTTTTAACAAACACCTCTTCAACCTAGGTTACACTGACAGCCCTATGTGCAGAGCATGCTTGGAGGCAGAAGAAACGGCCGCACATGTGATCATGGAGTGTCCAGGTGTGGTGGACTACCGGGTAAGACATCTCGGACAGCCGAGCTCACTGCCGGAGGTTTTCGGTAAGTTAAAAAACCTATTGAAATTTCTGGACGAGCTAAGTTGGCGAGAATAGCAACATCATTCCCACACACGCAAAATAGGCGCTTAGACGTCGAGTTGCGGAAACCAGCCCGTTTGACCGTTTGACCTTACTGAGCCTCCTATATTATAAGCTTTTCCAGCCTTGAGTTTTCTAGTTTCTTTAGTGCTATTGCCGATGACTTGATGGTAAGTGTTAAATAGCACTCCGGTCAGTAAGTTTTAATCCTGGTTTCAAATCGAACAAATCCTAGAATTGTAGCTCATTACAGAGTCTGCACGTACGTGGAGGAACTGTAAAGAAAATAGATAAATTAAATTAATCTCACTTACGTATACTCGTACACATATATGTACTTCGCTTTAACTACTGGCTTCATGGAGCTTACCGTTGCTAAGTACCGCCGCAGTGGACCTTTGCTCTAAGCACCTGGCCTGAATAATAGACCAAATAATTATAATGCTGATATTCTATGCCTTTAAATTGTAAATTTTGCGATATATAATTTTAATGATTCTATAATAAATAATATTTTTGTTTTGAACCGGACATATACATATCAGATTTGTTTAATACGATATAACTCTTGTGACGGAAATATACATATTTGTTAGTTGTTTTAACTTGTATCGGAGGTTGCCCCTGCTGGTTTTCTTGCTGGTTCTTTCCAGTACAAGGTCTCCTGCCGTAGACTTGTGAACCAATGGCGTAGCATCTTTGACATTGAAAAGTGATTGTAAAATCCTATTTGAAGAATAAATTTTTGATTTGATTTGATTTAAATGTAGGGAGAAAAGGTAGGGAATAAATGTCTATCTATTCCCTTACTCAAGTAAATGCTCTGTAATAAAAGAAAACGGCTTTATGGAAACAGTGAATAAGGTTGGTTGTTGTCTATCCAAATTCTTTCGTACATGTTATAGCGCAGTGTTTAATGTGTATTAGTTAATTGCATAACCTAACCTACATTTATTTGTTACCGTGCTGTTAACAATAACAGATATTACCGTTACATCCTCACATTTCAAATGGACACTTTGATGAAACTTGGAAGCTATTAGCTCATATTAAGTGTCCCAGGATTCTGCTCTCTGGGCAGATTGCCAGATGCCAAACACCATTATTTTTCTAGTATTTATTTTAATGGTTGTACAATCTGACGACCTCCGTAGTCTATTGGTTGGTATACCGGTTTCATGGTGTCGCTATCTCTGAGGTCCCGGGTTCGAGTCCCGGTGGGGGCAACTGTTTGCGTAATGAATGCGAGCATTTGTACCTTAGTCATGGTGGTAATAATATATTTCTACCAAAATTATTTATATATGTATAATATATCCGTTACCCTAGATCCCATAATTAATTAAATTATTTGGTATAAGTGTAAGAAATATTTATTTATTATTATAATTGTAGCTTAAATCACTCGTCTTTATAAGACACGGTCCTTTATAGGGCGTACGCGGGGTTACAGATCCAACGCGTAGAGGCCATTTAAGCGAAATTTAATGAAAGCGTGCATGGAGTGTACCAACTGGGTCTAATCTCTATCTGCACCATGAAAAATGCAGCTGAAGACTATACCCAGTTAGATGCACAGAAACTATTGTCATTAGTGGTCAAAACGTTTGTGGCTTATTGCATTTCGATTTAGGTGGTAATGAAAACCGGGCTATGGAAGAGACTCCGGTCACCTGCCTTCTCAGAGTCTCCTGATTGATTTAAATATGGCAGGTGGTGACTCGCCGCTCACTAAATGGGCCCACCAAAAAAGCAGACCAATATTGGTGCGAAGAGAACAACATTGGTGTGAACGGCTAAGGATGTAGAGAAGTGTGTCTGCGACAGCAATCGTTTTTTTTTCCCTCAGGAGAGGAGGCTGAGAATCCTCATGGATACCACCGCAACAGGCAAGCAGGGATGCGGTGACTATGTCGGACTCCTGGTGAATCGAGGCGGCTTGACCAAACAGACCTACCGACTAAACTCAGCCCAGCCTTGGCCATAAGGGCCCTACGGCTTGAATGGAGACAGCGATCGAGACGCCGTCGGTATATATTATATTATTGCTTATGTCACGTGATTTTATAAAACACGGTCCTTTATAAGGCGTGCGCGGGGATACAGATCCAACGCGTAGAGGCCATTTAAGCGAAATTTAGTGAAAAAGTGCGTGGAGTGTACCAACTGGGTCCAATCTCTATCTGCATCATGAAAATTACAGCTAAAGACAGTTAGATGCACAGAAACTATTGTCATTAGTGGTGAAAATTTCGATTTTGATAGTAATGAAAACCGAGCTATGGAAGAGACTCCGGTCACCTGCTTTCTCAAAGTATTTATTATGATCATTAATGTAATGTGTGAAAGAACATTTAGTGAAAAACATCAAGAAGAGAATACTTAAATGATATTGACACTTGTCATGTTACATCCTCTCCGAGAGGGAAAGAATGCAATGGAGCAGATAGGAAGAGTTTTGGGAGAAATAGAGGAAATACTAAACTACAAAGTATAAGAAATATTATGGTACAAAATACTACATTTATTTACAAAATATAATTTTAAAGTCTATTTACAAAATATAATTTTAAAATCTATTTACAAATATTTTTTAAGTCTATTGTTCGTAGCACGCACGTCGTAGGGATAAGGGTAAAACGGAGGGAAAGGGAATTTAGCACTCGCGGATGCCACCGGTGGTAGAATCGGAACACTAGCGTAAGAGCGTACGATAAATAAAAAGTTATAGCTTAAAAATAGATCTTACAAACTAACTTAAAATCTAACTTAAGTATGATTAAAGAAACGGCAGGCAGTACGCTACACACTTAAAAAAGATGGACGAGGGACTACTGACGAGAGAAAATTATAAGGTAAATTTGAATGGACCAGTAGAGGACGAGGATAGAGGAAGACCTAGGCGAAGACACTTGTACCAAATAGGTATATAGTGAAAAAGACCAGGTCAAGAGTACTAGTAACCGACTTGCATGAAAGTTTTAATGGAAATCGAGGAACCTATGGAAGTACGTTTGGATCATAGCAACTGTGATACTGAGATCTCTGCCTACCCTCATAGGTAAGAAGCGTGAGCATATCTCGACGTTTCTTTGAAGACTTTACTTCATCGCCTTGTGCCTTTACATTTGATATATGTATTTAGGTAATATTTCGTTCACTTTAACTTTTTTTTTATTTAGGTCTACCTCTAGCTCTATTTTTTCATTCATATTAGAATCTTTACAGTTAGGCACATCGCCTTTCTCGTACATTGAGTACTTAGAAAGTTAAGACTATAGTAGACTGTTTTAGGATCGTGTTTTAAAATCAATGTTAATCTTCAAATTTCTGCTTAACCAATAGTTAGATAGGGATGGTGCTATTGAACTCACATAGCGCCATCTTTATCTAATTATATGCAAGCTGAGCTGGGCAGCAAATCATCAAATTCGACCTATTAATTTAACCCTTAAGGAATAGCAAAAATTCGTCTATACAAACTTTCGTATCTATTCGTATATCTATCATCATTCCTCTATGTTACATCCTGTCTTATTACAAACGTAAGGTAGAAAGTGTAACAGAATTCGTTACGGTAACTTAAGGGCTATATGGAAATAGTCAAACATTTATCATAATCAAGTTGTCATATCTTCACAGAAAGGTGTTGCGCTATTATGCATAATGATGTCCTTATTGCAGAGGTGTAAGAACCAAATTGCATTACCAGGTTCAAAATAACCAAATAGAAGATATCATAGAATTTTACTCCTTAATCCAATATTTTAAGTCCTAAATCTGCTCGGCTGTAAACGAGCTACGAAGTCTGGTCACACCTGTTCTCTTTACGTGTTTCCTGCCGCAGGTAGTTTGAGTCCTACTGATTTGATTGACAAAACGTGTCGAAACAATTTGTTGTATAATGAAGTGAGAGTAAATTTTATTGTCCACATTGCTTTTATATTTGAATAGTGTACTAAATACATAGTTTTTAAGAACGTGAGAAATGTATGTGTGAAGTAATTTAGCATGAAAACTTAAGCAAATACATTTTAACATTCTTTTTATTATTGTACCATTTAAATAAAATGGTGCAAGTTAAATTAATATGCTATTTAAAAATCACAGGAGATATTTTTCTAAGCTATTTCATTACTTATAACATACAGCATAATTGACCATCAATCAATCAATCAATACATAGTATAAAACAAAGTCGCTTTCGCTGTATGTCCGTATGTATGCTTAGATCTTTAAAACTACGCAACGGATTTTGACGCGGTTTTTTTTAATAGATAGAGTGATTCTTAAGGAAGGTTTGTATGTATAATAAATGCATAATATAGTAGAGAAACACTGATAAATTTAAAGGTTTCTAATGTGACGTTTTTTTGCGCTTATATTGCAAACGCTGGCTGAACCCTACGAGATAGACCAAAATAATGTACTACAGTATTGTACAACTTACAAAAATCCACAAAAAAGTCCGCGATGGTATATGTCTATCTCTTAGGGATAACCCACCATAACCATTTTTTCACTGCACCCGTGCGAAGCCGGGGCGGGTCGCTAGTTATATATAATTGTTATCAAATAATTTTTAATTGATTATGTATTTCTGAAATAATGTAAATTTACTGAATAATTGAATAAAATTATCGTGGAATGCGTCGGAGTGCAATAAATTGCATCAATACGCATTTCATTCAGGAAAATTCAAATTTATCTTTATGACTTGATCCATGCTTCTCATTGTCAATTCATTAACAGTGTATTAATTAATACATTGACGACGAAATCATAAAACAGTGAACTTGCTCTCACTTTCCATATGAATTTGTTAAGATAATTTCATTCATAGAATATACATCTCACCAAACAATTTATTTATTTGTTGGTCTTTTAAAGAAAGTTGCCTACTAATACGATTATAGATTCATAGTAAGTTTCATTTTATTGTGAAACACGGATATGTTTTTAATGCGTGGGATCTCTTATCTTTTTTTTTTCATGACTTTTACATGATAGGGCCGTAGTCTTTTGGCCCACTGGCTAATTAGCAACATAATGGATGCCGTATGCGCAGGATATAACATAGAACCATAAATAAAGGAACCTGCCTATATGTAATCACATTAAAACTATAGTTTTTTTTAATTTAAAGGATGTCAAACACGATTTTCATTTTTGTAAGTTGGATTATTTTTTGTGGGGTTATGTTAAGGTTAGAGTCCATAATTTGTGAAGTGACTAACGAAATAAACCCAACCGCCATTTTCTCAAAAATTTAATACTTTAATGACAGAATCGACATCGAAAATCGGCAACCGTAGTCATGTTGGATATTTAACAGATACTATTTTTGATTCATAAACAATTACCAAACCGTACTTTTTTCAATACGATAAAATATGATCTATTGTGCCCATTATAATCTGTAATAGTATGTATGTCCCTCAATCAAACAAAACGTTTTTTTAACAGAACAAATACATTTTGTAGATCCAATATTATAAAAAGAACCTTGCGTTGAACGCAATAAGAATAAATTTTAAAATTAAATATTTTATTGTTAAACTTACCTTAACTGCTACTTATTTGGTCGCGTCTCGGTTAACAAGTGCGAAATCTTCTATTTGTAGTATTAGATACGCTGTATTTTCTGGATATATTTTCTATGTATTAATGCTATGGTGCTTTGCATTATTAAATAGCGTAGTATTAATAGTAAATATTACAATAGTACCGTCAAAGATTTGTTATCAATTAGATATTTTTCAAAAATATTATATTAGTTATTATTATAATTTTATAAAAAATTAAAGACACGTACATATTTTTAAATTAATAAATATTACGATAATTTATTATTAGTATAGTGTAGAATAATTCAAAGCAAAAGATCGATCAATTCAATTTATATTACCTAATATATAATAACGACAAATAGTGGAGTTTTCGCATTTATCAAATGACTGTTTGTGCGCACATAAATATTATATATATATTAAAAATATTAAATAAGGCACAGCTTTTAAAAAGTTATGTCTTGAAGTCAATTGAAATTGGTATACCCACTTAACTAAAAATTATCTAAATATTACTAGTTATATTATTAAAGCATTAAAAAACTAGATCTTTTTAATTGATAATTAAATTAAAATAGTCGTAAATGTAAAAATAAATTACTAGAGTCATACTTAAGTTCTATAAAGGGTCACAAATAAACTTCGGGAAACGAGTAATCTGTGCTTGGGTTTGATGTATAATGATCCAGTCTCTGCTTTGACACTGCTAACTTGAGCCTCTCCTTAATTAGGGAAGCGTGCCCTTCAATTGAAACGAGGCCGTTGTAATCAAACGATCACTTCATGAAGTTTCAATTAGCGATTCAAATAGCAAATCTGAAGTAGGAATGAAGTTGTTATGCCGTCTGTCTTGCTTTAGACAACATTTCATACGGAAACAGATAAATGATGGATTTACACAAAAACCTTTCATTTATATTTTTTGCTAGAATAACAATTACAATTTTACTATCGCTCAGATTTCTCCATGCTTTATTATAGTTGTACAGCCATCTTTATTAGTCTTCTTGACAGGTGTCTATTAGGCGGCCATACATTGGGCGTGCACTGTTGAACCCATTATGACTACCGCTTATACGATAGTGACATGATTGTAGCCACACATGTCAAATTATGTTTATTGTTTGCGATGTCAGCTATTTGCTGTTCGAAATTGCTGTGATTTATCAAGAATTAAGAATAGCAATTTATATTTTTATATTTACCTCCTATACAAAATTTTATGTCACTAATAATACTTAATACAATTTTACAATTTAATAATTACAATAATGAGATGTTTACAGACATAAAACTTATAACTAGCGAACTCTACACTAAGCTTAGCTTGTATCGTCGAGTTCAGATCACGGTTACTAAAATAATCTATACAATATTTTCCTTTATTAAATATATAAAATACATTTAAACCGAAATTTTCGATATAAAATAAATTAAATAGTTATAAAATAATCGCAGACTTAGGAAAATAATTGACTGAATAATTTTAAAATATTTGTTATTCGCCAAGTCAATAAGTCTAAATAAACATTCGTGTAATGTAATAAAAAATGCTTAAATAATAAAAATATGTTACAAATATGAGCTATGTCCTGCCACCTTTCTGGTGGGTTAAAATATAAAAAAGATTTCTACAAGCCAACCCTTATAAAACTAAATCAGCCAGAACAATAAATTAAAACCAAGTAAAAATTATGTGTACAGTAATAACAGAAAATAACACATTATTATATAACTATTTTAATACGTAACTTTTAACGTTTTGAATAACTGTATGGATATTAAAATCGTCACACTTCCAAACATATTATAAAAACCACAAAAAACTTTCCATCGCCGACCGATAGAAGCCAGTAGTGACTAGAGATGGGTTATTGCATAACAATAAATGCTTTGTAAAAAGCACGTTATAAGACATCTAAGTGAATTGCTCGTTGACAGCGCTCCCTCCGGTCCGGATGTTCCATTCACACGATGAGGCCAATCAATAGAATGTTCTTGAAGTCACGCGGAACACAGACTCTATGGAGACAATTCACCTTAAATCTCACTAACTACGCTATAAAGAAAGTAAGCTTTAAAAATTTACTCGAAGATTAAACTCTAAAAACAGCGTTACTTTAATTAACATTTAGGAAAAAGAAGTAAAACTTTTAATCTGATGACTTCCCAACTAAATAACCTTTTATTTGTGAAATGTCTTAAACTTACTGTTTAAATAAATGTCTTACGGTACAACAGGAAATCTAATCAAACGGAATTTGTTTATATTGTGTTTGTAGCTGACCTCATAATAGTTTGTGATTAAGTTTTTTTGTTTAAATGAAGATTTTTTTTTAAATGAAATTTGCTGATTATTGTAATGGAATTCAAGTGACTCAGGTCTACATATGACTTGTGGCTATATACAGAAGTAGATACAAATCTTATATAATTTGCCATATGAATGTTAGGCTATATTGTTTAAAAAAAACGCATTTTTTATATTTTTTACTCTGTGTAGTGAGTGTAGTTACAAACGCAAAATCACATAGGCACAAACGCCCAAATCAGAACAAATTTCTGCAGATCATACTTCCATTATCATTATAACCCATACATGATTAAAAATAAACTTTGTCCGGTTAATTCACAACTTACTTTTATGGTGCAAAAATCAATGTAACTCCACATAATTCTGTCCTACGCGACCTTCCTAGAAAGTTCACAGTCACGACGCATCAGTAAAAGTATTTGACACATACGTAATTGTAAATTAAACAAACGCAGCTCCGTTGTAGCATTCCGATCCCGACCCTATACACATAATGATAAGGACCATATAATGCGCCTTAGTTATGGTGGCGTACTTTTACTTTTTATGGTGCTAACTCGCGGAGAAGATTCACTTTCGTTCATGTTTTTTGTATTACAATATATGAGTGTAAATTCTTTATTACCTACAAATATTGTTGCATTGTTATATAGTAAGTTAATAAGTAATTATTGATTTTATGATTTCATTAATATTTCTAATCTTTTAAACTATATTAACTTATGCATTTCCAAAATAGCATATTGATTATACTACCTCCGTTCAAAAAAGATTGTCCGTTTTGGTGAAATTTTTTGTTCATAAATGATTGTCTCGTTAGTTTCAATTTCGCTTAGACAACTTTTTTATATTATTTTAAATATCTCGTAATACATTGCGAGCAGTTTCAATTGCTTCCAAATTACATGTTAATGTTTCTGGCAATTGATTTTTTCTGCGCAATGCTTCCTTCCCAATATGTGCTAGTTGGTAGTTATTGTAAGATCGCACTAGAAGTGTTTGCAAAATGGCATTTCACTTCTCATTACTTAAATTTTTTGACTTTACTCCAGAATATTGGATTTCCATAATTTAAGGCTATTTGGACCGCGTAGAAAATAGCAGCGGCTTATTTTTGTATAGCGTCAAAAATTACCAATTTCAGACACTGATGGTTATTGGTGTTATTATTATAAACTGAATTTTTACTTATCAAAAATTATTCTATGATTCTACTCTGCGTACGGTTCATACACAAATGTCAAATTGACAGCTTATATTGTTAAATTGGTAAAATGTTTCAAATGAGACAATAACTTTCGAACGGAAGTAGTATTATTTATTTTACACTAGCTGATGCTCGTGACTTCGTCTGCGCAGGATTAGTAATTTGAGTAGCTTATATTAGCATGGCATGCATCGTTATAAATTGTAACATTTTTTTTTTGTTCCCCTGAGGAAAATGCATTAAATTGCATACCCCGGCTGTGGCGAGCCGGCGGTTATGTGGGGCTCTCCTCCCCAGAAGGGGGAGGCCTACCCACTAAAAACCTCAGGGATGGCCTTCCTCAGGCATGTAGGGAGCCCCCGGGAATATCAAGCTACTTCCGGGAACCCCCAGCCTCCGCTCCCCTGCCTAGAAGGGAGCCCTCCTCGGGGGAGGCTACACTACCTCCCCCGGTCTCCTGCACCGACGACGCCCCCCGGCCACGGAAGGGGTGTGGTCCATCCCGGATCGCCGTAGCAGTCGCGACTTACTCGCGCCCGCCGGCGACCCGCGGCGGCGCCGCAGCTTTGCTACCGAGCCCGGCGCCGCCTTCTTCGAGCGGGATCGGCCCCATCGGTCGGGAGATGGGGGGCTCCTTCTGGAGCATCACTGCTTCACAGAAGGAGGCCACAGCCCTCCAACCTCCCTCGTCCGCCAGCATTGCCGCAATCAATGCCGGCGGAGACAGATCTCGCCCGATCTCTGCGACCAAGACTCGGTGCTCGGAGGCCCACGCGGGACACTAAAATCCATATATTTGTAGTAATTTTTACATGAAAGTATAACAAACATTCATCCATACAAACTATCACATTTATAATATTGTAGGATTAAGTAAATGAATTTTGATACACGATATAGTAAAAAATACCAAATAAACTAAAACGTTATTATACACATAGTTACTAGTCACATAATTTGAATTGAAAGAGTAAGAATTCATTTGACATAAAAACAGACCTGTACTCTGAACTTAAAACTTCCACGTATCTTGTTGTTGTCAGTATAGATAGCCTAATAAATCTAACGCGGGATTTGTGTGCTTTATCTAAATTTGTCGCAAATATAATATGAAATACAATAAAGATTTTCTCAAAAATAGATGATCTATCTTCCTAAGATTTTATCGTCCATATTTAATCTTATTGTTTTATGATTCGTGACAGGAAGGTTAAATGATATAATGTGTATTTATTTAAACTTCTTTGCACAACATTAAAGTGTATAGATGACGGTCTTAATACCAAAGGTCCGTTAGACATCACCATAGAAACCACCAGAGCGTGAAGAAAAATTTTGCGCTCTACCTCGAAAAAAAAACAATTCATTAGATATATATTGAAATGTATTAACACGTTATCGACGTATTTAAAATAGCCCTTATGACTTGAAGATACTCGTATCATAAGAATTAATTGAGGGAGTTTACAACAGTCGTGTCTCTGTGAAGTATCCAAAGAAATAAGATCATGCAATATTTATTTATTTAAACTTTTTGCACAACAATCACAAAAAAGTGCAAATACTTAATGCCAGAGACATTCATTACCAGTCAACCTGTAATATGTGTTAACAGTGGACGGTGTGCGATTTCCACAAAATAAATATATTAAAATAACACTTATAAATTTAAATACACACTATTACACTGGGACTTTGTAAGAATTGGTAAATCGTTGGTGTTTATTTCAATTCTCACCTCCGAGGATATAAGACATGATTATGTATAAAGATACTCATACATACTCATACATGCAAAAGTAACAATCTATAAAGCATGTATGTTAAGACATATTTATCCATTCTAATATTATACTCGTAAATGAAAAAAAAGGAAAGTGTGTCTGTCTGTTTGTCCGTCTTTCATGGCAAAACGGAGCGACGAATTGACGTGATTACGTGGAGATAGTTGAAGGGATGAAGAGTAACAAAGGCCACTTTTTATCCCAGAAAAATCGCCAGATCCCACGGGATACGCAACAAAGTCTTCGCTCAAAAACTACTGCACAGATTTTCAAGCGGTTTTCATCGACAGATAGAGTGATTTTGAGCAAGGTTTTGCTGTATTTTTTATCTCGAAAAAACGGATAGTCCCACGGGAAGCGCGATAAAACCTTCGCGCCATAAACCGACTTCCGCACATATGTAGCCGTGGATAAAAGTTATGACCCTTAACCCTCTATAGACCCAATCCCGAAACCCACACGGGCAAAGCCACGGGCAGAAAGCTAGTTCTGATATATTCTGGAAAATGCTGATTATAGCAATGAAATACAAGTACCTAACTCAGACCTAATTATTGTTTACTATATAGTCCTAAGTAAATATTCATTCCTTACAATATGCCATGCTTTAAATAAAACATACCCACTCACTAACCATCTTATAAAGCATGTGCACTATGACATTCGTTATCAATAATACATGTTGATAACTGGCATGAGTGTTACATTATTTTATTTACAAGTACTTCGACATTGCCATTAGCTTTTAATAAGAGTATCGGGTTTTAAAAAGCTTTCAATGTCACTGTGACCTCACGAAGCATTAGTCAAAACATTACAAGTAGAAAGGATATGAATTAGCCTTAGCAATACCAATGTAATGATTTTAATAGTAGATAATGATGTAGACCAATCGCATTAATTTAAATATTTGCATCGTTATACTCATATAATTAATTTCATGCAAATATTCTAAAATGGAAATACGATACTCTATATGTAAGAAAATACGATGGTTTGTATGTGTGTAAATTAGGAACGGCAATTGCAAGTTTGTGTCAGACGTGTCAATTTTCTCAATATAGAGACCTCATAGTAAACATGAGTTGAATAAAATACCCAGATATTTTGTACCTTTTAAACTATCCACAATTTCATAATTAATTTTTGAAATATTGATCAATTTTCTTACTTTGGGAGAAAAAAATTGACACATTTAGTTTTCTTTGAGTTATGTGATAAAAAAATATTTATTCGTATTCTAATTTAATATTGTTCTTTAAAAAGTATACGATTTAAAATCAAAATCTTCATTGAATAAATTAAGATTTTAATCTTAAATCTAATACTACAAACTATTAGCGTATTATGGATATTAATAAAAACTAATTCAAAGATGCTATTTTAATAACGACATGTCAATAAATTCTGTAAAAATAATTGACATGTTCAATCTTTACGTTTAATTTGATATGATAAAAAATAATAATTCGAAAATAGACAAACATATCCACACTTTTGTCTGTAAACAAAATAATGGTCAATTAAGTAAACATTTCCCATTCTAGCTTATATTCGCTTGGAATTATCTTTATGGCGTCATTACTTTGAATAATTGTTACTCGGAAGGCACTTACATAGCAGATAGCGGCCATTTTATTTTAATGATATAAATGAACTTTCTTGGTATTATAATCCGTTGACAAATGCTTGGAATTGTAATACTGTTTGAAGGAGAAAGTCTTCGTAATAATTAATAAATAATATAAATTTATTATATTATTTGTATATATGTTTTAATTTGTATGTATTAAAAAATATATAAGTTGTAATAAAATTCAAAGCCGCACAAATTTCACAACGCGTTGATGTCTTTTATACGATGACGCGGTGAATTCTTCTAATTAGACGGAACTAGGTTATTTTGCCTCCGATTTTGCCTATACAATTTTAATTACATCATTTTCAATATGAAATATTTCTTAATAAGTTATTTCATTTTATATCATTGCTTTCTTTTTTACTTTCTTCCGGTATTGATTTTTAATAGGTTTTTTTGTAAGATTAGTAGAGTGTACCGCGATTCATATAGATTATATTATATTGTTATTGTTGATAACTTTAATAGGGTTGGTAAGGACAATAATTTCCACTTACCACCAGGTGAGCAGAGAGAAAAATGCATTAATATAATCTTATACAATAGATTTCATAATTGCACTTATCTAATCATACTAAATTATAACAACTTGAGTGCTTTCGTGCATTCAGCTATAATCATGTACAATTAGAATTCAATATTGAAATGATAACGTATCATTAGATGCGCTGCGGCATTTTACAAGCTCACAAACCACAGGCTCGCTCCCACAAATTGTAATGTTCATGGAGTATTATTATCACATCTAAATATTAAAATGCCTACCCCACTATTTTAACAATATTATTCACCTAGTGAGGAATTATATTTCAACTTTAACTGGTTTTATATATAAAAACTATTATAGATCCAATAAAAATAGATATTTACATAATATTAATATATTTTTTTATTTAGGACAACCAACAAGACAGACACTGACACAATGTTCATGGACACTTAAAGCTATGCTAAAGTGCTATCTTAATTAAAGGTTGCTACGGCATGCATTAACTACGAGCAAATGGAATTAATAAAAAAAACGAAACGGAACACTAAAAATCATAGAAATAAATCTATATAAATAAATAGAAAAGTAAATATTTTTAGTAGTAATATATAAATATTTATTTTTAATTAATATAAAAAATAAAGTTACCTTTCCAATGTATAGGCTTCCTAAAACTGCCTGCTTGTTTTTGAGGACATGAATATTCACTTTTAATAAGCTTCCACAAAGCGTAATTAAGTTGCCTTTGTATAATTTAAAGATTATATCAAACAGATACTAATGAGTAATCACAGCAATAAAGTAAGCGATTATATAAATGATTACACTATATGTAACTACGGTCTGTATTATTTGTGACGTGTTTGAAAGAAATGTACTTTATTAATATTTCCTTCAGACAGATGGTGTATATTTTAGCAACTAAGGTATATTATGATTATTTTACATTATATATTGTTATTATGATAGATAAGAGGGGATATAAAAATATTTCTTCAAAATGTCTTGTCTATTCTTCTCTAAAAAGCTGTACCAATTTTCGGTCTAGAGTTCTTTTTGTAGTTATTTGTACGCACGTATATTTATTTTTCAGGAGGAAAAGTTCCACTTTCGAATTAGGATTAGTTCTTACACTGAGATTTAACAAAACTAACTAAATGCGAATAGCTCTTATATATTTTATTAATATGATTTAGTAAAACTGTCACCAACGTTGATGGATTTAGTAAAAAAACAGATAATTTATTTAAATTAGTTTCATAAATTTGTTTGAACACCTTAATTTGCTAACTGGCTTCATTAAACCTGATACTTAATCAAATCAACACCTTAGTCATATTAAAAAAAATACAGGAATAGTTAATGACTAGTGACCTCAATCAATCACAGATTAATTATTAGATGGTAGAAGTTTATAATAATAGCTTGTATACTTGAACTTGTATCTTGATACCTCTGGATGTTACGGATCCAGTTAATGTTGATCGAGTTTTCTCGATAACAAGTTTCACTACATCCTTGGAAGTTGTTCCCACGGCTCCGAGGAAAACTTGCGAATCTCCGGCCCAGACTATAGCTAATAGCCAACTAGGGAAATTATAGCAACATACTAACCAATAATTTGTGTCTTTCACTCTGCTTTCAAGTGATCATAGTGTAGTATAAACATTATTTAGTCTTCTGCATCATATTAATGGGTGTCTTGATAGCGGAATATATGTTTAAGACCTGCCCCGTAGCATGTGGAATTAAACAAGATATGAATAACGTACGATATAACAGTCATCTTAAAAACTATAAACAATTTGGCTTATTCCATATTAACTTTTTCCTTATTTATTTAATAACTAAAAAAGTAAATTTCAAGCAAACTAAATTATTACACATACGTCAATAGACATGAAACTAATTAATAACATTACTTATTTCAATGAAGTTAAATTAGTAAAATTAATTGTAATAAAGTTATAGTCAATTATATACGAAATTTTCAATCTACGAGGTCACTGATGAGATAGTGATAACGATGGCAGTGGCATCTGCTAACAGCAGGTACTATTTGAGATTTTTTTTTTTACTATATTCTTATTCGGAGATTTAATTGTAACCAAACTTGCACTTTAGGGTTAAAAAGTAATGTAAAACCGCCTACACCTACAGAGTACTTTGAAACATTAACCACATTAACGCAAAAAATTCGCAGTGAAACTGAATGCATTAAATTAACTAACTAAACAGCGTAATAATGAGTAATTGCGAACGCCATTTCCTTCATAAGCAAGCACAATGAGTTATTATTTCATTGTGTTTTATATCATACGTGTCTCCGATTGACTTTTATATTGTTTTGAATGATAGTTTTATAATGTTATTAGTAACATACAATATAAGGCTATAAGAACAATTCTTAGCGATTTGAGCAAATAGTAAATATTATGAAAAACGTGAAACGTCTAAGTTAGGGAATCGCTTTTAAAGTAAAAGATTGAAATAAAAACAAGATTGACATTATTTTAAGTATTTTAATAAAAAAAACTCAATGTCACAACAGCGAGCTGACTATATAAATGAAATATTCACACCACATTTTTGTTTCTAAGACTAACAGTTTTTTAATTATTAAGGTACGATGATATAGACCTTTTCGTTCCGGTCCGCTTTTTAAACCTGGTACCCGTATGTTTCGGCGCGATTTTAAAGACATTTCACGTCAATAATGAATATTATTCATCCGAATAATATAACTTAATTATAATTAATCATTATTTAAAAGATCAAACGCGACTAGATGTTGTCAGTTCTCAACTTCTCCAATCTTCTCGTACGCAACGTGAACACAACTTTGCCGAAACGCCGATATAAATAATACTATTTAAATTATACTCTACATTTACTGTATACATATAATAGCATCTCAATTATAATGCTTCCTGTATAATTTAAAAATAGATTAATAAGATTTATTTATAATTAATATAGCTTTTAAAATAATTAATGTTCAATTATGTTCAGTTATATCTATATGTATATATAATATATATATATATATATATATATATATATATATATATATATATATATATATATATATATATATATATATATAGATATGTCAATATAATCGAGTATAAGTTTGACGACGAGCTGCAGGCGCGAACTTCAATTCTTCAATAATACTTTTAACAAAATGCAAGTAATTAATAATGACTTACTGAAAATAAACAGTTACAATAAACAATTGATGCATTCAAATACCTTGGTCACTGGGTTACAGTGGACTTGCGGGACAATATGGACATAGAAAGGGAACGCAGGGCGCTGTCCGTGCGTTGCAATATGTTGGCCCGTAGGTTTGCACGTTGCAATAACGATGTTAAAGTGACACTTTTTAAGGCTTATTGCCAGACATTTTACACGTGCAGCCTATGGGTTCACTTCACGCAGCAGGCTTACAGTACACTAAGGGTTCAGTACAATAATGCGTTCAGGATGCTGCTTGGTCATCCGCGATTTTGCAGTGCGTCGAATATGTTCACCGGGGCACATGTAGATGGCTTTCACGCGCTTATCCGAAAACGATGCGCTTCACTTATGGGTCGTTTTCGCAACAGCACAAACAGCATTTTGAACGCATTAGCCACCAGGTGGGACTCTCCCATGATGAGGCGCTGGGTTCGTCTGCACACAAATATCGGCGTGTAGATGAGCACAGTTAAGTTATTATTATTATTTTTCTTTAATTTTTTATTTTTTGTATCAATTTACTACTAACATAGGTTAAGAGAATTGTTACTAACAAAGATATGGAATTTGTCTGAAATAAATGTTTATTATTATTATTATTATTATTATTAAATACTAAAACTAAAAAGGTTTTAATAGACTTTTTTATATCTCTACTTTCTTTACCATCTAATGTCTCTACTCTATAATACAGCCACGTGGAGAGAAATTGTGACTAGACTGATTACAGAGATCCAAATTCAAATGCCATCACAGCACGCCAGGAAGGATCTTTTCAAAGAGTTTTTAATTCGAATTTCAAAAATCGCACTGGCGTTAGTTTTAAATTATTTGTATAATAAATATGGTAATTCGCGTGTTCTTTATTTGAATATAGTGTGCAATATTTCTTCATCTGAGAAAACCTCTAAGCTTATCTGTAAAGGTCCCCTAAGTGTAATGTTCGTATATGGAAATAATTGTATAATAAACAACAACTTTCTGTTAAAATAAATGTGAATGCTAAGTTATATCAGAACTGTCAATATATTGCAGCTTTGATAGAATTGTTATGCGACGCCATAGCTTCGTCTGCTATAGCGGGTTTCCCTAAATCAAACAAGCCTCCGACCGCTTTCACGACGTACCGGTACGACTTGATCGTGCGGACGAAAACTCATTTGAATTATACTTACTGACAAGCAAACTCTACCTTAATACTTTGTAATAAAGACTGCGACTTACCAATGCTTTCCTTGAAAAAATTCGCTTCTCCAAATTAGTAGGCGGAATCCGCATTATGAACGTGTTGGATCATGTAATATTGCGAACTTTCGTGACGGTGACTTGTTCTGAATATGTGTTATTGTGCTGCTTGTGGCTCTTTGGCCATTACAGGGTACTTTAAACCCTTTAAAACTTTTGTCCTCCAATTTTAAGATAGTTCAAATAACTTTAGCAGACAAATATGATTAAAAATAAATACAAACATATCTAAAAATACAATCTTATAACAATTATCTGTCTTGTAAAATTTAAATCCTAACCTACGGCTCATCCTTCAAACTCTTACTCGAATCGCTATTACCTATTTCGTGTCTTTTACATTAATGTTGGCCTTAGTATGTAATAATTTACTGTTTTTATTTATATTAAATACAGAATATGTACACTATTTGATACAACACACTGAAATTGAAACGACTTCCTTTGTCAACTGGTTAGTACACAAGTTTCAAGATGTCGTCATCTTTGAGGTGTTTCCAATCTTTAACAAAAGTTAAAGTTTGTGAAATTGTATTTATATTCGTAATCAGCGCCAAACATAACTCTATTAATTAGCCACTTTTAACGCCCGAACTGTATACTCTATTTTTTATTGTATTAACGATTGAAATAAAAGTTTCCAAATAAACCATTGATAAGTCTCTGACAAAAATATACCAACCCTACTATCGCTTCTGCGCTACCACTATCACCGAACACAGACAAATGTATTCTCTCTCTACGGTAATTAAGACTCTAACATGAAGCTTGAAATCATAGAGGATGCATTGTTACTGTAAGTGCATCCCTTGCACTCTTTTTATTGTGCACTAAATATTTAAATAAATAAAAGCTATCCGCCTATACATTGATGGGGATCTCTCAAGAATATACAAACTGATTGAACCAACATCTTTGAACACAGAAGAATATTTTCCCTCTAAGATAATTAAGCTGTAAGTTTCATCATCAGATCTCATATATGTGCCAAAGCAAGAGGCGGGAAGCATAAGGCTAGCTTAACTATATAAGTTGTAACTATGTAAGAGTAATCAGTTCTTTAAGTTTTCTTCGCAAGTATATATTTTTTTCTTTTTAACTCTTTTTGGTTTTCTGCGGACTCTTTGGTCCGCACTCTTTTTTTCTTTTTTGTTTGTGTTAGTCTTTTTTTAATAACATATCATTTGTCGATCAGGAGAAAGGTATTGTTCTCCGTTTTGTGGGGACAGATAGTCTTGTCCCCCACAGTCATAGTCCCTCACAAGTATATTAAGACTGTATAACGATATTTTCCTTTATCATAGGAGCATCATATAACTGTCCATACCATGTAAACATCGAACGAAAAACACATTCGTATCTGTCAAAATTAAACGCCGAAGCGCAACCGAGAACACGGCGCTACACACGTCTTTCTCTTTGTAAGTTAAGTTCGTCACAAACAATTCTCGTACTATGATGGCATACCGATCGGCAGTCCCAATACCTTTCAGACCCAGATACATAGGTAATCTAGGTTTAATGCTCAATACCTGATGTAGGGCGAGTAACGGACTGCGTAGCCTGCTGCCTAATAATAGTTTCATTTCAATATGAAGAAAGTAGCTATGTATATAACTTACTTGAAGTAACTTTACTTGAGAATTAATTTCTACTTCTATATATTATTATGAAAATCTTACTTTGGGAAATTATGAATTAGGAATTAATCTCCAACATGTTATGGTTTTGTTTATTCATTAAATACTTATTGTTGCACATACACTATTTACAGTTGATTATTTAAAATGTTTAATTTTGCCTTTTTATTTTCAGGTAAGCTGCATCTGGACTAAGAAATATGCGAATTTTGAGTCACAGTGGTACGGCAAGTGTATTTGTAAGCACAAATGTTCATTAGACCGTACAGTTGATAGAAATATGCCTAAGCTATACTATTTTGCACACATATCTAAATCGAAGTGCTCTAGAAATAGTTTCGAATAAAATAAAGTCAAAACTTAAGTACATAAATTGCGTTGTACAAAAATACATGTTCACTAATAAATACAATATATGTAAAAGCGAATCTCGAATCATTCTTTCATACATTCGTTTATAAATGTATCGGAAATTTATCGTTTAAATTTGATTCCAAATTCAAATCATAAATTAATATACTGGCACTATTTACTATATTTTCACGGAGTTGTGGCTCTATCTGTCATTTACTTTACCTTAATATCTTTTTTTTATAAGACTACTAGCTGGCCCAACAGACGTTGTCCTGTCAAATGTCTCAAATGTCAAATGTCTCAAATGTCACGTTGTCTCACGTTGTCTCAAATGTTTTTAAATAAATAATTTAGCTGAAAAACAATATCTATATGACCGTATTGTGAATCTAAACCATCCTCAAGCCCCCTGGAATACACACAAAAAATTTCATCAAAATTGGTCCAGTCGTTTAGGAGGAGTTCAGTCACATACACACGCACACAAGAAATATATATATTAAGATATAATTACCATTTGAAGGAATAACGAAAAATAAGAATTTCGTGACAGAATCATATTAGAAAATATAAAACGTCATCTAGTTTTCTAATCACCAATATCAAACTTCACAATAAAAAACCAATAAACATTTTGGGCAGGCATCGATTCGATTAGTTCGTAAAAGGACGAATTTCGTCATCCTCGTCGTCGAAGAAAGAATTTTGTGACAGAATCATATTAGAAAATATAAAACGTCATCTAGTTTTCTAATCACCAATATCAAACTTCCCATTAAAAAGCCAATAAACATTTTGGGCAGGCATCCATTCGATTAGTTCGTAAAAGGACAGAGAACAATTCGGCCTGCTGACACAGAAGTCCTCCCACTGAACGTTTTCAATACGGATGTCTGGTGCATTATAAGCTGCCTATTGTGTTGGTGAAAGTAATCTGCCTGTATCAAGTTACTCTCTAAGGCCAATTACATTATCATATAGAATTGTAGAAATAGGATCACAAATAAATATAAGCTGTTATTAATCAATGCATAAATCATTCGCCTAAATGGGCATAACTTGTTTTCTTATATTATACTAGCTGTGCCCGCGACTTCGTCCGCGTGGAATGTAACAAAAAAAATAGTTTATATTTTTTTGTTTTTGACATTTTTTTTTTCTTTTTCTAAAATAAACGCCTAAGCTTAAGTTACTCCTTATTAAATAAGCTATCTGCCAGTGAAAGTCCCGTCCAAATCAATCCAGCCGTTCCAGAGATTAGCCGGAACAAACAGACAGACAGACAGACGGTAAAGCGCTTATGTTAATATTACAAACAGACACTCCAATTTTATTTATTTGTATAGATAGGTCTTAAATGTAGAGTATAATATACGTATGTACGCATAACGACCGAATAGTTAAATATATTGACTGACGAATAGATATGGCGGTGATTTTACATACAAGCCCATCAAAGTGACATGTCAAATTAGCGAATAAAATTTATTGTGATTGACAAATCACCCCCATAAATGAAAATCATTTTTTTTAAATTAATCTTATCAATATTAAAGTTACTACTACTTAGTAATTATACATTTTTTTAGGTTAAATAAATAACATCCAATAAACATCGAAGAATAAATCTGTATTTTAATATAAATATTATACCACTGTCGATGAAATTCGCAACCGTGCCTTACGTTCTTATCACTTGGTAAGTCAACCCTCATTGTTTTTTAAAATCAAAAAATTAATATCACTTTCCATCTGTATTTTTATTTATATTACATTTTAACGGTCTGAATCCGTTAACATGGAATTCAATATTAATATCATTACATCCTGAAATATAATTTATAACAAACATAAAAAACAAACTTTTATATTTTAACATATCTACAAATATCTGTCACACTGGGATGTATGTGTAAATAAATTAAAGTTCTAATCAATAACGTGGACTTAAATTATTTATTATTATTCTCTCCAACGTTTTATACCGTGGGTACGGGAAAATCTCGGTATGTTTTTATTATATCCCATAATCAAAAAGCGGCCTACCATTTTCGCTCCGTCAGTCAACTTAGAGAGTAGCGAGCACTTGATTCAAATAACTGAAAATCCGGCCCTGATCGGCAGTCACGTAAAGATGACTGGAATTTGTTGGCTTGCTTATTGATGTCACGATCCGATACGGATGTCCGAAATGGTGCCGTTGTTTAGGCGATGAAGGTTGGTAAAACGTAAACAATCTCGAACAATACCGAGATAAAAAATAAACATGATTTATTTATTTTTTTATAACTAGCTTCAACAAACGATGGTTTTGAAGCACATTACAATTTTAATGAATTACATTTTAATGCTTTTATCGAATTACATCGTAATATGGAATCTTTACCAAAGTTTCTGACAATTTTGGACACATATAGCATAAAAAATATTACAAATATAGTAGGGTACCCCTACTTTCTAGTTCTATTTAAGTTCTAAAATAAAAAGATGAGATTTCTACATTAGGCTATGCTTACACTATAGACAATCTATATATTTTTACTGACTCCTTATAACTTTAGCAATCTTTGGTGAAAAATCCTTAAAGTTATGTCAAGCTTAAAAATTGCTCTTATTATTACTACCGTATGACATACATATGTATTAAAACAATGTACAAGTATTTAATAAATATATCAAAAGTTTGAGTGTTACTTAAAAAATTGCTATCATACCACTGTTTATGAACACAGATAATATCACCATTATAATGTATCAGCGCCTAATAATCGTTTTTAAAATTATTGAACCAAAAACTGAACAGAGTGTTAATTTAACGAATTGTATCATGTATTTATTTTTAAGTAATCTGTAGCATATAACATTACATACAACCACTTCAACGCTATATATATTTTGCTGTTAACTGTCGATCGACTTATACACAGATGCATTCAAAAATAATGTGAAAACAAGGATTATAAGTTTTTGCGACAATATGATATATGTTATAATTATTTCATAAATTTCTTTTGAAATTTGTTAACTCTTCTCACGAACTGGAGTTTTCTCAAGACTTTCAATCTATTAACAATGTTATATAGGTACAATGTAGTTGAAGGAAAATTGATATCAGTAGGGATGATCTTGTGTTTCAACATGAATATTTCAGATTCTTATCGTTGACTAAACATACATGTTAGACTTACATGTTTTATCCCTACTTTACAATATTTTGTATCTTCCAACATCTCCATCCTACCTTAAATCTTTGTTCTCTTTTCGATCCCATTCGTCATGTCGTGCCTTGCGTTCTAATTTTAATCTGACTCTGGATAGACCACCCCGAAGTACCGACTATTTTTCATATTCTTTTTCGGCTTATGCCGTCCGGTTGCGGAACTCTCTCCCTGAGGGTATTAGGGGAGCGCGAACGCTGGAGTCCTTTAAGAATCAAGTCCGTCTTCACTTCCTGTCAAAGATATCTTAACTCAAACTAGTTATAGCCTATTGTCCTGTCCAATTACTGTACCCATCCTATATTTAAATCTCCTTTTAATATTTACCTGGTCCTAGGCTGCCTGGAAGAGATTGCTGTTTAGCAATAAGGCCGCCTTTTATACATTTGTTATTTTCTTTTTTTTTTGTGTGTGTGTATTTTATGTATACAATAAAGGGTTATGTTATGTTATGTTATACAAGTTGGAGACTTGAAGTAAACGTTACTCTAAAGTGATAACATCTTATGAATTAAGTAAAGTGAATGTATTTGGTGATATCTAACATCAAGTCATAAAGCAGGTAGCACTGTGTTAGGCAGTTATTATTTACACATATTTATTACGAAAACGGAAGATAAAAGACTACTTAAAAAGTGTCAAACTCAAATTAATTTCTTCACTTTTTAAGCTACGAGCTAATGTGTTATTTATATATCTATCCAACCGACAGATGATTCTCTGCACTACTGTAGTATTATATTATCTATGCCTACATTACATACATACTACTCAAATCCGAAAATTTCGAAAATAGTGAATCAAATTGCAAATTGAAACAATTCACGAGCCTCATTCATTCAAGTTCGTTCACACGCACAGAAGAACACAAAAGAAATCGCTTTTTACCTTCAAAAATACTTACCTAAATCAAATTATTCCTACCTATACATTCGTATAAAAAAAACACCTATCTAAACAAAATTGTATTTATAATAAAGTTATAAAGTAAGTAGGTATTCAAAATTAAAGTGAACCTAATTTAAAACTAAATATGTACACAATTACACTAATGAACAAAATTTAATCAAAAAATTCATACGTACGGTCTACAGCAAGCCAAGATAACCATTTGTAGTTCAAAATTAGCGGTTATGACTCCGACATAAAGGTGGCACCAAGTTCCGAGTAGATAGTCTGACACGCTTTAGTTGATACTTACGTAGTATTAAAAGTTATTTTTTGCTTTTTATAGGGTTTAGCATTTTTAACCATTTGTTATAATAATTGCGTACTTTTTTTAGGTCGGGGGTTTTATTAAATTTTTAATTTATTTTTTTATTTTTACTTAAGGTTTGTCTATTGCATCGGTCCGAATTCATTTCACAGTTTGGTAGTGCGAGGCAGAAAGTTCCTGGAATAAAGCCCTTTTGGGGGCTGATATTCTTCTAAAGTGGCTGAGGGTTTTGTCGAGTGGAACAACTCGGAGGTTACATCTTAACAGCGCTAAGGGGTCAAGCCGACATAAAATATTCGGGCTAACGATTCAAGTCCATAGAATGCGGTCCAGGGGTAAAGTTGACGCTGGGGAGCCCCTGCTTAATGATGAGAACTATAACTTATTTAGTTTGATCAGACAGTACTCGTACAGTATTTTGCGGTACAAAGAGGTAACGCCACCAGCATAGTGAGATCCATGCCGCAAGCTTTTTTGTATTTAGATAAGTGTAGAATTATACATCCCTTGTTTCTAATATTAGTTTATTTTTAGAATTAGGTTATTAAATTTTACAAAAATGCTGAAATCAAATTCGAAACTTTTTAGACTTACGGAAGACAACAGTTGAACCTGACAAAATAAAATTAAAATAATATTCTGTAAGCCTATGCTTAGGAATTCTCTACACCGGTTCGGAAATTGTTAGAGCCTTTTTTTTATTGCCGTACGTGGCACACCTGATGTTAAGCGTTAACCGCTGCTCATAGACTTAAGCAATTCCAGGGGTGGACACAGCTAAGCCGCTGCCTACCGTGATGAGATTACTCTCTTTAAGCCTCGTTTGAAGAGGGACATGTCATGCGCAGGGGAAACACCGCAACAGGGAGATCATTCCACAGCTTACATGTCCGTGGAAGAAATACTCGAAATGCCTTCTCGAAAAGAACATACAAGAAACTCTGAAATCTATTTTATATCCTCTTTTCAAACTTAATATAATTATAACAAATAAATTAGGAGAATCACTTCAATTATTTATATTATAGTCGTATGTAAACATATCCGTATTAAAACAGAAAACTATAATAAATAATGTGTCTACTAAACGTGGCGCAATAAATACTACCTCTAGTCTCCCATATAGTGTGATCATTTAGATAAGCACATAATTTATTGCTTTCTGATTAGTGTCAATTGATATAATCTTTAATTTATATAAAGGCAACTCAATCACTCATTGGAAGCTTAACAAATCTGGATATACATTTCCCTAAGAACTACCAACTAGTTCTATGAAACTTGTAGATTAAAACGGCAAGTTTATTTTAATTATTGTGCACAGATTAAGTAAATCACTGCTTTTGTTAAATATAGTATAGTTTAAATATGTATATATAAACTAAATTGTCATAAATATATTGAGCAGTTAAAGATAAGATATTGATTTCTTTAAACAATTCTCTTAGCGAGTGTGTAGTTGGTAAACAGTACATGGCACTAATCGCTCTTTTCTGTAAGAGGAAAATTCTTTCTAATATAAAATAGTAACTTTCAACCCTTATTTCACCCCCTAGCTGGTCGTAATTTTAAAAATGCTAGATAAATGTTTAATGATTTCTTATCAAGTGCTTAAATATAAAGATTCATGGTTTTATCTTTTAAAATCAAGAAATCCCATACAAATTTTCAACCTCTATTTCAACCCCTTCATCCCTTTTTTTCGAAATAAAAAGTAGCTTATGTTCTGTCTCAGGGTCTAAAGATTGTCTGTACCAAATTTTATTATAATCGGTTGTGAGGTAAAAGCGGGAAAGCGTAACAGACAGACAGACAGAGGTAGTTTCGCATTTATAATATTATTTGGGATAACTTACAGAACGGGAATCTGGCTAGGGGAACCAGGTTTTCATTCCATGTCCGTTGCCAGCAACTTTATCAGTTAAAATCAGTTACTAGTAGTACGCTAACTAAACAACCGACCAATAATTATTAGTTTGTTGTGTATCTCACAATATGATGCCGTGACGTTTATTTAATTGAATACCAATTAGAGTCAGCAGTTAAGAAGTAACGCTTTTACTGAGTAATGAAAGTTCCCTTCTGTATAAAAGTCAATGAACTATGACTTCGTATCATCAGCGTAATCAATGATCACGATAACAGTACAAATACGCAAGAAGATATTACGATGTAAACGAAATTATAGACGTTTAATTATTGTTTTCGGATTATTTAAAGGGTGAAGTTAGCATCTTCATAAGATACTTTAAATCAGAAGATTTTTGTCTTTACCTATGTCCCAAATAGCTTTTACAGCGCCATCTTCATTTATTTAGGGAAGGCGAATACTGAGCTAGATTTTCCAGTTTGGCTGGTTGGAACGATCGTGATGTGTTTCTAGCGGTGGGTGTCTTATGTCTTCATGATAAATGAATTAATTGTCTCTTGATAGCTATCAAACAAAACCTTTTTTTTAATGTCATACACATGATGATCGAAAATTGCCAATTTCTTCAATTCACCCTTAGAAAATATGTCTTTATGTCACGTGTGCAGAAAAAACATATGCACCTACCTACCTACCTTCAACCTACTAAACTCGTACGGAAAAGTAAATTTTTAGTTTGACATATTCAGACAACCTATTCAATTAATAGAGAGACTATAAACATTTAACTAAAAAAAATTGACAATTATAATTGTCCATAAATATCAAATGTGAAGTTAATACCTAGTACACGGCGCATTGTAAAACATTGCATAACATAAATAAATATTTCTTACACTTACAACAATTAGCATAGTCTAAAGGCTTCTGTTATGAGAACTAGGGTAACATGTCATATTTATATATCTATAATATGTATATATTATAGATATATAATTTTTTTTCATAGAAATATATATTAACGACCATGACTAAGGCACAAATGCTCGCATTCATCACACAAACATCAGCCCCCAACGAGACTCGAACCTAGGACCTCAGAGATGGCGACACCTTGAAGTACTAAGTACTCGGCTACAGAGATCGTCAGACATACTAGTTAATAGCATCTTCGAAGCTATGTCTAAATATTATCAAATCTCGTTAGGAAATAACTACTTCCTGCCCTTGTTATAACTTTTTCCTATAGTAGGACTTCCTTACTTGGCAGGCGAAGGCGGGCACACGCAAGTGTTGCCTGTCTAGTGACCCTACCTACGCCATGGTGAAGTCTCTCTGTTTGGGGGACTGTCCAGGGGCTCTCGGACATTCCCTCCTTTGGCGGTGGCTTGACCAACTTTTGGTCGAGCCGGCCCCGGGACACGTGGCGGTCGAATCGTGAGAGCGCACCCCGCCATGTGCCCCCTATGGGGCCAGATAACTCGGGGGGGGCGGGGGGTTATGGTTATGCACCATGACACCGCGCCTTGCCAGGTGTCATGGTGCATTAAGTTGCATTTCCCCCCCCGTGAAAAAAAAAGGATTTCCTTAGTGGGTGAGATAGTAAAATTTAAACATTCTTTCGTAGATGTTTAGCAACATACTGGTTCTTAACATATAATCGCACAGAAATTAAAAATTAAAAGTAGATTTTGTAGACACTTTAACTCAATCTAGAACTAAGATTAGTATTGCATAATTTTTTTTTGTGATGTTGATGTTGAAAAACTGCAATTTTGTAAATTGCAGCTTTTCATTCGATCATTCCATTTTTGACAGCACCTTGACTTGTGAGTGGCATCGTAAAAATATATTTTTCACACTTTACAAATCCCTTCATTGATACAATAAATCATGTTGGTTTACGAAACGTTAATATTAATATCTCATCGGAGCACTTACAAGTTCCAGTGAACGTCCGAATGTGGGTGTTAACAATATTGCACAATTTAATATCTTAACCTTCTTTTCATATAACGCTAATGACTTCAGCCTTAATAACCGTTCGTACTTGCAACAATTAGCATTCACTAACGTTTGACTATTAAAATATTCTGTCAAATAGGGGATCTTTTTCTATATTAATTAGAGTATAATAAATTATAATTGAACCATCGATCACCTTATTTATGGCATGCTTTTAACATTTTTCTCATATTGGTCATCGTATGATTTATGGACTATATTATTGACGCATAGCAATTATTTACTTCCTACTTAAAGAACCCTATACTGTATTAACCGGAGGCAACCGACATTGGATATATATGTATTTTTTGAGTTCTTAAAGTTTGTATAGATTATAAATCCCGTCTACTGATTTTTAACCCCCGATGCAAAAACGACGGGGTGTTATAAGTTTAACGTGTCTATGTGTGTATGTGTCTGTCTGAGACAACGTAGCTCCCAAACGGATGATCCGATTTCAATGCGGTTTTTTTTGTTAAAAAGGTATATCCGTCAAGAGTGTTCTTAGCCATATTAGGTGGAAATCGGTTCAGGTCTTCAAGGTCATCAGGTCGTTTGTTAGGTGTGATAGAAATGTTACACGCACAGTTTGCAAGCATATGTGGGATCTGACATTTGAAACACTAATATCTTCTGGAACCACTGAGCTGGTCTGCTGTTAAGGCTCGAAGATAGGACATAACTCTGGACTGCCTTTTAGTAAACCCATCGAGTTTGGGCTTGTTGAATTTTTATTCTAATTCGTTAACGCAATGCAGCAGTGCATTACTTACACGCCTAGTTTTATATATATTATTTATTCAGTATAGGATATTGCACATACAGCGGTATAATGCCAGATCTTTATTTATCGTATTTTGTAGAAACAGCGATTACAAATTGACCGTAAGCTTAAGATACGAATGGAAACGCACTAGATAAACAGCGCCCTCTCTCGATACCTGTTGATACTGACGATATATTGTATTACAAAATTCAAAATATTGCCTTTTTAAATATTTGGACTACAAAAACTCAAGCCATGTGCCATTTTACGCTATCTATGCGATATATATATACACATTAACATATTTTAACCCATTAAATTTACCAATGTGCTACATACTAATATATAATTTCGCTTCAAATCATATTTTATATTAAAGTTCTCAATAATCCCTTTCTAAATTTCCGAAGATCTTCATCTTTCATTATCATTCGATAAATCCATCTTGATAGGACTATCTGCGATGAGTCCAATCGCTTGTCTTCCCGTACTATAAGATTATATAATATTATAAAAGATTATATTTTCTGTGAAAAGCTATTCCTCACCCATTCAACTTAAAGAATTGGCATGGTCATTCAGTGAGGCAATGCCACCACCATATTAAATATTACTGGTATCCATATTCTATTATGTATTAGGTTTTTTTTATATTTTTCCTTTTTAGTTTTTTATAATTTAATTGAAAATAATTAATATTATGTATTTCAATAATGTAATGTTATGCAATGCCATCTGTATTAGTAAAGTTTATTTTTTATTGTCAATAATTTTTATTGATGTAGTTTTTTTTAGTGCTATTATATATTAAGATAGTAGTTGAGACGCTCATAAATTTAGTAGCTATTAAATTAAGTTTAACTGCTTTGTATTTTTTTTATCTACTATAAGTTCTCAATATTAATATGCATTGTGTGCTTTATATGATTTTTAATTAGCTTCTTTATTTAAATGTTTTGAAGAAAATTCACAACATGTTTAAAGTTATTATACTGAAAGTTATTATATAATATTATTTATTAAAACAAAAATAGATTGACAACCATGACTAAGGCACAACAAACTCGAACCCTGGGGACCCTAGATGCCGGCACCTTGAAACCGGTGTACTAACAAGTTATAAGTACAAAAAAAAATATTCCAACTAAATCTTTCAAACGATCTGTGTTCAAAATCCATCACAATTATATTAATGCATACTGCGCCCTCGACTAGTAGTTAAATACGATGAATAATATATGGAATGTTAGTTACACTGTACGAAATATCGAAACACCCAAGTAAAAATATCATGAAATATATTCTTCTTTTTTTTGCTTAGATTTTTTGCTTAGAATACTTTTTTTTAATTAAAGTATGCGCGACTCATGTTATTATCCAGGCCGTGAAAGTACAAGTGGATGCAAAATTAAAATTAAACAAAACAAATAAAAACAATATATACCCTGTTCGCTGTCTATAAATAAATATATAAAAAGAGTTAAAGAGCGGAAACCAAATCAGAGAATAAAAAGATATCAATTAAAGTTTAATACGATTGTAGAATAAATAATGACAAAGAATATTGATGAAGGGTGAATTAATATAAGAAAGAAGAGAGTTAAATCATGAAATATCAAAAGTACTCGTAATGCAGCAGCAGCAACATGTTCAAACAAAAGATATATATGTACACGTCACTTTGACGGACAGAATGACATGATAATTGTGGAGCACAATGCGTTGTGCTTCGATTTACCGACATCATATGTTCATATTCTATGCTATTATAATAAAGTTTCTTTTGATAATGACACCTGGTGTGAGTTAATAAGGAAGTATCAGAAATCAGGCAGTTATTTCTAAGTGAAATGTGTTTTACTCCCACTTGAAATCATGTGAGGCAACGAGGCATAAATTAGTAAGCTAGTTACTTAAACAAGTGAAAGATTTATGCCTACACAATCGAGTGAAAATGAAGAAGATACAACGAATCTATCTCGTGTTGGCATAATGAGGTCAAATTAGATAATATTTTATTACTTTTGTCACGATTGTAATTACTATAATAAATAATTCATTAAATTAGCAATGAGGAACATTTTATATTTTTAGAAGTGTATTTTTTATTTATTTATTTATTTATTTATTGCTTTCTTGTTGTACAATTTGATGACACTTACTAACATTTCACTGTTTCAAACATGAAAACCCTGCTAGGGCACTGCAACATTACGCTACACTTCATACTTCTCTTTTCACCACTTATTCTAAATATACCTGCACTAACTTACATATTTATTTACATTAGCCTATTTTAAACTATCATTATTCCTATTATTCTATACAAATTACATAATATATTGAATAGCTAAATTAACTCTCAGATCAAGTTCCGGTCCTGTCATCAAAAAACTCCTGCAACGTATATAAAGGTCTTCCTTTAAGGTATGTTTCCAACGTGCTCTTGAACAAATTATATTTCTCCATGTTTTGTATATTAATTGGAATCTTGTTATATATCCTAACACACATAGAATAGGGACCAGAACCTACCATCTTCAAATTGGTTGGAGGGAGTGCAAGATATTCTTTTTGTCTAAGTTTATTGGTCGCGTATAATTTTCTTTTCTCATCTAAAACATGGCAATGTGTCTTTTAACAAAGGTACAAATCTTTACTAACTCATTGGTTCAATTATAAAAAAAAGTTCCTATTTGATTTGTTAAAAAACCTCATTCGTTGTTGTAATTTAAAAAGTTGGTATTTTGACACACGCGGGACGGCAGAAAAAAACATGGAGGCGCTGGTGATTCCGTGTGAGTTGTTCGAATTGTAATAACTTGGCAGAAACTTAATAAAATATCTGTTTTATTAAATAACTAAGAGTTTTACTTCAAGTTACCACTTCTGAGCTTTTCACTCGTTGGACAGTCTTCGAAAAATACAATATTCAAATCCAAAATTATAATCTATACATATAATAAGACAGTAAAAATATTTTGTCTGTACATTTAGTATTTTTGACTGAAATGGATAGAGGGGCACTTAAATAGATTATTAGAAAGCAAAAAAAAATTTTTGGAATTTTTTGTCTGTCTGTCTGTATGTATGTTCACGTTTATCTCCGAAAGTACTGAACCGATTTGCTTGAAACTTTCACTATTTGCTTTTTTTTAACTCAGAATAATATCTAAACTTTGTTTCATCAAAATCGGTTCATTAAAAAAAAAGTTATCGTCATTTTAATGAACTCAAATAAATAAAACTGGAGTGTCATCTGTGAAAATTGAAGACGGTGAAATTTTAATCAAAAGTACTGTGAAAATAGTATTTGTGGAAAAGCTCATTGTTTTGTGCCATACTATACATACATACATACTAATATTACAAATGCGAAAGTAACTCTGTCTGTCTGTCTGTCTGTTCCGCTTTCACACCAAAACTACTGAACCGATTTAAATGAAATTTGGTACACAGATAGTCTGGAGCCTGAGAAAGGACATAGGCTACTTTTTCATGCAAAAAAGGTTGTAAAGGGTTGTAAAAGGTTGAAAGGAGGGATTATTGGTTGTATGGAAATATTGTTAAAACTACTGAACCGATTTAAATGAAATTTGGTACACAGATAGTCTGGAGCCTGAGAAAGGACATAGGCTACTTTTTCATGCAAAAAAGGTTGTAAAGGGTTGTAAAAGGTTGAAAGGAGGGATTATTGGTTGTATGGAAATATTGTTAAAACTACTGAACCGATTTAAATGAAATTTGGTACACAGATAGTCTAGAGGCTGAGAAAGGACAGAGGCTACCTTTTAAAGCAGAAAAGGGTTGTAAAAGGTTGAAAGGAGGGGGTGAAAGGTTGTATGGCAGTATTGTTAAAACATATCCTTCCTGTGGGAAATTCGAATATAACGCGGGCGAAGCCGCGGGCGGAAACTAGTATCGAAATAATATTCTCAGCCCATATACGACAGTGCTTTAAGACGAAACTATATGACTCGTATACGTGTTGTTTTTGTTATCTTATTATTTGCGTGAGCTTATTTGCGTGATCAAATCAGAAATGATGGAATGCGCTGAAGAACCATAGTAACCTGACATAGCCTGAAGAATGCGAATTGCTGGCTTTTGGAAGTTGTGGAGACCGTAATTTTGTTGTAATTCGTAGTTGTTGATTGCTTAACTGTTATTTGTTTAATCTTGGTAATAAAATAGATAAATTTCTAGAGGTGAGGGAGCCTGGAAATCTGTAGAGCAGGTTTATCCTTTTTCAGACTCCTCTCTCACTTTAAGGTGAAGTTGTTAATATTATTATTATATAGCCTCCTTGTTTTAATATCCCATACCTTATGTGTAAGTAAAATAAAGATTATTATTATATTATGATAGTTTAATACTCGGAAAAGTAAATAGTATATTTTTACTACGTGAACATATCTGTATCGTGTACGTAAATCCACACTAATATTGTAAATGGGAAAGTGTGCCTGTCTGTTTAAGACGGATAGACAGACAGGCACGGCAAAACGAAGCGACGAATTGACGTGATTTTTACGTGGAGATAGTTGAAGGGATGAAGAGTAACATAGGCTACTTTTCAACCCAGAAAAATTGTCAGATCCCACGGAATGCGCAATAAAGGCTTCGCTCAAAAACTACTGCACAGATTTTCATGCCGTTTTCATCAATAGATAGAGTGATTCTTGAGCAAGGTTTTGCGGTATTTATTATCTCGGAAAAACGGATAGTCCCACGGGAAGCGCGATAAAACCTTCGCGCCTTAAGCGACTTCCGCGCAAATGTGGCCGTGGGCAAAAGCTATGACCCTTAACCCTCTATAGACCCAATCCTGAAATCCAAGCGGGCGAAGCCGCGGGCAGAAAGCTAGTAAGATATAATACGGGTTAAGGGCGATGATGAGTGCGAGATAACATACATAATAGCTTTGATAACTGGTGATGATATAATAAAGAATGCTCCCACCGATTTCGTCCATGGCGATAGTTTTCAAGGCCGGTTTCAAGGGGTCGCAATCTCTGAGGTTGGAGTCCTGATTGGGGGTAGATGTTTGTGTTATGAATACGAGCATTTGTACCTAAAAAATATGTTTATATGTATAATATATGTATAATATATCCATTACTCTAGATCCCATAAACCAAGTCTTAGAAAGCTTTCTTTGAACTAGATTAATTGATGTAAGACACACTTATTAATTTCTTTATTAACAATGGATTCTAGTAATATTTAACTTCAACTAAAATAACAAAATAATTTATGTTTCTCTATCACGACTATCATAAAGGAGCTATTCGTTTTCAAACAAAAGTTAATTACTCTGTAGTTTAATTGACTAACCTTTTACCTGCGGTTTCGGCGGTTAACTCAGACTTGCGTAACCCGACTCTCTGAGCTTCATTTCACTTGATTGCATCATGGCTGCGAGCACGCGTGAGGAAGCGCCGATCATTACCGTGCGAGCTCCATAACTCGTTCATTGCCAGTGTCGAGTTGATAACGAGGGGGCTACTCTAGAAGTCAGTAGGTAGTCCAAGTTTCGAACTCTAAGGCTGATGATATGATAAGTTCGTGTTTTCAAATCCACTTTGGAAGTGTCTGTCACGCAAACTATTCGGCTTAGAAAAACATATTTTCGAAACCTCGATATCATTTTTGAAGACCTATCTATATATATATATATGTGTTTGATGAAAAAAAAATTCGAGTTTCAGTTCTAAGTATGGGAAGCCCCCAAAATTTTTTTTTATTTCTGCATCAAAATCTTAATGCGCTACACAGAATACATCTACCTACCAAGTTCCAACAGTATAGCTCTTATAGTTTCGGAAAATATGGCTGTGACATACGGACGGACAGACGGACAGACAGACATTACGAATCTATAAGGGTTCCGTTTTTTGCCATTTGGCTACGGAACCTTAAAAAGGTGAACATATTGTTATTAGGTTACTGATGCGCCAAAATAATGAAAGAGCACTTTTGAATAGCTTTATTTTCAAAAAATTATTATTATTCTAAATAATAAGACAATTTGTTGTGTTATTGGCTGTGTTTCGCCGAGGTGAGTGAGGGTACCGGAGGCCCAATCCCCCCTTCCCGCTTAATTCCCTTTTAAAAGGCCGGCAGCGCATCTGCGACTCCTCTGGTGTTGCGGGTGTCCATGGGCAACGGTTATCGCTTACCATCAGGTGATCCGTTTGCTCGTTTGCTGCCCTAACCTATAAAAAAAAATCTCTCATCTTCTACATCGTCCACTTTTATATTTTTTTTAACCATTCAACCGATATTTATTGTTTTGATAAATTGATTTAAGGTTACATGAAATCCCATACCAAAGTTACCAATGTAGCAGAGAGTAGCGTGACAAAAATCACTTCATATTATTATAATCATGCGAATCGTTAATGTTGCACAAAAGTTTGAAGACGATTCTCAACTTACTTTCCTTCGTCGGCGAAATTGTAACCATTTGAGTTACTTTATTATTGGTTGACACAGTATGATGATCAAAATTATTATCATCGGTATACACAATCTGTGTCGCCAAATTGTGGTAAAATATTATTGTTCCTATTTTGGTACAACCGCATTTGCAAAAATTCGTGGTCAGTTCTTGCGAAATATTTTTGCGATAAAAAGACGATGTTGAGGCATGTCCAAAACTTTCGTCATATCATGAAAATTACTACCAAACGCATGAGTTTTTTTTTTTTTTCCTTAGGAGAGGAGGCTGAGAATCCATCATGGATACCAACGCAACAGGCAAGCAGGGATGCGTTGATTATGTCGGACTCCTGGTACTGTCGAGACGGCTCGACTACACAGACCTACCGACTAAACTCAGCCTAGCCTTTGGTCCTATTGACCCTACTGGCTTTATTGACGAGAGGGCCGCACCTCAGGAGAGGCACGGTTAGCGCTACGCCATGGTGAGGGTATATGCGCTAGAAGATGGCACGAATCTCCAAAGTGGGACCGGCCAGTATTGACAAGAACCTATTCAGGCTAAGCAGAAGGCTGCCGTTTAGGGGTTGACAAGGGGGAGCGACGGCTCAGACGCCGCCGCTTGCAGGTCTAGAAGTTCCTGCGTGAGTTGGTTAGGGGGGTCGCTAAGGACATGTCGCGGTCTACGAATCCTCTGCCGGTATTGACTAGTGTTGCCTTGAGACTAGCTCACAGTTGGTGGTATTGACGGGAGTTGGTGGTATTGACGGGAGTTGGTGGTATTGACGGGCAAACGCATGAGCTTTGATTTGCCCTTTATATATAACGTTACTGTGAATCACTAAAAAAGACTACGGCACATTAGAAGCACCAAAGAAATAAATTTTGCCAGAAAATAATTCATTCATTCAAATAGTAACATTATTCCATGATGTTATAAATAATCCCCGACTGTAGACCCAGAAAGCGCAAGCGCCGTTGATAACAGGACGCAGGAATGGACAGCATTATGAAGTAAAAATCTTTGATGGCGGACGAACACCCAGTGTCTGGTCAACTATTTTGATATAAAATAGGTATAATGAAGAATGAAATTTATTTATTTAGAAATCTTATTACAAATCGTGCTCGATTTTGTGATCAACTTCAGACTAATTTAAATTACTTGAAAAACGGTTTCTGCATCCAGGCCGGACATATCTTTCTTTCCAAGGATGCCTATGCTTGGTACTATTAGTCGAGTTAACTGAACCTCGGGAGAAGAGCCGAAGGGGAAAGTTAGTTAAGCCGCTAGGTCTTTGGTATCTCCAAAGACCTAGCGGCTTTTTTTACTTTTTATTGCATGAAATTGCATCCTTAGCAAGAACGCCAGACCTACCCACTAAAATCCAAAGTCTTTTCGCTAGCCAGCGTTTCCGGAGGTAACCCTTTATTTCCGGGGTGCTGTTAATAGACCAATGGATAACCAGCTGTTGTCCAATGGATAATCAGAAATTTAAAATAGAAAAAGTCATGAATAGATTAGCCTAAAGGAAAATACGTATATACCAATTCGTCTTACCAAATTCTGCCATAAAAGTTTCGATTTTAAGATTAAGCATTAATTTGACTCATCTCTTAATCTATTTTAAGTTGTTCAGGGGCTGCCATAAATAGGAATCATATATCTTATAATTAATAGTAGTCGTTATGATCAAGAGCGCTGTTTGAATGCTTTCCAATCGTGTTATTACAGATTATGACCAGAAACCTTAGAATAGAAATACTAAATCTAAGCAATACAGTGAAGAATCTGATAGCAAGTATTACACAACATCTTTATGACTGCATTCTAAACGCTGTTCTAAAATGAGCACTAACTACCAGTTATGTATGGAACGGTAAAACAAAACGACGCTATCCGGAAATTGCTGTTACTTCCTCTTTAATATTATCTCGTTGTGTGAATCGGTGATGTAGTCGTTATGAGTCGTCTGTCTGACGTGGTTGACCTTTAGACAGTAACACTATAAGTCACAGACGCATTAGCTGTATTTAATGGCCAATGCTGACAAAATTATATTTTCATTAATTTCTTGTTATCTTCTATCTACAAGAAAACACACACAGCAGGCAAAAGAGCGCGCGGTCGTTCACCAACGAGATGGACCGACCAGATCAAAGACTCATCGACCTCCAAATTTTACACGGTTGCAAGAGACGCGCTGGACCGAAACCAGTGGAGGCAGATCATCCACTGTACATGCAACCCTGATGCTGACCACGATCCTCAGACATGAGGGAACGACTGGAGAGAGAGAGAGACAAGAAAATTAAAGAGATAGTCCGGATGTACATTACAAATACCATTAACTGCCTTTAAATCTTTAAAAGTACTTGTTACGAAAATACATTATTTCTATTCCATTGACAGATGACGTATGAAGTCACTAATTATGCTGATAAAATAAAACTGACTTTAAAACGAAGCTAGCAAAGGAACAAACCATCTAATAAAACTATTGTTTCCTATAAAATTATTGGCAGGTATTCAAGAGACCCGATGATTTAGAATAGACAAAATATTCTTCAAATCTTGTGCAATTAGATGATTCCAGTTACTCATGAACAATCTCAGTTCTTACAAACACAAACATGTCCTTCTTCACGTAATCCATCCATACATGTGTTTTCCAATCCAATGTATTTGCTTTAAATAATCCTTATTACAGTGTGAGTCACTTGTCGATAACACAAATTCCTATATCATGAAACTCAATTTGCGTGATTAGAACTTAGAAATACAATCTGAAATAACAAATGTTTACCGTTACCTTATTTTGCACTATTTCATTTGCACTTTTAAAGCAATACTCGTTCTACGGATGCTCGTGTATTCTATCTATAGAGCGACGATGGGAAAACTATTGTTTGTATTTAAGAATGCAACATCTCAGTTCTCAGATCTTGTCTTACCTTGATCAGCGTTTTCACTTTCTGTATTGTGTAATTTTTGGGGAACAGTTATTTAAGGAATTTCGGTGTGTGTGGTATGTTGCAAAATTTTGGTTTGTAATTAGCGGAACCATCCCAACTAATATTATAAATGCGAAAGTGTGTTTGTTTGTTTGTTTGTTTGTTTGTTACCTCTTCACGCTTAAACTACTGGACCGATTTCAAAAATTCTTTCACCTTTGGAAAGCTACATTCTCCCCGAGTAACATAGGCTACTTTTTATCCCGGAAAAATCGACAGATCCCACGGGATGCGCAATAAAGGCTTCGCTCAAAAACTACTGCACAGATTTTTATGCGGTTTTCATCAATAGATAGAGTGATTCTTGAGGAGTTTTGCGGCATTTTTTATCTCGGAAAAAACGGATAGTCCCACGGGAAGCGCGATAAAATCTTCGCACCATAAACCGACTTCCGCGTATATGTAGCCGTGGGCAAAAGCTATGACCCTTAACCCTCTATACACCCAATCCCGAAATCCACGCGGGCGAAGCCGCGGGCAGAAAGCTAGTAAATAATAAAAATAAATCATGATATTTGTAATAACTAGTTTCTGCTTGACGTAATTTCGAAATATGCGCTTGCATAAATATTTGTGGACTTGATTATTTTTTTTATGCGGCGATTGACTATTTCTCAAGCACTTCAATTTAATAAAGTGAAGAATGATTTTTAAGAAAAATTATGAAAATAACTAACTTGCCTGTTCTCCTTAAAAAGTAAAGACAAAAATGTATAAGGTAAATAGATATTTCGCCAATATGTAACGTTTCTTTATTATATATTATTTCGGGGCAACTTTGTTACCATCAACTTTGCACACATTTCGCTCTCTGATTTAGCCAACAAATTAACGGTAGTAGCTGCTAATTTGCCCATTCATTGATCAAACGAAGCAGCACGTGCATAGCGAGCGTACTTAATACCAACTAAACCTAAAAGGCTATCCACCAAAATCTCAATTTTTTTAACGTATTTTAACATATAAATGTACTAGTGTACATTTTTTGAAATACAATCAAAGAAGGTGATTGATAGGAGCGCTGAGCCCCCCTTGTCTAATCAGGTAATCAGCAAATGTTCTGTTAGAACGAACATATTACGAACAAGCAGCCTACACCTGTTTCGCACGGGCATTAAACAAACATTTCAAAAGTAATATTTTTTACACACACACACACACACCCATATATACTTTATATCCCTAACTTTTTTTAATTTAATATAGCCTATATTCAACGAAGATAGTGTAGCTACCCAACGGTGAAATAATTTTTCAAGTCAGTCAAATAGTTTTGGAGTCTGTTCAATGCAAATAAACAAATAAAAAACAATCAAATCGTTCCTCTCCATATAGATGTATAGATTAGGTATTTCCCTATTTTCTCACTTACACTATTAACCAGCGCTATCTTATCTTAATCATTATTCTCAGATTTTGTATAAAAAATATGTTTTTTATCCTTCAACTAGCGGACCCGACAGACTTCGTCCTGTCAAAAAGATTTGTACAGTGGCAGTTTTTTGTTCCTAATTATTTTATAGATAATGTCGCATAGCCAACCAAATCGCAAAAAAAGTCTAAATGACCTATTACATTTTGTGGCTATTCAATTTTGGAACGTGACATTAAATCCTCCAACGATGTATTCTGTGCTCCAACGCACACACGCACACTGTTTTGATAGATATGATTGAATTTCAACTGTATATAGCGTTAATAAAGCGCAAATTGACTCTTGATGTTAGGAACACACCTACATTGGTTAGACAACAGTGAGTGCTTGCAATATGAACTTTATACAAAAACAAAAAAAGGGCTATTTTAGGGTTTTTCCGATAATTATTCGAATTTCCCTCATTTTAAAAACCCTCCTTGAACTTCAACGAACATTAACAAAAAAGAATTGGCCAAATTGGTCCAGGCGTTGTTGAGTTATGAGCTTACCAACACATTTTGCGATTCATTTTTATATATAAGATTATTGTATCATTTCCTATCGTTGCCAAATATGTTTGTACATCTTCATTTGTAGAAGGTTATTCAACATATATTATAACATGTCCTTACTTGTCTCTCTTAAAACTGACTACATTAGTCACTTTACTATGAATAACTGAATATCTAGTTCATCTAAATAGTGACGTCTAGAATAACCACACTCACAGCAACCTTAAAACCCAGATTCAGCTCGGTGTCAATATTCGTAAATTCAAGAGGCTGTAGGTGTTCTAGTGTTATTACAGCACGATTGCGCAACTCTCAAAATCGCCGCTCACCTCAGCATGCACCGGCAAAAGTGAATGCATGTTGCGTTGCTATTCATTTTTATTTTGTCTCAAAATATTTACTTACCTACATATGCAACCGGTGTCCGTCAGTCGATATTTCGTAACGTCTGTTACTTTCTGTTGCATTCCTTTAGACGTCTCTGAATGTAGTTTTAATAAGTATTCACAGATACAACACAAGGTTTATTTATTTACTAACAATTGTAACCCGAACTTTTTGGCTACCACCAGCGAGCATGAGACTATATATTAATAGGGTGCTCGTGGATACAATGGGGCTATTGGTTATTTAGTGTAAAATAAAACACTGGAAATGCACCAAGACTGACCACCAAATTTAATCTTCACTTCACATATGTTGAGTTGTTTAAGAAGTTAATACAATGTCTACATTACCATGAAATACTCTTGAATACACAACAATATAGTATCTGTTAGTCCTGTACTGACAAGAGGTTCTGAAGAAGCTTGTACCATGGTTAATGGGTCACCATCCTGTTGATGGTTTTATGATGTCACATTGATTGAAGTTCTTGATGCAAAATATGTCCTTCTCGAGGTTATTCTTAGTTAATCATTGTAATGTTAATTAATTTAAGCTTTAAGAGCTGTGATAACTAGGTATTGGACCCTAAAAGATTAAGGAAAAGATATGGTTAGATAGAATGTTTGAGAGGTTTATCACGAGGAACATGTTTGGTTGGAACAGGTGTACATACAAAAAGTGGACAAAAAGTGGAGTGGAGCGGAGAAGCAGAAAACATCTCAGGCATTAAGCCATTTTCAGCTTTTTGAGATATTTTCTGCTAATCAACCTGTAAAATTTGAAAGTAATTATGGACGGTGTACGATATCAGAAAAAGAAATATAATTAAATGACAGTTTATAACTAACATGATAAACAAATCACAATTATAACTATGCATAATAAAAGTGTTAAAATACTAGCAAAGGATACATAGACATACATACATATTCAATTGATATATATACCATGTTTAGGCAGATTCCAAAACATACAGTGTACTAGTTTTATGAGATTAGTAAGGTTGTTGTGTAGTAACTATCAAATCTGTTTTCAATTTTTGATGGTTTATAAAAATTGTTCGATGTAGATTATAGTTTCTGTAATTTTATAATTACAGGAACTGAAAAGAGAAAAAAGGAGCCACGGTAAAACTCTGTCAATGCAATTTTTTACCCCGCATCAGACAGAATACATAAAACTTAGTCTAGGCTCTATTCAGGGTAGTCTGCTGGAGAAGGATTGGATTGAAAGAGGAACTAGGAGGAAGGGTTAGATATAGAAGAGAAATATCTGAGCACAGTAACATTATGTCCTATGTCACTAGTTGCAAACGTATATTGTGTTACAGATTTGCTGCAAATCTCCCAGAAACCTCCTGTATTATATGCAACTATTAACACTTAAGATTACAGCAGTCTGCTTGCTTATCAATACAGTATAAATAAAAAGCTCATGCGTCTAAAGCTTAATCTACTTGACCACTTGAGCAACTGCAAACTGTTTGCTAGTATAAAGCGGTCCAAGAATATAAAATTTTATAAATGCTTAATTTAGGCATTATATAATAAAACTAGCGACCCGCCCCGGCTTCACACGGGTGCAATGCTTATGTAACTACTACAACACGTCCTTACATTTTAAATTTTTAATATCTTCGGAAATATTCACTAAAATTACATGCTGTAAAAAGCATATTGATCTATAATAAATGCACAATTTATTTAAGGTACACTTAATTGGATAAGAATTAATGCTGTATCGTTTAAAATCACTTCGTAAATAACCATTTTTTTGTAAAGGATAAAACATGGTTATGGTGGGTTATCCCTAAGAGATAGACATATATCATCCCGGACTTTTTTGTTGAACTTTTTAAGGTGGATAATACTGCAGTACATTATTTTGGTCTATCTCGTAGGATTCAGCCAGTGTTTTTGAAATATAAGTGCAAAAAAACGTGCTTATTAACGGCATCACATTAGAAACCTCTAAATTTATCAGTGTTTCTCTACTATATTATGCATGTATGTGTATAACATAAACCTTCCTTACGAATCACTCTATCTAAATAAAAAAAAACCGCATCACAAAATCCGTTGCGTAGTTTTAAAGATCTAAGCATACATAGGGACAGACTGACGACGGATGGATAGCGACATTGTTTTATACTATGTAATGATGCCAGACACAGAAGTCTAAATCAACAATTCATTTGAAATAGATTTTATGTTTTTAATACAAGAACAAAACAAAATTTTATATCAGTTCCTTCTTTAATAGAGAAGCTCTCACACAAGTATACACATTGAGCGGGGGCCTATTCTTTTTAATGCTATATCGTTTAGACCCGTTTATCAGCTGACAATAATCACAGGTAAAGCCAACGATTCAAATGCTTCCCAGAAACTAGCCATTTCTATCTTTTCACACGGTTAATACCACAAGTCCCGTATTCCCACGAGTCTAAATTGCGGGCTGTTCGCGTGTTCACGAAGGTATAATAAGGCATTAGCCACAAGTTGCCGAGGAACTTTATGTAACTTGTATAAATATAACAATTAGTTGTGCGTTTCGAATGAAGCTGTCTTCGTTGTGGGAATCTCATAAAAGATGGATTACAAACTATTAATGGCAAAACGGTCGAAGGGATTTCCAGGGCAGTCAGTGTTTTGTTTTCTCTGGTATTCAATGTTCTCTAGGATGAAGTACCGACCTCCTTTTAACTTTACTTGTCTACTGTTTTCTTATCTACTGTTAGATTTTGCTTTTTTATAGGATAGGGCAGCAAACGAGCAAACGGATGATGGTCACAGATGCGTTGCCGGCCTTTTAAGTGGGAATTAGGGGGAAAGAGGGGGTTGGGCCTCCAGTACCCTCACTCACCTCGGCGAAACACAGCCGTCAACACAACAAATTGTCTTATTATTTAGAATAATAATTATTTTTTGAAAATAAAGTTATTCAAATGTGCTCTTTCATTATTTTGGCACACCAGTAACCTAATAACAATATGTTCGCCTTTTTAAGGCTCTTTTGAAGGTTTCGATATATATTATATTTATATTATTTTATTATAATTTTAATTTAACTTTAATATATTCTTTTAAAACTGTATGACACGGCATTCCTAATATAGTCATGTTTTCAAAATAAAAATGTATTAATTATATTATGTAATGGAAAGTGACTTCATGAATTATCAATATTGAAGTCATTTTCCAAATTGACGACTCTGTATCTATTTAATACAGGGGAAAAAAAGCAGCCCTTGCTGAGTTTCTTGCCGGTTCTTCTCAGTACAAGGTCTCCCGCCGTAGATTTGCGAACCGATGGCGTAGCTTTTCGACAAGTGCTTGTAACAGCCCAGACTGAATAAATGATTTTGAAATTGAAATATTATATTATATTTGTCGGCACGAGTGGTCCACACTACAAGAGACCGTAAGGTTGGCGTTTACTTCGCCCAACTCTGGCGAAGAGACAGATAACGCCGCCAGCACAATTGGCAAACTGACATGCTAGACGAGGATTTTTTTTTATTTATATTCTTTATAACATCGATAAGTTAAAAATTATTTATCTCTCGTTATATTAGAAGAAGAATTAGGTTAGAGGATTATAAGAAGAATTTGTTACCATATTAAATCTTGTTCTAAAATATAAATTATAATCTTAGAAATTACACTACATTTAACTTATGTATATTACATATTCTATTAATAACAAATGAATGAATAAATTAATCACACTATGGATTCTGACATTTCATCATGATTCGTTACATCCTTCATTTACTCGTGATTCATCTGGGGCCCGCGCTTTAATTTCATGATTTATTTACTAGTTCCATAATATATTATTTTTACATGTTATTTAACCATACACTGGACTTTTTAATTACTATTGTACATCACAATTTGTATATTTAAATTTAAAAAATATGTACAGTAGCTCCTACTTTTTTATTAAGGTTGGATTAATTTATTATTAAGGTTGAAAATTTTTAAAATGTATGTTAGAGGATAATTTTATATACATATGTTCACATGTGTGTAAAAGTATAAAAAAGTTAAAACATAAATACGTAAATATCTAAAAAAAAATCACTAATCATACGACACAGCAATTTCTACTCTCCATTCGATGTGTTAAAAATAATTTCCTAATAAATTGAACACGGAACCCAGAAGACTTACTAGTTAAACCTCTACGATTATAATCGCATCCTGTTTGGAAAAAGGGAGCGTATCTAATCCAAATGGAATATGCATGTCTAAACGATATAACGAGCGGGATAATCATAACAAATGGTGAACGTTTGTGTGATGGGTCATTTTATTTATAGTTAATTCAACACATTCCATACCACCCACGTCTCTTTTTATTTATATAAAATTTATCGCTTCTCAAACCTCGTCTATCGGTTTATTTTTTAAACTACAAATAAGCTTTCCGCCAGCGGCTTCACCTGTTTTATTTTTTTCACCATCATGATGATGATGAAAAAAATTCATCTTCATTATCCCAAATCAAATATTTCATACACTTACACCGATTAGCTTAGTGAAAATAAGCTCAGTGAGGCTTGTGTTATGTGCAATAAACAAAATGATTAACAAATAATCATTTGTTATAGAGAAAAATAGTCTCAAAATATTTTAGAAAATCCAGCTTAGTTCAAAAATTTTGTGAGAAAATAGGACCGGCACTGAACATCATAAATAATTGTCTTGTCATTAACTTTACAATTTGTATATAGTAAATGTATTGGTTGAAGAAACTAAAACGTCCTCCTAAAACCTTTAGCGGTGCTCTAACCATTAATAATCCCAATACTCATAATAATAATATATAAAGGAGGCTTTGAGATTGAGAAGCCAGGTGACCAGAGTCTCTTCCATAGCCAAGTCTTCATTACCACAAAAATCGAAATGCAATAGACCAAAAACGTTTTGACCACTAATGACAATAGTTTCTGTACATCTAACCGGGTGTAGTCTTTAGCCGCATTTTTTATGATGCAGACAAAAATTACACCCAGTTGGTACACTCCATGCACACTTCCATTAAATTTCGCTTAAATAGCCTCTACGCGTTGGATCTGTATCCCCGCGCACGCCTTATAAAGGATCGAGTCTTTTAAAGACACGTGATATAAGTAGAGATCGGATAATCGGATGCATATTTACCTAAAGTTAGTTTAAGACAAAGTGTGGAAACGGCTTTTTTATTTCCATAAATAAAAATCCCGGAATTCCGGTACTGTAGAACATTTTGGTAATGCAAAACTAGTCGGTAATATGAGCTTATAATATCCTATTTAAAATGGGGCGTAAATATTACCTCGGTTACTACAGTTTTAATCACTATCTATCACTATTGGTTGGTCATTAACACTCTTCGTGTAATAAATCGTACATTCATAAATCGCACGGGGAACTGAAACTAAACTTCATGTAAATACGTATGGATAGTTGTATAAATGAACCCGAAGTCTCGGTCTTTTGAAAATAAATACCACGTGCTAATTTTGTAATTTTCAAACAATATCACTACGTTAAATTTGCAGTCCCGTATTTTCCCGGGATTTTTATTTAACAAAATGTATTTTAAAAAGCGGCTTCCATAATTTGTGAGGCAAAAATTAACTTTAGGTAAATATGCATCCGATTATCCGATCTCTAGATATAAGCGAAAATAATAATAAAATGGAAAATTGAGAAATAAGTATATTAAAGTCCGCTACTTCGAGCTGTGTGCAATCTTATTGCAATGCAATCTTACTCATCAAACTGAAGCGAGACGATCGAAAACCTAATAGTGAATTATACAATGTGATATAAATAAAAACCGTTCTTAAAATAGTTTCTCTATGTATCGGCCTTTTATAAGTTACTTCTTAGTTCCCATTACTCGTATTAAAAACTTGAACCACAATTTTATCTTCATCGTGAGAAAACAAGCACAATGCCGTTACCTAAGTTTTTGAGACATTTTTAGTTTCGCTAAAAGCTGTCCATTGTTTTGCGTGTGTGCAAATTATTAGCAAAACGTATTTTTATGAGTAAACCAATGTTGCTTGTAAATCATCGAAACTAAATCGTATTAATTATGAAGAGGCAAATATATTGCTAGCTCCAGAGGCTAAAATATATATCTATTTTTAAACAAGGGATTCACCTTGTTTAAAAATAGATATATTGGTGTGCCGTGTAAATAGCCCACAATAAATTGAACGCGGGAACGTAGGATCAGCCACAAGTGATCTACACAAAAAACAGCGTACCAGATATAGAAGAATCAAGGATTCACTAGTACTCACCAAGGCTGGAGCACTCCCTCTTTTATGATGTAACGTCAACAAAATTAGAAACGAGATCTCCGTAAAATAAAAATCAAATTATTCCTTTGCGGACGCAAAAATATGCGGCTTAAAGAGAGCATAACAGACCGTATCTTTTCATTACATTGACTTAGAGATGTGATGACACAGCTGCAAAGGATTGTGTTCATGCGTTCTTGCGAAAAAGGGGTCGACCGACGGATAAAGAAGAATCCTAGAAAAGAGTTCCATTTTTGAAACCGGAATACGAAACCTTAAAAATAGTTCAGTTTTAAGTTTTCCTGGCGAAATAAAACACATTTAAAAAATACGTTTTTACATGTTTGCTATTTTTTTTGATTCGGACCTATGTTAATACCGAAGTACCCAACAAGTAAAAGACTAAAAAACATTGGTTTCTAACTACAACAATATTTCATGTCATTTCAACATACGTTTATATTTTCAATGTTTCTACACAACTTTAAGATTTTTCCACCAAGGTTGACAGTTACACAGCTCAAACCGTTGCAACACCTCACACCTCTTAATGCATTTGTGTAATTCTGGAAATGCAGTAATAAAAATAAATTTCAGATTGCTTTACCAACGAGTGTTTAATGCATATTATTAAGTCATTATTACAGCTGCCGAAGCCCTAATTCTCGTTTGAATAAACCTTTACGGCGGTTCTAAAGAACATGTTATTATCGTGTACAATACGTGTTTGCAATTTTAGTACCTTTTCAGTGTGAAATAGACTATACAGTTTCTCAATAATCATTATCAAAGGAATTTCATCAGTACTCTACTCATAAAGTTATGGTTCTTCAAGATGGTAATAAAACACTCAGATAGAATGTAATCGTTTTGAAATGGAAATATTAATACATTTCTAATTGTTTACAATTATTTTGTGTCCACACAAAATAATTGTAAACATAGTAAACTAAAATTAAACTAGTACTTAGAAACAAAGAGATATAAAAATACATATATACTTGTAGTTGTGTTGTTGTGTATGAAAAAAAGAACCCCAGTTATAAAAAGAAAAATCCGTCTAGCAAGTCAGCTTGCGGCATGGGTCACATTATGCTGGCGACTTTACTTCTCAGCACAGTCAGACGTCTCCTGCATTTGGACCAGTCGTGCTAAGGAATAAATAGATTTTAAGGCTTCGATCATATATTTCTGTAGATACACAGTTACCGTCTAAAAAGTGGCACCGGCGAAACAAGGCACAAACAGTAAATGTGTGTTGTTTCGCTCTCATTCATTCGGTGGCCGCGCGCGATTGATAACGTCAGCGATGCCGAAATGCGTAGTTTATACTTAAAATGACACACGTAAAGTGCAAAAGAAGGATGGAATGTCATACTTCCAATAAGTATATCTTTATCTTAATTTACTAGCGCATTTCTTATGAGTAAAACACTTTTATTCATATTATGTATTACTAAAATATCAATTTAAAACGCTTGCGTACCATGCCACGATGCGTAACGTATCGCATCTATCTCTTTCTGTCTCGAGTGGCTCACTCATAGGAAAAAATAGCACAAAAATAGCATTTATTTTCATACTTCATTACGTTACTTAAGATTTAAATTGGCTTAAATTATATGACACATTAGAACTTTTTTCAAAATTGGTACTATAATATACATCTATTCTTCTATGTATAGACGCGGGGTCGATATTTTGTTTGATTTTCTATGGAATTGTGTATCTACAGAAATATATGATCGAAGTTTTAAGGTAATAAAAAGTGTTACAAGCAGCTATAGGCAGCGGTGACTGCCTTCGGTGACCACCAGACAGAACTTGTTGCCATTTTGGCAAAACAAACGTTACATTTGCGAAAAGTAATACGATACGGTTTGAATGAGGTGTCGATGTAATCATCGGAAATTTGACGTTTATTTTGCGAATGTTCGTCTGTCAAATTCAATTCTTCGTTGTCATTTGAGGCTTTCTTATGTCAAAATTAATATCGTTTGTTCGATCGTCCGTTGAAATGTTTTAAACGATAGTAACTAAAAGTAGGATACGACACGACGAAGTCCACGATATATCGAATATCGTTTTTAAGAGTACGCCCACTTATTAGTCCTTATATATATTATAAATAGAAAAGTAACACTATCTGTCTGTCGGTTGAATTCTCACGCCAATACTACTAACCAACCAATTGAAATTTTATAATAAAATAAAATTTTAAATACTCTAGAATCTGAGAAAGGACATATGCTTTTTAATACGAAAAAAAAATAAGATAAGGGGTTGGAAGGGATGGATAAGATAAGGGGGTGAATGGTGTGTTGGGTGGTAATGTTATAATTTTTAAACTTAGAAGCTTCAAAATTATTTAGTAGGGTGTTAATCCTTACTAATACATATTATCGGAAATCGGAAAGTGAGTTTGTTTGTTTGTTTGTTCCGCTTTCACGCCGTAACTACTGAACTAATGTAATTATAAAATCTAATAAAACTATTACATAAAGAGCTAAAATAAACATAATAAAGAATGAATAGCAATATGGATTAGTGCATCCATAAATTATTGCATCGACTAAACTCTTTTGTGGAGTTTTGTATACACCCACACTTTTAGCTTACGTTTAGGTTATGGAGACAAAATTAATACTATTTGCTATATCTGTCTGTAATGACTAATTTTCCATCAGTGAAGCTCTCATCTTCAGAGTCAATAAACAAGAATTTTCTAGTTTCTGCTCTGCTTTATAAACATTTTAAATATACGAGACCCAGTATCTAGCAGCAGCGACTCACATGGCGCTTAATATCGTAACGGCATTAGTTACAAAATAAACATAAAAACTCAGTGGGATTCCATCACGTACGAATTCTGGCTTGGTAATTTTGTTCGCTTTTTTGGGATGCCGGCACAGAACATGACAAAGTATCTCTGCTACCTATTACAGATACAGCATCCTAACAATAGTTAAAAGCTTTTATATTTTCTTTTTTATAAGAATGCTCAATAAATATTTAAAAATGCAGAAATAATTGCGGACATTGAAAGAATTCAGCTGAATTTATGATTGAATCTAAGCCGTTTGCCTTAATGCAAGCAATGTCATGGTAAAATTCATACAGATAATTTTTCTAAAACCACGCTACGTTTTCATTTCTTTTGATTTATATTCATTTAATTTGATTTACTATAATATGTAGCATAAAATTAACACCAACGTACTGAGTAACTTATGATTACTCACATAACCTATTAATTTTGCTTTGACGCTTCATCAACGTGACTATATTTACAATAATTTCGAAATGTTATAGGTAATTTAATAGACACGAAATTGACCAAATAATTTAAGCGAGGTGCCATTATAACATTATAATTATAATGGCACCTCGCTTATGGCATCATAAAAGTGGTAGTCAATTACAGTAATAGATACTTTATTTGTCATTAAATATCGTATGACATTGCTGTTGATAATATAGTTTATGTTGGAAAAGGCTCTCACATTTACCTTCAGCTAGAATACAATTATAAGATGTAATAAAACAATATATATTTTAATGTCGTATTTGATTATTTCATCTATTAAACAGGAAATGAATAATTACAAAAGCGATAAAATAGCAGTGATGTCCTTATATTTTAAGTATTGTACAATAATACAAAATTACAATATTACCAAATGCCTCTTGCAGCAACCACCTCCAACAAAACGTATCTCAAATAAGGGTCCGAAATCTATTTGCAGCAACAATGACTTTATTTATCTTTTCGTTTTTATTATTTAAACCCACTGCTAAGAAAGATTTCATCTATGATTTAATTAATTAACACTAGGTATTTCTTCTCGTTTCAGGTCGCAGCCTTTGCTGTGCTCTGTTTGGCGCATGCTAAGAACTCCACAGCGAAAACGAAACCGAAACGACAATTAGATAGTATAAGATCCCCACACAACCTACAGTATTCATTGGTCCTGCCACATTCAAGAGTAGCACACTTCAGATCACTCTCAAATAATAGAAGAGTTTCATATGGATCTCCGCGAGCGGGCAAACTTCCTCCTTACGCGGTGCAGATGGAACCAGTCGTCCAATATTCTCAAAAAGACCCATTGTACGATCCAAACTTGAATAATTTGGATGACTCAGTTGTAAATAAGAATGAAATTCTCGCGCAAGCAAAAATTTTGAATGTACCTGATTCAGCAGAAAGTTATGGGCCACCATACGGCAGTTTACCAACAGCGCCATTGTACAGCCAGCACCCACATCCTCACTACTATGAGGCTCCTGAACCTATTATTGAAATCATAATAAAAGAGTCTAATGAATCATTACCAGCACCCCCACCTCCGCCAATACAGAAGAAAAAGAAAGAGCCAGTTCAAGTATTTTATGTAAAATACAGCAAAGATCCACATTCTAAAGACAAAGTTGTTTATGAAAAGCCTATCCCAGCTATCACACCACCTTCAAATGATGAAGATGAACACCAACACGATTACGTTACCGTCACTCCAGAACCTTTATACATACCACCACATACCACAACATTACGAGCAATCATAAAACCTGATTCTGAGGTATATCACAGTGACAGCAGCGTTAAAGTAACTTTTGGAAATCAACCACACCATCACTACAGTGACAGAAGAGAAAGCACTAATGAAGACCATGAGGAAACAGCACCAAGACCAGCTATAGCATATCCTAATCAACCGAACCCTGCAACTGTAGACCGTTCTGAGCCAACTAAGCAGCAGCATGAACCTATACCCAGACCAGTGCTACAGCCATCAATTCAAAATTACAGATCTGTACCGCAGTTTGCTCAAAGTAGAATCCAGTTTCAATCACCTTATACTCCAAACGAACAAGAACTTCCCAGACAAGGACCATCCATTGCGCCTTTCAGATCTCATCACATATCCCGTCAAAGTCCATTTGGACCAACACCCACATTGAGTCCACAACATCCATTCATAAACGGACCAAGTCCAACTCCACAGTTTGCAAATACTCATCTTGTTAACCCTAACCCTAGTCCATCTAGTCCTCCATTCTCGAATCATTTAAGTCAACCATTTCCTGGTCATTTCCAGAAACTCAACAATAATCCACCTTCATTTCATCAACGACCAAGTAATCCCCCACCAACGTTTGCACCGCGTCCGCATTTTAACGGTCCTCCTAGAGGTGCATTCCACACTGGCCCTCAAAAACCTTTCCATCAGCCGCTTTCTCCATCAAAACCATTCTTTGACGAAGCGAAATATTTACAAGAAAATTACCATACAATTACAACAGACCAATTAGAACCTTCAAAGGAACAACAATTACCCACGCCGAATATTCAAAACTATAACTTTGCACCACTTGCCAATCCAAGTCCAACTCCAGCACAATTCAAGATCTTACTCACACTCCTATCATACCCGTGAATCAACAATTGCCTCAACAAAGACCCCCATTGCATTTTACAGATAGTGCCCATAACAAGCCATTTTTAGGAACCCCGAACAGACCACCGTTCTACAATTTAAAACCGTCACCTCCGTTTGTAGAAAATAATCGTCCATCATTTCTACAGCATCAAAATCAACATCAGCCACCATTCAGCTTTCATCAAGGTCCTCAGACTATACCACGACCACCATCAAACATACATAACCAACATACATTTTCAAATCAATTAACCGCTTCACCTTCGCCGGCACCAATACCTCAAAATCAGTTTCTTCCACAACCGTCGTCACCTACTTTATTTAATTTCCATCAACAACCTTCACCGAGTCCTGAACAATCCCAACACTTTCACCAACGTCCAGAAAGACCTCACTTTTCACAACATGGACCTTCAGAAAGACCAATACCACACCAACAACAAACTAACTTCCAAGATCATCAACAAAATGTTGGACAATTTGTACCAAAGGGTGGTGAACTAGTTGCTGCTATACCTAAGTACGAACAACACATAACTGTTAATGGACCTAATTCCCAACCTAACTATAATGGCTTTAGTGAATCAGCTTCACCATCTCCTTCTCCATCTTTTTCTCCTTCACATTCATTTTCTCCATCACCTTCATTTCCTCCCGCACTATCACCATCACCTTCACCTGCATCCAGTAATCCTGAACCAAATTATCAACAAATCCAACAACAGCAACAACAACATCAACATCAACAACATCAACAGCAACAACAGCAACGGCAACAACAAGAACAGCAACAACAACAACAGCAACAGCAACTCCAGCAACAGCAACTACAGCAACAGCAACTACAGCAACAGCAACTCCAACAACAGCAACAGCAACAGCAAGCACAATATGATAATGAACAAGAACAAGTAAGACTTCAGTTAGCTCAAAACGTTCAAAAACAGCAGGAAGAAATACAACGTCTACAAACACAACTACTGATTGCTCAACATCAACAAAAACAGCAGCAACATCAAAACTCTCAGTTACACAATGAATATAACCAATTAAGAAATTACAATCAACAACAAATTCAGGCCTCTACTCCTCGATCACAATACGCTCAGCAGACTCAAGAAAGATCTAGACAACAAATATATGCTAGCACTCCATCCCCACCATTCTATCAATCAACGTCACGGACTGTTGAGATCACGCCAACAACACAGAAATATGTTTCTTCTACACTAAACTCAATAAGCGTAAAACAAGAAAAAGAAGATAAAAAGAAAAAGCCTTCCATTGAGCTGCCAGATGAAGTTCCAGATGATTTACGGCAGCAACTACTCTCCTCAGGCATCCTGGACAATGCTGATATCAGTGTATTAGATTATGATAAAGTGGGAGATACGCCGTTAGAGTCACTACCTCCGGATCAGTTGGCAAACTTTTTCAGTGCAGGTGGAGCTCAACAGATAGCAGCAAGTGAACGTCGGCCGATTGTAGTAAAGCCCAATGGCGATAGTATCGAGTCTAGGATTGACGAGGACTTAGAAGACGATCAAGAAATTGCAGCATCAGAAAATGTTGCAACGTATGTTGCTCCACCAACCACTACTAACAAACAAGCAGTCGAAATGAAAGTTGTACATTTCGATCCAAAAACAGAGGAAGGACAAAATATAGCTAAAGAATACGTAAAGGAAGATGCATCTCAATTAGATCCTGTGGCTTTAAATGACAAAAAATATAATAGGTACTTACCTTTAAAAGTAAGCGGTAATCAGTTTCCATTACCAGATATCCTAAAAGGAAGAAAAGTAACGTCAGTAGTTGTACTTGCTCCTGTACAAACAGAAGCCATAAGTCATAGTAGAACAGAACGCGCAGCAAGTAATACACTAAAAGGAATCAAATTTGTTGCTGGAGACAGCTTACAGGATTTATTAAAAAAGCCAACAAAGGATAATTTTGAGAAATGGTTAGATGTTGAGAAGAGAACGTCTGCAGATATGCAATCTGTCATTCTGCTCGTAACAGGGTAATTTACTTTTTCAATAATATTTTAACTAAATCAAATAACCTAAATCTGTTAAAGACACTAATTATCTTTTCTTCCGTGCTTTTATATTTTTAACGTATATTTATGCAATTTCGGCTTAAACTGCAAGTCACTCTATATGTGACAATACTTGTCATCTCTCGAGGCTAGCCTCGTTAGAAGAAATAAGGTCAACCATCAGTAGTAGTAGTCTCTGAAAACTGCAGAACGGTGCTTAACTTTTGGTACCTGTTAGAACTCATCATTCTTATCATCATATTTTGTATCTTTCCAGAACCGATGAACCAACAGAAGAGAGAGAAATTTTCATGTACGACGCCGCAACTGGAAAAATAAACAAATTAAGCGGAGAACTGTCCAACGCGTTTGTTGAAGCAGCCGAAAATAATTCTCTCAGTAAAGACATAGAAAATTTGGCTATCGAAGGTGATGGTACTCCGGAAAATTTTAAAAACGACGAAGAAGACGACGTAGCGGAAGGATCAGAAAATGTGCCATTATTTGTAGAATTACCAAGCTCAAACTTACAACGACATAATAGCAATCAAGTTTCAATATCCTCAGGTTATAGCAAAACAAAGCACGGTAGATCAATAAGAAGGCATTGGTAAACGCTATGCTGTAAAGCATTCGATCTTGTAAATAGTAATTAGTATAGAATAACTAAATTAATGAATGACGTGACGATGACTGTGTATTATAGAAAATATAATAGTCGTTTACTGAAGTGATAAATCAGTTTTGTACAAATAAAAACTCTTTAAATATATTTATTCTTTCATTTTTTGCACTGTAGGTATGAATTGAATTTTGTGTTGGTCTTGGCCAGTCTTCCCATGTATCTCGCAAGAGCCTACCACGACTATTTACAGCAATCATATAAGTATACTACGAAGTGCTCGCTCTGACAGTCGTAAGAGCCTTATTTCATGAGACTTATTAAAAAATAGGGGTTGTTTTGATAGGCAATATAAATACGATCTCTAAAGTACAGGTGACACTTTTGACTCAGATGTAGTTATATCGATTTATTATTATTCTTTGTTACCCGCATAGCGTAAACAAGTATATTTTTAATTATTTGACACTACCTTTATTACGTAGGTACATAATCTATAAAATTTTTAAATACAATCCTAACCTGTGATTGCTTGAAGTGATCAGCGCCATCTAAGTATGATCTATAAATATAGTGATGCCACCTTCAGTCCATAATGCTACATATTACAGCTCTTATCTGTTTCCACTAAAGGTGGACTTGTGACTGTGTGGTTGCTTACTTAAACTAAATTAGACCGATCATACCACCACGCTGACCCAGTGCGGACTGGTCGACTTCATATACATCATTAGATTTTGTGGTCAAATGTGTTTGCAAATTACCTAGTGGTATTTTCGTTCAACTATTTTTTTACTTTTCTCGATTTCATAATAAATCTTTTTAGAGAGGACAAGGAAATACTGTAACCATCTCATCAATATCAACCGCATATCCACAACTAAATCTGAGTACTAAATCCTCTGGCTATCATGTGAAGCAGAAAAACTTACTTGGTGGATAGTGGAGTAAATAACCAACAAGTCAATGAGATAGCTGTGTGGTATAAGCTTATTCGCAATAATTGTCACAAATCGATAGTTAATCGAGAATGAAAATGTTGTTTTACTTCGTCTCTATGAACTTGCCAATATTGAATAATTTTACTTAATGGCAACATTTTGCTGAAATGTCAAACGTATGGATTATACGAAGGAGGGTTTTGTTCGAGTGTGGAATTTTATAAATTTTTGTTTTTCATGACTTTTTATGTTACTTTTTGAGTGTAAACATGATGGAGGGCTCCCTTAGTAAGTGGACAAATGTAATGAAGGGCTGGCAGTATCGATGGTTCGTGCTGGACGAGAATGCAGGATTGCTCTCTTATTACACGGTAAGTGACGTTACTGTCCGATCATCTGAATGCCGCTATATCGCGATAAATTTGTAAATTAAATCGTCAATATTATCAACAATAACATACTTTAATAAATGCAGTTATTATAATACCGATTAATCAACTTTGGATAAGATTGCATTTAAAAAACTTAAGCAGTATACAACTTAATTGTTTTGTATCCAGAAAACTTGTAGAAGATTGAATCTTCTGATTTACGACTTTTTTGTAATTTTTAATGTTTTGATCACATAAAATATCGACAAATTTAATATATTTATACTTGCTGTACTTTTAATATGGAAATGAATAAGGTTACATGGGTGAATTCTTCAAACAATTTGTGAAAACAGCAATCTGTTAATTTATATTTGTAAATATATCATTTGTAATTTAAACAAGTGAAAGATTCTTTTACTGGCATGCTATCAGCATAATTTATAGATGTCATTGGACAGTGTTGTCTATTTATAATATTTATCACTAATGGGTGACTGATTTCTTGTGATTTAATTGCTATGTTTGTACAGTTTGAATTTATTGTGTCAGTAACCACAGCCAACTCCTTTTATCTTATTGTAAACAATTTCAAATACGGACAATTATTAGAAACTTTATTCATGAACTCTGAATGACTTTCAACATGTTGTTATGATATAAAATTATGAGTCAAGATAAAATAATGTGTTTACACCTGTTGAAAGAATAATAAAATCATGTCGACAATAAATTATTTAGAATGATACAAATAACATACATAAGTGATTTGTATTTTAATGATTTTACTTCAGTCTTACATTCCAAATTCAAATTATTTTTACTTTGTTATGTAAATAGTTTTTCTTGAAAAAGTTATAGAACATGTAATACACAAATATTACATTTGGAAAGTACATGATGGAGACACCAAGTGGTGCTGGACAGCTCGGCAAGAACACTTGTGATGAGTAAATTATCATAAGAGTGAATTGGACCTGAAACAATGTATAAAGTCTTGTTAAAAATGTACTTCAAAAGGATTTTCATGTTATATATTTAAAATTCTTACATACACATGTAATATTTCACTGCCTTCTCAAACCCATGTGACTAGGTATACTTTAAACAGACTTTTCATTTTGCTATAGGGTTACTCTTTAGCATTATTTTGGTTTTAGTTTCCACAAGAGAAGTAAATTCTAGTGTGGGAGCCGTGATACCATCAGGTATAGTGTGTGTACATTTCAATGTACACACACTTTTATTGTATATATATATATGTAGCCTAATTGTTGTTTATAGAATATTTTTAGATTTAATTGTGATAGTAAATGATTTCTAAGCTAATATTAGCTGCAATTGAAAACCTTTAGTGGGCAGGGCACATTGCTTGCAAGACTGGATTGGGTTGGAAATATTGAGTGACAGGTATATGCATTTGAGACTATATAGAGTTGCTAGTAATCTGCCACACCTAGTATGAGTTGGTGGTAAACATCAGAGTGTATGCAGTAACATACAGGTTGAGTACAGTCAATTATTCACTAGAACTTGTTCACCCTAGGGAAAATTTCTAACCATTTTTAATATAAATAAATAAATAAATATTAGTTACACTTACACCAATTAGCCTAGCCCAAACTAAGCTCTGTAAGGTTTGTGCTATTATGGCTATATGCAGGGTAACGTATAGACATACATATATTATACATATATAAATATTTTTTATAGAAATATATATTAAGAACCATGACTAAGGTACAAATGTTCGCATTCATCACACAAACATCTGCCCCCAACGGAATTCGAACCCGGGACCTCAGAGATGGCGATACCTTGAAACCGGTGTGCTAATCAACTATGGAGGTTGTCAATATAGGTATTTACTTTCTTCACCGTCTAAATTAAATCTTATGAGTTTACAATATTCTGGTAATACAACTTTTAAAATTGTCTTCTTTACTGACTGGAACAATCATTTTGGCAAATAAATTTGTGTCTCTAGTTTCACTACCTGCCAATGTTAGTGACACTACCTGATCTAATTTACTTTGTATCGTTTGAAGATATTAAACATTTTGCTTGAAGGCTAATCCTGACAACAATCAAGGGATTTGATAAGCAACCCTTACATCCCTAAGGTCAACATGACTATTCTGCCATCAATTTTATTTGATATCACCATACCATTGTCCACATTTATCGTGACCTTTTGTTGTTGGTGAATATTTGGAAAATACGTTATTAGATATCTCGCCCCTCAAGACGCGATGTTATGTCGGGCCTATGTATTTGAGGCGCCAAATCCCAACCAAAGCCCAAATGCCACACTGCTCATTATAATCGCCTTTAAGCGATCACCACTATTACCGTTTCGCCCTCATTGGAAAACACACTCCGCTGCTTAACAAACCCGTGGGAACTACCAACACCTCCCTGATCTTGTCGTCGTCTGCCCGGATCATATAGTCTTCCTAGGTGGATAGGCCTCCCTAGCCGCCTCAACCGACTGCTCGTGCATTATCGCGTCTACGCAGAAGCAGTTTACTGCGTCCTAACTCCATTCCCCTTTCAAAACGGCGCAGACAATATTTTAAAAAGAAAAGGTCCTCGCCGTTGACAGCGAATTGCTGTTAACGCCGCCACCTCAGGACCCTGTATGTTGTGATTCTACTTTACCCTGGAAGCTTCATTTTTAATACGCCAGAAAACGCAAGCGATTACGAGAGTTGTCTACACTCGTAATCGGTTGCGTGTTTTTTTTCCATTAATACCAAGGTTTTGCTTGCACAGTTCCTTCTACTGACTATCAATGATAATCGTGATAATTCATAATTTTATCCCAAAACTTTTTTTTTTTTTTCAGAAATATGACCATGTCAGGTATTTCCGTACTTCGTGGCTTCCATTTCGAATTCGTGTCATTTAACACGTTATAATGCTGTGTACCATTCTTTCTAAAGGAATTCTTCTATGATCTATGTAAAATATTGTTTCTTTCTTCGTACTTCCTCAAACAAACAGTATTTCCGTGAGATACCCACCCATTCCAACCAAATTCTATCGTATTTCTTTTCTACACAGGCTTTCTGCTTTTTCCGATTGTGAAATGAATTACTTTTTATTTAATAATCATTCGAAAAAGCGTGGTTTTGTTTAAGTCACAAGTGAAGATGTATTATTTACTAACTTAATTTTCATTAAAATTCCATTCAATTTATAATTATGCATTATGTGCAACTTTCCACATTCCATTTAAATTCCTCTTATTAATTTTTCATCATCTTTCTATGGATTTCTATAACTTTATTTGTTTTGATGAGATAACAATAAGACCTATTGTATGCAGTAAAGTGTATTATTATTGATAATTGATGTTTTAACGGTGTCTTGTTCTCGTACACCTGCACCTAGATTATGTATCTCCGTTTCCTATCAAATTTTGATTGAGAATTACAGATAATGCATATTCATTGCTGACTTATGAAGATAACTGTTACATTGAATCACAATAAAGCAGCAATTTAACTGTACATTTTGTCAATTTTAATCAAACTTATATTTCAACAAAATTACATAATTCGCTTACAATTTACGGAGTGTAGCTAGTTTGTAGCATTAATCCTATTTAAAATGTTAGCCTAGAACTCACCATTTGCATAATGGTGAGCCATTTCTTATACTTGCGCAGGAATTTCTTGATCCTAGGGCTTCCCTCAGCCGACAGAAGATAGTAGGTATACATGATCACGTGGACCGCGTTGTTGATCATAACAGAGAACGATGTAATTCCACCTGTGAAGGAAAAGTAATAAATCTAAAGCCTTGGAAGTTTTTAAATGATCTGCAATAACGAGGTTTTCTCATGTCTTACAGCCAATCTACAGGCCGTACGTTATGATATTGTTCTAAAATGTTAGTTTATATATGTATGTCAAAAGTAGAATCGGCCTAATGTGCAATATGTCATAAATTGACAGAACTCGCTAGCAGGTGTCCGACAATGATAACGCCGGTGTTAGGTGGAGATAAGCTGAAAGTATTTTTGTCCCTTTTTTACATATGCTGTTAACCACAGATGATTTTATACAGTTTTACCTTGAGAATTAGTTTAGGGAAAGCGTTTACTGTGGTGGTCCCTTGGGCCAAATAGTATGGCCGGACGGATCATTTCCATTCTTGTAAATTATCAGCACTCCAGTTCCTAGAATAAGTCAGTAATGTGAAACTTTTGAAGGGGAGAAATTGGAAGAAACTAATCGCACTGTCCAAACGGGTTCAGGAACACAGTTATTTTTGTACTTCGGTAATACCTTATGTCAAAGACTTCCAGTTCACTGACACCTTAGATACGGAGGAAGCCTCCATCATATAGACTTGACGACTTGGTTCTCTATTGTTTCATAATTATAGACCCATGTCTACCATTATCATCGCTAATCACAACTTATATACGTCCGAACGAAGGGCACAAATTTACCCCAAGTTGCCAGTTTAGTTACTAATCTACTACTAACTTAGTACCTTTAACAACCACCCCGGTTCAGTGTAAGTTGGTCAACTTATAAACAAACCGTTTTCGAATTACTTCGCAGGTATGCTAGTTAGGTTTCGATGTTTTCCTTCGCCGTAGAAGTGCCGGATATATTTGCAAATGACGTTCAAAAAAGACATAAGAAGAGAGAACGAATTCCTAGTAATGTTATGGACATGAAGTGAATGGGCGTGTAAAGTCTGGCAAGTTGCCGTGTATCTACATCTGTTATGGAATTGGGCGAGTTGAGAAGAACAGACAAAAATCTCTGAAATACTATTTGTTATCTTCTCATTTCAATCTTTATCTATAATATTATATAATACTTATTTTCAGATAATCATATATAGTATAATACACTGTATGTATGTTTAAATCAAAATCAATAATTGTTTCATCAAATACCATTTTTACATAACTTTTGAACGTCAAAGATGCTACGAGACCAAGGGCTATTTCTTTTCTCTGTATTTTTACAGAGTCAAAGCTATATTTTCTATAGTCAAAATATTTGGTAACGTAATTATCCAGTCATTAAAGTTATGGCCAAGCATTATTATAATTTAACTAATCCTTAACAGAATAATATTTTTTTTTATAACAGTATTTTTATTATGTCAAAAAAGAATATAGTCTGTTATTTACACTCTGTCTGTCGGTTACACTATGATTAACACTAAGATTTAATCATCCCTCCTCATCTAAGTAGATTCAAATTCAAATTCAAAATCTTTATTAGGGATCAATTTTAAATGCTTATTACATAAATTATGTACGATAATAACTGCTTTAGTTTAGTACCTAACTGTGTTGCAGTTATTAGCGCCCACTTCCGGGATTTTTGAAAAATACAAATAAAGACAATTGTAACAAGATCTCAAAAATATAAAATAGTATTAAAGTATGTATATGTGTGAGTGCGTGTGTGTGTGTGTGTGCGTGAGTGATAGCTGTATTCGGTTTATATAAACTTAGGCTGAAATCAATTTCTCGGTGTCCTTATATGAGAGGGTCAACAACCATTTAGTGACCAATAACTTGCACTCACGATAAGTGCAGGAGTAGATACTAAGAATTTTATTAAGGCTATTATAAATGCGAGGAGCAAGAAAGTAAAAATGTTGGCTTGAGAGAACAGTTCTGCACGTTTCCATGTGACAAACTAAATAACTTCTTCGTTGAGATAAAGAAGTATAAGGTAATTGTAGATGTTTACGAAGAATACATTGAAGAATGAAAATTTGTCTTACAGTTAACACCACTGCCAGGAATAAAGTTCAACAGTAGGAAACAGTATTGGTTTATAAAGCATAACCTTTAGTATGACTAAACCATAGAATGATAATATGTAAATTAAAGTACATATATACTCTAGTACTCGGAAGACAGCTGTTTTTATTCTAATGCTGAACAATGAGTGGTTAAAATAAGCGCTGTAAACAAACCCTGCTGGCGAAATTATTTCTAGGTATGAATCAGTTGTATTGCGGTGTTGAGTGGTAACGGCTTAACGGTCCAAATTAAGCTTTACATTTATGTTGCAAAGAACACAATTTTGAGTGACAGCCTGGTCCAAAAGTGAAAAAGTCAAGCTTAACGCAGAGCATACTGTACGCTGATGTTGGTGCGGTCAGCAACATGTCATGTTTTACATTTGCACTACAAAAATCGCCGCTATTATTAGGGAAATAAGAGCTGTCTCAAGATCAAGTAAAGTCTCACGCATGTACCAAACCAAACATAGAGAAATGTGTTTTCACAAACATGCTTTATTTATTTTCACAACTTTATTCGAAATAAATCTATACTGTTGTACTCAAACATATGCGAGCATTCTGTCGTGTATTTTAAAAATGGAATGATCGCTGAAACTTGGCTACCATAGAAGTAACTTATCAAATGTTTTATTTAAATGTCCGGTTAGCTTGCAAATAGTATTTATGTTAGGCGTTGCAGTAATGTACTGTTCCACTTTTACTTTTGTGCTTTATCTGAGGATTTGAAGTCGAAAACACCCAAGTTAGAGAAACAACTCCATTCATCCTAATATAACTGAAAAATATTTCATACACTTTGCTACTCTTATGTAAAATTATATTTACACAATAAGATTAGATTTTAATGGTCTTGACATAAGTTACTATCTGACCTAGTATATTTGTCATAATTTTATGTTAATCATCAAAATATGCAAGAAATCTATTTGCTATTGTGTCCTCGTTGTCATTTCATAACAAGACATCGCAACCTCCTTTCTATTACGCGCCGCTATCTGATACAGGTGGAATACAAACAACATATTGTATTACAATTTCTTTATTATACAATGACGAATTATTCGGAATCGCAGTGTCGGTAACAAGGCGTGATCGCTGGCGTAACGTGTTCTTTGCGTCATGTGAAGACAGGACAGTTTAGGGTCGCCGCAGGCTTTGCCTATCAGCCAATGTCGGCTAGCGACAAATTGTTTACACACACGTATTTGTTTTTTCCACTCGTAAAGACAAAGAATACAAATATCACTTATTTCGATTTCCCACGTGGTCACTTGAGAACAAAAATTTTTTGAGTACATATTCTTTAAATTTTACTCGTGTTGGAAGTTAGCTTGCGGGCATTTGTAGCTGTATTTTACTTGCGATTGATTATTCACTAGTAGCTACAAGAAATACTGGTACAGCGATTCCAATCTTATGGTTATACCAAAATAAACTACTAAAATAACAAGTAAAATTTGACTTAGATTTATTTATTGCACCTGGGTATCGTCTAGATGTAATGGAAATACGCTTTACTCGCTTTCCGCCCTCGGCGGATTTATCGGATTTTACGAAAGGAAAAATATATTTTCCCGCGGTAAAAAATATGTTGTACCTCGGGTCTCCAACTGTCCCAATATTAAATTGCATAAAACTCCTGATAGCCGCTTTTATCAGAATTTCACTCAAGAAAAATATATTTTGTCGTGATAAAAAATTCTGTCAGTTGTCAGTAGTTTCTGAGCGTATTCAAACTAAAACTTTCATCTTAATTTTTACCCCCTTTAAGGTTAAATTTAAATAAAATATATTTAAATGTCGTTTTTTCAAACTTATAACTTTTAAAATGACGTACTTTCCATATTAAATTTCACATCCTATTTTATAGCCCATGTTTCCCATTAAAAAGTAGCTTGTGTCGTTGCTCAGGCTTTACACTATCTGTAAAACAATTAAATCGGTTCTGTAGTTTTAACTTGAAAACGCGACGGACTGTGTTACTTTCACATTTTACAGATTCCATCTTTTGCATTAGTAAAAAATTATATAATGAAAATTATAGATACATCTTAAATACTGATACAAAATATATAATAATTGTATATAATTATGAAAAATTTGGTCACTTTATACAAATATACGAAAAACGCATTGATACTTTCAAGGGCAAACTCTAGATAGGATAAACTAAGTAGGAGACTTACAAACCCAGTATCATTGACGTTCCAATGCCAGAGATATCCTGCCAGGTAGTTGACAAACGTAGACTGACCTTGGACATCATATCTAGATCTTTATCTTGTTTCTAGCTAAGTTTGCCGTTTGCGCAGAACCTAGAGAAGAAAACAAAGCCTTTCACTATAATCGTGGATTATCCGTATTATTGTACATCGTACGCCAGATACAATATCGTTTACGGGATGAATGGACCTACGTTGATACGCCTTATTCACTGAGCGTGGGAGTGAAACCTTCCGTTACGCAATGTTACCGTGGTACCATCAAAATAAATTGGTTGCTGTTACTGATCTGGATGTATAATATAGTATTAATACTATTAGGCTCAGAACGGAGAAATTCTGCAATAGGCTCGGGTTGTCCTTGTGATGTGACTGGATTTTATTTAATTTCAGTATAGGAATCTTCACCGTCGCTTGTGAAGGTTGCAACAATTTGTATAATATTGATATGGATTAAATAAAACGTTAGTGCCTGATGGACTATCAATCTATATCACGCTAACGGCTAAATGAACGGCAGCATTAATATAACCGTCAGAAGAGTTGAAGTCGAATGTCAGGTTCTGACAGATTTTCTTGACGATGAATATCTACGAAAATAATTGAAACTATTTGAGTGTTGTTTGGGAAAGAGTAGGATTATGGTGGATCCTCCAGCCTTACTAGCAGACGATGGCTCTATTGTTAGACCTAGATGGTTATTACAAAGTCACCTCGAGTAGAGTATAGTAGATCCTCAAGTCTGACAAGTGGGACGTAACATCCTCGTCTTACTTGCCACAAAAGGCTTTACAAAGTCGCTTTGACTTCGATTGGGAAAGGCGAGAGTTATGATGGATCTAACAAGCCTTACAGGCGAACGAGTCAGTGAGAGTATTGTGTTCAATACGAGGGGTGATCAAAAAGTAATGATAAACGGATATTTCTAAATATAATAAAATTCTGAAAAAATATTTGTTCAACTCCCTGGTTCTGCACAAGTTCCCGGACAAAAATGGTATAAATAAGACGTCATTTTTAAATGTTACACTCATTTGAATACGAGCAGTCGGAGTGATAACATCAATATGGAGAAACAAGAAGTACGAAGCGTCATCAAATACTTCTGCTTGAAAAAAATGTCCACCTAAGACATTCATACAGACTTGGTGGAAACATTAGGGGACTCTGCGCCTCCATATTCTACAACTGCACGCTGGTGCAAGGAGTTTAAGATGGGAAGAACATCCACGGAAGACGAACACCGCGAAGGCCGCCAATCCTGTTCCCTCACTGAGGAAAACGTCAAAAAAGTTGAAGATCTGGTTTTGGCAGACCGAAGAGTGACCATTCGACATTTAGCTGAGAACACAGGCATCTCATTTGGTAGCATTCAAAGGATCTTAACTACCGAGATGAACATGAGAAAGGTCTCCGCGCGTTGGGTCCCGAGAATGTTAACCGACGAACAAAAGAAAAAACGACTTGACATTTCAAGGACCAATCTTGAAATGTTCCAGGCTGATCAAGAAAATTTTTTGGCTCGATTTGTGACTATGGATGAAACGTGGATTCATCATTTTGATCCCGAAACAAAACAGTCAATGACATGGAAAAAGCCATCCTCACCGACACCAAAGAAATTCAAAGTTTCAAGCTCTGCTGGCAAGGTTATGGCATCTGTTTTCTGGGATGCTGAGGGAATAATTATGGTTGAATACCTTGATAAGGGAGCTACAATAACAGGCTCCTACTATGCTGAACAAATTAAAAGATTGCGAGAGGCCATCAAGGAAAAAAGACGGGGTAAACTGCGCGCAAAAGTGCTGTTTCATCAAGACAATGCACCTGCACACAAAGCTGAAGTTGCAATGGCTGCCATTCTAGAAGCCGGCTTCCAGCTGGTGGCGCACCCACCGTATTCTCCAGATCTAGCCCCCTGCGACTTTTATTTGTTTCCTTGGCTCAAGGAACACCTCCGAGGCAAGAAATTTGAAGATAATGACGCAGTGATGGCCGCTGTAGAGGCATTTTGGGAGAGTCAAGATAATGAATTTTTTTAAAGGTATTGTTGGTTTAGAAAAGAGTTGGACTAAGTGTATCGAACTGTTAGGAGATTATGTAGAAAAATAAATTTAATTTTTAAGTATATAGTTATTTTAATCACCCCTCGTACATTGAATATAATTTTTGAATAATTGGAGAAGTCGGAAGGTTAAGAATATCATATTCTAATTCTTGTGCTGCTGTTTGTTATTTATGGTTGTTTGCTGACTCGCTTATCACGTTAAGATAGGTGTGAACTAAATACATCACGTCATAAATAAACAAGTATTCAGCGGCAAATTTTTCGCGCCTGTCTAAAGCGAGATTTTCCCGTAGCGGACACAGCCTAAATTGCTGTTCTATTTCTGGAGCATCCAGTGAAACTGACTCAGATACGCGCACTTCACAAAAGCAGGCTGTGATATAGGTTTTATTTCTTTCTTCTTTCAAATGTTTTTTTTAAATGGTAATATAAATGATTTACATATTTATGATAATAACTAATAAGGATTCAAAATATTGTCGATAACCGACTACTCCGGAAATTTTGATGCTATTGTTTCTAAAGCAATAAAAGTAAATAAATATATTTAATATAGATTTAGAGTGACGGATAGACATACATATATTATCTTTTATTATTATTTACATTTATAAATATAAACCGAGTAGTGCCCGAGTTTCTAGGACGTTTACTTTAATTAAAATACTTATTTCCAATTTTTTACAATGACAAGATGGATTCAATAAATTTTTAATACTATCACGTAATTATGATGCTGATTAAGACTACCTACTTGTGACCTCCTGCTTCCTCCATGTGCACATAATTTTTATGGATAAACCGCTAAACTTGTAAAGGAAGCCGGGTTCAACCAATTAATCTGAAGCCAGCTTCTAATTGAGTAGACGACAATTTTTTAAATTCAATATATAATAAGAGTACTCTTGTAAGTGAGAAATATTGTAGAACCAATAGTACACCTGCACCTATTACTTTTGAAGATACATCGACATGTTTGCGGCGTTGTCGCGGCTTGCTCAAAAACGCTCCATACTAAATACACTGCAATCGTGACGTCATAGCTAAGTAAACTCGCCTAATTTGTATGAGCGTATATACAAAATTCAAAATAACTTTGTTATTTGTGCGTTTATAGGTATACTTTCTACATTAAAAATGTTACATTTAATGTGCGTGCTAGAAATGTGTTCGTTTCAATAGAATTACGTAAATAGTAATTGCTCATTTTTTAGAAATCTAAAAACTATACATTAAAATTAATCTGAAATTTCTATATTGATATACTTTCATTAGATATAAATTGCTCAAATCACACTATTATAGTATAAAAACTGCCATAATCAGATGTGGTCGTCTACCCTATTGACAACTATAAAAATACATGGAGAAAACAAAAATTGCCCTTGCTGCTTTTCTTGCTGGTTCTTTCCAGTATAAGGTCTCCCGCGGTAGGCTTGTGAACTAATAGCGTAGTATTTGACGTGTAAAAGTGATTATAAAAATCCTATTTGAACAATAAAATTATGATTTTGAATTTGCTACTGTGCGCTGATATTTTTCACTGTTGCTATCAAATTTGATCGAAATTGACAAATAGTGTATATATACATTTCTTCTTTATCAAGATAATTGTCACATTGAATATTAATAAAGCAGCAATGTCAATGTAACTGCACTATCTGTCAATAACTTTGCCATTTGATAATAACAAAGTTACATAATCAGGTCTATCCAATAATAAAGGAGTTTTTCAATTCTATTTATTTGATTTGTCTTATAAATTTCTTTCGTCAGTCGTCTTTCATCCATTCTTCCTACGTGTCCAAACAAGCATTGCCTTCTCGATTTTTGTCACAACACCTTCTTTCATACCACATTAATTTATATTGCAAATATGAATGGCCTTGGTAGGGAACATACTAGACGAACATACTTGAACCAAATAACTGATATACTTAAAGAAGTCAAGTTAATCAGAAAGGAGGAAAGTCAGGTCAAGAGTAGCCATTACTGGCGAACATGCTTGAACCAAATAAGTGATAAACTTAAAGAAGTAAAGTCTAGTTAGTCAGAAAGGAGGAAGGTCAGGTCAAGAGTACCCATTACTGGCGGACATACTTTCTTACTTATATATATACGTAGAAAGGCTAGGCTGCGAGGGAAGTGTGTTTGGATCGTGGCAAGTGGAAAACTATGATCTACCATAATGTTTTGTCATGGGAGAAAGGTGTGAGTATACGTATGTATGTATGTTTGTATTTATTTGATCGCATTTACACAAGTATTATTAGAGGAATATCCGTAATACAATATTGTAGTCAGCTTCATTTTTAACATTATCAATGTAGATGCGTCTTCAATTAAGAAAACATTCCGTTTACTTAACAAGAAGAAAACTGAAGATCTCTGGGGTATATCAACTCACATAATTCAATCTGTCATCGATGAATTAACCCCATTGTTAGCACAAATTTTTAATTCTTGTATTGATGAGGGTATCTTTCCTGATCTAATGAAATATACTAAATTAATACCACTTTTCAAATCGGGTAACAAAAAAGATCCCTCAAATTTTAGACCTATATCCATATTACCTACTTTCAGCAAAATCTTCGAGAAAGTTATTTACAATGAACTAATAGGTCACTTGAGAACAAACAGACTCATGCATGAAAGCCAATTCGGCTTTACCAAAGGTAGATCCACTACCGACGCCGGAACTGCACTTATGAAACATATTTTTGACGCATGGGAGGGCAAGCGGGATGTAATTGGAGTGTTTTGCGACCTTTCCAAAGCGTTTGACTGTGTGAGTCATGAAACGCTTTTAAGTAAACTGAGACATTATGGTGTCTCGGATGGAGCTGTTAGCCTTTTAAAATCTTATTTATCAGACAGATTACAGAAAGTCGTTATTAATAGATCAGAATCTGCTAGCTCGCCTATAACGATGGGGGTTCCCCAGGGATCAATATTGGGTCCTCTACTGTTTCTAATATATATAAATGACCTTCCTTACTACATTACAGAATCGTGTGAGACAGTATTGTTTGCAGATGATACTTCTTTACTATTCAAAGTTGATAGACAAAAGGAATGTTATGACGATGTAAATAGTGCTCTCTCGAGAGTTCTGTATTGGTTCACAACTTATAATTTGTCTTTAAATTCTAAGAAAACAAAATGTATCAAATTCTCTTTATCCCAATGTAAAGCAGGTTGATACTCGTTTAAATATGAATGTTGATGTCTTTGACTTGGTAAATAATACTAAATTCTTAGGCATTACGTTAGATTCACGACTACAGTGGGATCCACATATTGAAACTTTGGCAATCAAACTTAGTTCAGCGGCGTACGCAGTAAAAAAGATTAGACTTTTAACTAATGTTGAAACGGCAAGAATTGTTTATTTCAGCTACTTTCATAGTGTTATGTCCTATGGACTGCTGTTATGGGGATCAGCGGCTAACATATAGAGTATTTTCCTTTTACAAAAAAGAGCGATTCGTGCTATTTACTGTTTACGGGCTAGAGAATCCCTAAAAGAATTGTTCAAAGAAATTAATATTTTAACTTTAGCTAGTCAATATATATATGATAATTTAGTTTTTGTATATAGAAACTATAATAAATTCAATAAAAACAGTGATCTACATAATGTGAATACTAGAAACATAAATAAACTTGCCGTTCCAATGTTCAGACTCCATAAAACTAGCTGTTCGTTCTTGGGGAAATGTATATCTATGTTTAACAAACTTCCGCAAAGTGTCATTGATATGCCTTTATATAAATTTAAAATCCATATCAAAAAGACACTCACGAGTAAAGGTTATTATAAAGTAAGTGACTATCTTAATGATCACACTATTTGGGAATAACGACACTATTCATAGAGCCATGTTTGGTAACAACATTATATATAATATTGTATTATTTTTATATGTGTATGTAAAAATACATACGACTGTAATCGTATTAGGTATGATAGTATCTTATATTGTATTTTTATATTATTATAATTATTAACATTGAAAAGAGGAGATAAAAAATAGACCTTCAGAGTTTCTTGCCTGTTCTTCTCGAAAAGGCTCTCCCAATTTCCGAACAGGTGTCGAGTCATTTTTTTTTTCCTTATTCGTACGTACGGACAAGGTTTTTGTTTTTTTAAGCTTTTTTTTTTATTTTGTTTGTTAACGTCAATAAGTGCCTGTAAAGGTCTATGTTGAATAAAGATTATTTTGATTTTGATTCAATCAACACGGTTTGTCGAATTTATCAATCAAGTAGCAAGTTAGATTCCGAGAAAATATCTCGTGTTTCTTATCTGAATCGCGTGTTTTCTCGTCTGAATTATTAATAATATTATTTTATGATAATAATACCATAAACGTTTTAATGTGTAGCTACAATAGTTTCTGTGCTTCTCGCTAGGTAGAACTTTTAACTGTACTTCTCATTGTGCAATTAGATGTTAGACCCACGTGAAACACTTCACGGACATTTTCATGAAATTCACAAAAATATATTATACTAGCTTTCTGCCCGCGGCTTCGCCTGCGTGGATTTCGGGATTGGGTCTATAGAGGGTTAATGGTCATAGCTTTGGCCACGGCTACATATGCGCGGAAGTCGGTTTATGGCGCGAAGATTTTATCGCGCTTCCCGTGGGACTATCTGTTTTTCCGAGATACAAAATACCGCAAAACCTTGCTCAAGAATCCCTCTATCTATTGATGAATACCGCATGAAAATCTGTGCAGTAGTTTTTGAGCGAAGCCTTTATTGCGCATCCCGTGGGATCTGTCGATTTTTTCAGGATAAAAAGTAGCCTATGTTACTCGGGGATAATGTAGCTTTCCAAAGGTGAAAGAATTTTCGAATCGGTCCAGTAGTTTCGGAGCATATTCATTACAAACAAACAAACAAACAAATCTTTCCACTTTATAATAATAGTATAGATGTGTTGGATCTATATCCACACGCACGGCTTGTAAAACACCGGGAATTTAGACTTGTGAACCATAATAATAATAAATAATAAACTTTCAGCCTTAACATTTTATTCGTTAGATATAAAAATTGTATTAAAATTTCTATTAATTAATCGTGCTTAAAATTTGCTGTCTTTATCATCTAATTTATAACAATGAATATAAAGAGTTACTTTTCTGATCTCGCCAATTAATAACTCCAACCAAAGAAAATCTATATTTATAATATAGAATTAGTAATATACATTTACGAGTGCGTGATACCTGTTCACATATAATTAATTATTGAAGACTGCTAATGGATTTGCAGACCTGTAGACTATGTTCGCATGTCCGCCTGTGCATAATTTAGGAGCAATTAAATTAAGGCCGCTTTGTCTACAATCCAAAAAGCCTTTGTAGTACAAACAGAAGATTAAACTACAACTTTCGCAAAATACAAGTCAAGAAACCTATCGCCAACCACATCATTTCTTAGGCACGTAAAAAAGTTGGTGTCCATAGTTTATCAACCAACGCTAAGTTTTGGACATGTTTTCTATAGTACTGAAGTTAACTGAACCTTCTATATTACTGGCTTTCCGCCCGCGGCTTTGCCTGCTTTATATCGGGAATGGAACGATAGAAACCCGAAAAGGAACGATTCCGGTAAAAATTATCTTAGATTCTTTCCCGTGTCTCCAACTATCTTCCTATACCAAATTTAATCGAAATCCGGCCAGCTGTTTTAATACGAGGTTCCCTCAGAAAAAATAGGTACATTTTCCTGTGGTAAATCTATGTCCTCCGGGTCTCATACTGTCTCTATATCAAATTTCATCAAAATCGATTCAATACTTTGTGAGCCTCTATTAGTAGCATTTGATTAAACAAAAAAAAATCAACTTTAGACTACATTTTTTTCAAACTTTGTATTTCGTATATATTTATATCTAATCAAAAGCTTAAAAAATTATTTGAAATATATATATATATATATATATATAATATATATATAATGTCTATTTTTGATATTCTTGTCGCTGATTTTATAGTACATACTATAATATCCCATTCTACTCTTACATTGTTATGAGCACCGAAAGGTGAAACATCCGTTTTGTCAAGACTCAAAGCTTCTGAAATCAATAGCTATTGTGTGGGAATATCCTATAATGTTAAAAAGCCAATGTAGCTTTATTTTGGCCCGTTTTACGGTATTAGCATGTCGAAAATAGATATGACACAAGATTAATCACATTAAGTATATATTAACTATAAATTTAAGAAATATATGATTGTGTGGATTGTTTGGTCAATTTATACTTTAACTTTGCACTACATTCGGCTTTCTCCTTTTTTTTGTTATCACTGAGGAAAATGCATTGAATTGCATACCTTGCACCCCGAGAAAAGCGCAGAATTATGTGGGGCTCTCCTCCCCAGAAGGGGGTAGGCCTACCTACTGAAAACCTCAGCGATGCCCTTCTACAGACACCTGCCGTCAGCGCTCGATCGACGGCGCGTCCGACATCGTCGCCAGACGCGTCGAGGAGAACTGCCCGCGGCGTTACAGGGTCGGGGAACTCGTAGGGACACTACCACGGTTCGTCTTTCTCCTGCCCTGTTCCCAATGTTAATGCGCAACATGTTTTCCTCTACGACCCTCTTCTATCACTCTCCATTTCGACACTCAATTCTTTCAACATATAGTCACTTACACAGTCCATGCATCTTTTCTTCGGTCTTCCTCTCCTTACACGCCCATCTGCTTTTATGTTCACACATTATTTTATAGTGTAATTTATAATAGGCATTAGTATTAAATAAAGATAAGAAGATAAGAAGCCTTACACGAAAGAACTAATATTGTTTTTATTTTTCCTAGAATACAAATGCAAAATGTTACTTGTTTAACCAATTCATAACTCTTGAAAGGTGACCTCTAATTAAATCGCAGTAATGTTACTTTGTCTGTCAACTCTGAATAGTAATGAAGTATCACCTGCAAATAATGCTGTATCACGTGAGTCCGTAATTTAATATGAACTTTCATTTGTATATTGTAAAAAAAATAGAGGACTTAATATTGACCCTTGAGTTACCCTCATTGTAACTTAAATAAGGCTCTAATATTGAGAAGCGAACTAAACCTCTAAACATAGTTTAGTAAAAATCAGAAAGTTCTATTCACGATTGATTGGGCGTTTGGCGTTTATTTCGACAGCTCCCTTTCATGGCACAAACAAGTGTCAGAGGTCAGCAGGAGAGTGTTTGGTGCATACAGCTCCCTTAAACGCCTTAAAAATTTGCTTCCTATTAAAACAAAAATTTTACTAGCCCAGTCCCTTCTTCTTCCAATATTGGACTATTCCGATACGTGTTACCCTGATTTGTCCGTTTCCCAGTTATACAAATTGGAGCGTTTGCAGAACCTGTGTATACGGTTCATCTTTGGGCTACGCAAGTTCGACCATATTTCTTATTATCGCTCCAAACTTGAATGGCTACCAATAACCCGTCGGAGAGACTGTCATATCCTTTCCCTTCTCCATTCTCTGCTTACCAATCCAAATGCCCCGGAGTACCTCAAATCCCGTTTCGTTCTCCACTCCTCAACTTTAAATAGAACCCTTCGTTCCTCGAATGATCTATCTCTTGTTCTCCCACTACACTCTTCAATATTCTATGACAAATCATTTACGGTCAAAGCCGTCAGGCTCTGGAATTCCCTTCCAGAAATAATAAGGCGTGCAAACTCGCATGACTCTTTCAAGCGAGCGATCAAAACGCATTTCTTGCAGCTGGAAAATTAGTATTCTCCATTACTGTTTGTAGTGTTTTAGTACATGTATTTTATGTAGTATATGAATGTATATTAGTTTTTATGTAGTATATGTAATTTACATCATTTTATAAATATATATTTAATATTTGTATCTCCCGTCAATCAAGTTTTTTATGTTAACTTTCCATTACTTTTAGGTTGCCTGGAAGAGGTTGCCGCTTTGGCAATAAGGCCGCCTTTTGTACTATAGTATTTAGATAGTATGTATAATACATGTGTAAATGTTGTTTTTTTATTACAATAAAGTTCATATCATTATAATAAGTTCATAATATCATTCATTCATTCATTGATACATTTGGCGTTATATTTATTAAAAAATAAGGAATACCATGTGCCGCAGCTCTTACGAGTGTTCAACTCCAACTAGTTCCTAAAAGCTAACTTGTCAATAAAACTTGTAAACCACTATTGTCATATTTGCAAAGTGATCATTGTACCAATGCTTAACATTTCGGGATGTACACATTATTATATGTAATTTTACTTCATAAAGGCAAATATAAACTACGAATTAACGAGTTGGACAGGAATCGAATATTCGTCTTCAACTAACCACGATGACACTTTGACATTTAGGCTTTAATTTTTTTTAGCTATAAATTTTATTTTCTGTCAAAAATTACGTGTAACCAATTCAATATATACAGTTTTTTCCGATAAAAATAAAATTGTAAATAAGCTCGCACTGTTCATGGCTTTAATAAGAATTTATTCTTGTTGAAATAGTAATTTCGCCTGTCTGTTATTTAAGCTAAAAAGTTGATCAATGATAGGTTAACTGACCCACAAAATTTTATTTATTTATTTGTAAATAGCAGAAGTTTTACGATTGGCAACTCTAATGTGATATTAAATGGAACTGGTATAGTAAAACTTTGCGGAGATTTTATTCCTTTTATCGCCCTCCATAATGTAGTTTAAAAATCAGCACATAACTTACACACTGTTTAGGTATTCTTGATTTTTACTAAAGTATTTAGTACAACATATTTATTTGTATACTTTTATTATTTGATCACCAATATACTACAACGTGACAAAGTCACTGTCTTTTGTTTTCAGTTTAACATCTGCGGGAAGCACTATTAGCTACATGAAGAGAATTTCATGTTCAGATATACATATATTCCTCCCACGCGTCAAACCTTAATCTATTAGTAGAGACCTGAGTCTTAATGGCTGGGCGTACCCTACATGATGTTAACGTTCATAATTTGTGGGTTCAACACTTGAGCTTACGACCGTAGCGTTATCTGTTTTGAATTCATCTCTGGTTTCTCGAATCGAATCTACTGGCTTTAGTTCGGCGTTATCAATTTTGATCTTTATATAATTCTCTTTACAACACAAAATAGTGCAATCAGTAATGTTGTACTATTGATACACATTGATAAAATAAATGATGACGATGAATATGTAATCAACTTACTTTTACGTATAACTGATAAAAATATTTGGTCTTATTTATGTACACAATTGGCAATTACCAATATGTAAATAATTGTTTAAACTACTATTTAATTCAGCTGTTTTAATTAACTATTAATTCACAAGTAAACAAACTAATTTCAAAGCAATTCCTTCATACCGAAGAGAGAAACTGTACCCAATAAACGGATTTTTGGCTTGAAGTGATTTATAGTAGATGTTCCCTTTTCATCTCTTTAATAAAATTTTAAAAACTTTAAATCAAATTTAAATAATAAAATTTCTCCAAAAGCTATAAAGTCTGTGGTGACATGAAATTTAACAACATTTATTATTCATAAACGCTGGAAATGAAGGGCGCAAGATAAGTCATGAAATATTAAACACTGAATAAGTCGGCAGTTGAACTGGAGTGAAAAAGCAATAAGCCACAATCTTAAATCACTACCATAGCTTTAAAGAAATCTGGGTATTAGCAATGCTTTGCTAAACGAAGTCTTGTAATTTGTCGCAAGAGTAACATCCCTACTTAATCTATACTGATATTATAAAGCTGTAGAGTTTGTTTGTTTGAACGCGCTAATCTCTGGAACTCCTGGTTCGAATTGAAAAATTCTTTTTTTATTGAATAGACCATTTATCGAGGAAGTCTTTAGGCTACATAACATCACGCTGCGACTAATAAGAACGAAGAAATAATGGAAAATGTGAAAAAACGGGGGAAATTATTCATCTTTGAGGGTGCATCTTGTTGCGTGCGCTGCGAAAACGGTTCTAGATACCGAAAAAATATTTATGAAAGAATTATTCCTCTTAAAATGATCTAAGAAAATGTCCGCGACAGTATATGTCTATCTTTTAATGTTAACACACTAGAATCGTTTTTATGGTGATCAAATTTAGATATGTCGCGTGGTCAAGATCGGGTAACAGCTGAGGTGGTTGTTTGCAAACATAAATATGATGCTCAAAATAACTATTCCACGCAAACGAAGTCGCTGGCACAACTAGTACATTATAAACGCGAAAGTTTGTATGGATGGATGTTTGTTACTGATGATGATGTTGGTTCCACGTAAAAACTACTCAACGGATTTGAATGAAACTTTACAATAATATAGCTTATACATCAGAATCACACATTTGCTACAATTGATTAAGATATAAGCTACTCGAAATACTAATCCTGCCCAGACGAAGTCGCGGGCATCACTAGTGGACTAAAATTTTAATTTCAACTTTATGTACACTGAAATAAAGACGTAAGAGGCAGAGATACCGACATAACTAAAGGAATTAGCTGATAACGCTCTTTACGTGATTCGGTGTGTTTCTTCATTGCTTCTATCACGTTAATTTCTCAGCATGCATAACCTTCTCAATTCATCTATACTCGTTTGGAATTTCCTAACTGAACCTATTTTTTTTCCAAGTACATACATAACATTTTATTTTTCATCTCTTTAAAAGAATGATTCTTGATTTTACCTTCATTCAGAATGTCTTCATTTAGTCAGAGTGTTTGTCTAGGTTGCTCCGTACCAGACTTGCCTTATGCCTTTTCTTTCGTTCAACCTTTCTACGTGTTCATCTCAAAAATTACTTTCTGGATGTTTGTTAATTACAATATTAATTAGAAATATCGTTTCTGGTTTCGTCATTAACATTATTCTAAAACGAAAATACTGACCAAGAAAAGTTACGGTCGGTTGCGCCAGCACTTTACCTCGTATATAAATCACTTGTGGAGCACAATGTGTCTATTGTAGCAAAAAAATTGCCCTTTGCCCTGAAATATTCGTTCCGAATGCTTGGTCATTACGAACTCAATGCCAATCGTTAATCAAACTGGTTTTCGCGAAACCTCACTTAATTACAAGAACAGGAGCAGGCTTTCCTGTTTAGCCGACAAAAGCGATGAAATTGAAGTAAGTTAATTATTTCTTTGCGGAAAGGTCAGAGGTTAGTAGGACGGGAAATGATTCGATTGCAGCTCGATACAGAATAACTTGGACATCCCAGGTAATCCCTGACGCAAGCCGCTGTGGCCGAGAACTGTCGATTCTTATCAGAATGAAAATATTTAATAATGACTTATAATGTTTATTTAGCCTGACTTGTTAAATTTGTTGCGTATTATTAATTTTCTTTCCTTTTATTAATATTCTGCAGTATTTCTCTTGTCCGCGCATTGACAGAATTTATAGTAATTATTGACTAAGGGAAAGGTAGGGTATTGACTGAGAGAGGTAACAGCAGAACTTTCTGAATCAGTCTGTTCCCCAGAGATTACAGCCAAGCTTATATTAATTCGTTATTAATTATTAAGTGACTGATGTATCCTGAGGTCATTGGCGCTGTGGTTTCGGCACTGGTGTACGAATCGGATGATTCAGGAGGCCCGGAGTCGATCCTACAATGTACCAATATGTTTTCGTTTTTAGAATCGTCCAATATGCACTTGGTCAGCGCGGTGACCAAGGTCTAATCGAGTTAACATAGTGCAGGCTTAAGCTCAGAACTCTCCCCGGTTGTGAGCTCTAATAGTCGTGATGAATACTCACATATGCCTTATCTATTTTCTATTGAATTTGCATGTTTTTTCTTCTTTAACTATTTTTTCCTGTCTTCGTAATTACTAATTGCCGACCGATGTTAAACGAGCCGTCCCTAATAACTTTATATAGGCTTTCATCAAACAAAATGTTATTTATCTATAACAAACAAGCGAAAGTATAAACAAACAAATTACTCCAAAGGTCGTCTAAAATCTGGCCGAGTAAGCAAACCAAAGCACGTACTGCTCAAACTGGCCCTTTAACGACCTTTGTATAGCGACCGTGTATGCATGTAACGCTTATGCTATAGTTATTACGATATACGCCAAGGGAGTTATTATTGAATCGTTCGTCTAGCGTCTAGCCACCGACGTCATAAACTGTATTTTGTCAATTAGCTGCAAAGTACTGCAGGATAAATATTGGACATCAGATTTGGGACTTATTTTCGACTACGACTTTAAAGAATTCAAAGAATTAGATATCTATTATAAAGAAGAAGAAGTTTGTGCGTTTGTTAAATTGAAAGAGGTAATCTCGGGATCTACGGAACCGATTTTAAAAATTCTTTCACCAATAGAAATCCACATTATTGCTGAGTGTCATAGGTTATATGGCAGCGAACGGCGCGCGATGGCTTCGGGTTTAATTCGGTTCGCGTTCGTGCTCGCTTCGGGGACTATTAATATTATGCCCAACGAAGTGGGCACGGGTCCAGCTAGTTTTATATAAAAGTAACTCTAATATCATTCTAACTGATATTTTGTTTCTTATGGAATATTTATATCCCAAGTCGTTTTTTTTTTATTTTCTTCAGCTAAATATTATATTTTAGTTATATATGATTTTGTATAACTTTGGCAAGTAACTTTTGTATTACTTTCTACATTAGGTTAATTGATAACTGACTACTACACTGTGGCCGGCATAACCGGCAATGAGAAGGCCGATAAACTAGCCAGGGCTGGGGCTCAAGGAATACAGTTCGGCCCAGAGCCTATCTGTGGTATCTCAAAGAACCAGGCCATGCAATACCTAAAAACTCGCCTTCTTAACGAGGCGAAAGCAGACTGGCACAGTCCGTCCGGGATGACACACTCAAAAGCACTAATCGAACCATACTGTCGCAAACGCACTGACGAGCTATTAAAGTTTAACAGGAGTAACTTGAGCGTGATGGTTAGGGCTTTGACCGGTCACTGCAAGTTGAATAGACACCTTTACAACATGAAACTAAAGGACACTGACACATGCAGAGTCTGCGAACAAGAGCGTGAAACACCAATTCACCTCTTGTGCTACTGTGAACCGAAACAGACACCTAGGGAAACACATCCTTGACCCAGATGAAATAAACCGAACTGGGAACATCCTATCTTTCTTGGTCAGTGCCCAGTTAAGGGAGCTACTGTAGGGCTTACATAGAACCTACATAGGAGGCTGGTCACAATAGATCTTAATAGGTCGCAGTGATGCATATCAGCCCCGACTTACACACGAAATAGAACACTACACTGTGGCGCTAGCACGCCTAGCTACATTTTTTTCTTGGAAATCATCATTAGACGTATTTTGTTTGTGATGAAGTGAGTGAGGTCTAATTTACAACTACCAACAAAGACTGGTTACATTTTTAGTTACTTCAACCTTTGAATAAAATTCGATTGTTCCCGACTGTTCTGTAATTTGTAGTATCATTCACATTGTTCTCTATTGCTCGTCATAATTAACCGATTAGTTATAATAACGAGCAATAGATTGAACATTAAATACATATGTGACAATTATTTTGACAAGATTATCGACATTTATCAAATATCGTTACGGATGCCACATGCGTTTACTTTTATCTATGCAAAACGGATCATTTGCAATGTTGCTGTTGTGTTGGCATTACCGGTGGACCAATTCAAAAATTAGAATCAACCACAATGCGCCTAAGGAGTCTACAACGACATAAAGTCGCATGCGATGTATACTATTTCAAACGAATGGTTCAAAAATAAATCTCCAGAGCACATTCCCTGTTTATAAAAACATACAACGGATCGTGTTTCATTTGTGTGGCCGCGCCTTGGGCGAAGTTAACCCGCCACAATTAAGGGGAATATGTATTGAATGTTTTTTTTTTTTTGTATTAATAACATGCCACAACACAATGCTCAAACCAACCTTTGTTTGATTTGACAAATTGTTTACTTTAGCAGTTAAATGGGAACAATTTAAATCGGATCATAATAATGACCTTTTGTCAAGTAAATCTACAAAATTCTTCGACAAAAAACACAGATAAATGATATATTACAAGGTATTGCCAACCCTAGTATCGAGTTGTGTTATAGTAGTCGACGTTAAATAATGTGGCTTGATCTACGAATTAGTATTTATTAGAGTGATTATGCTTTGGATGTTACAACTGACAAATTATTTAAATTGACAATTAAATAGGAACAGTTTTGGTGAGCTCCAATTATTTTTTACTTCGGTGAGCAAGTTTACAAAATTTCTCGAATTAACAAAAACTGAAAGATAAAAAAATATATAAACCCATATAGTATTGCCAACCCTAATGTCGAGTTATGTTATGATTAAGTCGGCGCTGAATAATGTGTCTTGATTTTACATTCATTTTATTACTTACAAATTGATTAAATTGACATTTAAATAGGAACATGTTGGATCGAATCCAAATATTTGGTGTTGTCGAACAAATGTACAACATTCCTCGAACTTAAATAAAAGGATAAATAAACAAATTCTAAATTCATAAGTTATTACCAACCCTAGTATCGAGTTGTGTTATAAAAGTCAGCGCTAAGTAATGTGGCTTGATCTTCGAATTAGCATTTATTAGAGCGCTCCTCGCGTTTTTTCGCTTTATTTTCCATTTGTGAACGAATAATGCGTCCGCCATTGTTTTCCCGTTTTGGCGGTTAACATTGCGTGTTGGTGTTATGTAAAGATTCTATTGTGACGACACGCTAGAGCCAAATTGAGTGATGCAGTATTTTTTTTTATAATACAACATCGCATTCGGCTAATGATATCTAAAATGAAGTAACGTGGTATGTGGTGATGATAGGTGAAAGTGTAAAACTTCTACAGGTCCTTGTTTCGCACGCCGATAAAGGATCTATTTTACAATTGAATCGACAATCTCCATCAAAATGATTTGATTATTCTTTTAACGCTTTTAGCATTTTGTTATTGCTATGTCCGAGCGACAAATAATTTGTTAAACGATTCAACCAATAGTTATGTCGGATGAACATAGTTTCGTTCTTCAAACCCAGTAATCGATTACGATTACTGATGAATCAACGCGATTCAAATCGACTAAGCGAGTGAAGGAACACAGTACTCTACTATTTTTTGTACACTATTAGTATCCCTTAATCTATTTGCAATTTTTATTTGGCCTTCGTGATATCTCCGCTTGTCTTATGTTTTCCAAAAATTTTGGCACTGTTTTATCCCCACTAATCTGACGTATTTTCCGATTTTTGTGCCCTATCAAATTGGCCGCCAATCACGTGTTCTCTGGTCTTTTGTCGTTGCACAATTACTCCGCTGTAATATTCCCGCTACTCTTACTGCAAAAGCACAGACTCGGCACTAATATTTACTATGTAAATCAGATTTGAATATGTCTACGAGTATTGTGTTTGCTCATTTACACTTACACTCTTCTAGTCTATTATGTTTATATAGACGCATTTCTACTAAGCACAGACATTTGGGTAGACGACAATTTTTTTTAAATTCAATATAATAAGAGTACTCTTTTGAGTGAGAAATATTGTAGAAACAACAGTACATCTGCACCTACTACTTTTGAAGATACATCAACATGTTTACGGCGCTGTTGCGGATCGCTCAAAAACGCTCCATACTAAAAACACTGCAATTGTGACGTCATAACTCAGTAAACTCGTCAAATTTGTATGAGCGTATAAACAAATTTTAAAATAACTGTTATTTGTACGTTTATAGATATACTTTCTTTATAAAAAAAATGTTACATTTAATGTGAGAATGTTAGAAATATGTTCGTTTCATTAGAATTACGTAAATAATAATTGCTCATTTTTTAGAAATCTAAAAGCAATATAAATTAATAACTAAACTGAAATTTCTATATTGACATACTTTCATGAGATATAAATTGCTCAAATCAGATAGTTATAGTATAAAAACGGCCATAATCATTTGTAGTCGTCTACCCTTTTGTGCACTGTAATGTCTCCTGTTTGTCAGAGATATCTTATAGATTTTGTTTACACGTTAAATCAGACACTATAATATCTCCGCTAGTCTCTTGTATTGACACAGACACTTGTGCAATCCGAATATCTCCTGTGTTTGCCAGATATGTCTATTTTGTTTGCACGCAAATTTGTACATTATAATATTACCGCTTTTACGCTGTAATTTTAACGCTAGTCTATGAAGATTGTCGACCAGACCCTAAAATCGACTAGAAGATAAAGGGGAATGCATATTGTCCATACAAAAAAATGCCTGAGATGGACAAAGATAAAATCTACCTCATATTATACCTCAACTCAACCTATATCCATAACAATTGAATTTATCTTCCAAAAACTAGGCAGTATCTAGTTTTAAACATTGTCATAAAAGCATACTGTTTTTATTAAAATGTAAGCATACTGAAACGTAATTATAAGCATACTGATTGTGCTGTTAGCACTTCTAATGCGATTTTTAATTAGTATCAATTAAATATGACTGCGAGTGGTGTTATCTGTTTCAATATCCCTATAAGCTTTGTCCGTTTTGGACCGCAGAAAAATGGTTATTCGCATAACCGGAAAATACACTAAAACAATAATTATATTTTTACCCTAGTTGAACAGACAAACGATTACTATGATAATTCTTTATTTATTTTAAATATTTTTTTGGGTTAGATAAAGTTTCTGTCCATGTCAAGCATTTAATGGGCATTGCCCTTTAATACAAATACACGGAAACGAAGTAGACTGCCAAAAGACAGTTAGTAGCAGTAATGGATGAGATCCGTGCGCATACGACTCTATACTCTTGCAACGTATATCGTTGATTTCACAAACAATATAACAAGTGAATCGTAATCACTGTACATCATAATTCACGTAATATCTTTATGCAGCTAATCTTATAATAATTGTACAGTAGATCACCGCGTTATAAGCTAAGCTCTTTATTATTTTATGCGGAGTGGTACTTGTATTATGTGATTGAAGCCACTTATCATCACATGCGCTTGATTGCCAATTTTATATAAAAACAGTTGTCGGTTGTAAAATAACCACAGAAATAATACGAAGGTAGTCGTAGAAATGTTCCATTACTCTCACGAAGCGCTACTCATGCATCTGTAATCTAATAATATTACATATTATATTAACTGCAATGTTTTATAATAAACGTTGCCTTATTACAGTGATTTAGTACGTGCTGTGTAGTTCTGACGATTGCTAGTCGAATCACACATCCAGAACACTACAAGATTGTTGACACGGACTAATTAAAGTTGTGTATTATAACTAGTGCTCGGAATAGGTAGTTCAATTTTATGGACTAGCGATTTTGTGACATCAATAGTATGGATACTTACTATCTTCATGGGAACTTACTATTTTCAGAGATTGTAAAAATATTATATTGAACTTTCAAAATTGTTATAGATATGCTCCCTTGACTTCTGTTGACATGGAAAGATCTTTTTCGCTTTATAAACGGACTAGCCTTCTGACCGCGGCTTCGCCCGCGTGGATTTCGGAATTGGGTCTATAGAGGGTTAAGGGTCGTAGCTTTTGCCCATGGCTACATATGCGCGGAAGTCGGTTTATGGCGCGAAGGTTTTATCGCGCTTCCCGTGGGACTATCCGTTTTTCCGAGATAAAAAAATACCGCAAATCCTTGTTCAAGAAGCACACTTGCCGTTCCAATGTTCAGACTCTATAAAACTAGCTGTTCGTTCTTGGGGAAATGTATATCTATGTTTAACAAACTTCCGCAAAGTGTCATTGATTTGCTTTTATATAAATTTAAAATCCATATCAAAAAGACCGCTAAATGATCACACTATTCGGGAATAGGGACACTATTCATAGAGCCATGTTTGGTAACAACATTATTTATAATATTGTATTATTTTTATATGTGTATGTATACATACGACTGTAATCGTATTAGGTATGATTGTATCTTATACTATATTGTATTTTTATATTATATTATTATAATTATTAACATTGAAAAGAGGAGATAAAAAATAGACCTTCAGAGTTTCTTGCCTGTTCTTCTCGAGAAGGCTCTCCCAATTTTCGAACAGGTGTCGAGACAATTTATATTCCTTATTCGTGTACGTACGAATAAGGACAAGGTTTTTGTTTTTTTAAAGCTTTTTTTTTGTTTTGTTTGTTTTGACGTCAATAAATGCCTGTAAAGGTCTATGTTGAATAAAGATTATTTTGATTTGATTTGACTCTATCTATTGATGAAAACCGCATGAAAATCTGTGCAGTAGTTTTTGAGCGAAGCCTTTATTGCGCATCCCGTGGAATCTGACGATTTTTCCGGGATAAAAAGTAGCCTATTATTTAATCCGGACTTTTATCTTTACGTCTGCAAATTTCCAAGCAATCGGTTCAGTAGTTACGGCGTGAAAGCGGAACAAACAAACAAACAAACTCACTTTGCGATTTATAACATTAGTAAGGATTATGAATATGAAAAGAAATTCCTTGAAACCCAGTAACGCCGAGAAAATTATAGTATTATTTTATAATAAACATGACGACGATGATGATTATGTTGGCGATCTTCAATTCGAAGACGAATAATTACACCATCGGAACAACACTATGTACTTTAATGTTAATCTATACATATAATAAGACAGTAAAAATATTTTGTCTGTACATTTAGTATTTTTGACTGAAATGGATAGAGGGGCACTTAAATAGATTATTAGAAAGCAAAAAAAAATTTTTGGAATTTTTTGTCTGTCTGTATGTATGTTCACGTTTATCTCCGAAAATACTGAACCGATTTGCTTGAAACTTTCACTATTTGCTTTGTTTTAACTCAGAATAATATCTAAACTTTGTTTCATCAAAATCGGTTCATTAAAAAAAAAGTTATCGTCATTTTAATGAACTCAAATAAATAAAACTGGAGTGTCATCTGTGAAAATTGAAGACGGTGAAATTTTAATCAAAAGTACTGTGAAAATAGTCTTTGTGGAAAAGCTCATTGTTTTGTGCCATACTATACATACATACATACTAATATTATAAATGCGAAAGTAACTCTGTCTGTCTGTCTGTCTGTTCCGCTTTCACACCAAAACTACTGAACCGATTTAAATGAAATTTGGTACACAGATAGTCTGGAGCCTGAGAAAGGACATAGGCTACTTTTTCATGCAAAAAAGGTTGTAAAGGGTTGTAAAAGGTTGAAAGGAGGGATTATTGGTTGTATGGAAATATTGTTAAAACTACTGAACCGATTTAAATGAAATTTGGTACACAGATAGTCTGGAGCCTGAGAAAGGACATAGGCTACTTTTTCATGCAAAAAAGGTTGTAAAAGGTTGTAAAAGGTTGAAAGGAGGGATTATTGGTTGTATGGAAATATTGTTAAAACTACTGAACCGATTTAAATGAAATTTGGTACACAGATAGTCTAGAGGCTGAGAAAGGACAGAGGCTACCTTTTAAAGCAGAAAAGGGTTGTAAAAGGTTGAAAGGAGGGGGTGAAAGGTTGTATGGCAGTATTGTTAAAACATATCCTTCCTGTGGGAAATTCGAATATAACGCGGGCGAAGCCGCGGGCGGAAAGCTAGTATAAATATATGTTTATTTCTAAAGATGATTTATATTGTAAACTGGCAATAAATATCTGTAATATCTGAACATGATTTATTTCTTTCTACTCACTCCTGAGTAGATACAAATAAACAATTAGTGTAATTTTCATGATTATATAAAACTAGCTTTCCGCCCGCGGCTTCGCCCGCGTTATATTCGAATTTCCCACAGGAAGGATATGTTTTCCGTCGGTAAAATTATCTTATTTCCTTCTTTGGGTCCACGGGTTTTACGATTGGTATATACGGGGTAAACTATCTGTGTATAAAATTTTATTTAAATCGGTTCAGTGGTTTTTACAATACTGCCATACAACCTTTCACCCCCTCCTTTCAACCCTTTACAGCCCTTTTCTGCTTTAAAAGGTAGCCTCTGTCCTGTCTCAGCCTCTAGACTATCTGTGTACCAAATTTCATTTAAATCGCTTCAGTAGTTTTAACAATTTTTCCATACAACCTAGCATCCCTTCTTTCAACCTTTTACAACCCTTTACAACCTATTTTGTATAAAAAAAAGTAGCTTATGTCTTTTCTTGGGCTTTAGACTATCTGTGTACCTAGTTTCATTTAAATCGGTTCAGTAGTTTTAACAATATTTCTATACAATCTATTATCCCTCTTATTATCATGCCTTGAGTTCATTAAAATGACGATAACTTTTTTTTTAATGAACCAATTTTGATGAAACAAATTCAAATTCAAATTCAAAATCATTTATTCAGTCTGGGCTGTTACAAGCACTTGTGAATGTCGAAAAGCAAAGCCTATACACTGCCCGGGAGTGTGCATTCTTCATTAGTGAAAACCGCATAAAAATCCATTCAGTAGTTACGAAGATGTGCTCGAACAAACAGACAGACAGACAGACAGACAGACAAAAAATTCAAAAAAAAAATTTTTGTGTTTCATTGGTTTTCTTTTATCGCCCTGACTCCATTTTTGTCAATTATCTTCAATGTACAGACACACCGGGTCCTACTGTTTTATTATATGTATAGATGAGACAAGTTCCATTGCATTGCATTATTTAAGGTCCCGGAAATCACGCTGATTTTAGGTTTATCCATGTTACGGTTACATTGACTTTCTTTCTGCAAGTACATAAAATTAAACTACCTATTCCGAGCTCTAGTTATAATTACTAAATTACCAATCATCATCCCATATACCTCCATGTTAATAAATCCTATGCGTACATGTCCTACATTTAAACATACAGATAATTAAATATTACTTTTAATAATAATACTCTGTTGAGGTCTCTCTATGATTACAAAAGGAGCTACTGTTTGCAATAAATCTTGATCGGCGTCCGGTCCCAACGCTGAGCAGTGCTCGTCGATATGACCATGATGAGAATATTGTGAAAGCGGAGAAGGACAAAGCGAGTAATAATTGCCATTTTGATTCGACAATCATTGTTTAGATTGTCCTGTCGGCGAATGACCTGATAACGAAGAATTTCGATTAAAACAGCTAAAAGGCTCCGCTTCAAGGGTTGATTCACGGTTGATAGCAGAGATTTCCGACACTGCATGCATTCAAAATCAAAAAAATCAAAATAATCTTTATTCAACATAGATAGACCTTTACAGGCACTTATTGACGTCAACAGACAAAACAAAAAAAAAACAAAGCTAAAAAAAAACAAAAACCTTGTCCGTAAGTACGAATAAGGAAAAAATAAAAAAATAAAAAAATTGACACCTGTTCGGAAATTGGGAGAGCCTTCTCGAGAAGAACAGGCAAGAAACTCTGAAGGTCTATTTATTATCTCCTCTTTTCAATGTTAATAATTATAATAATATAATATAAAAATACAATATAGTATAAGATACAATCATACCTAATACGATTACAGTCGTATGTATGTTTACATACACATATAAAATAATACAATATTATAAATAATGTTGTTACCAAACATGGCTCTATGAATAGTGTCCCTATTCCCAAATACTGTGATCATTTAGATAGTCACTTACTTTATAATAACCTTTACTCATGAGTGTCTTTTTGATATGGATTTTAAATTTATATAAAGGCAAATCAATGACACTTTGCGGAAGTTTGTTAAACATAGACATACATTTCCCCAAGAACGAACAGCTAGAACATTGTCCGGAGGTTCCTCTGTCTACAGCTCTAACCACCAGATGCTTGTACCCTGCTCCGCTATCGGCAGCATTCTAGATTTAAGATTAAAAAAAAATAAAATAAAATAATAATATATTTGATAATATAAAATCATTTATTTCATAACCATACTATCTGTATTTGTGATACTGCATTTTATTACATTATGACGACCTCCATAGTCGAGTGGATAGTTTCAAGGTGTCGCCATCTCTGAGGTCCGGGTTCGAGTCCCGGTGGGGGCAGATGTTTGTGTGATGAATGCGAGCATTTGTACCTTAGTCATGGTTGTTGATATAATTTTCTATAAAAATTATTTATATATGTATAATATATGTATGTCTATCCGTTACCCTAGATCCCATAGCACAAGCCTTACAGAGCTTACCTTGGCTAGGCTAATTGGTGTAAGTGTAACAAATATTTATTATTTATTTATTATTTTAAAAGTGCTAAATAGATGTATAAATAATCAATTTAAATGAAGGAACATTCGATCCTAGCGGTACTCTAACGCCTCTTCAACATGTCGTGTCATTAATTAATATTAATTATAAGCATCATATAACAACAATAAATTTTAATTAAATGTTTCTGAAGTTTTTTTATTTTTTTATTGGCAGACACTCGCTCTGTAATTTCAGTGTTGTCCGAATGAGATTTAAAGTTTCCTCAAAAACTATATATGTAAACTGACTTATGGCACAAAGAATGTCATGTAAATATGTAATCTTTGGCAATTCTGAAACGACATTACGACGCGCACAACGAAAATGCGACTATAACTTTTAATGTTCACGAGCGGAACGCCCACTTGATTCTTCCTTATTGGGAAACTGGTTTTTAATATCAAGCCTTGCTGAAGATAAGCAAGTAATACGTTTAAAATCATTTTCGTTATTTTTTAGGGTTTCGTACCTCCAAAGGTAAAAACATAACCTTACAGCATCACTTTGTTGTTCGTCCGTCTGTCTGTCAAGACCATTTTTCTCAGAAACGCGTCGAGATATCAAGCCGAAATTAATATCACATACTCAGGTCTCCTATCTCTCAAAGCAGTGAAAAATCAAATGTCTAAATCAACGCAATAAAATGATATGGCCATTTATGTTTTACTAGCTTTTGCCCGCGACTTCGTCCGCGTGGAATAGTGACTTCCGGCAGATTTTTGGTTAACCAACAACATATTATATTTATATTTGAATAAAGATTAATATTATTATGTTGATACAACTTAAACAAATTATTTCGACCAATTTGGTACCATAAAAACGGTCATTGTGACTAAACCTTAAAAGATAGACATATGCCGTCGCGGACTTTTTTTTAGATCATGTATAGAGGAATAATTCTTTCATACATTTTTTGTGTATCTTGAACCGTTTTCGCAGCGCACGCAAAGAAAGCCTTCAAAATGAATAATTTTCCCCGTTTTTTACACATTTACCGCTCTGTCTTTGCTCCTATTGGTCATAGCGTAATGTTATTTAGCCTATAGCCTTCCTCGATAAATGGACTATCCAACAAAAAAAGAATTATTCAAATCGCACCAGTAGTTTCGGAGAATTAGCGCGTTCAAACAAACAAACTCTTCAGCTTTATATATTAGTATAGATTTATATTGCATATTATGACATTTGCAAGGGAATAAAAACATATAGGGCACTTTCCGTTGACCTAGAATCATGAAATTTGGAAAGAAGCAATTTCATGTAGCACAGGTAAACCGTAAATTTGTAGTAATTTCATAAAAAAAATTACAACATAATTGGGGAAACTAGGAAAAATCTTTGTGACTTAATTCTAGTAATAAACGAACAATTTACATGTCGACTTTATGAGTTTATACAATCAATCACTACCTACGTGATATTTTATTGTGTATGTTTGCCTCGTTTTTCTTAACAAAACTGTAGTCTTTTGTAAACTCGGCTATAAGTAGGTACTTAAGCTCATCAACAACTTTGTGAGTTTTCGCCAACGTTTTTGTTATGTGTGGGAGATGTATTGCCGTTCTTGCATCCACATGTCAACCGAGGTCATGGGGCCTAGATGAAAATCAGCGTTAGTTTCACTAACCTCATGCTGATCTAGGTACCCTTTCACACAGCAGTCGCGAGACTTCACTTAAACCTTAATTCTATTCTTATTTTTATTTTTTTTTTAAGTTTCTGCATGCATTATTTTTGGTCCCCGTACCTGTAAGATTAATTTATATTGTGTCTCGTGTCTGTTAATGTGAATAAAGAATGTGGAATTTGGAATTTGGACTTTGTACGGAACCCTCGTTGCGCGAGTCCGACTCGCACTTGACCGGTTTTTAATGGTATTCTGAATGTTATAATTTGCAAGTCTTCTGCTGTTACGAGTTTTAAACTATACCCGTCACCGCTCCCGTCTCGTGTCGTCAGAGCTGACCAAAGAAAGTCGTCGTTAGTGCAATATCTTTTTTTAGTACCTAGATATTGTCAATCCATATTACAATACCTCGACGACCTCCGTAGACGAATGGTTGGTATACTGGTTTCAAGGAATCTCCATCTCTGAGGTCCCGAGTTCGAGTCCCGATGGGGTCAGTTAGTCAATTATATTTTTACCAAATTTATTTATATACTAGCTGTGCCAGCGACTTCGTGCGCGTGGAATAGTTATTTTGAGCATCATATTTCTTTTTGCAAACAACCACCTCAGCTGTTACACGATCTTGACAACGCGACATATCCACATTTGATTACCATAAAAACGATTCTAGTGAGTTAACATTAAAAGATAGACATATACTGTCGCGGACATTTTTTTAGATCATTTTAAGAGGAATAATTCTTTCATACATATTTTTTTGTATCTAGAATCGTTTTCGCAGCGCACGCAACGGAAGCCCTCAAAGATGAATAATTTTCCACATTTTCCATTATTTCTTCGCTCCTATTAGTCGCAGCGTGATGTCATGTAGCCTAAAGCCTTTCTCGATAAATGGGCTATTCAATAAAAAAAGAATTATTCAATTTGAACCAGGAGTTCCACAGATTAGCGCGTTCAAACAAACAAACAATCAAACAAACTTCTCAGCTTTATAATATTAGTATAGATGTATAATATACGTATGTCTATCCGTTACCCTAGATCCCATAACACAAGCCTTGCAGAGCTTACTTTGGGTTAGGCTAATTAGTCATTTTTTTTTTTGTTCCCCTGAGTAAAATGCATTAAACTGCATACCCCGGCTGTGGCGAGCCGGCGGTTATGTGGGGCTCTCCTCCCCAGAAGGGGGAGGCCTACCCACTAAAAACCTCAGGGATGGCCTTCCTCAGGCATGTAGGGAGCCCCCGGAAACACCAAGCTACTTCCGGGAACAAGGCTAATTAGTCTAAGTGTAAGAAATATTTATTTATATTTAATAAGATATAATATAATTTGGCGAAGTTCCTTTATTATACCGCTCCATAGCTGAGCATTTATTAAACAATTGATACATAACCAAGATACACAGATTATAATATAAAAAAAATACGGTCGAAATAACTTCCGATATAATACCCATTGCTTACCAAAGATATATTGAATACACAGTGCGGCGCCATGACATATAAGTTCCGACGGATGCGTTCGAGCCGGTCGACTAATGAAGCGACTAATGACTTCTAAGAGTTGTAAGTGAATCCAACCCGATCGCACTAATAAATATCGACCAAACCAAATCCTTTCCGCAATATAAACACTGGAAAATTACAAATTACGTATCGCACTAACGTAACGTTTCACATTCGATGCATTCCAACTTTACCGGATGTTTGTGAAAGGTTGAGACGCTAGCTGATGCCCATTACCAAATTGCACAATTTTTTGACAGCACTTTGAATCGAAATTAATGAAAACCGCTGTTAAAATAAAAGGGTGATTGTCCTGTACCTTTTGCAGAAACAATTTGTGAATTTTAACAAACTGAGCACTTTGAAAATGAAGTCAAAAGAAGCGTTAAGTGACACGTTTAGCGCAGCGATCGGCTGCTACGCAACAGATCGATTCTCGTACGGGTACAGATATTTTGTATGACAAATAATAATAACTTACTATAAAATTATAGTGCGGATCGACCTATTTAAAAAAAAACACGCAATGCAATGTTGTGTACATGCAATTCTATATTTGTGTTTATTGGTCGTAATGATTTTGCTTTGGTAAACGTTTAATTTCGATTCGGATTAAAGCATTAATGCGATACCTATTTTTGTCTCAACCAAAATTGCAATCCGAACGACTGCGAGACATTACTAAAACCAAACCTCAACTGTTTCAATGGGCGGTATTTTCATATGCAGATCACAATTCAAACATATTGATCGATATTTTTATTATGCTTATAGACACGCAATAAACACGCCTATATAAGATCCGACGTGTTTCAACGAATTCAATACGTATAGTGTACCAACTGGGTCTTATCTCTGTCTGATGATAGATGCAGCTAAACATTATACTCAGCCAGATGCAAAGCAACCAAGTAATCAGATTTCAAAACGTTTCAGAGCTATTGCATTTTAGCTTCAATGGTAATGAGAAGAAACTCTGTAACCTGGAAACCTGGCTTGTCAAGTCTCTAAATAATTTATTATTGTTACGATTTACGTCAACTAGCGTTAAAACGTTTAACGAAGTTAATTGTTACTAACGGATTAGAAATAACTGATACATTTCCTAATCGCAAAGCCCGCAGTCGACCCTGCAACGTACGTCATTTTGTTTTATTATGTTCATTTATATGACACTCCTGCGGTTAAGGTAAACATGAGGCAACCTTCCTATCAGTATATACGAAGACGTTTAAAGGTACATGTAAATTCAACCAGTACGCACTGTGCTCAGTGTCGTTATAAGGCCTAATCGCCCACCGTAGTTAGGTTATTCGTGGGAACGGATGTAAGCTGTGATTGAATTATTAGGCGCATGTACGATTCTCATACAGAGACTCTGGTTTGGCTAGTCATGTCTTTTCTCCATTATATCTGTAGGCATCTGGAGATAGCTTGGATAAAAGCAAGACGGTTAAAACTAGTTCATTGTGTCCTCGTAATTTTGATTATGTTTTTATTTCAATAACCTGTAAAAGTGCTTTTTGAATAATGAATAGATTGAATTAGACTATATAATAATTAGCCGCAACATATCGCACAAAAACCCAAACAATGACTACCGTGCCGATGTAGAGGTAGACATGCAGCAAGTACGTCTGCCTCTCCTTCCACCTCTAGAGAAAGTATATTTCCAATAGTTTAAGGATGTTGAGAATTATTGCCCACTACAGTAGTTGGGGAATTTTGTGACTGTGGTCACAGTTACCAAGCAGATGAGTAGTGAGTTTGTATGCTAACATACACTCCTCTAAAAAAAATAGAAAGTCAGCAAGAACAGTTATTTTGCTGTAGAAGTAGATAATGTAAAAGACACTGTTACAAAGTCTCTTTTCTATTTTGATTAAAGAATTCTCGAGGTCAAATAAAACTAAGAAAAAACAATACCTCCAACGTATCTGGCGCCTGCCCAGACGATTATCAGCGTGCTGATGTGATGGTACACGTGCAGGAACGAAGCCTGCCTCCCCTTTCGTCTCAGGATGAAGAACATTGTCTCTAATAGCTCCAGGATCTTAAGAACGACCGTCCACCAGAGGAACCGCAGCATTCTGAGGGGTTCAGGCTTGGTGGAGTAGTCGGGGAGCACGCACCCGAAGTGATAGGTGGTGGTCCATCCTGATGTCATTATCTGTAGGGTGTTATTTGCATTTAGTATTTTTATTTTGGTTTGAATTATGCAAATACGTTGTGTCTGTAGTATTTGATATAGTACTTAGTTAAGGAAACATCCCTGCAAGGTTAAGCGTGTTTCACCCACACTTTGCCAATTTTTATTATATTCCAGTTTAATAGTTTTGTAGAATACTGGTGAAACTAAAGGTTCTGGTCTACAAGTGCATTATCATTACCATTCCTACTTTACGGCAGCGAGACCTGACCAGTTCTAGAAAGGTAGGTTTAGCAGCTTCTCGAAGTAATCTTTAAAGACTGTATCCATCAGAGCACTATAGAATCTTCAGTTCTGATATATACGCCATTAAATACTATTTCGTATCATCCTATATATATGTATACAATTCTATACACAAACAAAGGGAGAGCAAAGGTAAATCATGTAGTAATAACACTAATATCTAGCGTTATATATGTCGGCTGAAGAATTACAACGCAACGGAGTGTAAAGCTGGCCCATTTGTTGAGTGGCTCTTAACTCAGTTCTCGGTAACCCTCATCTAGCTAACATTAAAGAGATTCCGTCTGAGCAGACTTGGAAGCACTGATCCCGTTAGATAAATTATGACGCATAATGTAAAGTTGTTTGTTTGATAAAGTTTACTAATTGCCGGTATAGCCTTATCAAGTATAACTTCAACTAAATAATAAATCTGATCCTTGATTCTATTATTCTCATTCCATTTCTTCTATTTCCATTGCGGGCTTACGTTTTCTTTTAATGTCTTACAAGGCAGAATCGAAAGTCGCTATCCGTCGTCTGTCTGTTCCTATGTACGCTTACATCTTTAAAACTACGCAACGGATTTTGATGCGGTTTTAATAGATAAAGTGATTCTTAAGGAAGGTTTATATGTATAATACATGCATAATAGAAACTAGTCAGATAAATCAGACAAAGTCAGATTTTTGGGCATTGGTCAGTTAAAGTCAGGTTTTTTGGAAAATGGTCAGTTTTGTCAGATTTTTTGACGAACTGGTTTATTTTTTTATGAATCATTGACTAGCTGTCGTTTTCTTTTAGTGTGAACATAATGCACGCCCAAGTGCGGACATTGCTTTGATCATTAGGTGCCCAGTGATGGTTTGAGGGCAACTGAGGATGCTCTATTATGTTGTGGGCATAAGCAGCATAATATTAATGCATCATGATAGAGTTACGAAGCTATTGACCTTCAGAGTTTCTTGCCTGTTCTTCTGGAGAAGGCTCTCCCAATTTCCGAACAGGTGTAGAGTCAAAAAAATATTTTTTTTCCTTATTCGTACGTACGGACAAGGCCTGTAAAGGTCTATGTTGAATAAAATTAAAAATATAAAAATTGAGCGTCATGCATCAACTCAAAAACATAAAGAAAAATATAAAGTCAGTTTATCAATTGCATCTTGCAAGTGTCCCACCCAACGTTGACCAATCCCGTTTACCCAGTACATCAAGTACAAATATACAAAAAAAAACTGTGGAAATGGTCAGATAATGTCAGTTATTTTAAAAAATTGGGTCAGCAGAATCAGATTTTTTGGACCGTAAATTTGTTTCGGCCCCTGTAGTAGTGAAACACTGATAAATTTTGAGATTTGTAATGTGATGTCGTAAATAAGCACGTTTTTTTTGCGCTTATATTGCAAAGCGTTGGCTGAACCCTACGAGATAGACCAAAATAATGTACTACAGTATTGTCCACCTTAAAAAGTTCAACAAAAAAGTCCGCGATGGTATATGTCTATCTCTTAGGGATAGCCCACTATAACCATTTTTTCATTGCACCCGTGCGAAGCCTGGGCGGTTCGCTAGTTTTTATTAATTAGGTGGTTTTCCAAGAGCTCTCTGTATCTTTATATCTCTAAACAATCATATTTTCAAATTCCAATCTGATATGTCAGATGTTTTGCGATAACTTGACTAATGTTAGTTTCCATCGTGCGTAGCTTTGTAGATCGTAAATCAAAATTACTGCCCTGATGAAGTGATTTGATTTGACATTATACGTAGTGGGGCGGCGACGCGTCGACGCTATGTCGTGACGTCATGTGACGAAAATGTTTTGCTTATAGATCCTTGGTATCTTTGAAACATATATTCTAAATGTCCTCATTAATTCCTCTAGTGTCTATTACGACCTGTTTCGTAAATTTCGTACTGGTAATCTTGATATTATGAAGTTTGGAAGTATGGAGATTTTATTGTAATGCTGACAAATTTATGCAATAATCGCAAAATGTGGTACCTATCCACTACTCTACGTTAGTTGTCAGCTCGCCAAGCGACATGACTTTTTAACGCTGGCAACATCGGCCGATAGTTGTGACTTTATTTTACGTCTAGCAAACAAACAAGCCAACTGATCAAACATTTTTTAATTAGGTTTCATTCAATTGTAACTGTAATATCGTCATAAGTGTACGAACAATCATTTTTCGTTGGTTAAGTTATTCGTTTCACAAGCAAAAGGCTGAATGCCGCCGAAAATCGATCGTATCGATTCCCGTCTCAATTCATCGATGCGAGATCAAAGATTAATTTACAGCGATTGTGTAACTCTTTATCGACTAGCTATCGATGCTCCATAATAAGAGTGTCGTATAGTTACTATCATTAAACGCTTTATTCCATTATTGGAGTGAAGACGAATGACGTACAAGATGGATCGATAGCGACACAATACATTAATGAAATCATAGCTTGCATTTCCTCGATGCGATGTTATAAATCATTGTTGGCGCCCGTGGGTGTGAACACGTCATAATGATAGGTTTAATGGTAGAAGCCTTGATGAGAGTAGGAAAGTACCACACGTATATTTTCAATTTGTTCTATTCAGTTGTTTGATTTGACTTACGAAATATGAAAGCCAATTTTATAAATTTTGTAATTGATTTCATCGTATCGATTTGATAATTTATCTGTTGGAAATACATTTTCTATGTTTGGAAGCAAGCATAAAGATTTTCTTACAAGTACGGGAACGATGGGGAATTGACAGAATACAAATAAACTTTTTTTTATCTGTTGCAAATACATTTTCTATGCTTGGAAGCAAGCATAAAGTTTTTCTTACAAGTACGGGAACGATGGGGAATTGACAGAATACAAATAAACTTTTTGACTTTTCTCAGTATTCTATTGGAGCGAACTAATACAACTTGCTATGAGGCCATATGTACTGGAAGTGACCCCGTTGATTGTTTTGAACAAGCCACGACAGTCTACTGTCGAAGAGAAGAAAGCGTCTATACGCCTTCTTTTTTCAAATTCTGACATATTCGCCAGAGATAAGAAAGGAGGCGAACTTCCAATGACTTCGTGGCAATAGTCCTAGTCAATTTACCGCCTATTTTACCATTCACCCCATAAAATAGGAGGTATGGAAACAGTCAGACCCTGGAATAGTTTTCACCTGGTAACAGGCATATCAGCCTGTGAAAGGTGTGACCACAGATATGATAACTAATGGAGGACAGTGGAAGAGGAAAATCAGTTGTGTTAAAAACCAGGAGAAAGGTAGTCATCACCTCTGATATCTGTCCCCACCCAGGGGCACGACTCACCATATATTAGGGCAGTTGTGCCTTAGTCAACCACGCTTACCCAATATGTATTGGTCGACTTCACCGTCCTTTAATTTCTGCGCAAGAGTATGCTGGTTGCCTCACAATGTATTCCTTGACCGTATAAATTTGAAAAATACATATGAAAACCGAAAAATGGACACATCGCCACTGACGTTATAGAACGATGGTGTATTCGCAGAAAACTCCCTAAGTCGGCTCTTGCGACATCCACGGGAATATAGGTATATGAAATCGCAATAACGATATTATAAATCATATATATAGTTCGAATACTAATTCTCCGACTTAGAGCAGCGTTACTCAGTAGTTTTTGCTAGTGGCCTCGTTCAAATTTTCTCTAATATATCCCAACGGACACACAGACTAATTTATTGCTGTGTAATATTTCAGTGTTATTTATTTGCTCGCTAACATGCGCTTTTTGTTGCCTAAATGTGATCTAGCTCCTTTCACTCGCATAAGTCATTATGTCCCAAGTGTTGCATTGTCTTCAAACTAATTGTTTTGAAATTACTTAGCAATACAATATGTTTAATTATAGCAATAAAAATTATTAACAACATCCTTTCTGATGTTGCTCAGAATATTGTTGTGATTATATGCAATAGATAAAACAGCTAATTAATTGCTACTGAAAGGTTGATGTTGAAGATAAATAGATGCTTAACGCCTTTCTCGATTTTAATACTTACTCGGAAAGTTTTAAAATCGAGAAAGTATTAAAGTATCTTCTATACTATACTACCGCATATATTACGGGGAGTTATTCGAATTGATCCCTGCTGCTAGTTTTCGACATCGTTCCACGCACCTTTCCTTTCAAGCCTTAGAGCTCTTACGGTCAAGGCTGAGTTTAGTCTGCAGTTCATCTCGATCGAGCCACCTCGATCAGTTTGGAATCGTATATAACCACCATGACTCTTAGTTGCGGTGGTTGATGGTTGCTGCCTGATTGAATGAGGATTCTTAGCCGCTCCTCTCCAGAAGGAAAAAATCTTCCACGCGACGAAACATTCACCGTCATCATTTTGACTATTGGCAGTCCAGAACAATGCGCGTTTCCAGGAACTTTCTGCCGCGCACTACAAAACTATGTAATGAATTGTCGCATGTATTGGCAATTTTGTTTATTTACACGCTCATACAGATTAGACGTCATCGCCACGTATTGACATCACAATGCAGTGTTTTGTGAGAGATCCGCGATAATGCCGCAAACATGTCGCCGCTTTACAGTTACTTTCATAGTATTTTCCAGCTACTAATATACTCACAATATATGTAATTATAAAATAACTGTCAAATACCCAATATATGCTTCTGTTGCCTGATAGATTGAGCATATTAAGGCATTATTTAAGTAAGAGAGTCTACTTACAATAAAACTATGTTAACAAATAACAAAAATATTTTATATTATAAAATATTTTTTTATAATAGATATATTTTTGTCTATTATTGGTTCTGCTGCTCTTTCGACAAAAACGTTTTATTTCATTGTTATCTTAATATCATTGTCTTGCGATATATATTTTAGTTTCAACATATAATTTCGTGATTAGCCTAAAACGTACTGATCGCATTACTTTAAGTACTTTCAATTTTGTTTTGAAAGCCTCTCCCCAAACATTAATGCAATATGACAAAAGTTACAGACACAAAATATCACAAGAGAACCAGTTTATAAATATGTGCCGCTGCTTGTTGAAAGTTAATATAAATGGAATATTATCATATTCTTTGGAAGGCACTGCATTGTTCTGTAATATATGCAATTTAAAAGAGGCCTATGTCCAGCAGTGGACGAAGAGGGGCTGATGATGATGATATGCAATTTCGACATAAGTTTTAGATAATATTAGCAACTATATATTATTATTATTTTTTAAATAACATTTATTCTTGACGATATGTTAGCGACTAACGCGGCCACGATCACAGACTAAAAAGTGTTTTTTTTAATATATTCTGTGATTTCTTGCGTGCGGTCCGAAATTCTCCGTCACTGATATTATTGTTTTTTATTTTATTTTTATTGTTTCTTTTCCTCGTATATTGTATATTGTTTGTCCGTTACTCGTCTATTAGGCTCCTCCAGAATATCAGCGTTGCGGTGGCAGTCTTTTTGTCGCTGTAACTTTGTGCTGAGGTTGGGGCCTATTTGGCATGACATTATACATTTTTAAATGTTTTTTTATTTAAGATTATTTTGTACCATGTGTCAATAAATATTCTACATCAGCGATAAAAATATTTGGGGGTCCATGAAATAAAAATGGAGGTCCACAAAAATGGATCTCAACATACACTAATATTACCTATTTACTTACATCATACTATCTTGTAATATAAAGACATACATTATTTATCAAAGTACCTATGAAGTAAAAAAATAGATATATTTTTTTAAGTCTTAAAATGTAGGCATTCAATATCGGGTTAGTAGGGGTCTACTCAAAACCGAAAAATATGGTAAAGTCTACGACACAAAAAAGTTGGGGAACCTCTGCTCTAGCGTTACGTTAAGCGTTAGCATTCGTTTTTCCATCTCGATCCTTAATCTTACGCCATTGTTGCGAAATTTTGTCGTTTAATTGTCCACCCAACATCTTCCTGTTATTTTAATTTGTGTATTGAGTGCTTAGATGGATATTTCTCCATATCCTTCAAACAAAATTAAGTTACTCAATCCTCACTCAAATTCATATAATTCAATCAATGTCAACCAAACAAATAGAAAACATTATTAGTAGGTTATTTTTTATAATGTTGAAGCGATAACACAATTTATTTAGACCGTAAAGTCTCTGCAAACCAACCAATCTATCTTTTTAAGTGGGGTAATAATGTATGTTTATATATATGGGTGTTAACCACACGATCCGATAAGCTCCGAGCAAGTATATAACTACGTACTGATAATAATATTAAAAATCATAACAATAGAGTTACAATAAATCTTATTTACAAACAGGTGTGACTGTTGAGCTGATAAAATCTGGCCATGGAATCAATTTCAGAATCAGTACATTCTGCGAGTCTAGATTGCAATCAGTTTCACGAATTCGCGTGAATCTTGTGAAATGGACGTGGGCGCGTCATTTTTTACCCACACTTTATCTATGTCAATTTAAATAAAAAATTATCTAGTACTAGCGACCCGCCCCGGCTTCGCACGGGTGCAGTGAAAAAATGGTTATGGTGGGTTATCCCTAAGAGATAGACATATACCATCGCGGACTTTTTTGTGGATTTTTGTAAGTTACAATACTGTAGTATATTATTTTGGTCTATCTCGTAGGGTTCAGCCAGCGTTTGCAATATAAGCGCAAAAAAACGTGCTTATTTACGACATCACATTAGAAACCTTTAAATTTATCAGTGTTTCTCTACTATATTATGCATTTATTATACATACAAACCTTCCTTAAGAATCACTCTATCTATTGAAAAAAACCGCGTCAAAATCCGTTGCGTAGTTTTAAAGATCTAAGCATACATACGGACATACAGCGAAAGCGACTTTGTTTTATACTATGTATTGATTTGCAGAATTTTGAATATACTCGTTAAAATAGAATTGTCAATAGTATAATAAAAGGTATCATCCTCTCTACAATATGGTGTGTTTGTGTTTTGTGTGTACTTTAAAATAATTATCAGTTTGTTAGTTTTAGAAAGGATAGAGTAAGGAATGAATATGTCAAGGGAAGTCTGAAAGTAGCTCCTATTGTTGAAAAATTGACTTTTTGGCATGATCACGTATTAAGAAGAGATTACGGTCATGCTACTAGGTAAGTTATGGACAAGAAATTTGATGGGCGTGTAGTTAGAGGAACACCGAAGAATAGATGGATGGACTGTGTGAATGATATATTGAAGACGGGAGTCGAAGAAGGGAGGAAGTCGAAATGGCGAGTGATAGAGGACACTAAACTAGAAAGATATGTTACACCGACCCCAAAAAAATTAGTAACAGGGCCAGGGAAGAAGAAAAAAGAAGTTTTCCAGGACATTACATTTAAGACATTTGCAATCAACTTGCTTCATAATCAAGTTCTGTGTTTGGAACACCAAGTACTTCCCTTTCAATGTTTTTCGGACAAAAAGTCACAGTACAACATCTTCAAATATGCAAGTATGGCTTTCAGACGTGGAATCATTCACAGAACACCCACAGAATGATCTTGGTGGGACAAAGTAATCAACGTCGTAGTGTTGCAAAGAATGTAAAATTATCTCTCCTGGTCAAAGAATATCAGAGCCTAGTTTGGTCTGTAGATCTATGATATTATTCCTTCGATAGGAGAGAAACAAGAAGACGATAGTCTTAATCTTCATAATCGAAATAACCAAAACATAAAACACGCAGATGATTAACACATCAGTCAAAAAATAATCGAATAAACTCGAAACCAACAAAGGGTCCTACACGCATCTCATAACTGTCAATACATAGCCTTCATTAGCGATTGTTCAGCTAATTAGCAAAGTTGTTTTAAATTACTCTTCACAGCCGGTAGCGTCTGTTTATAATCACCAGTTGAGTAACACGATGATTAATAGTCGCGGTGTTAAATGCTAATAGAGATTTAAAGTTGGGAAGATGCATAAACGATCACCTAATATGGTGATCACCTTGAGATTAGATGACTGTCTTTAGATGTGCACTATATAAATACGGTCGTTCCTAGCTAGAGTAATGAGATCTTCCGTGACATGTATTGGTTGAACGTCAAAACTGTGGTCAGTAATATCTTACATTTATCAATTACTAGCTTTCTGCCCGCGGCTTCGCCCGCGGATTTCGGGATTGGGTGTATAGAGGGTTAAGGGTCATAGCTTTTGCCCACGGCTACATATACGCGGAAGTCGTTTATGGTGCGAAGATTTTACCGCGCTTCCCGTGGGACTATCCGTTTTTCCGAGAGAAAAAAAATGCCGCAAAACTCCTCAAGAATCACTCTATCTATTGATGAAAACCGCATAAAAATCTGTGCAGTAGTTTTTGAGCGAAGCCTTTATTGCGCATCCCGTGGGATCTGTCGATTTTTCCGGATAAAAAAGTAGCCTATGTTACTCGGGGAGAATGTAGCTTTCCAAAGGTGAAAGAATTTTTGAAATCGGTCCAGTAGTTTAAGCGTGAAGAGGTAACAAACAAACAAACAAACAAACAAATAAACAAACAAACAAACAAACAAACACACTTTCGCATTTATAATATTAGTTGGGATTTCCTTTGTAAATTGAGAAAATTTATGATTCTGAATTTATAAAACAGATTGGAGTAAAGAAAAAACAGAATTACAAATTTCAAAGACATTGTTCCGGCTCCATACATGTTCTGCCTAAGAACCGTTCGAATCGAAAGTGACTTATATAAACTCTTAAAATTATATGGAATCTTATGAAATAAGTGAAATATCAGAGTAGTAATATCAAAGTAATATTAACAATACTATGTACAACTATATATGTTTCTTCTAGAACTAGGAAAGGAATACTCTACTAGATACTAGGAAAAGAGATAGTACCTAGTCAAGTTTAAGATAATTCTTTGACAATTATCATTGTACAAAATCCAGTCCTTTACACACATCCGAGTCTCAAGTACCTACGCAATGTAATCGGAGTCCGTAATCAAGCCAAAGTTGTTAGAATAAAACCATGAAAGGCATAGAAAATCACAAAAGAAACGATAGTCGCAAAGCAATCAAAAATTAAATGAAACGGACACAGATAAGGTATGAAGTACACCAGTGTTGCCAATTACGACAACTATAATACTTGAATGCCAAGCTAGAAATTCGCAATTTCGCTTAAAAAATGTATAATACTAGTTTTTTTCTAGCTAGTCAATTTAGGTATTTGAATGAATAAAGTGTTATCAACTAATTTTAATAACCGACTTCGAAAAGGAGGAGGTTTTCAATTCGATCCGTATTTACCGAAATCGCGGAAACTTCCGAAACTGGCAGCACTGGCTGACGGAAAACATTTTATACGGCATCAATAATTGTGACCAAACTTTTTATCTGGAATTTATTTATTTGAAGTGTCCGTGGAATACTAAAATATGTTTCAAATAATATAAAAATAAATAAAAATTATAGTATAATTTATATTCACATCGGTTCTTAGGCCAAAATTGAACAATGTCCTTTTTGTCCATCACATTAAAGTCTACATATGCTTGCACCAAAGCCATTATATATTATGCCAACTTTTCATTGGAAACGGAATGAAATGTCCTATTGATGTTTGGTAATTAACTGACAGTGCAGCACTTTACTTTGACCCTATTTATCATATCAATAGAACATAATGTTATATGCAGTTGTCTTCTTAGTGATTCAGTTTCAAGAAGTTACTAAGTTCTACGACTTGATAATGGAATTAATTTGAAAATTGACGAAACATTTCCTACCCCAAGTGTACAGGTAACAACACCGTCAAACTCCATAATTATATTACGAGAACCGTCTCTGTTAGGTACGAGCGACACAAGCACTCTCTAAAGGTCAACATGTCAAGTCTGGGGTGACACTGTGTTTATCCACGTATACATTGTATGTATGTGGATAAACTTCCTAAAATGTAAGCTTCGCATTAGGGAATATATTACATCCTAAATATTGCCGTACCACGACATACGACTAGAGAATATAATCGAAATGTCTTTAAACTTCACACTGTTTAATATATCGTTATATTTAGCAATATGCCAAAAATCTAACTAAAAGATATATCTCAAAGTGTAAAGGCGAATAACATGTTTTTAAATATATCTATTTTTGTAATGTACAGTATTAAATCCCATAGTGACAATGATAGCCGGCCTTACACTGCTACATTTGCTACTGCAGACTAGCCTGAATATTTAACACAAAGTCCGACATATCGTTGTCCTTTTTTCACACGTCCTGCTCTTATTTACGTGAACTCTCTAATGTTAGAGTGAGAGCTGTTACAATAACGATGATATATTATAAATTCCGTGTTAAGAGTACAGACCTTAATCTCCTTATTGTGAGGATATCGAAGTCAGCGTAGCTAACTAAGGCACAGTAGCTCTACCATGAGTTAGCTATCGTTTGACGTAACTACAGAAGTAATGTCAATTTAATATGAAAAAATAGTACAATTACGTTTCACTAGAGACGCTGTACAAGGTTTTCATTCATGCCCTGGGAGAGCCATGCTTCAGCACGAATTGGGCCGGCTTGACCGGAGTGATACCACGGCCTCACAGAAAACCGGCGTAAAATAGCGCTTGCGCTGTGTTTCACCGAGTGAGTGAGGGTACCGGCGGCCCTTCCCTCCTCATTCCCTTTTAAAAGGCCGGCAATCTGCAACTCCTCTGGTATTGCGGTGTCTATGGGCAACGGTTATCGCTTACCATCAGGTGATTCGTTTGCTGCCCTATCCTATAAAAAAAAAATCCGCTGTCGATATCGTTTGCAAACAAATGTAAACTCATGGTAGCTATACTGGCTGTCTTACCTCTATTGTCGGAACTCGACAAGGCTAATAAAATTGTTATTACAGCGACAAATATGGTAACACGGTGGTAACTAGTCAAACGGAGTCAGAAGCCCTACTGCAAACCAAATAGAAGAACATCTTCCACATTGGAGAATTGAACCCCGAAAGTCCCAATCAACACACGGTAATGTCAACAGCTCTGGTATTTGGCGGAGATTTTTATGAGAAAACTAAAAAAAGTCGACGTGTTGGATCTAATTTATTAGTTTCAACGCGGTGTATAAGTTGGTATTAAAAAAATATTAATAAATTATAATACTTACACCCCATGTCACGATTGCGTTGGCGACAATCTGCACTAAGTTGTAATATTTAATGACAGCTCTTAAGTTGTAGGCTCTCCTGCCTCTCATGAACTGTGGCAGGAAGAGCCTGATGAGACACAGGTATATCACTATTATCGCAGTCAATGGCCAGGGTGACGTCATAAATAGCCAATCTTTTACCCTTCGGTCTGGAAAAAAAAATATTTTAAGCTATACATCAAACCGAATTCTACCAACTTGCAAGTTGTGATTCAAAGAGTCAGTGAGCATACAATGTACATATACCTATATAATAATAAAGTTCTATACATTTCAAAGACTGTGAAGTTTAACTGTTTCCTCACAATTGAGGAGAGAGTTTGCGAGTGAAACTAAAGCTCCGATCTATCTTTTGGCTTATCCTTACTTTGTAAGTAAAACTGTAAATAAAGATAACACAAATGATAAATATGATTAATGATTGCTGCTATATTTAAGTAAACCAAGCAACATATAATAAAGTTGTATGTTAATATTAAAACATGTTAAACATTCAATCAACTTGAGTTAAACTAATTCATTTATTGACGACCTCCGCAATCGAGAGGTCGATATACTGGTTCCAAGGTGTCGCCATCTCTGAGGTCCCGAATTCGAGTCCCTGTGGGGGCAAATGTTAGCGTGATGAATGCAAGCATTTGTACCTTAGTCATGGTTGTTATATTTCTGCCAAATTATATATATATATATATATATATATAATATATATATATATATATATATATATAATATATATATATATATATATAATATATATATATAATATATATATATATAACTCGTGAAGAGAATAACTTAGATGATTAGATGGTTTGGACACGTAGAAAGGATGAGCGAAAGTCGACGAAAGATATTTATAAGACAAATACAAAACGGCATGTTGATAGGCGACGACCTGGATGAATTTCCATGTATCAAATAGGAAAGAAGCTATGGAAGTGTATTTGGATCATGTGGAAAATTATCATCTCTGTCTATCTCCGTGGAAAAAAAATCGACAGTATAATAATAATATTATACCTATTTGTATACACGACGGCGATTACTTATTGTAAAATATACTTAACCAAGCGATAAATTGTCTTAATTCATTGCAATTGTCTTTATTTCGTGTTTCGACAATAGAAGGACCTTCTAATTTCGTGCCTCTGACACTATCTTTGTACTTATGTCCATTACTATAATGGTATTTAGATTATCGCGAGTGCACCAAGCACGTTCGACCCGAATCATTCGCTGTTACTTAAGATCATAATGAAAAATATCTCCGAGCGCGAATGGAGCTGACCTTTTTCAGGTGATCTCAAATGGGACCAATCTAAATTTATTTGCTAACTCTGTTACGTATATCAATTAAATTTGAATGATTCTAATCTGTACGAGTAGGTACTTAATACTTAAGTCGATCGATACATCGATGATCTTCACTAAGTGCTCTATTTTATTTATTTCGAACATAGAATTTCTTGACCTTCATCTCACTTGATTTTAACTTACAATGAGGTCTTAACAAAAAGGAAACTTATGCTTAAATTTTCAACTGCTCGTTATTATTTTATATTGTCCTTATGGTGACAAAACACTGCAGTTAGCGACTCAAGATCAGGATCTGTACCAAACCAAATAGCTTAAGTACGTAAGAATTTTTCTAAATTTCCTACAACCAGCTGTAAATTTTCGCAAAATCTTGCATTGTAAAACTAATAAGTTTCAGGAAAATGTTTTGTTATCTATTATCAAATGCTTAGTTTTAATAGGTCTTTCTAATTGAACACGATTCTCAATATATTTTTTAATATCAATGTATCGCACCTTCAATCGTAAATCTAATTAATTTGTTTTAATCCATTACATAATTCCCTTAGCACGCGAGTGATGGATTATAATACCATTGACGAAATGTAATAGTAATTTGTAAGTCGCAAGCAAATTGATATGACAGCGTGAACGATTGCTCGGAGTGATTGTTAGATAATAGCTTTGATAATAGTCATGTGGGCCAACAGTCATCATTCGATAAATCTTATTGCTGCCCGCTCTCGATCTATTCCAATCGAGAACATTAAAATAGAAGCGCTGTTGACGCACACTGATGCAACGTACGCCGGCACGGTATTGAACTGTGATGGTAGGCAACAATCAATGATTTTTTAGAATTTCATGGATATATCGATGACATCCTCATTTCTACGATCCACATAATTTGTTATGGGTTTTTATTACATTTTTCTATCCGTGCCTTAATTGATATATTAATACTTTTTCTTACCAACCTGCTCGTTCATAGAACACTACATTGTAGGCTCTTATTATGATATCCATGACACGTGAATTTGTAGACTGCAATTGTTATTATTAGTAACTCTAATTATAAAATCTAGTTAGTAACTTTGTGCAACACCACACATGTTCAATCTACTTACTGAAATACTAACATGTTTTGACTTTAAATCCTTTCGACTCACTATTGTACAGTATGATTAATTTGAACTGTAGGAATGATTTTGTTTTTATTACGTAGCTTTTACTGTGGTATAATCCAATGGTAGTATTATAATGGTGCTATTTGCATCATCAGGTTGGCAACGTAGAAATGATGTTACTATGATGCTAATCACAAGTGAATAACAGCAGACTATAGTGATAGATTTTAACAGGTTACTTTCATCGTACAAAAAATCAATTCAAAGTCCACACTCATTATCCTTCGCAATTTTAATTCTCTTGAGTATCACAACTCCTATACTTACCAACTGAAAGCCTACACTGAATTAGGTTAGCCGATACTAATTAGGCCTTACCTAACTTGGAGGGCTGTGGCCTCCTTCTGTGAAGCAGTGATGCTCCAGAAAGAGGCCGCCGAGCGGGTTCCGGAGATGGCCGATCCCGCTCGAAGAAGGCGGCGCCGGGTTCGTAGCACACGGTCGCCGGCGCGAGGAATACGGCGAACCGGGAGGGACTACGTCCCTCCCGTGACCGGGGGGCGTCGTCGGTGGAGGAGATCAGGGAGGTATTGTAGCCTCCCCCGAGGAGGGCTCCCCTGCATCGGCAGGGGAGCGGAGGCTGAGAGTTCCCGGAAGTCGCTTAGCGTTCCCGGGGTCTCCCTACCTGATGCCTGAAGAAGGCCATCGCGGAGATTTTTAGTGAGTAGGGGGAGGCCTCTTCTGGAGAAGAGAACCCCATATAACCGCCGGCTTTCCGCAGCCCGGGTATGCAATTTAATGCATTTTCCTCAGCGGAACAAAAAAAAAGGCCTTACCCAATTACGCTGGCTCACTGTGGATTAGTTCACTTTATATACATCTTTGAAATTATTAACAGGTGTATGGAAGTACCTCAAGCAGAGTTCCTTCGAAAGTTGATTCAAGCTTCTTGCTTGGAAATATATTATTATGTTCATGCCAATGGAACCTAATAACATAATACCTCGTGCTTAGGGAAGAGTGCCAGGTTATATCAGACTCTCCGCGAGTTTTGAAGGCCGAGCCTATAATGCCTGTCGCAAATACCTTGGTACAATGTCCACGATTACATCTATCAGAGCGAAGCGTCATCAGAGAAGGTCGCATCGCTATTAGGGAAGGTCGTGGGAACTCGCGCGAATACTTCCACGAGCTCGTTGGCTCGTTGGTTTGATCGCATAACGTGATCCCCTCATCCATTACGACTTTAGTATAAACTAGCTTTTGCCCGCGACTTCGTTCGCGTGGACTTCAGGTTCGTCCCGTCTAATCTAGTAATAAGTAAGAAATACGGTAACTAAAGCCCTAATCATAGGCCTATAGGTAGCTACTGCAGTATGCTCCTATAAACTACATTTAACGATCTTTTTCCTTTTGTGGGTTATTCCTAAGGGATAAACATATACCATCACGGACTTTTTTGTAGACCTTTTTAAGTTGTACAATACTGTAGTAAATTGTTTTGATCTATCTTGTAGGTTTCAGTCAGTGTTTGCAATGTAAGCGCAAAAATGTGGTTTTTTTTTACGACCTATAGAAACCTCAAAAATTGTAGCCTATGTGTTATTCTGATGTATAGGCTATATTGTGGTAAAGTTTCATTCAAATCCATTCAGTAGTTTTTACGTGAAAGAGTAACAAACATCCATACTTACAAACTTTCGCCTTTATAATAGTAGTAGGATGTAAAACTTGACGTATCTAAAATATATCGGACCATCATGTATAGACCACATTGCTGAGCCCTAAATTCTGATTTAAATTACTTTAAATGCATACAATGTGAACCTAAGGTCACTCATTTTCATTAAATAATGAAATGATGTAAATTGTTACATTTGCGTACTAAACAATGATATCACATTTTCATTCTAGCATTCCCTGATTAGATAACCTGTGATAAAGTAAGCAGATATTTACTTCCATCTCCGCGTATTTAACAACAGATTAACTCGTGTTGATATTGGTTTGTCAGTTAGTAAATTCTGAAACTACTACTACATTTTCTAGAATTTAGATGACGTTATTTATTTATATACGCCATCGATAGTATCAAATCCATACTAATATTATAAATGGGAAAGTGTGTCTGTCTGTTTGTCCGTCTTTCACGGCAAAACGGAGCGACGAATTGACGTGATTTTTTACGTGGAGATAGTAAGGGATAGAGAGTAAGATAGGCTACTTTTTATCCAGGAAAAATCGACAGATCCCGCGGTATGCGCAATAAAAGCTTCGCTCTAAAACTACTGCACAGATTTTCATGCGGTTTTCATCAATAGATAGAGTGATTCTTGAGCAAGGTTTTGCGGTATTTTTTATCTCGGAAAAACGGATAGTCCCACGGGAAGCGCGATAAAACCTTCGCGCCATAAACCGACTTCCGCGCATATGTAACCGTGGGCAAAAGCTATGACCCTTAATCCTCTATAGACCCAATCCCGAAATCCACGCGGGCGAAGCCGCGGGCAGAAAGCTAGTACATCATAATGAGATGAGAACAGATGAGGTGTGATGTATAAAATAAGCAACTACAGGTAAACAGACACAACATTTTAGATTTATGAAAATATTGCAACAATTTAGTAGGTATTGAACATTACACAAAACATACTTCTTGGAAAAATGCTTTTAAAATCACTCAAGATGCAATATGTGATGTATTGAAATAGTTGTAATATCTCATTAACATTTATAAATATAAGATTTTACCCAAGTTTGTTCTGTAAATAGGAATACTGAAAATTTGTATCGTCGGCTGCCTGGGTATACGACACGGGACTGCGACTCCTATTATACTGTTATAGTACCAATGACTAATGATTTGATAAGAAAAGAGCACTTAGTCCTAGTCGAAAGATTTAAAAGGTATCTGGAACTGGTTCTGCTTGTTTCTAATAAAGTCTTATTTCATATTTCTTGAATACTTTGGTGATTTGATGAAGATCGTAGAAAGGCGTTTGATGATAAAAACGTAGCAGCCTATGTCCAGTGGGTAATAGAAGACGGGCCTACACAGCCCACCGTTCATGACCATCCTAGGCTTCGCGCTAGGGTGGCTCCCGATGTGCGCAAATTCAGACAAATGTACATTGCTATGTCCACAATAATCTCTCATAAGCGTCGACCGTTAAATCGTCCTAAAGCGATCTAGAGAAATATGGTTCTCCAGTCCCTGGATCGCCCCTGCTAAGGACAAAATGGACATTGGAGTGGTTTAGTGGTCTACCACTCCAATGGTCACTGTAAGAGTCAAAGTTGCTGTTTATGTCTGTACCATTTAGTACAACAATATCACTATCACTGAAAGGTTGTTGACACATATGACAAATGTTTTGCTTTACTTCTTTCAATGCACGCTCAGCCAGTACACATCCACAGTTCCACAAAAATACAAAGCGAAACTTGCCAGTCATCTCTAAGCCACTGATGGGGCATATATAGGGTGCACTACCATCTCCCACAGCACCATCTATATGTTCAGTAGCGACATACGCAGGGTTTTTCACAAGTTTTAAATCTTTAATATCCTTTAGGTTCTTACTATGATCAATACATTCAGGTTTGGATTCTTTGTCTAATAAGGCTTCCAGAACTGAACGCTTGCTATAAAGTCTTCCGAGACCACAAGCAACTATGGGCTCTTGTAGTGGTTGCTGTGATAAAGCACAATTACGCCATTTAAATGACCTCTCCGCATCTTTGTCTTTTTGTTCAAGTTTCTTTTTCAGTCTAACTAGTTCATCACTACGAGGTATAGTTCCACCATCACAACCCATTGCAGCAACAGTTTAAATTGGGCTTTATAAATCTTTTTTCACCACCTTATCGTTTATTACTTTTGTGGGAAAGTAAAATACACGTCTATAGATCAAAATAAAGGGTTCGAAAGATACCACGGGACCATCCCTACGGGAAGAGTCCTACACTCGCCTAATGACTAGCCGTCATCAGATATAGTGCGTAAAAGCATTCCACCTCGAGAACAAATAGAAAAAAATGTCCTGTAGCGAGCGTCTCTCGGCTGAAATAATTATGATACGTATCATACGAATTATATATTTGCAACAAGGGAAACATCGTGAACCTGTGAAGACATTTAAAGATGCCGACCAGTCCAGTTAAGCTCGAATCCCTCGATGGTGGATTAGAGCTGTGATGAGAAACAATACTTAAAACAAGAGGCACACGCACGCTAACAACAAACATCAACATAAACTTATTGGCATCATGATAAAAATTGCTAGCATCAATAGGTACTTTTCGTTCACGCCCAAGTATAAGAAATAATAGATTCCGACTATTCATAATATTGTTCTTTTTTAATTTCCAGTCGAAGGAGAAGATGACGCGCGGCGTACGACGCGGCTGCGTGCGGCTTCGTGCGGCCGTCATTGGCATTGATGATGAGGACGATTCAACATTCACCATAACCGTGGACCACAAAACGTTCCATTTTCAAGTAAGTGATGTGTCATTTATTGTCTCCCAGAAAACTTAAGCATAAACTATAGTTAGCTCTATCTATAAGTATCCTGTAATATTACTAGTTTGCAGCAACACAATAAATTATCTATTAGCTTAATTACCTATAAGCTACCATATTTGTATGTTTATGGTAGCTGGAACCTGCCAGAAGAACAATAGCCGTGGCTTGCGTGGTCTGTGTTGTGTGTAAGGCGAAAGTTAATAAAAATTGATTCGCCGTCGCCTGCAGGCAGGTCCAAACAGAAATGGGCAAGACTCCCGCTTCGCCATCATCAGCCGAGAAACTGAATAGTCCTGTGGATTTATATTCCGGCTAATATTAAAAATGAACTCGATGCCTCGGGATATTCCGAAGAAACACTTTAAAACGAATGATATGTGCAACAATTCTGTTTCATCCACCATAGAAGCATCGGAGCGTTATTCGCGCTATGGTCTCGACACTGGCTTACGAATCGGGTGATTCAGGAGGCCCGGGGTCGATCCAGCCATTTACTAATGTGTTTTTATGACGCTCCTTGGGTAAAGGTTAACATCATGAGGAATACATACGATGGACAGGTTCCTGCGATGAAATTCAAAAGATATGTGTTGTCAACTAATCCGCACTGCCTAATCGCCATAACATACAAGCAAACGTAAATTTATAGCAGAAATTGAAAGGGAAAACGTTAATAATAGTTTTTGAGGTTATGATATCATCATATGTTATTATGTGTACTTCAACATATACCAGGGTCCTATAAATTACATAATTAATTCAAGTATTGCAATTAATATTGCTTTAATAGTAACTGTAACACAAAAAATACAGGCGCGCGACGGTTCAGAGCGAGAGCGCTGGGTGCGCGCGCTAGAAGACACAATATCGCGGCACGGTCGTCGCGAACGATGGTCGCGCTCGATGCCGGCGCCGCGGCACAGGCACGGCGACTTGGAGCGGCGGATCGCCGAGGCGGACGCGTACTTACAGATCATGATCGATCTGGTCACGGTGAGTCGAACGTGATAGACAACCAGCAAAGAACATTATTTTTGGACTTCTATACCTACGAGTAAGTGCATAATAGGTATTCTGAAGTCAGGGCTAATCCTGCCATAAATATCGTTACAAGGAAAAATCTTCCCTTTTCTATTGCATATTTAAGTTTATTTTTAATAACTCTAGCTTTTATAGATATAATGTGAACTTGTTTAAACTTGTAAAGGAAGTTGGGTTCAGACTATTTATTTACTCTGTAAAAATACAAGTAGAAAAAATAATTGCCCTTGCTGGTTCTTTCCAGTACAAGGTCTCTCGCCATAGACATGTGATTCAATGACAGCATCATAGACGTGCAAAAGTAATTATAAAATTCCTATTTGAAGAATAAGCGCTCCTGCACACGGGCCACCGGTTACAACCACAAAACGCCGCCACTGGCATATTTCCTGTAATTTTCGTACATTTTATATGCACCGGTGGCGGCCACACGCCACAAATCGTCGCAGCCCGCTTCTTGTGGCCCGCACCGGCCACTAAATGGCCACACAAAAAGCCGCCACACGCCACTCGCGCGATTCGGCGCCCCTCTCTCCCTTTCAGTAAACTATCCAATAACTACGGTTTCGTCTTCTACGACGACGTCTTTTTATCAAATGTAGCCCAATTAAACCTTCTTCGTCCGAGTCCATTATGATACTGCATGCCTGGGTTAAAAAAGTAGCAGCTACCGAGCACAAGTGGCGACCACTGGCTGATTGCGCTAGGTTGTAATAAGAATGAGACTCAAAACTGCTTGATATGATGTAATTATTGACAATAAAACAAATGTAGAAAAATTAATGATTTGTCAGATGATGTGTCGCAGGTCGAGTCCCAGACCGCAATGGCGGTAGCCTCCTGCCGCCGCACCGATGACGTCTTGACGTATTGATGATTTGCAGCGTAGGATTAAGCAGGAACTTCTGTAGCCTGAACACTGGCCACAAGTGGCTGTCGCGCGCTTCAGCTACTTTTGTAGCTGCGTCTAGCATCTCGTGTGCGGCGACAATAAATTTTTGATTTTGAAATAATATAATTACATACAATATACTCATGCCTCTTTCCCATGGGGATAGGCAGAGATCAGTTTTCCACTTGCTATGATCCAAACATACTTCTCTAGATTCTTTAATTAATACTTTCATGCATGCTCGTCAGTTATGGGTACCACTATAACATTATTACTGAATGATATATTCATGTGAAAACGTTAAGAATATATGAAGCTTCTTCAAAACGATCTCCTTTGACTGCAATTCAGTCCTTTGAACGTCAAGGCAAGTTATCAATAAAAGCACGCACTCTTTTCATGAGAAAATTCTTCATTATCCATCTTATGGATTGCTTTAGTAATTCCAAATTATTGTGACGCTTAGAACAACTCATACTGTCTTAAACTGTCAATAGTCAATGTCAGTCTTCAGCTTGGTGGATCGAGCTATATGACCCAGTGCTGAGTCTTGCTAAAAACCACTCTTGGTTATCGAACATAGTATTGTTAAAGAGCCTGTCTTATCAAGAATAGTATCTTGATACAGTTGTGCCTATGTTTAGATAACTTTTTCACAAAAATAAGGCTCAGTCTCTATTGCATAATTGAAAAGCCTCTTACAGCTTTGAGCATATAATAAATACGGTTATTCTTGCTCTTAAAATATTGCTTGATTATAAACATTTTCTCATCATACACATTTTTTTATGTGGGCTCCCTTTACCTGCCAGTTAAGTAGATGTATTTCTTTATTATTTTTTAAATTATCAGTAAAAGAATGACCAGTTCGTTTCTTACAGGTTGCAAGTCCTAAATCATCACTTAAAATAGGCGACACGGTTCTAGGTGCTATCTTTCTATTCTGGAGTTAAAAAATCTTTTGATTGCTGGTAGCACTTCTTTCGAATTCTTTCTCTTGCTGCTTACATCGCCTTTTTCGCAAGAACACTGCGTGGATGTGGACACTAACTTTCCAACTACCTACTGTAATACCTATCTTACAGTACCTACTGTAACTACCAAGTAGATAGAAAATTAACAATAAATGCATTTCTTTATGCTACTTTGTATTTAATCAATCAAACCTCTAAATATATCTAACAACCGATTGATACGAATATGCGAAAACATAATGAACATTCTTACTAGAATGACAGATTCCAAATTCAAACATAATGTTTTGTTTATTTTTAACTATATTTATGGCCAGATTAAGTATATTTATTATGAACTAGCTGTTGCCCGCGACTTCGTCTGCGTAAATTTCGAGTTGAATGTTATTGATACACAAAAAGCAAAACAAAATCCGAAATCAACACAGAAGAAATTATTAAATTAATTAAAGCAAAATTCACAGAAAATTTCCTATTCGATTCTCAGCGCAAAGATCATGAAAAGATACGAAGGAGATTTTCGCCTTATGTCGAAACACATTCCTTTATTAGGCTTTATTTGAAAAAACTACAATAGCGCGTTGTAGAAATTGATTAAAAGAAACAGCGACATCTAGTGATTTATGAAAAAACTAACATGCGTAATGAAACTGATTTACACTTAAATATTTTTTCTGTTCTATTATATGTATAGATTAAGCGTGAAGAGGTAATAAACAAACAAACTTTCGCATTTATCATATTATTTTGTTATGTATGTATTGTATCATGATGATGAATTGTCTTTAGATTTTAAATTTCCCATGTAACTTATGTAAGAATGGTGTACATTATAATTCGCAATATTATCATGCCTTGAGTTCATTAAAATGACGATAACTTTTTTTTTAATGAGCCGATTTTGATGAAACAAAGTTTTAGATATTATTCTGAGTTAAAACAAAGCAAATAGTGAAAGTTTCAAGCAAATCGGTTCAGTACTTTCGGAGATAAACGTGAACATACATACAGACAGACAGACAAAAAAATTCCAAAATTTTTTTTTGCTTTCTAATAATCTATTTAAGTGCCCCTCTATCCATTTCAGTCAAAAATACTAAATGTACAGACAAAATATTTTTACTGTCTTATTATATGTATAGATTATTTATTATCTTGGTTTTAGTATCACACAACTGTTATTTTTTAATTTTAACGTTTCGACTTTGAGTGTTGACATAATAACAATGCAATGAAGTAAGTTTTCTACATTACCAGTAGCATAGTTGTTCACATTTTCTGCGCAAGTATCATGGAATTAATCTTTTTTGACATCCACCTTGGGTGACGTGTGGAGGATGGCTCAGCTTAACGAGGGAACTTATAAATCTATAAGGTAGTGCAAGATACCGTATCAAAGAAATTTGTGGACGATTCTATATTTTTTTTTTGTTTAAGTGTTATGTAAGAACTTAATTATAAAGTTACATATATAAACTTCTTTGTTTAATTTTATCACCTAACCATTTGAAGGTCTATTTGTATCTATGTGGAGGCGCCTATATCATTAATTCTAAATATCTACATATAGCAACCAGGTCGGTTCGATTCCGATAAGGATTATACCCACACCTTGATCTTCTTAGCTGGCAAATAATTTTGTGTAAATATCATAACATAAAACGCTACAATACAGTATTATGAAGGAAAAATACAAAGGAACTATTTGAATAGGTTTATTCCCGTCACACACTATTATATATATTTTAATAGGACAAAACAAAATACTGTATTTGTTGACTTTACGAGGCGCGGAGCGTAACAACGCTAACCTAAAAAAGAGGACGGCGCTAGAGCCGTTAGACCCGAGGCCACATTTCTTTAATACGCGTGTACTGGCAATAAGTTCGGGGGTGGAGGAGGTTTGGCTCGGTAGATATCGCTACGCCACACCAGATATTAATAACTCGTTAATCAATTCCTATTGAAGTAACAACATACATTATATTTAAACAAAATAAAATGTTGTAACAAAAATCTTCCTTTTTGTTATAGAAACTGAGTACGCGTGTGTCAGAGCTGCCTGACCCTCAAGAAAAGACCAAAGGCCAAGTCATATTAGACCATTCCAATGTAAGTACACTTGAGAGCATGAATGACAGTAATTCTCACTTCATCAATAAAGGGTAACAAATAACTTTTCAAGTTGATAGGTGCAAGAATAAAGTAGTAAAGTATACTTTAAGAGTTTTTACAAGTTATTCGAAAAGTTCGACTCATTCCATACGCATGGTCAGGATATTATATCTGGGGTACATTCTGTGAAAATTTGTTTCTTAAATGCTTTATTGTAATGTATGTTTAAGGTTGAAATTGTTGATTTAATATCAATGTGTCTGATCAGTTCATTCATTGTAGTCGCTAATTATGTATGATCGAAGACCGATCTTTTATGATGTAGATTTTTTAATTTTAGATTATGTTTTTATTCGATTGAGATTATATTCATAATTCATATTTATATAAAGGATTTTTAGAATTACAGAAAAAGGGGTATTGTGTAGATGGCGCCACCATCTCAAATTTTGTCTATGTCATAATCCACAGCCTATAAATAGTGTTCATAAAATTCCCAACATTTTTCGTTAACTTAAAAATGATGTTAGGGGTCATGACAAAATAAATTAGACACTTAATAATTACAAAATTTGTTTTTTTTTCTAATACTACGTGATCACTGTAAACACTTTTCCATTTGACTAAACCATTAGGAAATTATTTATGACCTTTTTTTTGCGAGGGGAAATGCTTATGTTCCATGACACCGCGCTAGCAAGGCGCGGTCGTGTGTGGGTGGGGCTCTCCGGTCTGGGAAGACCGGCCTACCCACTAAAACCCCCCAGTGTTTTCTGAACCCATATCGGGGTGCATGTGGTGGGGTGCGCTTCCGCGATTCTACCGCCACCCACGGGCCAGCTCCACCTAGAGTGGTCGAGCCATCGCCAAGGGGGTATTATCTGAGAACACTTGGACAATCCCCCAGAAAATTATTTTTCTCAAACATGCTTGGAAATTTGAGCATTCTTTTGACAACCTTCTTCGAGATAAATCGAAATGGCTGTACTGGCCAAATACATGCGAGCAGCGGCCGGCAAAAAATTTATGAAAATCCATATCTGTGGCCAAATAAATATACATGTAAATTCATATCTATGGTGTATTTTAAAAATGGAACAATTTCTTGCTCCGAAAAATAGCAAACCAAGGAGGCGACTTAGCAGAGTTTTATTTAAATATCGAACTGGCTTGCAAAAAAAACCTGTTTTATAATGAAAAAAAAAAACAATCGAATCCTTTGGCGCGTGAAATTTGGTCATTGAGTTTGAAAAAAGTTCTACTTGGTTGTACTTAGTTTTAATTTCCGCACATTATTTGAGAAAAGAGAATTATTTAATCATTTATTAAGGAGCTTAGATGTTTTTATAAGCTGTTTACAAAAATTCCTAAACAAAATAACAGCGTTCATGCGTTTCTGTGGGTGTTTTGGCACGAATCAAATTATTTGGATCGTCTTACTAGTTATTCCAAGATACAACGCCAACAATAAAAATTATTTTGCGGAATGCTGATAAATTCAACTGAGTGTTATCTGACTTATTTATCTGCGTAATGCTCGAAATCGATGTATCTTTTTGTTAAATCTATAAAACTTCACCTCACTCCCGCATAGTGTAGACTTTTCACACATCTTAACTCCTCAGAACGACCATGACTATTAGTCCTACTCATTCGAAGCTTTGTTATTAAAAAATCTAAACCGAAATGAAAAAATTCTGCAACTCACCCACACAATTTGCAAACATGAAACAATAGTAACAAATGTGAAGTCGGCTGCAATCTCTTCCCGCAAATGCACTTACTCGTACCAACTTCATTATAAAGCCAAGCTGTTAATGTTCCATACTCATCGCTATAGATATGTACTAATAGCAGTAACTATTCACCTATGAGTACTGCGTACGCATAGATGCAAAATCTGACATTGCTTTGACAATGCCTACATTTACTTACCTGTCAGTTGGAGAATCGAATGACGCGGGTAAATTTAAAGTTATTTTGGGTGTTCGACCTTGCCTTTACTTGTTAAGTTCGACTTGTATAGTTGTCCCTTCACTTCTTTCAATGCATTATTAGTTACTAGCTCTCTGCCCGCGGCTTCGCCCGCGTGGATTTCGGGATTGGTTCTATAGAGGGTTAAGGGTCCATAGCTTTTGCCCACGGCTACATATGCGCGGAAGTCGGTTTATGGCGCGAAGGTTTTATCACATAAAAAATACCGCAAAACCTTGCTCAAGAATCACTCTATCTATCGATGAAAACTGCATAAAAATCTGTGCAGTAGATTTTTGAGCGAAGCCTTTATTGTGCATCCCGTGGGATCTGTCGATATTATTTAATCCGGACTTCTAACTTTACGTATGCAAAATTTCAAAGCAATCGGTTCAGTAGTTACGGCGTGAAAGCAGAACATACAAACAAACAAACTCACTTTCCGATTTATAATATTAGTAAGGATGTTTTGTTTCTTACTATTATTATTGATAGAAGATTACATTGCATCATTTTCTTTTGCAGGTAATGTTGGATAACATAAAACATTCCATAGTGCTTCTTCAAATTGCTAAGGTACTGTTAATTTATTGTCCTCTTAATTATGGCATTTTATTTGTGCATGTCATTTGCATTAAATGTGAAAATTTGTAATAATTAATAAATGTAACGTTCACAAAGTTTCATTGATTTCAGAATACAGTAAATCCTGTTAACGGTGTGTATCAAGGTCCGACAAACTCCACACAAACACATATCAAACAAGGTATGGAACTATTCCTAAATATGTTATCCCTAAAGTCACAGACCAGGAGACGTATTTTTGAATCATTAGACGTGAATTTGGAATTCGAATACAAATCGTGCGCGAAATTATTTTCTACTGCTTACAATTTTTTATATTTTTAAATCACTCGAATTCAGTGTTGTCATTAATAACAAATCTTATATATAAAAATGAATCGCAAAATGTGTTGGTAAGCTCATAACTCAACAACGCCTGGACCAATTTGGCCAATTCTTTTTTGTTAATGTTCGTTGAAGTTCAAGGAGGGTTTTTACAATGAGGAAAATTCGAATAATTATCGGAAATACCCTAAAAACAGCCATTTATTTTCCCATGCAAACGTTTTCTAACTAAAACGTACAGTCGAATTGAGCTTTATTGTTATTGTATAAAGTTCATATTGCAAGCACTCACTGTTGTCTAAGCAATGAAGGTGTGTTCCTAACATCAAAGAGTCAATTTGCGCTTTATTAACGCTACATATAGTTGAAATTCAATCATATCTATCAAAACAGTGTGCGTGCGTGCGTTGGAGCACAGAATACATCGTTGGAGGATTTAACGTCACGTTCCAAAATTGAATAGCCACAAAATGTAATAGGTCATTTAGACTTTTTTTGCGATTTGGTTGGCTATGCGACATTATCTATAAAATAATTAGGAACAAAAAACTGCCACTGTACAAATCTTTTTGACAGGACGAAGTCTGTCGGGTCTGCTAGTTCTTAATAAAAATTCCGTTTCACGCAAAAAATTCAAAATCACAACAACAAAAACAAAAAAACCGGCGATGACCCACACGTGAAACGGATCACTGTCAAGGTCACTTCAGCGTTGGATATTCTACTAGTAGAAATAAAAAAATCCACTCGTTTGCACAACGCACCAAATGAAAGTTCAGAATTCGGTAATTCGTATACGAATCTCACGATTTCGAATGCGAATTGGTTTTCTATTGTTTCAAAAATTCGTCTCCATGTTTGTGTCGGGGCAAATGGCTCAGTTCATGGTACCTAAGTGGTAATCGTAATGTCAGGGCACAACTCGGTGACAGCAGGTCTGTAGTATATACACTGTTTAAGGTTCGTTATAACTTGCATATATCATATACTAAGAGAACTTCGCATGGCGTAATAGGCCTTGTGGCGGCCTGGCGTGCGCAGCTCAAATTACGGATCTGCGCGCGCCAGCGGGCCGGCGGTGCCGTACTCCCGCACCTCGAAGCTTGGCTCCACGGAAGGAGGAGCTCACCTACCGATTGACTCAGATACTCACCGGGCACGGCTGCATCCGACCTCGACTCGGCCCAGCACACGCTGGTGGAGTGTCCCGCGTGGGCCTCCGAGTGCCGAGTCTTGGTCGCAGAGATCGGGCGAGATCTGTCTCTGCCGGCATTGATTGCGGCAATGCTGGCGACGAGGGAGGTTGGATGGCTGTGGCCTCCTTCTGTGAAGCAGTGATGCTCCAGAAGGAGGCCGCCGAGCGGGGTCAGGAGATGGCCGATCCCGCTCGAAGAAGGCGGCGCCGGGCTCGGTAGCACAGCTGCGCGCCGCCGCGGGTCGCCGGCCGGGCGCGAGGAAGTCGCGATTGCTACGGCGACCCGGGATTGACCACGCCCCTTCCGTGGCCGGGGGGCGTCGTCGGTGGAGGAGACCGGGGGATGTTCCCGGGGCTCCCTACATGCCTGAGAAAGGCCATCCCTGAGGTTTTTAGTGGGTAGGCCTCCCCCTTCTGGGAGGAGAGCCCCACATAACCGCCGACTCGCCACAGCCGGAGTATGCAACTTAATGCTTTTCCTCAGGGGGAAAAAAAAGGCGTAATAGGCCTGCTGGTCTCGAATATCTATTCTTCTAATAAATTGCAGCCGAAACGCAACCGAACTGCGTTCAACCAATCAGAACATCACTACCACGCGATCTAACAATCTATGCGTTCCTATTGGTCCCACAGTTGTAGTATTATGCTAAGTTGAAAGGCAACCGAGTATTATACGTTAGTTACATTTGAATCATAGCTCTTAGTACACCAAATACCCTCAGCGTCGCAGATTTTTTATAATGTATGGTTGTTACACGTAATACGTTAACTATTTATAAAGTAATTTTAGTTAAAACTAGCGACCCGCCCCGGCTTCGCACGGGTGCAATGAAAAAATGGTTATGGTGGATTTTCCCTAAGAGATAGACATATATCATCGCGGACTTTTTTGTTGAACTTTTTAAGGTGGACAATACGTACATTATTTTGGTTTATCTCGTACGGTATTTATGACATCGCATTAAAAATCTCTAAATTTATCAGTGTTTCTCTACTATATTTTGCATGTATTATACATATAAACCTTCCTTAAGAATCACTATATCTATTAAAAACATCCCTTTGTATGCTTAGATCTTTAAAACTGCGCAACGGATTTTGATGCGGTTTTTAAAAGACAAAGTCGCTATCGTCGAAGAATTTTTTTTTTTTATTTAAAATAGGTTTGCGTTTGTCCACAATCACACCTGATGGTAAGTGACGATGAGGACTAGGATGGAACACGCTTACCTAGCAAATGCCTATTCACTCGTGACTTGAAGACCGTAAGATTATATTGTTCCGGGAACACAGACGTCGGCAAAGAGTTCCACATCTTAGCTGTTCGTATTAAAAACGAAGACTGGAACCGTTTTGTACGTGTAAGAGGATAGTCCACCACGTAAGGATGGTAGTTAAGCCTACGTCTGGTTGACTGGTGGTGGAAAGGAGCGGGTGGAATTAATTCATGTAATTCCAACGCACACTCTCCGAAAATGCAACCTATAGAAAACCGAAAGGCAAGCAACTTTTCGACGGTGTTCTAGACTCTGAAGACGTGAGTTTATAAGTATTTCGTCGTTCGATAAGTTTCTAGCTCGCCTTTCAACTGAGTCCAAGGCAGCCAACTGATAGCGGGCAGAACCGTCCCAAAGATGGCAGCAGTACTCCATGCAGGAACGAACTTGGGCCTTGATATAGGTTGAGCATCTGTTCTGCAGTGAAGTAGCGCCTAACTTTGGATAAAATGCCAAGCCAGGAATCCCGTACGAGGGAAGCTTGCTTAAAGTCCTTCGTGCCAGACCCTGTCAAAAGCCTTGGAGATATCTAGGGACACGGCAAGAGCTTCGCCGTGTTTCTCTATAGCCTCGCCCCAGAGGTGAGTGGGGAATAATTGCAACTAAAATTACCTACTTGAAATTCGCGACGTTCGAGTGGGCTTTGCTTACAAAAGTCTTGAAAAGTACTACATAATTAAAAATAAGGTTTTTATTAGTAGAATCTCAAAACAGTTTTTTTTATTATATTATACTTCCCTGGTTGAATCGAACAGATTGTTGTTTAGCAATAAAGTTGCGTGTGTACATTTCTTATTTCTAGAATTTTCTTTTTTCAACGCTTGATTTTTATTTATATACAATAGAGAATTAATGAAAATCGAGAAAGCTACGAAAATATGTTTGGATCGTATCTAGTGGATAACTATGATCTTTGCCTATGGAAAAAGGCGTAATATAGTCGTATGTATACTAATTTATTTATTGATACATACAAGCAAGCTTACAGTACATAACCAATACGCTTACAAGTTAGTTGTCATACAAAAAATAATAATAAGAACACATACTTGCTTGTCAAGAAATTCAAGATGTGAACAAACACTTAAAACATAATTAAATAGAATTAATAAGAATTATAGTCACCATAATTTGTCGATTACATCTAAAAATTATGAATAGTAAATTATACAATTAAATAATGTCATAATCTAAATAATAATATTAATATGTAACAATTTAAAATTACATGTCATTAATAATTAATTCGAAACAATTTGATAAGATGTCTTGGTGAATGTGCAAATATGTCAATATCACAGTGCTGTGCAAGTATGTCACTTATCAGACTTAGTGCGTAGTTTGTTGGTGCGTGAGCTGTTCGAACAGTGCGTGTAACAGACCTTACCAGGAGCCGATGATTTCGGCGCGGAGCTAGCGCTCCATCCTGATTGCATGGCATTCTAGTTGGTACTCTTAGTCCAACTCTACCCAAAATTGTTGGACTATCTATCTTTTGTTGCAATACAGATAAATAAAATTTTATGACCGCCATTATTCGTCTGAATTTGAGGGTTTCCAAGTCCACCATGCCCGAAACAAACATTGAAGGATACAAGTAAGGATAATACCCATACTTTCTCTTATAAAGCCAACTATAAGTAAAATATACTTTTCCTCGTATGGCTGCCAAACTACAGCTGCAAATTCCAATCACTACGAACGTATGCGTCATATAATGCTTTGCCACTGTAAAGTTGTTGAAATCCGAGGCAGTTCTAATGACAAAACCTAATGTCTTATTAGCTAGCTTACATGTTGTTGTCATATGCATATGAAAGTCTAATTTAGTGTCCAATATTAATCCTAAGTCACGAATGTCATTTACTCTATCAATTGTGATGTCAAATAATTTATAATTTACACTAATGGGGTTACGTTTAAGGGAAAACGTCATGGTTTGTTAATTATGGAGACGGTGCTAGCTAACGAGGCCATAAGACCTGTCACCTGACAAAGCGAGCCGAACATCATCTGCCTTCGATTACTAAACCATGAAGGGGCTTAAAACTTACCTAAAACGAAAGGAACCAGCGACAAATATGGAATGGCCCAGTTATATCTCACATAAATTGTCCGCAGAAGGAGAGGAGTGCGTACGCGTAGAAGTGGGCGCAGAATGTCGAGAGGTGACGAGAACGTTGCCTCTAGAAGATATCGACGCTCCACGTATGTATCTCATAATGACTAATGACTGTATAATTGTAAACTCGTAAATACATATTTATGTACACATACGTACACAAAACAAAGTCTTATTAGTCGCTGTTGCTAGTAATGTCTAAACTAAATATCAGCCCATTTTAATAAAAGCGTTCTTTCGCTGGGCAAGCGATGTCGCTAGTAATGTCAGATATGTTATGTCTATGTCGCAGCCAACGGGTTAAAATAGCCGTTCAATAAAACAGCTGGCCCTTTGACTGAACAACGCCATTCAACCATACGTCTAGCTTGTTAATTGAATATTCGACTCAAAACGTTCAATACTACAGCTGATTCAAAACGCGCCGTCTAATTTAATTAGTTCAGCGCTCAACTAGCCGCGGTTTTGTGATTGTTTCACATTTTGATATTTTTGATTGATATTTTTCGGGAAAGTAAGTAGTAAATATACGTTACACGTGTTATTAAAGACACAGAAATTATGAGGTCACTTACGAGTGGTACGAGTGAATCAAAATTTAAACAATTTTTCGAGAAAAAATTACGGGATTATGAAATGATTCTTGCTTCGTAATTTTTTGGGTTTGTAATTTTTTGCTTGGTACAATAAAACAATATCCCTCCCTCCCATCCCAAGAAATTACAAAAAGTCTTCCTATTCTCTCAAATTAAGTACTAAACTAATGGTATAGTTATTTTGCCATTTAACCAGTTGGCTTAGCGTCGTCTAGCTGTAATGTTGAATGTTGCAATCAACAAGTCTGCTAAACGACGTATAGCTGTATGATTAAATGACATTGTTCAGTCAAAGGGCTAGCTGTTTGATTGAACGGCTATTTTAACCAGTTGGCGACATCTACACTAATGCGTGCAAATCAGCATTATATCAGCCCATTTCAATATAAGCGTTCTTTCACAGGACAAGCGATGTCGCTATTAGTGCCAGACACATCGTACTCGTCCTCCGAGGGCGAGGATGATTTTTACGACGCGGATGACGAACCTTTCGAAACTACGACTCCGGCTCCGAGGTATGACGTAAATTTGTTTTTTAGTTTATGCAGCAAAACTCTTCTGATGGATAGCGATCACCAGCTATTGATAGCCAATGGATACTCACCACTAGGGCTGCCACCTTCACACGTCAACCCTTACATTTGCACTATGAAAACTTCCGCTATTATAAGTAGAGATCGGATAATCGGATGCATATTTACCTAAAGTTAATTATTGGCTCACAAATTATGGAAGCGGCTTTTTAAAATACATTTTGTTAAATAAAAATCCCGGGAAAATACGGGACTGCAAATTTAACGTAGTGATATTGTTTGAAAATTACTAAATTAGCACGTGGTATTTATTTTCAAAAGACCGAGACTCCGGGTTCATTTATACAACTATGCATACGTATTTACATGAAGTTTAGTTTCAGTTCCCCGTGCGATTTATGAATGTACGATTTATTACATGAAGAGTGTTATACGAAAGTAGTGAGCTAATTTGACTAAAACAATAATCAATTAAATAATTGAATAAAAAAAACAGAAATGGTGCCCGGGCGTAAGTATGGTCTAGTATCTCACTCTGAGTTAACTTCCGATTTAATGAGTGTGAGTGAGACGGCAGTTGTGAGCAAGTACAGACTACTGTAGTAACCGAGGTAATATTTACGCCCCATTTTAAATATAATATTATAAGCTCATATTACCGACTAGTTTTGCATTACCAAAATGTTCTACAGTACCGGAATTCCGGGATTTTTATTTATGGAAATAAAATAAAAAGACAGTTCCATACTTTGTCAAAAACTAAATTAGGTAAATAAATAAACATCCGGCTATCCAATTCCGCAATCCCGGGATTTTTATTTAACAAAACAATAAAAAGCCGTTTCCATACTTTGTCTTAAACTAACTTTAGGTAAATATGCATCCGATTATCCGATCTCTAATTATAAGTGACATAACTGCTGTCTCAAAGTCAACATGTAAGGTAAGACCTGAAAACTTTTTCAGTTAACTGACTTTATATTCAAACCGAAAACTTCATAATGATCAGTTTCTTAGATTGATTTCCACCCATAGAAATTAAGATCTTTTATCGTTGTCACTTTTAAATGTCAAAGTCAATTAGAAACTTCGTATGTTTTGAAATCGAATTATATTTTAATATAGATTGTATAACTGTCTGTTTTTTATTTACTGCATATTAATAAACAAGCAGACTGCACACCTTAAATGGTTAAATGGTACACCGGAAATGGGTACAGTCACCCTAACTGATAAATACACATTTGTTCATTACACAATTTTCACCACGGTAAATATTTTCTGTTTTGTTTAAAATAGTTTGTGACATAATTAAAAAAAACTTACATCATCATAATAAAATAGGTACATACAGATTTCCCTTTTACAATACAAGATTCCTTGTACAAATATGACACAATGTAAGAAGCATTTATATATATGTCATTAATATCATACATAACAAACCAATGTGATTGTTTAAGCTTTAATTTCGTCATTAAAACACGTAAACATAATACTTTAATGATTTTATTGCTTTAAATAGTAAAAAGATTATGCGCAAAGATGGCGGTCGATTAGCCGTATAATAAAATTAAATTTTGGGTTAACTAAAAAAATGTGTATTTCGTTGAAGTTTGATTCCGCAGTAGCACTTCTGTGTTTTTGCTGGGAATGTACGTGTAGGCGTTAACAGTGATTTTTTTTATTTTTTATACATAGACGATAAAAAGACCATTGCACAGGATTGAGTGTTTAATAATTTTTTGTATGTTATAATCGTAATATTGTATTTTATTGTTGTTATTGATAAGTTATATCATTGATTTTTTCTGTCTGTCTGTCTGTTCTGTCTTTTACTTATTGTGTGTGTGTATTTGTAGACCAAATAAAGATTCTATCTATCTATCACCGTATTAATTTTGTCATTTGTTACTAGCAACGTTCTAGATTTATCTCAGCTTTAAACTTACTATGATGGGTGATTTTGTTGATATTTTAGTAAAACCATGTGTTTCCTGATTTTTATATATTTTTTAATAATAATAATTATTAAACTTTATTGGCAAGAGTCACGCTGGATAATATATTTAATGGGTCCCGATTGTTGTCTCCATCTCCATTCTCAAAGTTCAGAGTCAAAATGCGTCCTGCCGCCATCGTGACCAACAAGAGAAAGAAAGCATTGACAAACGGTTGCATACAATAGAATTCAGCCATAGACTAAAGAATGAAACATAGACAGCCCGGACCTAATTGCCCTTCGGAAGATGTAATCATAAGAGATCCAATGAGAAATAACAAATGGATATATTCTTACAAAATAAACCTAATTTATATTATAAGGTACTTTAATTACGATATTTATAAATCTCAATATTATCTTAAATGTTCCTATCAAATATATCCTATAACCTACACAGATACGAGTTCAAGCCGAATTATCTATTCACAGACTCAACTCAACATTCAAAATTAATTCAAATTCTTTCAAGAATAGGGTATTACAGTCTAATTCAAAAAGTGTTTTAATTTAATCTGTTATTGATAAAATACCACAAAAAAATATAAATACATTTTTTTTATTCCAATTATTTCATAAAAACGTGTTTTAATTTTACAATTCAAATTTGGGCGCGAAAACGCCAATTCTCAGGCCGCTATGTCTGTGACGTCACGGACATTGTAAACATTACGCTTCGCTGAAAGAAATAAACATATTTTCGAAATAAATAATGAGTTCTAGTGGCTATAGTCCTTATCATTGGTGTCTTGTGTCTGAATGTAAGAATACAAGTGTTAAAACACCGGAAAAGTTATGGATACAAGTGCCAACAGATTTAAAAATGAGAAATACGTGGTTGAAATTAGCACGAAGAGATCCAAAGTCAATGTCCACAAAAACGAAATACTATTTTTGTGAGGATCATTTCGATGTAAGTACGCAGTTTAATAGCTCATATAAACATGTGAAAATAAATTCTTGTCATTACAAAACTAATATTTTATAGGTTATATTTTTCTGAAAGGAAATTTTAGGTTATAATACCTATGATCGCAAAATAAAGCATAATCGTAAAGTTTTGCTGTTATTAAAGGAAAGTTTGTAGTAGGTATATTAATACTTACATAGATGTTTTGACATTTCTTAATTCTGCAGAACAGAAGTCGGGATTGCAAGCGAAGAATTTCGCCACCATCAATGTATTTATTCGTGGAAGATTAGTACTTTCTGCTTTTACAAAGCCGTCTTCCATGGTCAATATATATAGTATAGGTGCAGAATATCAAGAAACGTGATAGTAATAACTGAGAAACTTCGTTAATCTAATAAATTACACAGTAGACATGTACAACAAAAACCGAGGTTGTTTATTTACAAGTCCAGTGACGTCACAGCGAATGCAAACATGGCGTACAGCGTTTTTGACATTCGAAGCACAGATAAAAAAACTTGTATTTTCAAATTGAAATATTTAATTTATTTTGCAGTTTTATGAATAGAAATTAATATTTTTCGTTTGTTTTTTCATAAATGAACTATAAAAACATAAATTTAGATTTTATTTTTCATGTGCGTAATACCCTATTACAGCTGCATTCCTTTAGGAATGCAAAGCATACTAACATCTGTTTGCCACTGTTAATAATCAGTTAATTAAGTAAGACAGATTTATATATTGCACTGTCTCAATCATCCAGTACAGGAAGATGTGTTTGAATGTAGGTACATCCCTTTTGCTAACCGCGTCGGTAATATGTGAGGGCAAATGTCAATGTCAATCCACCTTTCATGTACAACAATAACAAATTATTTGCCAAATGCAGTTTAGTATTTCAGTTGAAATTAATAAGAAAACAATATTGCTTTTGATGGCAGTGACCTAAAAAAATATTATCTCATTTTTTTAAGTCTTCTTATTTGTCAATTTTATAACAATATCCCAATTAAAATAACAACGAATTCATATGATAACTGGCGGGTACCCGCGACTTCGTCTGCGCAGGACTACTTATTATCATGTTTTATAAAGTGAAGCCTATGTGTCATTCTGATGTACCTATAAACTATTCCTAGCAATTCAGTTTCAAAAAAATCCTTAAACACCTTGGTGCTTGGACGACCTCACACCGGATACCACCCGCGCCCGGGCAACGGCGGATGGTTATGTTGGACTCTAGCAGAAGGCCAGCCTACCAACTAAACACTGCCTAATGCCTTTGGCCGGGCAGAAAGCCTGGGGCCCTATCGGCTTTACAAGACCGCGTTTGCACCGAGTGGCGCGCATTTTAAAACGTAGTACAAAATGACATGCATACATATCCGCGTCTACGGCACCAATTCCGTAAAATTATAATACTTGTTCTAATATACGGTTTGTGTATGTAGTAAAATACATACAATTTAAAAAAAAAACATGTATTGATATGAGCGTATGGATAATCTAAAGCCATATGTGTAATAAAAATATTGACCATTTTCGACATGACCTTTTATACGTAGGGACCGTCGAAATATTAAATAAAATTATAAAGAAACGATTTCTCATAATAAAAGCTTCCATTATATTTGAATACACTAACTCAACGAATCGTAAAACAGTACGATATCTTAAAAGGGTTGCAATTTGTCTCCGTAATCCTGTAATCGATGCCGCGAATTCTAGGTCGGGTCAGCTGAACCATGCTGAAAGTTTGGAGGCCAGCGACCTCTGAAGCCTTACCATGACCGCTTAGAGTAGTGTTAAAACAATATTAAAATAGAGACACCGATCTCGCAACGTATAGCGCTATCCCGTTTGCACTGCAGGTTCGTTCCTGTTTTAAGCGATCATGGTTGGCCTGCTGACTGGTAATACTTGATTTCGCATAACTCGCTATAATGGGAACTTCGCTGTTTTTAATTCGGCAAGTGTTGTATAGTAGTCCATTTTAATATGTATTGCTCGAGTAATCAAAAGACAATATTATAATCAAGTCCCTTTTTAATAATATCGTTTAATTAAGTAATAGAACTGGTTACTAATCACATTTATGTAATTTAATGAGTTTAAATGAATTCGCATTTTTGTTACTACGCACTACTACATTTTTGTTTAATGAGTTTAAATGAATTGCACCTAGCACAGAGGTTCCGAAACTTGTTTGTGTCGTAGACCCTATGTCATGAACCCCCCCCCCCCCTACTACCTACCTGATATCGTATATTAATAGGTATTTTTATAAATTAATGTATTTTTTCTTTATATTAGAAAATAGTATAATATAAGTAAATAGATAGTATCAGTGTATGCTGAGATCATTATCGTGGACCCCCATTTTCATTTCATGGACCCCCAAATATTTTGTCGCTGATGTAGACCCCTTTGGGAATTACTGGCCTAGCAAGATACATATATACTCACGTGTCTATATATATAGTCATGTGTATGCGCACAGCCCTAATATTAGTAGAACAATGGTGAACGATGAACACCAACTATCAGTAAATCCAAAGAAAACAGAACTTATACTTTTTACCAACAAAAGGAAGTTACCAGAACTACAACTACCAAAACTATTCAATACCAAACTCGTCCTGTCAACACAAGTCAAATATCTGGGCTTAATTTTAGATGACAAACTTAAACTGGGCAAGCCATGTGGAATCAAAAACAAAGACGGCATACCAGGCGTTTAACCAATGTAGGAGACTAGTCGGCAACAAATGGGGCCTTAACCCAAAAATCACACTTTGGTTATATACCGCAGTAATAAGACCCTGTATAAACTTATGGATCATTAGTATGGTGGCCCAGAACACAACTAATCACAGCAAAAGCGAAACTACAGAAACTACAACGCTTAGCAACCATATCCACTACTGGATGTATGAAGACCACACCATCAGACTCCCTGGAATACCTCTTGCAACTAAGACCCTTCAGACCTAGTAATACAAGAGGAGGCGAAATCAGCTGCTCTAAGACTGAGATCGCAGGGACTTTGGAAAAACAATACAGGAAAAACACATACGATAATCCTAGACTGGAGCACGAAAGACACTCCTCTTCTAGATGCACCCATGGATAGAATACCATGTCAACATATATTTGACAGGAAATACCATATCCAACTAACAGCAGAATGGAAAGATTATTCTAACATCCAAGAAGTTAGGATATACACCGACGGCTACAAGACCATTTCTGGAACCGGGGCCGGCGTCTTTTCAAATGACCTAAACATCAAATTATCCATAACCTTAGATAAACGAAATACAATCTTCCAAGCAGAATGCATTGGCATCACCCGAGCGGCACAGGCGATTGCGGCCAGAGGTCTTACAAAACTCAAACATAAAGATAATCTCGGATAGCGCATCGGCCTTACAGGCCCTCCAAAACAATACTATCAACTCTGTCCTCATACTGGAGTGTCATAATACGCTCCAAAGCCATTGCAGACACAAACCGGGTAATCCTGCAGTGGATAAAAGGACACAGCAACTCACTTGGAAACAACGCGGCAGACGAGTTGGCAAAAAGAGGCTCCAACACGAAAGTGTATGGACCAGAACCCCTAATGCCCATTCCACAGGCAGAGTAAAAGCCTGGCTGCGCAGAGAACAGAGAACTACACCTAAAAGAATGGACAAATAAGGAGGGGTGCAAGCGAACAAAGGAGCAGTCCCGGTACCTTCCAAGAAGCTTGCCCGTTCCCTTATCAAACTAAAGAGAGACAATATCCGAAAGGTCATAGCCATAAACCGGACATTGCCTTTTAAACAAACACCTGTACACAATAGGTATAACAGACAGCCCCCTGTGCAGAGGGTGCATGGAGGCTGAGGAAACGCCACAACATGTTCTTATGGAATGTGCAAGTGTGGCCGAACCAACGGGAGAGGAACTTCTCCATTCCCCCGGCGTCCCTGCCAGAAGCATGCAGCAGCCCACAGAGGCTGCTAGCGTTTCTGGGAGGAATTGGGATGGATGGAGTATAGGAAGGAGGCAGGAGCCTTCATCATACGCACAATGGCCCCAATCGTGAGGCTAAGTGCGGTGGAGCCCAGCCAAACTAACTAACTACTCACGTGTCTGTCCCGTGGGGGTAGGCGGAGATCACAGTTTTCTACTTGCTGCGATCCAAACACACTTCATTAACTTCCTTAACTTTCATTTCATCTTGACCTGGCCTTCTTTCAATATATATCACCATTTTGATTCAAGTACAAGATACCTTACGTTATCTTTCATCGTATATCTAGGTTCCAAGCTTAAATTAATATCAAATAAATGCTCGGGTCTGAAATCCTTGCAGCGGTGAAAAGATTAAACTTAAAGTCGACACAATGAAAAGATACTGCCTATTATGTTGCGTTTATGACACAAATTTTTACAGTTATACGATATAGGATATATTTTTACAGTAGGTATTATGAAACAACCCACAGAGGTTGTATTATTTATTTTTCTTAAATCTCGTATTTTATAAAATTTGTTAGACGCATTTTCAATATTGAGGTATCCAGACATTGACATTAAAAAAAACTAATGACGGATATAATGCATTAATATATGTATTTAATACATGAAACTATGTACCCATAATAAATTTTGTTATTAGCTGTTTAAAACATACTCATAAAAAAAATATCTTGTTGAGTGTGAAAGTTTGAGGAAAACGCGAACACGAGACGGACTGAAATGTTTCAATGATAAATTACGCAAGCTGCGAATACTTTTGTAAAAAGAAGTTTCACTTGGTTTGAACATGTTCGTCACTGTGTAAGCACCAAGAATATCCGTCTCCGTCCGAAGACGCGTGACGTCAGTAATCTAAGTCAGAAATAAACCGACCTTCCACGAATCGAATTTCAATGCGTGAGGTGAGATATGCACATAATAATATCACCCGTCTTATTGTTATTGGGTCGTAAAGATATTTTTCAGGAACAATAAAGTGACAAACAAGCGCCAAGTCAAACTTAACATTTGCACTAGGAAAATGTTCGCTATTACTATCGGCATAAAAGCGGTCCGTAGTTCAAATACTATAACTCAATGCACGTCAGGTAATAAACATCTTCACAAACATAACATTTTGTGAGATATTGAAGTACAGATCTTTTTGGTTTTTATTTGATTCTTTCCTAAAAATGTTTTTTTTTGGAACATAAAAGACACTGTTACCGCATGTTAGTGTATGAAAAATCATTTTTATAAACAGGACACGCAATTTACTCTATCTATTCAATAATTACATTTCTGTTTCTCCGATCTAAGAAGACGGCGCTACCCACTAAAACCGCCCTTGGAGGACTCCAAGCGCATAATCGGGGCTGTGGCGGGCTTTCGCATTCTACGCCACACGCCCACAGGGATTTTTCATATATATATATATATTATAATCTAAATCAGGCCTCCAAGTCGTCCTACTTTTCCTACTTTTCCTACTTTTTAGTAGGAAAGTAGGAAAAGTCCTACTTTTTACACATTTGTCCTACTTTCCTACTTTTCTCTAAAAATTGAGTTGAATTTGCGATAATTTATTACACTTATTATTAATTTTTACGTAATTATGTCAATATTTCCCAATGAGAAGTTGTTTTTTTCCTAAAAATTGACTGACTAAGATCCTTTTCTTTTTATGGGAATAAAATAATTGATTAAATGTATTAATGTAACCTTCTGTATGCAATAAAGTATTATAATAAAATAATAATAATGGGCTCTGCCCGCTGCCGGCGGCACACAGGTTTAAGTTTTTTATAATATTTATGTTTTATATCTATATGTATTGTAAAAAATTAAATTTAATATTGTACTTTAAATAAATGAATAATAATAAATGATTTTTATCAATTTATAAGTTCCAATAGTACTATATCTAATCAACCGTGAAAATATTTTTTTTCAAGACATGGCAATACATTGTGATACAAAATAAAAATAGTGATTATTATCAGTGCTTACTATTTTGACATGTCTCTTAGATTTCCCAATGAAGTAAACTGAGGGGAAATCCATGCTCCTGCCTGCTTTAACCAGGTTGTGGCAGCATTTTCTTTCCAGGTTCAGGATATATTAAGTTTACCAAAATTTATATTAGGCCTACTAATTCATGCGTTTTTTGAGATCTTCAATTGATGTTCACATTGTTAGGAAATAGTTGCAGACATGTTCTAATTTAGATAATTATTAGTCATAAGTGATAGAAAATGTCTACAATAATTTCCTAATCAATTCATGTTTTTCAGATTTCTTTTCTGTACTTAGGTAATTGGTGATAGTTTAATGTTTTTGAAGAAACGTAATTTTTTATGTAGAGTGTAGTGCAGTGAACATGCCTAACAAAACATCATTTAAAGATGAATGGTTAAATAAGAAGGACTCAAACGACCAAATTATTGAACAGTGGTGTGTAAAACGATCAAGATATGAAGTATTTTGTCGTTTATGTAAGAAGGTTGTGAGATGTGATAACCGTGGGCTGAGTCAGTTGCTAACTCACTCAGAAAATAAAGTCCACTCTTCATTTGTTAAAGACGTGTTAGCTGGAACACAAATGATTTTAGTAAGTCAAACCAAAACCTTAAATGAAGCAGATAATACCGTAGCTAGTATTTCCTGTTGGACAGCAAAAGAAGAAGTCATAAAGGCAGAGCTCTTGTGGAGCCTCAAGTCAGTTAGTAGTGATTATTCATATAACTCAGCAGATGATACTCCAAAGTTGTTTAAAGAAATGTTCCCTGACAGCACTATAGCTTCCAGGTTTTCTATGTCCCACTCAAAATTATCTTACATGATAACAGAAGCAACTGGACCCTATTTTCATGAGGCCTTACTGTCTGATATAATAAAGTCCTCATCTCCATATTCCATTTCTTTTGATGAGTTAACCAATAGAGAAGTAAAAAAAAAGCTCGATCTGAAAATAAGATACTGGTCCAGCATTAAAAAAGAAGTTGTCGTCCATCATCTTGACACACATCTAATGGGACAGGCAAAAGCCAACACTATCTCGGAAAAAATTATTCAAACAATTAATGATGCTCAAATCCCACTAGCAGACTTTATTGCATTAGGCAGTGATGGGCCCAATGTAAACAAAGCAGTTTTCCAAATGGTGACTGAAGTGAAGAAATCTCAGGACCTACCTCCTCTTCTCAATATCGGGTTTTGTAAACTACATTCCGTCCACAATGCTTTTTCCAAAGCTCTACATGAATTTGGAGACGATATAGTAGACTTAATAGTTGACTTACACTATTTTTTCAAACTTTCCCCTGTCAGGGTCGAAGAACTAAAAGAACTACAAGATGAACTTGGTTTCAAAAATCAAAAGTTTCTAAAACATGTGCCAAGCAGATGGCTTACTTTAGGACCTGCTTTGGAAAGATTGCTGAGCCAGTGGTCAGTGGCTGAAAAATATTTTATGAAAACTCTTCCTGTAAGAGATAAGAAAATAACTGAAAATGGACGTTACAACCGAATAATAAAATTCTTTAAAATCCCCCACACAACTCTGTCCAAGATCCATTTTCTGATTACTGTATCGAATCTATTGCAACCATTTCTAAAACTTTTCCAAAAGGAAGAACCTCTTATCCACCTACTGTTTGATCAAATGGTCAGTGTTATTAAGAACTTGCTTGGACGTTTTATCAGAATAAAAAATTTAAAAGAAATGAGCATTGAAGATTTGAAGAGCCTGAAATTCCCAAATTTTGAAATTGAACTCTCTGACAAAGATATAGATATTGGAGAAAACACTAGGAAATTAGTTGGTAAACTGAAGGCAGAAAAACAGTCAAGTTTGATTGTGGGTATGCGTAAATTTTTGAGGTGTGTAACTTTGAAGTTGTTGGAAAAGTACCAACCAATGGTATAATCCGAGAAGCACGATGTCTGAAGGCCCAAAGTAGGTGTGAATCTTGGACTCTTGCATCTGTGAAGAACCTTGCAGCCAGTGTCAAATTAAAAGAATCCCTAAATGTAGATATAGTGAGTGATGAATGGAAAGTTCTTCAGTGTGAAAATATTCCACAAGACTGGTATAGTTACGAAATTGATGGAAATATAATGCAAAAGAGGATTGATCAATACTATAGTGAAATCTTTGCTTTAAAAAATGATCTTGGCCAAGAAAAGTATCCTGAACTAAATAAATTAGTAAAAGCAGTTTTGGTTATTCCGCACGGTAATGCTGATGTAGAACGAGGATTTTCTCTAACTTCAAACTTTTTAACTAGTACAAGAACTTCTCTTTCAGCAGCCTCGATCAGTGCTTTGCAATCTACAAAGGATGGCTTAAAAAAGTTTGACAATAAATGTCACTTAGTCCCTATCACAAAAATTTCATTGATAAAGGTGCTAGAGCCTACAGATCTTACGTAGAGAGAATAGAAGAAGAAAAGAGAGTGGAAGCAGAAATAAAAAACAAAAGGAAGAAAGAAAAACAGAATAAATTGAAAGAAAAAGAAGATTTGGCAAGAGAAAAAGCTGAATTTGAAAAGAAAAGTAGAAAAACTAAAGAAGTGATATTGAAAGAAAAAACTCTAGGAAAGAAAGAGGATGAAGCTGCGTCAGAGATGGATACTTACAAGACACTAGTAGACGAAGCAAATGAAAGAATTAAAAATGCATTAAAGAACCAAGATTTAAAAGGCGTTAAAATAGGACAAACCATGCTGGAAGCAGCTTGTAATAAAGTTGAGGAAAGTAAATCCAGCCTTGCTAAAATCAGAATAGAGCAGAAAGACATTGAAAAAACGATAACGATATTAGATTATGTCATATCAAGTCAAAACAAAAAACTCAAGAAAAATTAGAAAATTAAATAAACTCCTGACAAATTCCCTTGGTCTTTAAGTGTTTTTAATTGTTTCATCCGCATTTTTCCAGGAATTTATTTGTATTTTTACTTAATATTGACGTTAATTTTGATTTTGATGGTAGTCTTAAATGAGTCGTTATTTTTTGTGATAACTAGATAGTTTTTCGTTTGTTTGATTTTTCATGGGTATAGGCATTTATGTTATTGTTGATTTTGTTTTGTTGTAGTCATAAGCGATGAGTCATTTGTTTTGTTATTTAACTTAACTAGGCGCATTAAAAAAATCACCCAATTAGGCGCATGTTTGAGTGACAAAAAAATTGTAAGGAATACCAAAAAGAAATAATTAATGTATTTTATAGTCATTAATAAAGTTCTTAATATAATTAACTTAAGAACGAAAACAAACCTGGAACATTATATTTAATATAAAAATTAAATGTAACCTCTCTTTAATTTAATTTTGTTTTTAATTTATTTTAATGGGAAAAAGTTTCAGTAGCATTTAAGAGCCATTTTACACATTTTTGACGAAAAAGCCTGCGTTATTGTTTTGTATGTGCGTAAAGTGCACGTCGAGATGGACGAAGTAATCCTAAGACTTTTCATAATAAAAATTTTTTTTTTTAATAATAATAATTTTTATTTAGCTATTTAAATCGATGCCCGCGCGCGCATTGTAATTTACACTCATGTTTAAATTAATCTACTGACAAAACTATGACTAATATTTGCAAAATAACTGTTGATATCAATTTTTCAAATATAAGTGGGTATTTTGGCATTATTTGATTTCAGTTATTACCGTGTATTTAAACTAAAAAAACACGTTAAAATCATGTTAATGACAATGATATCTTAAAAATTTGCAAAATTATTTATTTTCTTACTAAACAATGGTAAAGTAATTTAATAATCTGCTACATTAAGTGACAACAAAAATATATTTATGAAGAGTAGTATTAATTTTTAAGTATATTATTAATAGATTTAGGACCTTGAAAATGGGTCTGCGGACGTTTTTTATCAAATTGGTCTTGGGAGATGGCGCACAGTAAATTAAATAAATTCGTTTTAGTAAATATGTTACATTAAAGAACAATAACAAAGATTGAACTATTATTATCAATTATTAAATAAGTTCCAAGTGTTACTGAACATAAGAATTAACGAGCCCGAAATCTTAGAATTTCGCGCAAAAGTGTAAAATGGCTTTTAAACATAATAAGAGGCGATTGATTTAGTATTACATAATTATGTAAACTACTATAATTTAAGACTGAAATTAAATTTGACTGATACACCATTATTCACTTAAGGTATTTCTAGGCAGTGTAATAATATATATATAATTGTAACTTTGAAAGTAAATAAATTAATTAAAGAAAATAATGGTCAAACCCCATCCAGAGTTTTAGTTGATTTTGTTGTAAAGACATTTATACACACTTACACGGAAAAAAACCCATTAAGTATAAATTTTTAGAACAACCTCAGCTAAAACTTTAACCGGCTTTTGGTTGGGGATTTTTTAAATAAAATTAGTATTGATTACAATTTTAAAATTAATATCTTTAGTGTTATTTTATTTTAGTTATATTGATAACTAGCTTTCCGCCCGCGGCTTCGCCCGCGTTTTGTTTGAATTTCCACGGGAAAGAAATGTTTTCCCTCAGTAAAATTATCTCTTTTCGTTTCCCGTGCCTTAAAACATCCCCATACCAAATTACATCGAAAATGGTTTGGCTGTTGCCGTCGCAGTTTCCCGCGGGAAAGAGATATTTTATCGCGGTAAAAAGTATCCTATGTCCATTTCCGGGTTCACACTATATTCGTGCCAAATTTCATCAAAATCGGTTCAGTAGTTTCGGCGTGAAAGCCGGACAGACAGACAGAGTTACTTTCGCATTTAAATATTAGTAATGGCTAAGCACTATTTAACCATTTTTTAAATCCTTCATTAACGTTTTACGGTATTTCCTTATTCCTATACTATTTGATAGACTATTGAGTATTTATTATTTAGTTTTTTAGGGTTCCGTACGTCCGAATACAAAAAACGGAACCCTTATAATATCACTTGTGTGTCCGTCTAGCGTCTGTCCGTCGTTTCTAGTCAATTATCTCCGAATCTACAAAACCGATTAAGATGTAATTTGGTACACATATAATAATTTTTAGATAATAATTTTTTACTTATAGATAATACGAAAAATAATAAGAAGTCCATGATATTAAAATAACATTGTAAATAACTCAATTTTGTTTAAAATGTTGTATAGATAATGATACGAAACCTCCGTGCGCGAGTCTGACTTGCACTTGGTCGGTTTTTTAATATGTCATTTCATTGTTTCAGCACAAAAAAGATTGATTTTATGTCAAATTAGGTCCTACTTTTCAGTAAAAAAGTCCTACTTTTTGCTAAAAAAATCCTACTTTTCCTACTTTTTGGGGTCAAAAACCACTTGGGGGCCTGATATATATATATATATATATATATATATATATATATTATATATATTTATATATTATATATACTATAATATATATATAATATATATATAATATATATATATATATATATATATATATTATTATTATAAGGAAGATCCACGCTATTATTAAGAGAATGACGTAACTTTTTAACAACACTAGATGCTTAAGGCTCTGAATTAATTTATGCAAAAGAAACTCAACTAATATTTAATAGTAAGCTATAGATAGAGGGTAATTTGAAAAACATGTGTTCACTCGTCGACAAGTAAATAAGAAGTGAAGTCGCCACGAAGCCTCAGAGCTCGAGAGCGCTCGGATAAAATCGGCTGCTGTCTAACGCGCGAACGCTACATAGCACACGTAGCGCCATCTGTTTTTCGACAGCGATAACACACAAAAATGACGGATACCAATGCCCGGGTAATAGTTTGCACTCGCTTTTATACCCTCAGTAGACATATTTTTTTTTCATATTTCCTATGTTAGCTTATACATCAGAATAACACAGGCTACATTGATATTACATTTATAAAGATTACGCCACGCTAATATGAGCTACTCAATATACTAGTCCTGCGCAGACAAAGTGGAAGGCACCAGTTACACAAGAAAGGATACGTACAATAGTTTACTAGAGATCTCTTCCAACCAACCACAACAGACATATTGAACAAAAAGGGCGGGAATACTTCATATACAACTCTATATATTTCCTTCGTTAAGAGGAAACGTCAAGGCCACGACAATAAAAATAAAAAGGGCATTTATAAAATCTAATCTAAATCAAAAATAATATTTTGTAATATTAGTAAGGATGAGCAGCGCTTCCTGGATTTGAAAAAGTTTAAAGAATATTCTGGAAATGAATTCCTTTTGAGAATATTTATAAGTCATAAATAGAGATCGGATAATCGGATGCATATTTACGTAAAGTTAGTTTAAGACAAAGTATGGAAACGGCTTTTTATTGTTTTGTTAAATAAAATTTTTCACCATTTCTGTTTTTTTATTCAATTATTTAATTGATTATTGTTTTAGTCAAACTAGCTCACTACTTTCGTATAACACTCTTCATGTAATAAATCGTACATTCATAAATCGCACGCGGAACTGAAACTAAACTTCATGTAAATACGTATGCATAGTTGTATAAACGAACCCGGAGTCTCGGTCTTTTGAAAATAAATACCACGTGCTAATTTAGTAATTTTCAAACAATGTCACTACGTTAAATTTGCAGTCCCGTATTTTCCCGGGATTTTTATTTAACAAAATGTATTTTAAAAGCCGCTTCCATAATTTGTGAGCCAAAAATTAACTTTAGGTAAATATGCATCCGATTATCCGATCTCTAGTCATAAATAGAGCCTACCTGTTAAAAATATTTGAATTAGTATTAACTTACATTTCCAAGCTTTTAAATCGAAAATCTGAGAATATTTAAAAGTCATAAATAGAGCCTACCTTTTAAAAATAAATATTTGAATTAGAATTGACTTACATTTCCAATCCCCTATTAAAAAACCCCATTTAAAACGTATAAATAAATGATCAACGTGTCGCGAGTTCCACGGAATTTCCGACGCATTGTTCGCTGTAGAAGCTGGCCTGGTTACGTAATCGTCTGCACCTTCAGCTATTGTGCCCTGAATCGTCTCTCGTCAGATTATCTCGGTTATAAAAAGGTTTAAGAGCAGTAGTTATTGCTTTTATCGACGAAAGACAACGCATTTGGTATTACAATGCGGGCTGACGGTATTGATTACGAAAATTATAGTGTTATACAAATATATACTTTATTACAATAACTGTACGTGCGTTCAGGTGTACTGACAGCAACTAATAATAATAATAATTTATTTATTTGCCATAATGTTTACATTAAGAGACTTATTTCTACCGATCTCTGCACTAAGCCTGGCTTGTATCGCAGAGTTCAGACTTTAGTTACAATAGGCTTGTTTCCACTAAGAATTAATCGGATGGCTTAGAGTTTCTAGTGATTAATCATGATATGTAGTAAACAAAAAAACTACTTTTTTTATTAAAATAATATAAGATTACTAATATTTTTGGAAATTAAAATCGGCGAAATTACTTATTTAATCACGTGACGTTAAACGCCAATCAGAGAAGTGTGACGTCACGCCTCGCGAAACACCGGTTGTAGTGTAGCTGTACATCATCTATCTAATCTGTGCTGTTGAACACTGAACAGGTTATTTTGATACACTTTGTTTTCACAGACTATTGTTAAATTAATACAGATTGTTTTAAGTTTAATCTTAAGAGATACGGACATTTGCCATGGAATCAGGATTTACCAAAGCAAACAACAGTAATTTGCCCAAAATTGACGCCGTTATGTTTGGGAATTTTTTTCGCAGCAAACACAGATTTTGTATATAAATAATTTGTTTGGCGTTTTTATCGTTGTGCTTTTACATTGGGACACTATACAGTATTTATAATAAGAGGGATTCATTATTTATTATAATGATCTCGTCGACTGACATAAACAAACTCGATTGTTTCGCGAGGAGTGACGTCATTCAAGACGCCATGACAGTCTTCGCCTTTTTCGAAGTCAATTATAAGTTAATTTCTAAAAAAGCAAAATACTTATGAAAAAGGCTATTTTTCTAAAAATAATATATATTAGGGGTAAAATAGATACTAAACTATAGTTTGAAACGAATTTCCAAATTTTGTCAACTAGCCTATTTAAATAATAGTGGTATTACACAGCTCGAGCAACTAGTGAAAATAAATAAACTATTGTTGACAAAATTTTATATAAAAGTAAGCAAACAACTAACTAATCTTAAGTCTGTCATAACAAAAAAACTGGGAAGATAACGTGAGTGTGTGTGATTATGTGTGTGTGTATGTGTTAATGTGTGTTTGTGTATGTATTATGTGTGCGTTTTTTAATGATCAGTTGTTTGGAGGTTCGCAAGATGCAACTGAATGAATACATTAGCTGTAATATTAATTATGTAAGTCCGGCTCCAGACTAGTACTTTTAAACTCCCATGCAAAAAGACACGACTATGACGTGTCTGTCCGTCTGTCTGTACTGCCGTCCTCTAACTAAAAGGACGTTAAGCCAAAAACAATGTTCTAGAGAAAACAGCAAAAAACGCGTGGAATGTCATTACTTACATAAAAGTTATGATGGTTAGAGCCATGGTTCGAAAATAATCATAACGTACTTTTACTGATGAAGGTCTGTCCGTCTGTCTGTACTGCCGTCCTCTAACTAAAAGGACGTTAAGCCAAAAACAATGTTCTAGAGAAAACAGCAAAAAACGCGTGGAATGTCATTACTTACATAAAAACATAAAAGGTATGATGGTTAGAGCCATGGTTCGAAAATAATCATAACGTACTTTTAGTGATGAAGAACTCTAGAGTATAATTAATACATCAAGCAGTTCAGGTAATTTAACGTATTTTTAGAGAAGAAGCGTGGATTAGTCGCTTTTAAGGTAGGGACTCATAAAAATTTTACGGTTCAAAAAGTTCCTATAACTCACGAATTATTTAATATTATAAAATGATTCTTAGACGAAATGAAAGAAAATCTTCTGCTCATTCAATTTCAATTAAAAAATCAAATTTGATCACTTGAGGGTTAACGTCCTTTCAGTTAAAGGGCGGCAGTGTAACATCTATAGCTTCCGAACGGGTTATGTGATATCAATTAGATTCTTGTTTTTTATTAAAGACGACCTCCATAGTCGAGTGGATAATACACCGTTTCAAGGTGTCGCCATCTCTGAGGTCCCGGATTCTTCGAATCCCGGTGGGGGCAGATGTTTGTGTGATGAATGCGAGCATTTGTACCTTAGTCATGGTTGTTGATATATATTTCAATAAAAATTATTTATATTATGTATAATATATGTATGTCTATTCGTTACCCTAGATCCCATAGCACAAGCCTTACAGAGCTTACCTTGGGCTAGGCTAATTGGTGTAGTGTGTAACAAATATTTATATTTATTAAAGGCTGACATTCTTTTATTATATAAAATATGTGAGCCGTGTAAAAGTTGTGGGGGGGGGGGTGAAAGTAGGGTCGCGACTCTTTTTTGTTCCGCTAAGGAAAATGCATTGAATTGCATACCTCGAGAGCTGAGGGTTATATCGGGCTCTCCTCCCCAGATCGAGAAGGCCTACCCACTAAAAACCTCAGCGATCCCCCCTCTACGTCTGGGCGTAAGCTGCATCGCGCCCTGACGAGGTCATGGGAACCCTTGCGGGCAACTACCACGACCCCATCGGCGTATGGCGACAAGCGCCCACACTGAGCCACCACGAAGATGGTCGCCAGGTTGGACCCTCCCGCGCCCAACCTCTGTCAGACAATTAGCCGTCAAAAGACGTTGCCCAGGGTGCACCACGAGGAGGTTATCTGACGTCCTACCCCAGGGTTGGGACCCTATTTTCACCCAAATAAGCAATGTATTTACATTTTAACAAAATCAACATTACACAAAGTATGTACCTATAAAAAATAATTAAGAATTATAAAACCGAGTCTCAATCTTAAAGTACCTAAGTATATGTTAATATTTAAAAAATACGTCGCGTCAGACCCGTTGCTAATTGTTGGCTATCTACGATTATGCAAAAGCTGCAACCAGCTGTGATAGAGTGGGAAGCTAGATTATTTTTAAACCTGCAACATTAAAAATTAAATAGGGTTTCATTTAAAACTCTTTCAAATCCTGTAGATCCAGCTTTTAACTAGTGACTTACGTCAGTTTCCGACTCTGTGTGCCAATAATGTTTATGGTGTTATTAACTTAAACAGGATATCTTGATTTAGAAATTTGTAGGAAATGGCTTTGAACTTGTATCTTTAATCATTATTCATTGCTGACCTCAAGTTTATTTCCAAATGATATGAATTGACTTAATTATAGCGTGGCTAGAGCATTTATTGGCAGCAATCTAATAAATCAATATGACGCAGAAGATAAAATCTGTCAAAACTATCGATATCATGAAACAATACTGTATCGATAAAATTAACTGTGTATTTCGCTATTCAGACTCGAGCTTTTTCCCGTTGTTTGTGATAGGAACAACTGCTGTTCTGACAATACACCTTTCAATTGGAGAAACAAAAGTTCAATGTTTCGTTATCCCCTGTTTATTTCTTCAGAAATTTACGGATTTAATTACCTTTTTTCAATAAAAATCATGTAAAGGCTCTAACGGTGTCCTTATGTTTTGCTTTTTAGGTTTCCATAGCCAAATGGCGAAAAACGGAATCCTTATGGATTCCTCATGTCTGTCCGTTCGTATGTGACAGCTACTTTATTTCCTAATTATAAGAACTGTTGAAGAACTAAGCAAGTAGATATGGAAAAAAAATGGGGTTGCACATACTTAGAACTGAAACTTCAAAAATTATGTTGAAGTTTCTAATATTATTTTTTTTCTAAACTAAATAGTTTGCGCAAGAGACACTTAACACATACATACACACCCCCCAATGACAAGAGAATTATATAACAGACCTAACTGTATTAAAATGCGTCTGTCACTGCTGAAAGTCTGGTATCGACGTCGCCATAATTGTCAATTACAGGCCAATTTTCTCAAACAATAAGCTCCATTACATTTCTTATGCGCGGAGGATATACACAATGAAGGGCCGCTTCCTGCGCGTGCTCTTTTTCAACAGTAAACATTATTTGGAGTAATACGGTTTATTTATAAACAATGCGCCGGCTCGTGAGTCGATGCGAACCGAGCCGCAGTCGCCGCGCCGACTCAGTGCAGCGGACGGCAAAGAGGCCTTCACGCACAGATGAGAACTGTTTACAAGGCGTGAGTGCTGTTTTGGTTGTATTTTTATTAACCTGATGTTATTGCACTGCATATCATTTGATTGAGTGATATTAAACTAAGAACTTTGGTAAACAGATTAAATATTACACATTTTTACAGTAACCATTCCACCATCCTTCCACCATCGAACGACGAGACGTGGTCAGGGACTCCATCCGTATGTGGTCGACATTCCACCTCTTTGCACCTCTCGGTTCGCTTCGTCCTTCATTATGCGAACCGCCAAGGAATGAAATTCCCTACCTGCGTCTTTGTTCCCCGATACCTTTAATACAGGGATTTTCAAGGCATGAGTAAATAGGACTCTAAATAGGACACTCAAATTCGGAATTTAAAAAAAAGCCATCACTCTACTAAGAAGGTTTTTTCTTGTACAGCAAACACAATAAACTTAATAAGATGTCTCAAAACAAAATTGTAAAAAGGAAATTTTACTTCCAACGTTATTGCCGAGCAGGCAAAAGAAACTAAACAGAGAAATTTTCTCAGAATATATTATTACTGAAACTTCATGACTGAAGTCGATCATAGTCACTATCGCATGCCACTGCGAAGGTAATCTTTATGTTAGTTGTGTGTATATATGACATTTACAAATCTATGCATTTTAAATTCTCTAGATGAATATAAAAACTATATCAAAATTCGTTACAATTAATAAATAGCGACTATTTTATTTTATGTAGTGTTTAATGTTTTTCCCTTAGGTATAAAACCTGTTTGCAGTATACAGTCTGAACGATAATCAATCTGTGAGCCACCGTCGACGCGACGGTGGCTCGCATTTCAGTGCACGATCGTACACGCGGCGAGACGCTCCTGTTAGCGAACGCGGCAATCGATACACGCAGTGCCACAACCTCTCGGTCCAGACGCGGTGTAGAACGTAATTCGCGACCGATCCCCGGAAACGACGCCCGTTCGCGTGCGAAAATCACCAAAATTACGTACGTGTGTGTGATATTACAGATTATCTTGAGATCGTGCCGAGATTTGTTAGGTGCGGATTCTCGGACGCATGACGTGATTTGTGTACACGCGGCATCGCCGGCTTTCTCACCAGACAGTGTTTTGTTTTCGTCTGCTTACGATTGTTTACGTTTGTTTTTTTTTTTCGTTCGCACGATTCGTTTATTTTTTGCACGATGCTGTTTCTTGGCAATTGTCAGGTGATGTGGCCGTCTGTCTACGAGAGCTCTTGTTGTCTCGTATTGTCTGTATCAATTAAAACCACCGTATTGACGACCGATTGACAACCTCCGTAGAGTCAAGTGGTTTGTATACCGGTTTCAAGGTCCCAGGTTCAAATCCCGGTGCGGTCAATGTTTGCGTGATGAATGCGAGCATTTGTACCTTAGTCATGGATGTTATTATATATTTCTATTAAACATATTTATATATGTATATCTATCCGTTACCCTAGATCCAATAACACAAGTCTTACAGAGCTTACTTTGAGCTAGGCTAATTGGTGTAAGAATTTTTTTTATTTTTTTTTTATTAGTAGCGAAATGTTAGTTGTAACTTACTTTCTACATTCAGTTGGATCTTAGAATGATTTGTGAATTGTGTTACTTGTATCCCGCATGTTTTTGCATCTCTACAAGTCAATAATATAGCTAGCTTTGGTTTAATAACCCTAATGTTACTAAAAAATACAAATCTATCTAGTAATTACTTTGAGTTACTGATTTAATTTGTTTGTTATTATTATTTAACTGTATTCTTCTACGAAATTACTGATTTCGTCAAGTTTCTTATTTCAATAATTGATCATCCGTAATTTTATAGCGCACAAATAGCTTTTTAAGGGTTCCTCACCTAAAGAGTAAAACAGTATCCATTTACTAAGACTCCGCTCTTCTTCCGTCTGACTGTCAATTCGTTTCTCACCAGGCTGTATTTCATATACATGGGCAGTTGAAAATTTCACAGATAATGCAAAATCAAAAATCAAAAATCAAAATAATATTTATTCAACATAGACCTTTACAGGCACTTATTGACGTCAACAAACAAAACAAAAAAAAAAAAAGCTTAAATAAAAAAAAAACAAAAACCTTGTCCGTACGTACGAATAAGGAAAAAAAAAAGAAAAAATATATTGACTCGACACCTGTTCGGAAATTGGGAGAGCCTTCTCGAGAAGAACAGGCAAGAAACTCTGAAGGTCTATTTTTTATCTCTCTCTTTTCAATGTTAATAATTATAATAATATAATATAACAATACAATATAGTATAAGATACAATCATACCTAATACGATTACAGTCGTATGTATGTTTACATACACATATAAAATAATACAATATTATAAATAATGTTACCAAACATGGCTCTATGAATAGTGTCCCTATTCCCAAATACTGTGATCATTTAGATAGTCACTTACTTTATAATAACCTTTACTCATGAGTGTATTTTTGATATGGATTTTTTATGCATTTTTTGTACCACTATAACAAACATACTAAATAACAAAATAAATTAACTATTTAATCGGTGTTCTCGTACAACAAGCGTGATATTTTTGCTTCCCGTTTCTTATGTATAATGGCTTCAGATAGACGCTTGAAATATTTAACGAATATTTAGTTATATGCTCACATTAAAAATAATACTTAAGTCGGGTTTCCATACCAAAAATATGATTTTTTGTCGTTTTTATAGGTACCTATATGGTACGCCACCCTTCATGCGCGAACCTGACTCGCACTTGATTGGATTTTTTTCTATTTCATGTTCGTGTTTAGAATGTTGCATTTCATAATCGTCAATTAATATCGCTTGACCTTCCTAAGAAACACACTTTATAAATTATGCAAAATGTATGGGAAACGTTTTTGGCGATTTCTGTCTTTTCTAGTACTGAAAGCTAAAATGATCCCATAGAGTTTTTTGATCCCCACATGAAATAGAATCGATTGACATAAAAAAAAAATTTTTTGGATTTTTTGCATTTTTTTTGCCAACTGTAAGTTTTTTACAAAATCTGTGAAAGCAGTTCAAAATATGTCAAAAAGTTAGGGAAAGTCGTCTAACGGCCGTTTTCAATAACCTATCTATCCTTTGTTTTTGCTACTAAAGATAGTAAAATCTATCCTTATGCCCTAACTTGCGTTTCAATAACCTACTGATGGATAGCTTCGCCTACCGAAGTTACCTATCCATCGTCGGGAGGACGGATAGCTTACTAGAGATAGGGACGCTCATACAAATCTGACGTAACTGCATTTCAAAAAAGTTTCAACTTACTCTCCGATAGGCGGAGCTATCTCTAGTGACGACATTTGGCTATCTGTCAATATCGGTGGATTAAAACACAGGTAGGCTTCGAAAAAATTAACTATAATAACATTATAACTTAAATTACATAATGGAGAACTACAGTAGTGATGATAGTGATATGGAATTAATGAATATGATAATAGACTGTGATGAAGACAGTGACAGTGATACAGATTTCGAATCGCTGCAATGAGTTGTACTAGATGCATTGTCTCATCTTTAGTCATAGGTGCTGCTTTCGTTGACTGAAAGAAAAGCAGTCTATTATAACCTTGAACGAATTACAAAAGTATCGTAAATCCAGATACTTACAGAACTCATTTTGTCCACTTTTGCTTATATTTTATATCAAAAACATGTAATACACACAAATTGGCGGCAACAAATTATCTGTCAGTAATGTTCGAATGACATCACTTGTCATTTATAAACGTTTCGTTCTATGATTTTTATAAAGAACACCAGCAAATAAAGTGAAAACGACGATCTAAGATTTTTTTCTTCAATTATAGTATCATTGTATGCACTTTTTACAACATAATATTTAAATATAAAATACATCAATAAATTGTACATATGTTTTAAACGTACTAAAGCTTTATGGTTAGCAACGAACAAAACGTTCTACAGGGCTTGGATAGACGAGAGGGCATAAAGCTATCCTTAGTTAGACAAAGATAGATAGCTCGTATCTTTGATTGTGAAACGCAGACTACAGATAGATAACAGCTTACTGCTAATCGGAGATAGCAATTTATCTTTGATCTTAGATAGGTTATTGAAAACGGCCGTAAGAACGTTTTGCTGTAACTGCAACGGTTAAGGTACTTGCCCTTACTGCCCCGTTTCAAAAATACAATTCAATACAATTCGTTTGCAATGTAAATGGAAAAAAATATAATATTTAAATTATTAAAATGATATATTTATATATTATATATTTACATCATATTAGAAACCTCAAAAATAACAGTATTTCTCCACTATTTAATGGATGTTGTATTATAGATATAAACCTTCCTCTTCAATAACTCTATCTATCGTGTCCATTGCGTAGTTTTAAAGATTTAAGAACACATAAGGATATAGGGACAGAGAAAGCGTCTTCGTTGTATACTATGTAGTGGTGATGCAACACATACAATGATGTGTTTAATGTATCTCGCTATTAATACTGGCGGAGTGGTTACCTTAAGCATTGTGACTAACCACAAAACCGCAGCATATTAAACAGCTTAAATAAGCGTGAGCAGACTAAATTCCCTCTTCTATACGCCCCTCTGCTGAGGAGCGGTCGCCCTCACGATTTGCCTGTATGGTTCTTAGAACTTAGGCACATGCTGAGTTTAGTCGGCAGGTCACGTGGTCAGACCGCTCTGGCCGCGTGCAGTCCGACATAAGCTCCGTGACCTTGCCGTTGCGGGGGTATCCTGGGCACGTTTCGTGCTCGTTATGATGGATTCTCAGCCTTCCTCTCCTGAGGAAAAAAATCCTCTTCAATTATTTGACCTAATAAACAAACACTTCGTTTTTTGTTCAGTCGCAGACATTACTTATACTTTACATGTATTGAGCTCTGTAGTCGCTCTGAGGTCCCGCATTCGAATCCCGGTGGGGGCAGATGTTTGCGTGTTGAATGCGAACATGTATACGTTATTCATGATGGTTATTATATATTTCTATCAAAAATATTTCCATATGTATGTCTATCTGTTACCCTAGATACCATAACTATTAGGTTATCTAAAATTTTCTACACACAATATAATATTATATTATTAGCACTCACATTCACTCACTTATGCATATTTTAAATTACACGCACGTGCACGTTCAAGTATGCATGCGCGGGGGCGCAAGCATACTTGAATTTTTGACTGGTAAGGTTGACGACGGTCTTCACGTTACAAAGAATCCTATTGTGCGTATATAGAGTTTTATTGGAATCGTACATTCATAAATCGCACGGGGAACTGAAACTAAACTTCATGTAAATACGTATGCATAGTTGTATAAATGAACCCTGAGTTTCGGTCTTTTGAAAATAAATACCACGTGCTAATTTAGTAATTTTCAAACAATATCACTACGCTAAATTTGCAGTCCCGTATTTTCCCGGAGTTTTATTTAACAAAATGTATTTTAAAAAGCCGCTTCCATAATTTGTGAGCCAAAAATTAACTTTAGCTAAATATGCATCCGATTATCCTATCTCTAATTATAATGTAATAATTATAATATTACCGTATGATTGGTAACCAATTACCACTATTAGTACAACATACGTTCCCTTTTCTGCCGCACATATAAGGCGCCGATCATATATAGGGTTGCCATATATCCGGATTAACAGGTCGTGTTCCGCTATCCCGTTTTTGATAGATTTTATGGCCTAACAACCGCGTTAAACTAAAGACCGCGCTGCGTCAGCTAAGCAGAGAAGAAACGCTTATGCTATTAGATCACACCGCAAATGGTGCCTCTCTCCTACGTGTGTTATGAGTTTTTTGGCTTAAGAGCGAAAATTTCCGGATTTTTATATCGATCAGTTAGGCTTTAATAGTTTTAGGAGATGGTAATCCTAGTCATAAAACCACAGCTGCGGAGAATGTGTCACGTCGCATTCATTATGCATGTAATGTAATATTACTCTTACTCACCAACTAAAGTTATAAAGAAAACACAAATAATATCTACAAAATAACAAAATTACTGATTTAATTATCAACTTTAACACTTTAAATGTATATATTTTTTTTTTTATAACAACTAAATTAAAAATTAAAATAACCAATTAAAATAAATAACTTTATTATATACTTAAAAAAACAAATTTTGATGAGTAGACACAAGGGCAGGTTGGTTCTGGTGCTGTTTGACCAATCTCGGCAAGGATATTTAACAACAATAGTTGATCAGGGTATTGAAATAAACTATTTATTATGGTAATTCTAAAATCTAAGAAATAACATGTATTCTAATGCTAAATTCCCATCCCCCGGTGGTTAGTACTGAATACCTTCCTTGAGACGGGGTCCAGACACTCGATTTTTTTAAAATATTGCAGCTATTCTTCTTAACTTTTATATAGTTTTCTCCAAGGATTTTGTATTTATTTTTCTTACATAAATTTGTAGGGCCGGGGCTTTCAGGTATAACTACCTCCCGGTACCTTTTTGCCCTGTTACATATCATAAAATGCTACATTATCATAGTCATGGACTCACTGTGGGTGGTCTATGCGGTTCAGAAGGAACCCATATACATTATTGTTCTTCATACAATTAAATCTGACAACTAGGTTACAAAGAAAAATATCAAACATGATCTATTGAACATTCATCAAATTATGGTACATTTACATTTTAAAAGAACAAGAATTTACATTTATGATTAAATACAAACACCAATTACCTCAAATACATGAGATTAGCAGCTGAGCAGCTAATTTCAGCATGATTTTGTATGGGTGGTTAAGCCTACCCGCTCAAAACAAATATCAATAATTATTTGTGAAAATCATTACTATTGGGAACAAATTGAAATTAAAGAGATTAAAGAATTAAAGAGATAAATGCAACTATTACTGACCTTTTTATCGGGCTTTCAATATGTAAATATTTTAGTTTATTATTTTTCCTAAGTGCCGGTGGCAACTAGGTTAAGTTATGTTCCAAAAGATATGGATAATTTTATGGGAAATAAAATACTCCTGATTTTTATTTGTGATCCTGACACCACTTTCAGTAACTTTTATACGATTTTTATATCACGAAATATGCGTGAGATTTTTACAATAGATCGATTCCCAATTCCCAGATTTCAGATCTCCAAGTCACAGATTAGTATACCATTACAGATTGCTTACCACCGATGAGGCACAGACTATACAGACGATGTATAGTATGTGATGTTTGTTATTAAATGGGACTAGGATGGTGTGGAAACTATGTCGATCCGCCACAAATAAAGGAAAGGAAGAATTGATCTTCCTAAATTTAAGTTTAATCCTAAACGATATTTTTGTAATCGGCAGTGCAAATAATTTGTTGTTAATTAGTATCCGGTATATAATCTGTGGGCAGTTATTAATCTACGACACTGTTTTTAATCTATGAATTCCGGAGTGATGTTTCAGTATTATTAATAAAGAACCTATCTTTGTAGACGACGCTTGGCTAGATTTGGTTGCCTAATTTGCCCATAGATAATGGTGTTAGGATCATGATAAGCGGCCCACACTATAGAACTGTCAATGTCAAAGTAACAATTCGACGTAAACATAACCAATGCAAAGTGATTTTAATCAATATGAATAAAAAAAGTGTCTTTAATAGTACTTAAAATCAGTGAAAAAAAAGTGTTACATGCATTTAACACTGAATTTATAGTTGCGGTGTACCTAAACTACGAAATGAATGCTGTAGATCACACAGCTTGTTTCGCGCCAGACGCCCAATTAATATGTCTCCCGCCTAATCTTGACTTCTGCTGGACTATAATGTCTAAGGAATAGTAACAATTTAGATCAATATAAGATACGTTCCTATTGGCGAAGACATCAATGTGAGCGCGTTAAAGTCATTTCATATTACCATGACAGAATCCAGCCAGTTAAAAACGACGTTATTTCCATCGCCATCTTACGGCGATCATGCATTTGATAGTAATTTGCTCGTAATCGATTGACGTCCTGTCTAACGATTGTTAGGTGTCAATGTTACATTAGATTATAATTTTTAACTGATGACACAATATAACAGAAGTAGAGCTTTCCCACGCTTCATTCACTTGATGTTTTTATGAACTAAGATAATCGTCGTAAGCGCGAAATCTAACGTTCCAAATAATCTATCATATGTTAACTTTAGTGCGATATTCGATTCAGAATTGTTATGAATGATCAGAACAGTACAATCACTGCAAGCCCATAATTGCCTCGAGTCCCGATCAATCAATGGTCATCATAACAATAACGACGTATGTTATCGAAGGGTAGATTGTCTATTTATTATTAATGTCATTGCCATTGAAATACAAAATTCGCGTATCGATTATTATTAAATTGAAATAGATGTCGTCTTCATTTGGCTATATATGCTTTTCAACATTCTATTAAGTCTGATGAAAAATTTAAATCTATTAGTTACACTAGTGTAAGATAATTCTTTTTACGTTTTAGTGAATTTTTCATTGTACTTTTCTATTTCAGCCTCATCAATTTACTTTCTTTTGTCTTAAAATTTTGGTTGATCCTCGCATTATACCCTCATAAAAGCTCAAGGTGACAAATCAATGCTACGCCGACTATTACATTATCCTACTAAAGTCAGCGTGGGGATATGCACGTATTAAGTGTTTATTTCATTGGAATCAATATGTTTTCTCTTTATTAACATGCGTGCTCCTTCGAATTTTACCTCTGCTTGCGCCCGATTTGTTTGCCTCTGACTTTCCATTATCTCTCCTTCAGGTCGATCTTTTTTTTGTTTTACTGGATTATTCAAATTATATTTGAAATTTTCATTAACATTATTCGGAGGACGATGCCCCGGTACATGAATTAATGCGGTTCCATTAAGATTTTTTTATTTAATGTCTGAATGAATAGACCGGTTTTTATTGTCTGCAAGTCAATTGACTCCTTTCTGTTTGATTTGCGTAGTCGAATTGAAGCAATGATCGAACGTTATCACTTGAAGTGACTAATGCTTTTGAATCTAAACACCATTGTATTATCACGTCACTTGTCATCAAAAGAAATTAACCGACTCCCACGTTTTCTTTTGTTGCAAGCGACGTTGTATTCATTCAATACACTGTCAGATATAATATTGTTATCCTTTCATGAAACCAGTCGTGAAATTCATGAATGTTTATACATTTGCGTGACGGTGTAAAATTTCAGTGTCTAACTAAACTTTTACGCCCACATTTGGCTTTACAATTTTGTCTTGGGAAATTGTCTTACAATATTAATGTAGCAACCCTAGTTGGATATTCTTCTGAATTTATATGACTCGTGGGTGGGTGTACTTGAGTTTCTGTGTTGAATTCGAGATCATTGTTTATGTGTGTTTTAGGTCGTAAGTATATTCTTTAAAACGCGTTTGTGATTTATCAGTTTTGTATTACAAAAATAATGCACAATCACTACATAGAATCAAACAATGTCGCTATCCGCCGTCTGTCTGCCCTTATGTATGCTTTGCTTTAAAACTACGAGACGTATTTTGATGCGGTTTTTTAATAGATAAAGTGATTCTTAAGGAAGGTTTATACGTATGATACATGCATAATAAACTAGAGAAACACTGATTTTAGAGGTTTTTAATGTGATGTAGTAAATAAGCACGTTTTTTGCGCTTATATTGCTACAAATATGCTGTTTTTTTTCCCCATGGGGGATGGTAGTGAATCCTCATAGGGGGCGCGCCACCACAGTAGTCGCTATGACAACCCCCTGGTGCTTGGACGACCTCGCACCGGATACCACCCGCAATCGGTCTACGGCGGGTGGTTATACTCTAGCAGTCGGGCGGAAGGCCTGGGACCCTATCGGCTTGAACTAACGCTCCCGCCCTCCAGAACGGGGCGGTGCACAGCGTAGCCTCAGGAGAGTGCGTACGCTCTTAAATGGGATCGGTTACCAGAGTGGTCCGAATGGTATAATATGTGCGCTGATGCACTTGACTACCAAGCTAAGCTAACTACACAGTTGTTGGTGTGTGGTTGCTACTTACAAATACGCTGGCTGAACCCTACGAGATAGACCAAAATAATGTACTGCAGTGTTGGCCACCTTAAAAAGTTCAACAAAAAGTCCGCGATGGTATATGTCTATCTCTTACTGTCAAGAGTAACCTCTAAGGAAAACATGTTTGTATTGACATGTGTCTAATGACAAAACAACTGTGAACGTTGTGTAATAAGGATATTTTGTAGTAGGTATATATGTCGCAGTAAGATAGATAAAGCCGTAATATAGTTATATCCCTAGGAATATAATTATGTACCGGAACATAGTTATACGAAAGCGATTCATTACTGTCTCACTAGGAATATAGTTATAAAACGGTCTGAGTTTAGTGAGATACTTATATTCCTAGATTAAGTTTAGTGAAATGGCTTTTGGAGGCTTTTGGCAGCGCAGGCGGCGGGGGAGGGGTTCGTTGTGTTTATGCCGTTACGTGCAAACTATTATGACGTAATGCAGGTAGGAGGAGAAAAATATTTAACTTTGAAACGAACATCGACTACTGATCCGATTATAAAAATTTTGTCCTACGAAGAATATTACAATGTTTTTTCAGAAATTCATAAAAACACAGGACATGGTGGTCGAGACAAAATGTTACATACTTTGAAATCTCAATATTTTATACCTACGCCGGTGGTTATCACTATTTTATGGATTTTATAAGGTTAAAACAAACAACAACAACAATATTTTTGATTTTTCACTTAAAACGTCCACATTCATTTTTTTTATTACGTAACTCAAATTCTAATTTCAGTTTTATATCATAGATGAATTTTGACATAGAATATTACAATAAGGTTGACTGTAGATCTATTAAATCTACTTGCCCTCGATTGTGAAATGAGTTTGAAATTATAGGCCGGATATACATAAGCATTGCACCCGTGCGAAGCCGGGGCGGGTCGCTAGTAAATAATAATGCACTAAAATGTAAATGCAATAAATAATGCAAAAAAATTTTGATTGTGAGCTATGAGACATGGTCAATGTATTGGTTCATTTTCCAGTACTAAATCGGTAAATTTAATAAAGTCTGTAAATGGCGTTGAATGTTGAAACCAGTTAAATTTGTATTCTATTAGTTATACAGTTATTGCTAGAAATAGGATTATCGTCTTCAATTTATTGGTTTCTTCGTTTATCAGTTTAGTTTAGTTTCCAATTATTTGAACTCTTTCACTTTCTCAGTATTTGTGAAAAATTCCACTGTATGTTTTTCACTGTGTGTTTTTTTTTTTCTTTTGGTGTCGAATTTGTTCTTTACTCGTATAGTTCTCCTGTTTAGAATTTGCTCATCAATTTGTAACATTCTGGAATGATGTTGCGTCATATTATTCACATCAATCTACGTCGTGTGATGACGCGTGTTACGACCAGCAACTAACGAATATTGTACATTGTTTTTGGTGCTGTGATAGTTTTAGTATACAATTCCACTCTATTGAAATGAACTGTTTCATCATAACAGCCGATTGAATGGAGACTACTTTTTATTTTATAGGGTCACATAGAAATCGCCATTCAATTCACGCAGTCATTTAAGTGACGCACGCCTTTTGACCTGCAACCATGGCACAAACACACGATTGCATTTCTTTGATTCCTTTACAATTGCATCCATTGCTTCTGTTTCTGTCGATTCCGTGTTAGCATTGGCGGCAAATGTGCCTTTGAAATCCCAGGACTTTACTGTGGGAAAATGTGAGTGGTTTCAACAGTTTTCGGGGACCAATGACAGTTGTGTAATCAAAGCAAAGTACTCAATCGGTCAGAATGATACGAGCACTGACAAGCAGAAGATGGTCACTGCGGCGCGACAGCGGAAGGTGAGGACTAAATGAAGTTACTTTTATTTTTTTTTTTATTACTTTGCCGTATCGCTTCCGCTCACAGCCTAGCAAATTTTCACAACGTCGCGGATTAATCTATTTATTGTGTTATGTATCAATTTTATGTGTATTATGCCTACTACCTAAAATTTCTGAATGATAGTAAAAAGGCATTTTTTTTTGTCCTGTTAAGATACAAAGTTTTGGATCTCTTATATATGTTGTGACGTCAGGCAGTCTAGCTGCTACCACTGTTACTACTGCTATCCAATACAAAAAAATTGGTTGTCTGTAGAACCCCGTCTACTGCCGATATTTGAACGTGACAACGTCTATTACATGGTAATTTTTTCTGGGTGCAATAAAAATTATTTAAAATAAAGTAATGTATAACATTTATATTTTTTTATATTTTTCTTTCTTTCTCTTTCTTCCTTTCTTTCTATTATAGTTTGTTTAAATTTTCTGCTTCTGAAGTTATACATAAATTAATTATTATCAGTAATGTGCGTGGCTCCGTGTGGCGTCAGATTCGGCTTTACGTTGTTTTCGAGAATGACTCCACGCCATACCAATTTAATAGACGTCACGTCAAAAATAATATCAAAATAACAAAATTAATTTGAATAATCCAAATGTTAATTCAAAATCTTAAGGACAAAATGAATTAATAATTAATAGCAATATGTCAAATGACTTATTTAACAATTTTTATCTATGAACACTAACAATATTTAATACACAAAATTAATTCGAATATTCCGAATATTAATTCAAAATGTTAACTTACAGGAAAAATTATTAAAATAAAGTAATGTATAACATTTATATTTTTATTACGTTGCCGTGTGGCGTCAGATCGGCCGTTACGCGTTGGTGGACTCCGTGTTTGGCGTCAGATTCGGCCGTTACGGCGTTTTCCGAGAATGACTCCTCGCCGTCTCACCAATTTAATAGACGTTGTCACGTTCAAAAAATGAGAATTGACATTTCTCATATATCAATTTAAAGCCGCTTATCAATCCTATTTAAAGCGACCAAGAAATAGTTTATTTTCAGATTTAAGTTAAATAATTTTGTATTTGAAAAAAAAAATGTCTGATGTCTAAAACGCTTTGCAATTATTATAACTAGTTTTAAACACCCTATAACTGAACGCTAGTAAAATTATAGCTGAAATATGTTTTTAACAAAATGTTATATGTATGTAACAAAAAGACAAAGCAATGGCTAACATAATAAGTAGCTTATTAAATTTCATTATACCGTAATCCCTACTAATATTATAAAAGATTATTATTAAATTATTCGTGTAATTCGGGGCTGATATGAATCACTGCGACCTATTAAGATCTATTGTGACCTATGTCCTATGTAGGTTCTATGTAGGCCCTACAGTAGCTCCCTTAACTGGGCACTGACCAAGAAAGATAGGATGTTCCCAGTTGGGATTGTTTTTATTTCATCTGGATCAAGGATGTGTTTCCCCAGGTGTCTGTTTCTTTTGTGAATTAGCGGTTCACAGTAGCACTAGAGGTGTATTGGTGTTTCACGCTCTTATTCGCAGAATCTGCATTAATTAAGGAGTAAGCATGGAAATGACGGCTGAAGAGAGGAATGGAAGGAAAAGATCTACTGCGCCGACCCCAGATAATGGGAAATGGGCAAGAGGATGATGATTCGCAGAATCTGCATGTGTCAGTGTCCTTAAGTTTCATGTTGTAAAGGTGTCTATTCAACTTGCAGTGGCCGGTCAAAGCCCTAACCATCACGCTCAAGTTACTCCTGTTAAGCTTTAATAGCTCGTCAGTGCGTTTGCGAGAGTATGGTTCGATTAGTGCTTTTGAGTGTGTCATCCCGGACGTACTGTGCCAGTCTGCTTTCGCCTCGTTAAGAAGGCGAGTTTTCAGGTATTGCATGGCCTGGTTCTTTGAGATACCACAGATAGGCTCTGGGCCGAACTGAATTCCTTGAGCCCCAGCCCTGGCTAGTTCATTGCCGGTTATTCCAGAATGACCTGGCACCCATTTGAGAGTGATTTTGTTCCTTTTCTTCCAGGTCATTGAGTTTTTTCACACCACACAGTCTTTTACTAGCTTTGATTTAAGTGTGTTATTGTTTATTGCTAGTAAAGCTGCCTGACTGTCTGAAATAATTGCGATTTTTTGGTTTACGTAGTTTCGTTGGCGGTTCGCTTGTACACATTCAATTATGGCACAGACCTCCGCCTGGAATATAGTGGCATACTTTCCCAGGTTTATGCTTTTGCTAACCCTGGGTCTGCCCCCATATATGCCACATCCTACGTTAAAATTTTGTAAGTACGGATGGATGTTTGTAAAAACTACTGAATGGATTTTGATGAAACTTTTCAATAATATAGCTTATTCAACAGAATAACACATAGGCTACAGTTTATAAAGATATACGCCACGCTAATATATGCTACTCGAAATACTAATTCTGCGCAGACGAAATCGCGGGCACCAACTAGTTATATATAATTACTAGCTTTTGCCCGCGACTTCGTCCGCGTGGAATAGTGACTTCCGGCAGATTTTTGGTTAACCAACAACATATTTATATTTGAATAAAGATAATATTATTATGTTGATACAACTTAAACAAATTATTTCGACCAAATTTGGTACCATAAAAACGGTCATTGTGACTAAACCTTAAAAGATAGACATATGCCGTCGCGGACTTTTTTTTAGATCATGTATAGAGGAATAATTCTTTCATACATATTTTTTGTGTATCTTGAACCGTTTTTCGCAGCGCACGCAAAGAAAGCCTTCAAAAATGAATAATTTTCCCCGTTTTTTACACATTTACCGCTCTGTCTTTGCTCCTATTGGTCATAGCGTAATGTTATTTAGCCTATAGCCTCCTCGATAAATGGACTATCCAACAAAAAAAGAATTATTCAAATCGCACCAGTAGTTTCGGAGATTAGCGCGTTCAAACAAACAAACAAACAAACTCTTCAGCTTTATATATTAGTATAGATACACTTTTCCTTGTGAAACATGAGTAGCTTAAAAAGTTGAGATTCTTTTTGGGCCTTACCCTTATTAAAAGTGGAACATTCGATTCAATGAAAATGCCAGCCGAAGTATATTCAATGCAAGAAAAAAAGTTTAAAACGCGGAGTTAAATGGAACTTGTGCAATAGTCGCCGTAATAATTTTTTGCCAGTCTCCCTCTGAAAGATGCCATTGTGTGTCGTGGCCAGGGCTGCTAGTGAAAAATATCTACTATACGTTTTAGAGTCTGCAATTATACGAAATTTAATCGTAACACTATATTAAATTATATACATACATTTTTTCTAATAATATAAAACAAACCCGTACTTTAAGTTTTTGTTCTATATTTTTGTTAATTCTCTTTAAAATTTTGAAAAATACTATTTCGTACTGGTCACATTCAAACAATCATATATATTTATATACCAATACCATACCAGTAATATACCAATTTATGTTGTTATGTTATGAATACAATACATTATCATTAGAGATCGGATAATCGGATGCATATTTCCCTAAAGTTAATTTTTGCTCACAAATTATGGAAGCGGCTTTTTAAAATACATTTTGTTAAATAAAAATCCCGGGATAAAATACGGGACTGCAATTTAACTGCGTAGTGATATTGTTTGAAAATTATTAAATTAGCACGTGGTATTTATTTTCAAAAGACCGAGACTCCGGGTTCATTTATACAACTATGCATACGTATTACATGAAGTTTAGTTTTCAGTTCCCCGTGCGATTTATGAAAGTACGATTTATTACATGAAGAGTGTTATACGAAAGTATTGAGCTAGTTTGACTAAAACAATAATCAATTAAATAATTGAATAAAAAAACAGAAATGGTGTCCGGGCGTAAGTATGATCTAGTATCTCACTCTGAGTTAACTTCCGATTTGATGAGTGTGAGTGAGACGGCAGTTGTGAGCAAGTACAGACTACTAGCGACCGGATTCCTGCTGTTGTATAAGACATTCGTCACTGTGCTTGTCATGTGTTCGGGTGTTTTTCTGTGTTTGTCTCCATTTTCGTACTACCTACTTTTACCAAAATGTTCTACAGTACCGGAATTCCGGGATTTATATTTATGGAAATAAAATAAAAAGACAGTTCCATACTTTGTCAAAAACTAAATTAGGTAAATAAATAAACATCCGGCTATCCAATTCCGCAATCCCGGGATTTTTATTTAACAAAACAATAAAAAGCCGTTTCCATACTTTGTCTTAAACTAACTTTAGGTACATATGCATCCGATTATCTGATCTCTAATTATCATACATATTGTGTATCGAAATATACGATCTGGCAGCCCTGGTCGTGACGAAGAAACCTCTCGAGTCGAGGCGTATTCAGTACTCATATATTCTGTCCCTCGGGCGGTCGAGTTTTTCACTCCACAGGCTTTATGGATCAAATGTCAGAGGTGAGTCGTCTACCACCTGACCTGTTACTTGCTTCTGATCTCGGTCGCTATTCACATCGCGATACAAAGCACTATAAAAAGATGGGGATGTTCTTGTTATTAAATCTTTTGTAATTAAAATTAAATGTTAAATATAATGTTATATCATTGATGTGTATTTTTACTGCGTATTATACTTACACAATACCGTTTTTATGGTTCGGTAGCCAAATGGCAAAAAACGGAACCCTTATAGATTCGTCATGTCTGGCTGTCCGTCTGTCCGTCCGTAAGTCACAGCCATTTTTTTCCGAAACTATAAGAGCTATACTGTTGAAACTTGGTAGGTAGATGTATTCTGTGAACCGCATTTGAGATTTTGATGCAAAAATAAAAAAAATAATAATTTAAATATTGGGGGCTCCCCATATTTACTCGTAAATCGTCCTTTAATTGTTGTGCGTGAGGCCGACACGCACTTGGCCTGTTTTTATTTCTTTTGTGGAAATGGGTGTTGTCACAGCATGTCACTGGTTCACGTTACATTAAATCACATAAACATTACAACACGAGGAGTGTTACATCTTTTAAGTTAGATTTCAAAGATATTTATTCAAATTTAGTGAGATGTTATTAAATTTATACGTAAAATAAACAAAATAAGAATTAGAGCTATTTTGTAAAAGTTGTGCCTCATACTTGTTTGTAAATAATTGTTTTTTTTTTATCCGGAACTACAACTGATTTGAATTTAGAACGTGGAGAAAATCATCAAAGAGATCGACATAAGGTATGCGCTATAGATCCTGCTAGTTGGGATGACTTCACTACGAAAACTTAATCTTGGCGGTTAGCCTCAGAAATAAGATTCCTTTTTACACTAATTTAAAAACATTTTTGAGTTTCGTCGCAGGTGTATGGAGGATGTCGCACAATGTTGCTCTTCGCCGTAGGAGCGTCGGACAAATCTATAAGTCTGCAATTCAGACTATACGTGATTATCTTGAGATCGCATGTGTTAACAGAATCTGTTTTATATATAATTAAAGTAACTTTATAGTACTATATAAAATAACCTTCATGTTGATGCGACTCCATTCAAGCCGTAGGGCCCTTATGGCCAGGCTCAGGCTGAGTTTCACGGCGCGGCCTGCGTTCTAGCGGGCTACACGCCGTGGGATGTCGATGCACAGGTGCACGCCGCTGTGTATCGATATCGGGTCGCGGCACGTGAGCGGGGGGAACGGCTCGCTCCACCTGAAGTGGAGGGAGTCCGTGCCCGGGTGCAGAGGGAAGCTCTGCACCAGTGGGGTGAGGCGCTCGCCTTCCCAGCTACCGGCCACCGGACGATTGAAGCCATTCCGCCAAGTCCGGTGTTGGAGGAGTGGGTTGGGCGCCGGCAGGGCAGCCTCTCGTTCCGCATGGTGCAGGTACTGACCGGGCATGGTTGCTTCGGCCACTACCTGCATAAGGTCGCACGTCGGGAGATGACGCCGCGGTGTCACCACTGCGGTACTCCCGACGACACGTCCGAGCACACACTATCAGTCAAGCGCGGTGTTGCCTGTCTAGTGACCCTACCGTGAGGCTGCGTGCGCGCACGCCGTGGTGAAGTCTCTCTGTCTGGGGGACTGTCCAGGGGTTCTCGGACAGTCCCTCCTTTGGCGGTGGCTTGCCCCACACACGGCCGCGTCTTGCCAGCGCGGTGTCAGAGTGCACAAGGTCGCATTTCCCCCCCTCAAAAAAAAAAGGCTCAGGCTGAGTTTACTTGGTAGATCACGCGATCGGACCGCTCCGGTCGCGCGGAGCCCAAAATAACCTTCGTGACACTTTCCGTTGCGAGGGTATCCTGGGTACGTTTCGTGCCCGTTGTGACGGATTCTCAGCCTTCCTCTCCTGAGGAAAAAAAAAATTGATGCAAGTCGAAATGTCCGCATAAAAGTCAAACATAATTGTTAAACAAATAATATTACAAAAATATTTTTATTAACTTCAAAATAATGTAAAAACATAAAGTGTCGTTTCTCATATTTCCAGGTGAGATATTTAATTTAAATTTGATATTGTTTTTTCTTTAATAACATTTGTATTATATTATATAGAGCAACGCATAATAGATAAATACACTGTTTTCACGCAATGTTTTCTTGATTCATATGTGTACACCAATGTGCCGACTGTACTTATGTAGGACTGTACTCGTATTAGTTACAGCACTTATTATATTTTAATAATACAAAACATATTTAAATAAACAACCATTTGTTGTTTTCGTATCCCATGATAATGTCAACAAAATTATTCTAATTATAGAAATAAAAGGAGAAAAGAAATTACGAAAACGACTATTTATATGTTACAATATCGGTTTTGGAATTCCGCCATCTTGCGCAGTTGGCAGTTCACATTACTTAATACTCTTCATTGACTATTAGGCGCTAGGTTCGCTGGGTCAGCCGTTATACAATGTGAGTCTTGATGAAGTGCACATATTTAATTAAAATATCGATAAAATCAGAAGGAAAAACAAATTGATGCTTTTGAAGTTCCGAGTTCCGAGACAGGTTTGCGCAGGCCTTATAATAAACTCGTATTTATAGGACACATAAGCTAGATTTTTTATTAGTATTTTTTTTATTAAATAGATATTGTAATGTCGAATTATTTTTTTGTAATAAAATCGACAAAACATAACATTTCTGTGATATTTGTCATTATTAGTGCTCGGAATAGGTAGTTTAATTTTATGTACTTGCAGAAAGAAAGTGCTAATCGTTTCTTTACGCTTTTATTGTAAACTTATTATTACAACAATAAGCTAAAAGATGAAATACTATTTTGAAAGTTCAATATAATATTTTTACAATCTCTTAAAATATCCCAAGGTTCCCAGGCATAGTTCCCAGGGACGCTCCCCCCCATTCGACATACTGGCCGACATGTACGCGGCGACGTATGCGTCGCGGCGTGTCGACCGGGGGAGCGCCCTGGAACCCGCGCACGAAGTGCCTAAGCGGGAGTGGCACCGACGGATTGTGGCGGCCTGGCATACGCAGCTCGAGTTACGGATCTGCGCGCGCCAGCGGGCTGTCGGTGCCGTACTCCCGCACCTCGAAGCTTGGCTCCACGGGAAGGAGGAGCTCACCTACCGATTGACTCAGATACTCACCGGGCACGGCTGCTTCGGTGAGTATCTGTGTCGAATAGGACGGGAGGGATCGACACATTGTCACCACTACGCATCCGACCTTGACTCGGCCCAGCACACGCTGACGGAGTGCCCCGCGTGGGCCTCCGAGCCCGAGTCTTGGTCGCAGAGATCGGGCGGCGCCGGGCTCGGTAGCACAGCTACGGCGCCGCCGCGGGTCGCCGGCGGGCGCGAGGAAGTCGCGACTGCTACGGCGACCCGGGATGGACCACGCCCCTTCCGTAGCCGGGGGGCGTCGTCGGTGGAGGAGACCGGGGCAGGTAGTAGCCTCCCCCGAGGAGGGCTCCCCTCTAGGCAGGGGAAGTGGCTTTATGTTCCCGGGAGCTCCCTACACGCCTGAGGAAGGCCATCCCTGAGGGTTTTAGTGGGTAGGCCTCCCCCTTCTGGGGAGGAGAGCCCCACATAACCGCCGGCTCGCCACAGCCGGGGTATGCAATTTAATGCATTTTCCTCAGGGGAACAAAAAAAAAAAAGCCAGTGCCAAGGTAGGACCTAACAACCTGGGTGGGTGGGGAAAAAAAGGCATATTCATAGTATTGTTGTCAAAAAATTGCAAGTACATAAAATTAAACTACCTATTCCGAGCACTAGTCATTATATCAAAATTATCTAACAAAAAAGTACGTCAAATTTTCACAAATTTCACGTTTTCGTGAAATTAGCTTTTTTAATGTTGCTGTCGGTCAATGAACATTTTAATTGAGATTATTTTTCTGCAATTTTTAGCAAGATAAGTCACTCTTCTAATACGTTTTAGGTATTTTATCAATACAATCATTTTTGAAGCATCAACATTTTTTTCCTTTTGTTAATAATTAATTTATTATTGATGAAATAAATTATAATTTCACCCCTATTCGTGTGTGCACTTTATCAAGACTCACGTATATTGTTGTACGAAAAATGAGAAACACATTGGACCACAGATCTACCGACATTAATTACTACAATCCGTTACTTTTAAAAATCATCTATGCAGTAAAGTCGCGTGAAAAAGCTGGTCATCCATGAAAAGCTATCCAGCGGTTCTTCGGCCATAGTAACGGGTCCACTTCACGGTGAGCGATTGTCTGCACTTAAATCGTCACTCTACACGAATTTATTGTTAACTGTAATTAATTGACGTAAAATTAATCAAACCATTTTCAGTAACTATCTCGAGCTGTGTATTATTTTTTCTTTATTTATGTGTCAATTCAAATCAATTAGTCTAGCCCAAAGTAAGCTCTGAAAAGCTTGTGTTATGGGATCTAGGGTAACGGATAGACATACATATATTATACATATACTAGTTATACATAGAAGACCTAGGGGAACATATTTCGAACAAATCGAAAGTGTCCTCAAAAAAGGCCAGGTCAGAAGTACCCGCAATCGTCGAGCATGTATGAGGAATGTTATGAAAGTAGATGAAGCGAAAGAGATATGTAAAGACCGTAGCAAGTGGAAAGACGTAATCTCTGCCTACCCCCATGGGAAAAAGGCGTGAGTGTATGTATGTATGTATGTTATACATCTATACTAATATTATAAAGAGGAAAGATTTGTTTGTTTGTTTGTAATGAATAGGCTCCGAAACTACTGGACCGATTTCAAAAATTCTTTCACCTTTGGAAAGTTACATTTTCCCCGAGTAACATAGGCTACTTTTATCCCGGAAAAATCGACAGATCCCACGGGATGCGCATAAAAGGCTTCGCTCAAAAACTACTGCACAGATTTTCATGCGGTTTTCATCAATAGATAGAGTGATTCTTGAGCAAGGTTCTGCGGTATTTTTTATCTCGGGAAAACGGATAGTCCCACGGGAAGCGCGATAAAACCTTCGCGCTATAAACTGACTTCCACGCATACCCTTAATCCTTTATAGACCCAATCCCGAAATCCACGCAGGCGAAGCCACGGGCAGAAAGCTAGTATATAAATAAATTTGGTAGAAATATGTTATAACAACCATGACTAAGGTACAAATGCTCGCATTCATCACACAAACATCTTGCCCCCACCGGGACTTGAACTCGGGACCTCAGAGCTCGACTCCAGAGGTTGTCAAATTTACATACTTAGTATGTAAATTTACGGTACCCAGTCATTTCACTGCCTTTCTTACCCTTAACACTGGAACACTGTTACGTCGCGACAAACAGGTAAGACAGAGGTAACCAAGCAGACGATCTTGATATAGGCAATGAAGTTTGACCTTCAAAAATTAGGAATTTCATTTTTTATGCTAGTGTCTAAATATAAGCTTTTTCAACCTCACTTATCTAGGACTAACGCTCAGCATTTTTCAGTCAGTATAATACCTTGTTTAAGAGCAACGACTTCGACATTGACATCTTTTGTAACAGTCTCAAAAAACACGTAGGTAGTTGAATCTTTCGCGCACCGTTGATCCACCTGTATACATGTAGTTTTCTATAAATTTATATGATTTTTGGTTTTGTGTTTCGATTCATTTTCTTTTTTTATTAATTTCCTTTGCTCGTAGTTAATGCATGCAGTGGCAACCTTTATATAAGATAGCACTTAGCATAGATTTAAGTATTATAGTGTATGTCTTGTTGGTTGTCAAAAATAAACAAATAAATGTGCTGGATGCTATCGGCACGGACACGATGGCTGTAGAGATCTTCAGGGGAGACTTGTGACCAGCAATGAGCGTCTCTTTGACTGTATGATTGTGGTGGGTTAAAATGATGCTAATGATTTAATAAACAACAATCATTGCTCTCAATATATGAGCAAATAACAAGTTAGATTGTAATTTCCTTATGAACAATAAATATATACGAGTCCCGAGTCGTTCTCAACGTATTCGAGATACTCGTAGTCATAAGCTGTTCGCTCCAACTTTGCAAAACCAACGCAGGTGAACGTACACCTTTAACACGACTTATGAAATGCTACAATGAGCACTTTACTGATATTTACATTTTTACAATGTGAAACCGAGTGTTGGAACATCTTGCGGATGATTAAATGCTTTAGCCTAGTATTTATTTTTACTCTTTCTCAAATAAAATAACTATTTTGTAGGACACGACGCATGTTAAAGGATTTCTTGTCGTCTCTTGTCGAATTTGGCAAGGGATACGGCTCTAACAATTATTATGTGTTGTGTCTAGTGTTCTCCTAATCAATCCTATTACTATTATAAAGGCGAAAGTTTGTAAGTATGGATGTTTGTTACTCTTTCACGTAAAAACTACTGAATGGATTTGAATGAAACTTTACCACAATATAGCTTATACATCAGAATAACACATTGGCTACAATTTTTGAGGTTTCTATGAGGTCGTAAAAAAACACATTTTTTGCGCTTATATTGCAAACGCTGACTGAATCCTACAAGATAGATCAAAACAATTTACTACAGTATTGTACAACTTAAAAAGGTCTACAAAAAAGTCCGTGATGGTATATGTTTATCTCTTAGGAATAACCCACAAAAGGAAAAATATCGTTAAATGTAGTTTATAGGAGCATACTGCAGTAGCTACCTATAGGCCTATGATTAGGGTTCTGCAGTGCTTAGTTACCGTATTTCTTACTTATTACTAGACTAGACGGGACGAACCTGAAGTCCACGCGAACGAAGTCGCGGGCAAAAGCTAGTAATATTATAAATCTGGGGTTAACGGTGTTGGTTGTGCAATTATTAAGCCTTATTGTTACATGCAGGTACATCTATTTGTTATAATTACCTCATTGTACAATTGTTTATTTGACCTCAATAAAAAAAAACAAATATTTTCGCATTTAAATTACTGTTAAGCTGATATTAACGAAGTTTTAAACTCCGGACACAGAGTAAATATGTACAGAAAATAGTTTCATTCATCGGGTTGGTTGAGTTATTTATTTGTACCGGCAAAGTTTTGTTGAAACATCGTCGGAAACTAACAGCGTATAAGTTCGAAAATTCCAGTTCCGTATCCAGAAATATCGAGTACTGTTTATTTGTCAAGTATTACCCATCATAGCAATATGCGTAGATCTTGCGGTGCTAGTTTGCTGTTCAGTATTCACAACCTTAAATCAGTTGCAACTTCCTGGACGGTACAGCGATAAATATTACGCTTGCTTGCATTTAATTTGCTATAACATATCAAATATTATATGGGCATTTTTTCGGCGGTGCGTGCGTGCTCAAGAGTAATATTGGTAGCGAATAAAGCTATTTTGGACGCCAACGAATGATGACCTAAATAGTTAAACGGTATAACGAATTTCAGGCTACACTTTTGCTGCATCTACACGAACCTAAATAACACCTAAAAAAACTACCGCCCAGTCTAACGATAAAGCATGTCGCAGACTCTCTCCTACTACTAAATATACATAGACAATATGCAATCACGACTATGTAAATCAAAAAATGATGTGCAAGCCAAATTATACTGTAAACGTAATGGAATACATTCGACGTTAATATAAATTTTATTAGTTACGGATGTACCAGTAAAAATTGTAGAGCGCGACGCTATCTTTTACTACGAAGTACATTGCTTTTTGTGGTGCGGTACTTTCAGATATTCACAAGCACAAGAGGTAATGTATAGTAATGTGACAAAACGACAAGCGGTAACAATAGTGTTATTGTGAAATATAAATTAAATAAATTTTAACAAATACGGAATTATTCATATACTTATGTAATTATTTACAGCTGAAATGTTATCCTTTGATTTTTATAATAATTACAAGTTATGGAATGATTCATTATCGCTTTACAAAATACAGAACACCATGATTATTTACACACGCATGTTTCGAAAGCTACTGAAGTGCAAACAAAACTTTAATATCGCGCTCGAGACTTGAGTGCGTCAAGGTTTCACCCTTAAATCTCTTTTGCATCTTTTAAATGTGATAATTTATTTTTATCTGTACCTATTGCATTGTTATTGTTGTTTATTTTGTTTAATAAAAAGTTTATATACAATTATGTCTGGATTTAATGATTTATTGATAGCTTTCGAACGATAACTAAGTCAATACAAGCACAATTAGAAAGTAAATGAAGAGCAAACAAAACGCTGAGAACGTGCTGGTGGCGTGCGAGTCACCTGTGATTATTTAGATTTTTTTGGTTGCATCTATTAAATGACATTATAACGTCTGGATACATTACCTTGTTGCTAGCTTTTAAACAATAACTAGACGTCAATGACATAATAAAGATATCGCATAATTTTTTTTTTCTTTGCGAGGACGTATCAAGAATACTTATCGCTGCTTACACTGATTTAATAAGGAAAACACCAATATCTTATGAAATATTTGAATAATTAATTTATGATTTAAAGCAACAATATTGCGAAAAAAACCAAATCCAACAAGATTTACACAAAATGTTTGTCGTATTTAAATAGTAAAGTAAGTTTAATATTAACAAATACCTTTGGATGTTACTAATGTAAAGTACAATCTATCGCTAACTTGCAGTTTTTGTGCGTGTCGCAATGTTGCTAGAGCGATAAATATCGAATCGAAGCAATATCAAATCCTTAGCTGAATTTATTCGATATCTACTCGTCTATCATATATATTTTGCCCGTATTTAGTAGACGTAAAAGAATTATTAACTTAATAATCGTTCGTTTCTTTAAATAACTATGTAGCTTAGAAATAAGAAGATACGTCGTGCGCCGTAGATAGCGTATCTAATTTCGCTGTTTCTGCTTCAGTTTGTATACAGATGTATGTAGATAAATGAAAAAGAAATGGTTCTGTTATGATAAGTACTGATTAACAACATAATTTGCAAATAGTGGTAAATACTCATTGGCTCATGACTAGAGATCGGATAATCGGATGCATATTTACCTAAAGTTAATTTTTGGCTCACAAATTATGGAAGCGGCTTTTTAAAATACATTTTGTTAAATAAAAATCCCGGGAAAATACGGGACTGCAAATTTAACGTAGTGATATTGTTTGAAAATTACTAAATTAGCACGTGGTATTTATTTTCAAAAGACCGAGACTCCGGGTTCATTTATACAACTATGCATACGTATTTACCAAAATGTTCTACAGTACCGGAATTCCGGGATTTTTATTTATGGAAATAAAATAAAAAGACAGTTCCATACTTGGTCAAAAACTAAATTAGGTAAATAAATAAACATCCGGCTATCCAATTCCGCAATCCCGAGATTTTTATTTGACAAAACAATAAAAAGCCGTTTCCATACTTTGTCTTAAACTAACTTTAGGTAAATATGCATCCGGTTATCCGATCTCTACTCATGACACAAATTGCACTGCCTTTGAAATTCTTCAAGTTTAACTTAATATCAAGAAGAATACGATTGAAAATACAAAGATAAATGTAAAAAATGCCACCAGAACAGAAGGTAATAACCTCCCAATGTCGATTTCTCAATAGTACACGTAACAATATTTTACATGATCAAACTGCAATCCTCACGTGATTGTAATACCTTAGCGGTACTAAGTTATACGCTCTCAAATTTTTATTAACATCTTTTTAGAAATTTAGCAGCAATAAAGAAATTGAATTGAATTGCATGTTCCAATGTTGAAAAGTGATAAACGTTCCTCAACTACTCGCCAGTTATAACGATCTATCTAGGACCTAATACTTCTGTGAACCTAGTACTTCTATATAATGCGAATTTTTGTCAAGGCCCCTTTTTGTATATATATAATATTTTTTCAGATCGATTCAAGCTTTTAATGTTTGCACTGTCGTCTGTCACTACAGTAGACAGAAAAAAGAAATCTAATGAAATTTTACATATCAAAACTTTCGAATATTTGACAACCCTAGTTAGGCTTGGTAGAACAATAGTACCTAACAATGAAAGTACAGTAAACGAATAGCAATTATAATTCGAATACCAAAACTTTCGAATATTTAACAATCCTGGTTAGACTTAGTAGTATTGTAGTGACAAAAAATACAATAAACGAAAAGAAATGGTAATTCGAATATCAAAACTTCGTATATTTGCCAATATATCATTTCAGCCAATAGACGCCCACTGTTGGACATAGGCCTCCCCCAAGGATCTCCACGCAGATCGGTCCTGCGCTACAACCGTCCAGCGCCTTCCCGCGATCTTCATCAAATCGTCGGTCCACCTTGTGGGAGGCCTACCAACGTTGCGGTGTCCAGCATATGCCTGCCACTCCAGGACCTTTCCGCCCCAACGGCCGTCAGTCCTGCGAGCAATGTGCCCCGCCCATTGCCACTTAAGGTTCGCAATTCTTCGGACTATGTCGGTGACCCTGGTTCTTCTGCGGATTTCATCATTTCTGATTCGATCACGCAGAGAAACTCCGAGCATAGCCCTCTCTGTTCCGTATGTCATCACTGGCAACACGCACGAATCGAAGACTTTCGTCTTGAGGCACTGCGGTAGATGGACTGAGAATATGCCGCGTAGCTTCCCAAACGCTGCCCAGCCGAGTCGGATCCGCCGATTTACCTCTTTCTGGAAATTGGACCTACCTAGTTGGATTATTTGTCCCAGGTAAACGTACTCGTCAACAATTTCCAGTGTAGAGCCTCCAACCTTCACAGGAGTGGGTACTACATGGTGATTCGACATGATTTTCGTCTTGTCCATGTTCATTTTAAGACCCACTTGTTGTGAAACTCTACTGAGGTCTTCGAGCATTATGCCCAAGTCTTCCAACATTGTAGTGTCAAAAATGTCACGAAAGAAGAAATGATATCTCGAATATCAAAACTTTGGGATATTTGCCAACCCTAGTTAAGCTTGGTAGAATTTTAGTAACAAACAAAATACAATAAACACTTCTTAATTATATTCTTATACTATTTATATACTGATATTGGTAGTATTTTTCCATATATGTCTATAGTAGGTACAACAACAAAACCGAACGATAAGCGCTGTCTTTAACTTGATTAATGTACCTATTTCTAATTGTAACTTTTCAAATGTATTATTGTTTATTACTCCCAGTGTGACCTGTCGTTAGCAACGGCGACAAGGCCGGCCATATAAATTATTATTATGGAATCAATACGAACGCTTGTAAATTCAAAGCCAAGGTCCCGCGCTGGCCTTCGTGGACGTCTTGCGGCAACTGATGGGTTCTCACACTACACCCTCTGTGACCGTGAAACATTGATTTCTGTGTCTTTAAACGTAACCACCCGGCTTAAAAACGGATAACCCTTTATTCGCTTGAGTCAAGCGACATCTAAACGTGGTTCCAAACTCTTAAGAAGAAAATAGAGCACATTGATTTTGACAGTTGTATAGTGTTAATACTATGAAGCCCTAACGGCGATACGTGATCGAGGGGAATCTTTTAAATATAAATAATCTTACTGATTATTCTCTGTTTTGTGTGAAAGCGAACTAATACCACTTGTTATGAGGTCGTCCATACTGGAAGCGATCCCATCAATTTTAAGAATACGCCGCGTCAGCAGTGGCGCGTTTGTCTTAAATCCTAGGCTTAGATAATAAGCCAACGTCCATATCACGTTGAAAACATCGGTTCTCGTCCGATAACCGAAGTTAAGCAACGTCGGGCGCGGTCAAGACTTGGATGGGTGACCGCCTGGGAACACCGCCTGATGTTGGTTTTGCAATTAATATATGGGAGTTAATAGGTGGGGTATGCAATTTAATGCATTTTCCTCAGAAGAAAAAAAAGGGGTCTACTCAAAAACGAAAAACATAGCAAAAGGTCTACGATACAAAAAGTTTGGGAACCTCTGGTTTAAATGATAGGAATAGGCCGAGAGGTGATTCCATACTACTCGCCATATAGCTTGATGGAAATTATAATTTTAATATTGTATGTTTTATATTGTAAAACTTGTTTTAAAAGATAGAACTATTTAAATTTTATTGTATTATTATGAATATTACTAGTTTTTTTGACGTCAATATATCTGTAAAGTTTTAAATTGAATAAATTATTTTGCCTTCGTAAACATAGATAAATAATATTTGATAGAAATAGAGTACACCGGCTGCGGCTTGTATCGCATTTTCCAAAAGGAAATATTTTTTTCTGCAGTATCGAATTGCATGAACTATTTGTGTTTATCAGATTTTGAAATATATTTTGTAAAAAAAAATCCCTATGTTCTCCGGGTCTTTTCTTTAAAAATCTGTCATCTGTTATTTTAACTCGTTACAGTTATATATTAAAATAATTAATGACTACAAAACTTACAAAGTTTTATAAACATATACAATATAAATATTAAAGAAAAATTATTGATAAGTTTTGGTTTTGAACATAAACGGCCATATCTTTTTATTGTGTTGATTTAAAAAATTGATTTTTTTCACTGCTTTGAGAGATAGGAGACCTGATTAGGTGATATTAATTTCAGCTTAATATCTCGTCCGTCGGACGGACGGACGGACAACAAAGTGATTCTATAAGGTTCCGTATTTACCTTTGGAGGTACGGAACCCTAATAACAGCCACTCTCGTCTTTCCATGGCTTCGCTCACGTGGACATATTTTTCAATGTTCTATTATCCTATTGATCGCAGCGTGCCTCGGTAAAGGGCCCATCCAACTCAGAAATGTGTTTTTAATTTAAACCTGCGATTAGCGCGTTCAACCAAACAAACTCCAAGCAAAATGCAATATTATTTTTATATACGTTAAGTTGTAAATTGCTCTAATAGTCTTCTTCTGCACCATAAAAATAGTCTGAATGTCGGCAGTTGTATACATCACCCTATGACAGTAAGCAAAGTTAACAAGTCTCCCTTTATCAATATCAGTCAGCTGGCGAAATTATTCTCATTTTGACAAATAGTCGAAGAGACAATTTGTCAAAATGAGCCTAATATCAAGAAAAATGGCTGTAGTGCCCACAAGGCCGACGTCCCTATCCTTGATATTCACATTACTGAAAAGCTTTTTTACATTGAGTAAGAAAATTTCACATATTTTGTTTTCGCTTTAATAAGTGACTATATATATTAAACTAGTAAACGATTTCAGAGATATATATTTAAAGGTTGTATTTAAACAATGAAGCAAACCAAAGTGGTTACAGAGATTCGCAACATGCGATATACCATGTAGGTTTGCCAGGTGTCCGGCTTTAGCCGGACATGTTTGGCTTTTTGCGGTCGCGTCCTTTCAAATATGTACGTATTCGGCCCTTTCGGACGAGCGCCCGATCCAAGTGGATAAGGGCTAGCGGAGAGCAAACTGTCTTCCGTCAAAATCTCATCCTCACTTTACATCACGTATATAGTATATTTCATTAATAGTACGGAATGGCTGTCATTGCAAAGAGTTCCGACAAATGTTGGTTGACAGTCGGAACGAGTTGCAATGACGGTTCCGTACGTGTACTGAATAACTATTTTTAATACAGTTGCGAAAAAATGAAGCAATTTAATCAAATTATAAAAACACAATAAACTCAATTAACTAATCATTTATCTTAATACTAGCATTCTGCCCGCGGCTTCGCCCGCGTGGATTTCGGGATTGGGTGTATAGAGGGTTAAGGGTCATTGCTTTTGCCCACGGCTACATATACGCGGAAGTCGGTTTATGGTGCGAAGATTTTATCGCGCTTCCCGTGGGACTATCCGTTTTTCCGAGATAAAAAATGCCGCAAAACTCCTCAAGAATCACTCTATCTATTGATGAAAACCGCATAAAAATCTGTGCAGTAGTTTTTGAGCGAAGCCTTTATTGCGCATCCCGTGGGATCTGTCGATTTTTCCGGGATAAAAAGTAGCCTATGTTACTCGGGGAGAATGTAGCTTTCCAAAGGTGAAAGAATTTTTGAAATCGGTCCAGTAGTTTAAGCGTGAAGAGGTAACAAACAAACAAACAAACACACTTTCGCATTTATAATATTAGTTGGGATATATATTTCTTGTGTGCGTGTGTATGTGACTGAACTCCTCCTAAACGACTGGACCAATTTTGATGAAATTTTTTGTGTGTATTCCAGGGGGCTTGAGAATGGTTTAGATTCACAATACGGTCATATAGATATTGTTTTTCAGCTAAATTATTTATTTAAAAACATTTGAGACAACGTGAGACAACGTGACATTTGAGACATTTGACATTTGAGACATTTGACAGGACAACGTCTGTTGGGCCAGCTAGTTTCTTATAAAAGTTATAATTCACATACACATTGAAATTGGTACAGTTTTTTATACTAACTGGGGAAGTTTTAGGTTGCATATTTACTGTTTGAGACAAACTATTATTAATTTCGTATGATTGTTCATGTATATTTGTCATACAATGGCGTTTGCTAGTTGATGGAATTGGATCTGATGAATTATCATTATCAACGAAGGTACTCGTAGATGGACGACGTTCTCTTCAGCATGTGAAGGAGACGGATTAGACTTTAAATTAATTGATTGTGTGATCTTTTTCCCAGTTTCTAGTTTGTTGTTTAATAAATGACGAATATAATTTTCTGCAACTTTGTCCGATTTCCAACCACCTAGTCGCTTTAAGGACGTCGTTGGCTCCTGAATCTGCCAATAATGTAGCAGAGGTCCTTCTGAAGCTATGCCCAGTGTAACACTCAGCATCCGGCAGACCAAGAAACGTAGCTATTACTTCATGGTTGTTTTTTTTAATAGAAATTATTTTGACAGTTGGGAAAGAAAACGCACGAGTTCGGGAAAGGCAAAAAAAAAGCACAAGTGTGAAATAGCCCAGATCCCGAACGCTACACGTCCCTGCAATACGCCACTTTTTGAGCAACTGTATTACAAAATACTTTTTTCAACAGCCCAGCTGAAAAAATATTGTTTGGCAATAAAAAAAACGTGTCCGGCTTTTAGGGCAAAATGTCCGGCCTTATATAGTGCACAGTCCGGCCTTTGCATTTTATGGCCTGGCAACCCTAGATGTAAAGGACAAACAAAATGGGAGTCGACACAAATTGAGCGCGCGTCTCTGGCTTGGACACTCAAGATCAACGTGTCGTGGGGGAGTACATGTCGGTACTGAGTATATGTTTGAAGAAGCTGATGTAGCCCGGGTCTTCGCGCTCCAGAAAAGCGCGGTGTGAGGGTGAGATACGCGGATGTACGAAGTATGGGGCGCCTTGGAGATTCCAAAGCGTTATGAGTTGCATCTTTATTAAAACTATGTACAATGGAGTACAATGACCGACTTAATGCCTTAGACATTTTCTACCAGTCCACCTTCAGATGATGCAGATATAATCAGAATCTCCTAATATTTTAATCAGCGACATATTAATTTGCGTAGAATCAAGTAATTATCTATGTGCGCAAACGGCCGTGGATATAGGTGCGAGGAACACGTATCTGATGAAGGATAAAAATGCGAGCTAGTTAGTGGAAACAGACTTACACGCAAACACGCACGTATAGCGATCTCGGCATGGCTTAGAATGACCAGTTCAAGGTTGTCTGTGACAGTGCGCTCTTTAACACTCAGTACACATATGTATATTACGCAGTCGGCCTCGGGTGTCACGACAACCTTAGCGCTGTTTCCAAGCGTAGGTCAACATACTCGTCCATATCAAGGACAGCTGGAAACCGCCTCTTTACATATTTATTTTGTGAATCGAGGGTGACACGTCAACAGCTCTGTTTCACCATCTCCTGTTTTGCTGTTTTTTACCACAATACAAAGCATAATTAATTCTCATTAGAAGAGTTATAGGCAGAATGGTAATAATTAGTGATGCAACGGATTTCTGTTTTTTTTTTCGCAAGTGCGGAAGTTCCGCGCGCTTTTCAACATCCGTTTCTGCTTCTGTTTCCGCAACTTTTATAACGGAGATTTAAACGGAAGCTTACAACCGACGGCTGAGAGTTACGCACGTGCGGCGCGAGGCGCGTGCGAATCGCTGGACAGATTGTTGGTTGCAAAAGCGGCCAAATTACTTTTTATAAAATATAACTTGCCACTACTAATTTTTGAATATTAATAAAATGTTCAGTTGCAATGTTGCAATATTGTTTCCTAATATCTAACCTAGATTTGGTGTATTTGGTACTTAATAAAGAATTATATTTGTATTTTTTTTTATATTATTTACACTTCCGTTTCTGCATCCGTTTCCGAAGATATCTGTTTCCGTTTTTGGTTCCGCTAAGACACTTCCATTGTATCACTGGTAATAATCATCCCCACTTTACAAATTTTTATTAAGTCCTTATATATAACTGGCGTCAACTATGTACCATACAAACAAGAGGTAGATATCGCAGTAGCATCGAAACTGAGGCCGTCAAATTCGGAAAATTGATGTAATTTCGGACAATGATGTGTTTATACGAACACGAAGTATATATCACAGTAGCATCGAAACTAGGCCGTCAAATTCGTACAATTGATATAATTTCGGACAAATTATGTGTTATACAAACAAGAGGTAGATATCACAGTGGCATCGAAACTGCAAACGACTGTAAACTGACAGTAGCTGGACTTAGTGAACACGGCCATTTAAATAGACTTTTGTTACCTCTCTTTCCTTCCTGCCTAGGAGTCTAACTAACATTACGTTACATTTACAGTTTATTCTCCGAAACATTTATATCTATTGATCAGAACACACTTCAAACAGCCATCGTAATAGTAATGTGACCTTGGCCAACATATTACAATATCGCTAGTAAACACAGCTAAAGCGAAAAATATGTCATGACTGTCGGGATATATGACTATGACCTTGAGAACTGTTTAATTGCATTACCCCGGTGACCGAATTTCAGCTCTTAGTGTTCGGTTGTCCGTGAGGAAAAGTACACAAACCCGACGTACTCGGCGTCTCGTCACATGTGGCTTTTTCGTCAATATTTTCTTCATGTCTCCTAAAGCTTTAATTTTTTCCAGAATAAAGTATGATTTTGGATCTTGTTTCTTTCTACACAAGATCGTATTCGCTTCAGGAAACCTCGCAAATGTCTATCTTCTAGTTTTAAATTTGTATAAAATAGAATTATACCAACATTTATTGTCCGTAAAATAAAGTTCGTAAATGTGCTCTTATTACTTTTAGTAGCGGACCCTGCCTAAGACTTCGTCCGTTCGGGGTTTTGTTCGTCTATAGATTGTCATGGGCCCATCGCGTAGCTCAGGTCAGTAGGGCGGTGTTTGATGCTTTGGGGTCACTCAGAAGGTGGAAAAATCTCCTACCATTATGGACAAAAATCGAGTTTGTGTAATCTCTCCTGCTGCCGATCATGGACTATGCACACGTCTGTTTCACTGAAGTAAAATTAAGGTTTTGGTTAAGGAAAATTGATTATTTAGACTTTTAAGTTGGCAATAGCTTAAATTTCGAATAGTACCATAATACGATGTACGTAATATTTTTGGCAGGCAACAGGCAAGCGAAAGCTTGACCGCCTAGTAAACCTTTTTTTTTTGTTTCCCTTAGGAAAATGCATTATATTGCATACCCCGGCTGTGGCGAGCCGGCGGTTATGTGGGGCTCTCCTCCCCAGAAGAGGGAGGCCTACCCTCTAAAAACCTCAGAGATGGCCTTCCTCAGGCATGTAGGGAGCCCCGGGGGACGCCAAACGACATCCAGGAACCCCCAGCCCTCCTCGGGGGAGGCTACAATACCTCCCCCGATCTCCTCCACCGACGACGCCCCCCGGCCATTCTTCAAGTCTTGGCGCTTTGTGCAAGTAATAGTGGTTAAACTTCTTAAAGATCTCAAATCTTTTAAGAGAAGTCAACCCAACATTATATGTATACACCAGAGGTTCCCAAACTTTTTGTGTCGTCGACCCTTCGCCTTGTTATTCGGTTTTGGGTAGACCCCCTACTCACCTGACATTGAATACCTACATCCTAGAACTTACAAAAATGTCTAAATATATATATATATATTTTTTTTTCTTTTCAACTGAAACAAAGCATTCTTTACCAGTCAAGCGAGTGGCTATTTACAAATAACTGTGATTGGCGCAGACAACGATCAAAACTGTCATACACTTACTAACAAACAGACAAATACATACTTCCCCGAGCCTGAAGCTACTACGAAATTTTTACGAAACAACACTACCGGATAGTTGGGTTGGGCGGCATTTGGGAAACTACGTCGAGTCTTTACGTCGTCGATCCCACAGTGCCTAAAGACGAAAGTCTTCAATCAGTGCGTCCTACCCGTAATGACTTACGGAGCCGAAACGTGGACACTGACGGCACGACTAGTCCACAAGTTCAGAGGCGCTCAGCGGGCTATGGAAAGGGCTATGCTCGGCGTTTCTCTGAGGGATCGCATCAGAAATGAGGTGATACGTCAGAGAACCAAAGTCATCGACATAGTCCACAGGATTAGCAAACTGAAGTGGCAGTGGGCTGGCCATGTTAGCCGTAGAACCGATGGCCGTTGGGGCAAACGTGTTCTAGAGTGGATACCGCGAAACGGCAAACGTAATAGTGTAGGACGTCCTCAGGCATGGTGGAGTGATGATTTGCGCAGGACGGCTGGCAGGAGCTGGATGCGAGAAGCCGAAAATAGATCTCAGTGGCGTACACTCGAAGAGGCCTATGTCCAGCAGTGGACGAAGAGGGGCTGATGATGATGACTACTAGTATTACGTATATCATCTAAATCAGAGGTCCCCAAACTTTTTTGTGTCGTAGATCCTTTGCCATATTTTTCGGTTTTGGGTAGACCCCCTAATACTTACCTGATATCGAATGCCTACATCCTACAACTTACAAAATTATATACATTACAAAAATATAACATTTATAATATTTTTTTTATTTCATGGGTACTTTTATAAATCCCAACTAATATTATAAATGCGAAAGTGTGTTTGTTTGTTTGTTTGTTTGTTTGTTTGTTACCTCTTCACGCTTAAACTACTGGACCGATTTCAAAAATTCTTTCACCTTTGGAAAGCTACATTCTCCCCGAGTAACATAGGCTACTTTTTATCCCGGAAAAATCGACAGATCCCACGGGATGCGCAATAAAGGCTTCGCTCAAAAACTACTGCACAGATTTTTATGCGGTTTTCATCAATAGATAGAGTGATTCTTGAGGAGTTTTGCGGCATTTTTTATCTCGGAAAAAACGGATAGTCCCACGGGAAGCGCGATAAAATCTTCGCACCATAAACCGACTTCCGCGTATATGTAGCCGTGGGCAAAAGCTATGACCCTTAACCCTCTATACACCCAATCCCGAAATCCACGCGGGCGAAGTCGCGGGCAGAAAGCTAGTAATGTATATGCCTTTATATTAGAAGATAGTATGATGCAAGTAAATAGGTACTGTCAGTGTTTGTTAAGATCCGTTATCGTGGACACCCATTTTCATTTCATGAACCTCCGAATTTTTTTTTTCACTCAGGTAGACCCCTTACAGGTTGTTATAGTCCCCTAGGGGATATAGACCATTTTGAGACTCACTAGGACCCCTGTGGGTCTGCCATTACCACTTTGCGATATACTGCTGTAAATGTATTAAAGGTTACACGTCCTCATTGTATTCTGAGGAAGAATATTACATAAAATTGTTATTCGGTTATTTCAGTCGTGAAAAAAAGGAACAGTTAAAACTGAACTGTTTGTTTCTTTGTTGCAGTGCCAGCCGCACTTGTCCGACGGAGGGCACGCCCGAGCCGGACTCGGCGCAGCCCGCCGTCGACCTGCCCAGAACTGATGACGGCGAGATTGACTATGATGGTAAGGCTATTTATATACAAACGATTTTATTTAATGGGTGGCAAAACCTCAACTAGTGGGGTCGGGTTATGTGGGGCTCTCCTCAAATTGTACAAATCGAATCAAATTTATAATTTACTAGCTGGCCCAACAGACGTTGTCCTGTCAAATGTCTCAAATGTCACGTTGTCTCACGTTGTCTCAAATGTTTTTAAATAAATAATTTAGCTGAAAAACAATATCTATATGACCGTATTGTGAATCTAAACCATTCTCAAGCCCCCTGGAATACACACAAAAAATTTCATCAAAATTGGTCCAGTCGTTTAGGAGGAGTTCAGTCACATACACACGCACACAAGAAATATATATATTAAGATATATACAATGTCATAAAATACTACCTGTTTATTATATTGGAAATTATATTGATTTATTAAAAATTTCAAGAAAGAGTCCTACACGGGGTAATGTAACGGTGTAGCCGTTACATGTCTTATGTTGTCTATGGTTCACCATCGGTAAGCATTGTCTATGATATAAGGAATCCTCATGGGAATCCTGGCCGGTTTATTTCTTTCGTTTATGATTTTGGTTGTCAGTCAAAAAACGAAACATAGAGTCAGTCAGCCTAGCTTATTTTGCTTTGGCAGATGACATAAAATATTTCGAATTTTGACTGACAACCAAAATCATAAACGAAAGAAATAAACCGGCCAGGATTCCCATGAGGATTCCTAATATCATAGACCATGCTTACCGATGGTGAACCATAGGCAACATAAGACATGTAACGGCTACACCGTTACATCCCTAAGAAGAGCAGCATTGCGCCCTGACAAGGCCATGGGAACCCTTACGGATGACCACCACGATCCCGCCGACGTATGGCGACTAGCGCCCTTCCGCACCGCCACAAGGGCGGCCGCCGAACTCCTCCGGCCAACCCACGCCAATAATCGGCTGCTGGCCCTGAAAAGGAACTTTACTTCGGGGCGAACCCCGCCAAGGTTATTTTTTAACGAGGTTTCCTTCCTTTTTGCCCCCGCTCCGAAGGACGGCAGCTCCCTCCCGCCGTTTTGGCCCGCGCCGGCCGAAGCCGGTACCCCCCATATCTGAGGGGCGTTCCCCTATCCACCACCTGGGGCGCACCTGGTATGGGACGGCAAACCCACGCAGGACGCAATCTACACCTGTTCGGAAATTGGGAGAGCCTTTCAGAATAATGTACAGAATATTTATAATGTACAGAATATTTATAACACCTATGATTACCATTGTGGAAAGCAAAATAAATGAAATGAAATGAAATAGAACAGGGAAAAACTCTGAAGACAAAATTTTTTAACCCCTCTTTTCAAAATCATAAAAACACAATTAGATCTTAAAATAACAAATGGAATCCAAGCATTTTTATCAATTAAAAAACGATTGTCGTTATAGTACCCTTTTTGCATTACAGTATTTTTAACAAGTTCTTTAAATTTATTACAATTAAAAGAACTTGTTAAAAGTTAGACTTGTTAGAACTTGCCAGGAACACATCTGAAAGTTATACATTTTCTCATTAACAGATTTTTTTGAAGCCTGAATGTTGGAACCAGCAAGTTTACTTTTATTTCTAGTGTTTAAGTATGTATCTATAAAAGTATACTCGGATCCGCTTTTGATGAAAATTAATACTGCATCTTTCGATTTTTAAATCTATATTCCTAACCAGGAATCTAAGCTGTTGATTTTGCCCAAAAAATACACACCTGTATTATTACACCATTCGACAGAGTTGCTTATTAAGTAACAAGTTTTGGAAACGGCAAACTTAAGAAACTTATTGGATTTGAATATACTGCTTATAATTTGTAAAAGTAATGTCTTTACTATTACCTAGGTAAGGCAAGTAAGTAGGCTTTAAGGCAAGTAGCCTTATTCGAAATGATAATCAAAATTTTTTCAATACACATCTGCAGTACACTCATCTTGAAAACATTATGTTTTGGATTCAATTTTTATCTCGACTAATGGCCGTTAGGTTATATTTATGTTACTTTTAGTAAGATAGAACAATCCATGTGTTGCAGCGATTATTACCCACACAATAGGTATCTCACAAATTGCTTAGGGAATACTTCAAATGACGTTAGGGATACATTACACAAGTCGGGATGTTGTGTCATAGATTTATAATCTAATTCCTTCGTCATAATTAAGCATTTGTAAGTTAATAAATGCTGTGAATGCTCTAAGGCTTAAAAAATGAGTGTTTTGAAATTTTATACAATTGCTCCCGAGTGCTCGGTCGACGCCAAAATATCAAGATTGTTTTTTTTTTCTCTTTTAAACACTGGTACTATATATGGTGTTTATTTTTAATTGTCACATTGTAAATACTCGTTTATTGATAAGTTATCCGCTCATATACTTCGCAGGTATTTTTCTTCCGTCATACGGGAAATTTCTGTCAAAATAATCCCGTCTTCCAGTTAAACATTACCGCAATATTCCGAATTGTTACTTGGTTTTTACTCTTTTAACTTATTGTTACTGTTTGAGATAAAGATATCTGCACAATCGACAATACGTAAACATTATTGGAATTGGGTAGATGACATGTTTTTTATTTTATACATAATAACAGTACTCTTTTAGATGAGAAATATTGTAGAAGTAACAAATGTATCTGCGATTATTTTCGAAGATACAGCGCCATGTCTGCGGCGCTGTCGCGGGTTGATCAAAAACGCTCAATACTAAGTACACTGCAATCGTGACGTCATAATTCAGTAAACTCGCCTAATTTATATGAGCATATAAACAAAATTGCCAATAACTTTGTTATTTGTACGTTTATTAGATATACTTTCTATATTAAATAATGTTACATTTAATGTGAGGAAGCTAGAAGTGTATTCCTTTCATTAGAATTCTGTAAAAAATAATTGTAATTTTTTTAGAAATCTAAAAACAATATTAATACAAAATCAAAGTGAAATTTCTATATTGACATACGTTATTGGGGTAGAAATTGCTCAACTTTGATAATTGTATAATAAAAAATAGGCATATTCAGTTGTAGTCTAAATACCCTATTGTTATTCTGGAAATTATAGGATACTCAGTCTAACCCTACATCGAACCTCTAGGCCGATCGATAAGTCGTGTTAACAAACACCGCCTTTTGCGAACGATAAGGCTTCATTGAAAGTAAGATCGCCATTGTACAGATGCCAACACAGTCTCTGATTCGTGCGTGTTGTCAGTAATGGTATATGGAACCTAAACGAAACCTGACCACTTATAGATAAGGAGACTCAAATTCACCCTATAGAGACTGTATCAAAAATGATGAAATCCCCAGAAGAACCATCAATGTAGCCTAAGGAATTTCGAAAGTTACTAAACTGGCAGTGGATATTGCTCGCAGGCCCTAAAGCCTATAAAGCGGACAAGTCCTCGAATGACAAGCATAATATGGCTGGATGAGTAGGTCTCCCACAAGATGGACAGATGATTTGATGAAAATCGCAGTCAGACGCTGTATGATAGCAATGCAGGATCTGTGTGAAGATTATTTAAGGGAAGGCCTGTCCAACAAACGGCAACTCTCGGCTGAATTGTGTTAATTGTCTTCTAAGTTTTATTTCAGTTTTTTTATTTATTTACGTTTGACCACTTTTATTTCCGCTGAGGAATAAGGATTCAAATGCATACTCCGAGAATCGGTGGTTATGTGGGGTTCTCCTCCCCAGAAGGGGAAGGCAGCGGTCTCTCTCACTACGCCTGGGCGCGAGCGTTCGATCCCGAAAGAGAGCTGCATCGCGCCCTGACGAGGCAATCGGAACCCTTGCGGACACTACCACGACCCCATCGGCATATGGCGACAAGCACCCACTCCAAGCCACCACAAAGGTGGTCGCCGGATACCTCCGGCTATCCACTGACCCAAAATGGGTCCCCTGGACGACAACCACTCCCTCTTAAAGAAGGGAGGCTTCGCCCGTCCGCCACTGGCCGCTAGAAATGGCCCGCCAGGTTGGACCCGGCCATCCCACGCGCCTCCACTCGGGGGCCCTCTGGCAGACTATTATCCGTCAAAAAACGTTGCCCAGGGTGCACCACGAGAAGGTTATCTGACATCGCACCTCTACGTTTGACTACTAGCCGAACATCAAATTTGATTTATTAAATTGGCCTTACTTTAGTTTTTTTCAGTTTCAACTTGTGTAAGGCTAGAATACAAATAAGTTTTCGCGCGGTAAACCCCCGATCTATATTCCCGGTACGTCGGTCGTCGCGTCACGGCTTGTGTATGCGCTTTTCGTGAGTCACGCAGCGACGGCGCTCCGCCATTAACATACAATGTTCAATAAGGCATATTGTAGCCAAAACATATTTTGTGATGTTTTAAACATACTCTGTATAGTGCTCTCATTATTGTACAGAGTATAAACATATGTTGTCTTCGTGGCCTATTATTTTTCTATTTACTATAATTTTTTTTTCCTGTGGAAATGCTCCTTATGCACTTCTAATAATATTTAAATAAAAATAACTTTGATTTGCGCAGTAAAATGGTATAATAATTCTTTGACAATAACAAAAAAATATGACATATAAAAAGAATACATTTGTAAAAATGTAAATGTCATAAAAAGTAGCCAGGGTGTTGTATATTCAAGAGATAGTATAAAAAAGGTTTAATTTAACATGCACCGTGACACCGCGCTGGCTAGGCGCGACCGTGTAAGGGCTCTCCGGTCTAAGAGGACTGGCCTACCCACTAAAACTTATTGTGTGTTCTCTGAGCTAATATCGAGAGCGCGTGTGGCGGGGTGCGCTTTCGCGATTCTACCGCCACGGGCCGGCTCGACCCATAATGGTCGAGCCACCGCCCAGGGGGGGTATTGTCCTAAAACACTAGCGTAGCGTAGCGAGGCATTACTCGGCGTGCGCGGTAGCCAGCCGCGCACGCTGCCTTCGCAACAGGGTCACTAGGCGAGTCCGGCATTGATTGCGGCAATGCTAGCGAACGAGGGAGGTTGGAGGGCTGTGGCCTCCTTCTGTGAAGCAGTGATGCTCCAGAAGGAGGCCGCCGAGCGGGGTCGAGAGATGGCCGATCCCGCTCAAAGAAGGCGGCGCCGGGCTCGGTAGCACGGCTGCAGCGCCGCCGCGGGTCGCTGGCGGGCGCGAGGAAGTCGCGCCCGCGGATACGGCGACCCAGGATGGACCACGCCCCTTCCCTGGCCGGGGAGCGTCGTCGGTGGAGGAGACCGGGGGAGGTAGTGTAGCCTCCCCCGAGGAGGGCTCCCCTTTATCGACGAGGGAGCGGAGGCTGGGGGTTTCCGGAAGTAGCTTGGCGTTCCGGGGGCTCCCTACGTGCGAAAGCCATCCCTGAGGTGTTAGTGGGTAGGCCTCCCCCTTCTGGGGAGAAGAGCCCAACATAACCGCCGGCTGCTACAGCCGGGGTATGCAATTTAATGCATTTTCCTCAGAGGAACAAAAAAAAAGGTTCACTAGGCGGGCAAGCGAAAGCTTGACCGCCTAGTGAACCTTTTTTTTTTCACCTGCATTTCTATTGCCTACCAAAAATATTACGATGTATTATGGTACTATTCGAAATTTAAGCTATTGCCAACTTAAAAGTCAAAATAATCAATTTTCAACATAAACCTTAATTTTAATGCAGTGAAACAGATGTGTGCATAGTCCATGATCGGCAGCAGGAGAGATTACACAAACTCGATTCTTCTCCATAATGGTAGGAGATTTTTCCACCTTCTGAGTGACCCCAAAGCATCAAACACCGCCCTACTGACCTGAGCTCGCAATGACGCTGACGCAATGGGCCCATGAAAATCTATAGACGAACAAAAGCCCCAAATTCCTATATCTGCGATTGATGGAATGAGCACGGAAGTCATAACAATTATAAATGACCAAGATCACATTCAAGATCGCATTCGTCACACAAACATCTGGCCCCATCGGGACTCGAACAGCGACACCTTGAAACCGGTGTACTAACCGCTCGGCTACTATTATTGGAATTGACTATAAGATCGTAATTTTGACTCTATTTATGAATAGCCACAAGATTATCATTAACGCGTGCAACTCAACCACGCGTTATCGCTGATTACTTATCGTTTCCGCCTCGAACTATTTCTCTCATAGTCTCAGTGAGTGTGCGTTAATGAGAATGAGTAAAATACCCGTTTCTTTTTTATTTTATGTATGGTCGTTGTGTGCGAAATATTAGTAAAAGTAAATTTGAGTAAGTACGTCGTCAATTAAAAAGTCGACTAAGCGGCAACCCTTGTTCTGTTATTAATTTTGCCTCTTACAATCTACTTTGAGCCATATATATCCGTTTTTGAGTAGGAGTGAATTGCTCCGCAGCAATTTTCCTCAGCGGAATAAAATAATGAAATGCTGCTTCACCCTGTTCGGAACGCTCTGTCAATTTGTCTCATTTGACTGTATGCTTGTCTGCCACAGATTAAATTATAAAAATATTGTCCACAGCTCTTTACGATGATGAATCTGACAGCGAGCTCGGCTCAATGGAGAACCACGGCTCCGTGGTCACCCACCTCCTGTCGCAAGTCAAAATCGGAATGGATCTCACTAAGGTCAGTTTGTAAAATTCCTTATTTGCTAAGCAGACTTTACACCAAACGATGAAGGACCACGACTCCATTGTTACCCACCTTCTCACTAAGCTAAGGTCAATTTGTCAATTCTCATAGTTAATGGGAGGACTTACACCATTCTATAGAGAACCACGGTACCCTGGTTGACCACGTCCAGGCGCAAGTCAACATTGAAGATAGATAAAGACAGTTTATCAATTTCTAGTTGATGAGAAGACTACAGATTTCTCTTAACATGTAATAATAGTTGCATGTCATATTTTCTTTTGTATGCAACATCCAGTTGTGTAGTATTATTTTTTATTTTGTGAAATCTCTAATCTCTTTCGATAAATTTTAACTACAAAAATACCACAATAGGTGAGTTTCCTAGGGTGATAATTAATGTATTGATTAAACTTAAAGCAGTAATTTTATGATTAATTGAAAGGGAACATTAAGCTCACAATGTTAGGCTCAACCTTAGACTATCAGTATTCATCAGTACGATAAATACTAATGGTTGTCCGAAATTATTAACGGTAGGACAACCAAGGACCGTCCAGAATTCCAGTTCAAGACGTCCAGTATTTATCACAACATTATTTTAATGGATTTCTTATTTGACTTAAAATCTGAAGCTTTTTGTTTCAAAAAGAAACAAAAAGAACGCTAAACATGAAATATAGACTACAACGAGATAATTACAAACATTTAAATTTATTTGCAGAACTAAAACTACATAATTTTTTTCGTCGCTGATTGTGACTTTATTTTCTATAAATATATTTACATGATTTTTCAAAGCGTCTCCTCTTTTAATAACGTTTCGGCACGCGTTTTGCGGTTTCCAAAATCCCACATGCATCCTACCCTATACTGACGCGCTTCAAAATATTTATTGACAGTGTATCATAATGTATTGACGAATATCAATCTATATTTGTCACAAATTGTCAATACGGAATTCAAAAATACAGATAAATACTGACATCTTTTAATATACTATACTACACGATCGATAAATATCACGATTTAGACGACGATTGGTTAGTACATCGGTTTCAATGTGTCGCTATCTCTGAGGCCCCAGGTTCGAATCCGAAATCAATGTGAGCATTTGTACCTTAGTCGTGGTCGTTAATATATATTTCTATCAAATATATTAATATATCTATAATATACGTATGTTTATCCGTTACCCTAGATTCCATAACACAAGCCTTACAGAGCTTAATTTGGGTTAAGCTAATTGGTTAGTGTAAGAATTCTTTAAAATCGCGCCAAAACATACGGGTACCAGGTTTAAAAAGTGGACCGTAACGAAAAGGTCTATATCATCGTACCTTAATAATTAAAAAACTATTAGTCTTAGAAACAAAAATGTGGTGTCAATATTTCACTTATATAGTCAGCTCGCTGTTGTGACATTGAGTTCTTTATTTTTATTTCCCATCTTTACTTTAAAAGCGATTCTCTAACATAGACGTTTCACGTTAAAACCAACGGCCGTGTGCCCCGGCACAGCCCCACCCGATTTTTTTTTTATTTACTGCACATATGGCTTTCGCCTTTAGTTGCGCACTTAAACAATACAGTTGATACTAAAGCTTAACTTTCGGGATGGTTTGTCCATTTCGATATATTTACTAACAAATTAATTGATCATAGGAAACATATTTTTTAATGTCTCAGTAATATTTTATTGCAGGTTGTGCTACCCACGTTTATATTAGAAAGGCGATCGCTGCTAGAGATGTATGCAGACTCGTTTGCCCACCCGGATCAGTTCGTTAAGTAAGTGATTGATTTTTTATTGTTCCATCGCTTATAAGTTGCAAAGTAAAATGATGGCAACATTTTAATAAAGAGCCTGGCCTACTCACTGTTTGCCATTTTTATTATACCTACAAAAATGACTAACTGGCATAATTATTATATCTATTGATAAAATTCATACGTTTAAATTCAGTCTGCATGTGGCGCTACTAGAATTATAAGTTTGTACTTATGCTAGCAAGTTTTCGACAGTCTTACGTGGCAGCCATTTTGAAAGAAAATCAAAATGGCGATCAGAAGATAGGCCAAATGGCTCCAACGCATATGTCGTTCGTAGTATTTTGTGAATCTATTATATTAAAAGCAGTCACATAACCGCTACGAGCACTTAATGATGATGACAAATTATAGAAGGATTAAGTTGTTTCTCTTTGTAATATTGACTAAAACTCATTATGCGGTAATTAATGAATTCAAATATTCCAGTGGAATGTAGTAAAAATTGGCAAAGTGTGAGTTTACCTATGTTTCGAGGGGAACAGGATTACCAATATTTAAGTAATTTAAGTGGGCGGGAATGGAAATCCTAAACTAGGAATATACAGATGAGTCGAATCAGTTTCAGGTCTGATTTTAATGGAAATTAAAGATTTCCTTATAACCGACTCTATCGAATGGTTTAATAATACGGTGAAAACTGATCTCTACCCACCCCCCGGGAGAAAGACGCATGAGTATATTGTATGTAATAATTTTATGTCAAAATCAAAAATTTATTCTTAAAATAGGAAAGGATTTTTACAATCACTTTTGCACGTCAAAGATGCTACGCCATTGGGTCACAAATTCAAGACAAGAAAGAAGGAATTGCAAAAATCTTGTGCAGTCGGTTGTTGAGTGTGACAGATTGAAGTGGTAATAAAGTGAATACCAGACTAGTTCATCAGTTTTATTACAACCGGGGAGATTCTCACCCTTCACTACATGGCAATCTTGACCGTCCGAACCACTAGAGGCGCGCTCATTTTGCGTTGACTCCTTTTGACCCGACCATAACGACCCCGGAACGGCGCCGGGGTCGGTAGCAGGCAAGGCGTCTCCGTCGAACCTTACCTTCCGTTCGTGCGCCTTCCACAACTCCACTCACCACACTCACAGTAAAGATGAACATAGCCATCCGCGGCTCCAGCATAGGTCCTTCAATAAAAAAAACTACGAAAACCGCCGTTATTTCGAGCGACATAAGCTGTCTCAAAGTCAACCTCTGACGCGTTGCTGTATGTACAATTATTTTAGATCCTCACAATATGAAATACATACTTAATTTGGATGGAATCGTCCTTCGTCCATTTCAAGTGCTTGTTAACTGAAAGCTTCTTTATTATGTTTTATTCTAATAGTAGTGGGATACGTAATGTTGCTCCTCAACCCCTGGTAAAATCTACTTTCGCCAAAAAGGCAGTACAACAGACAATCGGCCTATTTATATAATAAACTAGCGGACCCGACAGACTTCGTCCTGTCAAAAAGATTTGTACAGTGGCAGTTTTTTGTTCCTAATTATTTTATAGATAAAGTCGCATAGCCAACCAAATCGCAAAAAAAGTCTAAATGACCTATTACATTTTGTGGCTATTCAATTTTGGAACGTGACATAAATCCTCCAACGATGTATTCTGTGCTCCAACGCACGCACGCACACGTTTTGATAGATATGATTGAATTTCAACTATATGTAGCGTTAATCAAATTGACTCTTTGATGTTAGGAACACACCTTCATTGCTTAGACAACAGTGAGTGCTTGCAATATGAACTTTATACAATAACAATAAAGCTCAATTCGACTGTACGTTTTAGTTAGAAAACGTTTGCATGGGAAATAAAAGGGTTGTTTTTAGGGTATTTCCGATAATTATTCGAATTTTCCTCATTGTAAAAACCCTCCTTGAACTTCAACGAACATTACAAAAAAGAATTGGCCAAATTGGTCCAGGCGTTGTTGAGTTATGAGCTTACCAACACATTTTGCGATTCATTTTTATATATAAGATTAAATAAACTACTCAACATTTACCCTCTCTCAACTCAAAAATGTAAAGCACGCTTAGTTGAATGGTTACTAGCAAAAAGTTATGACGAAATTGAAGACTTTATTAACTATTCATTATCATGAGCTGTCATCAAAAAACAGTTAATTTAGGTAACCTTTCGTTGTATAATATAATTAATACACGTATAATATTCTACAAACAAACACACGTTCACATATCCTTCACTCTTGCACACACACAAACCACATACAGTGACTACATGTTTCAGGTTTCTTTTCTTTTTATATTTATCTTTAATTGTTAGTAATGATACCTTAGTCTTACACTTTTTAACTAGTTATGGAAGAGTGGTGCTTCCTAGCACAAGCTTTCACAAATCTTCTGCTTAAATGAAAGCTCCAGCCACAATATATTTGTATATAGATCTAAGTTGATGAAATAAATATTTTTGTATTTTGTGTTTTGTATTTGTATTCTGATATCCCCAACAGAATAGTGGATCAACCCACGCCGAGAGACAGAATGGTGCAAGTGGTACGGTGGTACCTCAGTTCGTACCACGCGGGTAGAAAGTCCCAGGTGGCAAAGAAGCCTTACAACCCGATACTTGGCGAGGTGTTCCGCTGCCACTGGGACCTGGACGCTGTCGAAGGTCACGCGGCCAGCGGAGAAAAGGTGAGTCGAACATTTATTTATCTATTTCGGTGTCATTATATTCGAAAAACAAAATTGACAGCGGGATTACATATAACGATACTTTTATTTATTTATTTCCTTACACTGTCCTTACAGGTTTACACCTAATGCGATTGTGTGGTATTTGTAGTTATCTTAATTTTTTTTTGTTCCCCTGAGGAAAATGCATTAAGTTGCATACCCCGGCTGTGCCGGCGGTTATGTGGTGCTCTCCTCCCCAGAAGGGGGAGGCCTACCACTAAAAACATCACCGATGGCCTTCCTCAGGCATGTAGGTAGCCCCCGGGAACGCCAACCTACTTCCGGGAACCCTCCGCTCCCTTGCCGATACAGGGGAGCCCTCCTCGGGGGAGGCTACAATACCTTCCCCGATCTCCACCACAACGACGCCCCGGCCACGGAAGGGTCGTGGTCCCTCCCGGGTCACCGTATCCGCGGCCACCCGCGGCGGCGCCGCCTCCTTCGAGCGGGATCGCCATCTCTCTACCCGCTCGGCGGCCTCCTTCTGGAGCGTCACTGCTTCACAGAAGGAGGCCACAGTCCTGCAACCTCCCTCGTCCGCCAGCATTGCCGCAATCAATGCCGGCGGAGACAGATTTCGCCCGATCTCTGCGACAAAGACTCTGCGCTCGGAGGCCCACGCGGGGCACTCCGCCAGCGTGTGCTGGGCCGAGGCGAGGTCGGATGCGCAGTAGTGGCAATGTGTCGATCCCTCCCGTCCTATTCGACACAGATACTCACCGAAGCAGCCGTGCCCGGTGAGTATCTGAGTCAATCGGTAGGTGAGCTCCTCCTCCCGTGGAGCCAAGCTTCGAGGTGCGGGAGTTCGGCACCGACGGCCCGCTGGCGCGCGCAGATCCGTAATTCGAGCTGCGCACGCCAGGCCGCCACAATCCGTCGGCGCCACTCCCGCTTAGGCACTCGTGCGCGGGTTCCAGGGCGCTCCCCCCATCGCTCCCCGGTCGATACGCCGCGGACGCATACGTCGCCGCGTACATGTCGGCCAGGATGTCGAATGGGGGGGGGGCGTCCCAGAACCGTCACCGCCTCGTACGAGATGGTACGGTAGCCTCGTACGATGCGTATGGCCAATTAACCGCTGCAGGCTCTGCAGCGGGGGACCTCGCGCAGTCTCGCGACCACACGGGCCCCATACATGGCCACGGATCGGACGACGCCCTCGTACAGGCGGCGAAATCTTATATATCTAGGACTAATCTTAACAATTTGTATTGAATTGAGGAAACTATTGCGTCGGACCGCTAACGAATGCTCATATGAGTAATTCTGAGCCAACCGTACAACATATAACGCACACCGACATCACATTTTGGACCGCCTCTTTTGATATTTCAATTTTGTCTCTGATATAAAAAAATACTCTATAAACAATATCAAATCCTATTGCAGCTAGAAGTGGGTGATGGTCCGGTGCCTTGGTGCAGTCCGGATCAACTCTCGTTCGTAGCGGAACAAGTCTCCCACCATCCCCCCATATCGGCCTTCTACGCGGAACACGTGAACAAGCGAATACAGTTCGAGGCCTGGGTCTGGACTAAGAGCAAGTTTCTAGGGCTGTCCATCGGAGTGCACAACATTGGCAAGGGGACGGTTACTCTGCTTGACTTAGGAGAAGAATACACACTCACGTTTCCTAATGGATATGGCAGGTTAGTTGAGTATCCTTGTAGTTGATAGTTGTAGATGCCGTGTCCAGGATTAAGAGAAATGAGAAACTACAAGCGAGTATTTAATAATTTTTGATGCGCTTCGGGAAGTTCAGGTGTCTACATGCATCTGTGAGATGTACATTGTAAACAAGGGTTTGAACCGAACTCGAACCGGAATGAACCGGCTTGATTTTCCAAACCGTGATCCGGAGTCCGGAACGTTTTTTTCTGCTGAATCGGAACTCTAACCAAACCGAAACACCGGGAATTAAACATTATTTATAACAAACATTAGAAGAAAAAAATTAAAAGAAAGTAAAGATATCATACTTATTTTTTTTACATTTGGAACATGGGAACATATACCGTAATGATTTTCGTTTCCTTTCCTTTTTATGGAATATACAGGGCCGAACTTGGCCCCCGTCGTTAAATTTGGGACATATACGTTCCGGTAAAAAAAAATAGCACAACACCACTGTGTATTATCATACTACAATTGTCACGGACACTAAAACATGTTGAATGAATGTATCAGTGATGTGACAATACTGATATGTATAAATCGGTCTTGTTATGTATTATCATACTATAATTGTCACGGACACTAACGCATGTTGAATGAGTGAATGAATGTACCAGTGATGTCACAATACTGATATGTATAAATCGGTCTGGTTATGTATTATCATACTATAATTGTCACGGACAGTAACACATGTTGAATGAGTGAATGAATGTACCAGTAATGTGACAATACTGATATGTATAAATCGATCTTGTTATGTATTGTCTTACTATAATTATCACGGACACTAAAACATGTTAAATGAGTGAATGAATGTACCAGTGATGTGACAATGCTGATATATGTATAAATCGGTCTTGTTATGTATTGTCATACTATAATTGTCACGGACACTAAGTAAGTGAATGAATGTACCAGTGATGTGACAATACGGATATGTATAAATCGGTCTTGTTATGTATTATCTTACTATAATTGTCACGGACACTAAAACATGTTAAATGAGTGAATGAATGTACCAGTGATGTGACAATACTGATATGTATAAATCGGTCTTGTTATGTATTATCTTACTATAATTGTCACGGACACTAAAACATGTTAAATGAGTGAATGAATGTACCAGTGATGTGACAATACTGATATGTATAAATCGGTCTTGTTATGTATTATCTTACTATAATTGTCACGGACACTAAAACATGTTAAATGAGTGAATGAATGTACCAGTGATGTGACAATACGGATATGTATAAATCGGTCTTGTTATGTATTATCCCAACTAATATTATAAATGCGAAAGTGTGTTTGTTTGTTTGTTTGTTTATTTGTTTGTTACCTCTTCACGCTTAAACTACTGCACCGATCATCACGAAAATTTGCATACACATAGTCTGTGGTACGGGGAAGGATATCACATTTTATCCCGGAAGAAAGTAGCTACTGTTCCCGTGGGATCGAAAATTAACGCGGACGGAGCAACGACGGGCGGAGCCACGGGCAAGAAATTTCAAAAATTCTTTCACCTTTGGAAAGCTACATTATCCCCGAGTAACATAGGCTACTTTTTATCCCGGAAAAATCGACAGATCCCACGGGATGCGCAATAAAGGCTTCGCTCAAAAACTACTGCACAGATTTTCATGCGGTTTTCATCAATAGATAGAGTGATTCTTGAGCAAGGTATTGCGGTATATTTTTTATCTTGGCAAAACGGATAGACCCACGGGAAGCGCGATAAAACTTCGCGCCGTAAATCGACTTCCGCGCATATGTAGCCGTGGGCAAAAGCTATGACCCTTAACCCTCTATAGACCCAATCCCGAAATCCACGCAGGCGAAGCCGCGCGCAGAAAGCTAGTCATACTATAATTGTCACGGACACTAACGCATATTGAATTAGTGAATGAATGTATCAGTGATGTGACAATACTGATATGTATAAATCGGTCTTCATACGTATTATGTATGTATAAAGTGAATCTAAAAGTCGACAAGTCCGGATCATCTCCGGACTTCTCGATTGTCATATTGACAACAAGGCCAAAAAGTGAACTTTTATTCCAGATCAATCCTAACTGTCCCCTGGATCGAGTTGGGCGGATCAGTGGTCATAGAGTGCGTACAAACCGGTCACAAGGCGAACGTAGAATTCCTAACGAAACCATTCTACGGAGGCAAGCGGCATCGCGTCACTTGCGAAGTGTTCGCCGGCGCCGATAAGAAACCGTACTATACCGCGCACGGTGAATGGAACTCAAGGATGGATGGGAAATGGACCGACACTGGGGTGAGTTTTATATTGCACTTCTCATTGTCTAAAGTTAGACAATATATATATCTGGACGGATGGGATTAAAGTGACTATTTTCTCCCTAGAGAGTAAAAATGAAAAAGATAATTGCACAATCAAAATAAATTGAGAAACCGAATAATAAAGTTTGTCGATTATCGAAAAAAAATTGTGTAATAACTGCCGCTTGTGAAATAGATGGTCGATTAAGTGGGAATGGCAATTAAAAAACTGCATCATATAGAGCCTTTCAAAGTTTGTATAAACTTTTTTTTTTTTTTTTATGTGATAGGGGGCAAACGAGCAGACGGATCACCCGATGGTAAGCAATTACCGCCGCCCATGAACGCCCGCAACACCAGAGGAGTCACAAGCGCGTTGCCGGCCTTTTAAATGGGAGTACGCTCTTTTCTTGAGGTTTGGATATCGTAACGCCTCGGAAACACTGCAGGCGACAATTCATTCCACAGTTTAGCTGTGCGAGGCAGAAACTTTTTTTTTATTGTGTTAAGATACTAACGCTCATATTCGAAAATCAAACTTAAATCGATGCTTACTCAAGCATCAAAGAGTTAGGATTGGTGCTATTGGGCCCTAATAGCTCCGTCCTTTTCTAACTGTATTCAAACAGAGATTTGGGTCTCGTTCTGTAATATGATCCTAAGAGATGATCGTAAATTTGTATCATCTTTGGTACTCTTATTACCCGGATCATTCCTATATAGCTTGACAATCTTTTTAAATTTACCCGAGGATCTTTTCCGGCTATCCCTGTAATATTCCAGCCCTAATAATTAGGTACACAGGCCACCCTATTAATTAGGTAGATGACATTTTTTCTATAATAGACGGGAGGGTGAATTGCGGTTGAAGTTGAAGTTGTTCCGCAGCGCACAGAGGTAGTGTTCGACGTGAACGAGATGAAGCCGCGGCACAAGGCAGTGGCTCCGGTGTCACGGCAAGCGGCGCACGAGTCGCGGCGAGTGTGGCGCCACGTGACGTGCGCGCTGCGCGCCGCCGACACCGAGCTGGCCACCGCGGCCAAGCGGCGCGTGGAGCAGGCACAGGTACCCACCTGGCGCCAGGCGCACGGGGCGCCGGCACCGAGCTGGCCACCGCGGCCAAGCGGCGCGTGGAGCAGGCACAGGTACCCACCTGGCGCCAGGCGCACGGGGCGCCGGCACCGAGCTGGCCACCGCGGCCAAGCGGCGCGTGGAGCAGGCACAGGTACCCACCTGGCGCCAGGCGCACGGGGCGCCGGCACCGAGCTGGCCACCGCGGCCAAGCGGCGCGTGGAGCAGGCACAGGTACCCAGCTGGCGCCAGGCGCACGGGGCGCCGGCACCGAGCTGGCCACCGCGGCCAAGCGGCGCGTGGAGCAGGCACAGGTACCCACCTGGCGCCAGGCGCACGGGGCGCCGGCACCGAGCTGGCCACCGCGGCCAAGCGGCGCGTGGAGCAGGCACAGGTACCCACCTGGCGCCAGGCGCACGGGGCGCCGGCACCGAGCTGGCCACCGCGGCCAAGCGGCGCGTGGAGCAGGCACAGGTACCCACCTGGCGCCAGGCGCACGGGGCGCCGGCACCGAGCTGGCCACCGCGGCCAAGCGGCGCGTGGAGCAGGCACAGGTACCCACCTGGCGCCAGGCGCACGGGGCGCCGGCACCGAGCTGGCCACCGCGGCCAAGCGGCGCGTGGAGCAGGCACAGGTACCCACCTGGCGCCAGGCGCACGGGGCGCCGGCACCGAGCTGGCCACCGCGGCCAAGCGGCGCGTGGAGCAGGCACAGGTACCCACCTGGCGCCAGGCGCACGGGGCGCCGGCACCGAGCTGGCCACCGCGGCCAAGCGGCGCGTGGAGCAGGCACAGGTACCCACCTGGCGCCAGGCGCACGGGGCGCCGGCACCGAGCTGGCCACCGCGGCCAAGCGGCGCGTGGAGCAGGCACAGGTACCCACCTGGCGCCAGGCGCACGGGGCGCCGGCACCGAGCTGGCCACCGCGGCCAAGCGGCGCGTGGAGCAGGCACAGGTACCCACCTGGCGCCAGGCGCACGGGGCGCCGGCACCGAGCTGGCCACCGCGGCCAAGCGGCGCGTGGAGCAGGCACAGGTACCCACCTGGCGCCAGGCGCACGGGGCGCCGGCACCGAGCTGGCCACCGCGGCCAAGCGGCGCGTGGAGCAGGCACAGGTACCCACCTGGCGCCAGGCGCACGGGGCGCCGGCACCGAGCTGGCCACCGCGGCCAAGCGGCGCGTGGAGCAGGCACAGGTACCCACCTGGCGCCAGGCGCACGGGGCGCCGGCACCGAGCTGGCCACCGCGGCCAAGCGGCGCGTGGAGCAGGCACAGGTACCCACCTGGCGCCAGGCGCACGGGGCGCCGGCACCGAGCTGGCCACCGCGGCCAAGCGGCGCGTGAGCAGGCACAGGTACCCAGCTGGCGCCAGGCGCACGGGGCGCCGGCACCGAGCTGGCCACCGCGGCCAAGCGGCGCGTGGAGCAGGCACAGGTACCCACCTGGCGCCAGGCGCACGGGGCGCCGGCACCGAGCTGGCCACCGCGGCCAAGCGGCGCGTGGAGCAGGCACAGGTACCCACCTGGCGCCAGGCGCACGGGGCGCCGGCACCGAGCTGGCCACCGCGGCCAAGCGGCGCGTGGAGCAGGCACAGGTACCCACCTGGCGCCAGGCGCACGGGGCGCCGGCACCGAGCTGGCCACCGCGGCCAAGCGGCGCGTGGAGCAGGCACAGGTACCCACCTGGCGCCAGGCGCACGGGGCGCCGGCACCGAGCTGGCCACCGCGGCCAAGCGGCGCGTGGAGCAGGCACAGGTACCCACCTGGCGCCAGGCGCACGGGGCGCCGGCACCGAGCTGGCCACCGCGGCCAAGCGGCGCGTGGAGCAGGCACAGGTACCCACCTGGCGCCAGGCGCACGGGGCGCCGGCACCGAGCTGGCCACCGCGGCCAAGCGGCGCGTGGAGCAGGCACAGGTACCCACCTGGCGCCAGGCGCACGGGGCGCCGGCACCGAGCTGGCCACCGCGGCCAAGCGGCGCGTGGAGCAGGCACAGGTACCCAGCTGGCGCCAGGCGCACGGGGCGCCGGCACCGAGCTGGCCACCGCGGCCAAGCGGCGCGTGGAGCAGGCACAGGTACCCACCTGGCGCCAGGCGCACGGGGCGCCGGCACCGAGCTGGCCACCGCGGCCAAGCGGCGCGTGGAGCAGGCACAGGTACCCACCTGGCGCCAGGCGCACGGGGCGCCGGCACCGAGCTGGCCACCGCGGCCAAGCGGCGCGTGGAGCAGGCACAGGTACCCACCTGGCGCCAGGCGCACGGGGCGCCGGCACCGAGCTGGCCACCGCGGCCAAGCGGCGCGTGGAGCAGGCACAGGTACCCAGCTGGCGCCAGGCGCACGGGGCGCCGGCACCGAGCTGGCCACCGCGGCCAAGCGGCGCGTGGTGGAGCAGGCACAGGTACCCACCTGGCGCCAGGCGCACGGGGCGCCGGCACCGAGCTGGCCACCGCGGCCAAGCGGCGCGTGGAGCAGGCACAGGTACCCACCTGGCGCCAGGCGCACGGGGCGCCGGCACCGAGCTGGCCACCGCGGCCAAGCGGCGCGTGGAGGCAGGCACAGGTACCCACCTGGCGCCAGGCGCACGGGGCGCCGGCACCGAGCTGGCCACCGCGGCCAAGCGGCGCGTGGAGCAGGCACAGGTACCCACCTGGCGCCAGGCGCACGGGGCGCCGGCACCGAGCTGGCCACCGCGGCCAAGCGGCGCGTGGAGCAGGCACAGGTACCCACCTGGCGCCAGGCGCACGGGGCGCCGGCACCGAGCTGGCCACCGCGGCCAAAGTGCGTGCGACGCCACGCCATCCTGCCGTATGAAAGTGATCCACCATGAGTACCTGAGTGATACCACGGCTTCACAGAAAACCAGCCTAAATTAGCGCTTGCGCTGTGTTTCGCCGAGTGAGCGAGGGTACCGGAGGCCCAACCCCCCTTTCCCCCCTTATTCCCTTTTAAAAAGCCGGCAACGCATCTGTGACTCCTCTGGTGTTGCGGATGTCCATGGGCAACGGTTATCGCTTACCATCAGGTGATCCGTTTGCTCCCCTACCCTATAAAAAAAATAGGGTTAAACACATTTGTAGGCAGTTTTTATTATATATTTTTTTTTGTCATTCGCAGCGAGATGCAGCGCGACGACGCGTCGACACTCGCCTGCCGCACCGCACGCAGGTATGTGTTAACTAACACGCACGCATGGCTGTAAACCCTGTAAAATATGCGTTATAATTATAGATTAGATTAGATCGCCGTTGGACTGGATATCGCGAAGGCGTTTGATAGGGTCTGGCATAAGGGTCTTCTTTCGAAATTACCATCCTATGGAATCCCCGGGGGACTCTGCAAATGGATAGCCAGCTTCCTGGACGGTAGGAGCATCAAAGTCGTCTCTGACGGCTGCCTGCTCCAAAACCTTGTTCATTAATGCTGGCGTTCCACAAGGTTCGGTGCTCTCCCCAACACTGTTCATTCTGCATATCAATGACATGTTGTCAGTTGAGAACATTCATTGCTATGCGGATGACAGTACGGGTGATGCGCGGTATACCAACCACCAGACCGTCCCTCGGATTGCATTACACGAAAGGCGGTTGCAACTTGTGTCTGAAGTCGAAGACTCTCTAGGGCGAGTCTCCGAATGGGGTACAAAGAACTTAGTCAAGTTCAACCCCACGAAGACACAGGTGTGCGCGTTCACTGCGAAGAAGGACCCATTTATCGTAGTGCCTCAGTTCCAAGGAGTTGCTCTTCGAATGACAGACTCTATTGGGATCCTCGGTGTGGAAATCTCTGCTACAGTGCAGTTTGGGAGTCACTTGGAGGACAAAACCAAATTGGTGAGCAAAAAACTGGGAGTTCTGAACAGAGCGAAGCGGTACTTGACACCCAGCCAGCGCCTGAAGCTTTATAAAAGCCCAAATTCGGCCTCACATGGAGTACTGCTCACACCTCTGGGCTGGAGCTCCCAAATATCAGCTCGACCCACTTGACTCCTTGCAAAGGCGTGCTTTCCGCATCGTAGGAGACCCAATATTACAGCCTCAACAGAGACCCTGGAGCAGCGGAGAGACTTTGGATCTCTCTGCGTCCTATATAGGCTCGTCAACGGGGAGTGCTCCGAGGAACTCTTTGCAATGGTGCCCACATCACCTTTTTACCATCGCACCACCCGCCACCGCAGCAAAGTCCATCCGTACTACCTGGAACCGATCTGCTCCAGTACAGCTCGGTTTCAGCGTTCATTTCTCCCGCGTACGTGCAAACTTTGGAATGAGCTCCCTGCTGCGGTGTTTCCTGAGCACTACGATATGGCCGTCTTCAAACGAGGCCTAAAAAGAGTATTTCTCTCCAGGTAGGCAGAGACTGAGCTGTGCCCCTGGCATTGCAGATGTCCATGAGCGATGGTTACCACTCACCATCAGGTGGGCCATCTGCTCGTCTGCCGCAAAGGCCATAAAAAAAAAAAAAAGATTTCCGCACAAGTTGCATATAAAACTTTTCCTTATTTATTTAACAACCTATACTCAAAATTGTATAATTCTTGTACACAAATATCATAAGATATTAAAGTGACTAATCACACTATAGAAAATTCGGACAAATGTTTTATTGATGAAAGCAAAATATAAAATGTTCTATTTTCTTTATGTTAAATACACTCGTCGTCGGTCGTCGAATTGAACATGGATTCAACACAATGATGAGGCCTAAGAACACCCTATTGCGTCACACCATAGTGCGTCGTTTCTGATGAGAAAAATTACACACTATCTCTTTCCTTTAATACTGATTTTTGTGTGAGCAATGTATCTCTAGTACGTATAACGACGTCACGTTACATATCGGATTTCTCCGTCTAACCGACAACTAAAAAGCTTTATAGTTTTACGACTTACTATTAATTAAATTATTATTTCAATGTGTTGTTTATTCAAAAATAATTCAAAAATTGTCAAGCTAAAAAATGTTATCCTCTATAATTCATAGCTAATTATTATGTAAATATCTGTAGAAATAATAATTTATTTCACAAGGTAATTCATAATTTAATACTCCACTTATTCTATCTTTTTCAATAGGTTAAAATAACAGTAAAATGGATTGATGCTTAAAATATTGAAAACACAAAAATTCGAACTTATCTTGAAAACACATCCACAGGTCGCTGGTTCATATCCGGCTCGAAGGACCAAATGTAGACTGCTGCACTGTCGCTGATTTTAGGTTGAGAAGTTCAACACTAAATTTGTTTTAACACAATTTATTGTAGTACATTGATTGATGGTTACAGTAAGACGGACAAAATTGTACTATGACTTGACCGACTGTATGCGACGTAATCGCCCGTGTTGTCATATAACAAAAATAATTTATTACTCTTTGTTGGTGTTACCAACATGCTGAGGACAGGGAAATTCAACAAAAGAAATTAATTAGTATCTAATTTTAGACATAAAAAATATTTATGAAACAGCCAGCATCTTGCGAACACTTAAACAGTAAATAACATTTTCTCAAATATGCTTGGAAATTTGAGCGTTATTTTGACAACCTTCTTCGAGATAAATCGAAATTGCAGTACTGGCCAAATACATGCGAGCAGCGGCAGGCAAAAAATGTATGAAAATCCATATCTGTCGTGTTTTAGCGGCCAAATAAATATACATGTAAATTCATATCTATCGTGTATTTTAAAAATGGAACGATTTGTTGCTCCGAAAAATGGCAAACTAAGGAGGCAACTTATCAGAGTTTTATTTAAATATCGAACTGGCTTACAAAAAAACCTGTTTTATAATGAAAAAAAAAAAACAAACGAATCCTTTGGCGCGTGAAAAATTTTGTTCATTGTTGGTCATTGATTTTGAACAGTAATTTTATTTGACTTTAAATGAGTTCAAGTGAAGACAGTGAGTGTAATGAACTTACTTTAACGCCACCTGAAATTCAAGAGGCGGCAAGAGCTATAATAGAAGACTACTTAGTTTTAATTTCCGCGCATTATTTGAGAAAAGTACTATACAACCCTTGGCCACAACTAGGCATTGATGGACTTACGTATGTGTACATGTTACTTGTACACGTTTGTCCATCATTACCTCTATTGTAGACCGCTGCAGTAATGTAATAAAATTTTGTAATGTAATAAAAAATGTAATAAGTTAATAAAATTTTAAAGAAACAACATGTACACAAACATTTCAATACCAACATTTTTTTTTCGCAGTTATTCAGTCCGAAAGGTGAAGACGGCTGGGAATATAACACACCGCTAAAGAAGCGTCTCGAAGCTAAGTCAACGCCCCAACATAAACCTACTGAAGGTACTGACAGCACCAGATAGTGGACGACCTATGCTAACGCCATAAGGTTGACAATCCCATATCTTACTGTGTCGACCAGCCCCAATAGATTCTGTAAAGTTGTTATTTATTTGTTCATTATTGTACACACAGCGAAGCATCATGAGACGAATTTTTGAAACAATAGAAAACCAATTCGCATTCGAAATCGTGAAGACTCGTATACGAATTACCGAATTCACTATTTCTGAACTTTCATTTCGTGCGTTATGCTTCTACTAGTAGAATATCCAACGCTGACGTGACCTTGACAGTGATCCGTTTTGTTGTTGTGGTTTTGAATTTTTCTGCGTGAAACGGAATTTAATTAAGAATTTGTTTTTAATGACAACACTGAATTCGAGTGATTCAAAAATCTATAAAATTGTAAGCAGTAAAAAATAATTTCGCGCACGATTTGTATTCGCATTCGAATTCCAAATTCACGTCTAATGATTCAAAAATACGTCTCCAGCCCTTCTTGCCATGTTGCTGTCTGTAAAGCGACATGTCAAAGTAAACAGCAGAACTTTTTTATGGCGCCATATTGACAGTCAAACAGACTGGCCACCTGTTGATTAGTGGTTTCTTTGCAACCCCACAAACACAGTACCTGCTACCAGCGCGAGATATAAGATGTACAGTCACAGCACTCAATAATCACTACTATTTTGCGACAGAAAAAGGTAACATGCAAATAGCAGGCGAACCTGGTATAGTCTCCTGTGAACTATAAAAATAACTTTTATTGCATAGGGCATAGAGGTGATCTCAAGGTCTACATGTATAGTCCGACTTGCACCCGTGTATACAGTCTCTCTGTATTATTAACGATAAACACAACTTACATTACATTTATATGTATATTCAGCAAAAATAAATAACTACTTACAATATACAGAATGTTTCAAATTGGGCAAAATTATATTTTGCGGTGTGTATTACATCAAACGTGAAGATTCTGTAAAAAAAAATATTGTGTCAATAAATAAAGTTCTGGAATTTAACATAAATCCAAACACATAACCTGAAACAGTGAAACATTCTGTATGTCTTTTAAATTTTAATTATAAAAATAGACACTATTCGAATGGACACATCCAAATATTGTTTACTTATTTACAACCTCACGTATCTTTGTATAAATTTAAAAAAATAAACTATGTATAAATATTTTCTCGGTAAATTCGCTTAGTTTAATACATTCTCATTAACCTTCGATTGTTTAGAAGAAAGAATTAGGATCATAAAAATTGAGGCGACATTGTAGTTGTTATACGATCTTTGTTGATAACAGCATGTACATACTTTGTTATAATGCAACCTATTTTATACGCTAGTAAAACCATATCGATCGAATCTAATAGGACAATGTTAAATAGTGATCATTACATAAGGATTATGTAGAATATAGACTTAGGCAATGATAAGTGTAGATGTTATTATTTTATAGGTTGCCAAGAGACTGTTTGATTAAATGCCAGAACACAAAATTAATTCTTCAATTGAATTCATCCGACCGAAACAGACTCAACGAATGTGTTATTTATGTGACAATCAAACAAACAACTAAATATAATTAATGTGACAATTGTACCAACAACTAAATATATTAATCTGACATTTGTACCAACAACTAAATGCAATAAGAAAGCATGGTACTGAGATCTAAAAGATTTCTTATCACTTGCACGCGAAGATCGGAACACAAGAAATGTCTATTTCAGATAAAAATGATAACTTTATTTTTCAAATTTTCTTACTGATGAAATATTAATTCTAAATTAATGCGAATAGTAAAAATGTAATATGCCTTATTTCTAATTATGACTTAAAACATTGCTGGGACGCAATCATTCCTATTATTTCTTTTTTGACGATAATGTTGGGCGATAGTTTTTCTCTTTTCTTTCCACATCACAGTCCAAGGACAATTGTATATTTCTGTTCTTTCCAGTGAAATTCTAAAGGAAGGATAAAAATTCTCAAATTATAAAATGACCAAGATTAGAGTATTTATGTGTATAAATGGAAAAATGGAAGATTTGACAATTACTCGTTGATAAAAAATCCAATAATAATCCATAAATCTAAGAAACTTGTAATTTATTCAAAAATTAAGATAGCCGCACTTATATTACTTATGTTTTATGTTACATATCTATAGAATAATACATCTATATTTATAAGCATGTACATTTCAACTACAAAAGAGAATAAATACAGAAGGTCAGTTGCCAACATCGGTCGAAGACCGAGTCACTCGCATGTAGCTGCACGCACAACGATCTCAGTGCGGTTCAAGAGACGAATTTTTGAAGCAATACAAAACCAATTCGCGTTCGGAATCGAGAGATTTGTATACGAATTACCGAATTCACTATTTCAGAACTTTCATTTCGTGCGTTGTGCAACGAGTGGTTCAACCCACTCGTTTTTGATCTCTACTAGTAGAATATCCAACGCTGACGTGACCGTGACAGTGATCCGTTTCACGTGTGGGTCATCGCCGGCTTTTTGTTTTTATTGTTGTGATTTTGAATTTTTCTGCGTGAAACGGAATTTAATTAAGAATTTGTTTTTAATGACAACACTGAATTCGAGTGATTCAAAAATCTATAAAATTGTAAACAATGTCGCGCACGATTTGTATTCGTATTCGAATTCCAAATTCACGTCTAATGATTCTAAAATACGTCTCCAGTATGAATAATTCAAGGATGTCAATGACGCATGCTCTTTACTCTTTGGTGCTCGTATATCACGAGGGCGGTTTCAGGTGTGACAACCTTACCATTGTTTGATTGTGATGCAACGGAAGTGTCTTAGCGAAACCGGAAACGGATACAGATGCCAAAAGTAAATTTAGCAGAAACGAAAACGGAACAAAATCGGAAGTGTAAATAATATGAAAACAAAAACAAATCTTCTATATAAATAAAAATGAATTGTTGTTCGTTAGTCTGCTTAAAACTCAAGAACGGCTGGGCCGATTGAGCTGATTTTGGTTTTAAAATGTTTGTCGTAGTCCAGGGTAGGTCTAAACGGTGAGCAAATAAGGAAAAATTGCGAGTAAGATAGAGTAAGACGACAATTTCATTTTCCCATATAAAAGTTGATCACTTACTTTCTGTCAAACATTTGACGGTATTACAAATACCGTCAAATGTTCCACTCGAATTGAAGAACGCATTAAAACAAGACTTGAATCGACAACATAATATCAACTTTGCTTATAACATCGTGTATTTAAATTTCAAAATATAAAAATAATTAATGTGTTGACATATTTGATGGGTGCCAACCTATTGTCTATGGTAAAATGTCACTTGAAATGTAAACGCCTCTTTGCTGTGCACCTATACTATAATTCTTTAATATTCCTAAAAATCTAAAAGCAACAAATTTCAATAAAATTAAAAAAGTATTGTGTCGTGTGTTTGTGACTTACTAAATATGCCTCCAATAATTAGGCGGTACGAAGTTCACCGGGTCAGCTAGTTTACAAATAAAATTCTTTATTAAGTATCAAATACACCAAATCTACGTTAAATATAGATATATTAGAAATGTACTATAGAAAACAATATTGCAACTGAATATTTTATTAATATTCAAAATTTAGTAGTGGCAAGTTATATTTTATAAAAAGTAATCCGTTGCATCACTATCGTTGATAACGAAGATAGCTTGTCGGCCTTCTGTGTCGATTTCTTTTGTAATTTCAACGAAGCTGTAGGGATGTCGTTCACGGTTGAAACATTAGTAAAAGACTGAATAATACGACGTGAATGTGTCGGCGTGACGTCGTGGCGGTGACGCGCGCATATAAAGATTTATCAATCAACATAGTTTAATTTAATTGTATAGTTATTTAACTATCATGTTGTATATTTAAAATAAAAATTTAAATTATTCGTCTCATGTTTTATTTATTTCGTTGTGCCTATTATCCTTTATTTAAATTATATATTATTATGAAGTAACTAATAAATAATAAAATTTTGTTGGGAAACCGAAAAAGTTTTTATCACACAATCGAGACAGGTAAGAATAACTGAATTTGAAACAATACATGGAAACGCTTAAAATAATTATCTATAATCAGTCAATGACATTGCCGAACGCAAATGGGGTAAAATTGATGAGTGAACTTGCGATCAATTGAGCAATTATTTCGATGAATTTAAAAGTAAATAGAGATAACTTAAGAAGATAAAATAATAAATACAATAATCAATCAGTGCAATCATCACAAAGTGTACTTTTGCTAGACAAAGTAAACCATGAAATTTTCAATTAGGACTGATAATGGTCGGGGGTCGAATGATTCAAGACAATAACACGGAATGTTTAAGAAGCTGGATCAATCCCAAATATTATTTTAATCTCTTCATATTTATACATTGACGAAGCATCTTTATACGAAATCACAAATTTGTAATGGTTCTTAACAAAGCTTCAACAAATCTCTAACTAGGATGTTAGTTAATGCGTAGTTATCAAAAGTGATTAAAGTCTACTTTAGTCAAAAAGTAAAAGACGGAGACTGCAGCGGATATGTTTGATTAAAATAGCGAGGGCTCGGTTTCCGAATCATTAAGGCATCAACATGATTTGTTTAAGACGCGGGTTCTAGTCCCAGTGTGAGTAATTGATAAAGTGGTGAAACTATACTTAATGTTCGATCTTTTGTCGCGTGACGTGACGTGAAGTGACGCGTCTTCCTAAAAACTGCAGTAAAAATAATCTCACTTAAAATGCTCATTAACCAACATCAAAATTAAAAAGGTTAATTTAACGGGAAAGTAAATATATGAATCAATTTGTAAAAATCTGACGATTTTTTTTTTAGAATATGTCGAATATTACAGAAATAATGTAATAATTTTGTAGATTTTATTACTTTAATTTATTCTACATTACATTACCTATCTAATAGTTATCATTTACTTTGCGGAGACGAGTTTGTTAGAAGGCCTGCGCAGGCTACATACTTATCTATAAAAAAAAAATATTTAATGTCAAAAATCACTCCCTCTAGGTTCACGCCCCAACATCGACCTGCTTCAAGGAGTAAGTGGGAGCAAAGTGTGAAGATATTTCTCGGGTGATACATGCTTCCACAACTCATTTTACCGTTGTCATGTGAGCTTTCAATGCAAGGCTGAGCAAATGGAGTAAAACTTCTGCACAATTTGGAGTTCCTTCCATAACTAAATTCTAGCCGATTACATGGAATGACTTTGTGTAGTCTGAGCTTTAATAGTAGACATTTCGGTTATAATAATTTGTCATGTTATAATTGTACTTACTATTAACACTAAAAAGCTTCATGGATTTAGTTCCTCTTGCTTTTCTTAAAAAAAAAGCAAAATGTCTAACGTCAGAATCATCTTGATCTGTCAATGCCACTTATGCTTGTTTGTCTTGTCATTCACCACGACACGTTAAATATCATTGACTTTTTAGTGCGTTTTCAATTCAAGATATAGAAATTCATTATTTTGGAGGAAATCGATAACTCTGGAGCATTTATGTTGTCATTTGATATTAGTATCAATAACATTTACTTTGTATAAGAGTGCAACGTAGACTTAAGATGTCTACAGAAGAAAACGGAGATGGTGCTCCATCCGCTGAGATAAATGGCGAGAAACGAGTTGGTTGTGCTCATTACAAACGGCGAGCCAAGTTTGTGGTGAGTTTTGCCATTTGCTAACTAAAACTTCATGTATATTGTAAGTGTTTACTCAATGATAGTACGCCGGGCCTCAAACAACATAATCTATTATTAACATACACGACGTAGAACCTATGAGATGAAATGCGATTTCAGAAAACAAAGCTATGTCATTGAACTAAAACTTTGACGCAAAATCTTGTAGTCGGGTAAATGAACTTACAAAATTATGCTCATTCCAGTTGGATTCCATTCCATGTTGGCACTGTAACCCAAATACATATTAAAATTTTAGATTGCCTCTGTTTTTCTATTTAACCTACTAAGCACAAACTAATAATTATTGATAAATTTAGACAATATGTGATTAGTTTATTTCTTATTACTGTTACTTTTCTAATTATGACTATGAATTATTACAAAAGGACACACAATCTAATCATAACTATGCATCACTACACAAGAACACAATGTAATATTTTATCCCAACTAATATTATAAATGCGAAAGTGTGTTTGTTTGTTTGTTTGTTTATTTGTTTGTTTGTTTGTTTGTTTGTTACCTCTTCACGCTTAAACTACTGGACCGATTTCAAAAATTCTTTCACCTTGGAAAGCTACATTCTCCCCGAGTAACATAGGCTACTTTTTATCCGGAAAAATCGACAGATCCCACGGGATGCGCAATAAAGGCTTCGCTCAAAAACTACTGCACAGATTTTTATGCGGTTTTCATCAATAGATAGAGTGATTCTTGAGGAGTTTTGCGGCATTTTTTATCTCGGAAAAACGGATAGTCCCACGGGAAGCGCGATAAAATCTTCGCACCATAAACCGACTTCCGCGTATATGTAGCCGTGGGCAAAAGCTATGACCCTTAACCCTCTATACATACCCAATCCCGAAATCCACGCGGGCGAAGCCGCGGGCAGAAAGCTAGTATTAAATAAAGGACATATTTTCTGTTTATTATTTTGCTTGTTGGACTATGTGTAAAGCTTTGAAATGTAAATATTTCACCTGGATAAGACTTGAGTTCTGAAACAAAGAAGGCAGTAGTTGTTTATTATGTATTATACATTAATGTTAAGATCACACTAAGTATCTTTTGAACATCACTAGTTGTAACTTTAGTAATGCCTGATACTATATGTAAATATTATTGTAACTGTATTTCTTCATCTAGACCCCATGCTGCAATAAATTCTACATGTGCCGATATTGCCATGACGAAAACGAACAACACTACTTCAATAGGAAGTCAGTCACAGAGTTAATATGCACTGAGTGTGACACAAGGCAGAAAGTGCAAGCTGAATGTGAGAGCTGTGGTGTGACATTTGGAAAAGTAAGTAATCAGTAAAATGAATTGTCTTGAATATATAATACAAAGATGTTCATAGCCATTGACATAGGGTTGAAATTGGCTTGAATAGAAAAAAGACTAAGGAAACATCAATAGAATAGAAAATAAAAGAAAATATTACAATTGAATTGCATTAAGTAGACATGTTAAAGATTTAGTAAATATAACAAGCTGGTCACAGGTTTGTTAGCTACATTTGTTTCTGTTGATGTTAGCTACTTGTCTGTTAATAGCCATTGCAAAAGAACACATGCTACTCAATTTTTATCTTGTATGCCTTCAGTATACGTGTTTAATCTGCAACCTGTTCGATGATGAAGACAAACGACAGTATCACTGCGAAGGTTGCGGCATCTGCAGGGTGGGCGGTCGTGACAGGTTCTTCCACTGTGAAAGGTGTAACATGTGCCTGCCAGTGCAGTTACAGCATGTCGGGCACAGGGTAAGCAAACTTCTATATAGCTAATATAGCTTTGTGTATATCTTATACTTAACTTCACCAACCTTCTCTAAGTTATATATTATGCGCAAATTTATCTGGTATTCACACTATATTCTTAATTGTAAATTTTTTGTACTGTTCTGTACTGTATTATTTATTTACCAGATACAAAAAAGGTTTTGAGAGTGTAAATAAAATTGCCACTATCAGTTTTTTTTTTCTAGGAATACTTACTATTATGAAAAATGGTACATTTAATGATGAATAAGTTATAGTGATTGTTTTGTAAAAATTTAGGAAATCTATTATTATAAATGGGAATTTTTATTTGTGACAAGTTATTGACATACATTTGTGAGAAAAACATTAGTCGAAGCACATAAATTTATAATATAGACATCAATTTCCAGATGTTATTTATGTTAATGTTAGCACAAGATGAAGTCTTATCACAATGAAATCAAAATACATTAGTATTAATCAATGTTAATCTTCACAAATAGTGCGTGGAGAATGTATCCCGATCGAACTGCCCAGTGTGCCTAGAAGACATTCACACGTCTCGCATTCCGTGCCACATACCAGATTGCGGCCACTTACTGCATAGGCCATGCTTTGAACAACTTCTTCACGCAGGCCACTATGCCTGTCCCACCTGTCAGACTAGCATGATTGATATGTCCAATGTGAGTAGAAATTAATATAGACTTATGTTTAAACATCCTACACTTTAATATCTCATACTGAGCACTTTTATGGATTGAATTACCAATTATGTATTAAATTTGTCTGAGAATAAAAAATAAGAGTTTTGAACAATTTTTAACATCTTTAACACCATTATGCTTGATATTAGTAAATATCCTCTATATTGGTTGAAATTTTAAGAAATATTGTAATACTATATTAAAAAAGTTGAAATGAAAAAACTTAAATTATTGAAAAACAAACAAAATCAAATAGCAAAATAAATATCTATTCTTCTAATTTCTTAGATAAATGTAGTTTGTTTTTTATCTCAATTTTCGTGTCATTTTTGTACCAGGAGCGAACAGCTTTCTCATCTGTTTTATTTATAATTGCAATTTAAGGTGGTAAAATTGTATTAAAGTTTTACAATTATATTAAATAATATCTATACTCATATCAAGTTAGGGATATTCGCAATTCTTTTTATTAAAGGTTTTTTTTTTCTCAATCACCACCTAACTCTATGTATAAACATGAGGTTTTCTCATCATTTATATTACTTTTGTGTAAGAAAACTATCAAACTGTAATATGTTTTCTGCAGATAAGAGACAAATGACGCTTGCCTCGACAAAAGATCGCTCAAATAAATAATTATTTTTTGCAGCTATGGAACTACCTGGACTCCGAAGTAGCCGCTACTCCGATGCCGCCCGAGTATGCAGACTACAAGGCGACCATTCTGTGCAAAGACTGCCACAAAGTATGCTGGCTTATTACAATTTATTGTACATGATAACATTGGACAAAATAGTCGGCAAAAGTGCAGTACTCATAGCTAGCATCATTACTTGACAAAAACTTTAGAAAGCTTACAAAACAAAGATTAAATATGTCTTCTCAGGTATACACAACACTATTAACAAACGAGCAAAGAATTTAACATTCAATATTATCATAAAAAATGAAAATTCTTGAGTAATGTTTAAAATACACTAGGACCTCACACATACATATCTACTAACAAATTATGTGTGTTAAAGTAGAATAAAAATAGCAAGTACTATTTATATTTATAAATAAGTTCTTTAGAAATAAATAAAAAACATTACATAAGTTCAGTTAGAAAATGTCTATGTTTAAGGTTAAAGAACGGTTATACGTTTACTTAGTCAGATCAATAGTGTGGGCATGGAAATCTCGATACAAAATTTATAGCTAAAATAGACATTCTGGACATGTCGGTAAATTTGAAAGATATTCTTACGGAGTACAATACAAAAATGGGTACTTTTGTTGATAGATTTTTATCGATCGTCACATCTATGCTCAAACCGCAATGGTAATAATGGTTTTAAAAGAATATCGATAAAACTTTGCCGGTAACATTGACAAAATATTGTTACAGTTGTCAACCGTCAAATTCCATGTGGTCGGTCTCAAGTGCCAGCACTGCGGGGCATACAACACGTGCCAAACCAATGGATTCCATAAGTAAGTCTATTCATATATAAGATTAACCTTAGATAAACGAAATACGATCTTCCAAGCAGAATGCATTGGCATCACCCGAGCGGCACAGGCGATTGCGGCCAGAGGTCTTACAAACTCAAACATAAAGATAATCTCGGATAGCGCATCGGCCTTACAGCCCCTCCAAAACAATACTATCAACTCTGTCCTTATACTGGAGTGGCATAATACGCTCCAAGCCATTGCAGACACAAACCGAGTAACCCTGCAGTGGATAAAAGGACACAGTGACTCACTCGGAAACGACGCGGCAGACGAGTTGGCAAAAAGGGGCACTAACACGAAAGTGTATGGACCAGAACCCCTAATGCCCATTCCACAGGCAGAAGTAAAAACCTGGCTGCGCAAGAGAACAGAGGAACTACACCTAAAATAATGGATAGCCAAGGAGGGGTGCAAGCGAACGAAGGAAGCAGTCCCGGTACCTTCCAAGAAGCTTGCCCGTTCCCTTATCAAACTAAAGAGAGACAAGATCCGAAAGGTCATAGCTACCTTAACTGGACACTGCCTTTTAAACAAACACCTGTACACAATTGGTATAACACACAACCCCTTGTGAGAGGATGCATAGAGGCTGAGGAAACGCCACAGCATGTTCTTATGGAACGTGCAAGTATGGCCGACCAACGGGAGAAACTTCTCCATTCCCCGGGTTCCTGCCAGAAGCATGCAGCAGCCCACGGAGGCTGCTGGCGTTCTGGGAGGACCTGGGATGGATGGAGTAGGAAGGAGGCAGACGCAGGAGAAGAGCGCACAATGGCCCAATCATGAAGCTAAGTGCGGTGGAGCCCAGCCAAACTAACTAACTCATATATAAGATAATATGTATGACTCGGATGCAACTCGAACCTGCGTCTTGTTGACGCCTTAACCATTCAACAGCAAGCACTAACTGTCACAATGGATAATTCAATGTTCTTCGCCTTTTCTTGACAAAATCAAATCAAACATATTTCACTGTTAATAACAATGTATCAGCATCAAACTTAGAAATAAAACACATTTCTGGAAATATTTAAGAATAACACTTTATTTATAAATTGAAATAATTGAACAATTAACAACCAACATACAACAAACCATGTTGATCGTTTAACTAATATTTATTTTACACTCCTATAGTGAAGGATAATATCGTGAAGTTAACTTATTTATTCTAGTAAAGACATTGAAAGGTGTATTTAAAATCCTCGCTATAGTTGGTCAGCGTAGTTGATTATGGCCTCATCTTCTTGGTAGTGGCCCATATGAGCTATGATGTAATTTTAAGCATTGTTGAATAAAGGGAAATATATAGTTGAAAACATAATTATGAGTTATACAAATATACAATTTCCTAATGTTCTAATGATTGGTATATTATTACTACTTAATCAAATTAAATTTAACAATAGTGCCTTACTTAGTAATACTAATATGAAATGTAAAGTAAAATCATTATCACACATTTTTTATCAGTTGCATATACTATTGTCATCTTTTTATCTTTTTTTCTCTGCAACAAATTGTTAACTTGCAAATATCAACCGTGTGGTCCAAAATTCACTCAGTCTTAGTGTGCGCTATTTGTATGAAAATAGGCATGTTTGTGTGCGTGTTTTTATGCAGTTTGACTTTATAACTGTCAATGAAAGCTCAAATGAATATCTCGATTTGCTCAGTCAGTTTCATCAGGCTCATCAGTCGGTTTGCATAATACGGACACAGTGAGTGTGACGGTGCGTGGATATCGAAAAATATGTCGGTGGTTTGAAAAAAATCTGTCGCATGGCCGGTGCAACCAGGGGGGCAATCGCACTAACAAATCGCAGCTGAAACGAAACCAAATCGTTTCACTCAACCAATCCGAGAGCTAGAATATCACGATATTGTGGCGTTCGGATTGGTTAAGCCGAACGGTTCGGTTGCGTTTCGTTTGCGATTTATTAGTGCGATAGCCCCTCTGATCGAAACGTCAGGCAATAAAATTCGGAACGTATAATTTCACATTATCGTGTTAATTCCCGTAATAGATTTATATATTTCTTTTTTTATTTATTTTATTTGGCACATAAAACAGGTTGCAATCATATTATTATAAAAACAATAGAATTAGAAGGATCTCTGTGTGCAAGACTATAACCCAAAACATATGTGCACATGAGTGTTAAACGTGTAAACAATCACATTAACTAACACTAATAGTTGTATAAAAGAAATTATTTCAAGAGGAAAGGAAACAATAAGAACCCATAATAATTAAGTGTAAAAATAACAATTGAAAAGAAAAAAAACTATTAAACTCTTAAGTAAAACTAAAAATTATTTGACGAGACCATACACGGTCGCCTTAAAGAGCGAAGATCCGAAGATGTCGATTTCCTTGTGAAGGTCGTTTAAAAGTCAGCACATACTTGTTACAGGATTATAGAAGGATGTATTGTTTCTATATACATATTCATTATTATTGATTATTTATTTAAGAAAAACGACGTCAGCCATTGGTGGAATGATTGTTCGTCCGATTCCTTCAGAGAGTCGGGTAGCGCGGAAGCTGGCGACTCGTCATCGTCAACGTCGAGCAGCCGCAGCGGCTCGTCGGCGGCGGAGCCCCGCGAGCGTGAGCGCGAGCGCGAAGCGGCCCGAGCCGCCCGCGGCCGCGGAGCCCCGCGCGCGGCCCCGCTCGCGCTCGCACTCGCACGCGCACCCGCCGCCGTCACCGCCGTCACCGCCACCGCCGCCGTCGCCGCCGCCGCAACCCGAGCCCGACCTCGACCTTCCTCGCGCCAGCCCCCTGGACGAGCCTCCTCAGGCGTAGCTTCACACTTCGTTACTAACTACGCAGGCGCAGGGCGACTGCACACTGTATATTCAATAACGAGACGCTACACCAAGTAAGTGGTGTATCTTGTAATAACCCTGCTTTTCTTAAATTGTTGTGCAGATAAATGTGAAATCGTAAGGACCGGCTCGCCGGGTGAGCCACCCGAGGCACGGCGGACACGTGTCACTGTAGGATTTCGTTATTAAAAATATCGACAAATTTTGCGATATTACACAAAATATCGAATCATTACAGATAAAACATTACACTTTCGTATATTTTCAGTAAACCATGTCCCTCATGAATTTTTGCAAAAACAATTGTGAAATTGTGCAGTGATACATGAATTACACCAGAAATGTATCCCATTCAATATAGTAGTATGTTGTATTTCTATTCTATAATCTATATAAAATGTCAAGAAATAATGCAACATATTGAGAGCATTATATAAATATATTCATCAAGCAAGCCCTGATCGCTTCCAAAAAAATTCACACTAACGTTTACAATTTGTATTCTTTATTAGGTATAGAAAAGTTTGTTTCCTCAAAGTGTCAAAATCCCTGTTTTCATTTCAATTTTGCGATATTAATCCATTCAGAGAAAACAGTTGATGTGCCTTACTTTAAATACGTAAAATGCTCCGTTCTTCCTAAATTATAGCTTAATATAAAGCAATAAGGTATACAGTACAATGTGTGAGAGAATATAGTACATATAATTTCAAAAAGCTCGACTCGTATAGAATGTAGCTATTAGATAGGTATTATTTATATGCTTTACATATGAAAATATTAATTAATTCAAAGTTCAAAATATTTCTAAATGTGTATTATTAATAAATGCTCACTGTGAATAATACACAAACAATCAAATATACATAGTCAATTTGGAAATTGAATAATGAACAAAATATTGTCACAGGATTGTTGAATCTATACAATACACGCATATCTATATAAATAAAATTGAAATAAATTGGAAGTTATGAAGGTAATTAAAATTGTATAAAATATCTATTTTATCAATTACATCACTTATCTAATAGTGACTGTTTTAGTTCGTTAGATAGTGTCTGTGACGAATGTATATTTTTGTTTCTTTTGTATTGAGTACATACATAATTTTGAAAATCGTAGAAATATTCTATAGGTATACCTTAATATATTTTTTATATCTTAGTATGCATAAAAAATGTACACAGAGCGATTTAAAATTCGATATATTCTTAATAAAGGGTAAAATTGCTTATTTTATGGAAAATAATAGAATTTTATGTTTTTTCTACAATATGATTACACAGATTTTTAGTACAAAACTAATAACAGCTGTGAGGAATTCAGAGTTGCTAGCGTGAACGGGAACTCGTTCTCGTAACTTGATTCGAGATGCATATTAATTCGGATCAGAGGAGGATTTAGGATTTATTTTTCAGTGTAGAACTTTTCAAGTGTTAAATTCAGGAAATTTAAAAAATCATTCACGTAATTTATGGACGCCCTGTAATGGTCCTATTGGCTTGGAGCGATGGAAACCGCTACTTACATCGACTTTTATAAGACGGCTCCAAAGGGCAATGGAGAGGCTATGCTCAATATATATGCGTGATCATGATTTGCACAATTGGCTATAGGCAGACATGGACTCGTCGATTAACAGTGGACCCCCGGTAATCCGACATGGTCTATTATTTATTATTGAATACATACATATTCGCTAATGCCTGATTGAACTAGTTACAACTTGTATGGTGCGTACAAGTTGTAACTTGTTCAATCACTACTGCGCTTGACGCGACGGTATTGTTTCGATTCTTTTTGCTTAGTTTGAATTTGATTACATTTGACAACAAAGCTTTGATCTCGCGTTTTAACAATGTTAACAAAATAATAATTGATGAATATTTTTATACATCTTAAATTGATTGATTCATAGTTTTTGATTATTTTAGTATGTACATTTGTTTGTACATAATCATTTCCAAATGTGAAGTTATTGCATATTTTTTGTAAGTTCTATAGCATTAATGACTTTAATTTTATAATAAAACGTAATCTCTCTATTATGTTGTTAATGTTACTAAATTTGAGATACATAATGAAGTACAATTTGTACCTACTTCAGCGTATGTTCATATAGATAATATAAAGAATCTTATTGTTAGATCTGTAATTTGTCGGATTACAAGGTACTCTTTTGTGAAAAAATTCGGACTATAAGGGGTCTTAGGCAGTACTCTATAATCCGACAAATTCAAAAGCCTGCCCTGCAAAATGATTGTCGGACTACCGGGGTCCACTGTATATCCATCGACAAAAACATCCATCTATTTCACTCTAACAATACAGATATAATTAAACCCGCTGACCAAGGTTAACGTCAGAGGCCGAAGAATTGCAAACCTTATGTAGTAGTGGGCAGGGCATATTGTTGCCAACAGTGACATCCGTTGGGGTGTAAAGGTCCTTGAGTGGCAGGCGAAAGTTGAGAATCACAATATCGATAGACCTACTCAGTGAATCGGCGATTTGGTGAATCGCAGTAAGGCTTGTTTTTCCCACGGGGGACGGTAGTAAATCCTCATAAGGGGTGCGCTACTATTGTAGTCGTCTTAATAACCCCCTTGGTGCTCGGACGACCTTACACCGGATACCACCCGCGCCCGGTCTACGGCGGGTGGTTATGTTTTTTTTTTTATAGGATAGGGCGCAAACGAGCAAACGGATCACCCGATGGTAAGCGATAACCGTTGCCCATGAACACCCGCAACACCAGAGGAGTCACAGATGCGTTGCCGGCCTTTTAAAAGGGAATAAGGGGGGAAGGACGATGATTGAAAATGTTAATACTTTAAAAACACTCTAATAAATCCAGCGTCGGTCCATGATAGTTATTTTACTAATTTTTAAGTTTGTTATGTAAATTTAATTAAATTCTAAAGTTGCTCAAGAATTTACTCAGCGATCTTTTAATTTTGTGTTGTAATAATTAAAATGGAAAATTCACTAGTTAATGATAAGAAATTTGCATATAATAAAATGTAAACTGTTTGTTTCCTAATTAATATTAATAAAGGAGCGTTTTGAAATTAGATGTATTGACGATAAATGCGTCAAATTTATAAATAAAGATTTATTGTATTATATTTTTCACAAAACTTTCTGTTAAATGTACTAAAAGCTCGAAAAAATAAATATAATAATGCCAAGCTTAATTACTTTAACTAGAAGTCTATGTTATAATGTGATGTTCTCTTTCTGTCTTATGCCTAATTTTAGGAGATAAAATGAGACAACAATTTATAAAATATGTCGACTAATCCACTTATAAATTGTTGACAATCTGGCCTAATATACTTCGCGATACAACCAGAATACAACGGCCTGACTCTTGAAAATTGTTTCTTGAAGCCGCGTTCCAGCTATTTATGTAAGCATAACATTACCTTATTTTATACTAGTTGGTGCCCGCAACTTTGTCTGCGCAGGATCACACAATATCTTTATAAATTGTAGCCTATGTATAAAGTATATTATTTTGAAGTTTCATTAAAATCCATTTAGTAGTTTTTGGGAAAGAATAACAAATATCCATCCATAAACTTACGCGTTTATAGATATTGAATTAATAATAATTAAACCCTTTGAATATATCGTATATATTAAATCACCTGTAGTATTCAGCTATTTATCATAATAAAAGAAAATATACTTGTGACTGATTCAACATACCAAGATGTTACGGAAAGTGCATAATAGAAATTTTAATAATAATCGATTTAATTTTATATCATGTTTGATTTGGATATGTGATAAATTTAAATGTAAGATTCATTGATACTGTAATAGGGAATATGCTCATATTCAGAAAAGTTAAGGAACTGTGTGTAAATACAATGAAAAATGAAAAAGTTATTAGCTTTTGAAAATTGATAGCTATTTTTTTAGAGCTAAATACAATGCCCAAACTTAAAAAAAAAACATGTTCCCATTTAAAAATCTAGGCTCGTCTAGTTTGCAGGCGATGGTACTCAGTAAAATAAAATACTTTGTCACAATAAAGTAAATGTGATATTGAAGAAACATAGTTTATATAACAAATTGGTCGTGCTAATTCCCGTTATGTATTTATATTGATTATGCAATACTAAAGTTGTATAGTTTACGTTGAAAAAATGCTTACATTTAGCTTCAACTAGTTTAAAAATACGAAAGTAAGAAAAATATTTTCAAATGACGTGTATGATAATTTTACCGTGAATTAATAAAATGTTAATAATTTAACGTGACCTTACCACCGTGTTATTCATTTCCTCTTTTGCCCCCCTGACATATAAAAAACAATCAATTATTGTATGATATAATTATTATATTGTCACAATCAATGACATATTCGTTCTTCAAATATACACTACCGCTGAAAAGTATTCGGCCACCTAGTAAAATATATTTTGTAAAAGTGTGATTAAATGGAACTACTTCATAAATATTATAATTGTTTATTATTGTAGCATTCTTTTTGACATAACAATAATACATTTTTTAAATTTTGGACCCATCACAATGAAACCTAATAAATGTTTTTTTTTAATGTATTGTTTATAACTTATACAAAATGCAAGTGGCCAAATACTTTTGAGCGGTAGTGTGTACTTACTCGTTCTTAAAAGCTGTGTAATTAATGATTTTTACAAATATTTCTGTTAGTTGTTTGTGTAAAAATAAACTTTTTCTAATATGTCAAAACAAGTGTGCATATTCCCTATTGTTGTAAATAAATGTTATATAATTAAATGATGTATTGCATCGATGCAATCTAGTTGTAAATCATAATAAAATCCCATGTAATATTAAGTAGTGTTGTTGACTATAGCATTTTTTATTAATTTTGTTCGTTTTATTTTTACTATTGTGTTGAATATAATTTACTTTATTCGAATGTGGTAGTTTTATTTACTTTATTTGTCGATAATCTGGTATTCGTGTTATCCCACAGTATTTTAAAATTCAATCTCCCGATAATTCATAAGGAATTTTCTTATGTAAAAGAACTGTCGCTCTATAATAAATTTGTTACCGTTTTTAGGGAAAAATACTCAAATACACGTTTGAATAATAAATAAATACTTTTTTGCAATAACATTTAATTTCCCCAATGAATTTATGATTTTAAACTATTTCACAAGGGGTTGAAAAGCAAAAGTAATATTATTCTTCTCTCGGCCCAAGCTACTTTGATTCCGTCAATGCGCTTAGGATTGTTCTAAAATACTAGAATCCCTCGCTCTGTAATCTTAATAGCGTACTTTCAAACGCTATTGGGATTATCATACAAATGTGTAACATCGCAACATGGACCCAACCGCATGTATCCAAAAGGGCAAGAACACAGTAGGCGTAGTGAGTAGGCCTGGTTGTTCGGCTTCCATTTAGCCTGGCCTGAGGCGCCGCCGCGGTTCGCTGGCAGGCGCGACGGAACTCACTCGACGGAGGCGACCCGGGAGGGACCTCACACCTAGATATGACCCAGGGGAGCGAAGGCCAGGGGTCCTCAGATGCGACACTCGATCTTGAGGGCCCCCTGACAATGCCTGAGGAAAAAAGGCCTGGTAACGTTGTCAGGAGACACACGCCCACACACACACTTTTTTTTCGGGGGGAAATACTCCTTCCGGCCGTGTATGGGCCTCTCCGGTCTGTCGTCGCGGGGACCACCAATGGTATCGCGACTCCGGCGATGCAGACCCGTGAGGGCCCCGTCTCTCTTTGGGGCTCTCCGGTCTAAGAAGACCGGCCTACACACTAAAACCCCCCGGTGTCCTCTGAGCCCATACCGGGGCGCGTGGCGGGTTGCGCTTTCGCGATTCTACCGCCACATGCCCACGGGCTAGCTCGACCTAGTTAGTCGAGCCATCGCCAAGGGGGGGATTGTCCGAGAACACTAGGACAATCCCCCAAGAGGCACTTCAACGGCGTGCGCGCTGCCTTCATACACACCCGCCTAGAATATAATAAGTCAATATACATATAGGTTAATTTGCGGGAAAGAAACTAGTCGTTATTTGAGTAACCCAATCCACAGGATACTTAAGTAACTGGAGACGAATTTTTAAAACAATAGAAAACCAATTCGCATTCGAAATCGTGAGATTTGTATGCGAATTACCGAATTTATTATTTCTGAACTTTCATTTCGTGCGTTATGCAACGAGTGGTTCAACCCACTCGTTTTTGATTTCTACTAGTAGAATATCCAACGCTGAAGTGACGTTGACAGTGATCCGTTTCACGTGTGGGTCATCGGCGGTTTTTTGTTTTTGTTGTTGTGATTTTGAATTTTTCTGCGTGAAACGGAATTTAATTAAGAATTTGTTTTTAATGACAACACTGAATTCGAGTGATTCAAAAATTTATAAAATTGTAAGCAGTAGAATATAATTTCGCGCACGATTTGTATTCGTATTCGAATTCCAAATTCACATCTAATGATTCAAAAATACGTCTCCAGTAGTGAAGACGGACAATGTTTTGTACCAAAACAAAAATAAATATGCTTCACAAATATTTATTTTAAATACATTATCAATTAGTTTCAAATACAGCATACAATATTTTCAAAAATAGCATCAAATATTGACATTCATAGTACATGTATCTACGTTCGCACTACAGGAATGTTTGGGAATGTCTTTCATTTTATATAACAATTAAGTAATAACGTTAGCATCTCGATTGGCCAATTATGATTAAATATAATTTAAAGGAACCAATGATTAAATTATCTTATTAAGGTACATTAAAAATATAACAATGCATTTCGCCAACTTATTTTTTTAACATTTATTTTCAATATTCATACTTATAACACGTCAATAACATATTCGATTATTATTTTTTTAATTTGTATCTATAATTCTATACATAGTTAAATTATTCTTATTTTTTGTGTATTCTTCATAAATTTTGTTTTACATACATAATGTACTTTGACATAATAACTAATGAACTATATATATAAAAAAAATATACTTAATTATAAAATATCCATAGACCTTGGGTCTTATTATTGTAATCTAGATTACCTTTAGTATCAAAATAATTCATGTTATTTATTAGTATATTGCAGAATTAGGTTCAATTTATTTTTATGTCTTTATAAGGGTTACTTTAAAAAATATATCAAACTCAAATCACAGTGTTATTAAATCCTAATAATAATTACAAAATCTCTGATTAATTAAGTTTGTAATAAAAAAAATTTTAATAGTAAACGAAAAACAAATAATCTAAGCACCTTAACATTATTACAAAAGCACACGAACAGTCACATCTACATAAAAATGCTACAATCTCAATAATTTCTGAGCAAATGTTGCAATTGAGCTCACAATTTAGTTTAATTAATTTCTTGTGTACGTGTTCGAGCCCACGTACCCGCCTGCATTTCCGTATTGAAAGAGATATACTCACACATACGCTTGTTGCCAAAGTGAGGTAAACATAGAGATTGTTATACATGGTAGGCCTAGACAAAGTAGATTGAATATATCTTTTGTTAAACCAATTAAATTTCACTACAGCACAGTTGTTTTCAATGTGAAATTCTATGACATAAAAAAGCAATAAAATTATGTTTTTTTTAATAACTTAATTATATAGTATGATAATATTAAAAACATGGATTTTACTGCATTAGCATTAAAATTCCCATTCAACTCGCCCACATTTTTTAAAAAATATGTATCTGAATATCGCCATATTTTTACAGCCAGTCTACAACTTATCCTGATGTTGGATAACTAGAATTTGCACCCAAATCTACGAGTGATTGCAAAAAATATTAAACAGTTATAAATAGTTTCATTTGTTTCATTGATGATACAAATTATGGATAAGTATACATTGAATGAATGGATAGCAATAAAGATGACTTTTCACTGTAGGATGTAATAAAATTTATTTCCTTACATGAAAGCACAGAAATTTTAAAATAGACAGGACTTGATGGCTTGTTTGCAATATTCTCTACATATTCAGCACAATGTAAAAATTAGTTAACATTTCAATAAATACTTTTTTCGCATATTTCATATACATACATGTGCCTATATATTTTTTTAACTATATTTATAATACTGCACAATATATATAAACAGCATTGATGTATACTATTGTCAACCAACTGAGATCAAAGCATGCTGTTACTATAATATAATTGATTATATAAATACATGCCAGCATTATTATTATAACAATAACGTATGATTAGTTTAAGAACTACATACTAAATAAGAACCCTCAAAACGCGAGTGTGGTTTTATTTTAATAAAAGCGAAGACGAATCACGTAATAATATTAGTTGCATATATTACTTTATCTACACACCATTGGCGAAAAGTCTGACCATAAGGAAATGCGGACGCAAATTAAAAATACACTTACCACTATGATAAAAACATGTAATCAGTGAGTACTAATGGGCATTTAAGTTGTATTTAACCTACCTCAGTTCCTAGACAATCACTCATCACTGATATAATATGACGAACCACTATCATTATACCCAAAACAAAACATTTGTAATAATAATAACAAAACTACTGAATAAGATAGCGAGCAACCACTGGGAGTATAAATCAGACTTAGTATACAGGAAAAGTCGTGCTAGATCCGTTAAAGGCGTGGATTTGTGACTTATTTCACTAGGGGCCATCCATAAATTACGTCACACGGTTAGGGGGAGGGAGGGGATTGACGAAGTGTGAAATGTCACACTTCGTGTGTGTGACAAAGGGGTGGGAGGGATCTTAAATTTCGTGTCGTCACATTACAAAATCTATTAAATCAAAAAAGCTAACTGTTAAAACACAAACTTTAAATTATTATTATTAGTATGAAAAGTGCTGTAAATATTAACTTTTATTGTAAAGTGTGTATACTCTCATAAATAAATAAAGGAATAGTATCTTCTTCTATCTATTAACTCCCGAAACGTAATATTTTTCTAATTGATTACAGTAGGTGATTTTGAAAAATATAATAAGAAAATCATGAAATGACCATATACTTATTTAATATAAGTAGAGATCGGATAATCGGATGCATATTTACCTAAAGTTAATTTTTGGCTCACAAATTATGGAAGTGGCTTTTTTAAATACATTTTGTTGAATAAAAATCCCGGGAAAATACGGGACTGCAAATTTAACGTAGTGATATTGTTTGAAAATTACTAAATTAGCACGTGGTATTTATTTTCAAAAGACCGAGACTCCGGGTTCATTTATACAACTATGGATACGTATTTACATGAAGTTTAGTTTCAGTTCCCCGTGCGATTTATGAATTCCGGGATTTTTATTTATGGAAATAAAATAAAAAGACAGTTCCATACTTTGTCAAAAACTAAATTAGGTAATTAAATATACATCCGGCTATCCAATTCCGCAATCCCGGGATTTTTATTTAACAAAACAATGAAAAGCCGTTTCCATACTTTGTCTTAAACTAACTTTAGGTAAATATGCATCCGATTATCCGATCTCTAAATATAAGTAATCGTTTTTTGTTTTGTTAATTGATTTGATGTTAATTTTATTAAAATGAAAATAAAACTGATTTCGAAACCGCTTTTATCATTCAATAATTTCAACATTTGTGACGTCACACTAGGGGGGGGGAGTCTCACAAATGTGACTAGCTGTGACAAGGAGGGGGGAGGGGCAAAAAATCACGAAATTCGTGTGACGTAATTTATGGATGACCCCCTATGAAACACCCTACCCTAAACTTAACCCATTTCGAGATATTCGACTTTTAATTTTTTTAGTGATAGTTGCCGATTTTTAGGCTTCTAAATTAAATTTTGTTTATTTTGTGGGTCTTATTATCATTATTATTGCATGTTTACATGTGTAATAAGATGCTACAGAACGTCAATTATTAAAATAGTGCATAAGTTAATTGAACAGGCCGTAGCAGACAAGTTAAAGTTAAGAAATGAAAACAAACATTAGAAAGTTCATTTTTCTATAAGGGATATTACAAAAAAAAATAGTATGGCAGTTGTTCGGCAGATGTGTTTAAAAATATCTACGTTTCATCAGCTATCCAACGATGTATAACAATCTAGGGTTTTTATTACATTTCGTGGAAAAAAAGTATTTGGGACGCTCCAGGTAGCAGTTCTAACAGTCCCGCGCCCATTGTCCTTCAAGTTAAGATGTACCGTGCGAGCGAGACAAGTGACGATTTATGTAGGTGCGAATGAAAGAAAAAAACCGGTTAGGGCTGGGAATACAAGGGATATTGTCAGGGTTCCCAACATAGGGGTTTTCCCCCTAGATTTAGGGGCTAAATAAGTGAGATGGGATTTTTTTAGGGACTTGAAATTTTTAGGGTTATTTTTAGGGATTTTTTGACTCTTTATATTTTTAATTTTTTTTTAAGATAAATTAAAAATGGCTCTCGTGTGAATCAATGTAGCCAACAAAAACATTAATATTTATTTCTTGACCTACCGACTTATAACTTCTAGTTCGTAATTCTACAACCACTCTGTGGTAACTATTTAAAATAAATAAATATATTTAAATTATATAAAAGTTACGTTTTTAAAAGTTACCTTTCCCTCAAATTGAAATTAGTTCCCCACTCTAACTGGCTGTTGGCTACAAATCTCTTAATTACGCCTCTGAATGTCCGTTTTTAAAAGTTACGCTACCCCCGAAAGCGTAACTGTATAGAGCGTCTACTGTAAATATTTTTTAGGGGGACAACTCAATAATTAAGGCGATTTTAGGGGTTTTGACACAAACTTTAGGGATAAATATTTTTGAGAGTTGGTAACACTGGATATTGTTTTGGTTGTCAGTCTACTTTTGTGCTTCGTACATAGTAGATGTGATATCGTTTTGCTCTTTTTTCTCGGCTTGGCTGTGATTCTGGAAAATCGGCAATTTTCAATAAAAAAATTAAAAGTCGAATATCTCGAAATGGATTAAGTTTAGGGTGTAGGGTGTTTCATAGTGAAATAAATCACAAATGATGGGTACTCCACGCCCTTAACGGATCTAGCACTTTTCCTGTAACCCTGTATAACCTTTGAACCGTTCGTTTAAATACTATGTGTTAGCTGATAGCTGATATTACGCCAGTGTACCCTTATCCTTGCTACGACATTTTTAAGCGTGTGATTTTAGAAATATGTGTTATTTTCGTATGCAGAGGCATGATCTTGTATATTGTATATATTCCTTGTCATAACTTCAAAACTAGCATCATATTTTCAATTTACGATTGCAGAGATGAGTAACACAGGGACTCTACAGTACTCTCACTGTACAATAGCAACAATTGAATTTGTAACCTGAAGTAATGCGGCCTACGCGCAAGTCGCTTGGAATACTTCAAGACTTTTTTAAGAAATTATCAGACATAAATAGTGACGTATGATATAGCTGCGTTATCTATGAGTGTAGATAAATTAATGTATGCAACTGTATATATTCAAGCTTTTCAACACTTGCCAAATTTAAACTATTATCTTCGTACAATAGGCATAAGTAGATAATAAATCCAGTGCAAAAGCACAATTCTTAAACTTTCATTAATAAGTATGGTGTTATGAAAAATTATTTCCCTATAATATAATAAGAAAATCGGCACATTACAAAAATTTGCTTATATGTATTAAACGTTTTTTCGACTATCAAAGCTCAATATACAAAATGTGTAAGGTAGTTTCTTTCATATTGGGACTTCAATAAGTGCCTATTAATGAGTCTTCATCGAGTAAAAATTTTCGACTTTCTCTTTACTGGGCATCCTCTGAAGTAGTGGGCATAAATCTGTATTTTCATACAAAAACTTGTATAAAACTGTAGATTAGGTTTCATGTGACAGTCGAACCGGCATGTATGAGCCAGAAGATAATTACATATATTCAATGCAGCGCAGGACCGATCTGTGTGGAGATCCTAGGGGGAGGCCTATGTCCAACAGTGGGCGTCTATTGGCTGAAATGAATGAAAGTTTTTTCGAAGTATGATATAGAACTTTTTTTGAGATATTTTTTTTAATATTACCGACTGTCCACTGAAAGCATTTCTGACAGGTGCCGTCAGGTCCCTATGTACAGTTAGCATTGTACAGTTACATGTCATACTTTCTATCAGACTACCTGTCTAAAGGTCACCATATAAAGTAAAAGAATGTACATTAAATAAGGTTCAATTATGAGTTATCTTAAACACAATTCTCTAAAATGAACTTTACATGACATAAGAAACTGACAGGCCTTGTCAAAAGTGCATTCTCTCTGCAGCTGGACAGTAATACACAAAATTGGCAATTCAATAATATTATTTATAGCTAGTAAAACTTACAAGTTAGCACTGGAAGATACAAATTCCACAGTCAGATCAACACAAACTTTGTGACAAACACTCCTTGGTATAATTGCATTTTAGGGCAGTTCATGGAACTCAAACTCGGTGTAGAGCAGATGTACTCGTCTGTACACCTCATCGCAGGAAGTCAGGGTTAGAGGTAGAGTCTCCATTGCTGCTGCTAACATCTCATCGGTACCAAAAATCTATAATATTAAAAAATCTACTACTTCAGTATAGACATTTTTTTCGGTCTTATTTTACCAATTTATACTCGTGAAGGCAACAATGATATGCAACTTGATCTTATTTAATAATTATAAATAAAAATATTATAATATCTTATTTTAATCAGTCTTACAGCTAATATTATAGGGTTCATAATACTTGCAATCTATACAAAGTATGCCTTTAAAAAATTACCAAAACACAAAACTTTGTTCATTCATTATTTTGTCTAATTGATGCCAAAATGGTCAGTGGTGCTAATGATAGGAGAAAGACAAAGAGTCGCCAAATGAAATATGAAATCAGACACATAACCAATGGTTCATTTTATGATTTTTCTTATGTACTCAAAATTTTTTGAGTTGCTGGGGGGTGAAGTTGCTCGCGTCCGTAGGATTTACCATCTTTTCCTAGACCCACCCTACACGTGCCCCCTGGGTGGTGCCAAACGAGCGACAACGCCGAGCAACAGGCGGCGGTCAACTAACCTGACATTAGGTAATCACAAGCCTTGAGGGACTAAATCCCCTCTAAAAGAGTGACTGCAGTGCCTTGGGAAAGCACTGTTAGTATTATCCCACCTTTTCTTAATATGGAAATATGAGTGAAAATGATATAGTTTTGTCATGCGATCCGGCTAACACCCGGCGCTTGCAGGTACCCGGACTTGCAAGTGTGAAATATGCGACCGAAGACTGCCCAGGAGCGAGCAACCAGGCCCCTGGCACAGTAAATGCGACTGGTAGCAACACTAAAAAACTGATACAGCAGGCATTTCATCCAGGCCTTTTTACACAGCGACCAAGATCATCTTCCTTAGGCAGCATTGTGTGCAACCAACCGTGCCAATCAGATACTCCACCTGAAACGAAAGTCTCTGACAATGAAAATACAATTTGTCATCCCAGTTGGCAGAGAATACCCACTACACGTGAGGTCAAAAAAAGGAAAATAGCAAATAGCCCACCTAATGCAAAGAGGCATAACGCTGACTCATTTCCGATAGAGACTAGCACTTCAAACAGATTCAGCGGTCTACCGATAGACCTGACTGCGGACCCATTAGAGGCTTCAGAACATGAAAACCAAACTGCCCATTATCCCAAGAGAGTTAGCAAACCTCCACCAATTATCTTGTATGGCATAGAGGACTTGTCCCAACTTACCTCATTGTTAAATGAAAGTGTTACCGATGGCAGCTATTCTTACAACATCATCAACAGGGATCAATTACGAATTGTTACACAATCAAGTGAAACATACCAACAATTAATAACACACATTCGTAATAAAAACCTCATAGGACATACCTTTACACAGAAAGAAAAGAAGTGCTATAGAATTGTCATCAAAAACTTACACCACACTACGCCAAAGCCGGCCATAATAGAGGAAATAGAAAAATCGGGTAATAAAGTTCGCGGTGAGGTCATTTGTGCAATCTCTAGAAAAAATAAACGTCCCCTAAACATGTTTTTTGTTAACTTGGAGCCCGGACCCAATAACATAGAAGTGAAGAACATTCGATACATATATCACACAAGAGTTAAGATTGAAGATCCCAGAAAATCAAATGAAATCCCTCAATGTACCAGATGTCAGCAGTACGGTCACACAAAAAACAATTGCATGCGACCATATCGCTGTGTAAAGTGTGCCCAAGGACACAAAACTACAGAATGTCCCAAAAAAGACAGAAACACACCAGCCACTTGCGCCCTCTGCTCTGGTGACCACCCAGCCAACTATAAGGGCTGCCAGGTATACAAAGAGATACGAACCAGGAAAACAGCCGCAACAACCTTGAGACCAAGAAATAGAAAAAATATAGTTCCCCCACCACAAATTGAAGAATTTCCACCGATGAGGATAAATACTCACACTGCGGGAAATGATAACCCCGAAATAGGCAACAGCCAGCACACACTAAAATATTCAAGAGCTGCCATGACTTATACCAAAAAAACAGAGGATAAAGAACCTCAGCCAACAAATTTGCTTGAGCAAATCATCATAAAGCAAATTGATAAAATGGATATGATTCTACATCAAATGAGTACCCTTATGGGTTTGCTCACAACACTCATAGCCCAGAAGCAGAAATGAAATTCTTACGCATAGCTACATGGAACATAAATGGCCTAGCTCCCAATAGGCGAGAAGTTGAGACCTTTCTCAACCTCAACAAGATCGACATCCTATTAATCTCAGAGACACACCTGATCGATGACAGAGTAATTAAAATCTACGGGTACAATGTGTATTACACAAATCATCCTGATGGAACATCACACGGAGGAGCTGCAATAGTAATTAAAGAAAATATCAAACAACACACTCTCCCTTGCTTTAAGCGTGATTTTATGCAGGCTACCATAGTATCAGTGGATGACTGGCAGGGCAGCCTCAATGTTGCTGCAGTGTATTGTCCACCTCGACATAGAATCAAGGAACATATGTTTACTGAATTCTTTCGGACACTTGGACCTAGATTCATTTCTGGTGGAGACTGGAACTCTAAAAATGTCTATTGGGGGTCCAGAACCACTACGACACGAGGAAGAGAATTAAAAAAAGTATTAGAGGTTAATGGTCTTATTGCTTTGTCAGCGGGGGAGCCGACTTACTGGCCTACAGACCCGAATAAAATTCCTGACCTGCTTGATTTCTTTGTTGCCAAGGGGATGTCGGAACTTTACATAGAAATGAAATCGTCTCTGGATGGCAACTCTGACCACACACCTGTGATTTGTACAATAAGCACCACAATCATATGCAAGGATCCAACTGAGTCATTGTACAATCGCAAAACAGACTGGGAAGCTTTTCGCGATTACATTGATAACAACGCCAACCTCAATATACCCTTAAAAACAGAAGAAGATATAGAAACCACTGCTTTGGATGTGACTAACCTAATTCAAAAGGCTGCATGGTTATCCACTCCATATAGGAATATTAAGGGAAAAGGTCGGGATATCACTCTTGCTATAGTTAACATGGTATCTGAGAAAAGGAAGCTACGACGCCAGTGGCATACAAGTCGAAATAGCCATGACAAACGAGCACTCAACAAAGCACAGAAAAAATTGAGGGAAATGCTCAAAGAAAATGAAAACAAAACCATAAAAGACAAGCTGAGGACTCTTTCGCAAAGCAAAGCTGAAGACTACTCACTCTGGAAAATAACAAAAAACATGAAACAACCCACCAATCATATTCCTCCACTGAGACAAGAAAATGGCGGCTGGTCTAGAAAGCCATCGGAAAAAGCCGAGTTATTTGCAAAGTTTCTACAAGAGACTTTTAAACCAAACCAACCTGATAACTCAGACTCGGAAACGGACATTGACGATGTGCTTAATTATGACCAACAAATGTCGCTACCGATGAAGCACATAACACCAACAGAAGTGAAGAAAACTATTCTGCAACTGAAGGACAAAAAAGCACCGGGGTATGACCTAATAACATCAGAAATATTAAAACATCTGCCAAGGAAAGGAATCATCCTTCTGACGATCCTATTCAATGCCATACTGAGATTGCAGTATTTTCCACTTCTGTGGAAAGTCTCAATAATAAATATGGTGGCTAAAGCTGGGAAACCTCCAACCGAAGTCACTTCCTACAGGCCCATAAGTCTTCTACCGGTTGTATCGAAGCTATTTGAAAAACTTATCCTCCGACGCCTCCATCCAATGCTTGAAGAACAAAACTTAATACCGGACCACCAATTTGGATTTCGCGCACACCATGGTACTATAGAGCAAGTACATCGTGTTGCTCACACAATTCGACAGGCATTGGAACGGAAGGCATACTGCTCTGCTGCATTTTTGGATGTGCAACAGGCTTTTGACCGCGTATGGCATAAAGGACTTTTAGCCAAATTAAGACAATGTTTGCCAAACACAACCTACATGCTCCTAAGATCCTACCTGTCAGACCGCAAGTTTCAGGTGAAAACAGAAGGCTCCTTATCATCCATCTGCAATATAGAAGCAGGAGTTCCACAGGGATCAGTTTTGGGTCCTGTGCTATATACTATCTACACTGCAGATTTGCCATCTTCTGATGAAGTAACTATAGCTACCTATGCTGATGATACGGCAGTACTCTCATGCGACGGGGATCCTTGCACAGCATCCATAAAATTACAAAGACACCTGGACACACTCGGAACGTGGCTTAGAAAATGGAGAATCAAAGCCAGTGCTGCTAAATCTACTCATGTGACATTCACACTAAATAGAGGTGATTGTCCATCGGTGACACTTGATGGAGGTGTCCTGCCCCAGCATTCATCGGTTAAGTATCTTGGGATGCATCTAGATAGGAGGCTTACCTGGAAAGAACACATTAAAGCTAAGAGAGAACAAGCAAATGCAAAACTTCGAGATTTATACTGGTTAATAGGACGAAGGTCCTCGCTTAGTCTGGAAAATAAGCTGATAATATATAATAGCATCATCAAACCTGTATGGACATATGGTATCGAACTCTGGGGGTCAGCAAGCCATTCCAATGTAGAATACTACAACGCTTCCAAAACAAAGCCCTAAAAAAACTTAAGCAGCGCACCTTGGTTTTATTCGAAATGAGGAGATACACATTATCTGGAATACCTACACTCAAAGAGCAGATTGAGATCTCATGTAAAGCATATAAACGCAGACTCCAAATGCATATCAGGCCCCCAAGTGGTTTTTGACCCCAAAAAAGTAGGAAAAGTAGGATTTTTTTAGCAAAAAGTAGGACTTTTTTACTGAAAAGTAGGACCTAATTTGACATAAAATCAATCTTTTTGTGCTGAAACAATGAAATGACATATTAAAAACCGACCAAGTGCAAGTCAGACTCGCGCACGGAGGGTTTCGTACCATTATCTATACAACATTTTAAACAAAATTGAGTTATTTACAATGTTATTTTAATATCATGGACTTCTTATTATTTTTTTATTATCTCGCATAAAAAATTATTATCTAAAAATTTATTATATGTGTACCAAATTTCATCTTAATCGGTTTTGTAGATTCGGAGATAATTGACTGGAAGCGACGGACAGACGCTAGACGGACACACAAGTGATATTATAAGGTTCCGTTTTTTGTATTCGGACGTACGGAACCCTAAAAACTAAATAATAAATACTCAATAGTCTATCAAATAGTATAGGAATAAGGAAATACCGTAAAACGTTAATGAAGGATTTAAAAAATGTTAAATAGTGTTTAGCCATTACTAATATTATAAATGCGAAAGTAACTCTGTCTGTCTGTCCGGCTTTCACGCCGAAACTACTGAACCGATTTTGATGAAATTTGGCACGAATATAGTTTGAACCCCGGAAATGGACATAGGATACTTTTTACCGCGATAAAATATCTCTTTCCCGCGGGAAACTGCGACGGCAACAGCCAAACCATTTTCGATGTAATTTGGTATGGGGATATTTTAACGCCTTTGTCCTATTTTAACGCCTTTTAAATCCTGGTTCTTTAATGCATTTTTAATTCTTTCATTTGCTTTGTCTACTAGTGTCTTGTAAGTATCCATCTCTGTCGCAGCTTCATCCTCTTTCTTTCCTAGAGTTTTTTCTTTCAATATCACTTCTTTAGTTTTCTACTTTTCTTTTCAAATTCAGCTTTCTCTCTTGCCAAATCTTCTTTTTCTTTCAATTTATTCTGTTTTTCTTCTTCCTTTTGTTTTTATTTCTGCTTCCACTCTCTTTTCTTCTTCTATTCTCTCTACGTAAGATCTGTAGGCTCTAGCACCTTTATCAATGAAATTTTTTGTGATAGGGACTAAGTGACATTTATTGTCAAACTTTTTTAAGCCATCCTTTGTAGATTGCAAAGCACTGATCGAGGCTGCTGAAAGAGAAGTTCTTGTACTAGTTAAAAAGTTTGAAGTTAGAGAAAATCCTCGTTCTACATCAGCATTACCGTGCGGAATAACCAAAACTGCTTTTACTAATTTATTTAGTTCAGGATACTTTTCTTGGCCAAGATAATTTTTTAAAGCAAAGATTTCACTATAGTATTGATCAATCCTCTTTTGCATTATATTTCATCAATTTCATAACTATACCAGTCTTGTGGAATATTTTCACACTGAAGAACTTTCCATTCATCACTTACTATATCTACATTTAGGGATTCTTTTAATTCGACACTGGCTGCAAGGTTTTCACAGATGCAAGAGTCCAAGATTCACACCTATTTTGGGCCTTCAGACATCGTGCTTCTCGGATTATACCATTGGTTGGTACTTTTTCCAACAACTTCAAAGTTACACACCTCAAAAATTTACGCATACCCACAATCAAACTTGACTGTTGTTCTGCCTTCAGTTTACCAACTAATTTCCTAGTGTTTTCTTCAATATCTATATCTTTGTCAGAGAGCTCAATTTCAAAATTTGGGAATTTCAGGCTCTTCAAATCTTCAATGCTCATTTCTTTTAAATTTTTTATTCTGATAAAACGTCCAAGCAAGTTCTTAATAACACTGACCATTTGATCAAGTTCTTCCTTTTGGAAAAGTTTTAGAAATGGTTGCAATAGATTCGATACAGTAATCAGAAAATGGATCTTGGACAGAGTTGTGTGGGGGATTTTAAAGAATTTTATTATTCGGTTGTAACGTCCATTTTCAGTTATTTTCTTATCTCTTACAGGAAGAGTATTCATAAAATATTTTTCAGCCACTGACCACTGGGCTCAGCAATCTTTCCAAAGCAGGTCCTAAAGTAAGCCATCTGCTTGGCACATGTTTTAGAAACTTTTGATTTTTGAAACCAAGTTCATCTTGTAGTTCTTTTAGTTCTTCGACCCTGACAGGGGAAAGTTTGAAAAAATAGTGTAAGTCAACTATTAAGTCTACTATATCGTCTCCAAATTCATGTAGAGTTTTGGAAAAAGCATTGTGGACGGAATGTAGTTTACAAAACCCGATATTAAGAAGAGGAGGTAGGTCCTGAGATTTCTTCACTTCAGTCACCATTTGGAAAACTGCTTTGTTTACATTGGGCCCATCACTGCCTAATGCAATAAAGTCTACTAGTGGGATTTGAGCATCATTAATTGTTTGAATAATTTTTTTCCGAGATAGTGTTGGCTTTTGCCTATCCCATTAGATGTGTGTCAAGATGATGGACGACAACTTCTTTTTTAATGCTGGACCAGTATCTTATTTTCAGATCGAGCTGTTTTTTTATTTCTCTATTGGTCAACTCATAAAAAAAATGGAATATGGAGATGAGGACTTTATTATATCAGACAATAAGGCCTCATGAAAATAGGGTCCAGATGCTTCTGTTATCATGTAAGAAAATTTTGATTGGGACATAGAAAACCTGCAAGCTATAGTGCTGTCAGAGAACATTTCTTTAAACAACTTTGGAGTATCATCTGCTGAGTTATATCAATAATCACTACTAACTGACTTGAGGCTCCACAAGAGCTCTGCCTTTATGACTTCTTCTTTTGCTGTCCAACAGGAAATAGTAGCTACGGTATTATCTGCTTCATTTAAGGTTTTGGTTTGACTTACTAAAATCATTTGTGTTCCAGCTAACACGTCTTTAACAAATGAAGAGTGGACTTTAGTTTCTGAGTGAGTTAGCAACTGACTCAGCCCACGGTTATCACATCTCACAACCTTCTTACATAAACGACAAAATACTTCATATCTTGATCGTTTTACACACCACTGTTCAATAATTTGGCCGTTTGAGTCCTTCTTCTTTAACCATTCATCTTTAAATGTTAGGCATGTTCACTGCACTACACTCTACATAAAAAATTACGTTTCTTCAAAAACATTCAACTATCACCAATTACCTAAGTACAGAAAAAATCTGAAAAACATGAATTGATTAGGAAATTATTGTAGACATTTTCTATCACTTAAGACTAATAATTATCTAAATTAGAACATGTCTGCAACTATTTCCTAACAATGTGAACATCAATTGAAGATCTCAAAAAACGCATGAATTAGTAGGCCTAATATAAATTTTTGGTAAACTATTAATATATCCTGAACCTGGAAAGAAAATGCTGCCACAACCTGGGTTAAAGCAGGCAGGAGCATGGATTTCCCCTCAGTTTACTTCATTGGGAAATCTAAGAGACATGTCAAAATAGTAAGCACTGATAATAATCACTATTTTTATTTTGTATCACAATGTATTGCCATGTCTTTGAAAAAAATTGTTTTCACGGTTGATTAGATATAATACTATTGGAACTTATAAATTGATAAAAATCATTTATTATTATTCATTTATTTAAAGTACAATATTAAATTTAATTTTTTTACAATACATATAGATATAAAACATAAATATTATAAAAAACTTAAACCTGTGTGCCGCCGGCAGCGGGGCAGAGCCCATTATTATTATTTTATTATAATACTTTATTGCATACAGAAGGTTACATTAATACATTTAATCAATTATTTTATTCCCATAAAAAGAAAAGGATCTTAGTCAGTCAATTTTTAGGAAAAAAACAACTTCTCATTGGGAAATATTGACATAATTATGTAAAAATTAATAATAAGTGTAATAAATTATCGCAAATTCAACTCAATTTTTAGAGAAAAGTAGGAAAGTAGGACAAATGTGTAAAAAGTAGGACTTTTCCTACTTTCCTACTAAAAAGTAGGAAAAGTAGGAAAAGTAGGACGACTTGGAGGCCTGGCATAATAAATAAATTAGCGAGAACGCTCATTAACACAAATGAAAGTATCTTCCTTTGAAGAGAAAGACTAGCTTCCATTTGAAGTTTATACTTATTGTATGGGTTGGTAACATCACTGGATGTGCTAAACCTAATTCAAAAGAACTCAACAGATTTAATAAAAGCTAAGAGGCTGATTGTAAATAGATAAAAAAAAAAACAAAAAAAAAAAAAAAAAAAAAAAAATGTACTCAAAATCAATCAATGAAATTGTTAAAGTAAATAAGTTATTAAAAATTATATAGATAATATTCCATCAATAATAGTTGTATAAATAACTACTTTTGTCCTCATTTAACATACTAAATCATACCATAAATCAAATGATGTCTGTCAGTATTGCAAAGTTAACCACTTAGAGGTTGGAAAAATGTTATATTACCTTTTTGAGCAGATCAGGTTTAGAGGGCAAGGCGTGCATAGCAAGTGTGGCAGCTTTCCTTATATACCATGGGTGGAACATTGCCAGAGTCTCATTGTATGAACACTGGCATGTGGAGCATGTACTGATTCCCTCCTCGGCTTCACTAAGGCGCTTTAGAAAAAGTCTAATAAAATCTGAAATAAAAACGAAAAATAATAAACAACATTAAATTGTCACTGGATGCACTAAAAATAAAACAGTATTATCATTTCAGTCATAATATATTCATTGCTGTTCATAGATTTTGACCCAGTCTAACTTGATAGGTATTATGATACCTTTTATTTGAGTTAGAGAGTGAAGTTACACATAAATATATTAATTAATAGATTTTAGACTCCCACCAATTAATCTAGTTTAAAGTAACCACTGTAACGTTTGGGTTGTGGAATCTTAAATAATATTGGTACAACATTAATCAATATATATTTACAAAACAGTTTTACTAAATCACAAACACTTCATCATGCAATCATTTGCTTCCACCAATACCCAAACCTGTACCTAGTACATACTACTCAACCATAGAGGTTGTGATAAATAAATTATCTAGAGATTAGAATTAGATTATTATTGGTTGTTTTCTTAGATTAAAAAAATATATTTCTGTAATTTAACAAGATTACATACCTACCCTAAACATGTATGTAAGTGTGTAGTTTTGTGAAATTATTTGCTATCATTTAATTAAAGTTGTCACAAGTAATGATAGTAATTAATTCTGACATTCTATTTCCACTTGTCATCTAGACATATTTATTATGTTTATTAAATAAAAATAATTAGTTTAACTAGACCAACATCACTGCTACATTCTGTTAGAATTTATGAACTATCTAATGTAGTCATAATGATCTAGTAGTGTATTTCCAATTAGACAATGACTTTATTTTTTATATTGACTACTTTTATAAATAGGAACCTCTTTTTATGTTGATAGTACGAGAAACATAATACATTACATATCCTATTTTATACTCTCATTAATTTATCTATAATATTGATTCCAATGTCATTCTGGACATGATTTTTTTTGCACTCTCGAATGACACTTCAAAGTCAAGCTTTTTATACATTGTTTCTCATTACATAATGCAAACTCACCAGATCTATAATTTTAAAAATGTATATTCTAAATATGCAATTACCTAAGCCTCTATGCAATCTAAGCATTGTTCTTGAGCCTGAGATGTACCCATTCTTATCATGTAAGCTTGTTTCCTTCTCATACTTCATCATTTTTTTAAAGGTGTCATAATAAAGTGCATTCTCTCCTTCCCTGTGCTTCTCCATAACTTTGATTTTAGATTTCACATCACTACTTACAAATGAAAACACCGTACCAATGAGATTTAAAAACCTAAAATACAAATAACTTATAATCTGTGATACATATAAATATACAATAATACCTTAATTGGCCAATAGACTTACTGCTAATAATGCCTGCCCTATAACAAATTAGAATATATTTGTAAATATTATACAAGAAAAACAAAAATTCCATTCTTTAATAGCCGTAGAGACTGAAAATATTTACTTTCATAAAAAAATATTTACTGTCAAGTTTTACTGTATATTTTATTTAAACTTCAATTTAGTTAATTGGCCAACTAAGGTATCAAAAAAATAAATGATACAGACTTAACCAATTCATTATAACCGTCTATGTAGGCTTCTATGTCAACGTCATCTTCTTCCTTAAGGCTACGCTGAAAACTTTGATGCACATAATGCAAATCTAAAGTATTTTCATTTGACATTTCTATCAAAAATATAGTTCAGCCAAATTTTTATTGTCGAGGGAGGTTAACGTAACACTTATTACACTTAACTCTAACTAAAAATCCTTTTAATCAGAATGTAGCTTCATTCCTTCTCAAGTAAAATCTTAACAATATAATATAAGTTATAAAACTTTTAATTATTTTTAATCGACAAGAATACAAAACACAGCTGTTAACACAATTTGAAACAAAGATAATAGAGTATGTAACACAGATTAAGCCCGGGTGACACGAGGCTAGTATTTTGAAGCTAGGATAGTAAGCTAGTAAGGGGTCACTAGCTTGGTTTCTAGCTTACCTACTAGCTTGGATTGTAACCAAGCTAGTGCTGTCTACACGAAGCTAGGAAATTTCAAGCTAGTCAAGTCAGTAGTGAGTTGTGCTTTTTTTTAATTTTTAATTTTATTTTTAATCTCTTTTATCGACATTTCATTCCATCTTTATTAGTATGTCGCGTATTTTTTCTAGTGACGAGTCTCGCATTTGCTTGTCCTTGTTAAGATGGAATACTTGCATTCCACAAACATTCCTCTTCTTCTGTACAATTGAACGAATTTTAAATTAATTTCGTCCGCTACTTTCGGCATTTTAACAAATTGCACGCACTCTCACCACGCTCTCCGACTGCACACTAGCTTAGGTTCGCTAGCTTCGCGGTTGACACGAAGCTAGTAACGAAGCCAGGATAGTAAAACGGGTGGTGGGGCGCCCTACTAGCTTGAAAAATAGAACCCCAAGCTATAAAACTATCCTGGCTTGAGGCACTAGCTTGCTAGCTTCCACACTAGCTTACTAGCTTGTAAACGAAGCTAGTTCCGTCTACACGAAGCTAGTGTCACTAGCTTACTAGCTTGGCAGCACTAGCTGGCTCACTAGCTTGATTTACTAGCCTCGTGTCACCCGGGCTTTAGAGAGATTATGTTATAAGCTTAGATTAGATACCTACATACACAGATTAGTAACTATTACCTAAGGCAGAGGTGTCAAAATCAATTTACAGAGGGCCACATATTAAATTTAGAATGTGTAGGCGGCCAGATTCAAATAAAAAAAAAATTACTTAATTATTATAATATTTTTATTAATACATATAACTATATAGTATATGAAATATACGGTTGTCAAAAATCATATTAAAGTTATAAAAGAGGGTAATTATTTTGAGCTGGAGGATCCAGATACCTGACTTCTCTTGTTTTTGACAAGCTCATTAATGTTAGGTATCATATTTGTTGTAATTATTTTAAGAACAGATTGGAGATGTTCATTGGTAAGTCTTGTGCGATGTTTGTTCTTATTTATTTTCATGACGGAAAACATCTGCTCACATAAATAGGTGCTACCAAACATGCACAGAATACGTGCTGCATGCTTTTTTAATTCCGGGTAGTTATCCAAACTCTTGAAATATTGTGTATAAAACGTAAGAGCGTTAACCTCCTTAAATTTTGACGTGAAACGTCTTTAAAATCGCGCCGAAACATACGGGTACCAGATTTGAAAAGTGGACCGTAACGAAAAGGTCTATATCATCATACCTTAATAATTAAAAAACTATTAGTCTTAGAAACAAAAATGGGGTGTGAATATTTCACTTATATAGTCAGCTCACTGTTGTGACATGATTTTTTTATTAAAATACTTAAAACACCGTCAATCTTGTTTTTATTTCAATATTTAACTTTGAAAGCGATTCCCTAACATAGACGTTTCACGTTAAAACCAACGTGCTCCGGCACAGCCTCACCCGATTTTTTCTTTCATAATGTTGTCCGACTGAAGATCTATAAACTCCATTTGCAAATGAACTGGTGCCCGTGAATGGAATTCCATTTCATTCATCAGCATCTTCGCTCTTAGTATTAGCTTTAGTAAACATCAATTGTTGACCTTGAAGTTTAGATTTTAAAGATGACAATTTGTTCATTCTTATTTTTTCAGTGTAACAATCGAATTTTAATTTATGGTTCGTATCATAGTGTCTCTTCAAGTTAAACACCTTACAAACAGCAACTGTTTGATTGCAAATCAAACACATTGGTTTACCTTTCCATTCTATGAAAAAATATGCGGACGGATTTGGACGGACCTATGCTGAAGCCTCAGATGGCTATGTTCAGCTTTGCAATGAGTGTGTTTGTGGAAGGCGCACGAACAGAAGGTTCGACGCCTAGCCGACTAACGACACCGGCGACCGTTCCGGGGTCGTTAGGGTCGATGCAAAGGAAATTGACTTACGTCACGCCGGCGCATTCCTTGTATATCGCTAACAAAAGTTCTAGTCCAGACTCGAAGTGCGTGGAATATTCCGCTTGTTGCTAAGAGATGGCGTTACTGTATATCTCTCTTGCTTGTCTAGGCACGCGCTGCCTTTGAAACTACTTGTAAATGTTGTGTACGCATTTTAAAACTTCTGTAGAGGAATTGAGTGAAGTCTAAAGGCTCTAAAACACGATTTTTCTTTCTGTGACACATTGCGATCGCGGGCCGTATTGATAGAGCCCGGGGGCCGGATGCGGCCCGCGGACCGTATCTTTGACATGACTGACCTAAGGTAAGGTCAAACCATTTTTTTTTCTTTATTCATGACTTTGCATAAAGCATTAATTAGGCTAAGGAAAAGATTTAGCTATAGAATTTCATAACATTAATTTATTATTAGGAAATATAAAATAAATATAGGTATCTTAATGTTCTATGTTAATAGCTAAAATATTATACATCTTAAGATGTATTGTTGTTTTAAGGAGGATAGTTAACAGATGTTGAAAAGGAAGTTTAGTATTTAGTAGCAACGAAAGTAAACAACTCAACAGCGAAGATGTGTGTTTTTGGATATTTTTAAAGACTGGTTTAGTTAGGCATTTTGTCTTTCAATAAATATCATAAGCTAGAAAGAAAAAAAATATATATTGACTGTCCGGTACAACTTTATTAATTAGGGCCAATTAAATTTTTTGCACTATAATTTTGTGGAGATTAAGGCAGAAACAGATGTTAGTTTATTATTACGTCCAAACATTTATTGTCGGTGCGATAAAACAAACTTTGTCAACGCGCAAAAGAGCTTAGGGCCTATTCGAGTTACCAAATTCTTAAGACGTAGGTTAGCCTTAGTACAGCGATTTCCAGGCCACTAATCTATATCGGGGAATGTTCCAAAGAGATCGTGTATCATAGTGAAATCTCGACTCTGGAGCAGTTAAGAATTAATTTCAATTAAAATGTCAAAAGCTTTATTTTGAACATTTAGCTTTAATGTCAGAATGTGTTGTGGTAGATTATTGTTCTGTGGCTCTATCACCCGCCAAATTATTGTTATATTATCTGTAACTTACCGTGCTTGAGAGCGTGATTATAATTCATTATAATTTTGCATATTATTAAGAATAAAACACAATTACTAGTGATACTGTTTATTATTAAATAATTAAGAACCCATCAGAACAGAATGTAAAGGAAAGTGTTACAGAAAGAATTCTGATATTTGAGAGTCGTGAGTGAGAGTGGTTATTCGGAACGAGAACGGATTAAACTAATGGCAGATGTTGGTACTTAATGCTATAAATATGTAATATGAAAATATTGTGTATATGTCAGATACAGGGTTGCCAATCGTACGAGGTTCCTCGTACAAATACGAGATTTGTGGTATTTCATACGAGGTATGCAACGACCCACCAACTGATGAGGCTACTCCACATCACAGCAGCAGCCTATAACAAGAAGGAGCACACGGTAGCGGTGTTCCTGGACATGGAGAAGGCCTTCGATCGGGTGTGGCACGAGGGCCTTCTCTACAAACTCTCAAACACCACCCCACCACGAAGGGTGGTCAGAACATTGAAGTTCTACCTTGAGGAACGCCGCTTCGTGGTCTCCGTCGAGAGATGCCGCTCCACACCGAGGGTTATACACGCTGGGGTACCACAGGGCCTGTCGCCGGCCTGCTACTCCCTGTACACGGATGATATCCCGAAGGAACAAAACGCCACACTGGCGCTGTACGTGGATGACGCCGCCCTCGTGACCACCTCGAGAAGGCACACCCACGCTGCGACCAAAATGCAGAGGCAGCTCGATATGCTTCCAGAATGGCTTAGCAAATGGCGCTTGGTGGCGAATCCCGCCAAAACGCAAGCCATTCTGTTGAGCAAAGCTGCCATCCTGCCACCGAAGCTCCAGCTCCTGGGCCAGCAGATCGAGTGGTCCTCGCGGGTGAAGTACCTGGGGGTTACGCTTGACAGGCAGGCCACAATGACGCCACACGTTACTAACATCGTGAACGCAACCAGAGCAGTAAGAGCCCGACTCCGGCCTGTCTTAACATCGCCCAGAATACCGCTGAGGGTGAAGACAGCGATCTACAAGCAATATGTGAGGTCCAGGCTCTGTTATGCAGCGCCTGCGTGGTATGCCCTGACCGGCAAAGGCGCGCGCAAGAAGATGGCGGCGCAGCAGTCGTTGACGCTCAGGCATATCACGGGAGCCGCCAGGTTCGTGAGGACCGAACGGATAGCGCGTGACTTGAGGGTTGAGCCGCTGGACTATTATATAAGGAAAACGGCGACAGCCCTGTTCAGGAAGGCTCAAGTCACCCACTGATAACAGACATCGCGCCCTACCACGCCCGCCCACCACCAGACAGGCGTCCATATCCGTGGAGCCTCATCCTGCCTCCAACTCCAGAAGAGGACGAAGGATGACGAAGGATGAAGAATCAGCAGGAAGCAAACAAACACCTTTACAACCTATCCCCAGATAGTCGAGCGATAACACGCTCCTATCACGGGTCGATAAGGAAATAAGAAAGGAAAATGATGCCAAGGCGGCCTGACCGTCGACCCCAGCCGTTGTGACGGCTGGCGAACAGAGACCACCGAAGAGGGTCCAAACCTGAACGGTCACCGTCCCTAACAAAGGAGACGAAGACAATCCCAAGATCATACGAGGTACGAGGACGCTATCAACAATAACGAGATTTTGATAACATTATGGCCATGATGATTTTTTGAATGGATTATGTCGCTAGTTCCAAATGAGCTTTCGCTACTTCACCGAATTGTACTCTCTCTACTTCTCTCTTTAATCTGCATCATATGAATGGTCAAAAGCTGTCAAATCTCCTTCCTGAATTATTTTTAACAACTCATTATTGATATTATTAATTTCATGTGTTGCAGATTTCTCGATGATAATAAAACTGTAATTTTAGTTTTTTCCATATATTTTTAATTTACGAGAATACACTAAATTATAAACAAAATAATCTATCTGTAAAGTTTCGAACGATTATTTTCATTATTATGACTGAAAACCCGTCAAACAAAATTCTTAGGAACATTGGCCCTTCATAAATTTCAATGTACGAGGTTTGGAAGTCGATTCGTCGAGATTTTCAGCTACACATGTACGAGGAATCTTTCTTTTTGGTTGGCAACCCTGGTCAGATAGTAAACTCACTCAATATATAAGTTACTCTATGTTTGTGATCTCTTGATCTCTGTTTGGTCTGTGTCCGATATCACGAATTTACATTCACAGATTAGGTTTACATTTTCATCTACAAAATAAATAATAGATAGTTATGTTTGGTGTTATAATCATTCCATTTTGATCAAAACAAATTGTGTGAGAAATTCCAACCATTTACATACTTATATTGGTGAATTAAATAACAGTTGAGCCGTTTTGTTTTCCCGGTGAGTAATGATTGTTTCCCACTTCTAAATACGGGGGGTTTTCTAGAATTTCAGGAGCAATTTCAGAAGTATCGATAGCTACTAGTGCTATGTAGTATTGCTACGGGTAGAGTGATCTTAATTATTAATTAGTTTATGATTACTATAATAAAGTTAATATTTTGAGTTGTTTTCTTATCGCGTGTCAAGTTTCGATGATATCATTATTCACTTATCACGTTTCGGAATCTTAATTTGAAGTCTATGTTTAGTTAATGTTATTGACAATTTTATATCCTGTTTATGTAGTTGTATACTTAACTAATTATTTGTTTTCTGTTACAAAAATACTATTTGTATAAAAAAATGAAGGGATAATTGGTAGTAGCTGCTCTGGAGAGGTAGTACTGCAACATCATTGAACTACTTCATATTTAAGTGATAATTGTGCATGTAACTTCATTTTTAGTGACATTTCTTTCAGTTTTATGCTGTATTAGTAAAATGGCGACTAAACCAGTGAGTAAAGAAGATGACTCGTTTATAATACTTGGAACATCTCCTGGAACAAGTTTGGATGTGAAGTTTGGTGATGCTAGTGGAGATGTATCAGGAGAAAACCATATAGAAGATGCTCTAAAAGATTTATCACCGGAAGCAAGTGTGGCGTATAAAGCACAATGTCAGCTTGGTGATTGTGTGAGTAATTTTATTTATAATACTTGATTAGTATTTCTATAACCTTTATTTATTTTTATACAATGAAATAACCGGTAATTAAGTATTTTTACAGAGAAGTGATTTAGTAGATAACACAAAAGTTATTTTGGAATGATTGTTTGGATTTAGGAATGAGCCAACTGAATATATCTGATCCTAAAAAGCATTTTGACTGGTGGAAATATAACATAATAATTAAAATTAATTTTTAATATTAGTACAATAGATACTGTAAATTCTATACCTTTCATCATACTACCTTTTAACATAGGGAAATGGAGTTACGCATACTTCGTGCTCAGGAGCAGCATGAGGTTATGTCTGACTCTCTACCAGATGGTAAATGCAGCCTACCGACCAAAACCCTATGGACCTCGCATCTGCACCAAAAAGGGACAAAACCCATAGTACACAACCACGGCCCTGTCGGTGTGTACTCGCCGTAGCAAGCCCCCCTGATTTTCTCTTAGCATTTTGTGGGGAGTGATGCAGATATTCAAGCACTTCGGACGAGTCACACAACAACAGTCTCGGGCGTTGGAGAATCCGGTGACCTCCATCGCCGTTTCTTCAGAGATCTCGGGTCTTATAGCCGGCCTCTGTCGTGTCCTGCTGACATTAGCCTTGGGCATGTCTTGCCCCCAAGGCGATGATCCGCTGGTTTCCAACCCGCTGTGCAAAGGGGACATTAAGGCTTTGACGAACACATCACAGCTTTATGTCCCGGCTCCCCGCTTCGGTAGCACAGCATGTTCCATCCTCCTCTGTGCTGCAGTCGCTTCTCAAGTGTTGAGGAACCTGTGCAATTCATTTCGCGGGCTTTCACCGTCGCGGCAGTCCAGGCCACCAGCAGTCTTGCTGGAGGCGACTTTCTTGACCGCCTCTACTAGGCAACACGCCCACACCGTACCCAGAGTAAAGAGCCCCTGGCAGATTTCTCCGATCCGTACTTCATCAACTGAGCACTAGCCGTTCTTCGCCAGTGCCTCTTTTACTTCTTCCGGCTTAACAGACTCATCTAATCCTGAAACCAAAAATTCCGGCCATCTCAGATGGTATTGACACGCGTGCGACGGCCGGATCAATAATTAATAATAACTAACCTAACCTCCTCCTTTCTATGAAGTGAGAAAGAAAAATAATGTATGTGGTTTCCAACAATCCAAGAACACTCATATACCAAAACAATACAACCATGTTCAGCTCGACATACATTTTCACTTTCTTTGTTGTAGGGACTTGTTCAGTGATTTGTCCCTCAGTCTTTGTCCTTTGTCTTGCCGCTAGACCTTGTATACTGTACCTTTTTAATTGAAAAAATGTGTGACTCTTCAAGCCCTGAAGTTTGGCTGTTAGCTTGTTTCTGAGTATATATAATTGATTACATCTGTAGCTGAGTAGTAGTAGGGGCAGATCATCCTGTGTTGAATACAAGCACATGTGCTTTAATCACGGCTGTTATTATTATTTCAATAAAAAATATTTATTTATGCATTGTTAATATATATATGCCTATCCGTTACCCTAGATATCATAACACAAGCTTTATAGTGCTTATTTTAGCATGAGTGTAAGAAATATTTATTTATATAAAATATTTTTTGTATACACCTAAGTATCTGGCATCGTCTGCCCGTGGGGTTTCCATATATAATGTGGAATAAAAATGTATAAATTCATCAATTCATAACCATAAAAAAGAAACAAAACTAGATATGATAAGAATTAGGTACTTAAGTATTAGTCAAACTTATACTTACCTCGACACAATTAAAGTCGCACAATAAAAATTTCTGGGTCTGAATATTGCTTGCGATTGTAGCTGGAAACTCCATGTTGATCTTGTCTACTGGAGTAAATAATGTCATATATGCAAAAGTTACTAGGGTGACAACTGTATATACTGTACTTTGCATCTTATAATGGTTATATTGACTGTATATTATGGAATCATTCTATGTGGGAATTCTGTAGATATCCATAACTTATTCTTATTACAAGATGTGATATGGGCCTTAATGGATATTGAGACAACTGATTCCTGTTGTCTATACTTTCAGCAACATATTTTTATATCAATTCCATACTTAAAATATATCTTTGTATGCTTAAATACAATAAGCATAAGCCTCTTTTTGTAATGAATCAGGAAGTCACTCATAGGATGATTTTTATGTTACAAACAATTTATTCAAAATTTAGTATTTTTGAACTATGTTGCAGATGATTTGGCACACCAGTTGTGGACAGGACTATAGGAATAACATAAACTTTATTCTGATACCATATTCTAGTTACTTTGTCTTTGAGTTCTGCATATGTATTTTTATTTTTATCCTTATAGGATACACATATTGTTACGAACTGTGGTACTGCACAGTAAAAAAGTTTTTTTTTTATTTATTCACTTAGTTGGCTCTTGTAGCTTCGATGTTTATTCGCTATTCGTAATCGAATACTGTCCCTGTCGGCTTTCTTTTTCCTCTGGTGAGGAGAGGCTGAGAATCCTCATGAAACATCAAACTAAATATTTTACTCCTGTGGGACTTGTTCTCAATGTCTTCAACGAACTGCCTTAACCATTTGGCCATGGAGAGCTGTCCGTCCCATTCAAATATATTATTGTTATGCCAAACTCTTATTCTCTATTAATTACTATATACATACCATGCGTTTTACTACACAAAGTTCTTCTGTGTAGAAGCATATTATATTATATTACGGGGAGTGCTCCTATGAATTGTTCTGATTAATTCCTGCTGCTAGTTTCCGTCACCGTTCTACGCGACACAACATTCATCCTCATCATCTAGACGCTTGGCAGTCCACTACAGTGCGTTTTTCTAGGAATTTTCTGCCACGCACTTCTAAACTGTGGAATGAATTGTCGCCTGCAGTATTTCCGAACCGATGCGATATCGAAAGACCATAAGTATTCTCATTTAAAAGGCCGCGTCTGTGACGCCTCTGGTGTTGCGGGTGTCTATGGGCAGCGGTTATTGCTTAGGTACCATCAGGTGACAGTTAGCTCGTTTGCTGCCCTATCCTATAAAAAGAAAGCATCATAATTTTATTATGACTTCTCAGCCTTCCTCTGCTGAGGGAAAAAAATCGGGTGGGGCTGTGCCGGGCACACGGCCGTTGGTTTTAACGTGAAACGTCTATGTTAGGAATCGCTTTTAAAGTAAAAGATTGAATTGATACAAGATTGACGGTGTTTTAGTATTTCAATAAGAAACTCAATGTTACAACAGCGAGCTGACTATATAAGTGAAATATTCACACCACATTTTGGTTACTCAGACTAATAGTTTTTTAATTATTAAGGTGCGATGATATAGACCTTCGTTACGGTCCACTTTTTAAACGTGGTACCCGTATGTTTCAACGTGATTTTAAAGACGTTTCACGTCAAAAAATATTATGACATTTGTAAATTTTAACATTTTAAAGGATTTATTTACAATCTAATGACCTAGCTTATAATTTTAACTGTCATAAGCTGAAAAATATAAATATTATGTAACAAAATTGAGATACTTGGAAAGCTTTGAGTCGACTTAAAGGTGTAACGAAATGAACTTATAGATTATGAATTCTCATAACAGTATTTCTATGGAAACTACTACACATTTTTATTTATCAACAATTTGATCAACAATTCAAGTTGACAACGGAAGTGTCATTTTCTTAAATATCAGAATAGAGTGTGGGAACAGCTCATTATCGCAGCCATGCAGTTCAAAGTTCCCAACTCGTGTACTTTAGCATCGATAAGCGATATCAAAGTCTGGTATTGTAATAAAAAGGTTTTGAATTTTATTATGTATAATTAATAAACTAGGATAGTAGTATGTATTATAAATGCGAAAGTGTCTGTGTCAGTTAGTCTGTCGCGCTTTTACACTAGTACTTACTGACTTGATTTCAATGAATTGTTACACAGATAAACTAAAGCCTGAGAAAGGACATTGGCCACTTTTTGATCCGAAAATAAGTGGTGTAACGTTGTATAAAAGTATCGTCATTAAAACTGGAAGCTTGAAACTTGTTTTTTAGTTTGTTTTTAGATATAAATAAATAAATTAGGCAGAGTTATTTATGTACTTGTATCGAAATATTGATATTAATGTGAACTTTCCCGGGATTTGATGGAATGGAATCTAATGGACAATCCCGTGTGGCCAACAATATCAATACATAGTATAAAACAAAGTCGCTTTCGCTGTATGTCCGTATGTATGCTTAGATCTTTAAAACTACGCAACGGATTTTGACGCGGTTTTTTTTAATAGATAGAGTGATTCTTAAGGAAGGTTTGTATGTAAAATAAATGCATAATATAGTAGAGAAACACTGATAAATTTAAAGGTTTCTAATGTGATGTCGTAAATAAACACGCTTTTTGCGCTTATATTGCAAACGCTGGCTGAACCCTACGAGATAGACCAAAATAATGTACTACAGTATTGTACAACTTACAAAAATCCACAAAAAAGTCCGCGATGGTATATGTCTATCTCTTAGGGATAACCCACCATAACCATTTTTTCACTGCACCCGTGCGAAGCCGGGGCGGGTCGCTAGTTACAAATAAACAATAATAAAAACCTCAAAGATAGACAAATAAAACAAAGATAATTAACATACAATTTGTATTATTTCACATTAATTCACTATACAAATTATTGATAGTCTTATGCAAATTCTCATACGCATATTTCGCATTTTTTATAAATACGAGGGCATACTTTTGCTTCTAGCTTTTTTTTTTTTGTTTCCCTGAGGAAAATGCATTAAATTGCATACCCCGGCTGTGGCGAGCCGGCGGTTATGTGGGGCTCTCCTCCCCAGAAGGGGGAGGCCTACCCACTAAAAACCTCAGGGATGGCCTTCCTCAGGCATGAAGGGAGCCCCCGGGAACTTACCAATCTACTTCCGGGAACCCCCAGCCTCCGCTCCCCCGTCGATACAGGGGAGCCCTCCTCGGGGGTGGCTACACTAACTCCCCCGGTCTCCTCCACCGACGACGCCCCCCGGCCACGGAAGGGGCGTGGTCCATCCCGGGTCGCCGTAGCGGTCGCGACCTCCTCGCGCCCGCCGGCGACCCGCGGTTTTGCTTCTAGCCTAGATTCATGAGGTTGTTCAAACGGCCCATAGGAATAATTTTCCTTGTCCGATTCATTACCAGTAAGATTTGAAGTGTTCGCTTCCTACATTATTTTTTTCGAACGTCTAAAATCCATTTGTTTAAAAGTAAATAACTGTTAATTTAAAAAATCACGGGATTTTTTCTGCTCTTTGAAATTAATCTCGGGATTTGAGGCATATCCATTTTATTCTTTCGCTGTATGAAATCAGTGTAAGTACATGAATAACTCGACCTAATTCCGATCTCTGGTTAGCATTAAGTTGGTAAAATAAAATTAGGCGGTGTATGTTAGTATTTAAATTCGCTGGCGGAGTGCCCCGCGTGGGCCCCCGAGCGCCGAGTCTTGGTCGCAGAGATCGGGCGAGATCTGTCTCCGCCGGCATTGATTGCGGCAATGCTGGCGGACGAGGGAGGTTGGAGGGCTGTGGCCTCCTTCTGTGAAGCAGTGATGCTCCAGAAGGAGGCCGCCGAGCGGGGTCGGGAGATGGCCGATCCCGCTCGAAGAAGGCGGCGCCGGGCTCGGTAGCACAGCTGCGGCGCCGCCGCGGGTCGCCGGCGGGCGCGAGGAAGTCGCGACTGCTACGGCGACCCGGGATGGACCACGCCCCTTCCGTGGCCGGGGGGCGTCGTCGGTGGAGGAGACCGGGGGAGGTAGTAGCCTCCCCCGAGGAAGGCTCCCCTCTAGGCAGGGGAGCGGAGGCTAGGGGTTCCCGGAGGTGGCTTGGTGTTCTCGGGGGCTCCCTACATGCCTGAGGAAGGCCATCCCTGAGGTTTTTAGTGGGTAGGCCTCCCCCTTCTGGGGAGGAGAGCCCCACATAACCGCCGACTCGCCACAGCCGGGGTATGCAATTTAATGCATTTTCCTCAGGGAAAAAAAAAAGTATTTAAATTCGTAATTTGTGAAGCTAAAACGAGGCACAGGCATTAAATAATGTATGTATATTTATCCTATCCTATCTATAAATGTAAAAGTTTGTAATAATGAGTATTTGTACCCCATTATTTTCACTTCTTTGAACTGGTTGCAAACATAGACTAAACCCTTAGTATCAACATGTAGATCAGTAGTTGGCAATATGTTGGTAATTGACGCCAAAGTTGTCTGGCAAACTGAATAGTATAGGTATTCCAACCACACAACATCAAAGGAATTTGAACACCAATGAATGCCGGCATTACGGGAAATATTATATTGAATTAGTGTTTGCAAATAAAAACGAATATTTCCAGTTGTTCCGTGTTTAATGACACATATATGAGCTACAGATAACATAGTCTTTGCTTTCTTCTTAGCTTGAAACCCAACTGTATCGTTAGCTTCTCGGGCAAAATGTTCATCGTCTAAGAAATATACTCATAGACCCTCCTGATCCTATCACACGTGTCAACGAGCCATTCCCCCCATCTTGTAACACTATAAACCCAAGAATAGCACCCAGACATGTCAATCGACGAACAAGTGAACGGTATGTCAAATGACGATCTTCGAGGATCACCGCACGACTTCGATAGTCTCTTGCGTCATGGCGTTTGGACGACCTTCACGTGGCTTGTCACTGAGGCTAGACTGCCCACATTGAAATTTCAAATACTAGCGTTCTATAATCCTAAGACATGGTGCTGCATCACTAAACTCAGAAGTAATCTCCTCAAAGTACTGACGTCGCGATCATACCCTTTGAAAGTTGTCGCAAATTATCGCACGAAAATTTCCCTTAGACATTTCCATTTTGTCAACCGACTTGCCACCTTTGAATAGATGATACAATAAAATCTAAAAACATTCTTTTGTTTTCAAATTCTAAATTAAAAAGGGTGAAAAAGCAATACGCAATTTTTTTTTATAATTGCGGGAGGTTGGCGAACGATACAATTTAAAAGGCAGCCCTTGTACTAACGATCAATGGTCGTACATCTGACCCTCTAGCAGTGCGCTTGAGTTGCGTTTATCCCATTCAGCTTGTACTAAGTGCCCCTTATGCTAGCATGAATAACGAAACGCGATGTGATAGAGCGATTCATCATTTTGACCTGACAAAATACCAAGGATAAATTTCACAATGGCGATTATATCCTCGTCAAAATTAATGAAATCTTAATTATTTCAATTATTTATCGTAACCATTAATGTATCCTTGCTTTATTGTATGACTATATCTATGACTTTCAGTTTGTGCTTAGGCTAGCTTGTGTTAGCCGAGCACACACGCTAATGCATCATTGAGTTTGGTTGCAATGTCATGTTTGGATAAATAAACAAAATCTGAAATTAGATAACTAACGTAGGTAACGAAGGTACTAAATTAGGTAAGGAATTGATTGCCAATATCATGACTTACTTTATTCTATTTAAGTCTTACTTTATTCTACTTAAGTCTTACTTTATTCCTAATTAAATACATTTATAGTAAAAATAGTATTGTAGCAAGTGAAGTAACTGATGGTTGGCGCTGTGATAACGTATTATTGTAGACTAGCTTTCTGCCCGCGGCTTCGCCTGCGTGGATTTCGGGATTGGGTCTATAGAGGGTTAAGGGTCATAGCTTTTGCCCACGGCTACATATGGGTGGAAGTCGGTTTATGGCGCGAAGGTTTTATCGCGCTTCCCGTGGGACTATCCGTTTTTCCGAGATAAAAAAAACCGCAAAACCTTGCTCAAGAATCACTCTATCTATTGACGACAACCGCATGAAAATCTGTGCAGTAGTTTTTGAGCGAAGCCTTTATTGTGCATCCCGTGGGATCTGTTCATTTTTCCGGGATAAAAAGTAGCCTGTTACACGGGGATAATGTAGCTTTCCAAAGGTGAAAGAATTTTTGAAATCGGTCCAGTAGTTTTGGAGCCTATTCATTACAAACAAACAAACAAACAAATCTTTCCTCTTTATAATATTAGTATAGATACGCATGTTTTTGTTTCGCTCGTGCATGCTCGTACGCTCTCGTGCTCTGTCGCGCTTCGCTCAATCAGCTGGTGTCTCATGATCATGTTGTATTAGAGAAGACGTTGCTAATTCTTATTGTATAATTCTCATATGTTGTTTGTATGCAATCTGTTTTTTATACTTGTGTTTTATTTTTTACTTATATAATTAACAACGTAAAAATTTATTTAAACAAACATATTAAAAGATACAACAATTTAGGAGTGTCTACACAATGTATAAATTCAAACTAATCAGATTTTGCGATAAATTAACACGTGGGCGGAGTACGTAGTGCTGATAAATAAGATACTGTGTGATTCAGTGCGAATAATATTTGACAATAACGCAATATCCCCAAAAGTATGATAGAATATTAACGTTCAAATGTCAATTGGAATCATAATATTAAATCTCATTTTAATACTTCCCTGTTCCTAGGTTGCCTGGAAGAGATTACTGTTTAGCAATAAGGCCTCCCTTTGTACCTACATTTATTATTTTTTTTTTTCTGTGTGTGTGTGTATTTTATGTATACAATAAAGGGTTATGTTATGTTATAATGCAATTCAACCGTTCTTGTCAATTCGCGGGAATGTTCGAGCATTCCAGCGCATTCACGCGTCATAATATAAGGCGAAATTGACGCTTCCGGTTTGAGCCTAAAGCGCTGCTATCATGAACACTTCTCGCAAGCAACCATTACCTACCGCGGGGCAGATTGTGTCATTTGAAAGGATTTTATTTATTGCTCTTACGATGACGCCAGTTATTTAGTTTAGAAACACTAGAACGCACACACAATCTATCAGCGGCCACATAAGTGTTTCGTAATTTTGCTATTTCCGGTTGAGTGTCTGGTTGATATGTTAATTTGAAGAAGTGAAAGGAATGTGCCAGCTCCAGTACTTACTTATATTAGTAATTGAAACTGGTTGTATTGTATAATTTTTTGAACTACTATCTCTTACGTGCGTCGAGCGTCGGTAACCCTCTGGTCTTGGTACTGGCATTCTAACCGGGATATCTTGTCGTGCTTAGCGCCGCTATATTTGTCCACTTTCCAGATTGTTTACTAGACAAAAAAACAACGGTCAAGTACGAGTCGGACTCGCGTAACGAGGGTTCCGTACAAATTTGTCGACATGTAAATTGTTCGTTCATTATTAGAATTAAGTCTCAAAGATTTTTCCTGTTTTTCTAATTATGTTGTATTTTTTTATATAACTACAAATTTACGGTTTTTTATTATTTACTAAATACACTACAGAAAAACTGTGAACGTTGTCACTGTATTTAGGTACTTAAGGAACGCGCTTACCAGATGGATGCGCGTTACCGTTCCTTACATCATACACTCCTACAAAAGATGATCTTAATAAAACACTACTTTTCACTAGTTCCAGTACTATATGTATAATATTTTATATTTATTATTAGTTTCACTACTATATAATATTTTATATTTATTGTGACCGGTTTGGGAACATCATCGTCAGACAATAAACTCTAATTTATTTCCAAAAGGACGGGTATATTTACATGAATGTTCTGTCAAGATGCCTACAAAGATGTCAAAAATTATTATACATATCTCAATTGAAAAAAAATACCAACTATGTCACAGTGCAGTCAAATTCCGTTTGTCCAAATGAATAATAATTTAAATAGTGCAATGTCACAATTGATTCAATATTAAGTTATTATGTGGGCATGTCAACTTATTAAAAATAAAATTATCAATGTCAGGTTGGTTCAATGTCATAAGTAATTAAAACAATATTAAGATTAGTATGTTGTTTAAAATGCTCATTAAACTTATTAAATAATAGGTTAACAAACAATTATTACATTAATATTCCTGTCCCAAATGAAAATAAATTAATAAGGGTGACGTTTGTCACGTAGCGGAAGGCTACGGAGCAAAATAGGTAAAGGATTATAAGAAAAAGATAAGAACAAGAGAATAATATATTAAAATAATTATTAAGACAGCACGGCCGAAACTTAATAAATAAATTAAAAATGATAAAATTACAATAATAAAATAATAGAGAAGGGGAAAGAAAGGTAGGCGGTACCAGGATCTAGATAGACCAAGTATCGGCAGGCTGGCAGGTATACAGCGGCAGGCTGGCAGGAATACAGCGGCAGGCTGGCAGGTATACAGCGGCAGGCTGGCAGACACACAGCAACAGGTTGGCAGGTGTGCAGCGGCGAGCTGGTAGGTATTCACCGGCAGGCTGGTTGGTATTTTGCAGCAGGCTGGCCAGTACCCCGCAGCCGACAGGCAGGGATGCAGCAGCAGGCAGGGATGCAGTAACAGGCAGGTAGGCAGAGAACGTTGGAGGCTCGATGTGGCAGCAATAGTACGTGGTTCTTATGGTGAAGTATGCAGCAGAGTTTCCACAGTACTTTTAGAGTAGTCTTTTCCTTCACAGAGAGCTTCAGGTAGTATTGAAGGTTGTTGATAGCTTCAGAAGTGGAAGTAGAATGTCTGTCCAGAGACCCTGGACCGCCTTATATAATAGCCAGATATGGTGTTCGAAACTAAATACAAAAATTTAAAATGATGACATAAAATTCATAAAAAGGAGTCTAACATGGCATGAAAAATAATAAATATATTCAAATTTAGAAATTTGGAAGTATGTGACGTCACGTCGGACTGTTGTCATACGTTGTCAAATTCTAGAATGTTCCTAACAAAACAAGAGAAATCGTTGAAAATAATAAAAATTATTAAGAAATTATAACAAATATACAGCAAAAAGTAAAGAGAAAAGTAAATTACAAGTATTCAGTACAATAAAAGTGTTAAAAGTGAAAGATATAAGCCAAAACAGTGCAATTTAGTGATACAATAAGATTACATAATATAAGTTGGTTTATAAGTGTTAAACGTATTTGTAAACAGTTAAATTGAAAATAATATATTATTCCAAGGTAAAGTTGAGACATTCTTATTTGTAGTTACACCAAAGACTCATATTTGAACATTACATAGGTAGGTAGCAACAGAGAAGTCAATGATACATATAATTCAGTCTATAAAGTAATAAATATATCTGTCCATCTATTAGTTTTCTAGTAGATTATCATTTATAGCTAATAGCATATGCGTAGTCCTCAGCATATCAAACATAACACTTACAGTACTCCTACAGTACACATTACAGACAGAATACAACCCATTTGCACATACAGTAATACTATACGCGATTCCCAATGGAATCAACACAAAGTTGTGTTGGGCTTGGGTGTTAATAGATCACCTCTGTCCAGCTCGCTTAACACTAACGGCAGTGCTGTGGGGGAGTACCCCCAGTGTATCCTACATACAAGTTGGGTGTAGCGAGCACTTTCCTAGGGCAATCCGTGCCGACTATCTAGAGGTGTTCAATATTCCCATACTTGAACTCTGTACATGCATGACACGATTAATTATAGAAATGCAGATGCGTAGATTGCATGAGCGTAGCTTGAAAACTAGCAGATGGGCAGATTTGCATTAAAAGATAACAATTTACTTATAATTTCGAGACCTGAGAAAATTCTAGAACATTCCGTTAGAAGATTAAAACTCTACATATAATTGCAAGTTCCGAGAAATTTCCAGAATACAGAATATTCTAATAGTATAGACGTTACATTTTCCCACCGCCCCAGAAAAATTTTCGACTCCGAGAAAATTTTGAGGTTAACTGGATACAATCTTTCCTTTCAAATATCTGTCATACATCACGCAAACATGCACTACAAGCAAAGATAGGGGTATGGTTCACATTCAATGACGCATACTCCAAAGAAAGCATCCCTATATATTTATTTATTTATGACCTAAGGCTTATTTATAAAGGAGTAGTCAGCCGCTCCTGACTATAAGGCTTATTTTAAAGGAGTTGTCAGCCGCTCCTGACCATCAGGCTTATTTATAGAGTTGTCATCCGCTCCAACTATTAAACCCAATAATGTCTTATAAAGTCAGACCTAGTTTTAAAGACCGAGTAACGCCTTTAAAAATTAAATAGGTAACGCATGTAGCAACGCGCTAAGTAGAAGAGGATTAGTAAAAAAAATGCGGGTTTGTAGAACCCAAAAGGACAGGGTTGGTAGAACCCCATTAAAAAAAAATGGAGAGGAAGTCTCCTAGAGGTCTGACTTACTAAGGCATTATTTTAAAATATAAACAAGAAACAAAAAAAAAACTAATTATTGAACTGAAAATAGCCAAATATCAGTCAATCAATCGATATGTTAGGAATGTTCAAAGGTCGAGTAAGTGTAATGTAAACAAAGTTATGTATGAAAAATGTGCCAAACTGTCATGTTATTAATAAATATATATATGAGTATGAAACTGTAATATGACGTATAGTTGTATTTAATAAGATAAGAAAAATAATTAAGAATAATAAATTTAAGTTGTAAAAAGCCGAAAATTTTACCGACAGTGGAAGAATCTGCCGTCTAAGTTCAATAACATTATCTAAAACGAATAGAAATTTCATAAATAAGTTCCGCCTTATTAAGTAAAATAAAATATATAGACCGTGCCATCATAATAACGTAATGATAAAACTACGTTAAAATAAAAGAAAAGTAGAAGCAAAAAGAGAAAAAGTATAAAGCCAAAATATAATTGCCAACAAATACCAACTTGTGCAAGTTTAATTTAAAATTTTGAGGTAGGTTCTTATAGAGTTGGGCGCCAAACTGTCACGTAGCGGAAGGCTACGGAGCAAAATAGGTAAAGGATTATAAGAAAAAGATAAGAACAAGAGAATAATATATTAAAATAATTATTAGACAGCACGGCCGAAACTTAATAAATAAATTAAAATGATAAAATTACAATAATAAAATAATAGAGAAGGGGAAAGAAAGGAAGGCGGTACCAGGATCTAGATAGACCAAGTATCGGCAGGCTGGCAGGTATACAGCGGCAGGCTGGCAGGAATACAGCGGCAGGCTGGCAGGTATACAGCGGCAGGCTGGCAGACACACAGCAACAGGTTGGCAGGTGTGCAGCGGCGAGCTGGTAGGTATTCACCGGCAGGCTGGTTGGTATTTTGCAGCAGGCTGGCCAGTACCCGCAGCCGACAGGCAGGGATGCAGCAGCAGGCAGGGATGCAGTAACAGGCAGGTAGGCAGAGAACGTTGGAGGCTCGATGTGGCAGCAATAGTACGTGGTTCTTATGGTGAAGTATGCAGCAGAGTTTCCACAGTACTTTTAGAGTAGTCTTTTCCTTCACAGAGAGCTTCAGGTAGTATTGAAGGTTGTTGATAGCTTCAGAAGTGGAAGTAGAATGTCTGTCCAGAGACCCTGGACCGCCTTATATAATAGCCAGATATGGTGTTCGAAACTAAATACAAAAATTTAAAATGATGACATAAAATTCATAAAAAGGAGTCTAACATGGCATGAAAAATAATAAATATATTCAAATTTAGAAATTTGGAAGTATGTGACGTCACGTCGGACTGTTGTCATACGTTGTCAAATTCTAAAATGTTCCTAACAAAACAAGAGAAATCGTTGAAAATAATAAAAATTATTAAGAAATTATAACAAATATACAGCAAAAAGTAAAGAGAAAAGTAAATTACAAGTATTCAGTACAATAAAAGTGTTAAAAGTGAAAGATATAAGCCAAAACAGTGCAATTTAGTGATACAATAAGATTACATAATATAAGTTGGTTTATAAGTGTTAAACGTATTTGTAAACAGTTAAATTGAAAATAATATATTATTCCAAGGTAAAGTTGAGACATTCTTATTTGTAGTTACACCAAAGACTCATATTTGAACATTACATAGGTAGGTAGCAACAGAGAAGTCAATGATACATATAATTCAGTCTATAAAGTAATAAATATATCTGTCCATCTATTAGTTTTCTAGTAGATTATCATTTATAGCTAATAGCATATGCGTAGCCCTCAGCATATCAAACATAACACTTACAGTACTCCTACAGTACACATTACAGACAGAATACAACCCATTTGCACATACAGTAATACTATACGCGATTCCCAATGGAATCAACACAAAGTTGTGTTGGGCTTGGGTGTTAATAGATCACCTCTGTCCAGCTCGCTTAACACTAACGGCAGTGCTGTGGGGGAGTACCCCCAGTGTATCCTACATACAAGTTGGGTGTAGCGAGCACTTTCCTAGGGCAATCCGTGCCGACTATCTAGAGGTGTTCAATATTCCCATACTTGAACTCTATACATGCATGACACGATTAATTATAGAAATGCAGATGCGTAGATTGCATGAGCGTAGCTTGAAAACTAGCAGATGGGCAGATTTGCATTAAAAGATAACAATTTACTTATAATTTCGAGACCTGAGAAAATTCTAGAACATTCCGTTAGAAGATTAAAACTCTACATATAATTGCAAGTTCCGAGAAATTTCCAGAATACAGAATATTCTAATAGTATAGACGTTACACGTTGACAAACATGTCTGATCATTTAAAATTCGGGCATTAATCTTATGTCTATTAATTTCTATTGCTTCTAAGGCGTTGAGCCTTCTACCTTTGTCCGCTATATGGAGATATTTAACACCTTTGGATGGGTCAAAATCGTGTTGATTTTCATTGAGGTGTTCCGCGAAAGTTGACGACTGGGTAATTTTAAACTTCCTACCCGTCTGTCCAACATATACGTTTCCACATGTGTTGCAAGTTAGGCTGTATGTGCCTGTTTAGGACTTATGAGTTTCGGACCGCGGAAAAGGAAATTTAAAAAAGTAAAATAAAGATTTTGACATTATGGTTTTCGGTACTTGACTGTCACTTCGGATTTTTTCACGGCATTTTTATTGAGTTTATTTTCGGCGGATTAATACTTGATCATTTACGTGTCATTTAGTTACGTGTATAAAGTGTATTTAAATATACCATTGGATAAATATTGGCATATTACGGTTTCGACGGGATTAAAAAGGAAAAGTGGTCGGCCACGCGTTCTCCTATTTTTTACACTACAAGTATTGTAGTTTATGATATATATTTATAACCACATACGGTAGGGCACATTAGTACACACAAAACACACGTTCAAGCCAAGCCAGAACTACGGACCGGTAAGTAAGCAATATTATTATATAGTTAAATAATATAACCAAATTACGGGCGTTCGGGAAAACGCAACAGTGCCGCTTTTATGTTCAATTGGAACTTTTTCTTTATTATTGCAGATGAGTAGTGGAACTAGTGAAAAGTAGTGTTTTATTAAGATCATAATATGGAATTCCATCAAGCAGTTACAGCACAAAGCATAAACTATTCCTACAAAAGAAATAAAATTGACAAAATGCTCCTATATTTTGCAATACCAATTTTATTAAGTTTATCTTGCTCACAATCGGCACGACTTCGTCAAATAGTGATAGTCGTGTCATCAAAAAGATGATTCTCATGAAAAGCTGCTATGTTTCACGCCATTGTTATTATCGCCTAACAATCCAGGGCCCCTAAATAATGTGTCATTCATCTCAACTATATAAATAATCAACAAAATCAACTATAAAAAGCAAGTTTTGTACTGCATCCGTAACAATAATAAATGTCAATTTTGATTCCGATATAAAAAGAAACATACCTTCAGTTACCTTATGATTTATTTTTTGTATTTGAATGTGATTCCGACAGATTAAGTAATTCAATAATCTATATATATAAAAATCAATTGCTGTTCGTTAGTCTCGCTAAAACTCGAGAACGGCTGGGCCGATTGAGCTGATTTTGGTTTTAAAATGTTTGTCGTAGTCCAGGGTAGGTAGGTCTAAACGGTGAGCAAATAAGGAAAAATTGCGAGTAAGATAGAGTAAGACGACAATTTCATTTTCCCATATAAAAGTTGATCACTTACTTTCTGTCAAACATTTGACGGTATTTGTACTCTCAGTTCCACTCGAATTGAAGAACGCATTAAAACAAGAGTTTTGAATCGACAACATAATATCAACTTTGCTTATAACATCGTGTATTTAAATTTCAAAATATAAAAATAATTAATGTGTTGACATATTTGATGGGTGCCAACCTATTGTCTATGGTAAAATGTCACTTGAAATGTAAACGCCTCTTTGCTGTGCACCTATACTATAATTCTTTAATATTCCTAAAAATCTAAAAGCAACAAATTTCAATAAAATTAAAAAAGTATTGTGTCGTGTGTTTGTGACTTACTAAATATGCCTCCAATAATTAGGCGGTACGAAGTTCACCGGGTCAGCTATCTTATATAAAAATGAATCGCAAAATGTGTTGGTAAGCGCATAACTCAACAATGCCTTTACCGATTTGGCTAATTTTGGTCTTGAATTATTCGTAGAAGTCCAGAGAAGGTTTGTACGTAGAGAAAATAAAAAGTGTAAAGTCAACATTTTTATACAAACAATTTGTATTAATACTTAAAAGCCAATTTGAACCTTTGGCAAGACAAAAAAGTGACGTTAGTTCTGTCAAACAAATTTAATGATTTTAAAATTTAATTAATTTAATTTAATATGTCATTTCAAGTAGGAACAAAAAACTGCCACTTTACAAATCTTTTTGACAGGACGAAGTCTGTCGGGTCCGCTAGTAACAGAATAAAAAGACGAATAAATTATGCTCACGCGGTCAAATCTAACTAAACAAGAGGTAGTAACCACGTTTGTACCGTGCTCTTTCCCGAGAAGCTCCATTTCAGTCCTTTTTTTCCTTATGCTCCATGACACTGAGCTGGCTAGGCGCGGCCGTGTGTGGCTCTCCGGTCAGACGGACCGGCCTACCCACTAAAACCCCCGGTGTCCTCAGAGCCCGTATCGTGGGCGCGTGGCGGGGTGCGCTCTCGCGATTCTACCGCCATAACCATTTCAGCCCTAACGTCAATAGGCCCAAGGCTCAAGGCAGAGTTTGTTGGTAGGTTGAGTCCAACAAAATACTCGCTTGCGCACCAAACTGAGACGTTCCAATTTGAACAGTTGTTATAATTTGATTGTGTTGTACATATAATGCTGGGTGTGTGAATACCTAGAGATGTTTCATCTACCTTAAAACATCATTGGACTTTCGCAATGAAGATTTACTGTTTGTATTGTCGACGACAGCATCCTTGTGGTTAGGGCAGTCCCCTATGAAATTGCACGTGCCGTTTACAGTTTCTGCGTATCGCTGTACAGTCGCGAACTGATTCCGAGTTTTGAATTGTTCGTGAAGTATTTATCACTACACATAGTATAAAACAAAGTCGCTATCCGCCGTCTGTCTGATCTATTTATGCTTAGATCTTTAAAACTGCGTAACGGATCTTGGATTTTTTAATAGATAGGAAGGCTTATGTATATAATACATGCATAATATAGTAGAGAAACACTGATAAATTTAGAGGTTTCTTATGTCATGTTGTAAATAAGCACGTTTTTTTGCGGGAAGCTGTGAACGTAGTGTATAAGGACATTTTATAGTAGGTATATTTACATAAGCATTGCACCCGTGCGAAGCCGGGGCGGATCGCTAGTTGTATACTAATTTAATTTATGTTTATAGTTGATCGTTAAATGTATTTAAATTATGGATCTTATCACGGTTTAAACGTTATTATTACCTTCACCGATTTTCGCCTGAGTTGCATTCGCCGTCGTCACGAGAACAGTTAGTTAGTTTAGCTGGGCTCCACCGCATTAGCCGCACTTGATTGGGCCATTGTGCGCATAGGAGAAGGCTTCTGCGTCTGCCTCCTTCCTACTCCATCCATCCTAGTTCCTCCCAGAACGCCAGCAGCCTCCGTGGGCTGCTGCATGCTTCTGGCAGGGACGCCGGGGAATGGAGAAGTTTCTCCTGTTGGTCGGCCACACTTGCACATTCCATAAGAACATGCTGTGGCGTTTCCTCAGCCTCCATGCACCCTCTGCACAAGGGGCTGTCTGTTATACCAATTGTGTACAGGTGTTTGTTTAAAAGGCAATGTCCAGTTATGGTAGCTATGACCTTTCAGATCTTGTCTCTCTTTAGTTTGATAAGGGAACGGGCAAGCTTCTTGGAAGGTTGCTGCTTCCTTCGTTCGCTTGCACCCCTCTTTGGCTATCCATTATTTTAGGTGTAGTTCCTCTGTTCTCTTGCGCAGCCAGGTTTTTACTTCTGCCTGTGGAATGGGCATTAGGGGTTCTGGTCCATATACTTTCGTGTTAGTGCCCCTTTTTGCCAACTCGTCTACCGCGTCGTTTCCGAGTGAGTCACTGTGTCCTTTTATCCACTGCAGGGTTATCCGGTTTGTGTCTGCAATGGCTTGGAGCGTATTATGGCACTCCAGTATAAGGACAGAGTTGATAGTATTGTTTTGGAGGGCCTGTAAGGCCGATGCGTCACGAGAACATTAGAGAATGGGGATTTCTATTCTATATCCATATTGTCTTTCTTCTGGAGAAATTATCAAATAAAGTTGTCCCTACGTTTAAACTTAGACCCGGAATTTTAATATATTTACTATGTTGATATAAGTGTTAATTTAGAATTGTTTTTTGACTAATATTTTTTTGCGCGGACTCGTGGTGATTTATTCATCCTCTTTTAGTTGCCTATATGGTTCTTAGAACTTAGGCATAGGCTAAGTTTAGTCGGTAGGTCATGTGATCAGACCGCTCTGGCCGCGTGCAGTCCGACATAAGCTCCGTGACACTGGCCGTTGCGGGGGTATCTTGGGCACGTTTCGTGCTCCTTGTGGTAGATCCCCAGCCTTCCTCTTCTGAGGAAAAAATTGATCTTAAAATAGTTTCTGTATATTCCTTATTTATGACTGGTTTTCTCCTATTTGCCGTGGTTTTTTTTTATAGCGAAATATTGATACCCTATAAGTGGTGTCGCCTATAGTACCCATAAGTACCACAATAAATGTTACCAATTATATACATCGTGTCCCAAAATTCAACGATAACGATAACTTCTTCGAAAATCTACACTCCTTATGGTATTTTTACATCACTACAATTTTTCAAATATTTCACATATTTTTTTTTTGTATTGGCAACCCTAAGTAGCATTGCTATCCACCAAAAATACCGTTAAAAATACCTGAATACAGATAGTTTTTACACAAAAATTTATCAAAATATTTATTTCTACTAAAATTTTCAAAGATTTTCACTTTCAGTTCACTTTTACGCATCGTGGTGTATAAAAATTGTATTGAAACTACTACGGCAAGTTATTTAAAAAGTTGACGCAACTAACCAAGATTCCAAAATGGTATAATACTTTACAAAAACTAGTCACATTAAAATACCAACTAATCATAAACAAAAACCGATAATTTTAAATGTATTACTTATTATACTGGGCTCAAAACAGGACTTTTGTTAGTGATACGTCATCGCCTTAGAAATGATAGGAGGATAGGAAAAGATAGGAGGACCATGTCTCCCGATCCAACGTTCTGGATACTCTTGGTTTAAATATTCACGCACAGGACATGTTATGGCCTCCCCGTTCGCCTGACCTAAACCCATTGGACTTCTTCTACTGAGGCGGTCTCAAGAAGTTAGTTTACAAAAAACCCTGAGAATGTGTAATCTCTACGGTCGACCTAGGGTTCTCCCGAAGGCGTAGTGAAAACGCTATAACAGGGCCCAGCACGTTGTTTATATATACAACTAGCTTCCACCCGCGGCTTCACCCGCGTAAATTTACTTTTTTTCAATCCTGGTATACTAACTTTCAACCTTTGTTTCACCCCCTAGCTGGTCAAATTTTCAAAAATACTAGAACAAATGTTTAATGATTTCTTATCAAGTGCTTAAATATAAAGTTTCATGCTTTTATCTTTTAAAATTAAGAAATCCCATACAAACTTTCAACCTCTATTTCAACCCCTTCATCCCTTTTTTTCGAAATAAAAGTCTATGTTCTGTCTCAGGGTCTACTGATTGTCTGTACCAAATTTCATCAAAATCGGTTGCGAGGTTTAAGCGGGAAAGCGTAACAGACAGACTTTTAAATTATTTTCTTGCACGATTTATTAGTTGAATTGACTGAGAGAATGCTCTAGGCGTTAAGTTCTCCTATGGACACTATTTTAATTTGCAAAAAAGTTGTTTTTAGTTGTGCAAAAAGTTGAAATAAATAGATAAAATCTATTAATTTCTGTCTATACGACTGACATTGTACGGCGATGTTTACGTAGCATTCAAAATCGATAAATTATTGAACGTCATCGAGCGGTCATGTTTCACTAAACAGCGGGGCTGTACCGCTGAATTGATGCTATTTATCTAGTAGGTCTAGTCATTGTGGTCGCGTGTACCGACGCATCTAACTTTACCGAGTTTTCCTTTACCGTTCATTTATAAATATTGGTTTTTTACATGTTGTATATTGACTTATTGTGTGCTAAAACGTTTCCCACGCTAATTGAGTCGCTAAGGTAAACATGGGTAAATACAGCTTTTGATCGCATATTTTTTTGGCATTTTAGAATTTCATCGTCATGTTGTCAGTCTACTGCTGGATATACGCCTCCCTCTAGGATTTCTGGCCATCTAACGCTGCTAGCATCAAGTGCTGGAACACGATTTAAAACGATTGCTTAAAAACAATGAAAGCCGCGTAGTTCCAAAAGCCCGTCTGGCTAAAGACCAAAAACAAGGGCGACATTTCAAAATATTAATGTTCAATAAATTGCCTAAAACCGTAATAGGTCTAAATTATAGCACAATTAAACAAAAATTTTAATTATTTTTTGAAATTAATCCATTTTATTCATTAAAAGAATATATGTCTATACAACTTGTGGAATCTTTCTTTGTTCTTGAAGGAAATGTAAATATTAATACTAATGGCCGTTTTCACCAACCTTGTCTTAGCTTAGGTGACTCCTAAGAGACATGCTGTCTCACTCTTTTCAGTTAATATAAAAAGTGACAGCATGTCACTTAGGAGTCACCTAAGCTAAGACAAGGTTGGTGAAAACAGCCATTAGTTCCATATAATTTTAAGAGTTTATATAAGTCACTTTCGATTCGATCGGTTCTTAGGCAGAACATGTATGGAGCCGGAACAATGTCCTTGGGATTTTTTGCCGTAGTTTGATTTTCCTGCTTTTATAATGAATGAATGTTTTAAATTAGATTGAATAGGTATTTCCCGAGTTTTCACCACCTTATCCCTACTAATATTATAAACGCGAAAATGTTTTTATGGATGAATGTATTATACTTTTTCACGTAATAACTACTGAATGGATTTTAATGAACCTTTACAATAGTATAACTTACTAGCGGACCCGACAGACTTCGTCCTGTTTCACAAAAAGATTTGTAAAGTGGCAGTTTTTTATTCTTATTTTATAGATAACTAGCGACCCGCCCCGGCTTCGCACGGGTGCAATGAAAAAATGGTTATGGTGGGTTATCCCTAAGAGATAGACATATATCATCGCGGACTTTTTTGTTGAACTCTTTAAGGTGGACAATACTGTAGTACATTATTTTGGTCTATGTCGTAGGGTTCAGCCAGCGTTTGCAATATAAGCACAAAAAAGTGAGTTGATTTACGATATCACATTAGAAATCTCAAAAATTGTCAGTGTTCCACTACTACATTGTGCATGTTTTATACATATAATACTTCCTCTTGAATATACCTATGTATTAAAGAAAACCGCATTAAATTCCGTTGCGTAGTTTTAAAGATTTAAGCATACATAGCTACCTACATACATGCATACAGACACCGGGAAGCGACTTTGTTTTATACTATGTAAGGATTGTCGAACATTTTTTTGTCCTATCATTAATACTCTTCGCAGCGATGCGTATGCGATGAAACACATTTTATGGCAAAATTTTTTACACCTTCGGTTGGATTTATAAGAATTTGTAAAAAAATCTATTGTAATCTAGTACTAAATATAGCCTATGTTATTCAGTGATAATTAGAGATCGGATAATCGGATGCATATTTACCTAAAGTTAATTTTTGGCTCACAAATTATGGAAGCGGCTTTTTAAAATACATTTTGTTAAATAAAAATCCCGGGAAAATACGGGGTGCAAATTTAACGTAGTGATATTGTTTGAAAATTACTAAATTAGCACGTGGTATTTATTTTCAAAAGACCGAGACTCCGGGTTCATTTATACAACTATGCATGTATTTACATGAAGTTTTGTTTCAGTTTCCCTTGCGATTTATGAATGTACGATTTATTACATGAAGAGTGTTATACGAAAGTAGTGAGCTAGTTTGACTAAAACAATAATCAATTAAATAAAAAAATAGAAATGATGAAAAATTTTATTTAGCAAAACAATAAAAAGCCGTTTCCATACTTTGTCTTAAACTAACTTTAGGTAAATATGCATCCGATTATCCGATCTCTAGTGATAATGTAGCTTTCTAATGAAAAAAGAATTATTAAAATCGGTCCAGTACTTTTTGAGTCTATTATATCTGACGACATACAAAAATACAAATCTTTCCTCTTTATAATATTAATGTAGATATATCGGAATAAAACAGGCTACAATTTATAAAGGTAGACGTCACGCTAATATAAGCTACTCGAAACACTAAGCCTTCGCAGACAAAGTCGCGGGCATCAGCTGGTATCATATAAGGTGTATTGGGGCTCTTTACTTGTGGCTGTCATGAAGTGTTCATATATTTTTTTTGCATTTGACAAGAAAGTTGGAGGCCGTTATCTCACCTGATGGTAAGTGACGATAAGGTCGAAGGTATAACCGACGTTCACCTGGCCTCGCCAACAACTGAGGGACTGACTGGCTACCCTTAAATTGTTGGAACAACACCAATGTGGAGATTTAAGTCTCGTATCTCGATTAACACACGTCGGTTTTAACCACCAAATATCTGAGGCGGCCATTATATTAGCAAGTACCAAATAAATATAAAATATTGTTTCACTAAAGATTTGCGCGAGGATACAACTTTAATAAATGAATTAATTATTTCTTCTATATTTCGGTTTGGGGGCGTTCAAGTATTACGTAACGCAATTTCCCCCCCAAATTGCGTTACGTAAAATGTTACGATGCGTTATAGGGACAGGAGCGGGTCTTTCTTACAACACCGTATGTAACATTGTTTCTTTTTATAACAAATTGGCAACCCTTTTCGTTTACGTTTTACGGGGAATCCCTCGATTGTATTAGTATGGTCGTCATTTTTAATTTTCAACAATTGCGTTATGTAATACTTGAACGCTCCCTTTGGCCTTTAGTAAAGAAATTAAAACTGATTTTCGTGTACCAAAAACTCAATCCGGTATTACACAACGGGATTGAGTCAAAATAAAATGAAGAGCCTTTGTTTTCGTATTATACGTATCTGCGCATTACGGATCCAAATGGAATCCGTGTTACATATTTCGTTACTCAAATCTAAATACTAAATCCTCGAGATACGTATCTAAACTGAACACGTCTTCTATATTGAGTATTTAAAAAAAAATACGATCTATTATGTATCCAGATTAAATCCGTTTATGTGTGTGAAAGTGTATGTGCATATGTGTGTTTGTGTACGTATGTACACATGTACGTTTAACGGAGAGTGCTCTGAGGAACTATTTGCAATGGTGCCTTCGTCACCTTTTTACCATCGCACCACCCGCTACCGCAGTAGAGTTCATCCATATCACCTGGAACCGATCTTGTCTAGTACCAGTTCAGTTTCAGCGTTCATTCCTTCCGCGTACATGCAAACTCTGGAATGAGCTCCCAGCTGCGGTGCTTCCTGAGCGCTACGATATGTCTAACTTCAAACGAGGCTTAAAAAGAGTATTTCTCTCCAGGTAGGCCGCGGCTCAACTGTGCCCCTGGCACTGCAGATGTCCATGAGCGATGGTTACCACTTACCATCAGGTGGGCCATTTGCTCGTCTGCCACCGTATGGAATAAAAAAAAAATGTGTATGTGACTACTTAGCTATAATTGAGAACCAGGGCATATGTTTTAAACTGTTTATGAATTGGTTGCGAGTGTGAAAGAAAATATATTTGTATAGGTATCTATATATAAATATGTGTGTGTATATATAAATTATGATTCTTAGGTGGTTTTTGTACTCTTGCCCACAGCCTTCGCCGCCAAGTATGATGACAGCCAGCGCAATGGTCACTGACGATACAACCACAGAAGAGCTCCAGCGAAGATTCGGCAAACTCCTGGACGAGAACTTGATACTCAAGGAGAGCCTCAAAAAGAACAACGAGTCAATCAAGGAGCAGTTCGTGATGATCATGTCGTTCCAGGAGGACATGATGAAGACGCATCAGCTGCACAAAGAAAAGTTTAACGAGACCAGAGAGCTTGTTGAAAAGGTATTTCCTGTTTTTTTTTATATAAAGTTGAAGATGATAATGAGGTTCACCTGCACTTTTCAAGACTTGAAAATCTTTTTATTTTACCATTAAATTATCGACACAACGTTTAATCAAATGAAGTACTTAAATATATCTTTACAATTCTTAAAGAAATTGTCAACTGCTCGATTAGGACTAGTTTTTCTTCACAAATATGACCGCTTGTGTTTTCGACCTGCTTAAAAATCTCACTAGCTGGAAGTGCTTGGATAGTTTCAGTAGGCCACACGCTATTTCGGTGGTGGAGATCGGGGAGGTATTGTAGCCTCCCCCGAGGAGGGCTCCCTTGTTTCGGCGGGGGAGCGGAGGCTGGGGGTTCCCGGAAGTAGCTTGATGTTCCCGGGGCTCCCTACATGCCTGAGGGAGGCCATCCCTGAGGTTTTTAGTGGGTAGGCCTCCCCCTTCTGGGGGGGAGAGCCCCAAATAACCGCCGGCTCGTCACAGCCGGGGTATGCAACATAATGCATTTTCCTCAGAGGAAAAAAAAAAGGCCACACGCTATTAAAGTGATAAAGTGTGGTGCTAGAGACACTGCCTCTTCTTTCAGGAGAAGCAAACGTGGTAACGTTTTGTAATTATGGAATTATTTACTCTTTCTCAGTCCGAGATCACTTCAACCTCCTTAACTACCTCAAAGTTCATATCTTGTAACTTTATAATCTTTCAATGGCAGCTGCGCCGAGATAGCAAGTGCTTGTTTCACATTATTTTAATTCCTTAGAGAGGCGGTGAAGGCGTCCGAAGCATCCGGCAATTTAACTCCGTCCTCTAGATTCATTTTGTGACATCAACGGACGGTGATAGTTTTTTTATTTTTGGTAGACCTACGCTGAAGGTACATGTGCTTATGTTCAGCTCAACCTTGATTAATTTAGTGAAGGCAACTCGAGAATTATTGTGACTTCTTGCGCCTTGCACATTAGTAAATCTGGTAGAATCGGTTCGGTTCGGAAAGGGTATCGCCAAGGCCGAGTAAAGTCTCTGAACCGTTCCGTTTCCTCCGAGTGGAGGGTGGGGAGAAGCGACCAGTACATGTTTGTACTAATTATTTTGCATCGGATGTAGTCCGGGTCTTCGCACATTTGTTCTACGAGTGCGGTGGATTCTGTTAGTAGTAATGAAGGGAGGTATTTGTTCGAATGCGTGATAGGTAATGCTCAATCGAGATACTATCGATAGGGGTGTCGTCGATAACTTATGTACGTCGATACCAAGTCCGGGTTCTCTTCAGATTCAAAATTTCCTTGAAACTACATATCTCGTGATCTTATTATTGTTTTATTGACAGCTGCGCCAAGACAACAAGCAGTTGAAAGAAGAACTGTCCCTCAGAGAGGCGGAGAAGGCGACCGCCAAGTCGGGCCCCTCCTCTGGTTTAGAATTCGTGACGTCACCGGATGATGACACGATTTACAAGTTGACCGCACAGCTGGAGTTAGTGGAGCGGCAGAGGCGCGAGGTGAATGATAAAGTCATTTTAATCATAATGTAATTAATTTAAAACACAGCTTAGAAACAAACATTTGACTCATTCCATTGGAACAATTAAGAATTAATATTTAACAAAAGCGACAAAGTAAGTAAGTTTAAAGGTACACAATTAAATCAGGTACAATTCGTATTTAATTGGACGTTTTTACAAAAAAATAAGTTTTATTGCCCAAAGTAGTTGTAAAAGTTCATATTTTCAAATAGCAAAAAGTTATCTTTTAATAACTGTTTCGAAAGTTATTAAAAGGGATATTTTTAATAACTTTGGACGTAGACGTCAAACTTAAATATAATTTGGCGGTACAGAAAGTTGAGAAATAAAAATGCTCAATTATACCCACTAAGCTTGCTCGTTTTATTAGTGTGAATGTTTATTTTATAATAAGTTACAATTTTTATTCCTGGCATCCCAACTAATATTATAAATGCGAAAGTGTGTTGTTTGTTTGTTTGTTTATTTGTTTGTTTGTTTGTTTGTTACCTCTTCACGCTTAAACTACTGGACCGATTTCAAAAATTCTTTCACCTTTGGAAGCTACATTCTCCCGAGTAACATAGGCTACTTTTTATCCGGGAAAAATCGACAGATCCCACGGGATGCGCAATAAAGGCTTCGCTAAAAAACTACTGGCACAGATTTTTATGCGGTTTTCATCAATAGATAGAGTGATTTCTGAGGAGTTTGCGGCATTTTTTATCTCGGAAAAACGGATAGCCCACGGAAGCGCGATAAAAACTTCGCACCATAAACCGACTTCCGCGTATATGTAGCCGTGGCAAAAGCTATGACCCTTAACCCTCTATACACCCAATCCCGAAATCCACGCGGGCGAAGCCGCGGGCAGAAAGCTAGTTTATTTAATAAAGCACAATGAAATGGCAATTGCCTGTCGTGTAATAGGGTACTTCCCTCTATATTAGAAAAGATCTAAAGCATATAACTATGATAGCTTATGCATTAAATAGTCGGAACCATCATGTTTAAGTACATAAAATAAAAAAATAATATAAAAATGAGTTTCAAAGTATTCACTTTTTAATCTATACGTAAAACAAGAGCGGATCATAGGCGCCATGTCGTGACGTCATAAGTACTGTAAACTTATGCGTGTCAATGTCATTATGAATCATAGTAACGTATAAGCCAAAACAATAAAAAAAGGAGTTGTAGGTTGTTTTTTTAATATAAGAGAACGTTATAAATACGTAATTAAATTGAAATCGCACGTGAATCACACTGGAATGCAGTTTTTGTAAAAGGAGATAGTACGGAATTTACCAAAAATAAATGCATTAATGGTCGGAAATTTCTTCGCTGCAAATCCCGACTTTGTTGTTCTGCCGATTACGGAGTATTTAAACATCGATGTCAGTATTACTTTTATTATTATCCTTTATTAGTTGTTTTATATAAAAGATAAATAACTCATTTTTAAATTATGAATATACATAGCATCCAAACAGAGAGCTGTTTATTATTTACATGTCGTATTGACGTCATCGCTACAGAGTAACAACTCGTGCGGCGCCTTCGTCTAATTACGCGCGAAACTTGAAAATATTAAATTTTAATGCAATTTTTATAGTACTTAACGAGTGTATAATTTTTTTTTATTTTTAGTATATCATTTACTGACACGCAAGAATCAAATTAAGGTCTTTTCAAAAAAAAAGATTAATTCCCTATTGAAGTGTCGTCTGCGGTTTTTCCTTCAAAGTCATACTCCACCTGCAATTGCCCATTACGCGGCCTTTGTAAAAATACACTATAATTTTTAATACATAATTTAAATTGTGTATATAATATAGTGATTCTATTAAAAAAAATCATACAGTGTATTTGGTTTAAATTTTGGCCGCTGTGTGGATTGGTTCCTATTTGCTTAAATATATCTTAAATATTACTTAGGTGTGTTAATGTTCCTTATAGTCTAAGAGCCATTGGAAAGCTACCTGTATGTATTTGACCAGACTTGGGGTTTTGTACAGTGAGGCCCCTATACCTACCATAAATGAGTTGGGGGTTCTCTCCCATTGGGGCAGATCTCTTCAATTAAATTCAAAATTTAATTTTTTTCAGCACTTTCAAAACTGTCCGCCACAATGTTAAACGCACGATAATGGTCTGCCATTGTTGTTTTCAAATTTCAAAACGGCAGACGTCGTCAAATGCATTAAAAATTCGCTAAAATCGATACCTGTCTTACCTGAGTGCGCGCCGTGTCCACCGCTTGGAGCTTAGTGAACCCCCATCTCATATATGGTAGGTATAGGGGCCTCACTGAACAAAACCTCAAGTCTCGTCAAATACATACAGGTAGCTTTCCACTGGCTCTTAGACTATTAGTGATGTTGCTTCTATCTACTGTAATATCTTGTCTCATCATTTGATCTCGATAACGCGGAGAGCTACCCAAGAGTATGTTTCATGGAACATTGTTTTCAGGTGTTGGTAGATAATGAGAAGTTGACTTGGCAGAAGGAATCACTGGAGCACATAGTGGACGCTACGACGAAAGAATGCGCAGAGCTCAAGATCAAGGTGCAGCAACTTGAGGTATGTTTGAAGCTGAACACTCTTCAAGTAATATTCCAAATCAGCTTATTCAAAAAGCGGTTAACTACATTACCAGAGATAACGTTTCGGCTAAACTTAGCTTTAAATGACCCACCCTCCCTCCCCTCCCCCTTGGCGGCCTCCAACCGCATCGCCCCTCACGCTACACACTAGTAATGTGCCGAGTCGCTGTTTTGGTGGATCGAGTCGATTCGAGTTAGTTTATACGGTATTCGAATCAGGACTCGATGCCCTGATTAGAGCCCAGTACTCGAATTCTATGTTTGGTATTCGAATATTTCCAGACTCGAGTCCGATTCCTAGACTCGAGTCTATAAATTCGAGTCTGGAAATTCTAGTCCAGTCCAGAATTAGAGTCCGATTTTAGAACAAAAAGGAAAAATAGAAAGGAGTTAGCTTCAAACAGCGTGTAGATTAGGTTAAGCACAATGACACAAAAATAATAATACTGTGATTTTTATTAAAGCATAATAAACATTGAATCAAGACATAGGAGTTTATGTAAACAGAGAGTATAAGCGAGTTAACCAAACTCGAATACTAGACTCGAGTCAGTTGTACTCGTAAAAATAGAATCGAATTAGCGAGTAGGAACCGATTCTTCCTGACTCGAGTACCGGAATCGAGTCCGGCATACTCGAATCAAAATAAAATAGTATTCGTGCAGGCGAGTCCAAAGCAGGAATCGAGTTTGACTCGAGTCAAACCGTACTCGGCACATCGCTACTACACACCCACATTTTCGATGAGCCTGGGCTACACGTATCGGGTTGATTCTCACTCCCCACACACGGCGATCTTGAGCATCTGACCCAATAGAGGCACGCTCAACTTGCGTCGACTCTTTTTGACCCGACCCTGACTACCCCAGTAACAGTGCCGGGGTTGCTAGCAGGCAAGGCGTCGAACCTTCCGTTCGTGCGCATTTCACAAATACACTCGGTAAAGCTGAACATAGCCATCTGCGGCTACAGCAATAAATACCTCAATAAAAAATCTTCCCAAATGTATCTTGTTTAGGCTATAACACACTATGGTACATGGTACTCGAACACAGCATTAGCAGAACAAGTGTCTGACTCACCGCGGGTCGCCGGCGGGCGCGGGGAAGTCGCGACTGCTACAGCGACCCGGGATGGACCACGTCCCTTCCGTGGCCGGGGGGCGTCGTCGGTGGAGGAGACCGGGGGAGGTAGTGTAGTCTCCCCCGGTCTCCCCCGGAGGAGGGCTCCCCTCTAGGCAGGGGAGCGGAGGCTGGGGGTTCCCGGAAGTGGCTAATAAATGATTTGATTTGGCTTGATGTTCCCGGGGCCTCCCTACACCCTGAGGAAGTCCATCCCTGAGGTTTTTAGTGGGTAGGCCTCCTCCTTCTGGGGAGGAGAGCCCCACAAAACCGCCGACTCGCCGCAGCCGGGGTATGCAATTCAATGCATTTTCCTCAGGGGAACAAAAAAATAAAAAGAAAGTGTCTGACTCAACATACATCTTATGCGATATAGGAGGTAGCCTCATGCCCTTGGTTGTTTATCTCGATTTTCCACTACACAACGAATTCGAACGTTTTAACTTGTAGCGGCGCTCTTGGATGCGTCGATTCAAAATCCTGGTGGACTTTTCAGTCAAGGGGGTACTTTGTGATCGATAGAACCCCATCCTTTCTGATCACCAGCACGGCTGAGGAACCACATAGATTTCGCCCTCTACAAATTATACAAAATATATAAGCCATCTATGACCAACGTGTGGATAAGGTTATTATAAAAAAAAAACATTAAAAGTTTATAAAAAAAAAGCAATAATAGAAGGCCAAAGTAAGACAACATACATAATAGGGCAATTAAAACAGTATTAATAATAGGTATTTAAAACGGCAATAATAACAGGGTATAAAACATTTTTAGCAATAGCTCATTCAAAAATTCAATAATAATTGATTATAAATTGAAACAAAATCGATAACTCTGTAATGTGTGTTTACTCTGTATCGTTGTTTCCTGAAGTTCTATGACATATCGACGATTTTGGGGTTGCGAAAAAATATCTGAAAACAGTAACTATGGATTAAGTACTAAGTCTGATTTTAGCAGTGTGCATTTTGAATTGTTATTACAAAGCAATAATGCTTTAAAAAAATAAAGCAATAATAACGCCTATAAAGGCAAAAACCACTTCTATGGCGATATTGATATTTATTTGACGAGTGTATACAGCTTTCTAAACCATTTACACAATATATTGTGTACATGGTTTTGAAGGCAGAATTTCCCCCTTTTTATAGCTGGCGCTGTTGAATAAAGAGGCAGAAGAGGCTATTCAGATGAAACAATTGGAATCTGAGCTGATGTCGAGCAACAAGTTAATGGTAAGCGGTATTTCACCTCGAGGCAGACAGTACCAGAGAACGGGGTCGCCTGCTTAGAAACCTCCGTCTTACCTTGTTCCATTGTGAGGGGATAAGGGGAAGATAGGCAAAGAAATTACTAGGTACCGTAATTTTAGGTCACAGGTTTGTGCACATTACTCATTTGCAGCGAATCTCACACGAACCACTTAAAGTACGTACCGCCAAATTGTCATTCTATTTGTTTATAGCGAAAATGTAGCAAAATAGGCAAAACTTTTTTCTAGTTATGTGGGAAACCATCGCTCAAGGGCATGCTTAGGGCGTAGCTCTGTTGCTGCCTATCTGGAGAGAAATGATCTTTTTAAATCGAAGAACACTTAAAGAGCAGATAGAGAATCCAAATAGAAGGCTGTGATAGCAACATCAACGATACGGAAACTTATGTCTTTTGGAGTAGTATCTACAAAAGACTTTCAAGCCTCACATTAAATATGGATAATTGAAGAGGTTAATAACAAAGCCAGATCAGTAGACGAAGAATTAGTTTATATCTTACACATAGTGATTAGCATCCGGATTATGTATCTTTGTTGTTATTAAATGTTGATCGAAACTGACAGATAGTGTGAATATATTACTGTTTTATATTTATAATTGTCACATTAAATCTTTATAATGCAGCGATATACTTCTACTATTTGTAAGTTTAAATGAAAGAAGATTGAAACTATACATTGTTGGTACCATAGTTAGACTAAGTGTACGGCGATAAAAATACCATGTATTTTTTCGTTTTTAATAATGTAACAAAAAAGGTAATCGCACCATATGTCTACAACTGCTAAATAAAAAGATAAACTCATTTAAAAATAGAGCATAGAGGTAACGAAACGTTATAAATCACTTATGTTTTGACTTTTGCAACGCTTTGTCGATAACTATGTATTATCAAAACGTTGTAACTGTCAAAATATGTGATTGATTTAATATTGACATAATATATGCACGACACGACCATAAATGATATTGCACGTGACCACAGACAAAGTAGTAGATACTACGTACGTTAACATAGTATACTAATCTGTGACGTTAACTTGACTTTGCCAGTTGACATAATGGTGACAGATTTTTCATTTATATCTAAAAATACAGGACTCAGCTAGGAATAGTAATATTACATTCATAAATTCTAGTGATATTATCGGTACTCTAACTGTCATTAATCAGTTATCAGAATATGTATTAATCTATAATCGATATATCTGTAACGAATGAAATAGTTATTTTTTTATGCATATTGCGTTTTAATATTGCTTGGCACATAAACACGTTTTGTTATCAATATTCCCTGAAATTGTAACTTAAATTTTTTTAAATTAACAAAAGTTATAGATTTCTCTCAATTAAACAAAAATAGGTAACCAGTTACCGTTTACAAAATATCAAAAAATCAGAATCGTACATTTAACAATGTAATGGGTACCAGGCTTCTGGGGAGCAGAGCCCCACATAACCGCCGGCTCGCCGCAGCCGGGGTATGCAATTTAATGTATTTTCCTCAGGAAAAAAAAGGCTTGCCAATCTTCTTTGATAGAAAAACAAACTCTATGTTTTTTTTTTGCAATTGCATACCGCATAACTTATCTAACTCTGCCGTGCCAAGTTGGTCCCGTCGATTGACCTCTTTCGGAAGTTAAATCTACCTTGTTCTCCCAGGTAAACATACTAGTCAACAATTTCTAGTCTAGACTCTCCAACCTTTACAAAAGTGGATGCTACATGGAACAGAATACAATGTAATGGGCCTTCTAAGAAAGTTAAAAGTCACCCTAAGCAAAGAGGATTATAGGCAGAGTTTCTCTACGAGTACTCTACGCGCTATTTCTTTATTGACTTTGATGATGTTGAGCTCGCACATATCATTGTCAATTCCAAGGCCAGATAATAGGCTCATTAATATAGATGAAAAAAAAATATTTACATACATTTAAAAATGTAAATTTACTTTATTCAAATATGACTACATATATAGAAAGCTTCTGAATCGTCCAAATTTTTTTCCTACCACCCATTCAGGACGTAGTACTTTTTAGCTGATAAGAAAAATGGGCGCAAGAAGCTTATTAGCTTTATCAAAAGCAATAACAACATTTACAATAAATTATGTCGTTACCATACAACGTACATATGCGTTTACAATGTATACGGGAAGTCAAATATTTACACTTTAGAATGTAATGTGTTCAAATCAACACCAAGCATTGGCACCGTTTAAATAATCATTGACTTTGTAATAGCCCTTACTCATTAGCGTTTTCTTGAACTTATGTGGAAGTGTAGGACACTATCTTGTTATAAAGGGTAATTTTTCGTTTGACAGTTGGAGGACAAATTGGGCAGCCTACGAGGTGAACTAAAGGCGGCACAGCTCAAAATTATGGAACTGGAGAATGTGAAGGTAGTATGAAAGTTGAATTTACAGGCTGTTTCAGGGCTGGTGAATACATACACAGTCGGGTCAATTTAATAGGCCACATTTGACATTTCATTAAAATTCCTCAACTAACCTTGTAATGGCGGACATAAAATATTCAATATTTTTTTAGTTTGGAAATGCACAAATGACCGTTGTTACAATGTTGCGTTCAATGAAGTCTATACGTAAGTGATGTCCCTCAAAAAATCGAATGAATGCAATGATTACTTGTGAAGGGATTATTCACCATGAATGTACGGAAGTGAAAGTTGGGTATGGGAGAAACGACATGAAAGCAGAATAAATGCAGTAGAAATGAGAGCTTTGCGGAGTATGGCAGGAGTAAAACTGAGTGACAGATTGATAATGAAGTGATTAGAAAGAAATGTGGTTTGAAAGAGGATATCGTGACAAGAATAGAGAAAGGGATGCTTGGGTGGTTTGGGCATGTGGAACGGATGGATGAAAGTAGACTGACCAAAATGATTTATGAAGCTGGAGTGAGTGGAGATACGGGACGAGGAAGACCTAGGCGAACATATTTCGAACAAATCGAAAGTCTCCTCAAAAAAGGCCAGGTCAGAAGTACCCGCAATCGTCGAGCATGTATATGAGGAATGTTATGAAAGTAGATGAAGCGAAAGAGATATGTAAAGACCGTAGCAAGTGGAAAGACGTAATCTCTGCCTACCCCCATGGGAAAAAGGCGTGAGTGTATGTATGTAAAACATGTTGTTCTTTTGTTTTATAATAAAAAACAATAATAACTTCATAAACAGAGAAATAATTGATGTTAAAAAAAATTAAGGCAATTAAATCGTAAAAATATATAATGCAGTACCTATAAAAAGAGCGTATTCCATTTAAAAGGTCGGCAACAACATCTGTTGTTGCGGGCAGCGATAATCACTTACCATCAAGTAATCCATTTGCTCGTTTGCCTATTACAGTTATTGTGGAAAAGTACTTTTTTTATAAGATAGGGATTCTTATAAAAAAAGTACTTTTCCATAATAACTGTATTCGATTCACATATGTAAGTAAATATCGATTTTTTCACCATAATCGGAGTGTTTAAGCAGGTCACCTCACTATGAACAAATGTCAAATGTGGCCTATTAAATTGACCCGACTGTAGGAGCTTATTTTAGTTTTCATTAGTTATTACTAGCGACCCGCCCCGGCTTCGCACGGGTGCAATGAAAAAATGGTTATGGTGGGTTATCCCTAAGAGATAGACATATACCATCGCGGACTTTTTTGTTGAACTATTTAAGGTGGACAATACAGTAGCAGTAGTACATTATTTTGGTCTATCTCGTGGGGTTCAGTTAGCGTTTTTGCAATATAAGCGCAAAAAACGTGCTTATTTACGCACATTAGAAACGTAAAGATAAAAGTCCGGGTTTAAATAACGGGTACTTTTTATCCCGGAAAAATCGTCAGATCCTACGGGATGCGCAATAAAGGATTCGCTTAAAAACTACTGCATGGTTTTTCATGTGTTGTTCATCAATAGATTATGTGATTCTCGAGGAAAGCTTTAGGCTATTTTTATCCCGGAAAATGGTTTTTCATGTGTTTTTCATTAATAGGTGATGTGATTCTCGAGTAAAGTTTTAGGCTATTTTTATCCCAGAAAACCGACTGATCCCGTAGGATGCGCGATAAAACTACTGTTCGGATTTTCCTGCAGTTTTCATCAATAGACAGTGATTCTTGAAGAAGGTTCTAGGCTATGATGTATCCCAGAAAAACCGATAAATCCCACGGGAGGCGCAATAAAGGCATCACTCAAAAACTACTGCACAGATTTTCATGCGGTTTTCATCAATAGATAGAGTGATTCCTGAGCAAGGTTTTGCGGTATTTTTTATCTCGGAAAAACGGATAGTCCCACGGGAAGCGCGATAAAACCTTCGCGCCATAAACCGACTTCCGCGCATATGTAGTCGTGGGCAAAAGCTATGACCCTTAACCCTCTATAGACCCAATCCCGAAATCCACGCGGGCGAAGCCGCGGGCAGAAAGCTAGTCATTTGTATTTCTGCAAAATAGTTCTCGAAATTTATCTGAATTGTAGTCGGACTATCTAGAGCTAAAGACTATTGTTTTTTCACAGTTGGAATACATTAAACACAAGTCTAGCGTGGCAGATACGGTGCGAATGTACAAGGAACAACTTTTAGAGTTAAATAAAATGTTAAAAGAGGCGCAACAAACGGTAAGTTTATGTTTTTGTTTTATTATATTGTATATTAGAATTCAATACTGAATATGTTCCGGATTCCTCGTATTCTTATTTGGTCGTATTCTAAAATAGCTAATTCAATCTGCTTCAGCTAATTTCTGGATTCAATTTAGTCAATAATACTAAAGGCTCATTATTTGAGCACATAACAAATGTATATTAAATGACGGATTTAAAAGGAGGGCAATAAATTAATTACGAGCAAGTGAAGGATTCTAACGAATCATGACCGTCAGTAGCGATTAAAGTGTTTGAAACCCATTGTAGTGAGCGATTAAAGTGTTTGAATTCCATTGTAGTGTGCGATTAAAGTGTTTGAATTCCATTGTAGGGAGCGATTAAAGTGTTTGAATTCCATTGTAGTGAGCGATTAAAGTGTTTGAATCCCATTGTAGTGAATGATTAAAGTATTTGAATCCCATTGTAGTAAGCGATTAAAGTGTTTGAATCCTGAGCTACGTGAGAAATTTTTGGCTCGCTATATGTATCCGTTTTATTTAAGAGTACAAGAAAAAGAAAGAATTTAATGAAAATTGATATTTAATTAAAAAAATGGTAGGTTGAACTCCCTATTTTAAATTGTCGATCAATCAAATCTCGAGGAATTATTTGAATAAGGAATTTGTATATGGAGATTTATTTCCGTAAATAAACATTTTTTTTTTATATTTCTATATAATCTTTGCAATCTGTAGCGTAAATAAGCAAACGTTTTAAATATTCCTATATAATTGCAATCCGTGGCGTAAATAAACAAAATGTATAAATAATGCGAGGTATGTGAATTTTTTTGTGATATATTGACAAACAAGCATACTGCCTACCTGGCGATAAGTAGCACAGTATATGTTACAGTTTCAATAAATTTACAACCACCGCAAAACCCACAGTATGTTGCCAACGTGTGACATAAGATAAATAGTTACAGTACCTAGTAATTTAACTGTTGCTGTGTAGCAGAAATGCGTAAGACGGAGGTACCCAAGCAGACCGCCTTGGTCTGAACTGTTGATATTATTCCCTCAGGAGAGAGAGGCTGAGAATGAACTATTGATTGTTTTAGTTATTTGCGATTAATTTGAATAACGGCGCTCACGAACGCTTCCTTCGCCGTAGGAACGTCGGTCGTCTTAAAAGCATAAGTCATTCCAAGAATATAGCGCCGCCATCGACCACCTCTTCTGTCTATTAGGTTGTAGGAAAAGTTCGTCGAAAAATTAAGAACTAAAATGTTTAGTATTAATTTTCTTTATTAAAGTTTAGTTTTAATATACAATATAATCGCCGTCAGAACTAATAATATAATAATAATGATTGCGTAGGGAAGTGACGACCCCATCGCCCGCTGGTGGGGCATTTAATGCCCCTTGACTGCCATAAATGCCTCATCAGTGCAGTCAGCCTCCCTCAGGGCAGCTTGTGGCGAGCTGGCGGTGAGTTGCCACCCGCCTCTGCCTTGCCTCAACCAGCCGGACAGAGTGGAGTCGCAAGAGCAGATGCTCGAAGGGTGGAAGTGTAATAATGTCATAACGCCGACGGCGTCTCGAGCGCTGCCGCAGACACACCTCTCTACACCCTTAGCCGCTCACACCAATGTTGCTCTGTTTTTGGGGGGGCCATTTAGTGAGCGGCGAGTCACCACCTGCCATTTTTAAAGTCAATTAGGAGGCTTTGAGGAGGCAGGTGACCGGAGTCTCTTCCATAGTCCGGTTCTCATTACCACTAAAATCGAAATGCAATAGTCGACAAACTGTTTGACCACAAATGACAATAGTTTCTGTGCATCTAACTGGGTGTAGTCTTTAGCTGCATTTTTCATGATGCAGATAGAGATTGGATCCAGTTGGTACACTCCACGCACACTTTCATTAAATTTGGCTTAAATGGCCTCTACGCGTTGGATCTGTATCCCCGCGTACGCCTTATTAATGGCGCGTGAATTAAGCTACAATAATAATAATAATTTATTTCAGATTCATCATCCATATAATTGTTAGTACATTTGCAAACTTAAAAATTAGTGTTAGTAAATTAAATTAATTAATTACACTAATGACAGTGCTGCCATCTATAAGGAAGGTAGCTGATACCTCTGGCCCAAAACTCTGGAAGTTTAGAATCACTTCTGTTTTCGGATTATTAAAATCTTTGAATTTCAAAATTCTTATAAAATGTTTAAAGTTCTTGATACGTGATAATGTGAAGGTGCCAAGTCGGGTGAATAAGAGGGATGTGGTACGGTTTCCCAACCGAGTTCCTGTAATTTTATTTGATTCTTTTTGGCGATGTGTGGTCGTGCGTTGTCTTGGAGGATTGATAGATTCTCCATAACTACGGAAAAAACGCACTGGGCGCAATATATGTATGTATATACGCCTCGTATGTTTGTAATTTCGAGATTGTTCCAGGAAAGAAAAGAATTTTCAATTTTTTTCTCGACGAACTTTTCCTACAACCTAATACATACACACATTTGAATAATACATATTTATACCCATCGGCAGAAAATTCAGAATACAAACGTAGAAGCTCTGACGTCAGCTCTCCTGGCGAGAGCCGAAGAAATAAAGAGCCTTAAAGAAGAACTGAAACTAGTCCGAGAGGAAAAGGATGACAAGGACCTTCTCAAGGCGCAGCTGGATTTATATAAGTGAGTATGAATTGAATTATCTTGAGTAATAACAAGTTGGGTCAAGCTGGTCACACGACTGACTAACAAAAGCATCCAACATCTTTCTGCGATATTTTATCTATATATAAAAGCAAAAATATGTTTGTTACATGATTTGTACTTCATGGATTACTGATCCTATTTAAATCATCATCTGTTTGTTGGGTTTCTTTCAGAACAATAGCAGAATATTAGTTGTAAACGAATAAATTTATTTATTTATTTATTATAAAATTTGTGTTGGAGTTCTGATATTTGAGGTTATAGTTTGTGGATCACTATGATCCAATTCGAAGTCCCAATTTAATCAATTTTTGATTATACATTACGGCCATGACACTTACACCAATTAGCCAAGCCCAAAGTAAGCTCTGTAAGGTTTGTATTATAAGATCTTTACCTGATTATGTAAAAAAATCGTAAATTTGTTTAATTTACGGTTTTTTACATATTAAAATGAATCAAATTGCTTCCGCGATTGCTGTTATCATTAGGGATTGCAATCCGGAAAAACGGATCCGGTAATCCGGCGGATCCGGCATCATTTAATGGTTACTGGATACGGTACCGATATACCGGATCCCAAGACCGGATCCGGTGCTAGCAGTTAGTAATCATGATGGTATCTGTCGTTTAATCATAAATACCTACAAGACTTGTTTGTTAGCATTCTCAAATACTTTAATAATGATTTTGATCTCATTTCAGTTAATTACGTAAGGTTAATTAGATATTATAGTTACTTGATAATTAATATCGTTACTTATACATTGATCTATCTCTGAAAGTGAAATCTAGAAAGACTGAGCTACTCGTTACGTCGTAAAATTACTACTAGTTACCTACACTACTAAATTTTAATTGTATTCTTGTTGTATATTTGTCTTAACATTGGTTAGGAAATAAAGTCGATTTTATATATTTGTGATTTATTTTTTATAAACTACCTACATATAAGTGCAGTGACACTTGATTAACTCACTTATTTTGTAATAAAAAGCGAAAATCATCTTGATTTAATCAATCCGGCTGGATTGATGGGAATCCGGTCCCATCCGGCCGGACTGAAAATGACGTCGGACTGCAATCACTAGTTATCATGATAAATGTCTGAAGTTATTGTATGTGTTAAATTAACAGAAGCGATTTCGAAGCGGAGCGAGAAGCCAGGCAAAAAATGGCTTCGGAGAAGGAGACCATTTTGGCGGACATGCGGACGCTGCAACGGAAATGTAAAGAGCAGAACGACCTGGTGAGCCAACCATTCACTATTGTCACTAATTATTCTGTGTAAGCGGACTGGTTGGTAGTAGTAATAGTCGTTATTTCAATAACAGATAATATAACGAATTATTTTCCCGTAACGAATAACACATTATTATTATTACTTTTTTCTCTTTATTTCAAAAGGACTTTTATCAAAATGGATATGTCAGTCCTATCGGAACATATACATAATCATACATTTGGTATTCCAAACACATATACAATCACAGTTAATCTCAAGGTAGTCGCGGCGGGCACAGTACATTGTATAACATATGGGCTTCTTTGGAAGTTGGCTGGGCCAGAATACTATGGAACATACCAACATCCGTAATATTAATTTTTAATCTGTTGATTAGTACTCTCCTAGCATTTTGATAATGGACACATTCCGCCAACAAGTGTTGGACATCTTTCATAGTACCACAAATTTCACAATTAGGAGATTATATTTTTTTCATTAAATATCCAAACTTGTTGGATGGATAATGTCCAGAACGTAATCTATTAAATAATACTATATATTCTCTACTTAATTTAAGATTGTAAAACCATGGGTGTCGTCGGCTGACACTGGATACTTTTATACCAAATGCCTTTTTCTTTTGACCGTTTATCGAAATATTCACTCCATTTATCAAAACATGCTTATATTTTGATGTAATTTCCGAATAAAATGATTTAACATATCTATGTTCACCTTCAGTTATTGCCAGTTTTGCTATTTGGTCAGCCTCTTCGTTCCCAGAAACACGTTATTTAACAACGGCTTATACTGTTATCCTGCTGTTGCTGTTGACAAAAGAATCGCCTAGTCGCATTGTTGTTGTTGCCACTTGAAGCCGTTGTGTAGGCGTGTATAATATTAACCTTTATCACAAGGAAATAAAGTGCCTATTTGTTTATTTCTTATAGTAATTTTACTAATACCAAATTCACAATTTTGTACCTTCGCGCGTATGACAATTAGACTCATTTCGATTAACAGTGTGATTTGAAATAACAATTAGGTAAACTGTTGCTGGCTTGCTGGTGCCTAAGCTGTTGTCATTTTTTTAGTTACGCAATATTTGCCGTTGTGTGATCGTTGCAAAAATTAGTGTCGTGTTTGGATTTGCCGTTGTGTGATCGCGTATGCAAATTAAATTACCTATTCGTTGCAATAATTAGTGTCGTGTTCTTTTGAAGTAACTAATAAATAATTAGAGTAGATATTGTAAATAAATGGAAATAGAAGAATATTGCATGTAAATAATGTTAATATTGAATGTAAATAACAAATTATGTACAGATCAATGAACTTTTAAATACACCAGAATATTATATTGATTAATTAGGTTTAAGTTATTTAAATTACTGCCTAATATTCTGACAGTCCTAAGCCTGAAAAAGTATGAAGGAAAGTTCATTGTTAAGAATAACTAGCTATAATAACAATAACAATCGTACTCAACATTTGTCAAAACAGTAATATAACAGGACAACAGACAACAGTTTACAATAATAGTTGTAGGGAAATAACACAACAGTGTTATTTATTACAAAACAGTCGTTATTGCCATTACTAGTTGATATTGTCGTCCATTAACCGTGATCTTTTTTGGCAAGCATTTTTTAACCCCGTTTCCCTTGGTAATACGTCATTTTATATTAACCACATTCCACCAACTAGAACACCCCCCCCCTCCCCCTCCCCCCAACACAATCGCATGTATTTTAGTGCCTGCAAAAATCTTGAAAATTTTTGAGTATTATTTTAAATACATAATCTTATTTTATTCCGAATTTAAGACCATGATAATAATGTCTACACAGAAAGGTTGCAAATTATTTTTGATTGAAATAATAATAAACGAAGTCATTGTGAAATATGTAATAGTATAAAGTAGATAAACATCTTGCAGGTCAGATGTTGGCATTGTACTTTGTTGAAGATCAACGTCAGTATTAAAAATTGCTCAAAATCTTACTACACTCCCCCCCTACGCGCCCCTACCCCCGGGGTATTTCGTGATTTTTGTCAAACCCCTCCCCCCTTCTCAAGCCCCTTTCAAGCCTTCTATGATTAATGGATGGCCCCAAGGTATGATGTAAAGGAATGAATCATAATAAGTTAATGTAAGTCGCTTTTTAGGATCCTGAAAAAAGGCCAGCTCTGTAGTGTCTGTAAGGGACGAGCGTGTACGTTAATAAAATATTGGGAAGCTAGGGAAGTTTGTGTATTTGGACCGTACCATTTTGATAACTCTTTTACTTATACCTCTCGTATCTCGTAGTACAACTACAACTGTCAGTTTTTGGACCAATCGTTAGCATTCAAATCTTCTTCTTCTTTCTCTTGCCTTGTCCCAATTTTATTTGCGCAACATGTCTTCCTCCTCCGCTCTCCTCTATCACTCGCCATTTCGACACTCACTCCCTTCATCCATCTTTTCTTCGGTTTTTCTTTCCCTACACGCCCATCCCCTTTCATGTCCATAACTTTCCTAAGAACATTCAAATTATGCACATAAACGCAAACGCATGAAAAAATTTTACGCACAGGAGACGGATTTTTGAATCATTAGACGTGAATGTGGAATTCGAATGCAAATCGTGCGCGAAATTATTTTCTACTGCTTACAATTTTATAGATTTTTGAATCACTCGAATTCAGTGTTGTCATTAAGAACAAATTCCTATTCCGTTTCACGCAGAAAAATTCAAAATCACAACAACAAAAACCCGCCGACGACCCACACGTGAAACTGATCACTGTCAACGTCACTTCAGCGTTGGATATTCTACTAGTAGAAATAAAAAACGAGTGGGTTGAACCACTCGTTGCACAACGCACGAAATGAAAATTCAGAAATAGTGAATTCGGTAATTCGTATACGAATCTCTCGATTTCGAATGCGAATTGGTTTTCTATTGTTTCAAAAATTCGTCTCCTGGATATTTGTATGTGTCATTTTGATTTGGAGACAAAAAAAATCATTCTTTAAATGACACGATTGAATGTTGCTACCCAACAAACATTGTTTTTCCAGATTGATATAATAAAGGGCATAGAGCCGTCCCTATACAGTACCGCATTAACCTTAAGCACCAATGCGGCATCTTCCAACCAGAGCCCTGCTTCTCTCTCCGCCGCTGCAGAGACTGCGGGTGTCACGAGGCCCGCTAGCAACGGTGCCATAAAGAAAACGGTAAGTTGTGTATTATCTATACTGTAATATATTTTTCATTTCTCATGCTCAGAAAGGAGCGTTTCCTTGATCTGAGTATTGGGAGGAAAACGCTAGTTCTCACCAGCGGGCGGGAAATTCTCATACTATTTACTTCCCTCCTTAGGGCGGAAAGGAAAATTTTAAAAATAGAATTGAATTAGGTTACGTACATACAATCTTTGTTACAATGATAATAAAAGTAATTTGGCTGAATGGCCAGTAAAAGGTAACGCGATGTGTTGGAACACATTTAAAAATACCTGTGAAAAAGATAATTTTGGCGGGAGGCGAATCTGTTACGCTGTACCGAAATCTTGATTGTGTGATTTAGGTATTTAAGAAAAACAATGAATTCAAGCGATTCTGAAATTTTCGGCTCCAGATTCAGTCACGAACGAAGCAAATACGAGGGGAGGTCAAAAAGTTCGCGGAATGACTGGGAAAAAAGATGAAATGATACATTATGTTATTTTTCCTTTTCAATATATTCCCCCTTAACACGAATACATTTTTCGGATCTGGCATATAACTTATTAATACCGTCGAAAAAATAGGTTTTTGTCTTGGGCGTCAAAATACGCCGAAATCGCCGACTTGACTTCATCATCGTCTCTAAATTTTTTTCCACGCAGCTCTTTCTTCATCTTTGGAATAAATAAAAAATCGCTAGGGGCCAGGTCTGGACTGTAGGGTGGATGGCGTAGTTGTTCAAAACCGCAATCGATGAATGGCAGCCGTCGCAACATGACTCGTGTGAACGGGCGCGTTGTCGTGCAAAAAGAGTACACCTTTTGTCAGTTTTCCTCTTCTTTTTTCTTTATAGCTTCTTTTAATCGGTCCAATAGGGAAGCGTAGTACTCTCCCGTTATAGAAACACCACGTTCTTTATAATCGATCAAAAGAATACCTTCAGTATCCCAAAAAATAGTCGCCATGATCTTTCCGGCCGATTGCGACACTTTAAATTTTTTAGGGGTGGTGTGCCTTTTTGTGTGCCACTGCATCGACTCCTGCTTTGACTCAGGCTCATAGTGGTGAACCCAAGTTTCATCACGGTTACAATTCGGGCCATAATTTCTTCCCTATCTTCTCCACAGCGGTCCAAAAACTCGCGGAACAGTTGACGCGCTCACGTTTTTGCAGCGGCGTGAGCATTCTCGGGACCCACCTTGAACACACTTTACTCATGCCAAGATGTTGATGAAGAATATTTAAAATTGTGTTTCTGATACTCCAACTGATGCTGCAAGTTGTTTCTTCTTCAACCTTCCGTCTTCCAATACAAGTTTTTCAACTTTTTCAATGATTTCCGGCGTAGTGGCCTCAATGGGCCGTCCAGGTCGAGGATCATCTTCAATTGACTCCCTTCCTTGCTTGAAAAGGCCGTGCCATTTGTAAATCATGGTTTTACCAGGAGCAGAGTCTCCGTAAACAGCTAACATCTCTTGCAAAATAGTTTGAGGCGTTTTTCCTTGTTTGGTGAGGAACTTTACGACGGCGCGATGTTCAATTTTCTCCATAGTGGCTAGTTTGTTCCGATTTACTTGTTTACTCGTTTGTAACTCGAAAGCTAATGACCCAATTAGGCTAGAAATTGGCATATATAGTAATTATGAGTTACTCAAGTAGCGGCTACCTGGAGGAGCGACCTCACCCCACCCCGCCATTCCGCGAACTTTTTGACCGCCCCTAGTAACAATACTCGAAAATCTTTTTTGCCATAAATTTCAAAGGCAAGATATTTAAATACATATTCCGACTTTATGAAGGGGGCGAGATGCAAAGAATATCAAATCATTTCCTTGCATTCGAAATGAAATGTAGAGTGCTACATACGGGTTAAAGGAATCAAACCCTACTCGGACTATAGCCGTCTAATAACCTCGTAGAGATTGATTCCTTTCCACCCTTATAAAGCAATCTACTATTTTAACACCTTTGCTCGTAAAGCTGATGTAATTCCACCGGTTTCAAATATGTAAAGCGGGTCATAAAAAACGCGTGTGTTACCAAAGCAAATAGTTAAGTTATAGTCCATACAAATTCCATAACAGTATTATTTGCCATTTCGCGCGCTGTTGCTATTCAAATTTCGAACTAATCGCCGCGCGGCGCCAGTCAGTACTAAAATGGCGGGAAAGCAACAGTGTGCATTCGCAGATTGAGTTTATTTAAATGTTTTTTTTTTCTGTTTCCTCGCAAATGTGTTAAAAACTTCGTACGATATACGTGCGTATTGGTTAGAACATGCTCGGCTTAATTACGCCCTTGTCTGCGGCTCGGGCTGAATTTCCGCCTCGCATGTTATAACCACCATAACGCACTAATGTCGTAATGTACTATTATTTTTATTTTATATATATTTGTTACTTAGCATCTTATTTATGAATGCTAAATTTGAATTTTTTTCTTGCTGCTTCTTTCCAGTACAAGGTCTCCCGCCGTAGACTTGTAAACCAATGGCGTAGCATCTTTGACATTCAAAAGTAATTGTAAAATCCTATTTGAAGAATAAATTTTTGATTTGATTTGAAATAAATGTATGAATATGAAAATACAACGTAACTAAATTACTTAAACGCGTCGGCACGACAGTACTGTCCGTCCATTACTTTGTTATGTAAAAATAAGTTTTATTTCCTGTTGATATCTTCGAATCAGTCTAACATTCATATTTTGTGAAAACTTGTTAAAAGTTCTTAACATGGGTCGCATTGTACTCAGTTGTCGAATTAAGCTACGATAAACGACGTAATATAAGACGCAGGTACCTGGTTCGACTGAGTCGTTATTTGCCTTTGTTTAATTTTTTCGTATTTACATATTAGTGGTTGGTATTATTTGTCTACGATTATTCTGTGTACTGATATCATAATTGACGGAAAAGGGCGTGAAGAAAAAGAAAGTCTCTGAAGAAGTTAGCATCGATATGAGCCGGGAATCGACGCCGCCGGCGCTTCGATATGACTGTCCCGTCTGCGACAAACAGTTCAAGACGGTCCTTCTGCTGCAGCAACATGTCGACACTTGTTTGCTCTAGACCTTTCTAGAATAAGGTGTAAACCCTAGCAAAGCTATGTGAAACAAGTTATGTCAGTCATAGAAATTACTTAATAAGGATTTTCAAGATAGTACGCTTGCCATAGCAACATGTTCACACTTGCTTAGTCTAAATCGCTCTGGAACATATCTATGTTCATACATAGGCAGGGGAACGAGGATTCACGTTATATTTGTCAGTCATAAACATAACATGGTACAAAATCTAAATATAGTACTAATAGAGAGTCCAATATTATATAACTGTCGACTAAGTATATCGCTGTCTCGCTTCAACTTCTATGTATACGCAAAGAACAAGGTCACTGTGCCAACGTGCTCATAAAAAAAATATGTGTAAACTTAATATGACTGCAATTTTATGAATTTTGCGCATGACTCGCGACCGGTTATTTCGGTAGCGTCACTGAGATTTCGAAAGCGCGACGTTATCGACTAACGTAAGGGCCAATGCCTACTCGATTGAGATAAAAACTGCAAACATTAACCGCGGTATTTATTTACTTGTAAAGATTCAGTTATAACATGTATGACATTATGTTTAAGGAGAATAATTACTAATGTTATTATATTATTACAAAAAAAAACACCTGTGGTAGAATTTACAATTACTAAGCACTGGGTGTGTGACCCTTCCACTATCGGTCGACGAGACGCGGCCAGGGATTCCATCCGTATGTGGTCGACGTTCTACCTTTTCCTACCTTTAGAAAGAGGTTCGCTTCGTCCTTTATTATGAGAACTACCAAGGAATGGAATTCCCTACCTGCGTCTTTGTTCCCCGATACCTGTAATATAGGGATTTTCAAGGCAAGAGTAAATAGCCACTATTTGAGTTTGCGTGTTCCACCTTAGGCAATATCTTCACTTGACATCAGGTGAGATCGTTGTCAAACGCACTCAAATTCGGAATTTAAAAAAATGCAAGTTCCGAGAGCAATTGAAGGTCACATAATAGCGACAGTGCGCTGGTGACGTGAGTGTCACCTAAGCGGTTATAATAGGGAAATCGAATCACCTCGGGACAGTTCAAAAGTTCAGTTCGCGAATGTTAGTACGGATGGATGTTTGTAACTCTTTCGCGTAAAAACTATTGAATGGATTTTAATGAAACTTTACAATAATATAGCTTTTTTTTTTTTGTTCTCCTGAGGAAAATGCATTAAATTGCATACCCCGGTTGTGGCGAGCCGGGGTTGTGTGGGGCTCTCCTCCCCAGAAGGGGGAGGCCTACCCACTAAAAACCTCAGGGATGGCCTTCCTCAGGCATGTAGGGAGCCCCCGGGAACACAAAGGCTACTTCCGGGAACCCCCAGAAAATAATATAGCTTATACATCAAAATAACAGTTAGGCTACAATTTATAAAGATACTAGCTGGCCCAACAGACGTTGTCCTGTCAAATGTCTCAAATGTCACGTTGTCTCAAATGTTTTTAAATAAATAATTTAGCTGAAAAACAATATCTATATGACCGTATTGTGAATCTAAACCATTCTCAAGCCCCCTGGAATACACACAAAAAATTTCATCAAAATTGGTCCAGTCGTTTAGGAGGAGTTCAGTCACATACACACGCACACAAGAAATATATATATTAAGATTGTGTAAATTGACCAAAATATGGCGATAAATGTCCTGCGCAGACGAAGTCGTGGGCACCATCTAGTTTGATATAAAATTTTCCTTTCAATTTTATATTTGCAACATAATAAATATACGGAATTTGATCGAGGGGGTTTTGTAATTATTTTTTTAAATTGACATAAGTATATAAACGGATAACAGACTAGAAGTTTTAAAAATAGGGTATTAAAATAGATTTACGATTGTATGGCCAATGCAGACGTGTGTATGGTTGACAAAACTATCGTGAAACACTCTTCCCCGTATTTCGAATCTACCTCGGACAAGTGACAGCGTAAAATAATCGTTAATATTTTTATTGCCGTTATTGTTGCATTTATTGCTTGATAGTAGTAGCATTTAAATATAAATACATATAATTTATTTGTTTTCAATTTATAATTTATTTGACACTGATTTTAATTAAAGCGTTATTTTGTAACGAAGCAATTATGTATTTCAATTAATTTACTAGAAAACGTACATGTATCGAAGGAGCACCGGTGAGCAATTTTATTTGTGGATTTCGCTTTCACTATCACTAAAATGTTGATATTTCGTTATAACATGTTTGTTGATGTTTGAATTAAAACACTAAAAAGTAATTGTTGTCCTGCTTGACGCTACTTTTAATTTAATTTCACGATACAACACGTTGGTTTGTTTATTGTGAGTGTATTTTGTGTGATACTGATTGAGAGCGTTCGCTGCGTAAAGCACACGGCGCGTGCGTCTGTTCCGCGGGCTTGTTTCATGTCATTTCATAGAGCAGCGCTGCATGAGACATATACATTCAAAACTAAAGTTATGCTCGCTTAGTCGCTTTTACTTCCTATTCTCGACTACGCTGATGTCTGTTACTTAGATGCAACCGAAGAGTTACTTAATAAGCTAGAGCGCCTTCAAAATTTAGTCATTCGCTTTATATTCAGTCTGCGTAAATTTGACCACGTGTCTGATTATCGTAAGCAGTTAGGGTGGCTACCTATTCGCTTGCGTAGAAATCTACACATGCTTTCCCTTGTGTACAAAATTCTCCACTATCCCCAGTTTCCAACTTACCTTCGAACCCGTTTTAAATTTTGTGCCGAAAGCTCCCGCCCCAAGCGATCCTGTGTTACTAAAAATGTCCTTGAAATTCCTAAGTCCAATTCCGTATTTTTTCAAAAATCCTTTTTTCGTTCGTGCTGCCAAGCTGTGGAATAGTTTGCCCGCTTCCATTCGTGAGAGACCATCCCTTACATCTTTCAAATGTCTTTTGAAAGCCTTTAACGACTTGCACCACTACTTGGGTTGGCTGGAAGAGATCGCTTTTAGAGATAAGTCCGCCCTTGTACACTATAAATAACTATAATTTTCATTTTATATATATATATATATATATATACACGAGTATATATATATATATAATATATATATATATATATATATATATATATATATATATTATATATATATATATATATTATATATATATATATATATATATATATACACGAGTAATATATATATATATATGTCACGCTTTGTTCCCAATGGGGTAGGCAGAGACCACCTCTCTCCACTTGCTACGATCCTGGCACACTTCTCTTGCTTCCTCCACTTTCATGAGCTGCATGAGACGGATAAATAACGGGGCACACGCCGGGTGTACGCGTGACTGCAAAATCATTAAGCGCCGCTATGTTACGCGGGACGCACGCCGTGCCGTGCCGTGCTTGTACAGTCTTTATAATAAGTGAAACGCCTGAACTATGAGTTTTAATATTAAAAATAATATTATAAAATAACTCATTCTGTATCAATTACAGAATGAGTTATTTTGGAAGTTCGCCGTCCGTATTAGAACGACGTTATATATATGTTACAAGTTTTGAAAACAGCTATTTTAAAAAGTCTAACGTAGACGTTGACATTTTAAAATAAATAAATATAAAAACCTTGGTTACAAATTCTCAACACAACAATCTAGACGTGACATATCGCACCTTTAGAATTGAAGTGACTTTTTTTTGTTCCGCTGAGGAAAATGCATTGAATTGCATACCCCGCCTGCGGTGAGCCGGTGGTTATGTGGGGTTCTCCTCCCCAGAAGGGGGAGGCCTACCCACCAAAAACCTCAGCGATGGCCTTCCTCCGGCATGTAGGGAACACCAAGCGATTTCCGGGAGCCCCCAGCCTCCGCTCGCCTGACGATACAGGGGAGCCCTCCTCGGGGGAGGCTTCAATACCTCCCCCGATCTCCTCCACCGACGATGCCCCCCGGCCACGGAAGGGGCCTGGTCCATCCCGGGTCGCCGTATCCGGGGGCGCGACTTCTTGTTCTAATTAGTTATACATACTTGTTTAGTATACAATCATGAAAACAATTCATATACTACCATTAACAATAAAAAATATGACAATTACCGTACAACTTAAAGCATTATTATAATAGAAAAACAAAAAAAAAACCAACATTTCAATCACATTTTTAGCGTTTACCAAAAAACAAGAATTTCGGATTAGGTCACTTCAATTCTAAAGGTGCGATATAGGCTGATTGGCTGACGCCTTTGTTCACGTCGTCTTTTGGCTTAGTAATATATCAATATATAATCCATAATCATCGACTGTGCACCTACGCGATCAAAATTATACTGGCGGCGCTGCGTTAGACGGGTGCCCGTGGCGGACGCCCGCGACGAAACAGGATACGAATTTTTGAAACAATAGAAAAACAATTCGCATTCGAAATCGTGAGATTCGTATACGAATTACCGAATTCACTATTTCTGAATTATCATTTCGTGCGTTGTGCAACGAGTGGTTCAATCCACTCGTTTTTGATTTCTACTAGTAGAATATCCAACGCTGACGTGACCTTGACAGTGATCCGTTTCACGTGTGGGTCATCGCCGGTTTTTTGTTTTTGTTGTTGTGATTTTGAATTCTTCTGCGTGAAACGGAATTTAATTAAGAATTTGTTTTTAATGACAACACTGAATTCAAGTGATTCAAAAATCTATAAAATTGAAAGCAGTAGAAAATAATGTTGGTTCAACCCACTCGTTTTTGATTTCTACTAGTAGAATATCCAACGCTGACGTGACCGTGACAGTGATCCGTTTCACGTGTGGGTTATCGTCGGTTTTTTTTGTTTTTGTTGTTGTGATTTTGAATTTTTCTTCGTGAAACGGAATTTAATTAAGAATTTGTTTTTAATGACAACACTGAATTCAACTGATTCAAAAATCTATAAAATTGTAAGCAGTAGAAAATAATTACGCGCACGATTTGTATTCGTATTCGAATTCCAAATTCACGTCTAATGATTCAAAAATACGTCTCCAGGTGCCCGCCTGGAGACCGGACACCCGCGGACATTCACGACAGGCACCCGCTTAACGCAGCGAACGCCCTAAGTGTATTTCTTGTTTTATTATATAATACCTTATTCTTATTCACAACTATCGTATTGCGGATCAGCTTCATCAACTTCGCTTCCGTCTCGCTATAATGCGTTGCAAGGAAAAGTGATAAATACAAGTATAGACAAGCCCCGACTTATTCATTTTTTTAGACAGTTGTGAATAAGGAAGCTTATAGCATGGGTGTTACGTGTGTATGTCAATAATTTGAAGTCTTAATAGAAACATTCTATATATCGTTGTCTTCCTATTTTAACAAATGCAAGGTATCATATATATATCAACAAATGTGTTAGGGATGCCGTTTTGTAGTCTATATTGACGTTCCCTTATTTGGTTAATGTGTTTTTTTGTACCACGAAGATGGCAAGCAGGCCTAACCGTAAACCGTAGCCTAACTTTATGAACTTTTAACACACACCTCAATAGACAAAATACTAAGTAATGGCGTAGTTTTGAAGCTAAGAAAAGGACATTGTTCCGGCTCCATACATGTTCTGCCTAACAACCGTTCCAATCGAAAGTGACTTATATAAACTCTTAAAATTATATGGAATCCTATGAAATAAGTTTTCACGAACAGACACTTCAGGAAACTAAAATAATTACGAAAAAAGTTAATATTTTGAGGTTATAAATAAAAAATAACCAACCTTGCATGAAATATCAGAGTTTACTACTATTAACAATACTATGTACAGCTATATATGTTCTCTTCTAGAACTAGGAAAGGACTACTCTAATACTCGTAGATACTAGGAAAAGAGATAATACCTAGTCAAGTTTAAGATAATTCTTTGACAATTATCATTTTACAAAATCCAGTCCTTTACACACAGCCGAGTCTACCAAGTACGCAATGTAATCGGAATCCGTAATCAAGCCAAAGTTGTTAGAATAAAACCACGAAACGCATAGAAAATCACAAAAGAAACGATAGTCGCAAAGCAATCAAAAATTGAATGAAACGGACACAGATAAGGTATGAAGTACACCAGTGTTGCCAATTACGAAAACTATAATACTCGAATGCCAAGCTGGAAATTCGCGATTTCGCTTAAAAAATATATAATACTAGTTTTTTTCTAGCTAGTCAATTTAGGTATTTAAATGAATGAAGTGTTATCAACAAATTTTAATAACCAACTTCAAAAAGGAGGAGGTTTTCAATTCGATCCGTATTTACCGAAATCGCCAATACTTCCGAAACTGGCAGCACTGGCTGACGGAAAACATGTTATACGGCATCAATAATTGTGACCCAACTTTTTATTTGGAATTTATTTATTTGAAGTGTCCGTGGAATACTAAAATATGTTTCAAATAATATAAAAATAAATAAGGCAGGCTGTACACTACGAGATTTATCAAAATAATGTACTAAGTATTGAACACATTGAAAAGGTCTACAGAAAACTCCGTGATGGTATATGTCTATCTCTTATGGATATCCCACAACAACATTTTTTTTTGTCATTTACTTTTTACAATAAATAATGGCTAATTTTCGAAACGATTATCCATTTAAATACATTGTTGATATAATATAGATCTATATGGCAGTTTTTCTATGGTGTATTTAATATCAACATTGCACCCATGCGAAGCCGGGGCGGTTCGCTAGTGCAGAATAAACTTTTAAACATTCCAATTAATCCGCACTTGTTACTCAGTTTTTGAGATTACTGATAACAAATCTCAAGTAAGTGATTACTTAATTTTGATAGCGATTTTTTTTTCGAATATTGTTAGGGATGTTGTTTATTTATTAGGTTAACCATCGATTACTTACATATATGTGATCATTGTATTTTACATATGATGACATTTTCCCTTGTAGCAACCATTACAGATTGACACTAAATGCACTCATACTTACTAAACGAGTATAGTTACAATAGTATTAATAACAAAGAGTAAAAATTAGGTATATTAATAAAAAATAAAAATCGTAATCGTTAATTTTTTTTTAAATTAATAACATTAAAACTTAAATGAAAATTACAATATGAAAAGGGATATGAATTTATCCTCCGAGATGTAATATTAATTACATTGCATTCCATCCCAATGTGTAATTGTAGCGAATATACGTGAAAGACAACAATATATAGTATGTTTAACTATAATAACTTCAAGAAATGCCGACAATTTAATAATTTAGTCCTTTCACTTGCAGATCTATACATGCCCAAAATGCAGTAAGTTTAAGAGCAACGAGGAGGTGGTTATACAGGAGCATCTAGACTTTTGTCTAGATCAGGAAGACACCTGTAGTCCTTTCTAAGATAATATGCGTTATGATGATATATGACGAGGTATGGAATTGTGTATTGTAATATATTAGAAGCATTAAAACAATTTTGTCATAGTGCAGCAATTACTATTAATTTTATATAATGTCATTTCGATGTCGTTCGAACATGTTCGTGAATTGTGATATTGTAACGGGACATGTTTGGCAGCGATTAGACTAAATTTGTGATGTTTAAACGTATTTTAAGACTGCAAAATAATTATTGAATATAGACCTTGCTGCCCGGATATATTGTTTGGGTTACAGTATCAACTTTATGCAATGCACTTTATGAACAGCCTGGGAATAATCCGATGAGTATTCCAATTCTGTTAGCAATAAGGTAGGCTTCTCCAAGTCTTCAGGAGGATTTTGCTATATCCGTGGGAAAAAAGGCATGCGTTGTTTCTTTTTTAAAGTGACATGGTGATGATACTTTTTGTTATTATACTTTATATATTTATGTGATAATTTTAATGATAATGAAATGTAGTTTTTTATGATTTTTACATATCATATTAAGATCGTCCAATATTTTTCATGACCATTCATCCATATTCATTACTTGTAGAATGTAAAAAATTTGGTCATGATAAAGGTACAAAGTGTAAGGTAGTAAAAGTAGACTACTGACTTTAAAAGACCGTAAGAATTTGTTTCTAATAATTAGGTAATTTTCAGTAATGTATAGCAAATAGAAAGTAAAATATAAATTTATCCCCACTCTATTATGACAACATTTGTCTGACCGATAGAAATTCACTGGATTCTGTTGAGTCCTTTGGCTAGCTACCACCCTCTTACATAAGTTCACCTCACCATAATAATCAGGTCTCGCTTTTATAAGACGAGACTAAGAATGGTTCTACTTAATGTGATGTCTGATTGATAGGGTAAATATATATGTTTAAACATAAATGTTTACCGCGCTCCACATTCTTGTCGAGTGGAATCAGACCCACTCCACTTTTTTATGAAACTGGAAGCGATTTTCTACATCCTCGAGCTGTACAGTTATCTATTCTGAACTCATACAAGATGGACGTGTTAAATACATATATTTCTGTAGCATCACTACATTACTAAAACAAACTCGCTATCCGTCGTCTGTCTGTCCCTATGTATGCTTAGATCGTTAAAACTATGCAACGGATTTTGATGCGTGATTTTTAAGGAAGGTTTATATGTATAATACATTAGAGGTTTCTAATGTGATGTCGTAAATAAGTACGTTTTATTGCGCTTATATTGCAAAAACGCTGGCTGAACCCTACGAGATAGACTAAAATAATGTACTACAATATTGTCCACCTCAAAAAGTTCAACAAAAAAGTCCGCAATAGTCTATCTCTTAGGGATAACCCACCATAACCATTTTTTCACTGCACCCGTGCGAAGCATAACCCACCATAACCATTTTTTCACTGCACCCGTGCGAAGCATAACCCACCATAACCATTTTTTCACTGCACCCGTGCGAAACATAACCCACCATAACCATTTTTTCATTGCACTCGTGCGAAGCATAACCAACCATAACCATTTTTTCATTGCACTCGTGCGAAGCATAACTACCATAACCATTGTTTCATTGCACTCGTGCGAAGCATAACCCACCATAACCATTGTTTCATTGCACTCGTGCGAAGCATAACTCACCATAACCATTTTTTCATTGCACTCGTGCGAAGCATAACCAACCATAACCATTTTTTCATTGCACTCGTGCGAAGCATAACTACCATAACCATTGTTTCATTGCACTCGTGCGAAGCATAACCCACCATAACCATTTTTTCATTGCACCCGTGCGAAGCATAACCAACCATAACCATTTTTTCATTGCACCCGTGCGAAGCATAACCCACCATAACCATTTTTTCATTGCACCCGTGCGAAGCATAACCCGCCATAACCATTTTTTCATTGCACCCGTGCGAATCATAACCCACCATAACCATTTTTTCATTGCACCCGTGCGAACCATAACCCACCATAACAATTTTTTCATTGCACCCGTGCGAAGCATAACCCACCATAACCATTTTTTCATTGCATACGAAAGTCCTTTGATTCGGATACTAAATGGAATGTGGAGTGTGAAAATACCTTTATTCTATTCCGTTAATTGTAGATAACCAATTCCTTAGTTGCTAATCATTCCAGAGTGCTTAGTGCGAGTTTTACTCGGTCACACGGATCGAACGCGTAAACGTTAATATGTATGAAATTGAAGCAGCGCCATCTAGCTGTTCAGGTGTACTGTACACTGCTTCAATTTCATACATATTAACGTTTACGCGTTCGATCCGTGTGACCGAGTAAAACTCGCACTAAGCACTCAGGTAAGGCTTGCGTTTTGTTATCGTGTTTTACTCACACGCCGCGTTTTATAATCAGTTTATTTACAAAACAAGTGATTTAGTGTGAATAATTGTCATGATTTAGGACTATTGATAATGGAATCACATTTTCTAAAACGATAGACATAATTGTTATTTTCTAGACTGAAAAAATGAATTGTTGTTCTTAAGACTTGTTTTTGTTCATTCTACATATTTTTCAATACTTTCAAATGTAAATAATGAAAGAAAATGTATTTGTACAGGATTTTATTAAAAATTATTTGAGATTAGTAGACGATAAAATATCGATATTGATTCAATTTTGTTTTTAAATATTTTTTTTATGTTGTATACTAATGTACCTAAGTAGTTTTAATTACATAATAAGAGACTATATAAAATTTTGTATTTCTTAATAATTTAATTTCGTTCATTTTTGTAGAGACCAAATGAGCTTAGGAGTTGTTGATCAACGGTACCACTATGTTATACGAGAAATGTATTTTTTTAAACGTATACTTATTAGTACCTGCATTTATTGCGTCATTGTACTGAAAAGAACTGAATTTTCTTTGGCGTCAGCACAATAAAGTGAAAGTGATAAGTTTTGATTAACGGTACGTGCCATTCCGTAGTTAAAATATAAGTATGTGTTTAAATACAATATTTAAAACCAATTGAATGTTAATTTGATTCGATCAAAATACAATATTGACAAAACCTTACCAAGAAGTCAGTTGTAAATATTGGAGAACATTCACATTAGTTTTGAGAGTTTATTTATTCTGTAATTCGATCATAGAACTCGCGATAAACTTGATACTCGATATATTCGAAATTGTTCAACACTTTATCGATGGTAACTTGAAACTTTTTTTAATCAGTAATATGATGGCTGGATAATATGTTTGCCAGGTAAACCTCTATAAACTTAATAAACAATAGGCGTTTCTAAAAATTTATAAAAGAGGTTGTATTTTATTTTGATAATAAAATTGTCAATAATATAATTAAATTATTTAGTGTGTGTTATCACATTTTTTCGACAGTATGCAAAATATTTGGAAAAATCCTGATATACTGGGAATTTCTTAGACCAAATATAAGTAATAAGTATAAAACTTTTTGGATAACATACTTGAACTAAGTTTTCTGAAATAACCAAAGAGTCCTTAATTCACAAATCGTAAATAATATTGATTAAGAATAGACACGTAAAACTTAAATTTTTATTAATACCTTTCCATAATAGTAGGAGTTTTGACTCCTGAAAAGAAAAGTCATCTAAAGAAGGAACAAAAACCTGAAATTAAAACATTTAATCATAACTTTTATAAAAGTGAATAACGGTTGTCGACAAGACTCGATATGTAAAAACCGTTTATCGATTAATACTTTTTTAAACTAACAATAAGAAAATTTTGGCAAGATTGTCGTGTTTTCTGTAAAGTATGTAGACTTTATTTTGACATTTTGACATATGTAGGCTGCGCTGTCGAATTCACTTTGAAAGATTTCTTTCTGTAAGTCGGCAAATCATACTTATTCTATTATGGTTTTTTTACTTCCAAAATTGAATTAATAATTTTTTTTGACAGGATTGAATTCGATTGATTTCTTTCTGTATGTTGCGAAATACGGAATTTGCTCTGCTCATCTTATACTTGGCAATGGATATAAGTATAGTGTTCTGTTATATATATTTCAAATTTTTGGAGGTATTACGAATTTTTATACAAATTGTCTGTAATGTCAAATTGACATTTTCCAGGTGGCGCCCACGTCACTACAATATTACTGCGATCACTGTTAACTGTTGTTTTAAAGCAAATTTTTACCCGCTCTTATATTTGATTAGGTTTAAAATAATTTTGTACCTAGATGATAGTGTTTTTATAATAAATAAAAAATTGTACGTATTATGTTAATTTTAATAGTATTTAGTAAAATATAGAGAATTGTAGTTATCGATACTGTGAGGAAAATAGAAAGATGCGAATTCTGTGATGTAGTGTTTTTAGTGTTTTATTATATTAAAATCCAATGAAGACCACAAAGAATATTTTTCATTTAAACGCAGCTCAGAAAGACCTTTAGCATAGTATATATATTAGTTATGTTATTGTTATACCTATTAGTTACCTATTAGTTAGTAGTTGCCATACTAACTACTTATATTTATATGTATCAAAAATAATTAGTATTTAATTTGCGCGTTTGTTTGATCGTGTGGCACGTGCATGAATCGCTACATTACGTGTGGATGGTTACTTCGGATTTTTGTTACAATATTGTGTAGTTAATTGTTCCTTAATTATTGACAGTTTAGGTATAGTTACCTCGAAAAAAATGTAGTATATAGTAGTTGTCGGGTAGATAATACATAGATAATTTAGACATTGTTTATGATAATTTTTAGAGTATTCATATTTATTTTTGTATTCTATCAGACTGTTCCTTAGCGTTTCTCTAGATTTTTATTGAAATGTGACCTGTTACTAATAAAATGAAAATTACATTAATATATTATTGTTTTGTAATACCATGAACACTAATGATGAATGAAATTCAAATTCAGTCATATCCGTCCTTACCGAGGGACACGACTCTGCCATATATTAGGGGGTGTACGCCCTGTGCGGAGTGGTTGAGTTAACATCGAATCGAATCGCACAATCATGTCGATAAAGATGTATGAATATTGCCTATTAAATGACGTAAAATTATATTTTTTCTACACTAGTAACATGTATGTATGTGTGCATGAGTTGCTTATGTACTGGAAGTTCCATTGTATCTCGTTACGATGATTGATTGTTACTTTGTTTGCCCTAATTTTCTTCCGAAATGAAAGTTAATCAGTGTAACGGAATTGGCATCGTGGTTAAGACTGTTTTCGACATAAAATATATATTATTATACTGTTTGTTATTAGTAGTGCTCGGAATAGGTAGTTTAATTTTATGTACTTGCAGAAAGAAAGTCAATATAAGCGTAACATAGATAAAACATTTTTTTAAGAGGGGAAATGCACCTTATCTTGGCGTGTGCCATGGCGGGGTGCGCTTCGCGATTCGACCGCCATGTGCCCCGGGAAACAAGGATAAACCTAAAATTTTATATAAACCTAAAGTTTTTATTTGCTATTCTTTTTTTTTTTTTTTTTCCTCAGGAGAGGAAGGCTGAGAATCCTCACAAGGGGTACGAAACGTACCCAGGATACCCCCGCAACAGCGAGTGTCACGGAGGTTATGTCGGACTGCACGCGACCGGAACGGTCCAGCACGTGACCTACCGACTAAACTCAGCCTGGCCCAGGTTCTAAAACCATATAGGCAAATCGTGAGGGCGACCGCCCCTCAGGAGAGGGGCGATGCAGCGCAGGCCCATAAAGGGGACCCAAAAGCGCTAGAAGAGGCGCGGGAAGTCAAAGTGGACGCCGGCCTTATCATGAGAGAACCTAGTCATGGCGATGCTGAAGGCTGCCGAGCTAAGGATAATGGAGGGGGTGGCGGCGCAGATGCCGCCGGCAGCGCAGATGCTGCCTGCAAGGACAGAAGGTCCCGCGTCAAAGGGTTATCTTGGTCGTGAGGATGTGACGAGGTCTACGCGTAAAGTCGAGATGGAGGGGCTGGTGTGTAATCCACCGCCTTTCTAATAAGGGGATTAGATTTGCTATTCGTTTCTTTGCGCTTTTATTGTAAATTTTATGTTTACAACTTATTATTACAACATTAAGCTAAACGATGAAATACTATTTTGAAAGTTCAATATAATATTTTTACAATCTCTGAAATAGTTCTCAGGCATATCCATACTATTGACGTCACACACTCGCAATCGTAATAGCGGCAGTTTTCCTAGTGCAAATGTAAAACCCGATATGTTGCTGACTGTACAAACTCGGGGATGTTATTTAATTTTAATTCTTCATTACAGTTCGTCATCTCTTTCTTTTTGTAAATCAAAATAAAAATTAACTTTATTCAAATGACTTTTCTAAAAGCTCTTTTGATTCGTCCAAAATTATTTTTCTGACCACCCCCATTCAGGACGTACTTTTCTCACAGAAACTTATCAGCTTTATCAAAAGTAATAACAATATTTACAATAAGTTATGTCGTTATCATACAACGTACATATGTGTTTACAACTTATACGGGAACTTATACAAATATTTACACTTTAGAATGTAATGTATTCAAATCAACACCAAACATTGGCATCATTTAAATAATTATTGACTTTGTAATAGCCCTTACTCATTAGCGTTTTTTTAACTTGTACCTTGAACTTATGAAAAGGCAATTCAGCTACACTAAGTGGAATTTTGTCACAAAAAGGAGATGTCCCATATTGGTTTATAGTAACTAACTCGGGTAAATTTGATATATTTGGATAGAAGGCTCTAAAAGAAAGTAATCGCCGTAAGTCATGTTATTTTCAAGACCCCTGATTTTTAATAATTCGTATTCTAGTATAATAAAAAATGAAATATCTTTAATGCAATAATTACACATTGTTTAAAAATAAATTATCAACAAGCCTTTTAAAAATCTAAATACATACATAATTGTTTTAATGAACCGAATATTTCTAATTTTGAGAAGTTTTTAACTAACAAAATATAGGGACTGCTATGTTACTTAATGTATGTTATCTAGAGCCAGAAAAAAAATATTAATAAAAAATCAACTGACAAGTCAGACACCTGCTGTCAATGTCATAGTTTTGATTTTATGATTATGATCAGACCAGCAACAGTATATTAATCTGTGACATAGAGTAAGATACCGGTAGTCACAGTTTAATAAAAACATCATTAAGGTGTTTCCATGTGAAATATTTCTTATAAACATGTTTTATTTATTTAAAAATAATTGGGGGTGGTAAAAATATTTCTTTTATTTGTTTCATACTTCATATTTTTTCGGCTTTCAATTTAATGTAGTTTGGTGTTTGTTAGTTAACGCTGATCACAAAAAACCAACCTCCTTGTAATAAGAGGACATCTCCTTTATACATTTGCCCATAAAGGAACCTCTAGTTTTTGTAGCCTGTACGTTGGAACGTTACGTAACTTACCTAAGTAATAGTATAGATCACACGTTAGTTAATAATTTGTAAAATTAATTGACCTCTCTGAGTGATGCATCAGCTCTTATATCGCTCTAAATAAGGGCGGTTTTTGTAGTGCAAATCACGTCAATGTTATAGTATGACGTGACGCTGTCTGTACGAATACTTCAGCGCATATACTAGACTATCTTACACTGACATCTTATTATTTTGATAATGTATTTTAGTATTGTGAGAAAGAATTTTATTTTAAATATATTTCCAAAGTTCTTTTTATTTTATTGTCATTTATTTAGAAATGGTGTACAAATTAGGTATTATTATTACATAAAATATGTTAATGAAAATTATTAATAAAGATAATTTTTTTCGTTTGTACCCCATAGGATTAAAAAATAACAAATAATAAACATATTTTTCGTATTAATATTGTACTGTTATTGGCTGAAACAAAAACCACATGTTTCTTTCACCTTCAAAATTATGTTATTAGTTACTTTTTGGTATATTAGCGTGTGCTTAAAATGTTTGCTTTCTTGATTATTTTAAATAAGCAAAGAAAATATAATTATGGAATAATGAGCGTACTTCAGGTCAATATCAGGGACGAAAGTTTTTAACGTTCCATAAATTTACCGTACGCGTGCCAAGTCCGTGGCGTTGCAGAGTGGTAACCAGAAGTAGCGCCTGGGATGGTGACCCGATAGACTGAGTCAGCAATGATGCACCCCCACCACCATCCTGGCCTCTACCTAGCCATATCCAATATGATTTCGTGATTGCCACCTTTGTTATGGGAGAATTTTCAAATATGTACTTGGCAGTCCGAGATCATGTAACAGTGTGTAGCGGAATGTAGCTGGTATACCCCTACCGCCTACATCGACCGAGGACAAATCAACAATATATTGCCTCCGAGTTGGTTTGTTTAATCAATGTATCTATTGGTTTTTATCGAAGTATTCGAAGATCTTCTTTTGAAGGTCTTTGTTTTCCAAGGTATGGTGAAGTTGGTCAATAATACATCTTTAGGCATCCTCGAAAAAAATGTCCGCCTGTATGTAGTTTATCTTAAAATTTTTAGTGAATTTACAATTTTTCACCAGTCGTCCCCACCACATTGCATCCCACCAATATATAGAAAGAAAGAAAGATATATTTATTTGGCCATTCTTGTACAGTATGTCGCTTATGATATAATAAAGGAAAGAAAAAAAAAATAGAATGAAAAACATCGAAGTTTGGCCAAAAAGGCCCCTACCTCAGCTAATGCTATTACTACTATACGCAGCAAAAGCGCTGGTTTTCAGGTAGGACCATTGATTCCGATCATTGAAGCAATATGCACGTGGACATATTGCCTCCATACTGACATATTGCATATTGCCTCCATGATCCCGACATCGGACGTAAAAGACAGTAAAATCAAATCAAATCAAAATAATATTTATTCAACATAGACCTTTACAGGCACTTATTGACGTCAACAAACAAAACAAAAAAAAAAGCTTAAATAATAAAAAAAAACCTTGTCCGTACGTACGAATAAGGAAAAAAAAAAAAGAAAAAATATATTGACTCGACACCTGTTCGGAAATTGGGAGAGCCGTCTCGAGAAGAACAGGCAAGAAACTCTGAAGGTCTATTTTTTATCTCCTCTTTTCAATGTTAATAATTATAATAATATAATATAAAAATACAATATAGTATAAGATACAATCATACCTAATACGATTACAGTCGTATGTATGTTTACATACACATATAAAATAATACAATATTATAAATAATGTTGTTACCAAACATGGCTCTATGAATAGTGTCCCTATTCCCAAATACTGTGATCATTTAGATAGTCACTTACTTTATAATACCCTTTACTCATGAGTGTATTTTTGATATGGATGGATATATATGGATATGGATGGTTCCGCGAGCGCCTCCCCGTTCTTCGCCCCGCGAGTGATCCGACGCAATGCGCTTGCGTAACAAGCTCCCACCAGAACTGAGCTTCGCGCCAAAGCATAACTTCTTTTATCTCCCATTAATTGTGATTGGTCGAAAATCAAATGTTATGATTGGTTTCTAGCTTTAAGGAAAAATGTATATATAGCATGTAAGCAAATATTAAATACTCTGTCTTATCATATTCACACATGGAGTTTCACTACCCCATCAATACCAGAAAATATGCTACTACTAGCGAACATACACTACTAGCGAGGTTTATCATTATTTCTCAAAAATTGTATAAAAATTTATTTATCGCCCCTCTCCTGAGGGGCGGTCGCCCTCACGATTTGCCTATATGGTTTTAGAACCTAGGCCAGGCTGAGTTTAGTCGGTAGGAGATAAAAATTTATGAAATACTGATGAAAACGATTATTTTCTTATTAATTTACCAAATTGTGAGGATAAAACTAAGTACCTATAATTATCAAACATAGCAATATTAACATTTGAAATGTTTCATTGCTTAGGTGCCCGTTTCTTTTTGCAAATGAGTTTATTTGTGACAATTTAGTTTTTGTATATTAAAACTATCACATATTTGTCAAAAGCAGTGATTTACATAAACCTGGAGACCTATTTTTGAATTACGAATGCGATTTCGAAATCACCGCTGACTAAATAGTCAGCGGTGACTTTGAGGTCACGGATTCTTAAACATCCAATTTTTGAAAGTCGATCGCAGAGCTGCCAACATAGATAAAGTACACACATAAATGTAAGAGTTCGGTTCCACGCAGAATGTAGCGGTTGCCGGTTATTGCCGGCTTAATCATTATGGTTATCATATATATTATATATATTATATATTATATATATTATTATTATATGTATATAATAACCGCAATGGTTAAGGTATATAATGGTTAAATACCTATAGGCATCATAGTGATTATATATATTATATATATATATATATTATATATATATTATATAATATATAATATATTATATATATATATATGTTATATATATTGAAAAATCAAACAAAACTTAGATAACATTTCCACAAGTATGACTTGATTACGAGTGGGTGAGGGCACTCGTTATGAAATCACACCTGTGACTAAGGTAGTCACATCAGTGATATTCAAAAATAAGAATTATTGAAAATCGGTGATTATTAGTCACATCCGTGATTTCGAAGTCGCATTCGTAATTCAAAAATAGGTCTCCTGAATACGATCTCTGCATAAATCTAACTGCTCGTTTTTGGGGAAAAGTATGTATAGCCATGCGTAATCTTTCACGAAGTGATATTGAGTTGCCTTTATATAACTTTTTAGATTATATCAAAAAGACTGATTGGTAAAGGTATTATTTATAAGGTAAGGTATTATTTATTATAAACATAATTTATTTATTAATTATACAGTATTCTTTTTTGACATCTAATATGTATGTACTATGTATTCATGATGTATATAGAGTATGGGATGGTGTCACCACGGTCCCACTACCACCACCCACTAAGACCAGTATATTTGCATCCCTTTGTTTTGTTTGGTGTCCCTATCTGTGATGGCTTGTCTCTTGCTATCATTGTTCGGCAAACCTTGTGCGCAAAGTTGTCTGGCGCACCGCCGGAGGCAAATGCCCGAGGAATATCGTTTAATTCGCCATGTATTGAATTCAATTTACATTTCATAAATTTAGTGGATTTTCTTTTTTTTTTTTATATGCTAGGCGCGGCAGATGACCTCCTCCCGCCTGATGTTAAGCAGTGAAAGAGGCCCAAATGATATGACAGGATAGTGACTTTACTCCACTCTCCTACCTGCCCTATCCCTGCCGGTCCAAAAGATGCCTTTTCACGCCTCTTTTGAAGGAACCCATGTTGTAGGATGTAGGAAACACATACGCAGGCAGAGAATTCCAAGTGCGGGAAGTACGGCAGAAGAAGGAATCTTGGAATTTCTTAGTGCGGTGTGGAATGGGGGACGTAGTGTACGGATGGCTCCGAAGACCCTTACGTGTGTTTCTATAAAGGAAAGGAGAGGGAGGGATAAGGCTAAAGAGTTCTTCAGAGCATTCCCCATGAAACATCCGATAGAAGGGCGATATCACGACGAAGTTGTAGAGGCTCGAGGGTGTTGGTTGCCTCTACATCGCCGATTATGCGGATTGCGCGCCGCTGCCATCACCCGGGATAGATTTTAATGCAATAAAAACACATTCAAGATTTCAAAATGATATATATTTCACGGAACCCGTAGCGTTTCTTAGCTGTTTTTTTACAAAATTTAAATACAAATTGATTAATATTTTCCGCTAATTGAATTACAATAAATCTTTACAATAATTCATCACATCGATTTAATAGTAGGTAATAATAGTTTAACATTTGATTAATTATAATCTATTTGTATATATCTAGTGTCTCGGCATACGGGACATTATTGGCACCATTTCATACGTATTACAATCATTACAGACTTTTGTTCTTCAAACGTAGATAATAGGAAAATAAGAAACGCTTAAACTAAATAAAACATGAGATTCGTAAAGGAGAAAAGACTTTAGCTGAACTAAACAAAATAAATAAGTATATGTCCGCAACTTAAGATAAATTCAGGGAATAGTATGGCCGACATAACTATTGGACCACTGGTTTACACAGGCATTTGCTGATCGCCTAAATAAATAACATAATTACATATTATTAACAGGTAATAAATAGGTCGGAAGTATATAAAAATAAATTTCTATAAATACTTAAAAACTATGAAAGAGTGTTTCACTATCCGATACAACCAAAACCGAATTATTTATGAGCACGATTGACCTTGTGTAAATATTTTCTTTTCTTTATAATACGAATTTTCTTTCTAGTTCGTACTGTTCGTGTTAGTCTTTTGAAGGTGTTATGAAGGTTGAAGTGCGTTTATGAAGCTATCGAAAGCTATATATTTGAAGCAATACGATTTGCAGCATTATCACAGTAACTCGATCCGGTGTATCAACATTATCTAAATAATTTATTTCTTTAAGCGTAATTTTATGGCTAAGAGTTTATAATTGTTTTATACGTACTTACATGTAACACGATACGATTTTATTAAATATCCTAAATGAAATTTTTCTGATCGACAGATAGATCAATTTGTCACATGATTCCTCTGAGATTTTGTTAGTACTCCTGCACTTTCATTAGAAATTCAATCAACTGGTGATTGAAATAGATATAAGAGGCAGAGTTGCCAAAATAATCTTCAAGGAACTACAGGTTTCGCCACTTAAGGTAGCGCTGGGTTTATCCAACTTACGCTACCTGTCATAGATTAAATTTTTATACAAATCCATATATATATATTACAGTATTATTTATTTATAAAATAAAATAATTCAGTTTGATTCCGTTACGCACTATTTAAAGGCATTGCTTTACGAATAAAACAGTTGCTTTAAAAAGTCATTTATTGCTAACAAATGATAATGTCGTAACAAATTTCGAGTACATCTCATCCAATAATTCCTATAAATATATGTTGACATCTCTCCCCTTTAAGTCTTTATTTTATACAAACTTAAAGTTGAATTTATTATGACCATGCAGAGGTGCCAACAATAACAGACGAACTACTTGATGAAATGCATTTTACATAACTTTGACATGTCATAGGTGAAAAACGCTATTTGCAGTCTATTATAATAACTATTTTCTTCATATTATGAAAAAATCTGCAAATTACCTTGTAAGGCAATCGCGCTCAGTGTCAATACGTACACACTGTAATTAATTACCTAAACCTGTTTATTTTATTACCTTAAGAGTAACCCTAAAGGTTACAATGATCTAACTAAACAGTCGGAGAAACTAAACTGCATTAAGCCATTTGTATGATTAAAACAAAATAAAATAAAGCCTAAACATAACTAAATAATAGTTGAGAAACGAAAAATATACTGTCAGATAATTTTAATACAAAACTTAAGGTTTAAATTTTAAATACTGTGATGGAATGCGTAACACAATTAAATAGATAATCTCATGAGTTACTGAAATGTCATTGTGAGACAGTTTGACAGAGCTGGTCATACCATCCAACGTCGAATTTTGTTCGAAGGACCAGGCGATATCTGCCGTGCATTTGACAAACTTTTTATATCTAGGACGTGACGTAACTATTTCGTCTCCTGCTTACACTCCAAAGCAACTAAGCTTACAACACTTATTAACACAAAATATTAAAAATACACTAATTCATGTCCTTACGTATGTATACACATAATCTAAAATTACACAATTAGTTGCAAACATAAATTAGTATGTCGCGTTTAGACTAGAATACGTTGAGGATAGCAAGCAAACGTCAATTGGAGTAATTTGACATTGACATTGACATCTCTATGCTATTTTGTTGGCAAAAGCGGTGGAGTTGCGTTGGCCGTTTGTATACGTTGTTTATGGTGGTGTTTTTTTTTTCACTCGGCTGGGTGATACCAAGATGGCGTGTCAAGTTGCATTGTTGGGCAGATTTTTGGCGTTAGCGTTTACCGAGGAAGTCGATCATTTGATCTATCTGTTCCTTCTCGTCGTAGAGGTACAAAGACTCCATGCAGCCCTTGAAGAAGGGCGATGTGAAGCATTTCCCCCTGTGAAAAAGAAGATTTTAGTTAGTTTTAAGGTTTAAAGTTACTTGCAATTAGAAAGATGTAGTAATGTTTGTGAAGTTGATAGTAAGTTAATTTATTAGGGGATTTTTTAATTTCTGAAACCATAAAGTTACCCATATCATAGCGACTCGATTAATATTGATTAAAACTATTCGATGTCTAAATTCACTTGATGCTGTCTTAATCTATTCTACCCGCAGGTTTTATATTAGTATTCCAAATACGATTTTTGTAACAGACTATAAAATAGACTGAACATTTTAAGAAAACAAAAAATATCTTAAAGTTTAGAATAATATTTTTTAAATACATGTACAATTCAAGCCAATAACTTGCTTGTTAAAGTTGAAAATATTCATGCTTTTGTTTTATGTATAAATATAAATTTTGGTAAAGGTACATTAGTTAGTAACGTTATGCGTCATATTAAAATACTATATCTAATAAGTATAAACCTATATATTCATTGATTAGGTATATTTACAGTAAACCTCAAAAGTAGTTGCATATAGCTAGGTTCTTTAAATCTAATATCATTTGTGTTAACTAAATAATTTTATTATGTTTTAACATTTGACACAAAAAAAGAGGTTAGAGGTTTTATATATCCTGTGTACATAATTCATATATAGTTTACTTAGATATGCCCAAAAACAAACATGCTGTTAAGTAAATAAATAAAATAAGATTCGGAAGGAAAACAGTGCAGAGTCAGAGAATTTTGGTTCTGTAAACATTTTCGTGCGTTATCCCAAACAAGTGAGGAGAAATAGTGAAAGAAAGCATATTCAAGTACAAAGCTGAAACTCCTTACAACTCCTTTTCCAATGAAACCGTAGATAATAGATACAGATAAGTTAGTGGAAATTAGTTATGAAGCCAAAGTGCCAAGGAGGGTGCAAAGGCTCGCATCAAGATAAATCTGTACCTAAATCCCTGGATCGGCCCCGTGTAACTGTTTTATATAAGTCTTGAACAGTTCGAGTTTGTCCGTCTCCTGAAGCACCTCCACGCATCCTTTGAAGTAATCTGTCGTGAAACAGTCTTGCCTGCCCCAACAATCAACAATTTTATTCTCCGTTAAGTGTATACATGAACATCGAATTTATCAAATGCTATGGACAAGTCAGATAAACCTTTATGCATCTGTGTATGCGTCGCTTCATTCAGATTATCGTGTCGTCGATTTGATTGGAGAGTTTCTCAGATATCACAACTTGCAAATCGCTGAATAAAATACATTCACTTTGGTGTTTATTTTATTTATTTATTTATTTAAACTGGTATGCGTCGACACAAATTGCATGAACGTTACTCCAATTTATCCATTGACAGTCACAGATATAGCGAAAAAGTTTTATCGAGATTATTTGTCGTGAATATAATAGATTTGGTTATGTCAACTGTTTACCTGTCAAATCTATGAAGTTTTGTCAAATCTATAAGAATGACACCTGTCAAAAATTACTTCATATTTTGGGAAGGATTTTGTATATAAAACCAGAATCTGTTACTGAAACTTACAACTACTATTTTCTATTACTATTACTATTTTCGCAGTACAATCATCTATATCTGTGGCTCAAATTGGCGTACTTAAGCGAAGCAAGACGAAATTTTAAGATCTGTTAAAGTACCTGCATAAGGTGTAGAGTTGCGGTTCTCTGAAGAGGTTGTAGCAGTCGTCGCAGATCCTGTCGAGGCGCGCAAAGATGGCTGCGTCGTAAACCCCCTTGCATTGGAGGTTGAAGAAGGAGCGGCGCGCGACGTGATGGGGAGTCGCTGCAGGGGGTGCAGCGGCCGCACCCAACGCTAGCGTCACCACAGCCGCGCACACCAATTGCACTGAGCTTAGATGCATCTATAGAAGAAAGAATGAAATATTAAGTAAATCAGAATGTAAAAGTACTTGATTCAGGTTATTTTGGAGAATAGGACATAAACTCAATTTTATTTCTTATTGGTATTGCCTTTTAGTACCTTTTTAATGCATAAATGAAGAACACGAACTGAATATGTCTTTTAAATTACAATAAGCTTCAAAGTAGTAATTTACTAACAAGGTATGTTCGTGTGTTCGGCTATGTTCATAGCTTGTTAGTAAATTAGTACTTGAAATTAATCTGGAGGTTTTGAAATTACGTATTATGTAAAAGCGGGAGCTCGGGTTGTGAAGTAGAAAATGCGTTTTTTAATAATCAAATCACACAAAATTTTTCTTAATGTTTGCACACCTTTAATGGTCGATCATAGTAATATTATAAACTTGATTGTACCACCTGTCTACTCGTATTACCACCTATGTTTACAAATACATAAATGATTTGATTTAAAAAAATGTTCTTTAATTTCAACTTCCTTTTCAGGATAAAGAAGTCGGTTAAAAATACATTGGACTGGAAAACATGAAATACCTGATCTGAGTTTACAATATTTATATCTCTTATACATTTTTACATTTATGAAATCAAACTCACAAAGAGGAAGGAAGATAGGCTCACGGTTGATATTTTTATAACATAGTAAAAAAATTTAAATATAGCATTGAGGTCTCATTAAACTTTGTCGGTAAATCACGACAACTCGCATCTTGCAATATTTATTGAAACATTACTGCACAAAAAATTGCGTTCAGTTTAATGCCAGTGTTATAGGTGACACCGGCGCATAATCATCACTCATTCATTACCACGTCTGAATGATGTGATAAAAACAACAAAATTTTCCGTCATATTCCATGTCGTTTGATTGCTTTTAATGTTATCGACGCAACAAGGCGAGGTGCCATTTAGTCTGTCGGAGCCGACCATTCTGGCGAGACCTAGCGTGCGCGGGCGCATAACGCTACTCGGAGAGAACGGGAGGCCTCGATTCACTGGGCGGCTACTTAAAAGCTTTGCCAAGTTTTTGTAGACATAAATTCGATGTGTTTATGAACCCACTATTGCGAAGACGAAGTCCCATTTCATTGCAACTGTCGAGGCAATTGCTGGATACACTTACCTTCTTGAACTTACTTTATGGTAGATGTTAAGATTATATGAGTGTTCCTACTTCAAACGGCACTATTACCACAGAGTAAATATTGCACTATTTCATAACTTGCAGGTGTAATAGATAGACTGCGTGTCACAACCGATAGGCCGTATAGGAACGTGTTCTCGTCTCTTTTATATTTATATCGCGGCGCGCTGGGTGGCAGCCGAGCAGTCTAGTTCAGCGGCCATAATTATTATGCACATCGAGTGCACGCAAGCTTGCGGCAAATTGCACTCGCCTACGCGGCCGCGCACACGCAGCTCGGTCGCTCTGTAGACTTATAAATCAAACGTCTTGGATTCGTCTGTGGATTCTCCGTGCCGACACTCGAGATCGGGTGGTTCATTAAAAATCTGGTTTGGAAGATAATCGCTTTATTATAAAGGCTCGCCATGAATCATGGGGTGTTCCTTATATGCGGTTCGTTACTGCGCCAGTTTACGGTTTAAGATAAAACTCGTCCTCGGTGCTTCGTAATTCAGTCGAGTTTCCGACTGGACTTTTTGTGAGTATGGCAGTTAATTAGGAGGTACTCAGTTTCCATCTGATAATGAGCACAAAAAGACCGTTGACGGTGCTAACGAGCAATTTAGATATCTAAATAGTTTTAACCGTAAACTGACACAGATGGATTATGTCAAAGAACATTAGTAAAATAAGGAGTTGTGCTTCTTCATTTTATTCTTGGCGAAGAATGGATCAATCGATATTATATATTGCTAATTATTTATATATTGCTAATAGAATAAAATTTAGTAATCTAAGAATAGAATTTAAATTCCGAGTCTGGATCTGGCATCTACGGCTGGATAAAACAAGAATAGTTTGACGCAATTAAACCAAGTTTGCATTTTAATGAGTGCTGGCGGTAATTGTCCAATAACCTCAAAGCGGCGGTGGTCTGGGCCGGTTAATCGCGCACTATATTTACACTTGGTGGCAGCAAGCCCACTTAAAAGTTAATCGTCCGTTCCACTCACTTCTCAGTGGACATTAATCCGGTCGGCGTTGAGACACCTGGCCTGAGCTTCCCGTGCCCGCTGCGTAATCGTTGCGACATATCGAACGTTCTATCGGCTTATCTGAAGGATGTGATTCAGAGATACGTAAAGGCTAAGCTATAGAAACCCGATCGCTGCCATTCCTATCCACGAGTGTACATTCATTGGCAATCTCGACGATCTAGTTTTCATATCTCGCTTTGGTTGGATAACTTTCTTATTGATTCTTCCAGCAATTTTCTCGGAATCACGTAGACACGAAGACATTCATAGCAAGTTGGTCGAGTTAGTGCTAAGTTTAAAACATACCCACTAATACTTTGATGCAAATAATTGCAGTGTGTGTTTCCTGTTGGAAAACTTAAAGCTTTGATATTTTTATGGTACGTGTGATCGTGTACACTAAATAGTACATAGCATAATATGGTGTTATAGGCAGATTATCTTGTGTATACTAGTTATTTCATAAATTGCTTAATATGGGAAGAAAAACGTTAAGAAACGATAAGTCATAGGGAGAAATCGGTGTTTAATTGGCGTACGTCAATATTTTTTAGAAAAAATGTATTATACACTCGAAGTTGATAATGGATTAAATTTATTATACAAACGAGACAATACATATACATGTTTGGGTCAGATCACAATAGCTTGCTATCTGCTCGATCGGAAGCCATGCATTGTGCGCACAACCTTCGCCACGACCTCTGCTCGCGTGGCCTCAACCACGAATTCGCGAACCAGCTCTCACTTCCTAGTTTCTCTCGGATGTTGGAGCAATGCATTGCTTGAGAATAATTGATTTTTAAGTAAAATTTGTTTGGCGAATCGTGATTACTGCTTCTGAACAGGTGTTTTAATAGTTGAATGATTTAGAGTGAACTTATAGCATCTGATGTAAATGCAATTCTGTAGCATCACTGTATTTTCCAATTCGTATAATCTGTAAATAACCTTTCACAAGCAAACTTGATGACCACTCGTTTTAAAAGCCATTTTTAATATTCCGTAGACATTGCGTCTAAAATAATATGCCCTTGTATATAATTAGGACGATGACACGAAGTTCTCTCGAGGACTAATGGCTGTGGTTCGTGTTAAGCATTTAATATCAAGCCAGTATTAAATGTCTCATACCAAAGTCGGCGAACATAGTCATAGCAATAGAAGTGATCGTATTGGCATGTAATATAATAATACACCAATGACACACTGAGAATACCTACTTGCTCACGCGCATGGCTGTGTGAACGTCCACACATGTGATGTCACGGCTGGCTGATATGGATTTAGATAAAAATCAGTCAGCAATGGATTAAGTGAATACCAACATAGATTAGGGGATATCGATTCTGATTTTGTTTATAGATAATGCAAAATTCGTAGGCGTTGAAGTGGTGGTAGATAGCTATATTCAGGATAATCCTGAACTCGCGTTATTCCAATTCAGAGTGGAATAACGCCAGTTAAAGTAATATTTTGTACACAATGTTCTGTAAATTGTTACACAGTGCTTATAAAACTTTTGATCAATTAAGTCACTGCTATGAGTATAAACTCATAAGACTATCACTCTAATTGAGTAGGTAAGAAAGTATTATACAAGTATTTTAATTTCAACAGAGAACGTTATGAACTTTAACCGTTAGAGTGCTAAGCAGCGATTTTGCGCTGCGGCGATTTATATCGAAAAGTGCGACGCACTTTTTTCTGTATAACCCAAAAAGATTTATTAAAATTGATTAATATTTGTCTAAATGAGAGTGTTTTATTTGATACCATAATTATTTCCTTTAGAGTAATCAAAATATGCATAGCATTTTCAATTGGTTTTTATTAAAAATGCTTTGCACGAAAACGGTTAAAAAACATCAGATTTGAAGGTAGATGGCTAAGTATCCAGATATATCTGGCACATTGTCAGACTATTTAATATCCAAGTAATGAGCAATAAGCGTCAACCGACCAATTAACTATAATAATAATATGTCGTGGCGTTTCGACCACGCCACCCGTACCAATGAGAAATAATTATTGAGGGCCAATTCTACAAATGAATCATGAAACAAATGTAGCGTTGGACCAATCGGAGCACAAAGAAGTCTTCCGAATGTTCGACAGTGCTATGATCAGACTTCCGATTGGTCGAACCCAGCTGGTAATTTTCAGTTTATTGGTGGAATCGACTCTTGCGTCCGCGCAAACTGGGTCAGCATCGTATATGGCTTGAATGACATTATTTTGTGTGCATTGTGATGATACCACAGAATGCCATAATGAAATGTGTTCTCTATATATGTCTTCACAAATTGATGATACAATTATTACGCGGGATGAAGTGAATTATAATAAAGGAGAAAATGGATGGATTCTATCGAGTTTATGAATTTTGTGAATTTATGGTATAAAGGACTTTAACTGTCCTGAATCTTGATAGGTAGTAAGATTCCTAGTCGGAATTTATTTGTATATGTATAAAGTAACTTAGCGACAAGAAAGTATTACATTACGCATAATGTTTAAACAAAGAGAAAAAAATCACTATTGTCATACTTGAAGTGCAAAAATAAGTAAATCCCTTGTATCGAAAGTTGATCCAGAAATAGCTTCGAGTAGCAGCTTTAACCTTTGTGGTTTGATACGATTGAACTACAATAACCATTTTCACTTCAAGTACGTTTATTTGTAGTGAAACGCAATTGTTGGACAACGAATGAAAAATGCTCTGCGTTAGTGTTCTGCGTTAGCGGTTTTTTTTATTGTCTTATCACAATGGATACATGGATACAATTTCAGGTTTTAGGCTTAATAAGAATTCAAGAGATGGGTTTAAAATAGGTGTAAACGAATTTCGCTATTTTGATTTCTTAAAACTACGCAACTATTTGTACTTACATTAACAAAACGAAACGCTGTTTATTATTAGAAAATGTTTGCAAACAGTTATAGAACATGTAAATGCTTTCCATTTTAAAATTGAAATCTCAATAGCGTTATTCATTGTCCGACTGCTTTAGTGGTTCTCTGATCGCCCGATTCGTGGGGCGTGACACCGTCTCGATGCCAATATAATCGTGGGCACTATTTACGTACGTTTATTTTCGGCTAGCATTTGCGTTTTTTGTCTACAACACCGCATTGGTAGTTGCGATAATTGTTTTATGCGTCGTCGAAGCAGTAATGGGACATCAAAGAGAGAAGAGAACGTTGATTGATGCGGTAAACTACACAGTTAATGTTGTGACGCATATCCGAAATGTGAAGAACAGACAATTCAATTAATTACGGTGATATTTAAGGGGTTTAAAAAGTGGACCGTAACGAAAAGGTCTATATCATCGTACCTTAATAATTAAAAAACTATTAGTCTTAGAAAAAAAAATGTGGTGTGAATAATTTACTTATATAGTCAGCTCGTTGTTGTGATATTGAGTTTTTTATAAAAAATCTTAAAACACCGTCAATCTTGATTTTATTTCAATCTTTTGCTTTAAAAGCGATTCTCTAACATAGACGTTTCACGTTAAAACCAACGGCCGTGTGCCCCGGCACAGCCCCACCCGATTTTTTAAAATATTATGTTATTTCTGTTATTTCATTATATACTTTATTATATGATTTTCCAATACATTTTAACGAGAAAATATTATTGAGAAAGAATTTTAAGTTGCATCATGCTGATGAATTGACTCGACATCCAATGGGCAATGAACGGTATGGGACGCCTCGCTGTCTGCCTCTGCGCACACGCCGCCGCCGCCGCGTGCGCCCACACACACACGCGAGACGAGCGAGCAGGGTTGTCATTACAAGTCAGAGATTCTCAAACTTTGCATTTGTATGCCAATGAACAGAAAAGTGACCACTTTGTAAAAACCTCTTATTCAGTTAACACATTTTTGTTATGGAAATACGTTTGGATTGTGTTAAATAGATGCATATTTCAAACTGAAACGTTTTCAGAGGAATTTTATATACTTTACCATTGTAAATGGTAAAGTATATGACGAGCATTGCCGAGTTTATATATCACGAGTAAGTACGTTATGTATAGTACATACGAGTACATATATCAGTCAAACGTTGTCATGTATGGTTGTGTATTGTCTTATATGCACCCTGAAGATAAGTCATGACTTTAAAAATAGAACAACAAATGAAAAAATCTCAAAATCTTTATTAGTTAATTTAGTAAACAAATCACGGGCGTTAGATATAAAAGATCTGATCATTGTTGTATTTTTTGATACAAGTACTTCCTAAGGGACAAAAGGGGCAAACAGCTCAACGCACAATAGATGTGTCGAGAACAGAATAGTTAATACGAGTATATCGCCTTACATTACTTCGTGTCCTCTATTTCATATAGGTCATTTCAAAGTTTAACAATTGATGGATAATGCGCATTAAAACCTGTTGTGTATTTTTTAACTAACGTTTTAACGTTGTGTAATATACAGTTGAAAAGGATGACAAGCATAAATAAATTATTTTATGTCAGCTATGTATTCTTTTATTTTATATACCAAATACCAATGATGTTATACACAAACTAGCTGAGCCGTGCCCACTTCGTTGGTCATAGTATTAATAATCCCGAAGCGAGCACGAACGCGAACCGAATCAAACCCGAAGCCATCGTGCGCCGTTCGCTGCTTTGGCCTTCACATGTAGACGATTAGTTTACTTATTTTCATAAATATTCATAATGTTTGGTAATATATGACTAATGAATATGACCTAATGATTTGAATTATTTTATTAATATTAAAAATTAAATTATCTATACTAATATTTAAAAAAAACTACTTTTTGTAACTTAATTATAAAAGTTAGACATATGCTGTCGTTGACTTTTTTGTAGGCATTTTCAAACTCCACATCTTTTCTCTAGAACTCAAAAATATATCTTTCATAGTTAAGGCAGCGTTCGTAAGAACCGTTTTCATTAGACCGTTTTTTCTCCGATTCACTTTGCAAAACGGAACTACCACGTAAAAGCCTTTTTATTTTTCGGTTTTTTATTTAACCTATGACACTCAGAAATAATGTAACTATCTAATTAACCCTTAAAATTTATACAAATACACAAACTTTACTTCTTCATAATATTAGTATAGATAAACGGTAGATTCTGTAATTCACTCTTGATCCATGCGCTTAGAGAGAGTTTCTTAAGATGTTAGTCGAGGCTCTTCGCCATCATGCCATACACAGTGATTACTTTCTGAGCCAAGTCAAGTTTATAATTATTATCATCGGAATTAATTAAATATCTCCTCATCTCTCAACAAATTCGACAATGGGCCCCAGGACTGGACGCCGTGTCAAGATGGGAGAAAAATCTACTGAAAATTCTGGTGTTAAAATTACATTACAATTGATCCGTCTATAGTTCCAGTCTTGTCCCTTCTTCAGATCTTCCCAAAGAAAGTTGGGACTAAGCTGTTGTTCATGACTACGATTAGTATGACTTCAGAGGAATCTTGCGGGTTAGGTTCAGATACTGCGTCTTATTTAATTTGACTTTCACAAGATTGTCGTTGAAGGGGTTAGTGATGTCCGTTAAGAAGACATGCCACTATCAGATCTTAACGGATGTCTATGAAAGACCAGCGTCGGGAGGTCTGTGACTCTTCCACATTATCCTTCTTCGTGACACATTTTTATGTTTTATTATGTGGATTATTTATTATATGTGTCACTGTGATAAATGATTTTCTTTCCTTCTTTAGATTCATCAGAGGGGCGATCGCACTAATAAATCGCAAGCGAAACGCAACCGAACCGTTCGGCTTAACCAATCCGAACGCCGCAATGTCACGTCATCTGTTCGATGACGTGATATTCTAGCTCTCGGATTGGTTGAGTGGAACGATTTGGTTTCGTTTCAGCTGCGATTTGTTAGTGCGATTGCCCCCCAGTACGATATTAGGTATGTTCACAAGAATAGACTTATCCGCAAAGATGCAGCGGGCTGAGTCGAGCACGCTCGTTTGCGAGCATCTTGTCTGCTATTAGACCACACTATTATTAAAATTTTTTGATATACGTCAAAACGTGGTTAGGTGAAACGCGTCTTTTATATTACTTTGAAACCAGTCTATTATATTCGTATAATATGTGCTCATGCCTGGCTACCATTGTTTGCATACTGTGAATGGTGCAAGCACTTGTTGAACAATTTGCATGAGGGTTGCATGCATCGGTTCGGCGTGACTCACGACGCTGGAATGTTATCTGGCATGATCTATGTCGGTTTGTTGGTATACCAGGCAATTAGTTATCTGTATCCGTCAGGTGATTGTCATTACGCTGTTTACTGTACACAGTTATTTTACATCCAAATTCATATTCAATTGACCTTTATTGTCATAGCCATAGAAGGCTACTCAAAGGTAAGAAAAACTGAATGCAGTGTATGACAATTACTGGCCTTTTTTTCCTCCAGAATGAAGAAACAGTCAAACATATTGGAATAGTAAGGCATCAAATGTTCGGAAACGGTATTTTTTTAGATAGAGGCATTGGATGGCAATGTTGCTAACTTTTATCATAAATTAGCAATGCATCTGATAAGTGGTAGTACAGCAAATCAGCAACCCGCGATAAGAACTACTGTGTATTTTGCCCACTTATAACACTGTGTAAAGTCAGGGTTCCTAGTAAGTTTACTGCCTACCCTACTTTACAAACTGGCACGATGCATAATGGATGCACTGTAACTGGCGGCAGAAATAGGATAGACGGCAGTTAAATAAAAATCAAATCAACATATTTATTCAACAGGCCTTATAAGGAACTTTTGACGTCAAAACAAATTTAAAAGTAAGCTACGCAAGGCTACTAATCCCTGTGTGTGCATACGTATAAAGAAAAAAAAGTTTCATGACTACACCAGATCTGTAATTGTGGGAAAGTCCATTATTAGGAGACGATGATAGTAGCAGGCGATTAAAATTCAGGGCCTAGTAGATTATCCCTTTAGTAATTTTGTGCTGATTGCCAGAGCTGAGCATCTTTAATCTTATACTTGTTAAATCGTTAATATCTAATCCGTTACTAAATAATTAAACTTCGTTCAGCGTTTTTTTCAAGCACGATTGATCGCAAATTAACGTTAATCCGTTACTACATACTGAAAATCGCGTATTAATGGAAGTTAATTCGGAATAAATATTTGTAAAATTAACTTGAAAATAAATCCGTAAATAAAATGTTGATTTAGTTAATTAACTATTATCGTAATAATGTCCAGCCACGTTGATGCTTATGTGCCATCGAATCGAATCATACGGCAATAAACTGAAAACTACATACGAATCTAAAACCTCCTAAATCTAAAGCTAGGCAAAATTGTTGCAACTATAAGTCACTGTTGAACTCCCGGTCCTTCGAGTCGGGCATGTTCACACAAATATGTTTGAGACAGAAACACGACTTTGAAAGTGCCATCTACTATTTGAACCGTTAAAATTCACACAAGGAATTGACAATCTATCCTGTCTTTAATCAAAGTTAAGAGTGCGGTACAAAATTTGTTGTCAACATTTATGTGTGATATTTCCATGCAATTGATTGGATTCATAATAAGGATATACACACAAAGTATTTGAATATACTTGCTTGGTTGCTTGTTAGACAGAGAGATATATGTAACATGACGTCATTATACGTGCCCGCACTAGTAATGCCATGCATATAAAAAATTGTTATGCAAGAAAGTTTTTGATTAAAATTACATCTTTCTTGGTTTGTTTACATTTTTATTGAATTATTACGTGTTACCAATAAAATAAATAAAGAAATTTCTAAGGGGCCGTACGCCTACGAACCCCTGGTCGGAACATACTCGTAGTTCCTTTGGGTTTTCAGTAGACATTTGCTATAGAGTTATAATTTATTTTATGTAATATTAAATTGAACATTTTACTATAAAATATATTTACTATGTATAAAATGATGGAAAGTGAAAAGATTTACTTAAGCAACTTTGGACCCGTGACATAAATGAAAAACTAAAGATTTTTATTAAATTCTCACTCAATAAAAAATAGAAATAACATGGGCTGTTTTTATATCAAAACACATTCAATAGGAATCTGCACGAATAAAAAATAGCGTCCAGTATTAACAACAAGCGAGTATTCTTTTTACCAAGCGGACAAAGGTAATTGCGTACTATCTTATTTGTGTACCAGACTGACCACTTTATAAAAAGCTCCGAGGCCCACTGTGGAAGCTGCAGTGTTCGCACTCGCACCAGTTTGGCAGGAAAGCCGCGGAACGATCTAGAAACTAGGCTTACATAAACAGCGCGAAGTAATATCAAATTGAACAAGTTTCATTTATATTTCATTTTATTTTTAAAGTACATGGCACAGCTTATATGGCAGTTTGGCGAGCGGCGATCGACTCCAAATTTTCGATAGTATTGTTCTCCTTGACGAGCTGATCTCTAAAATTTGGAGTCGATTGCCGCTCGCCAAACTGCCATATTTAAAACTGTGCCATGTACTTTATGGATCATTTTAAGTACGCTATATTGCTAGATAACTACAGTCGCATACAGTACATGTAGCTCCTGTGTACACAAATAAACTTGCCGTTCCAATATAGCTGTTCGTTCTTGGGGAAATGTATATCTATGTTTAACAAACTTCCGCAAGGTGTCATTGATTTGCCTTTATATAAATTTAAAATCCATATCAAAAAGACACTCATGAGTAAAGGTTATTATAAAGTAAGTGACTATCTTAATGATCACACTATTTGGGAATAGGGACACTATTCATAGAGCCATGTTTGGTAACAACATTATTTATAATATTGTATTATTTTATATGTGTATGTAAACATACATACGACTGTAATCGTATGATTGTATCTTATACTATATTGTATTTTTATATTATATTATTATAATTATTAACATTGAAAAGAGGAGATAAAAAATAGACCTTCAGAGTTTCTTGCCTGTTCTTCTCGAGAAGGCTCTCCCAATTTCCGAACAGGTGTCGAGTCAATATATTTTTTCTTTTTTTTCCTTATTTTTTCCTTACGGACAAGGTTTTTGTTTTTTTTTAATTAAGCTTTTTTTTTGTTTTGTTAAAGGTCTATGTTGAATAAATATTATTTTGATTTTTTTTTTGTGATATTCGCTGTAAACCTGTACATTATACGATGTATCTGTATATTATACGACAATGAACTACTACATCTTTGATGTTATGTTACGCTTCAAACCGGAACATAGCAATATCAGCACTACTGTTTACATCAGGAATTGGTAAGAGGGGTACTGAAGCAGTCGACCTTGATTGTTCTCCCTCCGGTAGAATGCTTAATTGCGGTTGTAACAACTCTAGATATTGTTATTGCAAATATTGTGAGAAAGTTGTCTCCGCTTGCAGTATAAGTATAACTCATTTCGTCCTTATAGATATCTTCACTAAGGGGCATCAGCCTAACCTAACTACTCGTATATTAAGCCACGTTCGCATATTACGGTTCGTTTGACTTAAGGAATGCAATCCCGATCCCGCGGGATCCTGATCTCGCGAGATCTCGTGTAATTTTTCGGGATCAATCCCGACGCATCATATGACGAGATTCCGTTCGAGATTGACGGGATTGGGCGGCAGTGGTCAGCGTTTGCCGTTCAGAGTGTTCTGTAGGAGGACATGAAGAGTCTTCACTCTCAATGATTGCAGAAGATTTGAATTTACGTGCTGCACAAACTAATAAATCGCTTCAAGAGGAATTAAAAGAAACTCTGCGAGCTTCTAAAAGTCCTTTTGCACGTATATCCACGTCCACGAGCTTAGACATATTAGAATCTACCATTAAAAAAGAAATGGATTTGTTTGAGTGTGGAGGAACAAGGGGGCGATTTTTGCAGTTTGCATATAATTGCTTCGCCACGCTGTTGCCAACCAGCCTTGAGTCGGAGAGGGCATTCTCAGCAGCGGGGTACATTGCAACGGACATTAGATGCCGTTTAGCAGATGAAACTATTAATACCCTTTGTTTTTTAAGGAGTCATTTTCCTAATTCCCTTGAAACAAGCTTATTGTTTTGATTACCTAATTTACCTACGTTAATTTCCTTACAACCTGATTATTATTTAGTTGGTAAGATTAAAGAATAAAGGTTTTTATTTTCTTTCGAGTAATATGTTATTTTAGTTAACCTCACTATCACAAACAAGCAGTTATTAGCTTTTTCAGTCATCTGAATTCAACATTTTTTTTTAAATTAGACGGGATCCCGAAAATTCCGGGATCCCGCGGGATTGATATTTCTAATCTCGCGGGATCCCGAATTTGCAATTTCGAGTCGGGATTGCATTCCCTAGTTTGACTTCACACAAACCTTTAAATTCGCAGGTTACTTCGCGATGATATTTCTTTTACTGCTTTATTGCTGATATTCCTACACATCTCAAGTACCGACGAAGACGAGCAGTATATAAAAGGAGACGCAAAAAGAATATAGGACGCCAATTGATTAATATTCAATTAATGTATTTCTCCGCCAATGTTCCGTCGTGGTCGGCACATCACAAGGGCTTATCGAGCGGTTATTTACACCGGCCCACCCCGAAAGAGTTCGCTACAAAAAGGACCCATAAAAAGCTATCCAGTGCCGATACATCTCGAGCTTGCGTTATTAAGTACAGTCAACAGCAGCTGTGAAAGAACGCTGTATATATTGTGAATGCGAAAGTTGGTTCGTTTTCACTTGTTATCTTATCACATCTTGACAGTATACTTTGATTACCATCATCTTTAATTCTGCCGAGTGCTAGGTCAGACTCCGAGGGTCGATCCTGTGCTGCTAGCATCATCTTTTGGTGATCGTGCCTTTTTCAGGAAGATCTAATACCGCTATGTTTCTCATTATTAAATGGAATACGAAATATATACGAGAATTTGCTTTATTTAGTGATTTTTTTAACGCAACGCTTTGTGCCCTATAAATCAGAGTTCAGAGTTCAGAGTTTCTTGCCTGTTCTTCTCGAGAAGGCTCTCCCAATTTCCGAACAGGTGTCGAGTCAATTTTTTTATTTTTTCTTTTTTTTCCTTATTCGTACGTACGGACAAGGTTTTTGTTTTTTTTTTAAGCTTTGTTTTTTTGTTTTGTCTGTTGACGTCAATAAGTGCCTGTAAAGGTCTATGTTGAATAAAGATTATTTTGATTTTGATTTTGATCATTTATAAACTAGATTCGAAAACTTTTAATATGATAATATATAAGTTTATTTTTCATTATTATATATATTTTAATATATAGTGGTTAAGTCAGCTTAATATATAAGGTCACTTTGATGTATTGTTTTCAAAATCATAAAATAATGCAATTACATATTAACAGAATGACATATTAAATATAGACAAAATAAAATAAATAAATACATATATTTGTTAAACATATATTTTTTTAAATACACAATCGTTGAATTATACGTAATAAGAATTAAATCCAAGCATTTTCATTATTAAGAAATCATTTAACATTTAACCTTTTCTTCATTAGAGTATTTTTAACAAGTGCTTCATATTTATTATAAACTAGCGGACCCGACAGACTTCGTCCTGTCAAAAAGATTTGTACAGTGGCAGTTTTTTGTTCCTAATTATTTTATAGATAATGGCGCATAGCCAACCAAATCGCAAAAAAAGTCTAAATGACCTATTACATTTTGTGGCTATTCAATTTTGGAACGTGATATTAAATCCTCCAACGATGTATTCTGTGCTCCAACGCACGCACGCACACTGTTTTGATAGATATGATTGAATTTCAACTATATGTAGCGTTAATAAAGCGCAAATTGACTCTTTGATGTTAGGAACACACCTTCATTGCTTAGACAACAGTGAGTGCTTGCAATATGAACTTTATACAATAACAATAAAGCTCAATTCGACTATACGTTTTAGTTAGAAAACGTTTGCATAGGAAAATAAAAGGGCTGTTTTTAAGGTATTTTCGATAATTATTCGAATTTTCCTCATTGTAAAAACCCTCCTTGAACTTCAACGAACATTAACAAAAAATAATTGGCCAAATTGGTCCAGGCGTTGTTGAGTTATGAGCTTACCAACACATTTTGCGATTCATTTTTATATATAAGATCAAAGCAGTAACACTTTCTGGAAGAGTGTTGTACATAGTTACACATTTCCCCATGAACGAACATCTAGGTTTTCGAAGTCTAATTCTAATTTCGAAAACCACAAGTTTATTTTCATTTCTCAACAAAACATATAATCTAACGTTAAACTACATTTATTATACAATAGAACACTTAGGCTAACCTATATTAAATTGCGCCGCAGAGTAATCACCGCAATGGCATTGCATGGTTTTCCGCGACCACAAGACAAATTTACAAGGATTTTTGCGAATTTAATAAATATTTTCTAAGATTAACCTTAAAAGTACTTACAGAAGAACAATTTTTAACTGGCCAATGGAATAAGGCCAACGGTATATGGATGTGTATTTAAAACTATCTCAAAACGCAGAAGTGCCGTGCTTATGAGATACTCGTACAGCTGGTAGTTTGCGCAGGATGAATTTTCGAGCAGCTTATATTTGCGTGGCGTACGGTCGGCCAAGAAAGTGGTCTACCAGTTTTGACAAAATTTCATTTGTGAGTAAAATAGCGATAAGTTGACTCCTGTACTTATTACCTTTTTAAGATTATGCAGAGTGATGACATTTTAACCTAAAAATTCTGACAGCTATTAATCTGTCAATTTTGTCAGAATATTTTGCACGGGAAAATCACTCTGTTACTTTAATAGCGCGCGAATGATTTTCAACCTTAGGTGGTAGACCACTATCTTGGCCGACCGTACCTATATCTATATAAGTTGTACCCATAGTTGTGTTTTTCTGATGTATCCGCTTTATTATTGTGAAGTTTTATCACTACATAGTATAAAACAAAGTCGCTATCTGCCGTCTGTCTGTCCCTATGTATGCTTAGTTCTTTAAAACTACGCAACGCATTTTGATGCGGTTTTTTTATTAGATAGAGTGATTCTTAAGGAAGGTTTATATGTATAATATATGCATAATATAGTAGTGAAACACTGATCAATTTAGAGGTTTCTAATGTGTAAATAAGCACGTTTTTTTGCACTTATATTGCAAAAACGCTGGTTGAACCCTATGAGATAGACCAAAATAATGTACTACAGTAATGTCCACCTTAAAACGTATAGTATGGTATATATCTATCTCAGGGATACCATACTATAACCATTACACACATAACCATACACTATAACCATTTTTTATCCTGAACGTTGTGTATATGGGCATTTTGTAGGTATATTTACATAAGCACTGCACCCGTGCGAAGCCGGGGCGGGTCGCTAGTTATCCGACCTCGACTCGGCCCAGCACACGCTGGCGGAGTGTCCCGCGTGGGCCTCCGAGCGCCGAGTCTTGGTCGCAGAGATCGGGCGAGATCTGTCTCCGCCGGCATTGATTGCGGCAATGCTGGCGGACGAGGGAGGTTGGAGGGCTGTGGCCTCCTTCTGTGAAGCAGTGATGCTCCAGAAGGAGGCCGCCGAGCGGGGTCGGGAGATGGCCGATCCCGCTCGAAGAAGGCGGCGCCGGGCTCGGTAGCACAGCTGCGGCGCCGCCGCGGGTCGCCGGCGGGCGCGAGGAAGTCGCGACCGCTACGGCGACCCGGGATGGACCACGCCCCTTCCGTGGCCGGGGGCGTCGTCGGTGGAGGAGACCGGGGGAGGTAGTGAGCCTCCCCCGAGGAGGGCTCCCCTGTATCGGCGGGGGAGCGAAGGCTGGGGGTTCTCGGAAGTGGCTTGATGTTCCCGGGGGCTCCCTACATGCCTGAGGAAGGCCATCCCTGAGGTTTTTAGTGGGTAGGCCTCCCCCTTCTGGGGAGGAGAGCCCCACATAACCGCCGGCCCGCCACAGCCGGGGTATGCAATTTAATGATTATCCTCAGGGGAAAAAAAAAAGGGTCGCTAGTTATAATCTATTGAGTAGATTTAACGTGAAAGCATACTTATAAACTTTCGCGTAACCTATTCTGTCGATCACTAAAACATTAGTTATTGTATAAAAATATTTATATTATTATTAGTCACTTTTATCCGTCACCGTACATGTACAACACTGACAGTAAAAAGTAAAATAAAAAATTGCACTTTAATAGTTTGCATTTACCAAATAAATAGCTTAAGCTGCCAACGTAAGGTTTACAATTGCGTGCGTTCTTACTTTGAATGTTTGTTTGTATAACCAGATGTACTGGTTACTGCACTTGCTGTAGTGCATTTAAAATATCGGTCTTTGCATCACAGATAAATATAATGCAGCTTAATAATAGAGCGGCACGAGAGCCTCACCGACTGAAATTGAGAGTGAGTTCACATAGAAAGGGAATCTCGGGATGAACTTTGAGAGGAAAAGTGCTCCGATTTAGACGTCTTTGATTTTTGTAAGTTATCTATTATTATTTGAAATATACTGGCCAGTTTTGCATGAGGCAAAATAGTTCGTTTATGTGGCAGCGTTGTGAAAACCAGAATCAGCATCCCTGAATCATCTGCATTGTTTTAATAATAGATTATTAAATAAAAAGAAGCTGTATTTAAAACTTAGCGCTTGAAGACTTAAGCGCTATAGAGAATATTTATTTTTGCATTACTTTTTTTGAATGAATTATTATTATTATTAATATTTTTCACATTTACACCAATTAGCCTAGCTCTAAGTAAGCTCTGTAAGGCTTGCGTTATGAGATCTAGGGTAAAGGATAGACATACACACATCAATATTTTTTAAATAAATATATATTAACAATCATGACTAAGGTACAAGGCTCGCATTCATCACACAAACATCTGTCTCCACCGCGATTCGAACCCGGGACCTCAAAGATGGCAACACTTTGAAACCACTCGACTACAGAAGTCGACCCCAAAGTGCAAGATTTACTTATAATTAAACCTCCAAATAAGTTTATTATAAGCTATTCTTCATGCATTCTTCTTTTCTTCAGAAGCTATTTAGAAATTTATTAATTACAAACCACACCTACGACTCAGTTCTTAAATACACACTCGTGTTTTTTTATTCTACATTTACATAACATACATACATACATACATATATGTCACGGCTTGTTCCCAATGGGGTAGGCAGAGATCACCTCTCTCCACTTGCTACGATCCTGGCACACTTCTCTTGCTTCCTCCACTTTCATGAGCGTCTTTATGCATGCTCGTCGGTTGCGAGTATTTACATAACAACCCGTACTAAAACAAAATACATTGTTCCAAAAGTGATGAAGCGTTCATTGTGGTTATTTTATGGGGAAATGGTGAAGAAATTTATCACATTTGCCAATAGAATAAGATAACATCATATATTGTATGAAAATTTTATGATTGTCTTTTTTAGGGTTCGTACCCAAAGTGTAAAACAAGACCTTATTACTAAGGCTCCGCTGTCCGTTTGTCTGTCTGTCAATCGCTAGACTGTTTCTCAATAACACACTGTTGAAATTTTTAGAGACGACGAACTTCTATTTTCTACATTCTTCTAAAAAAATAGAATAAAATAAATAATTAAGGGGGCTCCCATACAACAAACGTAATATTTTTGCTCACTTTTGCTGGACTTTTTTACACATGTGTGTAGTTTAATATTGATAACTAACCTACAGATAAACTCATCCAGCAAACCGAACAATTAATTAATTACGTAAACCTATAATAAACTGAATACCGGTGCACCCGGAAGAGCAATAAAAAGAACCGGATGTACTTCTTGCTTGACAAGATAATTACTGTAATACTAAGAATGATCATTATAAGCGTATTTTGCCAGAGTGGCGCCATGCGATAGTTATTTTAAATGATATTATTAGTTATTACGTAGCAATTATTTCAATGTTATTGTAATTTCATAGCACAATTTTGATCAAGCCAGCAAATTTTTTATGTGCGTATGCTTTAGAAAATGCATGTGAGTACTACCTTTCTCTCAGTGGATGTCAAATCAACTGATTAGGGATTTTATAGCAACTAACCATTGGGGTTGTTCTTAGATGTGATTTTAAGTAATAAAAGTTCAAATAACCTATGACATTGCTTTAAATATGTAAAAGTACCTATGAAGTAAAAAAAAAATATATGCTTATAAAATGTTGTATGTTGTACGATGTAGTCATTCAATATCAGGTCACAAAAAAGTTTGAGAACCTCTGGTCTACAGTCATTTATTTACTTATTTTATTAGTAGTCATTTATTTATTTACTTATTTAAAATACTTATTTGTTTATATTTCAAATAATTATTTGGTATATCTACTTTGTATTGGCTCTTAATAGTGATCGTCCTAAACATCTAAATTACTACTATACCAAATATCAGATATAATAAAGCAATCTATACCATTAAATAAAAGTGATTTGTGTACTTTTGTAAATAAAAATATATAAGTATTAAGCTCATACCCGACGGAAAAGAAACCCGTGACGTCAAGAAAATTATAAATATTTCATATTTCACGTTGCAAGACTGCGTGTCATAATTATTCCATCTGACGCAAGTAAAGTTGGCTGAGGCGGACTCGTGGCCTTACAAAAACACCACACATAAATTTTCAACAGGAAAACACATAGTTAATTTAGTGTATCTAAAAAGCGAGACGTAACATTTCAATATGCAAGTTTAAAAAGTTAATGAACTCTTATTTATATTCTGCTGCAACTGAAATAATAGGCTTTTTAAACAATCAAAGTATCCAAAATTCCCAATAGCATAATTTCAGTAATTTAAACAATAATAAATCATTCTTCATAACTTTATATTTTTTTTAGAAAATAATTTATTTCTACTAAGTCTATCATAGAACAAAATAACTCGTTTGGTTTTGTCACTATTTAAGAATTGAATGCCACTTCAATACTGACATAAAATATGGAGTTTTCAATGCGGAGTGAATATCCACGCTTGCATATGAAACACTGTTCATTTGTAATCTTATCTTCTTATATATAAAAATGCATCACAAAATGTGTTGGTAAGCTCATAACTCAACAACGCCTGGACCAATTTGCCCAATTCTTTTTTGTTAATGTTCGTTGAAGTTCAAGGAGGGTTTTTACAATGAGGAAAATTCGAATAATTATCGAAAATACCCTAAAAACAGCCCTTTTATTTTCCCATGCAAACGTACAGTCGAATTGAGCTTTATTGTTATTGTATAAAGTTCATATTGCAAGCACTCACTGTTGTCTAAGCAACGAAGGTGTGTTCCTAACATCAAAGAGTCAATTTGCGCTTTATTAACGCTACATATAGTTGAAATTCAATCATATCTATCAAAACAGTGTGCGTGCGTGCGTTGGAGCACAGAATACATCGTTGGAGGATTTAATGTCACGTTCCAAAATTGAATAGCCACAAAATGTAATAGGTCATTTAGACTTTTTTTGCGATTTGGTTGGCTATGCGACATTATCTATAAAATAATTAGGAACAAAAAACTGCCCGTGTACAAATCTTTTTGACAGGACGAAGTCTGTCGGGTCCGCTAGTTATAAAATAAAAATACATTTTCTTACGGAGTTTAATCTAGCGTTGGCTAATTCCACGTTGACTACATACATACATATACTCAAGCCTCATTCCCATGGGGGTAGGCACAGATCACAGTTTTCTAGTTGCTACGAAACAAACATACACCCTCAACTTTTTATACTTTTATTCCCTCGGTTACGGGTTCTCTTGAGCTGACGTAGACTATCATTTATATTATATACAAAAAGAGATAAATCGTCGAAATTGTGCCGTAAGAGAGTGAAGACGTCGTTCCTAGCTCCGATTTCGTTAGGCTAGCGTAACGCTATCTCTTTCCGTCCCGTACTTTTTGTATTGTCTATTTCATTCACAAATCGCATGAAACGTTAAAAGGTAAGTGTATTTTGAACATTTACATTATGTTCTTTTTTATTTATTTCTTTACAAAAGGATATTTCCCTGCATTAAATGTAACATTTTTTAATATAAACGCACGAACCACAATTTTGTTGCGACATTAATTATTTTCGCGCTGATATTTTCCACTAACATGTTCACACGACTAATGAATATTTAATTTAGACAAAATAACTATTTTTAGATAGGTACATTTATGACATTTATATAAATGTAAACCTAGGTCAGTGCCCTGAGATCAGAACGAATATTAGAGAAAAAATTAAGTGTGTTATTTTAATTAAGTGGAAGTTATTAGACCCGTTCCCAACACATATAATACCACGCACGCGACCATGTACGCGACCATGAAACCAAGCTAGCTACCAAATACCACCTCCCAATAGACTCCCGCCACCCCACTCCTCCGGGTAATAAGTCGGGCCTGACCTGCGGTCACTACCTGGGCTTGGGTCAATACCCACTCACCCGGTATGCTTGATCGCGGCAGGCCTGCAAGAAGAGACCCGGAGTAGCAGGGGGGTGGCGAAGAGGGGTCATTTGGGAAGGACTAAGGTTCGCCACATGCAAAGTGGCGAAATACCAACACCGCCGAAGCGATGCTCGGCGAGAAGACGCCCGGGCAAGGGGCACATAGGCCCGAGGCCCGAACCCACAAATAGTGGAAGAAACCCGATTCATTCTGGAAGTTATTAGAACATACCAAGAATGTAGCAGCAATTAGGCACCTATATATATAGAATTTCTCAATTTTAAGTATTAACATAATTATTAAGAAAAAAATATATAACCGTCGCAAATACATTTAGTTTAATAAAGGCTATGTCTCCGTACGTTTTGGGGTAGGCCGTCGTACAGTTACAGCTGCACCAGAGGCCGAACAAATATACAAAGACCTTACAAACCAAAAAGCACGTTTAGTCATATTCTCGGAATACTGGAATATACTTTGGGCAACGACTAGGCACTGCAATCAAGCGTCGCTATGCTATCTGTGCTTTAGGAACGCTGACCACTAGCGCGGTTTTAGTTTGGTATTTCTTTTTTAAAAGCTTTTATGTAACTGCACATTTATGTATGTACGAGTATGTTCTGGAATCTTGGAGTCAATATTTCACCCACTTCCACAAAATTTTGCATGTGCGTTTAGTTTTGATGACAATACAATATTTTATATATTCCTTACTTATTAAAAAAAGAGTGCCCAAGCTTTTATTTATAGTCATAAATTATTATGATATCATTAAAAAATGATTATCCCCTTTTTAGTAGATTTTATTTTATATCTATAGTTATATGGTTTTGGGTGACTTTGTTCAAAATGTCAAAATTGTTGTGTATTTAGTTTAAATGAAATTTTGTAAAAAAATTAAGATGACCGAACGTTATATCCGATACTTAAGTCGCATGGTGCCAAGTCCGCCATTATTATATTAATTTGTGCTCTAAGATCGTAAAGATGAATATTTTTTTTTTGCTCATACGTGTATATTTTCCTACAAATCTTTTTTATGTAATTTCTTTAGACGTTCAACGTTTTAGAAAATCAGAATATTTTATTTTCGAATCACAAAAACTATTTTCATAGAAACATAGGATCTGTCGAAAACAAATTGCCGTGTCTAATTCTGACTTCCTCTACATTCAGCTATTTGCGTAAAAATTAACATTTACCTTATTAAAACCACAATACGATATCATTTGAATCTTATTAAAAGTTTCACTATATTTAGTGCGTCCAGGTGATTCATGGGTTTTATTTTGCCTCCGCGGTCTATGAGTAGCTGAGGGGAAGTTAATCAATTCACTGACGATTCACACTATCAGATGAAGGGGGTTTTCAATGAGTAACTTCATTGATGGTATATGAAATTCCTGTTCTCCTCGAGAATTTTTTCTCATTTCCGGAATGATATTGAATAAACCTTCCTTTCTTTCTTTATTACAAAATAAAAACAAACAAATTATAAGAAACCTCACGATGCCTTGGGCAATCATTAAATGAGAAATGTACTCGTAGATCCTCAGCAGAACATTACTTGGGCGAATGTATTCTCATCATCATTTGCAAGATTCAAACGCTACATACTCAGACGCTGCACTAACAAAACAAATATTCGAAAACCTGGTGAACCTTATTTCACTACGTGACTTAAGTGTGTAGGGGCGATTGGACCGCGTCGATCCGTACTAGCTCGAAGAGCCTGCCCCCATAGCGTTAGCAACGAATCATGATAGCTATCTTGAAATTTATACCTTGTGTTTTCATGTTCGTCTCCGTACCATATCGCGTTTCGGTGGTCCTCCGTCCTCAACTACGGGTACCCCTTTATAGTAAAGCCAGAGCACCAATGTTCTCTCAAATCTTCAAAGAATTCGTAAAAGTCTATCTGCGGCGCAGCAATAGATTTAAAAATACTAAATTATAATATCATTGACGAATAAAACTAATCATTGTTACAAAAATATTTCCACACCGTAACGACAGAAGCTCGTGACTGCATCCGATGTCGTATTTTTTACACCAGACATAGTAAGTAAAGTTGTCAGCGCCGTCTCGAGCCGCACATTAACGTTGTTTACCGCGGAGCCCTGAGACAGTCCGGCTGGCAACTGGCCATAAGCACACTACAGTGACACGGGCATGAAACGGTTATTAAACAAATTTTCATTCAACCGGCGCGTGAGGTACATTTGTCGTTCATTAAAGTCATGTTATTGGAGTGTTTATTGGTTTTGTTTAGCCGTTGAATAGATCTTGCGGCTTTGGGTTCGCTTGCCCGCGTGGAATACACTATGAGTTGACATATCAATTTGAACTCTATACCAGGATCATATGCTTGGGTCTTCTGTTGCCGAGCCGCTTCTATAAACCTTCTTTTTTTTATAAATCATGTACCTATCTTTTACATACTCTTTTATATGTTATAATTTATGTAAAATTCTTATGTCTTTGTTGTTATTTTGAGATTTTTTGAACTTTTAAGCTATTTTAGGTATAATTAATTCTGAGTGGTGATATTTTGAGTTTTATTTTTGACAACGTTAATATTAATATCTGTATTAATATTTATAGATATTCGTTAAGCAGCACTACATGAAAAATTCTTCATGTAACACTGCTTGTGGCATTTTCATGATATTGTTGTCCTTTCATTGTTAGTAATGCTTCCAACACTAACTAAATTGCTGTTTCTTTAATTCATAAAATAGGTTTGGAATCGTTATTTCATTTTACATGACATTTTAATGTTTCTAAAGATTATTGGTGAGTGAAACAGATCCTACAGAGCACGACATCTAAGAGATAACGTTACGCTAGCCAAGCGTAGCATTAGAGTGAAGAATTACGTCTGCCCTCTTTGGCTATTGCTATGCGACTAATAGAAATCACACCAATTGCCCGAATTTAAACTGCTCAATTTCAATACTCTAATGCAGTATCTGCCTCTTGCATTTATATTCCTATTGTTTTATACCTTAATAATCCCCGAAGCAAGCACGAACGCGAATCGAATTAAACCCGAAGCCCGTTTTTTCTCCGATTCACTTTGCAAAACGAACTACCACGTAAAAGCCTTTTTATTTCTCGGTTTTTTATATAACCTATGACACTCAGCAATAATGTGGCTTTCTATTGGTGAAAGAATGATTAAAATCGGTTTAGTAGATCCCGAGATTAACCCTTACAATTTAACAATATACAAACACACAAACTTTACTTCTTTGTAATATTAGTATAGATTAAATTAATAAATGGAACGCTCAGAACGATCGAAATAGCAATTCCTTACTTGACTTGGAGACTCTCGTCAGCCTCGAAGGTGACCGCTGCCGAACTTTACATAAATGGAGAGACGCTACAAACCACGCGACAACTGCAAATACAGGCTAAATTTAAAATATAATTTTGATCTCGCTTTAAGATTTTATGAACGTAGGTATTTAGCGATTGTGTTTACATACTCATTGTCGCTTTTTACATTCGAAGTGCAAACATCACCGTCATCATCTTACTTATTTTACGATAATAAAAATTGTATCATCTATTGACATTACACACAACTTAAGCCATAAAATCGAAATATTTTATAAGAGTATTTTTAATGTGTGAGTTTTATATTTATGAAAACCATAAGTTAGGCGGTCAGGACTATACGCACTCGCGATGTTTTCCTTTGCTCTAGGAGGTTAGGAGAATGGTAGATTTGAAATTCGAATAACAAATACCCATTGTTATACGACAGGAAAATGGTTTTTCTTTCCCAAAAGGCAATTATTTATATTTAGAAGTTTATATGAAAATTTTTGACAGTATAAAAATGTTTTTTCTGTAATATAGTTTTCCTAAAACTAAGAAAATATTTTTTTCTGAAAATTATAAATAAGTTGAAGACATTAGGATAATTGACAACGTAAATTAGACGCAAAATAAAATATTTTTAGAAAGCTTCAGGCAATAAAATACTATTCTAACTAAAAGTAGGTACTACGCTCGCTATTTTTTTATTAATTTAAATAAAAAAATATATTATTATATTAGGGTTTTTAATAAATTGCACTGAAATGAAAAGAAAATAAAAAATTCATAAGTTATCAATTGAAAAAATGTAAAACTTAATGTACGAAGGACCAATTATGACAAAACCACTTCCGCTACTTGCTAACAATTCCGTTAACAACTACAAAATTCAAAATCATTCTAAAAATATATTCCCCACGATCAATCACAAAGAAATATCCACATAATGACTAATATAACGAACTAATTATAAATAAAAGGTCTATAGTTAATAGCTGCGTGAGTAATCGCCGCAGGAATTAACGGGAAATTTATTAGTAACGATTTTTTACGAACGTAAAATAGTTTCGTTTCACCTTTTTGTCAGAACAATTTTGTTGGAATTCGAACTTCTTATAAATTTCTGCGAGAATCGACCACTTGACTCTACTTATTTCAAGCTTTGTTACGTGACCTTATGTGTTTTCACTTCGCCTGTGTATTTTTAGCGATTTTTAAAAGGCGTTTCTTTAGTGGAGAATAAATGAATAATGCCACATTTCAATCGAAGAACAATGCGATATAATTCGATTGTTATTTGAGAAGGTTTCAGAGTTATAGCGGAACATACGGTGAAGGAATAAATGTTGAAGCGAAGGATAACATAATCAAAGAAGTTACCGAAGTTTAGACGTCTCTGTACTTGCACCGTACTACGTAGATAATAATGCGTACAAAAAAACAGCAATTACTCTATTATATATGTATTTGAAGATATTTTTTTGTTCTTTTGACAGATTTGGTTTTTGTCTATGGAGACATCTCAATTTAATTGGAATCCGTTCATAGACAAAATTAAAAAGTTCAAAATATTAGCATAATATTCCCATTTACAATAATCCTTATAATACGGTTAAAATCACTGAACAGTTAATGGAGATTTAAAATTTGTATCATTCCGTAAAAAAAACCACCGACATAGCCCGAAGGATTGCGAACCTTAAGTGGTAGCGGTTAGGGTAGATTGTTCATATTACCGACGGCCTTCGAGGTGGAAATGTCTTTGAGTGGCAGACGTTTGCCGGGAACGCAACATTGATAGATGCAGAAGGTAAACAAATGCTTTGTTGAAGATCCCAGGAAGACCAAACTAAATAACACCAACTAAATACCAGTGCTACCGTTTAACCCGTGGGTAGCATGATTCTGAGTTGGTGTCCGGTTCAGCATTGTGAAAAACTGACTTGTTATTATTATTATTCAATTATTTATATTTTTGCAATGTGTTTTTATGTGCATAAATCGTTTTGTGTTTACCGAATAAAAGTTTTTTCTTTCTTTCTTTCAAACTTTAGCAGTTGGCGTGTCTCTGACGAAATAAAGAATGAAAGAACCCCTGTAAGACCTAGTAAATAACACATTAGCCCACATGAAAAGAGTTTTCATTTATATTAAGTTTATACTGAACGTAACGTCCTATCCGAATCATTAGTTAATAACATATTCGCGTTTAATGGAACGTTCTTCAGTTTTATAATATCCACTGTACATTTTTTTCTAGCACAAACTGCGACACACCGTCTATTCCGTTTAGCACACAGTACGTTATCAACGTGTATTATTCTCTAAAAAAAAGTACTGCGTACAACAACAAGGTCACTCCCGAAATATGTCATTAAGTGCTGCACGATCGTCGGCAGACGGAAAAAGTACATTTCTCAGACATCACATCTCCTCTGGCGAATATAAATTGTAAGAGGACCCCTTCTAAATATAGAATATGGCTTATTTTATTCATAGTTTCCGCTCGAGGCATCTGGTCCCGTTAAAGTTGAGATATCGGATATAAGATAGGTAATTTGTGGCGAATTATTGCGTACCTATTAAATTTGAATGTCGTTAGTTCAAAACTATATTCGGGTTATTTTATTTGAATTTACGATGGATGATATTAATAGTTTTTTAATTGTGACGCATTAATATCGTCGTGTGTGCATGATGTAAAATTAACAAAAGAGAACATAAGATTACTTTTTTAATTATAATTTAATGTGTAATAAATGGTCCTTATATAATAAACATACATAATATACATATAAAAAGACAAAGATCATCGTTTTCCGTTTGTTACGATCCAAACATTCTTCCCTAGCTTCCTCGACTTTCATTAATCAAAATAACTTTATTCAAATATGACTTTATAAATTATTAACTTTATTCAAATATGACTTTATAAATTACTAGCTTTCTGCCCGCGGCTTCGCCCGCGTGGATTTCGGGATTGGGTGTATAGAGGGTTAAGGGTCATAGCTTTTGCCCACGGCTACATATACGCGGAAGTCGGTTTATGGTGCGAAGATTTTATCGCGCTTCCCGTGGGACTATCCGTTTTTCCGAGATAAAAAATGCCGCAAAACTCCTCAAGAATCACTCTATCTATTGATGAAAACCGCATAAAAATCTGTGCAGTAGTTTTTGAGCGAAGCCTTTATTGCGCATCCCGTGGGATCTGTCGATTTTTCCGGGATAAAAAGTAGCCTATGTTACTCGGGGAGAATGTAGCTTTCCAAAGGTGAAAGAATTTTTGAAATCGGTCCAGTAGTTTAAGCGTGAAGAGGTAACAAACAAACAAACAAACAAACAAATAAACAAACAAACACACTTTCGCATTTATAATATTAGTTGGGATTAAATTTATTCAAATATGACATTATAAATTAACTTTATTCAAATATAACTTTATAAATTATTAACTTTATTCAAATATGACTTTATAAATTAACTTTATTCAAATATGACTTTATAAATTAACTTTATTCAAATATGACTTTATAAATTAACTTTATTCAAATATAACTTTATAAATTAACTTTATTCAAATATGAATTTATGATTAATTAATATAATAATTTCATGTACGCTCGACGGTTACGGGTACTCTTGTCCTGACCTTCTTTTATTTGGTCCTATTTGGTCCTAATTGGCTCATTTGCATTCGCCTTATAAATTTATAAGTGTAGTAAGTATATGAAATTGTATTATATATTTGCATGCTTCCGATATATCGAAATATGTGCAAATTTAATTGAATTAGCGGCAAATTTGCAACTCCCACACGAATTAATGCAATGTTGTTAACTTTTGACATAAGATGTAAAGTTATACAGATATTCAGTAATTTTGGGCCTTGAAACTAGAGTGTAGCCATTAGAGCACTCTTTGTATGAGACAGATAGGCAAGACAGTGATACTAAATAAATCGACCCTGATATAGAGGCGGCTGTCTTTTAATTTTTTGGGTTCATTTGACAGTAGGATAATTGAAACAAGATATGATAAAAAATTTCTCGTGCCGCCGCCATCTTAAAATTATCCTTTGTATTTTGACAGTTCAAAGTGACAAGTCGCATTATCTCATCGTGTTTCAATACTCGTACTATAGGGCCTATGCTATAACTAAACCCATTTATAAAAGCAAATCTAAACTCGGTACTTTACAAAGTCGCCAAGTATATATTATAGGCAGCGAGCTGTAAATAAATAGGTTCGAAAATAACTCTTTAGTGGTTTGTGGTTTATCGTAAAAGGAGGCTGACGCACCTAACGTTTGAATAACCTTTGTCAATCTTAATAGTAATAAAAATATGGCCAATAAGATTCTTAATTCTTAAAAGTACTTGCGCTACGAAAACAGCTTTTATTGCATAGGGAAAAGAGATGGTTGCAAGGTCAATATGTAGCCGTGTGTATATTTTCAGCAATGTACATATTTTCCTCGCGCTCTTTGAAAAGGAGAAAATGTCGTAAACAAGAATCTATTCTGTATGAAGTTTGTGCATATAGGTGAATCTTCTTACAACAACTAAGATTATAATTATAAATAGCTAACTAGCTAACCTGACCGACGTTGTCCTGTCCCACAGACTAAAAAAACAAAATATAGATGACCGTATTGTGAATCTAAACCATCCTCAAACCCCAATTTTTTTATGCACACCTTATGCTCTCCTGTAGAGGATCGGCCTATACCCACTAAAAACCCCCCGGTATCCTTCCAGCCCATATCGGGGCGCGTGGCGGGGTGCGCTTTCGCGATGCTACCGCCACACGCCCACGGGCTAGCTCGACCTTAGTTGGTCAAGCCTTCGCCAAGGGGGGATTGTCCCAGACACTAGGACAATCCCCAGGTAGAGAGGCACTTCAACGGCGTGCGCGGAAAGCCAGCCGCGCACGCTGCCTATTCTTCATCAAAATCGGTCTAGCCGTTTAGGAGTTCAATGACTAACACACGTACAGAAGATTTATATATATAAAGATTTCTTTTGATTGCTACTAGAAGCCGCATTCAATCTTTCTTAATGAATATTTGAATTAGATGTCTGAAAGTTCTATATTTGGGGCTTGAAGAAAATATTAGTTCAGAATAATTTATTTATTTATAACTTTATTGTACATCGACCATAGTGAAAAAAAAAATTACAGATAATGGATCCTTAAAACTAACTGTACAAAGGGCGACCTTATCACAAAGAGTGATCTCTTCCAGGTAACCTTAGGATGGACAGGAATTTAAATAAATTATTACGTGGGAAGATGGCGATGTCTAACTTAATGACATACTTACTATAAATATAACAATACATACTATAATACATATATACACTTACACACATACATACATATATATACAAACATACTTACATACATATACCAATAAAATACAAAATCATAGTGACAAATAATGTTTTTTAACAAGGCTTTTGAAAATGGGAAGACTTTGTGCTTGCCTTATATTTAAAGGTAACGCATTCCACAATAAAACTGCTTGCACCGTGTAGGCCTTATTATAAAATTTGGTGAAGTGAGATGGTATGCTCAGCATTAAGTTCTCTGCCGACCTTAAGACGCGGGAATGGGTTTCATTCATAATAATAATTTTCTGTTCATATTTATACTTGTTGTTGGTACATGATATAATTAAGGAACGGTAAATAATATATGTTTTTAAAATCAAATGAAAACACCCGCCGAGCCGTCTCCTCGCGATCACTTCTGCGGTAATCTAACAGAAACGTAGAGATAACAATAAAGCATTTACGCGAACACGACCCGATTATAAGTTCAGCTGTTCAAAAACAGTATTGCACTTTTTGTAATGATTCGAAACATTAATTAACATAAAGCTATTATTATTAAATAAACATATTATTATTGTAATAAATCGCTGCCGTCAGGCAACGTCCCCATAAGACTTGCAGCATTGCCACGTTGTATGGCGATGCTGATTCGCTGCGCTAGATATGATCCAGCTTTCTGGTCACATGTAGTCTCGGTCAATCTATGGCAGCACTCTTTAAAAACTCTGTGGGCACTTTCCCCCCAGGGCCCCAGAGTTTCTACCCCAAAAGGCTCAAATATGCAACCACTATTTATGTTTGCATACTTGCGCCGTTTGAGCAGTTCAGCCGAGTTAGCAGCAGACCCAGCCTTAACAGCGATTTATTTCAAATATTTTATTTATAGTTTAGTTTTTAATTTTACTAAATTATTGAGTCACATACCGTAAATATAATGTAGTATTATTGTTTACGTGTAAATTTATTATTGTGACTTATATCACAAGTCTTTATGAGACCAGGAGACCTATTTTTGAATTACGAATGCGATTTCGAAATCACCGCTGACTAAATAGTCAGCGGTGACTTTGAGGTCACGGATTCCTAAACATCCAATTTTTGAAAGTCAATCGCAGAGCTGCCAACATAGATAAAGTACACACATAAATATAAGAGTTCGGTTCCACGCAGAATGTAGCCGCTGCCGATTATTGTCGGCTTAACCATTATGGTTATTATATATATAATATATGCCACATTCATATATATATGTATGTATATATTATAGGTATATAAAGGTTATATATATATATATATATATATTATATATATATATATATATATATATATATATATATATATTATATATATATATATATATATATATGTAAATAAACCTTTATATACCTATAATATATACATACATGTATATATGAATGCAGCTTATATATATATATATATATGCTACATTCATATATATATAGACTGAAAAATCAAACAAAACACAGATAACATTTCCACAAGTGTGACTTGATTACGAGTGGGTGAGGGCACTCGTAATGAAATCACACCTGTGACTAAGGTAGTCACATCAGTGATATTCAAAAATAACAATTATTGAAAATCGGTGATTATTAGTCACATCGGTAATTTCGAAGTCGCATTCGTAATTCAAAAATAGGTCTCCTGGTCCTTTATAAGGCGTGCACGGGGATATAGCTCCAATAATAGTTGTAGAACTGCAATAGTAATTCTGTTATATTAATGCGTGTGAACGAAATGCAATTTTGTAGACGTTATGTCGCCGACACGAGATACTCTTATTTGGGTCAATCTAGCTACGTTACGACACCGATATTATTCGCTAGAACGCTAATTACGATCGCTTACGACCAGTTTCACTTAATTATTTACTTAGACCCGTCGCTGAATGACAAATATTTGGTTATGTAGGCCTATAGGTACCTGTAGTATTTAGGTTAAGTTGTTTTTTAGGATGCAAAGTATATATAATAACTAGCGACCCGCCCCGGCTTGTAACGAGGAATATTATAAAGAGGAAAGATTTGTATTTTTGTATGTAACGAATAAACTCAAAAAGTACTGGACCGATTTTAATAATTCTTTTTTCATTAGCAAGCACCATTATCACTGAGTATCATGGGCTATATTTAGTGCTAGATTACTATAGAAATCTTTAGAAATTCTTATTAAAACCAACCGAAGGTGTAAAAAATTTGCTATAAAATGTCTTTCATCGCATACGCTGCGAAGAGTATTAATGATAGGACAAAAAATGTTCGACAATAAGTATTATAGAATACATCAATATCAACAACAAACTTCGCGAGATCATTTGTCTAACTATTGTAGTTACGTCACTATAACTACTTTAATACATTTAATCTATATAAAGAAGTAAAGTTTGTGTGTTTGTATATTTGTTAAATTGTAAGGGGTAATCTCGGAATCTACTGAACCGATTTCAAAAATTCTTTCACCAATAGAGAGCCACATTATTGCTGAGTGTCATAGGTTATATAAAAAACCGAAAAACAAAAAGGCTTTTACGCGGTAGTCCGTTTTGCAAAGTGAATTGGAGAAAAAGCGGTCGAATGAAAGCGTTTCTTACGAACGCTGCCTTAACTATGAAAGATATATTTTTGAGTTTTAGAGATAAGATGTGGAGCTTAAAAATGCCGACAAAAAAGTCAACGGCAGCATATGTCTAACTTTTATATTTAAGTTGAAAAACGTAAGTTTTTTAATATTACACTTAGAAATCAAAACATAACGCTCTGTACTAAAGAAGGATTATTAATGTTATGCCCAACGAAGTGGGCACGGGTAAGCTAGTTATCTATAAAATAAGTAGGAATAAAAAAATTGCCACTTTACAATTCTTTTGGACAGGACGAAGTCTGTCGGGTCCGCTAGTAATCTATAAAATTGACATATCAATTCAAATTTCAGATTAACTTCTAATGATTCAAAATACGTCTCATGTAGAACGTCATGTGTGTCATGTGTGCGTGTGTTAATTTCTTTGGAAATCTAAACACATATACAACTTCGAAATGACTTAATAATTTTTAAATAATAGGTATATACAAGTTAAATATTATAGTCGTGGCACTCTTTGAAGTAGGACTGCTAATTAAAGCTTCATCGATACAAAAGCGTATGCAAAGTGTTTCCAGACCTAACACATATATTATACAAATATATGCGAATTTAATCCGTTAAGCTGAAGTTGTGGTGATGATGCAGACAAGCAGTATTGTAACCTCATGCGCATTAACAACAGCACGGAACAATGTCCGTCGCGCTCAGGGCTGCTAGGATGGACAAGCGTTCTGATATGGCCGGCTATAGGATTTTACAAATGGAATTATGTAAATCAGTTTGCTACAGTTTTATGTTCATCAAATGTATATCGATTTTATATTATACTTATTTCAATAATGTACAGGAGTGACATTCTTGTAATTTATATTTAAAAAATAGTTTTATATAAATACTATTTTAATCCTTTGTCCCTAATCGTAATTTTTATGTCACATCTAGGGTTGGCTGGAAGAAATTTCTCTGCGAGATTCAAAGTCGTTTGAACTAAGATATTCTTGTCTCTACCTATTAGTATATACAGATAATTAAATTGCATACTGAATCGATTGCCATTACGATACCATTTCAGAATTTTACATTTATGAAACTGCATTTAAAGATTTAAAAGTTTAAATAAATTAATCATTTGGACTTTTTCTGTTCATAATTTCAGTTACACTATAAAAATTGTATATGTACAACCATCTTTAATAATGAGTTACCTATTATTGTATCATGGAAGATTAACGTGATGATTGCTTTAAATAAAATTCTATGCAATCCCTCATATTTTAATACTGTCTTCGTATATATTTTATATTATTGTACTGATAGGAGATTATTGATGGCCATCTAAGTGTTTTCAAACACTATATTTAATTCAATTAATCTCTTTGCCTTTTGTGATGAAACCTCTTCAATGTATAATTTACTTTTTTGTTCTGTGGTCTTGTTGACATGGCGTTGTAAAATATATTGTTTTTTGAGTTTAACACTAATTATTATTTTTCAAATACAGTTTTTATCTCTTGATCTCTGTCATTTATTATTATTATTAAACACAAGCGGTTCAGTGCCGCAACATCTGGCGACCGTGACAGGACTGACTGACTGTTATATTTTTAATGGTTACTTAGAGTTAATCTATTGATGGAAATGGTAATGTGCAGCTCGTTTGTGAAAATTCTCTGTCTGTCCTTCCCGGGAGAGAAATAAAATCGTACAAACCGTCGCAATTGATGTAATTTCATTTAAATTAGTAGCAGCGAGATAGTAAAAACATATCATTACTCACTCCGATTCTAGTTTGGCTAGAGTAAGCTATCTTTTAATATCTCGTTCATTTTGTATGATCTATTTCATTTGCTAATAACTCGTGAAACATTAAAAGTAAATTATACATTGAAGAGGTTTCATCACACCTTTTATCTTACCCAATAAAGGTAAATGAAAAAGTCATTATTACTTGAGAAAGGCGTATGAGCAACACTGGGTCGTTTTATTACTGATGCCTTTATATTTGCCAAGTGTTTATATGAAAAGGTAACATTTTTTATGGCTGCGGATGACTTTTACAACCAATAAGAATCACTATTTATTCTTGATGGCAGTAACTGGCCTTTTTTTATGTTAGGAAAATGCTTTTCGTACAACCTGCGGCTCGGGAAACCCGCGGGGTTATGTCGGACTCTCCGCGCGCCTGGAGGACGAGTCCAAGCGCGCGGCCTACCGACTAAAAACCTGACAATGCCCCTTACTGACGCCTTGCCGCGAGAGCTTCGATCGTCGATGTCGCGGCGTGACAAGGTCATGAGAACTCACAAGAATACTTCCACGATGGCAGTAACTGGCCTGGCCTTAATTAATGTTGATGAAAGAGATTTTGTAACTAATCGAATTGATAAATATGTTTGCGTGAAACCCATTCAGCATTTTACAATTTCAGCGTTTGAGAGATATTGGTATATTTCTTAGCTTCTTTACCGCACTTAGCCTCATAATTAAACATTTGTGCGCAATCGATTTGTAATCGATTCAACATTATTCCGTTTTTCCTGAAAAAGTAATCAATTGGATTACGATTGCCAACCAATCGTGACATAATCACTGACATGGTTAGAGAGATGATGCTCATGAACTTGTAATTCAATTCTGGTATATTCTGCATATGTCCGCGTTTTAGCTAACTGTTGGCCACCCTACTCTCGTTTGATGTTAATTAAGCAATAATTTGCACAAGATGTCTTGGCAAACCGCATGCTTCCTGACGACTTAGCCGGTGTACAAGTGCGTTCTATTTTGAAACAGTCGGGACGGGTATAATGCGTTCTTGCGTTACATTTTGAGACCGACGTCCGCTGTACTGCTCATTTGCAGCGGGATTAAATCTATATAGCTGTTATACAGCTTATCAATTTTAGGAGCTACTAGATAAATTTGAGAAATATATCTAGTATTAGATGTCGTTTGTCTTTTAGTGACGCATACTGATAAAGGCTTAAAAACAAGCGACACCAAAGCATATACAGCCAAGGAATTTAATTCCCGACCCATTTTTTTAAGTGACACTATGCATAATTCAGCTAAAGGATTTTTTTTAATATGACAATGCATTAAGGTGGAATATTCCAGTTCCGTACTCAGAATTATCAAGTTATTCCTTTTTTTACGTCTCACCATTATAGAGTATGCAATTTCATCATAGCAACATTTTTGTAGCTTTTATGATGCCAGTTTGCTACACAATATTCAATCTTATGAAGGCTGTAAATAAGGCGCAATTACAAAAAATATGTCCTGCATGGGGTAATTTGGGTGGTAGGAAAAAAATTTGGACGATTCAAAAGAGCTTTCTATTAAGTCATATTTAAATAAAGTTAATTTTGATTTGATTTGATTTGATTCAAATTAATATAATATTAGGCCGTAATTAGTTTTAAAGAAATTTGTAAGCGTTTTTCTTTGTTGTCATACTGAGTCAAAGTTAAAATTATGTATTAAATTGATGTAGTAATTAAGATACATATAAAATATTAACCCTCAAGAAAATATGTAACATAGCATAGGACTTCAGTTATAACTAATAGGACCAATATCAAAATACTTTTTTCAGTTATTTATTTATTTATATTTAAGAGAGAAAACTCTTGGCGATGATACTACTTATATACTTTCTTTTGTTTTCTTCACACTGACGTCTACGATTCGTCGTCTATGATTTGGTCTCTATAGCTTATTCTTGATGCCCCTCTTCTTATCCTTTTATCTTTCCTTCAATAATGCTCTGAATAATTTCGTTGTGTCATAGTAAAGGTCAAAATATTTACCCTCGTTTATTTCTTACCGATTTAATGCCTATGTTTCTTCCCCTACAAACGATTAACATTTTCTTGTTAGATATTTTCCTATCGTTTGTTTGCGTTTTTGGCTAACTGATGTTATCAACCTACGCAAATTTAAGGTTTGAGAAAATATATGAAAATGTGAATATACTATTAAAATTAGAATTGAGTTAATCTAAAAATGCAGAACCTTATTATTAATTCATGGAAACATTAAATACATTGAAGTTAATAGAATCCCCTGCTCTTAACGTCCTCATAATTCTCCTCACGAATACGTCGTGCTGCAGTCAATATTGTAACATTTTTCTTTGCCTATTTCCTATCGATTTTAGAATTATTTCTTTCTTCTCCAACTATTTCAAATAATACGCCATTTGGATACTGGATTGGATGGATTGGAACTTATTTTCCATCCGTATAAATCAAATTTCAAATGCTTTCAGCCAGTAACTATCTGTTTTAGTGAGTATTTACGCTTCTCTGTCATTAAAACACTAGTGCTTCAATAAAGTAAATTGTTATGACGAGTTGAGAAATACCCGTCATTATGTACTAAATATAACTAACTACCTACTTGTTTATTCAACCCGCAGGAAGGAAACAATATTGTATTGAAATAATTCATTCATATCAAAATTACTACAGTAAGGTTATTTTAAATTTGTATTGGCATTGTATTATTAAATAACAAGACGTAATTTCCTTGTATGTATCTCGAACGTTGGCTTTGTATAAATTATTACAGATTAATAAAAACGCACAACAGATTAAATGTTGCGTAATTATTTAATTTATTTACATTGGTATTCCCTAATTTTATTTACCAATAACAGATTTTATTAAAGATTTCATTTATTGAAGGGGTTCGGTGAAAATAAACAAGGGTTAAGGTAAAAAATGGTCCGTATTACTATTTTAATACCTTAATTTAAAACATAGTTTATAATTAATTACTCACGTCTCTTTTCTATGATTTTACTACCATTCAAATATACCTAGCCTTGATAATTAAAAATAATTTAGAAATAGAAATACATTTATTGATGGACCACACAACGATACGAACAACAAACAAAACAAAACAATACAACAATTTCAAAATAATGCATAGTTAAACGGAATATTATAGTTGTCTCTACTCTTATATAAAAATATATACACTGAAGTAAAAAAATATTATAAAAGTCTTAATAAAACACTACTTTTCACTAGTTCCACTACTATATAATATTTATACTACTATACTATATAAACTAATAATACATATAAAATATTATATAGTAGTGGAACTAGTGAAAAGTAGTGTTTTATTAAGATCATAATATGGAGTTCCATCAACAAGTTACAGCACAAAGCATAAACTATTTATTATATAAAATTTGTACCTAATATTTTTATTGTAATTGTGTGCAATAAAGAGTATAATATATAAAATTTTGTAAGTTGTAGGATGTAAGTATTCAATATATATACTATATTGTATTTTTATATTATATTATTATAATTATTAACATTGTAAAGAGGAGATAAAAAATAGACCTTCAGAGTTTCTTGCCTGTTCTTCTCGAGAAGGCTCTCCCAATTTCCGAACGGTGTCGAGTCAATTTCTTTTTTCTTTTTTTTCCTTATTCGTACGTACGGACAAGGTTTTTGTTTTTTTTTTAAGCTTTGTTTTTTTGTTTTGACTGTTGACGTCAATAAGTGCCTGTAAAGGTCTATGTTGAATAAAGATTATTTTGATTTGATTTGAATATCAGATAAGTAGGGGGTCTACCCAAAATCGAAAAACATGGCAATGGGGACACAAAAGTGTTTGGGAAGTTCTGGTGTAAGCTACTTACGAAGTATCAAGATAATGTGAATAAGGTTTGTTATAACAATAGTGTTATGTGTCACGACGGCAATGCATAAAAATCCGACAATGGATTATTGATTATTGTGTAAAACGTCAGTAATACGTTCGCAACGTTTTATATGCGCCAATCAATTATACAAACAGGCCGATGTAGATGGCACATACACCGTTTGAATTCGTGCAATTAGTTGAATTTCATTTTATTAGTACTAGTGAGAAAACGAATTATTCCTCGCTTCGATTCTATTTGGGATACATTTTCTTACGAGTTGGGTCTAGCGTTGTTTAACTCAGATAAGTCCACGTTGACTACATATATGGCTTGGAAGAAGACTGTGATAACTCAAAAAATGCATCGTTATGTTTTCGCAATGAGACAACTTCAATTTGTCTATAGTAATAATAAATGTCTATATAATATTGAAGCCACTTGTAAAGAATATGAGTACATTTTATTCAGTAAAATGCTTCCCCTGAAAGTTTGTGTATTTTGAGTTATGACAGTCTTCTTCCAAGTCGACCGAGCGGGCGCGTATTGTGTCGGTGTAGCACAATGGCGGAATATACTTTAAATCACGGTTGTGAACACTAAATACTTCTGCTCTACTATTTAATGTGATTTTAAAAGTAAGACAATTTACAACTAGTGCTTATAGATTTAAGAACGGACATGAAGCAGGTTGAGTGAATCGTTGGGGTTACCTACGAAATATCGAATTCCAAATGATTGAATATCGTAATACACTGACAATATTTTGATATTCGATCATTTGGAATTGGATATTTCGTAGGTAACCCCAACGATTCACCCAACCTGTTCATGTCCGTTCTTAATCATGGCAAAACGGGAATATTTATGGTGACAAAGCTAAATTGTTGGAGTAACTAATATGGGTTGTGATATGGCACAAGATCACAATTGTATTTTTAGCAACATATTATTGTTGCCGAATCTACAATAAAAAATTTGTTTTTTAGCAGATTTTTTTTCTCAGTGTAATGATCCAAACATATTACCTTTGCTTCTTCAACTTTCAATAATACTTTCATGAACTCTTGACCTTATATACAAGTAAGAGATAGGTCGTCGAAATGGTGCGGTTAAAATTCAGACAGGTAGCGAGAAGGTGAAGACGTAGCTCCCAGCACCGATTTCATTTGGCTAGCGTAACGCTATCTCTTTCCGTCCCTGACTTTTAATATGATCTGTTTTATTCATTTAAATTTTTAAATGTCGCTCAGTGTGGATACTCGTATGCATCATTTATTCTAAAATAACATTGTCGAGAATCATACATTTAGTACTGCGACTGTATACTGTAATTCTTGCAGTTTGGTGAAATTTTCAACTTATAGCGATTTCGATATACAACATCGAGGTAGTTGCGTTTGATTGACAAATCCTTTAAGGCTATTCGGTTAGATTAGATTGTTCTAGCTGAAGTTGAGACGTTTAACAACCAAGGGAGCATATTTGGTGAGTAAGGGAAATAAATATTTACATTAAGTTGTGATAATGTACAAAATTGTGAAGAAAAAAATAAAAGTTGTTTTCAGTGTTATTAGCATAATTTTTTTATTAACACAAATTTGCCATGCCATGGTTTCATGGTTACGGGAAAATTATTGTAGCGCCTCCTAGCTATAATAGCTAGTAAAAACTTTTAAAGCTCTTGTATTATCCAATTTAATTTGGAATTAAATATGAAAATATTCGTAAGTAACTCTATTTGCTTGTATGTCTGTATTTGATCTAGAAATGTATTAGGTCTTAAAAAAGATATATGATTTTATCCAGGAGCTTTGTAACGCCTAATGAGTTACTTATTAGAACATCGCAAACTAGCGAACTAAAAAAATTGGGTGGGGCTGTGCCGGGGCACACGGCCGTTGCTTTTAACGTGAAACGTCTATGTTAGGGAATCGCTTTTAAAGTAAAAGATAGAAATAAATACAAGATTGACGGTGTATTAAGTATTTTAATAAAAAAACTCAATGTCACAACAGCGAGCTGACTATATAAGTGAAATATTCACACCACATTTTTGTTTCTAAGACTAATAGTTTTTTAATTAATATAGACCTTTTCGTTACGGCCCACTTTTTAAACCTGGTACCCGTATGTTTCGGCGCGATTTTAAAGACGTTTCACGTCAAAAATTACAATTTCACAGATAAAGATCTATTATTGTATACAAATAAACATAATTATAGAATCTAAAGCCTTTTAATTATGTGATTAATAAAACATATTTACGGGAAATGATATGAGTTTGCGTCGAGCAGCAATATTGACCAGTCAATGCAGTCGGCGGCCGCAGAGCGGTTTTGCGCGCGTGTCTGTGTGATGCAGGTTTCTCGGGGGCGCTGTGTGCGCGCACGCCGTCAGACTTGATGGCTACGCTCCTAAAGCTGTACTCACAATGTAAACTCAAGCCTATGCAACAATCGCTATAATATTATAACCGCGAGAGTTCGTAAGTATGGATGGATCTTTCTATATCTTTATGGATAGTCTTTCACGTAAAAATTACTGAATGGATTTTAATGAAACTTAAAATAATAACAAATAACTAGTATTCTGAATAGGTAGTTTAATTTTATGTACTTGCAGAAAGGAAGTCAATGTAATCGTAAAATGGATAAACCTTTTTTTTTGAGGGGGGGAATGCGGCCTTGTGCACTATACCGCGCTGGCAAGACGCGGCCGTGGGCTCTCCGGTCAAGAGGACCGGCCTACCCACTGAAACCCCCCCGAGTTTTCTGGGCCCAAACGGGGCACATGGCGGGGTGCGCTCTCGCGATTCGACTACCATGTGTCCCGGGGCCGGCTCGTCCAAGAGTTGGTCAAGGAGGGACTGTCCGAGAACCCCTGGACAGTCCCCCAGACAGAGAGGTTTCACCATGGCGTAGGTAGGGTGGGACTAGACAGGAACCCCGCGCTTGCGTGTGTCCGCCTTCGCCTACCAATCCGTCTGCGGCGGAGGGGAGCGGCCTCGACGTCCTCCTCCCGCTTCCTCTCCGCGGCCTCCTTCTGCGAGGTGACGCTCTCGCAGAACATGGTTAAATCTAAAATTTTCTGTTTTTATTTGCTATTCGTTTCTTTACGCTTTTATTGTAAATTTATATAATATAATATTATTTCAGTATAATATTTTTACAATCTCTGAAAATAGTAAGTTCCCAGGCATATCCATACTATTGATGTCACAAAATCGCAAGTACAAAAAAATTAAACTACCTATTCCGAGCACTACACATAACCTATCCTTCGTAGAGGAAGTTGCGGACATCAGCTAGTTTCTACATAGGATTTTCACAATCACTTGCACGTGAAAGATGCTACGCCATTGGTTCACAATTTTACGGCGGCAGACATTGTACTGAAAAAAAACCAGCAAGAAAACCAACAAAGGCTATTTCTCTTTCGTCCTATATTTTTAGAGAGTCGTCAATTAGAAGCTAGCCTCAGAAGTAAGTGCTATTCTAAAATGACAGGTTAACTGAAGCAGTTTTTTACAATAGTGTAATCTGATATGAGTTACATCATAATCATGATTCCAGCTGTGAACCGCTCTCTGCTAATCATAGATCCCATAGATCCCCAAATTTATTAGGCTTGCGCTGCCAGCATTATTCCTGTGATCTTCGATAAATCATTGGTCCACCTTCTGGGATACTTTTATGTCTTCGACACTGCAGGTCCTAGCATACGTCTGCCACTCGAGGACCTTTCAACCACAATGAAGGTCAGTGCTACGACCAATGTGACCTGTTCACTGCTACTTAAGGCTCGTTATACTTCGGGGTATGTCAGTAGCCCTGAGGATTTCATAATTTATGATTCGATCATACAAACGAGCGCCAAACCAAACCATCTCCATAGTACATTGGGTTTACTTTGAGCCGCCTTATAAGGACATATAAGTGGTAAAATTTCAGGTCCCGTAAAAACCACCAGCATGTGGGAAACGACTCAAAACCCGCCTCAGAATGAGTTGCAATAAGGCTGTTTTTGTTTATCGTAGACATCACTCGTACGTATTTTCTTGCAGAATCGAATCTATCTTTACTGTGTGTAAAGATAAGTTTGATTCTGCCATTTTTTATTTATACATAGATAAAGTAGGACCGAAGTAGTACGTTGAAATGCTGGCCTTGAAATTCGGGTAATTGGTGTAATTTAGTTTAGTCGCATAGTAATATCAATCGAGTGAAGACGTCGCTCCTCGCTCCAATTCTACGTTTGGCTATCGCAACGCCATCTCTTTCTGTCTCGTATTTTCTGTATAGTCTGTTTCATTCACAAAAAATATCGTGGGACATAAAAAATTTGTATATATGTATGTATGTATATGTATAACGGTACGGGTTTTGAACATATAACATGTAAGTCATACAATGATACATCTGTTTGTGTAGACCACACAATATTTTATAAATAAGGTAGACGCTGTTTATTTCCGTAGAAAACACCAGCAGATCGGCGACAGTAAATATTATTGTTTATATTTTTAAATTTAAGACACATATTGATACTATTAATTCACTACAATAATTTGTTTATAAAAATCTAAAAAAAATACCAAAGACGAATCAACAAATCTAATATAGCTCCTATTTTTTATCGTCCAAAACTTTACGACAACAATTCCTTTGCTTTCGCATTTATGTTTGCATTCTTTTGATAATAAAATAAGCAGAACAGAAATATAATGATATCTTCAATGTAATAAGTAGATATCGGTACAATCTGTAGATAAATACATTACACAAACTAATAAATTGATAAATTACATGTAACATAATAACAAACTTAATAGTCTTATCTATTAGAGACTTGCATTTATATAACGCTCTCTATTATTAATACAATGATTTTCTATTCCCTTAGTTCCTTTTTAATCTTTTTAGTTTCTGAATAATATCTTTATATTTCTAATAGTTTCTAAAAATATCTTACGCATATTTCCTTCATGTAAATAAACATATACCTTACATGAAGAATATAAGCGTTATATCCTTAATAACTAGCGTTCAACTCGCCAAGGTATACGTCATTCTCCGGCCTGGCGACCAGCGGTCAAGTAAACCTGATACCGAAGCAGATAAACCAAGGAACTCGATATTATGCGATGCTATTTAGATTATGCGCGTTGCACCTTTCGCTTATTATAAGGATCGAGAAGCTATAGAAAGTGTTGAGGTATTTTGTAATTGCGGTGTAGTGGTTGTAATAAGCTATTTAGATGACTAGTGTTTATTTAAAGGTCGATATTTTATTTTATTATTTCTGATCGCAACTTAGGTTTTCAACTTAATCTTTGTATATAGATATATGGCTTTAATTTAAAAAAATGGTCTTTGTCCTTTTCCTTGATTGATGCCAATTCTTTTTATTATTTAAAAAAAAAAACAAGTAATATATGCGTGACAGACAGATTATAGTACACTTTTTATCTGTGAAATAGCCGTTTATCTCAATGTATATAATTTTCTAACCTTTATAATATAAAAATTGTAGAAGACACATTACATTTTAAGTCCATAGAGTAATTTTTTATTACGATTGAAACAGCCAAGTAGTTTATTTTAAATTGAATGGGACAACCTCTAAAATGACTCTTATTAGCTTTCTCACAACTTTGTACCACAAGTATATTACCTCTAACTTTGCAAAATCGAACTTATAAAGCCTTGCCAAGCCTTAGTACATAATTGTTTTATTAGTTAGTTTAACGTCTGCTTATTGTGTGTAAGGGTTTCATAAAGTTTGCGTTCTTGATGTTCAAATAAACAATAAAAATGTTAGTAAAGGAAAAGAAAAAAATATTGCTTTATACAATACAACAAAATATCTATTCTAAGTAAGGTACGCAGTCTAAGTAAGCAGTTCTAAGTAAGGTGACAGTTCAAGTCAATGGAATTCCGCCATTATCCGCAGTTGACAGCCCATGTCATTGACAGATAGTAGGGTTGTATACGCGGCATTAAATCAGACTGTACATGTTGACCTTGAGATCGCCTCTATTCCGTAAGTACTAAAAGATAAAATGAATAGTTAAAATGTATACGTTGAAATGCTATTTGCTGTAAATGATTTTACAGACTTTACACATTCCACCATCTACATAGAACTTAACTAAATACTGATAACACAGTTACGGCGTATTCGATACAAGAATTTCAAAGCGGCCATTACTTTATAGAAATTATTAAGCATGCCAACTCTGGCACTAAACTAGCCTACTATGCAATTTTATGATATAGCGCAAAGAGGTCTTGAGCAATCGAATTGGCAATATTAATTAATAATCTGTGGATAGGTACGCCCCTTGTCATAATGACTACTGGTTCTCGGGTCGCCGGTGAGTCTCGCGTCGTAAGCAGTCGTAAGTCGTTAATGCTAAGATACTAAAGATTGTGTATTGCTATAGGCAAAAGTATGAGGCCGACTTAATCATGAGGCCATAATATAAAGAATAAAAAAAGTAAGATTTGAAAAGCGTATTGATTGCGTTTATCGGTTGTTTTAATTCAGTTACGGTTATTTGTATAATCTTTTTCAATCTGATTTTACGGTGCGCTAGTTTGGCGATGGCGGCAGACGCTTAAGGGCCGGTTACAGAATGAGACTCAAAGTTTAAATCTCTGTTTGAGTACAGTTAAAAAGTGGGAGCACTATGTGGGCTTCATAGCACCTAACCTTTTTAATTGTTGCCTGTAACCTGTGTAGGTTTGACTATGATTTTGAATACGATCCAAAGAATTTAAAAGTAAAGTAACTAATTAAATAAACCATGCATGTACAATTAATTACAAGACTACAAAAAATCTGTTATAATGATCAGTGTCTAAAATGTAACTAATATGTATAATAATTGAATGAAAGAAAATCTTTTACTGTAAAAATCTGTTTTATGTTTTATCAACGTTATATAATGAAAAAATTAAATTAAAAGTGCATACTCAAAATTTTAAGATGTGTTATAATAAATTAGTACTCCTGCGCGACACAGCACTTTGTTGGCTGACGTAGCATCCATTTAAACACATTTTTCAAATCGTAATATTGATAAATATTGTAGTCTTAATATACATGGTTATACATATGTACAGTCAATCCCATATGGGCTCACCTATTTGTGGCTGATAGGACTACAAAAAAAAAGAAGCATTGTGGATAATTTTTATAGTTTATCATGACTAACGACTTAAAACAGATATTTGTTATTCTTTAATTGAGTTCAGCAGTTAATCTTGATTCAAAATTCGAGGCAAAGGCACGTCAAACAGGCAGTTAAAATGTTTTCTCTTACAGTCCGACGACGTTCTGAACTAGATGATGCATAAGCGAGGAATGAAGATAAATTATTCCTGCGTCAAAGGGCTCCGTTGCATACAATATCTTAGTAATAAGGTTTGATATCATAATTATGATTTTGGTTTGCATCTGTCTAAGACTTTATATCAACATATTAGTATTAAAATGTCAAGAAACAATGCTCCGAATGTTTCAATACATTTTACTATTACTGATAAAAGCCATTTCTATAATATTGTTGCCATATCTTGAAAGTTCATGTCCCATCAATCTATCTCCGGTAATGGTTCAACTCGGTTCTCTGATCAACATAAACTACACTTTCATTCTTATGTACATATCTCTATGTACATATAATATTGCAATAATGTGTATTTGTCAATTTATGTGTTTCTAATAATTTTATAGCATTTATTTAATCGTGAAAACTTGTCAATATTACTAAAGCACTTACTATTTAATGGACAATATCAGCAACTTATTAATGACTAGCTGTGCCCACAACTTCGTCCGCGTGGAATCTTAGGTAGCATTTATAATGACTGAGAGTGTTATAAACGGAAGAGTCGACAAATATAATCAGAAAGCTTCGAACTGCAAAGCAATCGGGAGTAATACGTGTTATTGTGAGTCAACCATAAAAGATAGGCATATGCTCGTGGGATATTTTTTACATAATTGCGATGTTTTTTGATTTGATTGAAACTGCGATGTTTCCTGAGCGCTACGATATGTCTAACTTCAAACGAGGCTTAAAAAGAGTATTTCTCTCCAGGTAGGCAGCGGCTCAGCTGTGCCCCTGGCACTGCAGATGTCCATGAGCGATGGTTACCACTTACCATCAGGTGGGCCATTTGCTCGTCTGCCACCGTATGGAATAAAAAAAAATTTAAAGAGAACATTTCCGTCATACATAATTTCTGTGTAGCTTTAACCATTAAGGTTGCACACGGGTTGATGGAAGCTTAAAAAATGGAGTAACTTGTCCCGGTTTCCTAACATTTGCCTTCACTGCTCTGCGTCTATTGACTGTTAATTTATTTTCTTTTGTATTAAATGTTACACACTAACCCTACATTTTTATATGTAGTACTCAAGATAGCAAAGTAAGTTTCTGTAATTGACTTATGTACAGACATATTTTTTTTTTTGGATAATTGTAATATGAATTTAAGCTGTAGAAACTGTGTTAATGATAAATAAATAAATTGTAATGTGATGAAAAGTATACTATAACCAGCTCAGGAGTATGAAAAATAATTGTACCAAGCTTCGTTGAAATCCTTCGAGTAGTTTTTGTTTCTAAAACGATTATACAAACCGAGAAAAATTTTACTGATTGCATTTTTAGCATCAATATCGATCACTAATCACCCCCTGATAGTTACTTAGGAAATATATTTAATGTACAGAATTGACCTCTCTACATATTTATTATAAGTATAGATATTGTCATGTAGTTATTAAATACTAGCTTTCTGCCCGCGGCTTCGCCTGCGTGGATTTCGGGATTGCGTCTATAGAGGGTAAAGGCTCATAGCTTTTGCCCACGGTTACATATGCGCGGAAGTCGATTTATGGCGCGAAGGTTTTATCGCGCCTCCCGTGGGACTATCCGTTTTTCCAAGATAAAAAATACCGCAAAACCTTGTTCAAGAATCACTCTATCTATTGATGAAGACCGCATGAAAATCTGTGCATTAATTTTTGAGCGGAACCTTTATTCCGCATCCCCTGGGATCTGACGATTTTTCCGGGATAAAAAGTAGCCTATGTTACTCGGGGATAATGTAGCTTTCCAAAGGTGAAAGAATTTTTGAAATCAGTCCAGTAGTTTCGGAGCCTATTCATTACAAACAAACAAAAAAACAAATCTTTCCTCTTTATAATATTAGTATAGATAGTATAGACTTACTCTTTGTTTTTATCATCGAATCATAGTTATAGAAATCCCCAATTTAACTGTCGTGGACAAATGTGTCTCCAAAGTACATGATCATCTTTTATCGCAAAAATCTTTCCTAATAACAGGAAGTGAGTGTCAGTGATAGTGTGGTCGTACCATTATACAAACAATAGGACAACAAAACTTCTACCAAAACCAAGACGACAAAGATGACATTGACACACTGCAAACACAGATGATAATAGTTTTTAACAAATGAGCAAAGAGAAAATATTTCAGTTTTTACGTGAAACAATCTATCCAAACTTGTAAGGTTTCTTTAACTGATTTTTAAATTAATGTCGTAGGCAAAGAGTTCAATGTCAGTTAGAAAAATTTGACATTTTATGATAAATCTGTCTGTGCTACTGTCTGTACTATTACATAGAATTTTGCGTGAAACAGTCTGTAAATTATCAAGATTCTAAAAAAGTATAAAAATTTGATGACTGACTAAAAATAAGAGAATTTAAACAGTACGGAATTTTATAGACATGAAAAGTTCCATTTATGTCCCCTACATTCCGATCTTTATTATGATTGTGTAGATTTAGTGACGTGTATATCGAATAAATAACTTTTATCGATTCGTTTTAGACAACAGAATTGTATTGATAAATCACATACAATTCTTAATTCAACAGTGTTTCCATCAAAAGCATGAAATATTCGTGAAATTAAACTACTTTATTGAATAATGTATCGTAATCTGATATTCGAAAACAATATTAATTAACATGCAAATTTACGACTTTGTCAATACCGTGTCAAGTTACGCACAGGTGTGCAGCGAAATTCAAATTAGGATAATCTTTTGATAATTAAACGATTTTTGATAAATAAATTGCGTTTTTATGACGATTAACGATAATTTGCGAGAGATCGGATGTCTCATTTCATGTCAGGTGTGACGGCGGATGGTTATAGCAATATTTAAGCAAAAGTCGCAAATCAAAGCTCGCACCGTAGGACTTCCGTTGTATAGTTAGACTTAAAATTGTAGCAAGTAATCCTTAATATGATTTTTACACAATGTCTTAAATGTGGGAATGCATGGAATTTAATTTTTAATAAAATTAGTAACATTATAATCGAATAGAAACCTAAACAAATGGCCTTGGAATTATCTAATTACAAACAAATCTTGTTAGCTAGTAAAAATTGCTTGTTAATTGTTTTTATAAATATTAATTTTTTTTTGTGTTTTTCGATGGATGTTTTATATGGATTGTATGGCAAGTGCATGCAATATCACAGTTTTATATATATACATATATATAGTTTTATATATAATATACATTTTATATATAAAACCTATCTGTTTAAGTAAAGTTTTGTCTATTACAGATATTTTAACAATATTTAAAAATCTGTAATCAAGTAAGTTAACTGTTATTATTAACTGTGAGTAACTGTGAGAAAAGCATTATTATTAATTGTAACACATTTCATACTAATTTTCAAATGCATAATTTAAACACAAGAAATAAAAATAAACTTGCCGTTCCAACATACAGGCTACAAAATACCAGAGGTTCGTTTATGGGCAAATGTATAAATTTTTATAACAAGATTTTGTTATATTATTCAAGGTACATGTTAAAAAGACGCTAATGAGTAAGGGCTATTACGAAGTCAGTGATTATTTAAATGATGCCAATGCTTGGTGTTGATTTGAGGATACATTCTAAAGTGTAAATATTTGTTTTCCTGTATACATTGTAATATTACATTAACACAATATACATACAATAGTACATTGTATGATAACGACATATTTTATTGTAAATATTGTTGTTACCTTTAATAAAGTTGATAAGTTTCTTGCGCCTATTCTTCTTATCAGCTAAAAATACATCCTGAATGGGTGGTAGGAAAAAAAATTTGGACGATTCAAAAGAGCTTTCTGTAAAGTCATATTAGAATAATAACGTTATATTTGATTTTGATTTTGAGTATTAAATAGAGAAAAGTTTTCTGCTAAGAGTTTTCAGCAGGAGATGTGAACAAGTTGTTTATCTTTTTTTATCATTGTCGCATTTCGATAATAGTATGGTTTCACCAGACATAAAATTCGCAGATCGAGTCATGTACAAAATATGATGACCCCAATCTCATACGTCTCAGAATAGAAAACATGAGGTAAACTGATAAACCTGCGATGAAATTCGAACATACACACAGGTAGTCTTTTGTGAATCGCTAGGCACTGTATATAAGGAATGATGCTGATTATTATCACATTATAGGTATGTAGTAGAAGAAAATAATTCCAATAATATATACATATATATTTATATATATATTTGTTACACTTACACCAATTAGCCTAGCCCAAACTAAGCTCTGTAAGGCTTGTGCTATGGGATCTAGGGTAACGAATAGACATACATATATTATACATATATAAATATTTTTTTATACAAATATATATCAACAACCATGACTAAGGTACAAATGCTCGCATTCATCACACAAACATCTGCCCCCACCGGGATTCGAACCCGGGACCTCAGAGATGGCGACACCTTGAAACCGGTGTACTATCCACTCGACTATGGAGGTCGTCAAACATACATTTAATTACTCGCGCCTGTTCTCCGAAAGGTTTGGCAAAGGAAAAAATAAACACTCACACAGTATAATTTTTTGAAATCGATCCAGTGAAACAGGTGGCGAGACCATCGCTAGCATCCGGGTACGGTCAGCGACATATCAAGCTTAATATTTGCACTGCGAAAATCATATATATTACGAGGAACAAAAAAGTTGACTCAGCATGTAAAATTCAACGTGTTGCTGTATGTACTCAAGCTTTTTTAAGCAGCAAAACCAAAAGCAACCTAAGCTCCGGTTCGGGTCATAAAATTTGCCAGTTTTGTTTACATTTTTAAAAACAAAACTAAATTCAGTATAGAATAAAGTTAATAAGGCCGGTGGTGAATATTCACGACGAGACCTAAATCTTAACACAATTATGATAAGACATTGCGCTGTATTGGAGAATCAATTAATAAGATATTATCGATCGTTAATGGTCGTTGATGGCTCGTGGTCATCATTACCTAATATTTGTGTCAATATATGTTGCTATTTTAGACAATGTCCGGGATTTGATTGAGTATAATAATATATAATACTAGCGACCCGCCCCGGCTTCGCATGGGTGCAGTGCTGATACTAAATACACTACAGAAAAACTGTGAATTTGTATACATATAATCGTTTGCAATGTAATTGAAAAAAATGAAATTATTTACGACTTCACATTAGAAACCTCAAAAATAACAGTATTTCTCCACTATTTAATGGATAAACATTCCCCTTTAATCACTCTATCTGTTAAAAAATCCGCATCAAAATCCGTTGCGTAGTTTTAAAGATTTAAGCATACATAGGGATATAGGGACAGAAAAAGCGACTTTATTTTATACTATACTAGCGACCCGCCCCGGCTTCGCACGGGTGCAGTGAAAAAATGGTTATGGTGGGTTATCCCTAAGAGATAGACATATACCATCGCGGACTTTTTTGTGGATTTTTGTAAGTTGTACAATACTGTAGTACATTATTTTGGTCTATCTCGTAGGGTTCAGCCAGCGTTTGCAATATAAGCGCAAAAAAACGTGCTTATTTACGACATCACATTAGAAACCTTTAAATTTATCAGTGTTTCTCTACTATATTATGCATTTATTATACATATAAACCTTCCTTAAGAATCACTCTATCTATTAAAAAAAACCGCGTCAAAATCCGTTGCGTAGTTTTAAAGATCTAAGCATACATACGGACATACAGCGAAAGCGACTTTGTTTTATACTATGTATTGATAGTGATAATAGGTTATGCAGAATCGCCATTTTTTCGATGGTACATATAACTTTGTATTTTTTCTCCGTCACCTCTTCTTTCTGTCACCACCTGTATCTTAAGAACCGTGACAGCTAGACCGTTGATATTTTCAAACATGATGTGTTTTTGTAGCTAATTAATATTTAAAGCCTCCTTTCAATGAACGTGTTTCTTCTTAATAACCATCACGGCATCAAGTAGACACTTGAAATACTATTTTCGTACGGAACAAGGGTTCCGTACCAAATTACTTTAATATTTCATTTTAAACTTTATTTTTTGATAGTCTTTAAATATCGCAATTAGTGTCTTGAAATGGATTTTTTTTACATGTTAATGTTGTTAGTTAGTTTTGTGTGTTTATAGTGGTAAAACAATTATTCGTAAATAAAATAAATAAGGAAAACGTTACTATGGAAAAGTCTAAATATGACGACACAGTGACCGGAGCAGTCGAATAATCGGCTACTGCGCAATGGGTCAATTTTGTATGAAATTTGTTCCGGCTTGGCTGCGCGTAAGCGTGGGTGCGCAAGATTGAATATTTGTAACTGCACTCACGACACGGAGTAAAGTCCTAAAGTCTAATCATTAATTCACTGGAGTAAACTGACGTTTACGGTGTTACCACTTTATGATGAACAGAAAATAGTGTTGTGACTAGAATATTGAAATCAAACTCATTCATTCAATTTCATTCCGTCCTCAAATCACATTACTCATTTTATTTACTTTATTAAGAAATCTTAATCCAAATTGTCGTGGTTATATCCATTACAACGATAAATAATTTGCAGAATTATGTTTTGTCTAAAATGAAATACAATAACTACTATTACACAGTGGTTAAATATGTATTTTTCTTTTAAAAAGATTGCAATAATTAAAGTACTTCCAAATGTTCGAATAATTACAGCTCAAAAAATTGATTTACTGATTAACTGAACGCATAGTTCGGGAACGCTAGCAAGTGAGTGAATTTCATTTTTTGTATCTGATAGAATTCATGTACCTATATTATAATTAATTGAGTACTTTTTTTTAATAAACGTTGTTACTGACTTTGTGTGAGTGATCTAAATAACAACGAAGGGTGAAGTCCTTATCGATTTATTCAATTTATCCAATTATATTTACAGGTCACCTCACTAGTACGATAAATATGGCAGCATAATTTTACAATGTGACATTAGCATCTGTCAGTTTACTCCAGTGAATTAATAATCAGACTTTAATGTGTTGCGACAAATTAAAAAAGTCTATACAAACTTATTTATCTCCATACAAAACGGCAATATTATAGACGAAGTTAATAATAATTATAAGTGTTTTGAGTATAACTGAAGTAACGATGAAGGATAAACTCCGAAATAATGTGAAATGGGAAATGTACGGTGTCTAAGAAGATGTAGTGATAAAAATCGGAAAAGAAATGCTATGATGGAGTGGATCGAATATGTAGAAAGGATCGACGAAAGATACATATAGGCAAGAGAAGAGAAGACAGAAAGCAGGTCGGGTAACCATTAAACGTGCATGAAAGTACTATGAAGTCGAAGAAGCTGTAGAAATTTGTTTTGTAATAACAAGTTAAATACTGTGATCTCTTTCTACCCCCATTAGAAAAAATGTGAGCATATGTGTGTATATGTACAGTTTTACGCGTATATACAATGTGTTTTTTAGGATAATCTATACTAATATATAAAGCTGAAGAGTTTGTTTGTTTGTTTGTTTGTTTGAACGCGCTAATCTCCGAAACTACTGGTGCGATTTGAATAATTCTTTTTTTGTTGGATAGTCCATTTATCGAGGAAGGCTATAGGTTAAATAACATTACGCTATGACCAATAGGAGCAAAGACAGAGCGGTAAATGTGTAAAAAACGGGGAAAATTATTCATTTTTGAAGGCTTTCTTTGCGTGCGCTGCGAAAACGGTTCAAGATACACAAAAAATATGTATGAAAGAATTATTCCTCTATACATGATCTAAAAAAAAGTCCGCGACGGCATATGTCTATCTTTTAAGGTTTAGTCACAATGACCGTTTTTATGGTACCAAATTTGGTCGAAATAATTTGTTTAAGTTGTATCAACATAATAATATTAATCTTTATTCAAATATAAATATAAATATGTTGTTGGTTAACCAAAAATCTGCCGGAAGTCACTATTCCACGCGGACGAAGTCGCGGGCAAAAGCTAGTGTAACATAACATTACAGTTTTTAAAATAAATTTTATATTGTATTATTTATTTATAAATTTCTTTTATTTCATTTTACGTCCTTGTAACAGTTAAAAAGTTATTTATAATACATAGTAAATTTTATTTGTCCCAGATTTGCAATATTTTTGGTATTTTCTCACGTTTGCATGTAATCAAATTTGTAATTTGTAGAATATTGGAGTGTTTTAGCTAAAGAATAAAACTTCTTGATTTAGTTAACGGAAAGTAAGAAGTAACAGCAGCTGGATTAAAAATCATATTTAATATCTAATAAATATTTGACAGCGTTTGATTGACGAATTCACAATAACGGTAAAATTTATGATTTTTTTTAAGCTAGTTATGTCTCCAGTAATACTTAAATTACAATAATATGAATTATCTATCGGCTAGAGAAAGTTGACTGTTTCAAAGTTAATAAGTTATTTTATTTAGTGCTATCGAATCATCAATCAAGAATTAACTTTAAGTTGACAAAAAATATATTATCTCCAAATTATTTTCTTGCCAAATTGTTCCTAGAAAGAATTCTAATAAATCAGACGTGTAGTATGATTTATAAAGGGTATTGATCACTCTGTAGTGGTTCTAGGAAGGATTGGGCGGTATCGTTGATGTCTTTTGTATGGGGATAGTCTCTAGAATTTTTGACCCCACACACGACTCGATATCTTCAAAACTTAACGGGTGTCCAGATTGTATGCACCGTTTTATATTTTATTAAGAACATACATTTTTTACTATTATATCTTATATTTTGAATTATTATTTACGGAGTTGAATAGATCAGTTTTAAGAAGTAAATATGGTACTGTATACACAATTTATAATTGACTTTCATTTAATTGCTTGAATTTTTATTTTTGTAAATATCAAGTATGTTTTATTAATCTGTTTTATCGTTAATAATATAATAAAAAAGTGTAGGCTTATAAATCAAATTTGAAAATCTATAAAGTATTTAATTGTTTATACATAAAACTTACTGTGCTGTGTTTTTGTATTGTATGATTTTATGAAAATAGATTATATGTTGGTCTTCAGAACTCTTTGCAAACCGTTTCAAAACTTATGTTCATTTACAAAACTAATCGAATACAAAAGTAAAAATATGATAAATGGAACTGTCGCAATTGCACATTCCATGACTAGCGACAAAAACTATATGTAGGTACTCTATCAATAAACTGACGAAAAAAGTTTATCTTCTTAATCATTTTCAATTTATCGACAGGTTTTTTGTTACAAAAGTGAATCAAGTGCGGTTAATGATATCAGAGCTATTTCAGTAGATTATGATTTCATTTAGGCAGTTGCCGTGTAATCAATTTGAGTCATTGCTTTTTTAGTTTTTAGTCAGTAGTAGAAACGGTTCAATGGTAAATTAACCAGTTTCAGAATTTTTATTATACATGGTAAAAATGGGGCGGATAATGTGAAACGGCGGTTGGTGCAAAATTTTTTTAAAGCAGCAAAGATATACAGGGGACTTACCTATGTTAGGCCTCCCACAAGATTGACCCACGATTAGGTCAACATTGCAGGAAGGCGCTGCATGCTAGCAGCGCAGGTAAAATAGAGATAAAATCTCTATTTTCAAACAGGGAATGTTTAATTTTTAAAGTTTGGCCAAAATTCTGGTGGAGGGCCTCAGATTAAATTAATAACTCATAATGTGAAGGAGCGAGTTCATATTATTAGTTACTAGCCGGAGCCCGCGACTTCGTCTGCTCAAAATTAGTATTTCGAGTATATATATATATATATATTGTAGCCTATGTCTATGCCTTCTAATGTACGAGTATAAGCTACATAATTCTAAAGTTTTATTAAAATTCATCAAGTAGTTTGTACGTGAAAGAATATCAAACATCCACCCATAGAAACCACTGCGTTTATAGTATTAGTAGAATTGAGTTTTACATGATTACCAAGAACGAATAGTTTCAAACTTACTCTAGATTAATATGTTTTTAATTTATTATTAAGTTACATGATAGACTTAATGTATATAAGAATAAATATAAGGTACTACTTCTCTGAGGTGTAAACGCTAAAGTTTTGGAGACCTATTTTTGAATTACGAATGCGACTTAGAAATCACCGATGTGACTAATAATCACCGATTTTCAATAAGTCTTATTTTTGAATATCACTGATGTGACTACCTTAGTCACAGGTGTGATTTCATTACGAGTGCCCTCACAAACTCGTAATCAAGTCATACTTGTGGAAATGTTCTCTGTGTTTTGTTTGATTTTTCAGTCGATGTATATATATGATTGTAGCATATATATAAACCATAATGGTTAAGCCGGCAATAACCGTCAGAGGTACATTCTACGTGGAACCGAACTCTTACATTTATGTGTGTATTTTAAATATGTAGGCAGCTCTGCGATCGACTTTCAAAAATTGGATGTTTAGGAATCCGTGACCTCAAAGTCACCGCTGACTATTTAGTCAGCAGTGATTTCGAAGTCGCATTCGTAATTCAAAAATAGGTCTCCTGGTCTCTTGTTGCGACGATGTTGAACTTTAATCATAGGGACTTTATGACATAACACAGACTGTGAGGTTTAAAGCTGACAACTGAAGGCAGACGCGTGTTCATCGCCCCAGATTGGAATGAAGAAGATATGGAAGGGCGATTATAAAATATCTTTTAACGGGTAAAGATTAGAGCACAGACACAGTTTAAATGCGTATTTCCAAACAATTTGTTCTATGAAACCAGCACTGGTTGTATATACTCATGTGTGGAGAAGGGTTTATCACCTATTTAAATTACTTGATAATTAGATACAATTGTTGGGCTTTGCACTTCTTACTTAATCTGTGTGACTTCAAAAGCGCTCTCAAGGCCGGATTGACGCAAATTCAACATTTTCGAATATTTTCATTTTAGGTTTTAAAATGAAAACTCATATAACATTGTGGGTTGGCACTATTCTTCTGAAGAGAAAACCTGGTTCGCACCTAACATATTCGATTCTTTCCAATTTCACTTGTACATTCACCCGGCACAACTATTATTTACGAAAGAAACTCATAGGTGTATATGAAATTGTAAAATTCATACTGGCCCAGTGTGCTTGATTATGTCTATTCCCTTGGGTAGGCTCGTACCTAACTGTGAATACCTACGGCGATAGTGACATTAAGTTATTAAGGCAAGTTATTTGTTTTAACAAATATTTCTTTGACTTTTCATCTGCCATTTTACTTTATATAAATATCGAAACGTTATACTTTATTTGTTAGTACTGTTATTAATTGATTGATATATATGTTATGTTTGTTAATTGCCATCTTCGAATTCTCACACATAAATAAAATAAATCCAACTCGTCATCGCGACTGTTCCAATTATTTCTACTTCCTCAACTATTATTTTTAATAACGCTACGATCAATCATTATTTTCCTATATTTGGATCAAGGAAAATAGAGAAGATTGAAGCAATGTTATTGAGAAATTAATGTCTACGTTACTGATAGATTGTTAAAGACTTAGCTAAAACTGGTTGAACTACACAATATAGAATATATATCACTAGATCTTAATAAGTGTTCATTTCATATTCTTCAAATATGTAGAATTGAGTAAGTATAAATAAGTAATGTTAGAATTTTATTAATTATAATAAGGTTTAGGACTAATTATTTTCACAAATACCAGAATTAATAAATGTAATCTATTTTAGTTATAGGTGTCAACGGGATATTACAATAAGAACATTTGCCGTTAACGCAAATATTTATACTCAGTTATTTAGTTGAAAAAAATATGTTGAGATGACACAAATTAGAATTTTCTGTCCAATAAGGGTCAATAAAACTTGTAACTGATTAGCAAAAAATAATTTAATTAAGTTAGATAGAGCTAGCCGTCGGCCATGTTAATGTGCGTATGATTAATAAAAAATCGTTCAGCGGCGTATTTTTTTGTTTAGAACTATCCGTTATCAGTCCCTGTTCTGACGAGAGTGACAGGCGTTTTTGACAGCGGCATGACAGATACACACATAAGTAGGTTTTATCTGATATGATATGTAAGACTGGTGCATGTAAACATAATCGTCTCGCATTCTCCAGATGCGATCTGTTCTTAGTAAAGTAAAGTTGGTCGACATATTAAACAATATGAAAAACGTAAAATGGATACGATATGATATTGTGGATACAGTATTAACAATAATAATTTTTTGTATATGAGTGTATTGTCATTTCTTTTTCACTCAATTTAATGATAGTAAAGTAACAATTCCAAATAAAAAATGTATTTCAAATTCTATGTGTAAACAAACTTTGTAGGAGTCGTTCTAACGATTTACTTTTTACTATTTTTATTTACGCAAATTTTGTGATATATATCTTTTGATATATCTTTTCGCATAATTAAAAAAAATGTTTTCAAAATAAAACATAACATAAATATGTAAATTCATATCTCTACATTATATTAATGAACATATATTTCCATAATGTAAAGTTTATTAAAATACTTTTGGTGCATTTAAAATTGCAATACGCAAAAAGTAAAGTTAGGCACACATTTATAATGCAAGCTTATATGTAAGTGTACTTTAGAAACTACTTGAAGCGTGGTCTGTTTAGAAAAAACTTAAACGTAGAGAACTGTAGAGGCGAACGGGGTCTAAAGACATTTATAGTAACACAAACAAGCAGAAATAGCATAAAAATAAAAGTTTGTGTCCACTAGGAACCACAATTGAAGAGATAAACGTTGCTCGCTTACTTGTGTGCACAACTGTGCGGCCAATCCAGTATCCGTTCGAGTCTGTAAGTGGACACGCGCGTAACTCGATATTATAATCTATGGATTTACTCACTTTTTCGAAAGAGGAGAGGTTGCCGAACATAAACACTTTCTTTCGCGTGCGTAACGAGAGGTCACGGTTGAGAAGTCACTGAAGTGAGCGTGCAATCAACGCGAGCGGTGTTGAGAGTTTGCGGGTCGTGGTGGCCAGCAGAAGTATATATGGAGCGAGCACGCCGCTGATTGGCGGAGCGGCGGCGCGCCCGCCTGACTCACAGCTACGTCATCGGTGGAAAGCCTAAGTTTGGGGTTCAGCGGGCTTAGGACGGGACTACATACCCCAATTGCGGGTAACGTGTACTAGTGATTCTTAACACGAGGTTCCGTACGAGTCTACAAGTTTATTAATGGGGATATTCAATATCTTCTTAGTTAATAATAGTCAAGCAATCAATAGTTTATATAAATAACAATTACTTACATATATCAATAATAAATGTATATATATATATATATATATATATATAATTTTATTTCTTACTATAAACAATAAAATAATTTTTGATGTGAATATTTCAACACTACTATAACATTTTTGTAGACAACCTACATAGTCATATCTGTGGTCCCGGGTTCGAGTCCCGGTGGGGCAGATGGTTGTGTGACGAATTTATACCGTCGTGGTTGTTACTATATATATGTATCAAAAATATTTATATATAAATAATATATGTATGTCTAACCATTACCTTAGATCCCATAACACATTAACAAAGCTTATTTTGGGCTAGGTTTATTAGTGTAAGAAATATTTATTTATTTTATTAATTTATTTAGAACAACCAGCAAGACGTACACTAACACAATGTTCATGGACACTATAATACTCAAAGATCGACACCATTGCAGGGTTAATTTAATTATTAATGTATGTTAGGATAGCTTATTATTATTAGATTAATTAATTTTATTGTATAAAGTATTGAAATTAAGTGTATTGTTAAATGGTTGTATGTAGGTATATATTAGGATAGTTATTAGATAAGAAAGTATTATTGTTAGATAAGTAAGTGCTGCGCAACTCACGTTAATGTTAAGTCACGGAATAGTATTATAAGATAATATGACGCTGTACGTACAGTACGTAGTAGATCCAAACGAGGACAGTTTAAAAAAGGCACGGACTACGAGTCCGTGGAGTAGACATATATATATAAAAAAAAAAAAACTCAAAGATATGCTAATCGCTATCTTAATTAAAGAATATTATTGCAAATTTTAATATTGATATGTGATAATGTTATGTACAAACAGGAGGTTGATAATAGCACATCGAAACTGTCGTTTGAATTTGGGTTATTGGTGTAATGTCATTTAGTAGCAGAGTAAAAGGTAGAGAATGAAGTCGTCGTTCCTCGCTCCGATGTTTGTTTGTTTGGCCAACATAACGCTTTTTTTCCCACCATCTTTCAGTCCCAAAATTGTTTAAACTACCCTAAAGGTAAGTGATAAGACCTTATAGTTGTTAGTACACCACGCTGATCCAGCACAAATTGGTCGACTTTACATAAACCATAGAATTTCTTTGCAAATATGTTTTCACGATGTTTTCCTTCATCGTAAGACAAAAGACATGATTTATGAAGCTGGAGTGAGTGGAGATACGGGACGAGGAAGACCTAGGCGAACATATTTCGAACAAATCGAAAGTGTCCTCAAAAAAGGCCAGGTCAGAAGTACCCGCAATCGTCGAGCATGAGGAATGTTATGAAAGTAGATGAAGCGAAAGAGATATGTAAAGACCGTAGCAAGTGGAAAGACGTAATCTCTGCCTACCCCCATGGGAAAAAGGCATGAGTGTATGTATGTATGTAAGACAATCATACAATTATGCATATGAAAATCGCAAAACACATTTAAACATGGCAGGAATAACCATGGGTCTCAAGCGTCACTGATGAAGGTACGAACTTATAAATGAATTGCTATATTTTCAATTTAGATGCAGATATGATTAACTAGATTTCTATTGATAAAAGATGAAGTTCGCTGCAATCTTCGGATTTATCGTCAGTTATTATCAGGTGATAGTATTATGATGTATGATATGTGAAACAAGATGAAGACGTAGATAACTTAATTTCATTTGATCTTACATAATCACTTTTGAAGGTCAAAGAAGCTATAAGTAACGACATTTTTTTCTTATTTTATTGTTATATAGTGTGTAGTATGTATGTAGTAAATAATGTGCGTGTAGTGTCCACGTAGAGTGTCAATAGGAAGCAGGCCTTAGAGCAAAAAGTTTGACCGCAATTTTCATTCATTAAGACCAGTGTCGGTTAGCATAAATTTTGCTACAGCCACGATAGTGTATTTTCCTCAATCTAAATTTTTATATATTTGCAGTACATGTAATTTTGAATAAAAAATAAAAATAATAATATATATATATATATATAAAATTAAAAAGAAATATATATATCTATACTAATATAATAAAGCTGAAGAGTTTGTTTTGTTGTGTTTGAACGCGCTAATCTCCGAAACTACTGGTGCGATTTGATAATTCTTTTTTTTATTATCCATTTATCGAGGAAGGCTATAGGCTAAATAACATTACGCTATGACCAATAGGAGCAAGACAGAGCGGTAAATGTGTAAAAAACGGGGAAAATTATTCATTTTTGAAGGCTTTCTTTGCGTGCGCTGCGAAAACGGTTCAAGATACACAAAAAATATGTATGAAAGAATTATTCCTCTATACATGATCTATGTGGGAAAAAAAAAATCTGCCGGAAGTCACTATTCCACGCGGACGAAGTCGCGGGCAAAAGCTATATATATATAATGGTCCGTTTCACGCAAACGAATCACCGTTCCTTTGATTTGATTATCTGTGGACGGGCAGGATTTTATTACTTATGCGATAGTGTTCCAAGTAAGTTGTAAGTTCAAACATTGCCTAATGAAATTGGAATGGTTGCTGTTTTTCAATAGTGTCATGTAGCATCGTGATGTGACAGCATGTAGCATCATGATGTGACAGGAGCAGTCAACTGTGAAAAAATATCAATTATTTTTATTCTGAATTATTTTTATATTTGTATAGTCATTCTGCTATAATATATGAACGATGTAACAAATAATTGTAACAAATTTTAATATATATATATTATATATATATATATATATATATATATATATATATATTAAATTTTATAATTATAATTTTAATATATATATATATATATATATATATATATATATATATATATATATATATATTAATTTGTTACAATTATTTGTTACATCGTTCATATATTATAGCAGAATGACTATACATATATATATATATATATATATAATAAATAATTGAAACAATTTTTTTAAATAAAAAGTAAACAAGAAATCCATATCCCATAGCGTCAGTATGGCGAACTATTTCCAAATATGTTTAAAAGTAGTATTTTAATTTTTTACCTTAAGTGTAAGTTTTAATAATTGTATATTTGATTTTTTAAAGTTTTAGTGTAAGTTTTTAAATAAGTCTTAGTAGACTTAAAATGGAACTTGTTGTGCGAAATAAAAGTTAAAGTTAAGTTAAAATGTAAGTACCTACTATTAATTATGAATTAAAATAATTTTTATATAATAGTTTTTAAATTACACTTATTTTAAAATTATCATTCTTATTAGAATCCATTTAAATTATCGGTCAATGTTCGTTTTTCTTGTTTTTCAATAGTTTTAACATAACCCGGTAAACACACAGACAAGAGTAACTAACTTATTCTTTGACATTTAATGAAATACCCAAATATTTTACGATAGCTTCGTAGTTGACTCATAACAAAAAAAAATTACCGAGACCAAGTGGCGATGAATTCATTGAAATTGATTTTGTCTGTCTCATCGAAATAGAATTTTTCCTCTTAAAATGGGGTTGTTTGATCAAACATCACACCTGTTCCAAATCCCTAACCAAAATGCCTACATAAGCAAAGCACGTAAATGTCTGACAATGATCAATTGACCTAATGAAGACCAATTTTCGGACCCTAGCGCACGATATTGCGTTTTTTGCCTGCAGGCTGATTCTTCGGGATACGAAAATAATTTCAAATCTGATTTTTTCCCAAGTGGAATACTTCTTGAGAAAAAATCTGATATAGCTATCTGAGATAATATATATATATATCTATATATATATTTTTTTGTAATATATAATAAATACGTTATTTGTCACCGGCCAGTAAATATAAAACGACGACGACGAAATCTACTCTGGTGAGATACTTTGCATCTGCTAAATACTATGTACTCGTAGTATATATCAAACTGAACCTGTCATTTGGAACAATAACTACACTCCCTTCTATTTCAACCTTCAATATGAACTAGGTTAAATACACTCGTAATCATGTAGTTGACGCAAAATTCCGCGAGCACTACGACCAACTGTGAGCTACGGCTTCGTTGAGCTCAGGATTATTTAAAGCTGGCTAATTTAAAGCTAAAGCTGGATAATTGCAGTACATATAATTTTAAATGAACTCATTACCTTATGTAAAAAATGAAAAGATATTTATATATAAAATTGAATGTAATAAAATACTAGCTTTCTGCCCGCGGCTTCGCCCGCGTGGATTTCGGGATTGGGTCTATAGAGGGTTAAGGGTCATAGCTTTTGCCCACGGCTACATATGCGCGGAAGTCGGTTTATGGCGCGAAGGTTTTATCGCGCTTCCCGTGGGACTATTTATTTTTCCGAGATAAAAAATACCGCAAAACCTTGCTCAAGAATCACTCTATCTATTGATGAAAACCGCATGAAAATCTGTGCAGTAGTTTTTGAGCGAAGCCTTTATTGCGCATCCCGTGGGATCTATCGACTTTTCCGGGATAAAAAGTAGCCTATGTTACTCGGGGATAATGTAGCTTTCCAAAGGTGAAAGAATTTTTGAAATCGGTCCTGTAGTTTCGGAACCTATTTATTACAAACAAACAAATAAACAAATCTTTCCTCTTTATAATATTACGAGTAGTATAGATTATACGATAGGGTTCCAAGCAAGTTGTATGTTCAAATATTATTTCTAATTAAATTATTAGCATGGTTTCTATTTTTCAATAGTGTCATGTAGCAACATGACGTGACAGGAGCAATCAACTGTGGATGACAGCATATTACAAATAACTATATATTATAAAAGTATGTAATAAATTCGTCTGCTTAGATGGTGGATTTCTTCCTACTTACTTGACATTTCGTACTTACTAATATTATTAACACGAAAGTTCATTAGTATGGGTGGATGTTTGTAACTATTTTACGTAAAAACTACTGAAATGATTTTAATAAAACTTTACAATATTATAGCTTTACACATCAGAATCACATATAAGCTACAATTTATATATTGTGTGAATTGTCGATAAGTGTTAAGTACATGCTGCATTCCAAGTACGATATACGTAATTTTGTTTGTTCTGCTTAAAATTGCCGCATTTATAAAATAATATTTCACTCAGTGTCTTTATCCCAAAACAATGGAAACATGTCTTGTGGGGAAACGAAAAAAATGAACTATCAAAAACAAGCAGACATGTATAGGTATGTCTGGGTTCTAATGTATGTGCTATAAAAAGTTGTGAAATCAAATGTATATAATACTAGCTTTCTGCCCGCGGCTTCGCCCGCGTGGATTTCGGGATGGGTCTATAGAGGGTTAAGGGTCATAGCTTTTGCCCACGGCTACATATGCGCGGAAGTCGGTTATGGCGCGAAGGTTTTATCGCGCTTCCGTGGGACTATTCGTTTTTCCAAAATAAAAAATACGGCAAAACCTTGCTCAAGAATCACTCTATCTATTAATGAAAACGCATGAATCTGTGCAGTAGTTTTTGAGTGAAGCCTTTATTGCGCATCCCGTGGATCTGTCGATTTTTCAGGGATAAAAAGTAGCCTATGTTACTCGGGGATAATGTAGCTTTCCAAAGGTGAAAGAATTTTTGAAATCGGTCCAGTAGTTTAAGCGTGAAGAGGTAACAAACAAACAAACAAACAAACAAATAAACAAACAAACAAACAAACACACTTTCGCATTATAATATTAGTTGGGATTAGTTGGGATATATATACATTTATTTATTTAGTATCCATCATTTAGAAACTATTTTTACAGGTATAACCTAATGCAATAGCATGTTAATCAAATATCAAATCTTAACTTTATAACTACTAGCTTCTGCCCGCGGCTTCGCCCGCGTGGATTTCGGGATTGGGTGTATAGAGGGTTAAGGGTCATAGCTTTTGCCCACGGCTACATATACGCGGAAGTCGGTTTATGGTGCGAAGATTTTATCGCGCTTCCCGTGGGACTATCCGTTTTTCCGAGATAAAAAATGCCGCAAAACTCCTCAAGAATCACTCTATCTATTGATGAAAACCGCATAAAAATCTGTGCAGTAGTTTTTGAGCGAAGCCTTTATTGCGCATCCCGTGGGATCTGTCGATTTTTCCGGATAAAAAGTAGCCTATGTTACTCGGGAGAATGTAGCTTTCCAAGGTGAAAGAATTTTTGAAATCGGTCCAGTAGTTTAAGCGTGAAGAGGAACAAACAAACAAAAAACAAACAAATAAACAAACAAACAAACAAACACACTTTCGCATTTATAATATTAGTTGGGACTAGCGGACCCGACAGACTTGTCCTGTCAAAAAGATTTGTAAAGTGGCAGTTTTTTTTTCCTACTTATTTTATAGAGAAGGAACTTTTTCCTGAATTATCTTTGCTATAAGCCTCACGGAGCCCGAGACCTTTCCAACGAATGCAAAACCGTGGAAATCGGTTCGTGCGTTCTGGAGTTATAGCGTCAGGAAGGAAACCCGACTTATTTTTATATAGTAGATTATATATAATGTTATCCCTGTGTATTCACTCAGTGTACAGGAAAAAATATCTGTCTCCTCTGCTACTAGATTATGAGTGTGACATTAGTAACTTATTTGGGAACCCTCTGTACACATGAGTTGAATCTAAACTTTGCCGTATTTTATTTAATAAATTGTCTATCTTCGCAACATAAATATCAAAAACACTACAAAATAATTGAAATACATTATATACATTATATTCCTATAGTGAGTATTTAATTTTTTCAATTTATATTTAGTCAGTAAAGTCATAAACTAAATTTATATTTCAAATGAGAATTGATTGGAATAGATCGATTGTGTCAAACGCGCCATCTGTAGTGGTTATGCCAACAATTTTATTTTTACTGTTAGAATATCGTTCATTTCTGTTTTTTCCTCTGTTCATATAACTTCTTTAAGTGAATAGCTATAGGACGTGGTTGCAGTCTGGTATAGTACATGTCACATTTGCGATTCGCAGCAAACAAAAAGCACAAAATCTCTTTTTGTGTTCTGTCGATACAAAGGTGAATCTCAGGTGAAGCGAATGTGAGGTCGAAAGAAATTATAAATGGAATAACCCCAACTGATTTCGTCAAAGAGGTTTTAATTTAACAGTAAACAGAGTATGGTCGCGGTAGCTCTTTGTATATTTTACGCTATGCTTGTAGGCTTGAAGGTATGTCACGAAACAAGGTCAATATATATAAACCGTAATATATGTAAATCATACACATGTACAAATCTAGATAGCGCTTTACCGAGATAAACATATCTATTCAGGCCCTGTACTCTGAACATACAACATCGATATATCATCGTTTGCGTTGTAGCATCACGGTCTGTTCTAACTTACACACACACAGTATAGTTAGAACGAGTCAAATTTAATAGTACGGGGCCTTGGTACTTGAAAATCTTCCAAACACTCCGTAGTTAACTAGGTAGTTAAATTTGCTTAACACAATATTTTTTCTATGAATCTGATACAGTTTCGTCCGATAAGGCAATCTGATTATGTGTCACTTGACTGACTTTATTTTATATGCAACGTGTTTGGTCACTATTGCAATATCTAACAAGCCAATAGCGATACATATTTTAAAATCTTACATATGTAAACAAATCAACGTCCTGTTAGTTATATAATTTATATATCATCATAAATTAAAAGTAGATTTAAAATTCATCTCCGTTAATAATACTGTTATACCGTTAGACTATTCGAGATTGTAAAATTAATTTTTCAAAACCCGTTATATATATATATATAATATATATATATATTATATATATATATATATATATATATATATATATATATATATATATATATATATATATATATACAACATACAAACCTACACACTTCACAAACATACAGAACACATACACTTTCACACACAAAATCGCGTCCACATCGTTATATTATTAATAGTACCATCTTTTCAAAATGATTAATTTTGTTTTGTCTAAATTGTCGTAATTCCTTATTAATGTATTTTGATATAACAATTAACTGCGTTACCTACGGATGTAAATGTAATGTATGACAAACTTTGTAATTGGTTGTATATCTTCCTGCTACATAAATAAATAAATATAAAAATTGTATGGTACATACATTTTATGAGACGTTGTATGGAAAATAATAATTAACCTAGAATCCATTAAATAGCCAGTAATTGAATTTTTAAAAATTGGGGGAATGATTTGATTATATTTATTGTCTTTTATATATATATCACGGACAAAAAATAAAAATGAATTTCCTACTCTTTTCAGGTGTAGGTGGTTTGATGTAAATCAAACATAACAAGTTATATACAAGTAAAATGTAACTGTATTGTGATCGTCAAATACTGAATTTGGTACTCTAACATCATTGTGTAGTTTTTATAGTACTTCTTGGCACGTGTACAGATAATAGAGAGATATGCATTATATATCTTAAGTATGTATATGGTTCGATATATAATATAGATTTATATACTCACATTTTTAAAATTAGCGTAGCTGTATATGTATATTTAATACTAGCTTTTGCCCGCGACTTCGTCCGCGTGGAATAGTGACTTCCGGCAGATTTTTGGTTTTTCCCACATAGTTCCCGTTCTTGCGGGATTTTCGGAATGGTCGAGTTTCCGCAGAATTTTTAGTATTATTATGTTGATACAACTTAAACAAATTATTTCGACCAAATTTGGTACCATAAAAACGGTCATTGTGACTAAACCTTAAAAGATAGACATATGCCGTCGCGGACTTTTTTTTAGATCATGTATAGAGGAATAATTCTTTCATACATATTTTTTGTGTATCTTGAACCGTTTTCGCAGCGCACGCAAAGAAAGCCTTCAAAAATGAATAATTTTCCCCGTTTTTACACATTTACCGCTCTGTCTTTGCTCCTATTGGTCATAGCGTAATGTTTTTAGCCTATAGCCTTCCTCGATAAATGGACTATCCAACAAAAAAATAATTATTCAAATCGCACCAGTAGTTTCGGAGATTAGCGCGTTCAAACAAACAAACAAACAAACTCTTCAGCTTTATTATATTATTATATTAGTATAGATCATAATAAAGTTTGATACAAATAATATTTTTCTGTTGTTTGTAAATCTGTCTGTGTCTTTTATTTTAATTTTTTTTTGTTCCCATGAGGACAATGCATTAAATTGCATACCCCGGCTGTGGCGAGCCGTCGGTAATGTGGGGCTCTCCTCCCACAATCCATTACGCATTTCTTGAGAAATAAAACTAACAATACTATTCAAATCTGAATTAATTATAAAAAGAGACAAGGAAATTGTATTTCAAACATTTTATTTATAGCAAAGTTGATAGATATAAAAAAAACGAATGAATCAGCTAATATTCACTTGATAACTGTTAGTATCGTTTATTTTTGCACCTAATTTAAGTGGGGTTCTTGACACATATCAATTTACGACGAAACAGCATGACTTGTAAATTTTTATACTAACCTAGTTTATACCTACATGTCTCGTAACTCTATGAGTAAAGTCAGATGGGTATATATTCATATAATTTTTGATTCATCATCATAATAAATTAATAAAAACAAATAAATTAATAACAGTCATTGAATAGCACGCTATCTATTAGTTGTAAAACAGATTTACGGAATACAGAATCTACAAGTATGGTCACATTTCAGATGGGATTTATGTCTAGCTTCAGCCCGCGGCTTCGCCCGCGTGATATTAGTTTTTGTCAAGCCTGGTCCCTTATGTCTAAGGTACCAAGATTCATGGTCTTATCTTCAATTCAACCCCTATTTCACCCCGAGACTGGTAAAAATTTCAAAATGCTAGAACAAACGATTTTTTGTTTCTTAAGACGTGATATTTGACGAACTTGCATACAAACTTTCAACCCTTATTTCACCCCCTAGCTGGTCGAAATTTCAAAAATGCTAGAACAAATGATTAATGATTTCTTATCAAGTGCTTAAATATAAAGTTTCATGGTTTTATCTTTAAAATTAAGAAATCCCATACAAACTTTCAACCTCTATTTCAACCCCTTCATCCCTTTTTTTTCGAAATGTAAAGTAGCCTATGTTCTGTCTCAGGGTCTAAAGATTGTCTGTATCACATTTCATCAAAATCGGTTGCGAGGTTTAAGCGGGAAAGCGTAACAGACAGACAGAGTTACTTTCGCATTTATAATATTATTAGTTGAAATACTTACCCATAATACATACAGATATGTATATATACACACATACATATATATATATATAATATGATCAAGTGCAGAAAGTAGTCTAAGACAAACTACATATGTAGGTAGTGTTTCTTTAGATTGCGGTTAAAAGAAGCAATGGATAAATATTTAGATAATTTTAAGATATTGCATAGGTCAATAGTCTATAAGCTTAATTTGTAAATGTATTTATGTGTTTGATGTGATTGTATTGTGATGTGATTGTATGTGATTGTATTGATTGTATTGCATTTTGCTGTGCTATAGCAGTACCTCACAAGTCATAAGCATAAGGGATGTCTACGCAAGACTAGCTCCGGCGGGTTTGCGACTTGTCGACATCATGCTGAATAGATATTCTTTTTTGTGGCACATTTTCATATTTAATAATATGGATTATTTATTGTATGTATAAATAAATGTTTATTTTTCATTCTTTTCTTGCAACAAATTTGCAATATGCCTTTTTGTTCTTGTGGAGTTGAAGATTTGATGTAATAATCACAGGGACCAATAAACCTTTAGGAATACAAGCTAATAACTTGTAGTCATAAAGACCTACAAAAAATTGTGCGTCTGCGCAGATTAAATAAATTATAGACGTACCTAATCACCGCAAGTGGATCAAATCACGAACCTCATTAAAAACGTTCTGGTCATCAGGTAATCCATGTTTCCGTTATTGGAAGACCGTTAATTTTTTTGGTAGAGTTAATATATAAAAAAGTGCAGGATCTGGCCGAGATTACTCGTGTGAAGACGGAGTAGTAATGTCTGTAGCGCGTGGATGTCGATGAGGAGTGATGTGATAGAAATCTGGAAACAAAACTACAAAATCGTCAAGTGCTAGGTTGCTAGCTAGTATTGGACTAGCGCATGAAGGGTTCTTTCCTATAAAAACATTTTATTATCTATGACAACGCTAAAAAATGGTGTCTTTTGTATTAGTATTATTTGATCCACTTAAATATTTTATTTTTAAAGTAAATATATAACATAATATTCCCCGAATATTTCTAGCGTCTACCAGATGTTCTTATCAATATCGGGCAAAGCGAGCAAAAAATTCCCCCTTAAATATTTAGTATTTTATTGTTTTTTTGTTGTTATGGGAGCAATAGAAATACATAATTCGAGTAATTTTGAACTGTCAATTATTACGGTTAATGAGTTTGTTTGAGACAATCGGTTAACGAGACAGACGGATGGACAGTGAAGACTTAGTAATAGGGTCCGTTTTGGCCTTTGGGTATGAAACCCTAATAACAATTTAAATTGACGGAATCCAAAAGATTATAATGCCTATACAGTAAATTTACCCAGAAGGGAGGGCTTACAGCACAACTAAAGTAAAACGTCCGAAAATCGTAATATTGTTGTTCGGACTTCCACTTGATGGTGTACAGTTCCACTTCACTTTGTTCATTATATTGTCTCGTCCAGAAGCTTCGCACTGAAACGCCTATGTGTTAAGTTACAATTTATAGATCTTGTTAAAATTCAAAAAGAAAAGAATTTAAATAGGTACATTTAATTATAAATTTAAAAGGGTTATTTATTGATTCCCAAGGGATCACCGGTAATGTTGAGATTGTCAAATATTATAGTATTAAGAAGTCATGGAAGACTGTACTAAAATGCCGCTGATATTGCGAAGATGTGCGGCTGTTATAATTGATTTGAGATAATAGCATTAATAAGTTGTAAATGCAGGCCAAAATTCATTATACTAACATTAATAATAACTTTAGACAAGTTGCGAGTGCGGTCCAAAATTCATATACTAACATTATAACTTATATATATTATGCTTCAGTAAAAAAAGTTTCGTGATCCAAAAATCAAAAATTATTTAAAAAACTTCTTGATAATTACGGACGCTTTGTCAGTTGTGACAGCAGCGGCGCGTGCGCCGACGCGGCTCAGTCAACGTCAGCATTTGTTGCATCAGACGAGTGCAGGTAAACGAGGTTTCCCAGGAAATCTACTTGCCCCTATTCGTTGCCTTATTGCCAGGCAATATAGTCGTTAATTGCTCAGCTTCTAGTGTTGCTCGCGTGAACAAAAATGTTGTTTTACGTTTACGTATAATGAGGTTAATTGAATTTTCAGAAAACTATACCATAATTACCATTTTACTATCGTATGAATAAGTCATATCTATGGTGGTACAATAAATCGTAATTTGTACGAAAATCTTATAATCTGGTATCAAAAGGAACATGATTGTGATCTTGAGTAGTATCTTCATATATGGTACTTGATAGTTTATTCCGAATAAAATGTCTTAGTTAACGCCTTCGATGTGAAGCCGTTAATCACCGTTCAAAATTGAATAATTAGGAAATTATACAATTTTGATCGCGCTCTATTCTTTTGCCCTTAATGTTGATCCGCATGACAAACCGGAGCTTTAAATAAAAAAAGTAGAATTACGCGCATAATTATAAAAAAAAAAACGAATTAAATAAAAATTCTGAACAATAATTTATTTATACAGATAAATACTTAAGTTTATCTCTAACACGCCCAAACTGAACCTGCTGATTCAGGCAATTGGTGTAACGTCATTTAATCGCACAGTAAGTAATAATGAGAGAATAAAGACGTCATTCGTCGCTCCAATTTACGTTTGGTTAGCGTAACACTATCTCTATTCGTCCCGTACTTTCCGCATGACCTGTTTCATTCACGAGTAAAAAAATATATATGTACATGCAAAGCGGGCCAGTTCTTCAACATTGTACAGTTTGATAATGCGTCATCTATAATAAAAAATAATTGGTCTTGAATAATAACGCTGCGTTCCGTTTGACAGCTCGTGTTATTTAGCAATCAATAAAGTTCACCTGAAAGCTGCACGCAACTGCGTTCATAAATTGCGACATTCGTCAGTGTAGCACTTATAATAAAAAGGCATATATACATATATAACAGAAAGTAAAAAAAATCGATAGGTACATTACGTAAATGTGAACGCTCCAAAAATATTTTCACGTAAAATGTGGTTTAAACAAGAACATATGACTCGCAAGTCTGTGTAGCTACCATGAGTTTACAGTCGTTTATAAACGATTTCGACAGAGTAATCGTTTGTTGGAAACTTTGTATAGCGCCTCTAGCGAAAATTAATTGTACTATTTTTTCATATTAAATTGACATAACTTCTGTAGTTTATTATACGGCAAATTACTATCGAAAACGATAGCAAATTTATGGTAGAGCCAATGACGTTTTATAACTAGACATTACTTTTGATAAATATAAATTAAATCAACTATCATTTAAATCAATGAACTTATTTGAAGGTATTTCAAGATTTTTTTAATACATAATTTGAATTAATATATTGAATACCAGTGCTACTGTCTAACTCGAAGTTAGTATAATGCTGATTTGATGTCGAGTTCGGTTCACAGACTAACCATTTTTGACGACCTCCATAGTCGAGTGGATAATACACCGGTTTCAAGGTGTCGCCATCTCTGAGGTCCTGGGTTCGAATCCCGGTGGGGGCAGATGTTTGTGTGATGAATGCGAGCATTTGTACCTTAGTCATGGTTGTTGATATATATTTCAATAAAAATTATTTATGTATGTATAATATATGTATGTCTATCCGTTACTCTAGATCCCATTGCACAAGCCTTATAGAGCTTAGTTTGGGCTAGGGTAATTGGTGTAAGTGTAACAAATATTTATTATTTATTATTATTTATTATTTGTTGTTAAAATTTTTTTTCTCCTTACACTCACACCAATTAACCTAGCCCAAACTAAGCACTGAAGTCTTGTGTTATGGGATCTAGGGTAACGGATAGACATACATATATGCATACATTTGATAGAAATATATATAAGCAACCATGACTAAGGTACAAATGCTTGCATTCATGACACAAACATCTGCTCCCACCGGGATTCGAACCCGGCACCTTAGAGAGGGCGACACTTTGAAACCGGTGTACTAACCACTCAACAAAAATCTAAATTCAAATTATTATCATTAATTTTTTATATTTTAGCAGTGTTTTTTTATTTATAACATTTTCAACCTTTTTTCTAATAAAAAATCTCACGTCGCAACCTATTAACTCGACTCGTTAGTTATTATTAACTCGTTAATCCAAGGGGATTTTTATCGATTTTCACTTATGAAAAATGATCATGACGTCGTATGATCACCAAAACATAATATTTTAAAATATTTCGCCTCTGCTATAACCGTCATCTCGAAATTAATACACGGTATATTCATAATTATCGAGTTTTGGTGTCATGCTATCGGGACAGATGTGACGAATATACAATTTACGGCCGTTTTCAATAACCTATCTAAGATCAAAGATAAATTGCTATCTCCGATTAGCAGTAAGCTGTTATCTATCTGTAGTCTGCGTTTCACAATCAAAGATACGAGCTATCTATCTTTGTCTAACTAAGGATAGCTTTATGCCCTCTCGTCTATCCAAGCCCTGTAGAACGTTCTGTTCGTTGCTAACCATAAAGCTTTAGTACGTTTAAAACATATGTACAATTTATTGATGTATTTTATATTTAAATATTATGTTGTAAAAAGTGCATACAATGATACTATAATTGAAAAAAAAAATCTTAGATCATCATTTTCACTTTATTTGCTGGTGTTCTTTATAAAAATCATAGAACGAAACGTTTATAACTGACAAGTGATGTCATTCGAACATTACTGACAGATAATTTGTTGCCGCCAATTTGTGTGTATTACATGTTTTTGATATAAAATATAAGCAAAAGTGGAAAAAATGAGTTCTGTAAGTATCTGGATTTACGATACTTTTGTAATTTAAGTTTTAATGTTATTATAGTTAATTTTTTCGAAGCCTATCTGTGTTTTAATCCACCGATATTGACAGATAGCCAAATGTCGTCACTAGAGATAGCTCCGCCTATCGGAGAGTAAGTTGAAACTTTTTTGAAATGCAGTTACGTCAGATTTGTATGAGCGTCCCTATCTCTAGTAAGCTATCCGTCCTCCCGACGATGGATAGGTAACTTCGGTAGGCGACGCTATCCATCAGTAGGTTATTGAAACGCAAGTATAGATTTTACTATCTTTAGTAGCAAAAACAAAGGATAGATAGGTTATTGAAAACGGCCGTTAGTAACTAAGATAAATCTTCACTATCACCAAATATTGTTGAATAAATCAATTTTTTTCTTTCATTTTTAATAACGTTCAAATTTCTATTCCACGAAATTTTATTGGAATCTTTTTTCACAACCAAATACAAATTAATAAAAACAATTCGTGTAGATTGTCCATAGACAAAATATAGTAGAATAAGCCGCGAAGAGAAAAATAACATCAAAATCAGTGGCTTTTTTGACGGGAAACGTCTTTGAAATCGCGCCAAAACATACGGGTACAAGGATTTTTTTTAACACTTTTTTTTTTTTTTAATAATGGAATCGATAGAAACAATGCATGGGATAAATCTGGAAATGACTAGACTACTTTGGGGGAATCGCATATCCCGTTGGCTTTGTAAATATCGCTCCCTATTATTTATTTATTGAGAGATAACAAACAGGTACAATATATCAATACATAGTATAAAACAAAGTCGCTTTCGCTGTATGTCCGTATGTATGCTTAGATCTTTAAAACTAGGCAACGGATTTTGACGCGGTTTTTTTTAATAGATAGAGTGATTCTTAAGGAAGGTTTGTATGTATAATAAATGCATAATATAGTAGAGAAACACTGATAAATTTAAAGGTTTCTAATGTGATGTCGTAAATAAGCACGTTTTTTTGCGCTTATATTGCAAACGCTGGCTGAACCCTACGAGATAGACCAAAATAATGTACTACAGTATTGTACAACTTACAAAAATCCACAAAAAAGTCCGCGATGGTATATGTCTATCTCTTAGGGATAACCCACCATAACCATTTTTTCACTGCACCCGTGCGAAGCCGGGGCGGGTCGCTAGTAAAGTATAATTTAGTTTACTTTATCAATACATGTTAATACAGCAACCAACAACGTTATCCACAAATTAAAAAAAAAACTAAAATAGTGCGTCAGACTTGACCTCGGCACCACACAGCACACACACACATACATACATATAAATACATACTCCATAAACAGCAACCAATTTGTTTTATTTTTTATGTTTAAAATAAAACAAATTAGATATAAGACTAGTCACGTGCACTTGGACACTGAACCTTATTTTCGATACTAGAGGCAAATCAAAAACTAGTTACTTTCAGAGCATGAGAAGTGAAAAGACATTTTATCGTTCCCACACTATAAGTTCCAGTGAAGTTACTACCTACATATAGTTTATAGGTTCGGTTATATTACACGCTCATGTTGAGCAGGTCGGGGCTGCGAACGTGAGAAAAAACATGTGCGGCTCTCGCATGCAGAGAAATTTATAGTGTCTGTAGCGAACCAGCCTACAGACACTTTTAACTTAAATAGTTGCTAACAGTATAATGATTTATTATAATCGTAGCTAGTCTATGAAGCTTGTTTTGACAGGTGTCATAGCCATAGTTCATCTGTCAAACCTATGACATTTTCACAGATAAACTAAGAAGATGACACGATAACACCTGTCAAAATGCACTTAAATTGTGAAAACGTCAATACTAGTATTAAAGCACTTAAATTGATAATAGATTTTATCAATAAAACTACCGTTTATGCGTGCGAACATATTACTTTTTTTTATCTAAGAAACTATGTAATTTCTTTTTAATATTTGATTTAATTTGTAATTGAATTGTGGAGTTTATGAATACACAGGTCTCTCGCAGCTTGTTTATTGCAAGTACATGGCACAGTTAATATGGCAGTTTGGCGAGCGGCGGTCGACTCAAAATTTTCGATAGTATTGTTCTCCTTGACGAGCTGATCACGAATATATACTCACGAATAAATAAAGAGCCTCCTAGCGGAGATGAAAATGTTAATGTTAAAGGCAATCTCGAAAATAGCTTTTGATTTTTGGTTCGAAATTTGTACGGTAAAAATCGTCTAAGACTTTATGGAAACCAAGTTATGTTCATGTTTATTGACCAATTAAAAAAACAATCGATTATCTATGCATATACACACTATAAAGGTGGGTAACGTATTTACCTCCCAACTAATTTTATACTTCGGCAGGTAAAAAGATAGTATACTAAAGTATTTCCAATTGATTTTGATCCAAAAAAAAGTGCATATTCCCATTTAAAAGGCCGGCAACGCATCTGTGACTCCTTTGGTGTTGCGAGTGTCCATGGGCAACGGTTATCGCTTACCATCAGGTGATCCGTTTGCTCATTTGCTGTCCTATCCTATAAAAAAAACCTGTGCCCAGAACTAGGTAGGTTTGACTGGATAAGAAATAATGAATTTGTATTATGCATTTATTTTCCATAAGATATTCAACGGAGGAAGGCTCTATACCAGAATCGGCAAGTTGGTTACCTCTTTGGTTGGGTTTTTGCTCAAAGTAGCAATGTTCGGGTTAAGATAGTCAATGAAATTACTAGGTAATATGACTTTCCCCGGGACCGGACGGGGTCCCGGGAAAGGTGCTGGCGCTGGCGCTCAGAGCGTTCGGGAGCACGGTAAGGCAGCTCTTCACGAGCTGCCTTCGCGAGGGCGTGTTCCCCGTCGACTGGAAGTCAGCCAGGCTGGTGCTCCTCAGGAAGGAGGGAAGGACCGGTGACGTTACGTCTTCGTTCCGTCCGATCTGCTTGCTGAACGAGGCGGGGAACTCTTCGAGAGAGTTATCTCCACCAGTATCAGCGAGCGCCTGTCGCGCGCGGGTCCCGACCTATCCGGACTGCCAATTTCATTGCTCACTGCGATCAAAGCTGGACGCCGTCCAGCGTGTTCGTTCCCTGTCGGAGTCCGCAGTCCGATGGGGGGGGGGGGCGTTGGCGGTGTCACTAGACATCGTCAACGCCTTCGGCACCCTCCCCTGGCAGGCCATTAGGGAGGCGCTCGTATACTACGAGCTCCCTCCCTACCTGCCGTGGCCGGGGTCGGGGACTATCTGCGCGACAGGATAATCGGCGTGATAGGACGGGACGGGACGGAATCGTCGAGGAGGGTCGAGTGCGGCGTTCCGCAGGGGTCAGTGTTGGGGCTCCTGCTATGGAACCTCGCATATGACGCGGTCCTTCGCACCCGCCTTCCTCGCGGCGTGAGTGTCGTCTGCTACGCTGACGTCACTCTCGTCGTGACAACTGGGGCCGACTTCGGGCCGGTGCTCAGGCTTGCCGAGCTCGGGGTGGCATGTGTCGTGCTTGCGATCCGCCGGCTGGGTTTAGAAATAGCGCCTCACAAAACCGAGGCGCTATGGTTCCACGGCCTTCCGAGGCGCCGGGAACCACCCAGCTGCCGGATCCGGTAGGTGACGCGGTGGTCTCGGTGGGGCCGTACATCAAGTACCTGGGCCTCACCCTGGACCGTCGTTGGAGCTTCGAGGAGCATTTCGTGCGGTTGGTCCCACGAGCCGAAAGGGTGGCGGGCGCATTGCTCGGCCAGGCCCTCGCGATAAATGACGGTTGAATCGCGAAAGCGCACCCCGCCATGTGCCCCGCATGGGCCCAGAGAACACCGGGGGGGTTTTAGTGGGTAGGCCGGTCGTAGACCGGAGAGCCCCACACACGGCCGTGCCTTGCCAGCGCGGTGTCCATGGTGCATAAGGAGCATTTCCCCCCGGAAAAAAAGCCCTCGCGATAAAGTATCATTCGCATTCGATTCGGTTTCGATATTTAACGACAAAGTATGGAAATGATTCTATATTAATATAAATAAACAGCGAAAAGAGACCTATTTACATTAGTTACTTTAATGTTACTTTGACTACAGGACCTCCGTGTCTCTTACATTTTTCAAATAATAGAATATCAATTCGCATCCACGATCATAAGACTCAAATAGGAATTTCCAAATCAAGTATTTTTTATCAATTACTTCGTGATTTGTAACACCGAGTAACAACGATTGATCATACGCACTCGTTTTAATTGCTATTAGTAGAATTGCCGGATTAACCATTATGTGTAAGGCTTAAAAAGAATTTTAAAAAAGTTATCAGAAATGACATTGACAATTTGACAGTGAAATATTGAGTGACAGCTAGACATTTGTTTAATTTACGTTCCGTTTTACGTGTGATTTAGCACCGGTTTCTTAAATTAATACTTTATTGCATACCGGTTTTTAGTTTTTCTGTGTCAAACAGAATCTAACAAAGAATTTATTTCTAATGACAAGTGTTGCCTGTGAATTCAGTGATTGGAAAATCTATAAAATTGTAAATGTAAGTAGTTTTACCACTTTCTCATAACTAGTGACGTGTTTTAGAAATTAATTACGTTAGAAAATAATTATGCATCTGATTTCTATTGGTATTCGAATTTCAGTTACGTTTAGAAAACAATTACGCATCTGGTTTCTATTGGCATTTGAATTTCAGTTACGTTTAGAAATAATTACGCATCTGGTTTCTATTGGTATTATATATTATATTTGCATTTTTGTTGCTGTGAAAGTCAATAAATATTTCTTTCTTTCTGGTATTTAAATTTCAGTTTCAATTCTATCTATTCAAAAATACTTCTCCAGACAGTAGCACGAGCTACTGTCTAACCGTTTTGTGACTCAACTTCTCGGCTGAGTTTTCGACAGATATTTTCAAGCACTCGACGACAGCCCTGTCTCGCTCGTTCACTCGGTGCGTGTGATCAAGGCAAGATTGCGTAATACGAAGTGGGTAGACAAATGGCGCTGAGGTACTATATGTTTATAATACTGCAGGATGTATTTGTCGGCAGATCACATGACTTCATCATGCGCTGTCTGTGTGACTGTGCAGCCAGTTGGTACTTACCAGCTGTGATAAGATGAATTGTTACCTTATCACAGTAATATGCCAACCCGCCCATTGAAGCGGTTTGATGCAATATGATTGTTTTACCACTTTCTCGTAACTAGTGACGTGTTTTTATTGGGACATCTTTCGCGTATTAAATTACTAGCTGACCCGCGTCCACTTCGTTGGGCATAATATTAATAATCCCCGAAGCGAGCACGAAAGCGAATTGAATTAAACCCGAAGCCATCGCGCGCCGTCCGCTGATGATGATGATGATGATGATGATGATGATGATGACACTCCGCAATAATGTGGCTTTCTATTGGTGAAAGAATTTTTAAAATCGGTTCAGTAGATCCCGAGATTACCCCTTACAATTTACAAACACACAAACTTTACTTCTTTATAATATTAGTATAGATGATGATGATGATGATGATAATGATGATGACACTCCGCAATAATGTGGCTTTCTTTTGGTGAAAGAATTTTTAAAATCGGTTCAGTAGATCCCGAGATTACCCCTTACAATTTACAAACACACAAACTTTACTTCTTTATAATATTAGTATAGATTGCTAGTGTTCGGTTATCGATTACAAAATATGCAATCTTGGTTATAGTCGGGTCTATAATGGATATCCAAGTGAAAACTATGTTTCTCTTTTTAACAACAGTAGCTTAATCTCATTTCGAAATAGTCGGGACATGTGCCTTTCAATTTGTGTGATTAAAGGAAGGGCCTCGTTTCAAGTCGGACATGATGGGAATTCGCCAATCGCAATTTAATTTTTAGGCATACTCGCACTTGGTTTGACTCGAGATCATTCGTCATCGTTCGTTCTTCAGAAACGTGGGGCTTTCATTTCGTTAATATAATATTTGGGAATTGAAGATTGTGAATGATGAAGATGGAGAATGTTTCAAAGAGCGTTTCCATATATTACTAGCTTTTATAACACGAAGTGCATCTAAAAACAAATGATACCAGCGTTTTTTTTTTGAAAATAATAGAATAAAGATTTTGTTTAGTTTTTATATGTAAATGTATTTATAATTTTAATACCTACATAAATAATAGGGAATATAATTTAGTATTTATAAATATCTATTTGTAACAGTTGTAAACAACTACAAAGCGAGATGTACTAAGGTCTCGAAGGTCGCAATATTCCGATTTCCTTTGAACGATTGACTGCATTTTCTCGATTTGCGTGCGACGCGAGAAAGGATAAAGAAATATAAGTCATTTTTAATCCGTAAGGTAATCCTTTTTAACTCAGGTTTTTAAATATTTGTAAGATTGATTAGTAGCTTTTTATTAATAATTAACTAGCTAAAGTAGATATAGAATGAAATATATTTTTCCCCTACTTTAAGTGTTTTAAACTACTACCTACTTTTTTAAGTTCATATTGTGTTATTGTTTCGGTTACATCCTACTTTATAACTTTTTGATTTTAATATATATTGTCTCCTCCCAGGATGTTAGTTGCGTTTGTACCTATAGTACTTAGTTATAACTATAAACTTATTTGACAATATGTTTGGCGCAACGGTCGACTGATCGGCTGCGGCGCAACTCGTGTTCAATTCCCGCAAGGGGCATATATTTTATATGACCTACAAAAAATTATATTAGGCAAGGTGTATTGTATATTTTGGATGTATTCCAGCGAACACGCATATAAAATTTGGTTTTGCAAGAAAGAGATACCGTGCATTTTTAATGCAACAGTTTTTTGTTTTAGTTCCTTGGCTATTTATTAAGGTTTTTGAATTATGACGTGTTACGAATAATAATTATCTGTATTTAATACCTAGTATAGGGACTAGTATTAAATAAGGGAAGTGTTTTACGCCTTTGCGTAACCTTTTAGGGACCTACCCTAAACCTACCCTTATTGATTGATGTTCTACTACAGATAATGCATATCTATACTGGCGTCGGTTAAAAACAAAGACCTGTTTTGTATATGCATACTTATTTTTTAATATTTCGCGAGATATTTAATGGAACAGGTCATACAGAAAGTAGGGATGGAAAGAGTTCGCGGGTCGCCGGCGGGCGCGAGGAAGTCGCGACTGCTACGGCGACCCGGGATGGACCACGCCCCTTCCGTGGCCGGGGGGCGTCGTCGGTGGAGGAGACCGGGGGAGGTAGTGTAGCCTCCCCCGAGGAGGGCTCCCCTCTAGGCAGGGGAGCGGAGGCTGGGGGTTCCCGGAAGTGGCTTGATGTTCCCGGGGGCTCCCTACATGCCTGAGGAAGGCCATCCCCGAGGTTTTTAGTGGGTAGACCTCCGGGGAGGAGAACCCCACATAACCGCCGGCTCGCCACAGCCGGGGTATGCAATTTAATGCATTTTCCTCAGGGGAACAAAAAAAAAAGCGATGGAAAGAGTTAGTGTTGCGCGAATCAAACAGAATCGGTGCAGGGAACGTCTTCATTCTCTCGCTATTATTATCTGACTAAATGAAATTACCCTAATTGCCAGAAATGTCAAACACATAGAGTTTATTATCAGTACACTTATACAACTTTTAACAATGTTGGTTAGGTCGATGTGATGTTAACTGTACTAGCGGACCTGGAAAATCTCACACCATCTAACAGTCAATCATGTCAGCCATCAACAGAAGTTGGCATACGTCTAAAGTGGATCTTATAATAAAATTCGATTTAAAATAAAGCCTGGAGATCTGTAGAGTAGGCTTATTCTTTTTCAAACTCCAGACACTCACATTAAGGGTAAGTTGTTATTATTATTATTATATAGTTTATATCTTGTTTTAATATCCTATACCTTATGTGTGAGTAAAATAAAGACTATTATTATTATCAATTTATTTGACATTTTTTATACAAATCTTGACTTGACAATAAGAAACACATTAATAATAGTTATTTATTATACAAGAGTGGAAAGTTCCTTTTTAACCGCGTGCTCGATTTGGATGACCGAGCAAGCGAAGGATTCTAAAGTTGAATCACGAGCGCAGCGAGTGATTCTAAATTAGAATCTTGAGCGTCAGCGAGGGAAACAAACGAGCACAAGGTGAAAAATCTTTCCACTCGAGTGCAATACGTAACTTTTCATCCCACCTCAGCGAGGAAATGACAAAATGAAAAAGAAAACAATTTATAATGACAAATTATATTAAGCAATAAAACGTGAAAAACTAGAATGGCGCGAAGCACGCAAATAAAACAAAGAAACCAAGAAGGTTCCAAATTTAAATTTTTTCACAATTTAAAAAGTTCTAATCATAAATTTGGCACCATAGAGGTTACATTAAATAGGTTTAATGACGTTTTGAATTTACAATTATATTGAGTACTCATTATATGTGATGTTCTAAATTCAAATCTACTTTGCCGCTCAAGCGAATAAAATAGAATTTTCCAGCCAGATTTCGAAGCGCAAAATTACACTTTCCGAGGTGGTGGGATGAAAAAGAATTTTGGTTTTATTTAGTCACTCGGAAACTAAAATGTTAGCGTTTATATTTATATTTTGTTACAGATATATAACATACAAAATGCGTTCTAAAAAATAAAATTACCACGACTTGAAATATTAATTTTAGACTTTTTAATAAACAAATAAATGTTTTTATAAAAACTGTTGCACGTTATTCGGCAGTTACGCCGCCACAAACATGTGATGTCTTTACGTAAGGAAAGCCATGACTATTTCCTAAAAGAAAATCAATTTCCGACCTTTCAATGCCTTAAACATTGGATCAATTATTATTGGTAACGTGATACCAATCACGGAATCATGAATACGTTTCAATCGGCACGTAGCCTAAACGCAAGCAATCAGAAATTGATTAATGAGTTTCTGGAAGAAGTCCTTATAAATATATATTAAGTTAAATAACAGTTATAATAATAATATTTAAATATTTGTTACACTTACACCAATTAGCCTAGCCCAAACTAAGCTCTGTAAGGCTTGTGCAATGGGATCTAGGGTAACGGATAGACATACATATATTATACATATATAAATAATTTTTATTGAAATATATATCAACAACCAAGACTGAGGTACAAATGCTCGCATTCATCACACAAACATCTGCCCCCACCGGGATTCGAACCCGGGACCTCAGAGATGGCGACACCTTGAAACCGGTGTATTATCCACTCGACTATGGAGGTCGTCAAAAGTTATTAAGTACCTATTTGTATTTTCATAAATTAAAATCACTTGTCTAAAATAGTCTCATAAAAAAAGGTTGTAAGAATGTTACTGAGTACTTAAATATTAACAATACTTGGTGACCCAAATAATAATAATAATGACTCAATATTTTCTTTTAATAATTATTTCTTACATTTACACCAATTAGCCTAGCTCAAAGTAAGCTCTGTAAGGCTTGTGTTATGGGATCTAGGGTTACCCTACCGATAGACATACATATATTGTACATATTTAAATAAATTTGCTAGAAATATATTATAACAACAATGACTAAGGTACGAATGCTCGCATACTTCACGCAAACATTTGCCCCCACCGGGACTCGAACCCGGGATCTCAGAGATGGCGACACCTTGAAACCGGTATACCAACCACTCGACTGCAGAGGTCGTCAATTACGTTGCCAAATGTTTTGAGTATAGTGAATAATACAAGAAATCTATAGTATTTATAAATATAATGTGTACTTGTTTAAACTTGTCAAGGAATTTGCCCAGCTTATATTTGACGACTCTGTAATAATACAGGGAGAAAAAAAATATCCCTTGCCTTCGATCAGAAATATATGATCGAAGTCCCTTGCTAGTTTTCTTGCTAATTCTTTCCAATACAGTTCTCGCCGTAGACATGTCCACCAATGACGTTGCATCTGTGACGTGCAAAAATGATTGTAAAAAATCTGTTTGAAAAATACATTTTTAGGGTTCCGTAGCCAAATGGCAAAAAACGGAACCCTTATAGATTCGTGTCTGTCTGTCAATCTGTCCATCTGTCCGTCCGTATGTCATACACATTTTTTTTTCGAAACTATTAGAGCTATACTGTTGAAACTTGGTAGGTAAATGTATTTTGTGAACCGCATTAAGATTATACCACATACTTAGAAATGAAATTCAAATTTTTTTTTTCATCAAACAAATACGTGTGGGGTATCTATGGATAGGTCTTCAAAAATGATAGACGAGACGAGACGAGGTTTCAAAAATATTTTTTTTTTCTAAACCGAATAGTTTGCGTGACAGAGGCTTCCAAACTGGAAAAAAGTTGGTCCCCCCCTAATTTCTAAAATAAGAAAATGAAAAATCTAAGAAAAAACATATGATGTACATTACTATAAAAACTGCGATTGCATTCTGGTTCTATCGACGCATTTTTAAACGGTTTTTTAAACGGTTTTATTTAGCTCAGCCCGGTTCATTCATTCTTGGGTCAAATTTAGTAAATCAAATTTCACCCTCTTCCTGTCAACCGATTAATCTGAAATTTTGTATACACTTTGGATTTTGGTGACAATACAATTATATTTATTCATTATCATTATAAATTCAACATGGCCGCCGCTACAAAATGGCGGACAATTTAGGTTTTATTAATCCCATCAATATGGGTATCAAATGAAAGGGCTCAACAAGCAGAATACAATATACTATAAAAAAATTAAAATCCAAGATGGCGGCCGCTACAAAATGGCGGATAACGTAGGTTTTATCAATCCCATCAATATGGGTATCAAATGAAAGTGCTCAACCAGTAGAATACAATGTACTATATAAAATTAAAATCCAAGATGGCGGCCTCTACAAAATGGCGGAAAACTTAGGTTTAATCAATCCTATCAATATGGGTATCAAATGAAAGTGCTCAACTAGTAGAATATAATGTGAATGCGAAATAAAAACTAAAAACTAGAAAATAAAAATAGGTAAAAAACTTTTTAATTTAAACGGTTTTATGTTAAACATACATTGCAATGTTTAAGATAAATGTACTAAAAATGTACTAAAAACCAAAAAATAATAAAATAGATACAGTCGTGGGAATTATAAACATATGCATAGACTAGACTAAAATAAAACCGTGGGGCGGTTGAACAACTGCCTAATTATAGTGTAACATTACAAAACAAACATTTTAATCAACGATTGTAGACAATTGATGTGCCCCACGGTTTTATTTTAGTCTAGTCTATGCATATGTTTATAATTCCCACGACTGTATCTATTTTATTATTTTTTGGTTTTTAGTACATTTTTAGTACATTTATCTTAAACATTGCAATGTATGTTTAACATAAAACCGTTTAAATTAAAAAGTTTTTTACCTATTTTTATATAGAAAAAGTGTTAAGGGATCGAGTGCCGCTTTGATTTGTGGTCACCATTGCACCTCAAGCGCGGTATGTATAATTTATTCTTTGATTTTTTTTCATTTTTCCTTTGTTTCTAGTTCCAGCTTTACATTATTGAAGGAACGAGTGATAAACCTTAAAAAAATGTACTCAATTACCTTATTTATTGGATTCTTTCTGTTTCACCACGTCCAATTGTTATTTACAAATGCAACTTTAATTAGCTGCCCGTATTACGCAAAAGTAATAGAGTTCATTATCGCTTGCGCACAAAGCGGCCTTGGGCTGGTAGCATTCACATCCTCTAAAAATAAAGAAAGCGTGATGCAACTGTTGTCTAATACTTCTCATCTAGGGAACGGAACCGCGCTGACACTGCACTGACGAAACAACTATTAGGTACGATTAGTACGGTCAAGAGCGGCTGATGTAATGGCGCTGACAGTTTACATTCTTTTTTTTAGTTTCGGATTCAGAAACAGATAGTTTTTTTTTTAAATATGTAATGATTTGTGTATGTGATTTTGCATTTTATTTATCCCAGCGATAAGGTTGAATATGCAGACTAGAATAGTTTCATTAATATTTTAATAGCGAATTATTATTATTATCTATGCGCCTGAGCAGCTGCACTGGAATGTGTTGCTACCGTTCAATTAGTAAATTATCACAGATTATGATAATAAATGAATAAGTCGGTTTTTATTAGTTTTGTAAAATAGCAAAATAAAAATATTATTTTGTAGTTTTCTCTTAAAAGTAGGTATTACTTTATGTCGTATGAATTTCATATTTTTAGCAAATGTGTTGACCACGTCCCTTAAGAATTAAATAAAAATAAAAATTTCATTTTGTTATGTCAATAACAATAAACCAAACAATTTTAAAATAAAACTCGTGTTATTAAACAGCTTCACCGATATTTAAGCAATTTTCAGAGTATATTTCTAAAGTGAATCTGAGAATAATTTTTATATTACTAATGACGGGCGGGAACTATTTAATATACCCGTATTAATATCATAAATGTGAAAATTTGTAACTATTTATCTTTCACATGAAAACTACTAAATATATAAACTTTACAATAATATAGCATATACATAAGAATAATATAGGCTACATTTTGTAATATAGCTTATACATAAGAATAATATAGGCTACATTTTGTAATATAGCTTATACATAAGAATAACATAGGCTACATTTTGTAATATAGCTTATACATAAGAATAATATAGGCTACATTATGTAAAGACGTTATGTGAATTGTTTAAAATATGAATTGTCAAGTGTTAAAATATCCACCATCTGCGAGCTGTTCTGCACAGACGAAGTCGCGGACACCAACTATTATTATGATATAACTGATATAATAATTTTACATTAGTTTTTAAATAAATCTCTAATAGAACTAAAGAGAATAATAGTAGTAATAAAATAACTTTATAATAAGCATAGTACTGTATCATATCTGTTATCATTCTCTGAATCTTATCAATTTCATTGAGTTGAGAATTCTAAATAAATATATGAATATCGAATAAATAATACACACAGTGATATATAGCACATATTTTTTTTTGCATTTTACAGAAATAGTGATTAAAGATTGAACATAAGTTTCAGATGCGAAGGGAAACGCGTTGAATAAACAGCGCCATCTCTCGATAACATTGACGATTTGCTGTTTTATTATTTTGTAAATAATGCTTTCAAAAAATATTTTGACCCCAAAATATTAAGTCTAAATTTTCTGGAGATTTATCAATATACTATACATCATTATATTATACAGCGATATGAATATAAGCAGGCATAGTTTTAGACCAGTGATTGCCAAAGTAATATATATCGACCCCCAGGGGTTTATGACCTGCAAGGGGTTAACGTCAGCGAAAAAATATTTGGGCGTCCATGAAATGAAAATTGGTGGTCCAAGATAATTACTATCACACATGTCTATTACATATTATACTATCTTCTAATATAAAAACATATATATAATTTATATAAGTACCTATGAAATAAAAAAAATCGGGTGGGGCTGTGTCGGGGCACACGGCCGTTGGTTTTAACGTGAAACGTCTATGTAAGGGAATTGCTTTTAAAGTAAAAGATTGAAATAAAAAAAACAAGATTGACGGTGTTTTAAGTATTTTAATAAAAAACTCAATGTCACAACAGCGAGCTGACTATATAAGTGAAATATTCACACCACATTTCTGTTTCTAAGACTAATAGTTTTTTAATTATTAAGGTACGATGATATAGACCTTTTCGTTACGGTTCACTTTTTAAACCTGGTACCCGTATGTTTCGGCGCGATTTTAAAGTCGTTTCACGTCAAAATGTAGTATATATGTTTATGAAATTTTGTAAGTTATAGGATGTAGTATTCAACAGTAGTAGTAGGTAAGTAAAAAAAAAAAAAGAAAAGGGGGTCTACCTAAAACCGAACAACATTACAAAGGGTCTGCGATACAAAAATGTTTGGGAACCTCTGTTTTAGACTATGGTGGGACACGAACTCGCGTCTTCAAAATGCTTCACCGATTCATAGGATCGGGTCCAAACTGTATTAGAATGTGTTGTCATCCAATTCTAGATTAGATGAAAAAATATATTTCGTCCTAGTTGTTAACTATTTTACGTATGACAGATTTTTATTAAATCTTAACCATTTAAGAGAAATCGAAGTAAAATAAATTGTCTTTGTAGTAGAGACAATAGAGATTATAAGTTGGTCCCATAGAACTTTTTGATCAGCATACGACAGTTGAACAGTATCGATTAGCAGTAAAAAAAGATTTGTCTTGCTAACTGTATTTTTTTTTTGAAAATCTATGAATGAGAATGAAATTTTTTTGAATAATTATGGGTAGTCTCTTAAGACCAATTTCTTGTAGCTGCAACGATTAAGGTACCTCTCTTGTAGCTGCATGTAGCATTGAAACTTTCCACTCTGTATAGTTAGGAAAATTTTAAAGATTTTTTTTTAAGAACGTGAACGAAATAGTAAATATCACAGACTGTTTTAATATATACAATTATGTCGCCATATTTATTTTACATTTAAAGCAAAACTGGTAGATACAGACAAAAACATGTACAGAAAAGTTTTAAATAAATATTCTAAAAATCAAGCTTCGTCTCAAAACAGCTTTCGAACTTTCATCGGATTTTCTTACATGAAAGAGATATTTTCCTATTCATTCATCCTCGTAGCTTTCACTAAAAACATGCGTGGTCATTTGAAATCTGTTAGCTACAAACATACAAATCTTTCCTGTACGTGTAGTTGAAAGTACTAACCAACCGAAATTTTCCTCAGCCGCAGAGAAATTAACTTTGGGTCTCTAACTACAGTGGACTCCCGGTAATCCGGCCCCTGTCTATTCCGGCACCCCGTGTAATCCGACATGGTCTATTATTTATTATTGAATACATACATATTCGCTAATGCACGATTGAACAAAGAAATAGGCATGCGGCCATTTCGGGGCCCGTGTTGGCCGTCAAAGCTAAATATTTTTATAAAGAAATAATAAAAAAAATGTGATTTTGTGGCTAGCAAGGAATGACTAGAACGTTTCCAAAGTCGTTATGGCATTCGTTTAATGACTATTACAGGAGAGACATTTTCTAACGATGCCACCAGTACAGAGCCATTTAAATTAAGATTTTTGCATAAAGTGAAAGATTTAAATCTTAACCCGTCACAGGTGAACAATGCAGACGAATCAGGGCTTTTTTGGGTGAAGCTCTCTATTGTGTTTACAAAATTTGACATATGTACATAATGAAGTATAATTTGTACTTCAGAATATGTACATATATCAATACATAGTATAAAACAAAGTCGCTTTCGCTGTATGTCCGTATGTATGCTTAGATCTTTAAAACTACGCAACGGATTTTGACGCGGTTTTTTTTAATAGATAGAGTGATTCTTAAGGAAGGTTTGTATGTATAATAAATGCATAATATAGTAGAGAAACACTGATAAATATAAAGGTTTCTATTGTGATGTCGTAAATAAGCACGTTTTTTTGCGCTTATATTGCAAACGCTGGCTGAACCCTACGAGATAGACCAAAATAATGTACTACAGTATTGTACAACTTACAAAAATCCACAAAAAAGTCCGCGATGGTATATGTCTATCTCTTAGGGATAACCCACCATAACCATTTTTTCACTGCACCCGTGCGAAGCCGGGGCGGGTCGCTAGTATAATATAAAGAATCTTATCGTTGGATCTGTCGGATGGAATTTGTCGGTTAAAAGGTACTCTTTTATAAAAAAAATTCAGACTATAAAGGGTCTTAGGCAGTACTCTATAATCCGACAAATTCGATAGTTCGACATTGCCCTGCAAAATGACTGTCGGACTACCGGGGGTCCATTGTAGTTATAAAACTGCGCCTTATTTTTTGATTATCTCATTAACATTTATCCTACATATGGCTAACTGTAACTTACTTTTGATTAAGTTTTTAACGAGTCAATTGCAAATGCCAAAGTTTTTCACTCGTGCTTTAAGCTCCCGGCACGCTATTTGAGAATCGAGCATATGATTACCATACCATGTTGAAGATTTTTGACATGTGAACCAAACTCGCACGTATTGTGCGGCCAATATCGAATACCGGTTATCTTACTGGTATTGGAACAAGGTTGATAATCGTGAGAATTTTGTTTAACCACCGGTAATATAATTTGGTATTATTGTAGGTGATCAGTCAAAAACGGTTTTTGGCAGTTTTTTTTATGTTCCACGTCTGTAAGCGTTTTACGTCATCGTCTGCGCTCGCGTCTGCCTCGCGCTGGCGTGAGTTCTCGAAACGGAAGAAATTAAAAAGTAAATAAAATTTTGATTGTGGAATGCCAACCGCAGATTTAACGTCTGGCCGCCTTTTATCATGTACGTCGCTTCGATGAAAAAGATGAGAGATTACTTAATGATGAGAATTGAGCTTCCTAATCACGATTATCTACATTCAATGACGATTATTTACGAATATACACTTTGTATTTGCGGTTTACAATCGCTTATTATGTTAGTCCAGCTGACTTTACACTGAATAACTAAATTCTCAAAAGCATGGGATAAAAACATTAAATGCTTTGTTTGATTGGTAATTTGGGCATGCATGGTATGTTTATTGATATCTTAAATCGCTAGTTGTGTGATATTGTTAATAGTATGTGAGTGAGGTAGGTGCTAAGGCTATCTGATTGCCTGTAATAAAATATCTAGTACTGGATCGCGTAACAAAATTAGCTCACGTGATTTACTTATGCAGAGAGAGAATCCAAATAAGTAAAAGTGATTGTTGTGACTATACCATTAGTTTGCTATCATTTTTAATAGTAATTTGACGTACAGTAAATCAAAATCAAACATTTATTCTTCACTAACTACGCCATTGGTTCACAAGTCTACGGCGGGAGGCCTTGTACTGGAATGAACCAGGAGACCTATTTTTGCATTACGAATGCGACTTAGAAATCACCGACGTGACTAATAATCACCGATTTTCAATAATTCTTATTTTTGAACATCACTGATGTGACTACATTAGTCACAGGTGTGATTTCATTACGAGTGCCTTCACCCACTCGTAATCAAGTCATACTTGTGGAAATGTAATCTGTGTTTTGTTTGATTTTTTCAGTATATATATATATATATATATATATATGAATGTAACTTATACATATATAAATATATATAAAACCATAATGGTTAAGCCAGCAATAACAGCAGCGTACATTCTGCGTGGAACCGAACTCTTACATTTATGTGCTGGTACTTTATCTATGTTGGCAGCTCTGCGATCGACTTTCAAAAATTGGATGTTTAGGAATCCGTGACCTCAAAGTCACCGCTGACTATTTAGTCAGCGGTGATTTCGAAGTCGCATTCGTAATTCAAAAATAGGTCTCCTGCAAGGGCTATTTTTTCTCTCTGTATTTTTACATAGTCGTCAATTAGAAGCTGGCTTCAAACAAATACTGAACTGAACCCAACTTCCTTTACAAGTTAAAACAAATTCATATTATACTTATAAGGTTTAGGGTTTTAGTGTAGGTTTAAACTTTAGTTAATAAATAACTTAAGGTAATAATGTATTACCTACTAATAACTTTCTATATAGAAAATATATATGACTATCAGAAGGAAAGGCGAATAAATGAGAACACGAGTTAACTGGAGCACTGATGTTAATGCGACTGCTTTATACCAAAACTACAACTTAGAAAAAACACTTTGCTCTAAGTACAAAACAAAGGAAATACACTAATAGTTACACACAGTAAAATTATTGAGTCCCTACATAAGGCTATAGTTTTATTATGTTTACTATAGTCAAAATATTTTGAAACGTAACTGTTGAGTTATTAAAATTAAACCGAACTATAGGGGTAAACTGTGGAAGTTGTGTCAATCTAATATGAAAAATTAGTAAAATCACGTTTCCGCTTGGGGCGCTATAACAACTTTCCCTACAAAAGGACATAATTTTTTTTGGGCCCTCTAGAAAAACGGCAACGTTTATTGATATTACTGAACTCTAAAAATATCAATTTATTATTAAAAGCAATTGCAACGATATTATGAGTAAAAATGAAACGGGAATGATAAAATGAATTAATTAAACTTAGTAATGACTTTTGACATTTGAGGTAAAGGAACTAACGTTTTTTAAATCAAAATGAAAGATGATTTAATATTATACAAATAATATATAAAATAAATAATAGATAAAGAATAGTGTATTATTTTTTATTTTATTTAAAAGTATTGAACTGTCAATAATTATTTTAATACTATTTTAGATTATTTTAACTATTAGTTCGTCAGTCCAGTATCGTCGTGAAACGGAACGCGTCATCATTTTTGACAGCGACAGAATGGTACCTACTCTGACATCCAATTGACGTCGGTTTGTTTCAAAACCGAATTCTGTGTTTACGTTTCCAACGGCTTGATTTCGTTTTCTTTCTCGTATCCCGTATTTAGAATTCAAAAATAATACGATTTAGGGTTTTGTTAATACTGCATTTTTTAACGTAAATGCATGAGGTCGCGTCGACGCTCCGCGAGCACTGCAGCTGGTGAAACGCCCGAAAAAGCGTATTTCGGGCGTTTGGTAGTGGCCAAAGAAGATTGTATTCTTTCATATAAAAAACAGTGTAAATACGCATTTACGTAAAAAGCAATTTGAATACAAATCAAAATAAAGCTAACTACTCATAATTTTTAGGTTATTAATCTTCATGTTTTTAATTGATTTCTCAATATTCCCGTTAAAAAAACAAGCTAATGTTCCTTGTAATATCTAGGGTTAGTAAGAAATTATTTAACGTATGTCTCATTAATAAACGTTACATTTTATAGTGGGCCTATTCTCCATACAAGAAAAATTATCTCCTTTACGCTATCGATATCCAGTGCAAACGAACGAAAACTCGTTGTAGTTAGACTGCTATATCGTAAGCAGCCAATAAACCGACAGCTGGGTGACAAGTGAAGTCACTATGGATCCGGCACCCGCACCGTGGATCTATGGAATGCTACAAATTTTCATCTCGTTAGACTTTTTAAGAAATAAATTACAATTCTTTTATTTTTAGTACAAAGTTCAAGCTTAGCCTAACACTACGTACGGAAGACGTCACTACGTGCCCGCCGTACGGTCGCCATCAAAGACGTAGAGAGTTAATATTTGATAGAAAAAGATTAGAATCAGTAAAAGTGCTTTATTTGCATCATTTATTTTCAGAGTTCCGAGTCACTGATACAATTTCGTTACCGCTTCGTTCCTCGAATGATCTATCTCTTGTTCTCCCACTACACTCTTAATATTCTATGACAAATCATTTACGGTCAAAGCCGTCAGGCTCTGGAATTCCCTTCCAGAAATAATAAGGCGTGCAAACTCGCATGACTCTTTCAAGCGAGCGATCAAAACACATTTTTTGCAGCTACAAAATTAGTAATTCTCCATTACTGTTTGTAGTGTTTTAGTACATGTATTTATGTAGTATATGAATGTATATTAGTTTTTATGTAGTAGGTATATGTATTTTACATCAATTTATAAATATATATTTAATATTTGTATCTCCCGTCAATCAAGTTTTTTATGTTAACTTTCTTTACTTTTAGGTTGCCCTGGAAGAGATTGCCGCTTTGGCAATAAGGCCGCTTTTGTACTACAGTAATTTAGATAGTATGTATAATACATGTGTAAATGTTTTTTATTACAATAGTTATCATTCATTCATTCATTCATTCATTCATTCATTCATTCATTCAAATATTCTGATATATGATACAAATACACTGATATAAATATTGATATTGATTCATTTGTATCAGTGACTCTGAGTCAATCGTGTAAGCGTCACGTATCAAATGAACCTGAGATGCAATTGAGCGACGTGATCCGAAGCGCTCCGACTCTGAACTATTTACTTATCTCAATCGCGCGAGCGAGCGCCGCGTGGCGATTGAAACCGAGATGCAATTGAGCGAATGATTCATTCGAAGCGCTGTTAGAGATTTGAATCAGTGAATCACTTGGAAGAAACGACTCACTGAGTCGTTTCTGTAAAGATTGACACATCTCTAGTTAATATCAGTTATGCAAGAAAGAGATGTGAGAAGACAGGTAGGTATGCGATTTTCAAATATTAATAACTTTTTTCATTTATCACTGCAATTAGACCAATAAACCGGATTCGGGTTTTCAATGTTATCTGTAATCATGTGTTAACAATTCAAATACATATAAATCAATCTGAATATATTATTGCATGGTTATTATATTCGTCTATGAATTATCAAACGTTTATATTGAAAAACTTGCGCCACATTGTGGTGAAATATTAGCTTAACTGAGTAACAGATAACTAAAAATAAGAAAATTAAATAAGCCAAAATAAGTTAGCCAAGGTAACACTAGTACAATATATACCTTTTTTTTTTGTTCCCCTGAGGAAAATGCATTAAATTGCATACCCCGGCTGTGGCGAGCCGACGGTTATGTGGGGCTCTCCTCCCCAGAAGGGGGAGGCCTACCCACTAAAAACCTCAGGGATGGCCTTCCTCAGGCATGTAGGGAGCCCCCGGGAACTACCAAGCTACTTCCGGGAACCCCCAGCCTCCGCTCCCCCGTCGATACAGGGGAGCCCTCCTCGGGGGTGGCTACACTACCTCCCCCGGTCTCCTCCACCGACGACGCCCCCCGGCCACGGAAGGGGCGTGGTCCATCCCGGGTCAGCGTAGCGGTCGCGACTTCCTCGCGCCCGCCGGCGACCCGCGGCGGCGCCGCAGCTGTGCTACCGAGCCCGGCGCCGCCTCCTTCGAGCGGGATCGGCCATCTCCCGACCCTGCTCGGCGGCCTCCTTCTGAAGCATCACTGCTTCACAGAAGGAGGCCACAGCCCTCCAACCTCCCTCGTCCGCCAGCATTGCCACAATCAATGCCGGCGGAGACAGATCTCGCAACTAACAATGACCTGACACCATCACATAAAATAATAATTATTGTAACTATTTACTTATTGTAATTAGGACCACCAGCAATTGTTATATTATTACATCTAAATATTACGAATCCTTAACCTATAGAGTATAATAATTTTTTAAGGCAGCCACAACATTCACCACAAAATACACAGTCATACATATATTACACTATTAAAAATACATAAAAACGAAATAACATAGAACAACTCAGATGATTAATATTACGTACGTATGTAATTTACGTGGCATGACGAATTCGAACCAAAAAAGGAAAAAAAATATGGCGCTCAACTCAACAACTCTGTTATCCTTCTTCTATTATTGATGAAGAGAAAGAGAAGATATGTCGGGGTTTACATGTCCTGACATGACCTGATATTATGGGGGTCGGCTGCTAGCACAAAAAGTATTTTTGTTCTTCAAAAAAGAGCAGTCCGCGCTATTTATAATTTACGAGCAAGGTATTCATTCAGAGATTTACTTAAAGAGAATATAATGACTTAACGTGCCAGTATATTTATGAAAATTTGACTTATGTGTGCAAAAATTGTAACACATTTCATACTAATTTTCAAATGCATAATTTTAACACAAGTAATAAAAATAAACTTGCCGTTCCAACGTACAGGCTACAAAAAACTAGAGGTTCGTGTGTGGGCAAATGTATAAATTTTTATAACAAGATTCCACATAGTGTAGCTGAATTGCCTTTTTATAAGTTCAAGGTACGTGTTAAAAAGACGCTAATGAGTAACAAAGTCAATGATTATTTAAATGATGCCAATGCTTGGTGTTGATTTGAAGATATTACATTCTAAATTGTAAATATTTGTTTTCCCGTATAAATTGTAAACACATATGTACGTTGTATGATAACGACATAATTAATTGTAAATGTTGTTATTGCTTTTGATAAAGCTGATAAGTTTCTTGCGCCCATTCTTCAAACTATTCAGGTTCTCAAATGGACAAGAAGAGGAGGAGAAAAAGAAAACTAACAGAGAGCATAACACCATGATCGTTTACTTGGATACTTCTTACTATTTCTGACCTATTCAGAGTAATATAGACAGAGTGTACCTACTTGGATGTATTTCGTAGGTATTTAGGTTCGAAGATGGATAGTTAATAAACGGAAATATATTATGATAGATTTAGAACTTTTATTTTTTATATTATTAAGAGACTATATTACAATTTATATTTTTGCTTTTAAAAACATTTCAAAAGTAGAAGTGACATAGAAAGTCCTTGTCAAAACTAAACTTTAAATTATGTGACAATTATTTGCCTAAGCAGGTAGAAATCTAGCGACTTATAAAACTCTATGTTTACTACTCCAAGTCACGACACAGAGAAATTACTGGTTTTTGTGGAGTTTGCAAGTATGCAGGATATATCTCACAAGAACCATATTATATAGTACTAGCTGTGCCCGCGAACGTGTGGAATACATAGTTATTTTGAGCATCATATTTACTTTTGCAAGCAACCACCTCAGCTGTTACCCACGACTTTGTCCGCGGCAATTTCTGTTATTATCTTACTCGTAGACAATTTAGATTTAAGTTTTTAAAAAAACATAATTATTTTAAAGTACTTCTGCGTGAATTATATTTTTAGTTTTATTTTCTTGTGGCAGATGAACATAGTGGTTTTCTCTGCAAACCGATCTTGACAACGCGATATAACCAAATTTGATTACCATAAAAACAATTCTAGTGAGTTAACCACAGAGTACTTTATTTATACTGAAAGAGTTAAACTTAAAAGACAGACATATACTGTCGCGGACATTTTAGGTCATTTCAAGAGAAATAATTATTTTATAAATATTTTTTGGTATCTTAAACCGTTATTGCAGCGCACGCAACGGAATAATTTTCCCCGTTTTTTCCACATTTTCCATTATTTCTTCGCTCCTATTAATCGCAAAGCCTAAAGCCTTCCTCGATAAATGGTCTATTCAATAAATAATTTTTCAATTCGAACCAGGAGTTCCTGAGATTAGCGCGTTCAAACAAACAAACTCCACTTATCATCAGGCGGTTGTTTATCAACACATCGCATAAAACACAAGTAAATAATTCATGTAACTTGTATAATCTTAATCAAATACTTAGCATCGCCATCTTTGAACACCTTCAAATAATGATCTATGTTTTCTATGTGTATATAAAAATGCTAAATAAATCAATATATACGATAATGAAAATGTTATTGTCTACTAGCGGACCCGACAGACTTCGTCCTGTCAAAAAGATTTGTACAGTGGCAGTTTTTTGGCTAATTATTTTATAGATAATGTCGCATAGCCAACCAAATCGCAAAAAAAGTCTAAATGACCTATTACATTTTGTGGCTATTCAATTTTGGAACGTGACATTAAATCCTCCAACGATGTATTCTGTGCTCCAACGCACGCACGCACACTGTTTTGATAGATATGATTGAATTTCAACTATATGTAGCGTTAATAAAGCGCAAATTGACTCTTTGATGTTAGGAACACACCTTCATTGCTTAGACAACAGTGAGTGCTTGCAATATGAACTTTACACAATAACAATAAAGCTCAATTCGACTGTACGTTTTAGTTAGAAAACGTTTGCATGGGAAAATAAAAGAGCTGTTTTTAGGGTATTTCCGATAATTATTCGAATTTTCCTCATTGTAAAAACCCTCCTTGAACTTCAACGAACATTAACAAAAAAGAATTGGCCAAATTGGTCCAGGCGTTGTTGAGTTATGAGCTTACCAACACATTTTGCGATTCATTTTTATATATAAACTAGCTGACCCGCGCCCACTTCGTTGGGCATAATATTAATAATCCCCGAAGCGAGCACGAAAGCGAACTGAATTAAACCCGAAGCCATCGCGCGCCGTCCGCTGATGATGATGATGATGATAATGATGATGACGATGATGATGATGATGATGATGATGACACTCCGCAATAATGTGGTTTTCTATTGGTGAAAGAATTTTTAAAATCGGTTCAGTAGATCCCGAGATTACCCCTTACAATTTAACAAATATACAAACACACAAACTTTACTTCTTTATAATATTAGTATAGATAAGAAGATAAATATTGCACAATATCTGTTTCCTACAAAACAGATTTTGGCGTGTACGTGTTGTGAGGTTACATATTGTATTCTATTATAGATATTAAAAAATATTTTTTTTAAGATGACAATAAGAACGTTCGCATTTATCTATTGTGTATAAATAACTGATTCGGATGTGATAATTGTCATTTACGCATCTTGTACGAACCACGTTGATATATTCTAATTCTCGACCGATTTTTTTTTCACCCGTGTATGGGGCGTGTTGATCTGGTGACTGGGGTTCTCTATATTATTTTATTCATTACATATATATATCGCTCATCCAAAAGAATATTGACATATTTACCAAAAAGTCGAAAATGAGTTTTTGATACCATAACTTCGTGTTTTGCACGTTTTATCTGTGGTAAAAACGACAGAATTTTTGTTCCATTAGTTTCTGACAGAGAGAGTCACTGTCGTTTATTATTTACCACAGACTACTTAGAGAAACTTTATTTACTTAGAATTGTTTACAGTTTATTTTTGTTTTCTTATATTAAGATTTTTATAAAAAAAATTAGTTTTGCTTTTGAAAAAGTTTACGTTTCAAGTTCATAAAATGTGTTAAAAAAAAAACAAATTAAGAATTATGTAGTTTAAATTCATGATTTATTCCCATAGCCAAACCTGGTATAATGTCATAATTGTAATATTTAAATTACAAAATGTCATAAATGTACGTCCGGTTTGTTTCATTTGGTATTTTTTAATAATTATCTTGAGGTTTCTCGCAAACTTTTTATGTAATATTATTGTTAATAAAGTAATACAACATAACTATTAAAATATATCGATAGAATGATTGGAAATACACAATATTTTCGATGTCAAACTTTTAAAACGCTCTCCTGAAAAATCGCAAAAACGTAATTATGTCAATATTCTTTTGGATGAGTGATATGTATTTTTTGGTACACAGGCATCACTTGTTCACTTGTTTACTCAACAATTAATCTGTTGTTCATGGTTTAATCCACGGTTTATATAGATGTGGTTGATATAGTATTATATATTATCTTATTAATTTACATTTTCATTTAGTTTTCTTCCTGTCCTCATCCTCTGGGCTGTAGCAGAATACCAGTGCTTTGCTCTTGAAGCAAAATCAGTCGCTGAGCTATCGCCTTTTTGTACCTCTGCAGCACGCATGTATTGTATCATTATTTAGTCATAAGTATGTAGTAACATGGACTGAGGTGAGTTGGTTGCTGGTTCTACGTATACGTATTTAACTCGTCAGAAGTTAGCAATCCATCCTTTCCACGTTCAATTTGTTAGTTATTAATTTTGATTTATTTTATTTTATGTCTGTTTTTGTGTGTTGTAAAATGATGCAAATAAAGTATTCATTCATTCATTCGTTCATTCATTCACGTGTACGGTAGTACAGCATTTGTTAAAAAAAACAGGTGTAATACACGTAAACATAGAAGTTCTAACACAGGAATGCGTTACGCGTTACGCATAATCGAAACCAAACATTACCAGCAGCGGAAGAGTACATTGAAAATTCCTTTGAACGCCGCCCTAAATTAAAATAAACCTTATCCAGTTTCGATAGCGGCTATGATTACACGAAACAGTTTATTAGGCATGTCGTCGAGCTGTCTGCCGTTTCTTCATATGACTTGAAACAGTTGTTCTGGATACATAGCTGTTTTTGGACCGACGCGAAGTGAAGTAGCCGTGGAGAGCACACAGTAAGTTGTGAGCATAGAAAATGCGGCGCGGTACGAGTGATTCAAGGAATCCGGTGGCGGGAATACACGGGACCGGCTGACAAAAGGTCGTTAGTGAAAGATAAACAAACATCGCTACTCCATGAGTGTGACTTGACGACCTATTTGGAAGTGTCGTAGACCCTTTAACTTCAAGGTGTTGTTCCTGATTCTGGCCTAGGTACCACTGGTTAAGGGGTCAACATCTACATACTCATAAAAAAATAAATAGGAATAATGTATATATATATATATTATAATAATAATAAGTCTTTATTAACAAACACCGAGTTACATGGCCCAACACATTTCAAAACTATGTTGATAATGCATAAAAATGGGCGTTCAAATCAGGTACCAGCGGAACTCAAACTAGACGAAAGCCTGTATCTTGAGTCCCGCAGGTGCTCACAATACTATGATTATGTATGTGCACTAATACTTCTAATTATATGTACAAAAACTTTCTAAGTTGGACGACAATATAATAACCCTAGTCAACTCCATTACTTAACAATTCTTTTAATTTATGGCTATCGTTTCTATTTTTTTTTTTGTTTTGTGGATCTATTTGTGTGTGTGTGAGGGTGTGTGTGTGTGTGTGTGTTGAATTATGTGAATAGGTATATAAGACAGTATAACTAACCGAGAGTGTGTGTGGTGTGTACGTATATAATAAATAAATAAATGATACAAATAAATGAAACAGAGGGGCGATCGCACTAATAAATCGCAAGCGAAACGCAACCGAACCGTTCGGCTTAACCAATCCGAACGCCACAATATCACGTCATCTCGATGACGTGATATTCTAGCTCTCGGATTGGTTGAGTGGAACAATTTGGTTTCGTTTCAGCTGCGATTTGTTAGTGCGATTGCCCCCCAGGAGTGCATACAGTTGTGTGGGGTATCAAAGATTTATATTAAGTTGAGGGCATTAAGTTTTCTGTTTCATCATAAGTGAGAGAGTATAGCCAGCCCATAATAACCCTCTTACATTTGACAAGAGAGACCTTTACTATGTCAATCATTGTATTAACCTTGTTATATACGCAAGGAAGTGAGTATCTGGGACAGCGTCTAGCAATTCCAGATTTTGCTATGGGCAAAGGTATCCTAAAGACGCGTTTACTCTTTATGAGTGCGTAATCTGTTCGATGTTTTAGAGTTATGTGCGTTTTTAAAATGGCACTCAATATGACAGTTTACGAAACAGTTGACGAACACGCAGGACCCTGCACTCTTTATATAGGTTATTCGTCGGGATATATATATAGATATAAGTGATGTGTGTGTATGAATATGAATATATTTGTATATATAACGAGTACTATATACACAAATGCTTACAATACAGATTTCTAGTATATCGAAAAAAAAAATTACCTTAGTTTGTAATTTTGAAGTTATGCTTGTCACTTCCAGTCAACGTACACCGCCTAGCCGAGAAAAACGATCAACAGATTTTTTTAAACTTTTCTCATACCAGTGAATTGATCATTTTTTTTGAGAAAAATAAATGTCTAAGTCTCGAATATCATGTAAAAGTAAGAAATAATATAAATTCGTATGAAAACCCCTTGTTTCAAGAATAATATAAAAATTATATTATATGTTATTTTATACATTTTTTATAGGATAGGCCAGCAAACGGATGACCTGGTGGTAAGCAATAACCGTTGCCCATGGACACCCGCAACACCAGGGGAGTCACAGATGCGTTGCCGGCCTTTTAAAAGGGAACAAAGGGGGAAGGGTTGGGCCTCCGGTACCCTCACTCACTCGGCGAAACACAGAGCAAGCGCTATTTTACGCCGGTTTTCTGTGAGGCCGTGGTATCCTATAGGTACTCCGGACCGGAGTATAGGATAGTATACTATACTATCCTATACTCCGGTCGAGCCGGCCTAATTCGTGCCGAAGCATGGCTCTCCCACCGTAAGGTATAATAACAGATTTATAATACCTTACATATGATTCAAGTTGGGAGTATAAAAATTTTGTATGGTAGAAACATATGGAATTAAATATTGACAAATTTTAAAATATTAGTAAATTGTATTGTTAGCATTATCATAAATTATATAATATTTTTATTTTTTGAGCAATTAGGAGAAGGTATTATAAAATTTTGATGTTGGTTTAATTTAAGAAATTTAATTTATTTTAATTTTTATAATTAACAAAAATGAGTGTTGTTTAATATTTATTGTACTTTTATATCTAAGAAAAGCACTTATTTTATATTTTTTTTATTCTCTAGTATTATTAAAGACAAGGTACGAGTATTATTAAATTTAATTCATAAACATGTGAATATGAGTAATCCAAATCAAGAAAAATTCAAATGTAAGTTAATAAGTATTTGACATAATAATTTTAATCATAATGAATGGAACGATGTAATTTGCATGCAACTAGGTAGAATGTAACGGACATTAAAAGTATGTGACTATTTTTCTTACTAATAATAATGATTTGATTTGATTAACACTAAATCATGATCAATAAGCCAAAAATTTCCTTTTTTTTGGACGGACCTATGTTGAAGCCTCAGATGGCTATGTTCAGCTTTGCATTGAGTGTGTTTGTGGAGGGCACACGAATAGAAGGTTCGACGCTTAGCCTGCTAACGACTCCGGCGACCGTTCCGGAGTCATTAGGGTCGAAACAAAGGGTGTCGACGCAATTTGAGCGCGCCGTTTAATGGCTCGAACGCTCAAGATCGTCGTGTAGTGGAGGATGAGAATCTACCCGGTACGTGATATGTTTGACGGATGTGTGGCCCGGGTCTTCGCGCTCGCCGACGTGCGCGGTGAGTGAGCGAGAGACTTGGGTGTATGGCGTGAGGGACGACGCGGTTGGTGGCCGGCGGAAGGGATTCGTTTGCGCGGGTGATGGGATTGGGTGGGTCGGATAAGATGTTTTTAGGGCGGCGGGCTCTTGCCGAGACGCTATCAAAGGGCCAAAAAATTTCCAGGGACTTATCACTAGAGATCGGATAATCGGATGCATATTTACCTAAAGTTAATTTTTGGCTCACAAATTATGGAAGCGGCTTTTTAAAATACATTTTGTTAAAGAAAAATCCCGGGAAAATACGGGACTGCAAATTTAACGTAGTGATATTGTTTGAAAATTACTAAATTAGCACGTGGTATTTATTTTCAAAAGACCGAGACTCCGGGTTCATTTATACAACTATGCATACGTATTTACATGAAGTTTAGTTTCAGTTCCCCGTGCGATTTATGAATATACGATTTATTACATGAAGAGTGTTATACGAAAGTAGTGAGCTAGTTTGACTAAAACAATAATCAATTAAATAATTGAATAAAAAAACAGAAATGGTGAAAAATTTTATTTAACAAAACAATAAAAAGCCATAAGAAGCCATACTTTGTCTTAAACTAACTTTAGGTAAATATGCATCCGATTATCCGATCTCTACTTATCACCTTAACTCGTGCTCTCTGGTGGGGATGGATATGAGCTGTGATGACGAAATCACATCTCTATTTTAAACAAATGATTTTTATTGGAGCACATAGTTTTTTACATATTTCTAGCACAAAAAAGTTCTGTTAGAAACTTCTTCAAAATTATTTAAAAGTAATTTCACATTGAAGCAATGTAATCCCCTTAAACTTCACACTGTTGAATATATCTTTGTATGTAACAACATATATAACTTAATCGTGTAGAAAACCGAGCTAGTTAAAAGATATATCATATGGTGTGAGGGATAATTGCAATTTTTCAGTGTATCTCTAGATACAGTGTAATTTAGACTAGCTTTCCACCTGCATTTTTTCTTTCTTCTTTCTATCGATTTTTTTGAAAAGAGACATTACCCTACAATATCCTACAATAGAGTAGGGACCCTACTTACTTAATTACCCTATACTAAATTTAATTCAAATCCCTTCAGTAGTTTTAATTAAGATCCTGTAGGAGAAACTGGTTTATTTTTTTATTATTGAACGCTTATTATAATTCGATTTATTAATAAATTCACATAGAAAAGAATTTGTATTTTAAAAGCTAAGCTCACAGCAACTATAATTGATGTACAAGCTCAATATTTGAGAATGTGTGAAAAAAATTAATAGCTAATCACGTCTATTGGGTGTGCTTTTTGTACAAGAAGTTCAAATAAATCTAAAACCAATCTTTGACAACAAAGATTTTATTTTTTTTTTAGTTTTATTTACCAACGTATGTGTCAAGCATGTCGTATTGTCGTCAAGGGGGTTTATTAACTGTATATCTTTTTATGGGAATGAAAGGCTATATCGCAGCAGGCAGTGGAGAAGGAGCGGGAAAACGACCCTGTCCAGCGCAGACGGTTGGTATTTGATTTGCCAATGCCCGTCATCTTTTGTCTCCTGCGGGCTAGAGAATTGCAATGACATAATAGGTGTACCAAGATCTCTTTAACATTGCAGGGCCTGCATAGCTTTGTTCTGGCGTGATCCATAGCTTAGTGCTAGGCGGATTTGGATTCTGCTTGAGCTCACTGTGAATATATATCATATGTGATTCAATGTTATTTGTGAGTTGAATCAAAGCTCTTTTACGAGTATATTATGCAATCACAAATCAAAATTGAAAGACTCGAGGTTTTTTAATACAAAGATATAAACAAATAAGCAATTAGTGATAAAAATATAGAAACCAGACTTTCCAATATAGTTACCATGCCTGAATTCTAACACAACAATAAAAAAGACAAATTATTCCGACACAAGAAATCGAAAATTGCGGCAAAAAATATTGTCTATACGATGATTATGTCACAGTCTAGACGAAAATCCTTTAACCAACATCCGGTGAATCGTTCAACTAAACAAGTTTACCTACAGTTCATTGATTTATTTGTTTATATGGGTCAATAAATAATATTGATGTGTAATTATGTTAATGGCGCAAATAGTAAAAAAAAATTCGTCATAAAAAGTTGGCGCCGTGGCGATTGAGTCAGTAAACACAGTTCACCTTCAACCCGGTTTTTTGGCAGTCTGCGTAGACTGTAGAACACGATATATTTATTATATTCTGTAGTCATTCGTCGCTGTGGTACATTGTGTCATAAGAGTACAAAATAATATTTTAAAGAGCGCTATCACGGACGGACGGACGGCAAGGATGTGTAGCATCTCCATGGCTGTTTAACCTATTCATGGATCAGTGCCTGTCGAATTTGAAAGAGAGTGAATGTGGTTTACGCATGAATGAGTTACTTGTCAAATGCCTACTATACGCTGATGACCAAGTAATATTGGCATCATCGGCCAGTGAGTTGCAGGAGATGGTAACTGTTATGAATGACGCTTTAAATGATAAAGGAATGAAAGTGAACGTAAGTAAGACCAAGGTATTGGTGTTTGAAAGAGACGTAAATGTGACATTGTGTGACATTATGATAGAAGGAGAAAAAGTAGAACAAGTAGAAGAGTTTGTATGTTTACAAGGGATGGAAGGTGTGATAATGATATAGAGAAGCGAGTGAAAGCTGGTAACATGGTGAATGGTGCCATGCATACGTTTCTGAGTAGTCGGAAAATATCAGAAAAGGCGCGACTAGCAGTGCATGAGGGCGTGCTGGTCCCAACATTAATGTACGGAAGTGAAAGTTGGGTATGGGAGAAACGACATGAAAGCAGAATAAATGCAGTAGAAATGAGAGCTTTGCGGAGTATGGTAGGAGTAAAACTGAGTGACAGATTGTATAATGAAGTGATTAGAAAGAAATGTGGTTTGAAAGAGGATATCGTGACAAGAATAGAGAAAGGGATGCTTGGGTGGTTTGGGCATGTGGAACGGATGGATTAAAGTAGACTGACCAAAAGGATTTATGAAGCTGGAGTGAGTGGAGATACGGGACGAGGAAGACCTAGGCGAACATATTTCGAACAAATCGAAAGTGTCTTCAAAAAAGGCCAGGTCAGAAGTACCCGCAATCGTCGAGCATGTATGAGGAATGTTATGAAAGTAGATGAAGCGAAAGAGATATGTAAAGACCGTAGCAAGTGGAAAGACGTAATCTCTGCCTACCCCCATGGGAAAAAGGCGTGAGTGTATGTATGTATGTATGTATCACGGACGGAACTGCAGGATTATTCAGCAATGTTCGCAGTCACAAGTTCAATGATGTATTAGCACTGAGGCGATTTTTTTATATGAAAAATTTCATCCCAGTCACAGCGCTATAACTAGCAGCTCGAACGTGAAAAAATTGTTAAATTGCATCGCTAATCCTGCTACGTTCAAGATTCATCTGGGGAGTCGTAATCGCGTAATACTAAGAAGAGTTCCTTATTATTTTCCTCTATGAGAAAAGTAGATAATATACCTAAAAATCACATTTTAATATGACATGTTAAATGTTATTGTAATGAAAAATGTCTATTTATGAAAAAATATCATCTAAGTTAATTTGTATTTTATTTAGAAATGCTAAAGAGAATCGTTAACAAAATATAGGACTAGGGCGGAATTCGGACCCACTAGTCGATCTTTATCCAGTGTAATAAATCATTATTACACTACTACAGAAGTATATTTGCCTTTGGAAATGAATTTGTCTCATTAAAGTTGCACCCGGAGGCCGTACACCACAACCAGTCTAGCTGTTGTTTAATAAATATGTTAATAATTAAGTTAGTATAAATAAGTTGCACAAACGACATTTTTAAATTTACAATACCAGAGTATGTCCTAAATTTAATCCAAAAAATTGGCAAGACTAATAAAAACTGACATCCGAAATGCAAGCTTCTCAGGAACTGGAAGGCGACTGGGCCTCAGGAAGCCAAACCGCCTTACTGGCTCCCAGTTGGGATATAGGCCAGTGCTGATCGACGACGACAACGATCACGATGAAGAATCTCTTTTTATTATAACTGTATAAATGTGACGAATTTGTAAACTCGAAACGCTAACTAATAAATTGCCATAAAATAAATAGTTTATGATTTTTTTTACAATCGCGCCATAAAACAGTCGTTGAGATTGAGTGTTCTTGAAGTGAATCTTATAACAATTAAGATAATTATATCTTTCTGACGAAGTTATAAATTGCCTTTTCCATGTAAGACCATGAGTAAGGTGAAATAATTGCAAAGGAAAAACATTGCTTGAGCGACTTATATCCGGGACGTTAAAATAACAAAACATTCCTCTAGTCCAGAGGTTACCAAACTTTTGTGTGTCGTAGACTCTTTGCCATAATTTTCAGTTTTGGGTAGAGCCCGTACTTACCTGATACTGAATGCCTAGATCTTACAACTTACAAAATTTTATAAACGTTTATAATATTTTTTTTACTTCATAGGTACTTTTATACATAATTTTATGTGTCTCTATATAAGAAGATTGTATGTAAATAGGTACTATTCGTGTATGTTGAGATCCAATATCGTGGACCCCTGTTTTCATTTCAAGGACCCCCAAATTTTTGTTTTGCTGATGTAGACCCCTTGCAGGTTGTCATAGACTTCACTTTGATATGACTGTCACTTTGGGATGACTGCTCTAGTCTATTTAGGTGTACAAATCAATCAATATATAGTATAAAACAAAGTCGCTTTCGCTGTATGTCCGTATGTATGCTTAGATCTTTAAAACTACGCAACGGATTTTGACGCGGTTTTTTTTAATAGATAGAGTGATTCTTAAGGAAGGTTTGTATGTATAATAAATGCATAATATAGTAGAGAAACACTGATAAATTTAAAGGTTTCTAATGTGATGTCGTAAATAAGCACGTTTTTTTTGCGCTTATATTGCAAACGCTGGCTGAACCCTACGAGATAGACCAAAATAATGTACTACAGTATTGTACAACTTACAAAAATCCACAAAAAAGTCCGCGATGGTATATGTCTATCTCTTAGGGATAACCCACCATAACCATTTTTTCACTGCACCCGTGCGAAGCCGGGGCGGGTCGCTAGTATTGTATAAAATAGAGAAATCAAAAAAATTTAAGTGAAGCGCATATAATGCCTAAAGAAAGCTTTAATAATATACTTATAAATAAACTTTTTATTGCACCAAATAAAACGAAGTTAAACAAAAAAAAACGAAAACTAGTAGGTACCAAGTTAATTGGTTCAAAGGCGGACTTGTCTCTCAGAGAGATCTCTCCCGCCAACTCTAGATGGTTTTGTGAGATTTAAAAATTTTACGAGGACAGGATTAAGCAATATTGATATACAAGTGTTTTCAAAATATTAATAATACATGCGTCATATTTATCATCATATTCGTCATTATTTAAATAGATATGACAAAAAAAATAAATTGAGTTATTGCCACGCACAGAAAAACAACATTTCCACATCCCTTTTCAGTATAAATTATATTTAGTTAAAAAATGTTGACTTGAAAATTAAAAAACGAAACAGGAACAAAACTAAAGCTTTTCGCTAAAGCTAAAGTTCTGGAGGAATAAACAGGAGACTAATAAAAGTTGAATTTGGCTTTTATTCGCAGATATTATCTCTCGAAGAACTGAACAATTCGATCACAGCGCGACGGCAATAGATTTAATTAATGTCTAGTTTTATTTTTATAAGTTTTCCAGTTTTATAATTATCGCGACCGTGATTATTTCAACTAACAAATTCAATAAATGATTCAAAATCAGTAACCAGAGCGAAACAACAGAGTCTTGAAATGGAAAAATGACTAGGAGACAGTGAATGTCTCCCGGAGGAAACGGGGAGTTTTTAATATAATGGAACTTCGAATTATTGAAATCTTTGATTGTTTTTAAATATTTCGCTAGTCTATATTCAGATCGTATAATATAATGTATAATTAATGTAGTAAAGTGAATGTGAAATGACTCGATTTGAAATGACTTGAGCATGGAATTCTCGATTATATTCTATGATCTCCCGATGCGATAAATCCCTAAAATGGAAACCTGCTCTTAATTTAATTTTGCGACACGCTTGGCGCAGCGGTCGAGTAATCGGCTACTACTCTACGGGTTGCGGGTTCGATTCCCGCAGGAGGCATATATTTTGTATCACCTACAAAAATTTGTTTCAGTCTGGGTGGGATACAGTGGGATCCACATATTGAAACTTTGGCAATCAAACTTAGTTCAGCGGCGTACGCTGTAAAAAATATTAGACTTTTAACTAATGTTGAAACGGCAAGAATTGTTTATTTCAGCTACTTTCATAGTGTTATGTCCTATGGACTGCTGCTATGGGGATCAGCGGCTAACATTGAGAGTATTTTCCTTTTACAAAAAAGAGCGATTCGTGCTATTTGCTGTTTACGGGCTAGAGAATCACTAAAAGAATTGTTCAAAGAAATTAATATTTTAACTTTAGCTAGTCAATATATATATATGATAATTTAGTTTTTGTATATAGAAACTATAATAAATTCAATAAAAATAGTGTTCTGTATAATGTGAATACTAGAAACAAAAATAAACTTGCCGTTCCAATGTTCAGACTCCATAAAACTAGCTGTTCGTTCTTGGGGAAATGTATATCTATGTTTAACAAACTTCCGCAAAGTGTCATTGATTTGCCTTTGTATAAATTTAAAAATCCATATCAAAAAGACACTCATGAGTAAAGGTTATTATAAAGTAAGTGACTATCTAAATGATCACACTATTTGGGAATAGGGACACTATTCATAGAGCCATGTTTGGTAACAACATTATTTATAATATTGTATTATTTTTATATGTGTATGTAAACATACATAGGACTGTAATCGTATTAGGTATGATTGTATCTTATATTATATTGTATTCACGACACAATATAAACGTTCTAAAGTAGAGCGACGTTTTTTAAAAAATATCTATGAATTTAAAGGGAAATAAAACACGTGTATAGCCTTCTCACCACCGAAATCACACCACTGGTGGTTACACAATCTGGGGACAGGAAAAACTAGTGGACTGTCTACGCTGGTATCTAATTAGCTAAAGGTTCGCGTGGTGGAAATATTTCATGGCAGCCGTCGCGACTCCCGTGGTTTTCCGCTTGTCAATTAACACATACCTAGCCTACATCTAGGAAATCTAACTATACACCTGTTCTCAATTATTTAAAACTAGCGGACCCGACAGACTTCGTCCTGTCAAAAAGATTTGTACAGTGGCAGTTTTTTGTTCCTAATTATTTTATAGATAATGTCGCATAGCCAACCAAATCGCAAAAAAAGTCTAAATGACCTATTACATTTTGTGGCTATTCAATTTTGGAACGTGACATTAAATTCTCCAACGATGTATTCTGTGCTCCAACGCACGCACGCACACTGTTTTGATAGATATGATTGAATTTCAACTATATGTAGTGTTAATAAAGCGCAAATTGACTCTTTGATGTTAGAAACACACCTTCATTGCTTAGACAACAGTGAGTGCTTGCAATATGAACTTTATACAATAACAATAAAGCTCAACTCGACTGCACGTTTTAGTTAGAAAACATTTGCATGGGAAAATAAAAGGGCTGTTTTTAGAGTTTTTCCGATAATTATTCGAATTTTTCCCTTAAAAACCATCCTTGAACTTCAACTTAAAAAAAAAATGGCCCAATTGGTCCAGGCGTTGTTGAATTATGCGCTTACCAACACATTATGCGATTCATTTTTATATATAAGATGTAACTACTGTTAAACTTGTATTAACAGATACGAGTTTTCAACAACTTAAAATAAATAAATAATAACTCAAGGCCTTAATAACCGATCATAGTTAGGGGCCGAAGCTTCGGAAGATGCGCGCGGAATATGAAAACAGCACTCTGCCGCGCCGCATTTCTATTAAAATCTATCCTTTCAGAATGAGAACAGAATTTCTCAAACATAATATACATTTAGATAATATAGAGCTTAGAACTCTTACTATATAGGTAAAGTCCATCATGTTGTCACATGATGATTCTTAAAACAAAATGACAACTCGATTTAAATAACATAATAGCGATGTCAACTTTAATAATAATTTGCCTTCAGGTCGCCGTGTGTCCACCGCTGGTATATTGCTGGCTTCATCTTACTTTATTACTTTTTGTCTTCACCGGTCGTATGGATATCCTCCGCCATTAAAATTGAGTATATTTTTATGATTTTTAAATTTTTTTGTTTATAATTGTAATTCTTTGTGTCGTTGTATCTCACAACAAGAGCGACACTTTGAAGAACTATTTTAAATAGAAATTTGTGTGCATTTATTTTGAAATAAATATAATTTATATTTTATTCAATCGATACATTTTTTTTTTCAATTAGTTAAAAGTCTTTTTAAATAGGAGTAAGCGTTTTAACGTAACCTTTTTAAATAAGAACCTCTAACCGATCTTCTAATCTCACATTAAGCCTTTAATATTATTTTAACCAATGACATTTTGCTATACATGGCGCATACCCATACTGCGCCACGCTTAAAAACAACCCGACGTTACATGTACATACAAATCTGTTATATGTGTCACGAAATTGAGTGAATAAAACAAATCATACAAAAAGTAAGGGACAGAAAGAGATAGCATTGTGCTAGCCAAATATAACCGTAACGTCTTCCTTTCCTCGTTACGACTATGCAGGTAAATGGATTACAACCAACTGTTTCCATCCAAGCCGTATGGGCAAGGCTCAGGCTGAGTTTAGTAGAAGATCGACATATTCACCATGGCACTTGGTCGCGTTGGTCCATCCATGAGGATCCTCAACCTCTCCTCTCCAGAGTGAAAAAAAAAATTATAATAAATAAATATTGTTTACTCTTACACCAATTAGTCTAGCTCAAAGTATGGCTTGTGTTATGGGATCTAGAGTAACGGATAGACATACATATGTTATACATATATAAATAGTTTTGATAGAAATATATATTAACAACCATGACTAAAGTACAAATGCTCGCATTCATCACACAAAAATACAGAGATAGCGACACCTTGAAACCGGTGTACTAACTATCCAACTACGGATTGACATATTGCTGCACAAAAGACTTATTGCTGCACCGCACCTTCAAGGTTCTAAGGATTTAGATGTTAAACAATTTTTTTTTTATATTAGAGCAGGAAAACGAGCGAACGGGTCACCTGATGGTAAGTGATCACCGCCGCCCATAGCACAAACAACACCAGAGGTATCATCAGCGCGTTGCCGGCCTTTCATGAAAGTATACGCTCTTTATTTGAAGCTTCCCATGTCGTAACTGTTCGGAAATACCGCGGCCGAAAGTTGGTTCCATAACTTGGCGTTCGCGGGAAAAACCGCACTGTGGAGGACAGCCAACCATTAAGATGGTGGGGATGGAAAGCAAGTCCCCTCCGTTACGCACGATACAGGAAATCGGTCGGCGGCAGTATCCCAAACAACTCGTCAGAGCACTCCCCATGGTATATGCGGTAGAGAACACAAAGAGACGCGACATCTCTCCGCAGCGCCAATGAGTCCATACGATCACAGAGCACCGGGTCGTCGACAATTCGAACCGCTCTTCGCTGGATACGGTCAAATGGAAGGAGCTGGTACTGAGGAGCTCCGGCCCAGGGGTAAGAGCAGTATTCCATATGTGGCCTGACCTGTGCCTTGTAAAGTTGTAGGCGGTGGGTCGGTGTGAAATACTGTCTCGCCCTGCTTAGCACTCCCAGCTTTTTTGAGGCTAATTTAGCCTTGCCTTCCAGATGACAGCGAAACTGAACATCGCTCGATATGTCAACGCCCAGGATTCCGATGGTTGACCCGGCATCAAGGGAAAGGGAAGTGCCTTCAAAGTGTGCCTGGTAAACAATACTAGTCGAGTTCTCTGGGTAGGTGGTCAGGTCAATATAATCTCCACAGCACTTGGCTGCGAGGGTATCCTGGGCACGTTTCGTTCTTGGCAGTAAAAAATATATACCAGTTGCCGGAATTTTCACGAGACAGTTTCAATGTGCTAGTGCGATCTAGGTCTTGTTTGTATATTACTAGCGACTCGCCCCGGCTTCGCATGCAATTCTGATACTAAATACACTACAGAAAAACTGTGAACGTTGTTTTGGTAAACCTCGTACGTAGGTAAGCGTAAATAAATGTATTTATTTACGACATCACATTAGAAACCTCAAACAGTATTTCTCCACAATTTAATGGATGTTATTATATTATACATATAAACCTTCCTCTTCAATCACTCTATCTATTCTAAACCGCATCGAAATCCATTGCGTAGTTTTAAAGATTTAAGCAAACACAAGGATATAAGAACAGAGAAAGCGACTTTGTTTTAAACTATGTAGTGATATCACGTTTTTTCAATATCAGTAATAGTTGCGGAATAATCGCCCGAGTACACTTAACCTATGTTATTACCTGTATATATTATTGACTAGAGATGTGTCAATCTTTACAGAAACGACTCAGTGAGTCGTTTCTTCCAAATGATTAACTGATTCAAATCTCTAACAGCACTTCTATTGAATCATTCGCTCAATTGCATCTCGGTTTCATTCGATACGCGACGCTTACACGATTGACTCAGAGTTACTGATTCGAATCTTTGTACTGATCCGGATACAAATGATCCAATCTCAACAAAGATACGTTTTTTCCATCATTATTATTGACCAGTATGATTAATGACGTGTTAAACAGCGTCCGTCTCGGAGGCGACACGACACTTTCGTACGTGACGTGACTTGGGGCCGATACGGGAGCGACAGCGTCCGCCATGTCGTAAACAAGTTGTATGTCCAGAAGACGGATTATTGAATCATTAGAACTGAATCTAGAATTAATTCGAATGCAAACCATATTCGTAATTATTTTCTACTACTCAATTATTTATAGATTTTTCAATCACTTCAGTGTTGTGATTAGAAACACAACTTTTATTAGATTCCGTTTGCCACGGAAAAAATAAAACCCGGTGTGCAATATCTATTAATTTAATAAACCTGTATTATTTTTTTATTATTTATTTATTTCTTTTTTGTACATCGACCATAGTGAAAAAAAATACAGATAATGAATCCTTAAAACTAACTGTACAAAGGGCGACCTTATCACAAAGAGTGATCTCTTCCAGGTAACCTTTGGATGGACAGGAATTTAAATCAATTATTTCGTGGGAAGATGGCGATGTATAACTTAATGACATACTATAAATATTACAATACATACTATAATACATATATACACTTACACACATACATACATATATATACAAACATACTTACATACATATACCAATAAAAACAAAATCATAGTGACAAATAATGTTTTAAAACAAGTTTTTTGAAAATGGGAAGGCTTTGTGCTTGTCTTATATTTAAAGGTAACGCCTGTAATGACTTTGAATGATTATTTTTCAATAAATAATCATAAATTTATTGAATTTGAAATACAAAAGCGTTTCTTCCGAGTCCCAACTTGGATAGTTCAATAAAACCTAACCACTTCGAACTAATGGGAAATTATCGACAATCTATCGGAACTACTTATTTTTGAATATCACTGATGTGACTGATGTGATTTGATTACGAGTGCCCTCACCCACTTGACTGACTATTTAGTCAGCGGTGATTTCGAACTCGCATTCGTAATTCAAAAATAGGTCTCCTGGTGGGCAATCGTTAGTTACCATACGTCTAAGTTAACGTGCTAAAACTTGAAAACTTATTAAAAACTTGGACCGCATGGGCGTAGACTATTAATATTAAAATATTGTTTGTGGCGTGTGCGTCTTCTTAGCATACATGTTATTTTCTGTGAGCGATATGTGGCATGGAAACAATTTTCTAAATCCATATTAATATTCAACATTTTGGGTCAAAGATTGATAACGAAATACAATAAAATACAATACGTTGCAGAATTATATTGTCTGTGATATAGTTCATTGTATCTGTCCTTTCACAACGAGATTCTTAAATTAGAGGGCGACACTTTCTACATTATGTGTTATATAACGCATTTGTATATATAGACCAATATAATTACAAATTTATTTTATGTGTACGATTTTTATGTGTTAACGATTTAATCAATATTTTTTCTAAAATATTACATACAATAATATATTTTTTTATTTGATTGTATAATTTACTTCAGGAATGTAATGTCACTTTTGAAAACCGCAGTATATTTTAAGTCAATATAGTACGTACTTATTATATAAAAATTGCCTTGACGTATTTATTGAAGTATAAAAAATCCCTTTGCTATTACCCTGTACTTATAGGTTTTCATACCAATCAATTTCCTATATAAAGGACGTATTCTCTTTCATAAATTAATTGACGATATTTCGCAGTTGCACAACGTACAATTTTTCCACTCATTTTATTTCGAATTACTTTTGCGTAAGAGAAATGATTTGAAACGGTTAATTGGTTTTAGGAAAAATACTTTATTTATCAAATGTTTATGAAGCCAACCGAACGTGTTATTTAATTTTCATGATGAATTTGTACATCAAAAAAAGTTAATTTGAAAATAGTTTAGCTGTTGATTAATTCTAACGTTAGATGGTTGATCCATCTGACGACAACATAGAGTTGCTATTATTTACTGCTATAATATTATGATTATTAACTGCATATGTTGTTGGTATTCAATGCCATTTGTTACGCCTATATTCACCTCTATTAGACGCAATTAAATAACATCAATAGGGTAATACTTTAAGAGATTTCGTCACAAGTTAGAAAGCTTTCACAGAATCACTATCTTATATTTTTTTACGTAAGTTTTATAACTAGAGATCGGATAATCGGATGCATATTTACCTAAAGTTAGTTTAAGACAAAGTATGGAAACGGCTTTTTATTGTTTTGTTAAATAAAAATCCCGGGATTGCGGAATCGGATAGCCGGATGTTTATTTATTTACCTAATTTAGTTTTTGACAAAGTATGGAACTTTCTTTTTATTTTATTTCCATAAATAAAAATCCCGGAATTCCGGTACTGTAGAACATTTTGGTAATGCAAAACCCGGAGTCTCGGTCTTTTGAAAATAAATACCACGTGCTAATTTAGTAATTTTCAAACAATATCACTACGTTAAATTTGCAGTCCCGTATTTTCCCGGGATTTTTATTTAACAAAATGTATTTTAAAAAGCTGCTTCCATAATTTGTGAGCCAAAAATTAACTTTAGGTAAATATGCATCCGATTATCCGATCTCTATTTATAACTTAATCTAATATTGTTTTTATAAATGAATATAAGGTAAAGCTGGAGTTCGCGAAATATACACATTCGACGAACAGGAAACATTTAAAGTCTGTTGAATTCACACATATTCCGATTGCAAATTAATTACGTATGTATATATAAAAATTCCTACAAAACAAGTTCAAACTACACAGATCAAGGTTGCATTCACCGCCCGCTCTCCCTCGAATCGCATTCAACAAGGAAATATTGCATTATTAATATCAGACCAATATGCCAATATATTTATTGAACCATTTCTAATTATACTGCAGTCTTATTAATTAAAAAATATATGGAGCGATTTTTCTGATGTGACGAAAGTAATTAACACATATTAAGAATTTATCGAAGAAAATTCTGTAGTCAACGCTACATGGAAAATAGGGCTGTATAAAAGCGAAATAAAATAGCAATTTGGTTACTTTCAGTGTGGTTTCATATAGCGGGTATTTTTGTACGAGGAAATGCGACTGACATTCAGATAATTTTTTAATACAATGATGAAGTATTTGCTTATATAAATTGTTATTTTAGGGCTATTCGCTGGGTGCGAAGTACTAGGTGGGAGTAACATAATCTATCGCAGCGCTCATGGTGGTCAAAAGTAGAATTAATTTGGGCTCTGTCATCAGATGTAGCTGTCAATGGCAAAGCGATTCTACATAATGCATTTTAATATCATTAATATTTGTTACGTATTAAATTATGTATAGAATTTTATGGGTAAAACTTAACTGTACTTACTGTTATGCAACGATGTTATCTGGATTACACTAAGCTGGCTTAACAGAATATAATCATATTTTTCTAAAAGACAATAATTTTCTTTCGTCTTTTATCTTTACAAAAATGCTAACTTCTTCTGATAATAAGATTTTCAATCAACTTGCTGCTAAGCCAAGTTTTATCTTCTGCAAATTTATGATGACCAGATAGACATTGCCCAAATTATATTACAAAGATTTTTCGTGCTTAGTCGATAATAATAAATTATTACTTGCTGTCTAATTGCCCCGTGACTGATTAATCATCAATTCTAATTCGTAAGAGTCAGTTTTCCTAATTTGGGTAAATCAAAAGTATTTTAATTTGTTGTAAACTAATTTAGTTAAATATATTTTTAATTAATTTGATTTGGATAAACTAGTTTCATATTATATATGAGGGATTTGTTATGTGAGAATGAATTTTGTCAGCGAATTGTATACGAGAGAGACTAGAGCGTATGTCATTGTGTTTGGTAAATATTCATAGTTGATGTAATTTATTTCATTGGAATATAATTTATTTAAAGTTAGTTTTTATTATAAGGTCAGTGTCAGTAACTTCCGGTGTAGATAAACAGTATCCTCACACATTACGCGGTTTTAGGAAAGTAATGAAAACAGCTTAGTCTGATATTACTTACAATTTATTAAATGCGCGGTAACACGTTTCATACATTGATAATTTACATTAATCTCACATCTTACAACATTAACAGTTACATCAAAAACAATTAAATCGTCCTATGATATATCCAGCCAATAACAACAACTTTCCTTTAAATACGGTTTGTGGTTGGAATTTGATATTGTGAGAAACACTCACAAATCCGGTCTTCAAAACAATTCGATCAAAACAAACTCATTTCGATCTGAAAACGATATTTAATTCATTACTAGCGATACAGGAACATTTAAATATATTTACTGTTATACATTAAAGTAGCTTTTTCTTTTTGTTTTACTGTAAAACTACAACTATAAATGAAGTAAACAAACCCTGACACAATCAAAATTAAACACACTTTTTGAACTTACCTCATTTGATTTGAATGACCAAAATGATTACAAAACCTTTTTTACACCCAAATCGTGGTATCACAACAATTTATTAGTCGAAAATATTTGTTATTTTTTCATTCCGATATTTTTTCAAAAATATACGACCTAAATGTCAATGTGACAGAGCCCACAAAGTTGTGTTGTAGTCGTGCACGGAGCCAATTTAAGTAATTAAATAGAATATATAAGAATTCGGGAGCACGACAGTAGCCCCGCTAACATAAACCAAGCGACAAGCAAGGCCACAACCTATCTTTACTCAAACCGCTTTGTCGTATTTTGAATCCTCATACCTTGAATTTGGATTATACAAGACAAACAAAATAATCGGGATACGTTGTCAATAATACACTTATTCAACATATAAAGCTTTCATTGTGTAGCGTGAAGTGTGTCTAAAAGTCTAAAGTAGTGAACTTTGGATTTTATTTCTTAAAGTATTTCCTTATTGCCTAAAAATATGAAATTTGGTACAGAAACAACAAGAAAATTGACGGTTTAGATAGGAATCAAAGCAACTTTAAAAAAACCCACCAAAAATATTTTCATGTAAAATGTTGCCAAAACAAGATCAAATGTAGAGCAAATTTTTTGTCTCTACAAACCCTACCTATAGATGTCTCAATTTCATAAACTCTACAACCTAAATCAAAATATGTAAGGCCATTTCGCTATATTTTGGGCGTTAGTTGATATTTAATGAAAACAAAATAAATCAAAAATAGTTTCTATAAGCGTTAATTTAAAAATATAAAGTACCAACGAAAAAAAATCAACATTTTCGACATAGTTAAACGGACCTATTAATAGTTTAAATCAGCGCCCTCTCTCAATAATATTACAAAAAGACAGTCAATGTTCACAGCTCCATCTAGTGATAACTTGCTGAAACATTTGTTAACATGGACTGCAGTAGAAATGATACTAGCATGCGGCGTGCTGCATACCCGGACATTTCCAGTTAATACACACACGTTAATAAAATAAGTAGAGATAAGAAATGAAGATTGTAAAGTTAATAATGTAATGAACTTATTAAATTAATCGTAATGATTTAATCGTGCAATAAACACGCGTCGTGGCGAAGTATTTTAAAATTGTGGAGTGTTGTTTCAATAGGTTGTCCATGGTTTTTGTGTCTTGTGTTTATAGTAATGACAACATAACCTCAAACTGTTGAAGTAAATAAATCAAAGGTCAGTGAAATTACTTTTTTGAACTACTTATCTTAATGTTTTTCGGTATTAACATTTATCGGATAATAGATACATGTGAATTAATAAATTATATAAGCAGTTTAATGGATAACCACTATACTTAACATATTAATTTATGAAGTTATGATTTCAGTATGTAATGTAAATATTTTGCAAACAATAAATTTTAAAATCTTGCGGTATTTTTGTAATGAAGTAGATATTATACTCGGTCATTTCACCTCTCCCTGGAAGTGTAACCATTCGTAACACGTTTGTTAATTTGTATTACAATGTTTACATTAATATTATTAACATAAATAATTTACTGCTTTCTTAATTATCTTACTGCGCTGTAACAATATACAATGTTACACTATCTTATTGTTGTGAGATATTTTAAAGTTATTGTTTTGCCAACTTATTGTTATTAGAAATTATAGAAATTATTTTTATAAACTAGCCGTATATTAACAAAAATCTACAACTGGAATATTTAGGTAGTAAAATTAATTCCGGGAAAGTTGAAACGGTATTAAGTTTAATAAATATTCTTAAAACAATAATAATGTACAAGTTTCAAACTAGAGTTCGTTTAACGATTCCTTTTCGACAAATAAGTGTAGTTTTCATTACTAAATGTGGAGTGTTATCTGCGGTGTGGATTAACACATTTTAGTTAACGATTACTGTAGGTAATTAACGGCGTTGAAGCCAGGTGTTCACAATTAATACGAAACACCTTAACGCTCTTTATCATAAAAGACCGTGCCTTTTCTAATGAGTACGGGCTCACCTAAAACGTTATCGCATCAGGCGAATGTAGCTGCCAGTAAACGAAGGCGGAGAATCTGTCTTTTTCTTCACACTATCCGCCAAACGTTGGTAGACAGGCATGTCCGTTTCCAAAAACTACACACGACAATTCTCTTTTTAACAACACAAATTCATCCTTAGCACTGCATCCAGACACAAAGCTTCTGACCGAAGCCGCATCTATCGCATTCGTTTGTGAGCGAACATTATCCGTGACTTGCCCAAGCGCAGACTTGCCAATTCAACCCACGCGACTATTTCGCTTATTGCTAGCAACGTGACACCAGGCGGTAAACACGTAAACTTTGAATTTAGTTCGGTCCGACAGCGCAAAGACGTAGATGGTAGGCAGAATCGGGCTCTCACCATTGACTGGGCCGGGCCTGAATCGTGCAGGATGCCATCCATTAGCCAGGAGCGCCGATTATCGTGTTATCGTGGGCTTATCGTAACGTTAGTGTCTTCTTAAATTGCCTGCTGGGAACAATGGTATGTAATACAATGTAATTTGGGAGCTCGAATTCGGTTTCACAATAGCATAATATAGACTAGACATTTCTAGGCAAGTCGGCTATCAGCGGTTTATGTGGCATATTTGTATGTAGCAAATTGCTATTGCTTTATGATAGATTTCGTTTCTAAAAATTAGGCCACAAAGAATACGTTTCACTTTTTTGATTGATTTTTTAATTGTATTCTTGTATTGGCTACTTCTTTATTGTCCTTGATTACTCCCGAAATAGAGAAACAGAGGAAGACTAAGAAACCAAGTTAAGGAGGCAGTAAATGACGTATGCACAAAATAAAAGAATACCACAGGATAAAGAGAATTAGAGATTAACTCTATGAAAAATGAGAAACATTCTAATCAAATATTTTCTAACGCGTTAATATTGCATTGTCCACATCTTTATGAAGTATTTTACGCAAAATCAAAATTAATATGACGTTAAAGAGACCAAATTAATAAGAACGACGTCTATAATATCGTGTCGTATGTACAAATTAAAAGAATATAAGGTAGGTAACATTAGAGGTATACAGAGAATTTCCGATTACTCAACCCAACTGACAACATTAAAAATAATAAAAGATGTTTCCTTCTAGTAAAAAAAAATAACCTAAGGCATTCTTAGGGGGCCTCGGCAAAGGAATTCACAAGTCACGAGACCGGAACCAGGGTTACTCACACTCGTTAATTCAATTGGTCAGTAAGTACCGGCGAAGCTTCAAAGCTAGTTGCTTCCGCTCACCAGTTCACATAGGAACCGGCGGTATTTGTTATCGTTCATCGTGTGACGCCCATAAACTTACGAGTGCGACCATATTAATCTGAATATAACTTTTAAGCGCAATTAATTACAGATGACAAACAATTAATCAAAGGTGGCCTCTTTGAAGTTTATCCTTAAAATAAATATTAGTATGTGTCAAATAATATTTTTGTATATGATGTGATATGACATTTGACACGTGTTCAACCAGAGTTTGGGTCGTGCTGACCTTCATGTGAAGTTAAATCTTAAAGAAAGTCGAAGTCTTTGTACGCATAGCTGGAACCGGCGTAATGACCCGATTTCTAATCTGAGTACTTTATGATATGCGTAACTCGAACTCTATTGAGTATGTGACAAATTAATATTTTTGTATGTGATGTTACATTTAACACATGTTCAATCAAAGTTAGTATTTAGCTTCAAATTCCTATAGCAGGAATTGGCGGCATGACTTACATCCGATTTCTAATCTGGGAATTCGAAGTTAGGCATAACTCGAAAATGATTGAGTATGTGTCAAATATTTTTTTTTGTATGTGATGTGACCTTTCATATATGCACAAATAAGTGTTTATTTTATATTTCTAAGTTGAAGACAAATTATAGTACTACTAATAATTTAGTAGCGTGCCCACATAAATGCGACAACATATTTTTTCAATCTATACTCTATACTAATATATAAAGCTGAAGAGTTTGTTTGTTTGTTTGTTTGAACGCGCTAATCTCCGAAACTACTGGTGCGATTTGAATAATTCTTTTTTTGTTGGATAGTCCATTTATCGAGGAAGGCTATAGGCTAAATAACATTACGCTATGACCAATAGGAGCAAAGACAGAGCGGTAAATGTGTAAAAAACGGGGAAAATTATTCATTTTTGAAGGCTTTCTTTGCGTGCGCTGCGAAAACGGTTCAAGATACACAAAAAATATGTATGAAAGAATTATTCCTCTATACATGATCTAAAAAAAAGTCCGCGACGGCATATGTCTATCTTTTAAGGTTTAGTCACAATGACCGTTTTTATGGTACCAAATTTGGTCGAAATAATTTGTTTAAGTTGTATCAACATAATAATATTAATCTTTATTCAAATATAAATATAAATATGTTGTTGGTTAACCAAAAATCTGCCGGAAGTCACTATTCCACGCGGACGAAGTCGCGGGCAAAAGCTAGTATATTAATAACAACAATTAAATATACTATATATGTAAGTTGTAAGCCTATTTACATATTTTTTTAGTATCTGTTAATGATTGGCTAAAACTCCTTCGCTTTTTTAGGACTTCACCAACGTTATACGAGATTTTCTGATAAGAAAGAGATATTCTGTGCGATAAATACCAAAGATTATCCCGAATATACAAACTCGCAAAATTTATCTGTTTTCCTTTATTTATACCATTATGTACTTTATAATATTATTAGATACTAGCTGTGCCAGCGACTTCGTCCGCATGGAATAGTTATTTTGAGCATCATATTTATTTTTGCAAACAACCACCTCAGCTGTTACCCGATCTTGACAACGCGACATATCCAAATTTGATTACCATAAAAATCATTCTAGTGAGTCAACATTAAAAGATAGATATATATTGTCGCAGACATTTTTTTAGATCATTTTAAGAGGAATAATTCGTTCATACATATTTTATTGGTATCTAGAACCGTTTTTGCAGCGCACGCAACGGAAGCCCCCAAAGATGAATAGTTTTCCCCGTTTTTTCCATATTTTCCATTATTTCTTCACTCCCATTAGTCGCAGCGTGTTGCTATGTAGCCTAAAGCCTTCCTCGATAAATGGGCTATTCAACAAAAAAATAATTTTTCAATTCGAACCAGGAGTTCAAGAGATTAGCGCGTTCAAACAAACAAACAAACTCTAACAGCTTTATAAATATATTATATATTATATATTATATTATTAGATATTTTATAGATATTTTGTTTTTTATTGTAAACTGTTTATATAAAAGCAAACTATATAAATTTCCGTTAATTATAAGTAATTAAAATAAAAAATAATCTGCGCCCAATATTAGAAATTTGATTCTTAGTTCAAACTGAACTGATGAGTAACTTTATTATAACACGAGATTGAACGGATGTAGGATTTAGTAACCGTATAGCTGTTTGCTTTATTATTTTATTTATTTTATTATTATAGCGATATAATTTTATATTTACCTTAGAAGTCAGTTTTAAGATTTGTATACATAAATAGTCTAGAATAAACTCTCATAAGTTTACCATTTAAAAAAATCTTTGTGTAATAGGTAATTCGTTGCAATGTAATAGGAAAATGTAATAGTCTTTGATCCGTTGACACGGCCTAGAGCCAGCTTGCCCTGGTTCCTGCAGCCAAATTTGATCAAGGATGCCCACAATAAGTCCGTAAGGTCAACGAATTGGTCATTTATCATAATCTCTAAAGCAGCGTGCTGTGCCAAATATGTATGTCATACAAATAACCTTCGCTTTCTTTTACACGTGATACAACATTATCATATAAAGTTTTAATATAGTTTATATCTATATTAGCAATATACGCAAAGGTCTCAGTTAGAGCTTCCACCTGGAGATTGCTCTGTATATATTATATCAATATCATTTATTTACTAAATAATATTTTGTATGTATGTATGAAGTAACTAGGAGGTAGACTCTGTACCAGGGTCGTCTGCATGCGTACCTCCGTCTTACCTATTTCCGCCGCCAAACAGCAGGTTCGCTTTGCTGTGTTCCGGCGTGAAGGGTAAGATAGGCAGTGAAATTACTGGGTACTGTGACTTTACATCTTATGTCACAAGTTGGCAACGTACACTGTGGTTCTTATGAGGTTTGCAGATTTGCTGCAAATCTCGTGGGAACCACATGTACTATAGGCGACTGTTACCACTTACCATCAGGTGGGCAGCCTGCTTGTTTGTCAACTTTAGCAATAAAAAAAAAATGCTCTACTTCTTTAATTTTATAACATATCATAGATAATTAGTTTTATTTCTATTAGTTCTGTTTCCATTACAAATTTGATAATTCTAAGAATACTTGCCCTAAATATGCCTTTCATTAAATAATCATTTACCTTCAACATTTTGTATCGCCTTCTAAGAACTATTGAACGTTAGATAACATATTTGTCTAACGATCGGCCTTTATGCGAGGTGTGGCTGTCACGCCGCCATTTAAACCAATCACAGACACGTAAGGTCCATATATATTTCACTTACTCCGGCGTCACATGACATGACATGTATTAAACAGAGTGAAACAGAAAAGTCATCAGTAGAAAACACTGTTTCCTTGTGTGAAATAACGTTATAAAATCCTTTATAACACATTTGTTCGCTTTTTGGTACTATTTCGTTATGACAAATAACGTTAGAAGATCCTCTATTAGACGATCGTTCACTGTTCGACACTATTTCCTTATATGAAGTAACGTTATAAAGTCCTCTATTAGACAATCGTTCACTGTTCGATACTGTTTCCTTATAGGTAGTAACGTTGTAAAATCCTGTTTTAGACAATCGTACACTGTTCAACACTGTTTCCTTATATGAAATAACGTTATAAAATCATCTTTTAAACAATAGTTCACTGTTCGACACTGTTTCCTTAAATGAAGTAACGTTATAAAATCCTCTATTAGACAATCGTTGACTGGTCAACACTGTTTCCTTATATGAAGTAACATTATAAAATCCTCTATTTGACAATAGTAATTATACTAGCAGTACAATTTACCACAAAGCTTTAGTTTGGTATAACCTAACTAATTGGTAATCATATCATTATATATATTCAAATTATATAATCGATCTCATATTGATTGTGGCTATTTGGGTAGGTTCGAATCAGAGTCCAATGTAATTTTGATAATTTGTTCGTTAAAATCTATTTTAATTTTGTGGCTAATGCGTGACTATGCGTTTGTTAAATTTTAACAACTTTTAATTCTCACGAGTATCATGGGCCTCATAGGTATTAGGTAATAGTAAGCAACAATAGAGCCAAGGGTTCATGCGAGCTTCAGCGAGTGCTCCTTATTTACAAATATTATACATTAAAAATATTCCTTAGTAACAAATACAGGCCCCCCAATAGGCTTGTATCCACTATGAACAAATCTGATGCATTAGGTTGCATAACTATTAAGATGATCATTTAATTATGAAAAAACAAAGTTTTATAAAATAATAACTTTTGATTATTTATATTTTTATAAAATAAAATTGCACAAAATAAGCCATAAGTCACGTGGCAGCAAACACCAATTAAAATGTGTTACGTCACGCCGTGCGAAACGTCAAAGTCAAAATGTCATTCCCAAGTGTCTTGTGGAAGTGCGAAAAAGAATGGGCATCATTCCTTCTCGCGAGTGTCAGCCATCGTGTACGTATCTGCTGATTGTTTGGCACGTATATAAATATTTTTTTTGGTGTTTTTATACTTGTGCTTGTACACTGGGGCACTATGCAGTACTTGTAATACGATGAATCCATTTTTTATTAAAATAACTTCACAATACCGAATATTCCGATACTAAAACAGCTGTTTTGCACGGCGTGACGTCATTCAAGACGCCATGACAGTCATGAGCGTTTTTGATGACTAATGTCAAATATTTAATTAAATGCAAAATTATTCTTATAAATAAGCATTTTTTTTTCAAAAATAATAATTATTTTGTATAGAATAGGCATCAAGGTATATTAGTATCTAACTACTGAAATTTAGGCAACAAGCCTATTCCTTTGACAAAGATTATGCAGCAAGCCTTGATGGCTTACTGTATAAACTTTGCCTTGTGTCTACATAATCTTTGTCGTTGTCATGCCTTTACGCGTTCTTCGACTAAAGGCCTTTGCAGCCAATGCCGGTAAAATATTTTTTTTTACGCGTTCTAAATTTAAATTGATAAATTGGCGGACTAAAGTTTGACATTACAAAGTCTTTCAATAAGTACGCAACGATGTCATTACAGTACATGTCAAATGAAAGTGTGTTATTATTATTACTTGGGTTAGTTAAATATATTTTTTTCTGTTGCATATTTTATAATTTACAAATGTCACTGATTTGGCGCCGTGTATCTAGAATATTTTAAATATTAACTATCTAATAGATTCTAATCAAAATGCTTTTTCCCACACAAACTAAATAAATTATTTTTACGTTCTCAATATCGATAAGCTATGCATGAAAATGATAAGTTCAATTTTATCTACAGCCAGCTTATTGTGTTAACAGCTGATTAGGGGTGTTATTTGGAACTTTTGCTTTTACATCTATTATACTATCAGGTCTAAAACAAATAAGCAGGATCCATCTAATATCTATCAAATCAAATCAAAATCAAAATAATCTTTATTCAACATAGACCTTTACAGGCACTTATTGACGTCAACAGACAAAACAAAAAAACAAAGCTTAAAAAAAGAAAAACAAAAACCTTGTCCGTACGTACGAATAAGGAAAAAAAAGAAAAAAATAAAAAAATTGACTCGACACACTCTAACGTGTGGGCCCTTTAAATAATGTTTAATAATATTAATATTGCCGATCTTGAAATACCGTATAGCAAGTGAAAGTGAACCAAAATAATCAAAAAAAAAAAACAAGATTGACGGTGTTTTAAGTATTTTAATAAAAAAACTCAATGTCACAACAGCGAGCTGACTATATAAGTGAAATATACACACCACATTTTTGTTTCTAAGACTAATAGTTTTTTAATTATTAAGGTATACGATGATATAGACCTTTTCGTTACGGTCCACTTTTTAAACCTGGTACCTTCCGTATGTTTCGGCGCGATTTTAAAGACGTTTCACGTCAAAAAAATACTAAGTAATAAGTTTTTATTATTTAAAATTTGCCATTCTTAGGAAGTCACTAGATATAAAAATATCCACAATCACAAGGAAATTTTTCGGAGGTGTCAAGTGTCAATCTTTATGTCGATGAACTTAGCTACATTTAAGATATCGCAAAATTAATTAATATATAGATAGTTGTTATCTACGAACGGCTCATGACGAAAATATTTTAAAGTCTGCTTGTTCGAATCAAAATTAATTTTGATTTTGACGAATTATTAATTATATCAAATAATTGTTACTGCAATCTCGCACAATTATAAAAGCTGATTATTTTCTGGCGGGGTCAAACAACAACTGTTATTAATATTATCGCGTAAATGCGATACGTTAATAATAATATTGTCATGTAGCTGTATTATTATGGACAAATTAGTTAATAAATTGAAGTCTAAATTATCTAACTAATTACTTTAATACGACTGATAAAATATTAACCCATTTTATTTAAATCTGTATCGTAAATATTTAAAATTGTAAACTCCATTAAAATATAAGTACATTTAATAGAAATAGAATTGCCAAAATACAGGTTTTAGAAAAGATATTAACTCAGCATTATAATAAATCTATGACATTCACAGAATTTCTTTTTGCCTTTGTATGTTGGAACCTACACGTTCCTGTGCTGTAGAATCTATCTGGCACTTTGTAAATCCATCACGGCTATTATATTTTATGCAAATAAATCAATATTAATTATAATTATTGTATTGTAACTACTATTGTTTGTGTAATGTAACGTTATCTAACTATAACAAAATTAATTTAGATGTCGGTGCAAGTTAGACAGTTCCAAGTTATCCTCGATTAATAATATCGTAACTATTAAATAGCATAGACAATTTATAAAAATAAATATCAGACTAAGGTCCATATTGCAGAACAAGACTAGAGATTTGAATTTAAATTGTCGCCAGCTTATTGGGCACTCTACCATGCGACCGCAGCGATTTGGGGTCCATTTTTTATTTAATTTAGTATTTATTAGATTTTATTTATTTTTAAGTTTTTAATTTAAGTATTTTTAAGGTTTAGTTTAATTATAGCTTTGTTATATTACAAATTAAATGTAAACAATAAATAAATACTCAATTTAAATTGCGTTCTGTAATACGGGCCTAATACTTCGAATCTATTTGTTAATTTCATAAATTACCGTATCCCTTCGATAGCTCAGTTGGTAGAGCGGTGGACTGTAGAAGGCATAATTCATATGGACATCCATAGGTCGCTGGTTCAAATCCGGCTCGAAGGAGCTTCTTTTTTATTTTCAACTAGCTATGTTGTATTATTTTATTACACAGTAATTTTTTTTATTCTTGTATTTAATTTCTTTTTATATTTTTTTCCATATTACATTGTAATATATTTGAATTGATGAAATTGACTATTTGATAAAAAAAAATTGGCATAAAATAATTTTCCTTATCATTTTGTATAGTATAAAGTTTGGAAAAAAATTGTTCATGCCGCAATAATAAAAAATAAAGTTTTCGTAGTTAATGTTATTAATAAGTAAAATATATATTAGTATGGGAGAAAAATATATAAATTTTCTGTATTGAGTTGATTGTTGGCTCTTGGTGGAACTTATTATACATGTTGAATAAAACACTTGTACTGTTCCACTAATTTTAATTATTGTCGACCTGACCGGTTTCGCTTTACAGCATTTTCAAAGGTTAAAGCAAACACAGCTGTTCGTGTTAACGCTTCTATCTAAAAATTAAATTATAAATTACCTCCACAAAAATAACTATAACAAGTAGGTAGAATGAATATTCTTTTGTCATCCACACTAATAATAATTGAGAAAGTGGGTAGATACTTGGTAGGTGTAAACGATTGGGATACCAGATACGGAAAAATTACCCCAGGTGTGGGGAAATTTAGTTACAATAATCTAAGTCTATAGGGTATACGAATGAAATGTCAAAATAGGTGTATAAGATGTCAACACAGGTAAACAACTGCAAAATTACATACTTAATTACATAAAGGTCAAAATAGGTATATAAAATGTCAATGCCTGTTTTGACATTTTATATACCTATTTTTGACCTTTTATGTAATTAAGTATGTAATTTTGCAGTTGTTTACCTGTGTTGACATCTTATACACCTATTTTGACATTTCATTCGTATACCCTAAGACTTAGATTATTGTAACTAAATTTCCCCACACTGGGGTAATTTTTCCGTATCTGGTATCCCAATCGTTTACACCTACCAAGTATCTACCCACTTTCTCAATTATTATTAGTGTGGATGACAAAAGAATATTCATTCTACCTACTTGTTATAGTTATTTTTGTGGAGGTAATTTATAATTTAATTTTTAGATAGAAGCGTAAACACGAACAGCTGTGTTTGCTTTAACCTTTGAAAATGCTGTAAAGCGAAACCGGTCAGGTCGACAATAATTAAAATTAGTGGAACAGTACAAGTGTTTTATTCAACATATAAAATTTTCATACGAAACAACAAATATATCTATTGTTATTTACATACCTATCTTTTTAATAAAAATAACATTTTTAAACTCTTAGTAATTATGATTAATTTAAATAGAGGTAGCGAACTGTAACTTTGTATTTTGAAAGAAATCATAAATAAATAAATTTAATAGAATAATAAATAGAAGAATACATTTTACATATATAATCAATATAGCATCTAATCATCGATAAAAGGTTGTATAAGTTAATATAAAACAATACCAAAACGCTACTTTAATTGTTTAAACGATTTCGCTTTTGAGTAGAATTTGCAAATTTGTTACTCATATGAACTGTTTGGCGTATATGTAAGTTAAAAAACAAAAAGTGAGCAAAAATAACAGCTGTTTCCGCCCGGGATCGAACCGGGGACCTTGTGCGTGTGAAGCACACGTGATAACCGCTACACTACGGAAACGTGTTTATTATTTATGAAATTAACAATCACTTGAATTTAGCAATGCTGTTATGATCTTGATTTTTATTATATACTAGCTTTTGCCCGCGACTTCGTCCGCGTGGAATAGTGACTTCCGGCAGATTTTTGGTTAACCAACAACATATTTATATTTATATTTGAATAAAGATTAATATTATTATGTTGATACAACTTAAACAATTATTTCGACCAAATTTGGTACCATAAAAACGGTCATTGTGACTAAACCTTAAAAGATAGACATATGCCGTCGCGGACTTTTTTTTAGATCATGTATAGAGGAATAATTCTTTCATACATATTTTTTGTGTATCTTGAACCGTTTTCGCAGCGCACGCAAAGAAAGCCTTCAAAAATGAATAATTTTCCCCGTTTTTTACACATTTACCGCTCTGTCTTTGCTCCTATTGGTCATAGCGTAATGTTATTTAGCCTATAGCCTTCCTCGATAAATGGACTATCCAACAAAAAAAGAATTATTCAAATCGCACCAGTAGTTTCGGAGATTAGCGCGTTCAAACAAACAAACAATCAAACTCTTCAGCTTTATATATTAGTATAGATGTATATATATTTAAGAACATATCCTGTACACAATTAAGTATATAGCATAAAAACATTTAACGGCATAGAACCATCGATATATATGTGCTACGTCAATGCATAGAACTAGACCCTAGCCAAAGCATCATTCGCGGTGGATTCGTTGTCGAAATCGATTCAATATCTAACGATAGTCTATGGAAATGATTCCAAATTACGGGATCTTTCTATTATTTCTAATATATTACGTCTAACGAAACGAAACCGAATAGTAGTAACTTTATCTACTGGCCTTGCCAACAATATATACTATATATGTGTAATTCTCGGTAATATATTTTTGAATACTACTATATTGAAACACCTTAATGATCGTAATCCCGATACTTCTCCGTTTTATATGAATTTAGTAATTATTATCCAAATCAAGATTTTCTTTTTATAAATTTATGAAGTACGCGAGATCTACCAAATAAGACAATGATAATATAAAATATTGAAAGAATTTGTACATAAAATAAATATTATGAGATTCAGAGACATATTGTTTCATTGGCGATGCTAATATTTATGATTGGTCATAATGTTCGTTTCAGTACAATATAATTTTACAAATATATTTATTTGAAACATAAGTATTATTTTTATTAGTTATGTCAAATTTATAATTTTAATAGCTTATATTACAAAGTCATAATACGTGAATGTGCTCAATTAATTGGCTAACTAAAAATTTTATAAAAATGCAACTAACCTTTACGATGCGTTGTCAGTGCTAGGACCACGATAGCGCTACAGATAATTTCTAAAATCCAAAACAACGCGAGCGCCTTTCACTACAGGCACTGCAAAGACACTCGCCTGTTTCATTGCCGGCCATCTTTTATACCATCACAAATTGTATGTTTCTATTGACCCCCCGCTGAATATGTTCATTACATTCGTTCTATCGTTGTATGGGAGTGGTTTATGTCGCGCAAATTTGTAATCGGGCTGGCACCCCTTTCTTTGTGACATTTCGACTTGTACCACGGAACGGTAGCTGAGCGACATCACAACCGTGTACCACTGCGCATACAGTACATTGCAATTTCGTTAAGATCATAGCTACGAGACTAACATGACAGAACAGGAATGGAATGGGTTTAATATGTGAAAACCGGCAATAAATTACATAGTTATACTGTTTCCAAGGAGAGAAACAACGTCAACACTGATTATGACCGTTCCGTCTATACAAAATTACTTTATTCACAATCTGAATTATACGTTTTAGTTAGTCGCTTGAAAAATATTATTGCGCTTACGACTTGGTGAGAGGTTTTGCGTCTGACGTCACGTTAAATGTTTCGGCGTAACAATCAAAATCGCTTTCAGATAGGTTATTTATTATACTAATGGCTCAATCATTGTCAGTTCGTTCAACCCAGTCCTAGGACTGACTATTGAACGAAAAATGTTGGTTTAGCTAATCTCGTACACATGTTGCGCCAAAGGCCAATTATCTCTTCGGCAGTTCATTTAAAATTTGTATAAATGTAAAAGTGGTCAACTTCATCCATTTCATTCATACATTTATAAAGCAGATTATTGAAACCCAACATTTTTCTTAAGTTTGCCGTAAGCTTTCATGAATTTGTTCCTTAATAGCGACATTATCGAATGGTCTAATAATACAGAATATTTATTTATTTACAATATCAAAGGGGTTCGATTCTTGGTTAAGAATAAAGATTTTTCAAAAATCCAATGATACAGTTATAGTTTTTATGAAAATTGAGCCCGAGATTTCATTGAGAACTTCTCGTTATTTTTCATAGTTACGAATTTCGCTTTAACAAATCATTTTGTGTATTGAAATCGTATATAGAAATATCATAATAATCATTAAATAGTATAGTATCATCTTCATCATCACAGCCCATATTCGTCCCCACCGACGGGCACGAGCCTGCATGAGCGCCGAGGGCGATTAAGCCTTAGAGCCATTAATCACGTGAGGCTTGAATTGGGGTGATAAAAATCACGAAATATCACAAGGGAATGTAGTGAGATATCACGTGTATTTATTTTTTTATCAAACGCACTATTTTTAACGGATATGATAGAATTTGATGATTGAGAACCAATCTAACAAGTACATATATATTTGTCACATGAGTACACCATCCGTTAATTATTATTTTTATGCCAATTAAAAATAATCTGCAACCATTCTGACTAGATTTCAGAATAAAAAAGATTATATTTTATACCTGTATTTAAAGATGATCCGTGTTACTTATAAAAATTCACTATAACATGGTTCTTCCATACTTATACTAGATATAGTTAAATTAAGTATAAGCTCACTATAAACTCAAATATTTTTTAACTCATAAACTCAGTGTAACGTCATTATAACTACTACACGGCTATATCGGATGCACAAAATGGCAACGTTGTAATCCATAGACAAACCTATGAAAAAACGCAAAAATAAGTTGTATTTGTCTATGATTGCCCTCAGAGCAATTAATATTTCAAGAATAGAAGAGAAACCACCACCACGTTGATCCACTACTATAGCACTACCAAAAAGTCGGACTAAAAACAAGAAGCCGTCTTTGGAAAAACGATATTTCAAGCGGAACTCTTCATCACTGTATAAATAAAAAGGATCTTCTCTTGCTTTAAATTCTTTTGTTTTTCTTGTAGTCCGCCGCAGTATATCTATTATATTATTAACATCTTCATCTTCATGTACCGATCTAAGAGCCATGTTGATGTTTATTATTTGCTTTCTTGAAAGTTATAACTAGTTTATTTATAATTAACAACCAATTTTAATGTGTATTATAAAACCGAAAGTGAGGTTATCTAGAAATTGCAAGCAAATGTCAATGTTATACTGAACTTAAACTATTATAGGGTGGTGGTTGGAATAACGATGTAATAACTTTTGTTAGAACTTTATACCCACGTTATACCAGATTTAAGTTATACTGAGTTTATTAGTTGACATTTTGCTTATTTCGACTTTATACTCGATATAAATTTTATTCTTTGTTTATAAGTAACACAGGGTGTCTTTGAGGATGATGTTGAGAGGGGGGGGGGGGGTTTACTTTTAAATATCACCACGTATTACCAAGGGAGAGAGGGGGTTAGAAAATGCTTAAAAAAGATCACGTGATTAATTGGGCGGATTGGTTGAATACATACACATTTGAATATATTCGTAGGTGTACCTATGCATGTGTATGTAATAACTGAAGATATTGTTAGAATATTTGTGATATAGAACTACCACTCATTTCAGCGATCCCCCAAATAAAATAAATCTATTGATAACAAGTTCAATATCAATGACAAGCGTCAATATCTATTAATTTAGCCATCGTGTCTAAGCGCTAAAGTAAAATTTGGTACGTAACTAGAGGTAGGTAATCGTAAAAAAAGGTAAGGTAGGTAGGTAATCAATAGGATCAGAGCCGTGAAGGGAAATATTGGGTAAAAGGGAGAAGATACTCCATTTTTTAAGCTTCCGTCGCGTGTGCAATGGTTAAAGCTACACAGAAATCATGTATGACGGAAATGTTCTCTTTGAAATTATATAAAAAATATCCCACAACAGCATATGTCTAACTTTTATGGTTGACTCACGATAACACATGTAACTCCCGATAACTTAGCAGTTCGAAGATTTCTGATTATATCTGAAAATTTAGCATTAGGTTTACGATTTTAATCTTTACAGACACAACATGAGCGTCGAAGGTGTAATGGTGTCGTACAATTATTCTGAGGACGAGGAGCACGCCAACATTCTTACTGTATCAGCATCCGGCATCAAGTTCTCCAAGCGCTGGGTCTTGACACATGGGTCCATCCTCTCCCCTCTGAAGCAAGCGCGTATCGTCCAAAACGCAAGGGGAAAGCCCATTCTTAACGATGAATTCTACAACTCCCTACCAGAGATATACGTGACTTGTGAAAAGGATGGCAAGAAGTCTAATACAGTCTATGACTCTGTGGAGAGGCTCAGCAGGGAGAGGAACATGGACAGTGATGCTGACTTCGAACATAGTAGCTACCAGATCAGTGTGCTTACTGGAAGGTAAGTCACAAATGTTTTTGTTCCTTGATGAAATTGTATGGTACCTATTAAATTAATTCGTTGATTATCATCATCACATCCTATATCTAATATATGATACAAATACACTGATATCGATATTGATTCATTTATATCAGTGACTCTGATGAAATTGAGCGACGTGATCCGAAGCGCTCCGACTCTGAACTATTTACTTATCTCAATCGTGCGAGCGCCGCGTGCCGATTGAAACCGAGATGCAATTGAGCGAAGAGAGATTTGAATCAGAGAATCACTTATAGCAAAGGACTCACTGAGTCGTTTCTGTAAAGATCTCTAATATCCATAACTTTCTCTCTACTACTCTCTTTTTAATACGTGACAATACCAGGAAAGTCTCTTTTCTCTCAATGTATCAACAATAAGAGCTACTTTCGGTTTTCCCCTGATAAATTCATTCCTTACTCTATCCTTTCTTGTCACTCTGCACATCCATCCTAACATATACGCATTGCAGCAACATGCAATCTTTGTTCATCCATCTGCTTAATACGACCGAAATAAAATTAGCAGAACCCACTGAGCCTTCTGATGATTGAAGGACTTTAAGATTTTTTTTATTGCCATACGTGGCAGTCGAGCAAACGGCACACCTGATGTTAAGCGTTAACCGCTGCTCATGGACTTAAGCAATTCCTCCTTTGAAGAGGGACATGTCATAGCGCAGGGGAAACACCGCAACAGGAAGATCATTCTACAGCTTTCATGTCTGTGGAAGAAATGATCGCTGGAAACGCACCGTACTAGACGGGAACGGACCCAGGTAGAAAGGGTGAAGTCTATTGCGGCGTCGAGTGGTACGGTGATAGAATGGTGGTGTAGATGTAGGTACTACATGTTTGCGCACCTGTAATAGGGCTTGTATCTGTATTGGCACCCCTCCCCCAAAATTCAAGTGATAAACTAAATGATAAATTTCCTTTATCGAGTAAAACTGTGTTTAGAATATGTCACGTGTGGCAGTGCCCGATCTTGGACCGTTGCGTGGACGACATCCTGTACAGCTGGACCATCGGCCACCGTGACGGGGATGTGGAGACGCAGACGAGGCTCGGCAAGGCCCTGTTGTCCGTCTTCGTGTTGGTGGACTTGGAAAGCGACGACAGAGGTACCAACCTTAGCATTATATTGCTTCACAGAAAACAACATTAATAAAATTACTCCACGTAGAGACAATTGGTTTGGCGTTTCTCGGATGAGTCGAACAGATATAGATCCAATTATGAATTGTCTGTTTTTTCTTTAGTAATGTGTGCATTACTACATTTACTACCTATAACAAAACTGTTATGGGCACAAAGTGATACCGATTTGCCTTTTAATTTAATAATTTATCTAAAATACTCCTATGAAAAAAGGTTATTATACAGTGTGTTAGAGATCGGACTTCCGATACTTTACCAACGTGTTGTATGTTAAGATTTATCGACAAAAAACCTATACAAATGGGGGTCGCATCCCTCACCCCTATGAATGAAAGCTATTTTAAAATTTTATTTTTTTCGTTCCAGTTCCAGTTTTCCGTCTAAATCAAAGGATTTTGTTTATTATTGTAAAGAATTTCTTAACAAATTTATTGTTAAATGCTAGCACAGCTCATTTAACTTTGAAATAAGGCCACTTTTGTGTATGTAGACCAAATAAAATCGTAAAACAGCAAGATTTAATAAACTCCTTAAAATATGAGAAATAAAATTTGTAAAATAGCTCTCATTCATAGGGGTGAGGGATGCGACCCCCATTTGTATAGGTTTTTGTCGATAAAACTTAACATACAACACGTTGGTAAAGTATCGGAAGTCCAATCCCTAACACACTGTATACTCTTACGGATTACTTAATTGATACAATGCTTTGGATTAATTTTAATAACTCGATAGTTACGTACCAAATATTTTCTCTAGGTATAGTAATTAACATAATGAAACTATAGCTTTTATAGATATAATATAAACTTGTTTAAACTTGTAAAGGAGGTTGGGTGCAGACTATTTATCTGAGGCCAGCTTCAAATGACGACTGTGAAAAAAAATGCCCTTGATGGTTGTACAAAGTACATTGTTTAAAGTACATTGTACCGCGTCAGCGTTTTGAGCGCGAGTCGTTCGCGCTCGATATTTTACGTAATTAAGTTAGTTCTAAACCGAGTTTGTTTGTGTGCACACTATACAAACATTAAATCAAGTAAATCAATATCAAGTATTTATATCAAGATCCTTATATGAAGATTCTTTATGTACGAACACTGTACACTGGTTTACTAGCTAGTTCTTTCCAGTACAAGGTCTCCCGCTGTAGACCTGTGAATCAATGGCATTTTTTTTCCTCAGAAGAGGAAGGCTGAGAATCCTCACAAAGAGCACGAAACGTACCCAGGATACCCCCGCAACGGCAAGTGTCACGGAGGTTATGTCCACGCGACCAGAACGGTCCGGCCACGTGACCTACCGACTAAACTCAGCCTGGCCTAGGTTCTAGAAACCATATAGGCAAGTCGTGAGGGCGACCGCTTCTCAGGAGAGGGGCTATGCAGCGCAGGCCCATAAAGGGGGCCCAAAGCGCTACATTCATACCTTCCCAGTCTTCCTCTTTTATCTCCCTCCACACACCTTTTACAGTTTTTACCTCTATGCTGCGTATAGTCCTGTAGAATGTTCGTGAAAGCGGCTGCCGGCACAGCCATGTTGATGTAAGGATAGCACGCGCCAGTTTGAGTTTTGGCGTTGCTCACGATGATACCCACCACCTCCACCGATCGTTTGTTCACACGGAATATTGGACCCCCACTGTGATAAAATAGTTTGCAAGTAGAATATTTGACGAGCATAGGTGGCGCTGTGGTCGCGCCAATGTATTGCTAAGCGGGAGGTGGATCACCGTAGTTTTCTTTACCGGCCACTTATCAGGGCACCTCCATCTTACTTATTTGGTCCGGCCATGTGACCTACCGACTAAACTCAGCCTGTGCCTAAGTTCTAAGAACCAAGAATAGGCAAATCGTGAGGGCGCCAATGGCTTTGCATTTTTGACGTACAAAACCGATTGCACAAATCCAATTAGAAGAATATTTTTTTTTATTTTGATTATATAATTGCGAAAATATATTAGCCGTTTAAATTTTATTACTTACCACCGTGCTCGTAAATTTAAATTATTTTCACTCCGAGTATTCTGAACAACATTTCTTATTATAATCCCTTAGCTAGAATGCGTGGACAGTATAATGAGCTCGTCAGGAGTTGCGCAGATGCAGGAATCGATGCCCATATTTCTCATTGTAGTTTTTACAGTGTTTAGAATTTACTGTCTAATAATTTATGGTTACTGATTGTAAATAATGTATGTATGTTTCTCCTTTTTATTTTTATCTATGTTTTGTTTTCTTTATCCTTGTTCTTCCGAAATTGGGTTTTGTTATTCCAACATATCAACTTGACAGTTGTATATTTGCTGCATGTTAATAATATAATGAGTAGAATGTACATATATTGGATTTCAACCTAGTTTTTAAGGTTCGGTATAGATTATTTTTGTTTTAATTGGCTGTAACCTGTTTTTGTACCAGTTATGAATAAATAAAGACGTTCATTAAATCTAGCCCAAGTAATAAAACAACAATAATTATGAACATTTATTAATAACACAAAACATAATTCTTTATAATCCTCTTTTCCTTATATTTTCTTTACAATCCCCGCACGGATACAATATTTCTGTGGACAAAAAAAGTAGTTTAAATAAATTCCAATAAGTTTTTACGTTTATACCAGTTTCTTCAACACAAACCTTTGTTTATTTATTTTATTTATTTATAACTTTATTGTACATCGACCATAGTGAAAAAAAAATACAGATAATGAATCCTTAAAACTAACTGTACAAAGGGCGACCTTATCACAAAGAGTGATCTCTTCCAGGTAACCTTAGGATGGACAGGAATTTAAATCAATTATTACGTGGGAAGATGGCGATGTATAACTTAATGACATACTTACTATAAATATAACAATACATCCTTTAATACATATATACACTTACACACATACCTACATATAAAATACAAAATCATAGCGACAAAGCATGTATAACACAAACTTTGTTTTGATTTGAATGCAGATTTACAATGGTTCTATTAATAACATACTACCCATAATCTTTGCTTACCCAAAACTCCAAATTTGAGGTATCACAGCTATGGATGTAACGATACAAGTAAATATGAGTACATACTCGATACTTTTCTTCCGATACCAAGTACTTTTTTACTCGATACTTTTAAGCCTTGATACTTATCAAGTAGGTATCGGTTAATAGTACTCATGTCAGTATATGCCAAAGTCAATGTTTCATTTTTAAGCATTGATTAAGCTCGGAAGCCCACGCGGGGCACTCCGCCAGCGTGTGCTGGGCCGAGTCGAGATCGGATGCGCAGTGGTGGCAATGAGTCGATCCCTCCCGGCCTATTCGACACAGATACTCACCGAAGCAGCCGTGCCCGGTGAGTATCTGAGTCAATCGGTAGGTGACCTCCTTCTTCTTCCCGTGGAGCCAAGCTTCGAGGTGCGGGAATACGGCACCGACGGCCCGCTGGCGCGCGCAGCTCCGTAATTCGAGCTGCGCACGCCAGGCCGCCACAATCCGTCGGTGCCACTCCCGCTTAGGCACTTCGTGCGCGGGTTCCAGGGCGCTCCCCCCATCGCTCGCCCGGTCGACACGCCGCGTACATGTCGGCCAAGATGTCGAATGGGGGGAGCGTCCCAGAACCGTCGCCGCCTCGTATGAGATGGTACGGTAGCCTTGTACGAACCGTATGGCCATTATCCGCTGCAGGCTCTGTAGCAGAGCTCTGCAGCGGGCGGACCCCGCGCAGTCTTGCGACCACACGGGAGCCCCATACATGGCCACGGATCGCACGACGCCCTCGTACAGGCGGCGAACTCCATCCCTCGGTCCCCCGAGATTGGGCAGCAGGCGATGCAATGCGCCCGCCACCCTTTTGGCTCGGGGGACCAACCGCACGAAATGCTCCTCGAAGCAACTAAACACTACCTACAAGCCTTTGGTCGGGCAGAAGGCCTGACCTTATCGGCTTTGAACTAAAGCGCCCGCCCTCCAGAGCGGTGGGCGATGCATACAATACTAATCCTGCGCAGACGAAGCTACTATAACAAAAAGCAGTAACTCACCAGTTTAGGGTCTTTAACGATCGTGTAATCGTTACGCCAACTGCGCACTGAGCCCATGTGTGAACGCACATCAGGCATCAGTATGGGCCCGTAACCATTGTCCACCGCGTCTTTCTTGATCAGGCCGACGATGCCTAGAGCCAGCCCGCCCAGCAGCACCGCGTGGTAGGTGCGAAAGTAAATGCCCGCTAGAGGTCCGCAGGCCATGCCACCTGGGGTAAATAAATCTTATTTCTTCGGGCTAAACCAGTGACCCCTTGGAGTCTATGACAACCTGCCAGGTTCTACGTCAGTGAAACTAAAATTTGGGGGTCCATGAAATGAAAACGGGGGTCCACTATAATGGACCTCAAGATACAGTTATAGTACTATTTACTTACATTATACTACCTTCTTATATAAAGGCATATACATTATTTATAAAACCACTTGTTTATAAAATATTGGGAGTTGTAGGATGCAGGCATTCAATATCAGTTAATACTACCCAAAACCGAAAAACATGGCAAAAGGTCTCCCACACAAAAAGTTTGGGAACTCTGGCCTAAACGAATAAAGAAGGGATATGTTGCAACTTCTCGTATGAACTACTATAGTTCAAAAAGTTGAAGTAGACGGCGTTAGGTAGATACTTGTATTGATAAATAATATTATAAAAATAATATTTTATTTAGATTTAATTCAACAAACAAATTCAAAAACATTGTGCGATAATCCATACTTCCATACTAATATTATAAATGCGAAAGTAACTCTGTCTGTCTGTTCCGCTCTCACGCCAAAACTACTGAACCGATTTAAATGAAATTTGGTACACAGATAGTCTAGAACCTGAGAAAGGACACAAGCTACTTTTTTATACAAAAAGGTTGTAAAGGGTTGTTAAAGGTTGAAAGGAGGGGGTGAAAGGTTGTATGGCAGTATTGTTAAAACATTCACAACATCCTTCCTGTGGGAAATTCGAATATAACGCGGGCGAAGCCGCGGGCGGGAAGCTAGTTTTACAATATTTTATATAATTATTACAAATATCGTAACTGTAATGTAATTACTTTAAAAAGTAACGTTCCCTTGATCACCTGCAAATTTTTGTTTTCATTTTTCCGCTGTGCGTTTATGATGAAATGATACAGGCGTTCGTACGCTACAAAGCTACTGTGAGTGCTTCCCATCAGGCAGATTGTATGTTTGAATAATGATTCGTATTTGCTAACAACTACTTCCATTTTTAACGATTACCGTTAAATAAGGTGAAAATAAAAAGTTTAAACCACCAAGAAATAGAACTGACCAACGAAATAGTTCAACATGTCGTCCTTCTCCCGAGCATGCTGCACGCCGTTCGCCACGGCCGCGAAGGTGGCGCCGATCATTCCCAACGGTACCATGTGTCTCATGTATCTACATGCAAAAATGTACATTATATGCTTGCTACAAACTCCGTAATCCGTTAATCATTTATATAAATAAATAAATATGAATATTTCTTACACTTGCACAAATTCTTATCCGACCCGCCCGACCCAATCACCCGCGCAAACGAATCCCTTCCGCCCGCCACCAACCGCCACCAACCAATCGCTCACACACTGCGCTCGTCTGCGAGCGCGACGACCCGGGCTACACACCCCTCGTCAAACATATACCCGGTTCCGTCATGTAACCGGGTAGATTCTCACCACCCACTACACTCAAGTTGCGTCGACTCCCTAGTTTCGACCCTAGCGACTCCGGAACCGTCGCCGGTGTCGTTAGCAGGCAAGGCGCTCGAACCTTCTGTTCGTGCTTCCACAAACACACTCATTGCAAAGCTGAACATAGCCATCTGAGGCTTCAACAAAGGGCCGTCCAAAAAAAAAGTGCTCAAGTTATCTCGTGTTCTTATTTATTCGCCTTTGCTTCTGATAGTCAGATATATATTTTCTATATAGAAAATTATTAGTAAGTAATACATTATTACTTTAAGTTATTTATTAAGTAAAGTATAACCTAGAGTTTAAACCAAAAGTCATCATCCTCTTGCCCATTTCCCATTATCTGGGGTCGGCGCAGTAGATCTTTTCCTTCCATTCCTCTCTATCAGCCGTCATTTCCATGCTTACTCCTTTCATTCTTATATCATTCTTCACACAATCGATCCATCTTTTATTCGGCCTTCCTCTGCCTGTGTATCCCTCCACTTTCATATTCAACATTCGCTTTGTGACATGACTTTCATCCCTCCGCATCACATGTCCAAACCATGCTAATCTACTTCCTCTCACTTTTTCTACCACTGGCGCTACTTTCAGGCTTCCTCTTATGTACTCATTCCTTATCTTATCCATTCTTGTCACACCACACATCCATCGTAACATTCTCATTTCATTTGTATGCAATCTATTTTCATCCTTCTTCTTGACGGCCCAGCATTCACTTCCATACATGACGACAGGTCGGATGATCGATTTGTAAATTTTCCTCTTCAGCCTTATTGGCATTCGAGGATCGCACGTTGTAGCTGTGACCTGTCGCCATTTCATCCACCCTGCGTTAATCCTATGCTGCACAGCTCTGTCTATTTCGCCGTCGTTCTGAATGAGGGAACCGAGGTACTTGAAATCTGAGCAGGTAGGAAGTATAGCGCCATCTAAAGACATGGGTACAGGACTGGAGAGACCGCCGAAATCACAGAACAGATATTCAGTTTTGGATCTGCTGATCTTCAGGCAAACACTCTCCAGCCTCTGTTGCCACCCCGTCAGTCTGCTTTGTACCTCGATGCCCTCTTCCCCGACAAGCACGATGTCGTCGGCAAAGAGCATGCACCAGGGTGCCTCCTCCTGCAGGTCCGACGTCAGAGCGTCCATGATCAGAAGGAAGAGGTAGGGACTCAATGCCGACCCCTGGTGCAGCCCTACAGCCACACCGATACAGTCCGTCGTTCCCGTGGCAGATCGTACACATGTACAAGATGCTCTGTACATAGCATGGACCAACCTCACATACTTCCCAGGCACACCTTTCATCTTTAACGCCCACCACAAAACCTCACGGGGAACCCGATCGTACGCCTTTTCGAGGTCGACAAAAACCATATGCAGATTTTTGTGCACGCGCCTGTACTTTTCGCACAATTGGCGTAAAGCGAAAATGGCATCTGTCGTACCTCGACCGGGCATGAATCCGAACTGGTTTTGTGTTATCTCACACTCTTCTCTCATTCTTCTCTCTATTATTCTTTCCCAAACTTTCATAGTATGTGACATGAGTTTTATTCCCCGGTAACTGCTGCAGTTTTGAACGTCTCCTTTGTTTTTAAAAATGGGGACCAGTACACTACTGCACCATTCCTCGGGTATTTGTTCTTCGTGCAACAATTTACCGAAAAATAAACTCAGCCACTTCCATCCATCCGCACTAAGCAACTTCCACACTTCTACTGGTAGTCCATCTGGGCCGACCGCCTTCCCATTCTTCATATTCCTAACAGCCATTTTTACTTCTTCCACACTAATCTCTCTCACTAAGCCCATATTTACTGGTGGATTTTCAAGCATACCATTCCATTCATTCTCCTCATTCATCAATTTCTCAAAATAATCCTTCCATCGCGCCTTTATACTTTCATCGTTAGTCAAAATCCTTCCAGAATCATCTTTTATACATTTTACATGTGAAACATCTCTTCCATTCCTTTCTCTCGCTCTTGTAATTTTAAAAAGGCGTTTTTGACCTTCGGTGCTTTCAAGGGACCGATATAAACTATCTTGTGCCTTTGCCCTACAAATAGCAACTTCCTTCTTCGCTCTCTTCTTACATTCCTTATAAGCCTCTCTCTTACTTTCTTTCATAGATTCATTCTGGTCTTCTACGTTCTGCCATTCTTTAAAGGCATTTTTCTTTCTCTCAAAACTTCTCTAATACTTTCACTCCACCACCACCCATCCTTATCTATCATACGCTTTCCTTTTGTTTCTCCCACTACCTTCCTTGCCACACTTCGGATACAATCAGCCATTTCCTTCCAGCACTCATCCACACTCACTCCTTCCATATCCCCAACCAAAAGTAATAAACCTAAATACTCTGTAAAATATTGGTGATTGCTATGACAGCTGTCATTGTTATCAATTTCATCAATTTCCGAATGTCATATTTAATAGGTGCGATTAATCGAATAGTCAATATAAACTATCGATAAAATAAAACTGAACTAATGCTAAAATTACTACCTACTCTAATTACTGATATAACGGAGACATTGTTATATGCAGTTACGACTGATGTAGTAAATCGATGTAAGAAGGTGGTACTCGTGCATAAATTCATAATCCGAAGTTGAGTGATAACTGATCATACACTTGTATTGCTAGATTTTGATATTTAAAGCCAAACTAAGCTGAAAAGTTATGATCGCAGATTGCTAATATATATAAATTATGAATAATATGTACGTATTGGGCCGGCTCGACCGGAGTGATATCACGGCCTTACAGAAAACCGGAGTGAAATAGCGCTTGCGCTGTGTTTCGCCTAGTGAGTGAGGGTACCGAAGGTCCAACCCCTTATTCCCCCTTATTCCCTTTTAAAAGGCCGGCAACGCATCTGTGACTCCTCTGGTGTTGCGGGTGTCCATGGGCAACGGTTATCGCTTACCATCAGGTGATCCGTTTGCTCGTTTGCTGCCCTATCCTATACTATATACATCACTGCATAGTATAAAGAATCTAGTCTATAGGGGTGTACTCTACCATTTTTTGAATTTAGGTGGGTTAGAGCATTTTTAACTTGAGCACTGATGTAATGCGACTGCTTTATACCGAAACTACAACACACAAAGAACGCTTTGTTCTAACTACTAAACAAAGGAACTAGACAAATAAATTACATAGTAAGATCATTGTGTCGCTACAGAGTATAATATTCTGATTTGATTTATTTTACCTTTTTATAATATTACTGAATCCGACGGCGCGCGAATAATGCAGGACGTCGACGGTGCCAAGAAAGAAGCCCGTAGTGAGACCGTAGCGAGTCGTCACCATTATCTGGAACAGGGAATATTGTATTGACACCGTCAGAGCCTATGTCCTTGCCGAGGGGCACGACCCTACTCCAAGCTACTGTATTCAAGATTCTGTCAACGACTTACCGTAATGAGTGTCTTAACGCGCTTCCCATGGGACTATCCATCCGTTTTTCCGAGATAAAAAATACCGCAAAACCTTGCTCAAGAATCACTCTATCTATTGATGAAAACCGCATGAAAATCTGTGCAGTAGTTTTTGAGCGAAGCCTTTATTGCGCATCCCGTGGGATCTGTCGATTTTTCCGGGATAAAAAGTACCCTATCATTTATTATTTATTTAATCCGGACTTTTATCTTTACGTCTGCAAAATTTCAAAGCAATCGGTTCAGTAGTTACGGCGTGAAAGCGGAACAAACAAACTCACTTTCCGATTTATAATATTAGTAAGGATTTTTTCAACAGACCACTAAAGATGGCATAAATAACAACATTGTCCCGCATCCCCACGGCCTATCGATTTTGTCCCGATTTTTGACAACATTAAATCGTTGCTCGGTAGATTTGTAAAAGCAGAGTTGCTAATTTCTTTGAACATACACATGTCTTGTTCAGACTTCATAAATAAATACAAACATGATGTAGAATTATTAAAAGTGGCATAGTAAAAATTGTGTATTCATGAATTTTACTGTGGTTTAACTAGATTTTCCACTTCAAGAACGTGAATTTACTATAGTTGAGCCTGTCAGTGAGTTTCAGACATCAATATTTGTGGCGACCGTGACAGAACAGAAAGATAGTGATATGTGGCAACCACTAACTCCAGCCATGTTTAACAAGCAACCACTAAATCCACTGCTAGGGGATGAAGTATCTGATTTAGATGCTGTCGATGCTACGAATTTGAACCTACGCTTGAACTACCTACAAAAGCTAAGGCAAGATTTACGACAGCGCTTTAGAAATGAATACCTGTCTCTACTAGTTTGTATGAATAAAAATGGTAGTAACGAAGTAAAAGTAGGTGATATTGTTCTTATAGAAAGTGAAACAAAAAGAATGCACTGGCCTTTGGGAGTCGTAACGGCAATGTTTAAAGGGAAAGATAATGTAACCAGAGTTGCAAAGGTAAAGACTAATGACGGTGAACGAATTCGTCCTGTGCAACGTCTATATCCCCTAGAACTAAGCGATGAAAGAGATCGCGAGGCAGCTATACATGTAGTTAAGAAGACGTCTTCAGGTCGCACTATACGACCACCAAAACGCTTTGATATTTATTTGCCTTTACGCTTTGATATGTATGTCTCCAAGACGTCATTGCAAGGTGGGAGAATGTCGCGTATTGCCGATCTGTCATCAAAGTTTACTTTCATAGATTTTTGAAAACCAAAAAAAAATAACAAATTGTAATGTTATATGTCATATATGTCTTAATGTCTAATATAATATAATAAAAATTGTGCATGCATGAATTTTACTGTGGCTTAACTAGATTTTCCATTTCAAGAACCTGAATTTACTATAATTGAGCCTGTCAGTGAGTTTCAGACATCAACACGCGCCAACAAGAAATATGTATGGAAAAAATATTGTTATAAAATAAAAACAATTAAAATCAAGTTTTTGTTCCTTAGACTGTCTCATGGGTCATATTTTGATTGGACCAAACTCCGCACGTCTCTGATGGATGCCCGATCGTCCCGTGTACATCAGGGTTGTACCTGATATATAGTGTTTGAACTTATAGTGTTTACAAAACAAGATGTAGTTTTATGCCCGTTATCAAGTACTGTTACAACATACATACATACATACATACACTCACGCCTTTTTCCCACGGGGGTAGGCAGAGATTACGCCTTTCCACTTGCTACGGTTTTTACATATCTCTTTCGCTTCATCACTTTCATAACATTCCTCATACATGCTCGACGATTGCGGGTACTTCTGACCTGGCCTTTTTTGAGGACACTTTCGATTTGTTCGAAATATGTTCGCCTAGGTCTTCCTCGTCCCGTATCTCCACTCACTCCAGCTTCATAAATCATTTTGGTCAGTCTACTTTCATCCATCCGTTCCACATGCCCAAACCATCCAAGCATCCCTTTCTCTATTCTTGTCACGATATCCTCTACAAAAAATACAACAGCAACAAATTAATATAAATTGTCCTTGAACAAACCTTACTTTTTTCTGAACATCCTGACCATCAGGTGTGTCGTAGTAACTGTAGTAGTTGCGATCCTTCTCTGCGAGAGGGTCCAGGGGCAACATTTTCTGTTTTCAAGCAGACTATGATGTCACGTCTATTTTTGAAATCCTGGCGTTGATAAAATAAATGGAAAATAACTTGTAGTTTTTGGTAAACAATTTTCAATTTCGTTTGTCAAATTTTAGACACTATAACATGAGCATTATGCATGTCACTGTCTAATCTTTATCGGTATGTACAAAGCAAAAAGGGTTTAATATATGTTTTTTTATTCACTTGTCACATAGATAAAATGATATGACAAAACAATAAACCAGGTCATGTGACATCCCGTAAGGGCACCACAAAAAATACATACAGTGATACAGTATATACAGTACAGCTAACCATCCTACATCGAAAACATCCGACTGGAACGACCATTATGTCGATTTAAATGTTAATTAAAAAGTATTTGTTGGAGACATTAAAATAATCAGACTACATAACATCCCGAGAAATATATATTTATATACAGACTAAAACTAATTTAGACTAATTTTGGTTCTACCAATTTGATTGTGTTATTATGAAATAATAATATACAAAGAAAAACATACTCGACAAAATAACAAAATAATAAAAGAAAAAACAGAAGTATCTGTATAATTTAGACTATTATTTTAACTTTTCCAATGAATTTCTTTGTTTGTTAGTTTTCAAATTTTGAATATTGATAGTTAAATCGTCGCATTATGAATGAGTACCTACTAGGGATATAAAACCCGTGTTCAAATATCATTAAATCCCAGAAGACCGGGTCTTTTTGGTATTTAGAAAAATACAAGAAAACATAATACAAACAATCAAAAAGTGAACTTTTTAAAAATTTTGAAGTAATGTCAATAGAATAACAAATATTGAAGAAAATATTTGAAACTATTTTCTGAACAGTTTTCTACAATTATAACAAGATTAAAGAAACAAATGTACTGTGGTGTTAAAATTATTTGTACCTTAGTCGTGGTTGTTGATATATATTTCAATAAAAATTATTTATATATGTATAATATATGTATGTCTATCCGTTACCCTAGATCCCATAGTACAAGCTTTACAAAGCTTAGTTTGGGCTAGGCTAATTGGTGTAAGTGTAACAAATATTTATTATATTATTATTTATTATGTTACCAATATATATGTTACAAATGCTATCATTGGTCTTATGTATTTATTATTTTCTAAGTAATATATTAATAATCTTTCAAGACGTCCGTTGTAGTTAGCTGGAAGAGATCTCTATTAGAGATAAGTCCACCGTTGTACATCAAAGTCAAAGTCAAAGATTTATTTGCAGATAAATATGGTTACAAATGTTCTTAAAATGGTAGGTAATGATAGTAGCTTAGCATATTTAATCATAACATAATGACATGCAAATATTTGTTATAGGTAGGTACAATTATAATTATTACTTAAATTTAAACTGGAAGAATTCTTTTATATTATAGAAGGGATTCTCAATTAATCACTTACGTAAATCCCTTTTGAAGCGAACCATTGGAAGTTCTTTAATTTCGGTAGGAATCTTGTTATAGATCTGAATACACATAGGATAACAGCTTCGCCTATATAGTTCAGTTTTTATTCTAGTATTAATAAGCCTATTAGGATATCTGGTTTTGAATGCACATTTATCTCCAAGTTTTTCAAACATCTCTGGATGGGATTTGGTAAATTTACACACTTCCTCAATATAAATACAAGTCAATGTTAGTATTCTCAGTTTTTTAAACATTGGTTTACAGGATGTGAGTGGGTCTACGGGTCTACATTACAAATCGCACGTATACACCTCTTTTGTGCGATAAAAGCTCTTTCGAGATGCACCGAGTTTCCCCATACCAGTATACCATAACGCAGTATAGAACCAACATATGCATGATAAGCCTGGAGTGTGGCTTGCCTGTTTGTTAGGTTTGATAAACGCCATAGAGCATAAGCAAACTTACCGAGTCTTCCACATATCATATCAATATGACTTAGCCAGGAACACCTCTCATCTAAAGCTATCCCAAGAAAAGTCACGCTATTTGATTGTTCTATTTGTTTATCTTTATGAGTGATGTTTAAGTCGACTTTATTCCAGTTTTTGTTATAAAATTGTACATATTTTGTTTTGTCTAAGTTAGGCTTAAGGTTATTCTTTTCCATCCAAGTTATTATTTTATTTACAGTACTATTTATTTCCTGATTATAGTTATCTTTAGTTTTAGGGATGATTACGGACACATCGTCTGCAAAGAGTATGCAGGGATGGTCAGTTACTTTTGACAGATCATTGATAAAAAGCAGAAAGAGTGGAGGGGCTAAAATAGTGCCCTGTGGAACGCCTGTGTAAATATAACCTAATTTCGAATTAATTTTCTGTTCACCATTTTGATCGGCTTTATCCACAGTAATTTCTACAACTTGCGATCTGTTTGCAAGGTAGCTTTTTAGCCATGCATTTGCTTTTCCGCGGATTCCATATTTATCACATTTTTTAAGTAGTAGCTCATGTGAAACAAAGTCAAAGGCTTTTGACATGTCAAAAAATACAACAGTTGTCGGAATTTTCTGGTCGATATTTTTGGTTAACTAAGTTAAATGCCGCTGTGGTTGTCGATTTTCTTTTTTGGAATCCATGTTGTTCTCGATTTAAAATTTGGAATTTATCAATAAAATGTATTAGTCGCGCATGCATGACCTTTTCATAAATTTTTCCTAGAATAGGCAATAGGGCTATCGGTCTGTAATTTTCAACCAGTTTTTTATTTCCTTTCTTATGTATCGGTTTAATAGTTGTAATTTTTAATTTTTCTGGAAACACTCCCGTAAATAATGATAAGTCTATCAGATGTACTAGTACCGGGGTGATAATTGGGGCTATGTATTTTATAATTTTCGTAGGTATCTCATCATAACCCGTTGAATTTGTATCCCTGAGTGATTTTGTTATTTTTCCTATTTCGTCATTATTGGTGGGCATTAAAAACATATTCTTTCTTGTATCTAATTGTATATAATATCTAATTGTGCAATAAAGTGTTATATATAAATAATAAATAAATTCTATTGCAGACCTGAAAACACTACGACCTCTGTCAGAACTGCTGGACTTGGTGCGGCCTCCTCCTGACCGCGGTGCGGCTCTTGAACTACACTCCACACCGTTCGGTTGTGAGGTACGTGCCGTACCAGAGAAATCCTAACACTAACACAGTAAAAGTCGAATGCACGCGTAACTACGATGCCGTTCACAAAAAAAAATTACCTTCGAGTTTTAGCCCAGTGATTCCAACCTGCAAGGGGTCTACGTCAGCGAAACAAACATTTAGGGGTCCATGAAATGAAAACGGGAGTTCACGATTATACATACATACATACACTCACGCCTTTTTCCCACGGGGGTAGGCAGAGATTACGTCCTTCCACTTGCTACGGTCCTTACATATCTCTTTCGCTTCATCTACTTTCATAACATTCCTCATACATGCTCGACGATTGCGGGTACTTCTGACCTGGCCTTTTTTGAGGACACTTTCGATTTGTTCGAAATATGTTCGCCTAGGTCTTCCTCGTCCCGTGTCTCCACTCACTCCAGCTTCATAAATCATTTTGGTCAGTCTACTTTCATCCATCTGTTCCACATGCCCAAACCACCCAAGCATCCCTTTCTCTATTCTTGTCACGATATCCTCTTCTTCACGATTATGGATCTCAATATACACTGATAGTACCGATTTACTTACATTATGCTATCTATATTATATAAAACTCGATTACAGATACATTTAAAGAGCGTCGGTGGCGCTGTGGTCTCGGCACTGGTCTGTGCGCCGCATAGAATCGGGAGGCCCGCGATCTCATCCCCACCGTGTACCAATGTGTTTTTCGTTCCGAATTGCATATGTACATTTATCCGACGCTCCTACGGTGAAGGAAAACATCGTGAGGAAACCTGCGTACATCTGAAGCGATTCAAAGGTGTACGTAGTCAACCAACCCGCACTGGGCCAGCGTGGTTGACTAAGGCCTAATCGCCCTAACGTAGTAAGGGTAGGCTCGAGCCCCTCGGTGGGGACGTATATGAGCTGAGATGAAAATTATTTATAAAAGTACCTAATATTAAGTAAAAAAAATATTATAAATGTCTGTTTTAATTATAAATTATTGTAGGATGTAGGCATTCAAACTCCGTTCAAGCCGTAGGGCCACTAGGGCCAAGGCTAGGCTGAGTTTAGTCGGTAGGTCTGTTGGGTCGAGCCGCCTCGATTCACCAGGAGTCCGACATAATCAACGCATCCCTGCTTGCCTGTTGCGTTGGTATCCATGAGGATTCTCAGCCTCCTCTCCTGAGGAAAAAAAAATACAACAGGCATTCAATATCAAGTAAGTAGGGGATCTATCCAAAACCGAAAAACAAGGCAAAGGGTCTACGATACAAAAATGTTTGGGAACCTATTCTAGCCTGTTCTTCTCGAGTAGGCTCTCCCGATTTCCGGACTACATCTAGTAGAATTAGTTTCCTTTTTTACAAGCTTTTATACTAGCTTCACTTGTAACTATGTAAGAAAATCTTGGAATCTTAATTAGACCCACTTCCCGGTCTCCAATTGAGCTGAAATATTGCATGCACGTGTAAGTCGGATGACAATGCATGGTTATGTGTGTGACGTCATTCTAAATCTAACATGGCAGCATTACCAAGATGGTGGATCAATTATTTTTAATGCACCCCTACAATATGGGTATCAAGTAAAAGGGCTTGCTAAGCTTGGTTTTTTAGTCGGAAAATAAATTAAAAGTATTTTTTTTTTAATACAAGATTTTATTAAATGCGCTAAAAAGAACAAAATAAATTATTACATATAAAAGCTTGTCGTTAAAAGTATTCTAATAAGTGAGTAAATCTCGCGACAAGCTTTTATATGTAAAAGTTTATTTTGTTATTTTTAGTGCATTTAATTCTTATTTGTATGCAAGTGCAATGTTTTGTTTTCTTTTGCTTAAGTATAGTTTTAACAACATTAAGTGTCTATAAAGGTCTACATTGAATAAAAAATATTTTTATTTTGTGAAGATTTGAAGCAGACATGATCAGATAATTTTGTCTGTAACAGCAATTGCTCTTTTGAATTTATAACGACTTTAGCGACTAATTAATATAACTCTATTGACTCTATATTATACTTATTCAGATTGAAAAGTTTTATTGTTACTTTCAGTATACATATATTAAGACATATAACTATAAATCGTAATCAAGAGGGTAATACACCGATTTCAAGGTGTCGCCATCTCTGAAGTCCCGGGTTCAAGCCCCGGTGGGGGCAAATAAGTTTGTTCGTTACCCTAGATTACATAACACAAGCCTTACAGAGCTTACTTTTAGGCTAATTGGTGTAAGTGTAAGAAATATTTATTATTTATATTAGAATCTTCGATAGCATATATTTTTCTATACATTTATGATACCATTATGGCTTCTCGCGCCTTTTCTTGGTGATATATTGGAAACAGGCGTAAAGAGATATATTGGAGATATATTGGAAACAGGAGATCGGGGGAAGTATTGTAGCCTCTCTTGTACTACCTCCCCCGGTCTCCTCCACCGACGACGCCCCCCGGCCACGGAAGGGGCGTGGTCCATCCCGGGTCGCCGTAGCAGTCGCGACTTCCTCGCGCCCGCCGGCGACCAGCGGCGGCGCCGCAGCTGTGCTACCGAGCCCGGCGCCGCCTTCTTCGAGCGGGATCGGCCATCTCCCGACCCCGCTCGGCGGCCTCCTTCTGGAGCATCACTGCTTCACAGAAGGAGGCCACAGCCCTCCAACCTCCCTCGTCCGCCAGCATTGCCGCAATCAATGCCGGCGGAGACAGATCTCGCCCGATCTCTGCGACCAAGACTCGGCGCTCGGAGGCCCACGCGGGGCACTCCGCCAGCGTGTGCTGGGCCGAGTCGAGGTCGGATGCGCAGTGGTGACAATGTGTCGATCCCTCCCGTCCTACAATTAGCCTAGGGCGATCAGAACTCTTGATCAGTCGCTGGTTGCAGTTGCAAGGGTTGGACTGATAATATGCACTTACTTGTCATTTAATACTGTTTGCTGTTTGTTTGTTTCTTTTGTATTATTTGTTATTTTTATTGTTTTTAGTCAATACTCGGCGTATGTGTTTGTACATGTCATCTTTGCCTTTTCATTTATTTTATTTGTTTGTTTTTAAATTTATTCTTGTTGTCTTGTTTTCGTGCCTGATGTCACTACTGTGGCAAGTAGAATTCCAGTGCAGTACTGCTTATACTGAGTTTGTTTGTTTGTTGTTCTTTTCTTTGGTGTGGTCCATCAATAAAAATATTTCTATTCTATTCTTTGACTTGCAGCAAGTGGAAAACTGTGATCCCTGCCCACCACCATGAGAAAGAGGCATGAGTACGTATGCACCTCTGATTCGTGTGATGATATATGTTTTAGTACTTTTGACGTGAAAAGTCTGTAAAGGTTTAAAAAGTGGACCGTAACGAAAAGGTCCGTAACATAATTTAAAAACTATTAGTCTTAGAAAAATGTGGTGTGAATATTTCACGTATATAGTCAGCTCGCTGTTGTGACATTGAGATTTTTATTAAAATACTTAAAACACCGTCAATCTTGTTTTTATTTCAATCTTTTACTTTTTGGTGTACAATTAGTAATTTTTGTAGGTTAAGTTACTTGTTTGGTCATCAGTTAAATACGAGTCATTTTCAAATAGTTTAGATTATGTGTATTGTACATAATCTATGTCTGTGATAAAGTTATCTAATTTCTATAGCTCGTTAAACTTGTCCAATCTAGTCGCTCTAGTAGTTACTTAACCCTGCCCACTAAAGTCAAGGTCCCGGGTTCAAGTGCGAGGTTGGTACTTATATTTTTACGATAAGCACCAATAATTATTTGTTCTCGGGTTATTGACCTGATTTATTTCTATATCATATTTTTTATTATTATCGCTAGTATCCATGACATAATTCGTGCTTATTACCACGTTTAAATCAACTTGATTTTTGGTTAATCAGATGTAATTTTGAAATTGCTTTTAAATTATTTTACTTACAACTTTAGACTTACAACTTTAGAACAGCTCTTGAGCTTCTAACAAACATTCTTAATTGGTTTGGTACAGGTCTGGGGGTAAGGATAGCTAAGAGTACATTCAACTCTATATTTGTATTATGTGAACGAACCAACGATCAGGTGCTGTTGCATAAGACCCATATTTCTAATTATAATTATTAAAAGATACTTATGATCAGCATTTTGCCCGCAGTATTTCGAATTGTAAGAATTATATATTTTCCGTCAGTAAATGTTATCTTATATTCTTCATCGGGTCTCCTCATATCAAATTACATCAGAATCCGTTCAGCTGTTATTACCGGGTTTTCCTTGATGAAAAAGTTCCCGTGGTAAAAATGTACTGTATATTCTTTCCCCGCTCTCAAACGATAACTATACTAGTATTAATTACAATGGATTCAGTTGTTTCGGAATCCAATCAATTCAAACTAACAAACAAACAAATTTATAATATTCTTTCTCTTTATAATATTCTTCCTAGGATCTATTCATATTCCATCACCTAGTTCAGGTTGGCTAGGCTGCTGTTATTAAAAGGCATCCTGCCAAAGACCTTATTGCGCTCGTCCAGGATGATTTGTTACCGTCGTTAGGTATGCATAGGTTGTATTATACTTAACACGTGTTAAAACCTTAATTATTATACGCAGTCATTGTAATGTAAATATCTAATTCTACTTCTCATGCTTGAGGTTATAAGTACCATGATGATTGCGGATTTGACTACTGTCTCTTTTTTGTTTGTGACATTATCCAATAGATGGCAGCACAGTGAGCCACGTGGCGGAAGAGTCGCACGTTTGATTTTAAAAGGTACATAATAATTAGATATGACTTGGTTAGGATCAGTATTCAGGTAGTCGGGATGAATGCAAGTCATAAAATTCACGCTAGTATTTCATTGCTTTAAGTAATTAAGCCGTTATTTCTAGAAGGTGTTGATATTGTTGACAATTGACAAGACATGTTATGTAGATAACCCTATCTAGATATAGAGTTAAATGGATGGTCATGATGGTGAAAGCACCTTAAACGTAGATTAAAACTATAGATTTATCAAAATTTGTACTGCTTCGGTGAGTATCTGTGTCGAATAGGACGGGAGGGATCGACACATTGCCACCACTGCGCATCCGACCTCGCCTCGGCCGGCGGAGTGCCCCGCGTGGGCCTCCGAGCGCCGAGTCTTGGTCGCAGAGATCGGCCGAGATCTGTCTCCGCCGGCATTGATGGCGGCAATGCTGGCGGACGAGGGAGGTTTGAGGGCTGTGGCCTCCTTCTGTGAAGCAGTGATGCTCCAGAAGGAGGCCGCCGAGCGGGGTCGGGAGATGGCCGATCCGGGTCGGTGGGTCGCCGGCGGGCGTGAGGAAGTCGCGACTGCTACGGCGACCCGGGATGGACCACGCCCCTTCCGTGGCCGGGGGGCGTAGTCGGTGGAGGGGACCGGGGGAGGTGGTAGCCTCCCTCGAGGAGGGCTCCCCTCTAGGCCCTGCCTAGCCCTCCTCATGGCCCTCCTCATGACCTGCGGCGGATAGTCAAAACCATACCAATCATTCTTTCAACCACTGGAGTCGTACCTCGCTATTTACAATCAAACTTGGAGTATACAGTAACAATATCAAACATCTGTAGAATTGTGAGAAAATTCCTGTCTTTTAGACAGAAGTCTTCACACAATAACCCCAATAATCCTTCCATTTCTTGCTTGGCACAATGTCCACAAAAGAAAATATTATTCATATTCCCATAGGAGATAAAATTTTAAAATAAAAGCAATAATAACATGAATAAATGTTTCATGGGTTTTTACAGGTCTTTTTAAACGCAGTGACGAGAGGAGCTATTTGTGGTGTGGTTGGGAAAAGGCCGTCCTTACTGCTGACAGACGCTGCTACTGCCTTAGGTTCCGAAGGCGGACCTGTCTTTACGGAAGGACCAACGTAAGTGGTTTTTTGTGTTACGTAATTAAGCGTGTGCGTTCAGCTCTGTTACGCAGACGCATGTGACGTTAAGGATTGTTAAAATGAAGCAAATATTATTGCGGTCACCCTATGATGGGTGACCAAAAATTTGAAGCAGGTCGCGATTGGTTTGCACATAAACGCGTGTAGGTAATAATAATAATAAATAATAATAATAATAATTTTGTATATTAGTAGGGAGTTTATTCCAAAGTTGAGAGGCATGAACGGAGAACGAGTGAAAGAAGAAACGGGAGTTAGTAACGGGAAGCTCAAGCATTCCTGTTATACAAGAACGTTTAGGACGGTTAGGAGATGAGCTAAGCGGTACTTCCTTCCGAGGCAACGACTGCTATTATACAAATCGCAAGTCAGGCCCCATATGGAGTACTGCTGTCACCTGTGGGCGGGAGCACCTCGATACCAACTTGATCCTTTTGATTCGGTCCAAAGACGCGCTGAGCGTATCGTTGACGATCCCATACTCACATGCGGTATTGAGCCCTTAAGTCTGAGAAGAGACTGTGCCTCTTTGTGTGTTTTCTATCGCTTATACAACGGGTTGTATTCCAAAGAATTGTTCGACATGATGCCCACGGCCACATTCTACCATCGTCGCACCGCTCGCCATCGGCAGGGTGTTCATCCTCACATGCTGGAGCCTAAATGGTCACGCACAGTGCGGTTTCAACGTAATTTCCTTCCGCGCACGCTCCGATTGTGGAACGAGCTCTCTGCTGAGGCTTTCCCGGGGGATTACAGTATGGGGTTCTTCAAAAAGGGAGTAAATAGGTTTTTAAAAAGGTCGGCAAAGCGTTTGTGATGCCCCTAGTGTTGCAAGCGTCCATAGGCGACGGTGACTGCTTACCATCAGGCAGGCCGTAAGCCTTTTTGCTACCGTTGTAGTATAAAAAAAAAAGGCGGTAGCAATTGGAAGCGGGAGCGGAGGGTTATACTCGTTAATTAATTAAACTCGTTAGTTAATTGTTATGCTGCAATGTACTATTATTAATTTAGCATTGCCGTGTGTCCACAGCAAGGAGCTAATAGGCGCCGTGGTGTGCAGCGTGTCGTGGTGGCGCGGCGAGTGGGTGGGGCTGACGCTGGCGGCGCCGCTGCAGTCCGTGCTGTCCGCCAAGCTGCGCGTGGCGCCGCCCGCGCTGCCCCGCGCCGTCGCCGCGCAGCCCTACACCGACATTCTGGGTGAGTATTTAAATGGCGGCATCTGCGCCGCCAAACCTTCCGTAATCCCTTAGTTCGGCAGCCTTCAGCATCGCCGTCACTAGGTTTCCTCATGATAAGGCCGGCCCCACTCTGGCTTCCCGCGCTTCTTCAAGCGCTTTTGGGCCCCTTATTTGGATCTGCATCGTCCGTCTCCTGAGGGGCGGTCGCCCTCATGATTTGCCCTATATGGTATTCTAGAACTTAGGCACAGGCTGAGTTCAGACGGCAGGTCACGTGGTCAGACCGCTCTGGCCGCATGCAGTTCGACGCAACCTACATGACACTTGCCGTTGCGCGGGTATCCTGGGCACGTTTCGTGCTCCTTGTGATGGATTCTCAGCCTTCCTCTCCTGAGGAAAAAACATATTTGTTTGATTTTCTACGAGGTTTTGAAAAGTTCGAAATCCGAAAGTGTTAGATTTTCCAAAAAAAATCCTATATAAATCCCAAGCAAGGGCGTAACATGGCAAGCGTTATTGTGTATGCCTAAGTGAGAACATAATGGACTCAAGACTAGTTGTAATAAGGTTGTGAATGCAGCGGCGGTGGACAGCAGCACGGTGCTGGTGCGGTGCGGCGCGGCGTGGGGCGCGGGCGTGTGGGCCGGCGCCGGCGCCGTGCTCACTTGCGCGCACGTCGTCAAAGACGTACGTGCCCACATCTCCCCGCGTGGCTACTCCACCAACCCCACCAACCACACCGACCCCACCTACCACGCCGACCCCACCAACCACACCGACCCCACCAACCACACCAACCCCACCGACCCCACCAACCACACCGACCCCAACGTCCCCACCAACCACACCGACCCCACCAACCACACCGACCCCACCAACCACACCGACCCCAACGTCCCCACCAACCACACCAACCCCACCAACCCCACCGACCCCACCAACCACACTGACCCCACTAACCTCACCGACCTACGGCGACTGAGCCCTACTCAACCAAGCTGGCCCAGTACGGACTGATTGACCTTTGAATTCCTTTGCAGGTGTATACAAGTTACCTCTCGATGTCTTCCTTCACCGTAGAAGCGTCATATAAATGTACATATCAAATTCAAAAAATGAAAAACACACACACATAGTAAACCATAGGACATAAGACTGTGAAAATAACTAAAGTAAATTGTCTAACTAAAATCTTGCCGTTTCAACATCTGTAAGTTTTCTTATTTTTTTACAGCATATGCTGCATTATTAAATAATATACCAAATATTGGAAACTTACTTTGTTTTTGTAAAAAAAAAAAACACGGTAAATTAACAGTTTCTTAAAAACTATCTGATCATAATTTTAGCTAAGCCCAGTGCTGAATATAAGCGTCCATCATAAGGACCTTATCATCCGTCTTGTTAGGAAATTAAAAGCGAGCTATGGGTTACCTCACAGCACGTCAGGCCAGTACGGGTTGTTGGGGACCGACAGTAGTCTATTAGCAGGGTGGTATGCTGGCGATATTAACTTGGGTCCCGTGGTACGCAAACATACATAGGTAACTTAACATAAAAATGTTAGCCACAGATAGGCTCACGATTTACTTATGTGAGCCGGAACTGTGAACCGGTTCACTTATGTGAGCCGGAACTGTGAACCGGTTCACTTATGTGAGCCGGAACTGTGAACCGGTTCACTTATGTGAGCCGGAACTGTGAACCGGTTCACATATCCACTCACTCATCTATATGTAGAACCATGGTCTATATATGTTTTTTCTTTGTGCTGAAAATCAACAGTTAAAATCTGTGTGAACTGAATATCTAAAGCGGTACTTATGTTTACTTAGGATCAAGATTCTTATGCTGGCTGATTACCCCTGCAGATGTCTGTAAATTTACAACTTATACAGTAGACCCTCTTTAATCCGGCACTGCACTAATCCGTCACTCCCGTAATCCGGTGCTCTTAGATGGCCGTGATGAGGGAGTCATGTGGAGACATGGTACGTACTTGTATAAACAAACAAATGCCGATCGGCCAAGAAGCAAAAGAAAATTCACAGTTTCTTTATTCCAATAGAATAGTCCACCAGAACTGGAAGTTTTGGTATGCTTATGTTTCTGTTTACGATAGGCCTAAAACTATTATGTATTTTAAAACGTACTTTTTCTGTTTACAACTTTTTGTCTGTAATTCAATACATATGTTCTTTTTACTTACAACTTGAAAATAAAACTCTTTTGTACTTTTTGTATATTTTGCTGTAAACCGGCGTTTTCACTAATCCGGTGCAACCCTAGTCTGTTATCTGCCGGATTAACGAGTGTCTACTGTATTCTGCAGGAGTAAGAATCTGACAATACATATCAAAACGTCTTAATATGGAAAAGGGTTTATGATGCGCTCTAAGTGAACCAAAACCTGACATTCAAAAACTTGCTAATTTAAAACAGTATCCAATGTATAATTATGATAGATTTACGATAGGAACCACTATATTTCAACAGCATACAATAAATAAGGTGTCAGTGTACTGCGGCGGCGTACGAGAGACAGCAATCGTGCGATATAAGACAGTGGATGATCGACCCTACGACCTCGCGCTCTTGTACTCCAACCCTCACCACTGGACGCATCTCACACCTGCTGTTTTTGCTGACGACCCGCCAGAGAAGGGTTAGTAAACTCAGTACACGAACACGTAAGGTGCAAGTTAGCAGCAGATACAAACATCCTCTTGTGCAGCAATTGTTAGAAATGTTAATTTAGTCTGTGGTATGTTTGACAGCCCGCCTTCCGGCTCCTTTTTTTTTTGGAAAGCACTTCCTTCTGTCTTGTTGTCGCGTTGTGTGAACGTGAATCTAATGTGAAAAGCTAAATAAAGTGACTGCAGTAAAGTACAGAGTTTCAATCAATTGGTGGCCAAAAACATGTAATATTTAATAGCAATGAAACATTTTGAAATTTACACGTATTTATCTTTATGTGGATGTGTGATGTGACAAGGATGGATAAGATAAGGGATGAGTATATAAGAGGAAGCCTGAAAGTAGCGCCAGTGGTAGAAAAAGTGAGAGGAAGTAGCTTAGCATGGTTTGGACATGTGATGCGGAGGGATGAAAGTCATGTCACAAAACGAATGTTGAATATGAAAGTGGAGGGATACACGGGCAGAGGAAGGCCGAATAAAAGATGGATCGATTGTGTGAAGAATGATATAAGAATGAAAGGAGTAAGCATGGAAATGACGGCTGATAGAGAGGAATGGAAGAAAAAGATCTTCTGCGCCGACCCCAGATAATGGGAAATGGGCAAGAGGATGACACGTATTTATCTTTATAGGATGTCCAGTCTTGGCGGCTGGGTTCCCATACTTCAACGAACGCAACTTGTCCGATCTCAAGCCAACTGTGACCGCCGGACATGTGAACACCGTCTCTCCGTCCATGATACAGACCTCGTGTTGCGTTCAGTCAGGGTTCAGGTATTACTGAGATTTACGAACACCACACCTAGTAATGGTCCTTATTTCAATAACAGATAATATAATGAATTATTTTCCCGTAACGAATAACACATTATTCAACAACGGCTTATACTGTTATCCTGCTGTTGCTGTTGACAAAAGAATCGCCTAGTCGCATTGTTGTTGTTGCCACTTGAACCGTTGTGTAGGCGTAGGCGCTCGCTCTGTTGCCCGACTGCTTATTCTTATAATATTAGCCTTTCTCACAAGGAAATAAAGTTCCTATTTGTTTATTTCTTACAGTAATTTTACTAATCCCAAATTCACAATTCTGTACCTTCGCGCGTATGACAATTAGACTCATTTTGATTTACAGTGTGATTTGAAATAACAATTAGATGAACTCTTGCTGGCTTGCTGGTGCCTAAGCTGTTGTCATTTTTTTAGTTACGCATTATTTGCCGTTATGTGATCGTTGCAATAATTAGTGTCGTGTTTGGATTTGCCGTTGTGTGATCGCGTATGCAAATTACCTAAATTACCTATTCGTTGCAATAATTAATGTCGTGTACTTATGAAGTAACTAATAAATAATTAGAGTAGATATTGTAAATATGTAGAAATGGAAGATTATTATGACAAATTATGTACAGATCAATGAAATTTTACACCAGAATATTATATTGATTAATTAGTTTTTAGTTATTTAAATTAGTACCTAATATTCTGACAGTCCTAAGCCTGAAAAAGTTGAAGGAAAGTTCATTGTTAAAAATAACTAGCTATAATAAGTTAGCTATAATAACAATAACAATAGGACTCAACAACATTTGTCAAAACAGCAATATAACAGGATAACAGACAACAGGTTACAATAACAGTTATAGGAAAATAACACAACAGTGTTATTCGTTATTACAAAACAGTCGTTATTGCCATCACTAATCACACCGATGAGTAACGCAGTTTGTTCATAGATAGCGATTACGTTTTGTAACTGATTTCTAACCACATACCATAGAACTTATAAAATTCTAATGAAATGTACATACTTGTGTGCGTACTGTACAGCAACTTCACATCAATCTTGACACAACTCTAATATCACTGTTCATAGTAAATGTAAAACTTTACATGTTGCTGGCCGTACAAGCATCACAAGACTCATGTGTCACATCACAAGTGTACCGAGAGTTCCGCAAAAAAGGTTTATAATCGCAAAAAAAATTTTAATAATAGTTTATAGAAGATGCAATACGGTAAAAAAACGATTGCTTCTATTTACAGTTTTAATATATATACAAAAATATTAACAAGCGAAATATAAAAATTAATTCAAAAATGTACAGCTGAATTTAGTGACAAAGGCGACAGACATGACAGAGAATGACAATTTTTATTATAGAGGAATATTAGATGTGAGATGAAACAATAGATTATGGACATGAAAAATAATTACAAGAAAAAGTATAATACATATGTAGTCAGGTCACTACAAGTTCAACTATAAGTTTACGGTTCCGGATTCTAACCTTTACATGTGCTTAACTTCATATCAAATTTCATGATTCTAGGTCAATGGAAACTTTTATTCTCTTGCGAGTGTTCTACAAATCTTGACCATTGAAAATTTGAAATGTTGGAAAGAATCTTGAGAGACGTAGGTACAATGATAATATCCGATAACGGTTTCGCTTTTAGTACGTACTCGTATATAGTGCAACGCTACTCCGAAACACTATTAAACAGGAGTCCCTAACGTGGGGCACTACTCGAAGTCACGGTGAATAAGGCTTAGTCTAAACTTAAGTGCGTTTGCTTGACTTTACATACATCTTAGACTTCTGTCGCCGGTGTTTAGGGTGCCTCATGCTGTTGTCTTTCTCAGTAGGAAAGTGATATCTACTATACTTAAAATAAAATTCTTTTTAGGGTTCCGTACCTCCAAAGGTAAAAACGGAACCTTATAGGATCACTTTGTTGTCCGTCCGTTCGTCCATCCGTCTGTCAAGATCCTTTTTCTCAGAAACGCGTCGAGATATCAAGCGGAAATTAATATATATCACATATTCAGGTTTTCTATCTCCCAAAGCAGTGAAGAAATCTAATTTCTAAATCAACGCAATAAAAAGATATGGTCATTTATGTTTCATTTATATTGCATATTTTGATATTTGCAAGGGAATCAAAACCTAGAGGGTACTTTCCGTTGACCTAGAATCATGAAATTTGGCAAGAAGCAATGTCATGTAGCACAAGTAAAGGAAAAACTCTGAAAACGGTAAATTTGTACTAATTTACAAAAAAAAAATTGTGAATGTAGCTGTACTTTTTTGTTGTAATTATATATTTTGGACACAACTTTTCGGCAGAAAGGACATCATTCAGGCTTCATACAAATTTGGGCTATTTTTTTTTTTTAGCCGGCCAACAAAAAATAACTAAATTTTATCATAGGCATAATTATAATAAACATTTTGTATTATGACAGTAAAGCTCGAAACCTATTGGTTGAGATGATAATCAGTCTCAAAGTATTTATTTTATTACCTACGGCTTGCACCCGGCTTGCGGGGTGAGTTCGTGATTTCCAGGTAAACATTATTGGTAATGGTGTTGGTGTTCCAGGTAAATATTTACAACTCTCCTGGCCTTACAATAATATCTTCTAAATCTTTGGCAGCAATGTGTATCGTTGGCTCGTGTCTGGCAAACCCCATGTACCACACAATGCACACGACGTGTGAGCAGCAGCCAATGGTTCTTCGGCTAATGTTACATGTACAGTAATAGTGTTTTATAGCCTATCGCCCTTCGAGAGCCCTATTTTGCTCACACTTGCAACTCGGCAGGTAAATGTACTTGTAACGTTTTCTCGCTCGCGTACCTTTTATGTCTCTTGCTCATACATGCAACTCGGCAGGTAAATGTATGTACTTGTAACGTCTTCTCGCTCGCACACCATTAACAATAACTGTTTAATATTTGTTTTACCTGGAAATCACAAGCTTGTTTTACCTGGAAATCACGAGCTCACCACGCAAGCCGGGTGCAAGCCGTAGGTAATAAAATAAATACTTTGAGACTGATTATCATCTCAACCAATAGGTTTCGAGCTTTACTGTCATAATACAAAATGTTTATTATAATTATGCCTATGATAAAATTTAGTTATTTTTTGTTGGCCGGCTAAAAACAAAATAGCCCAAAATGGGTGATGTCCTTTACAATATAATTGGTAAAAAAAAAACCGGAAATATCTTTGAGACTTAATTCTAGTAATGAACGAACAATTTACTTAAAAATATTAAACTAGCGGACCCGACAGACTTTGTCCTGTCAAAAAGATTTGTACAGTGGCAGTTTTTTGTTCCTAATTATTTTATAGATAATGTCGCATGGCCAACCAAATCGCAAAAAAATTCTAAATGACCTATTACATTTTGTGGCTATTCAATTTTGGAACGTGACATTAAATCCTCCAACGATGTATTCTGTGCTCCAACGCACGCACGCACACTGTTTTGATAGATATGATTGAATTTCAACTATATGTAGCGTTAATAAAGCGCAAATTGACTCTTTGATGTTAGTAACACACCTTCATTGCTTAGACAACAGTGAGTGCTTGCAATATGAACTTTATACAATAACAATAAAGCTCAATTCGACTGTACGTTTTAGTTAGAAAACGTTTGCATGGGAAAATAAAAGGGCTGTTTTTAGGGTATTTATAATTATTCGAATTTTCCTCATTATAAAAACCCTTCTTGAACTTCAACGAACATTAACAAAAAAGAATTGGCCAAATTGGTCCAGGCGTTGTTGAGTTATGAGCTTACCAACACATTTTGCGATTCATTTTTATATATAAGATGGTAGAAATAAGTAAGATGGAGGTGCCCTGATAAGTGGCCGGTAAAGAAAACTACGGAGATCCACCTCCCGCTTAGAAATACATTGGCGCGACCACAGCGCCACCTATGCTCGTCAAATATTCTACTTGCAAACTATTTTATCACAGTGGGGGTCCAATATTCCGTGTGAACAAACGATCGGTGGAGGTGGTGGGTATCATCGTGAGCAACGCCAAAACTCAAACTGGCGCGTGCTATCCTTACATCAACATGGCTGTGCCGGCAGCCGCTTTCACGAACATTCTACAGGACTATACGCAGCAGAGAGGTAAAAACTGTAAAAGGTGTGTGGAGGGAGATAAAAGAGGAAGACTGGGAAGGTATGAATGTAGCGCTGCATCACCCCTCTCCTGAGGGGCGGTCGCCCTCACGATTTGCCTATATGGTTTTAGAACCTAGGTCAGGGTGAGTTTAGTCGGTACCGACGTGGCTGGACCGTTCTGGTCGCGTGGAGTCCGACATAACCTCCGTGACACTTGCCGTTGCGGGGGTATCCTGGGTACGTTTCTTACTCCTTGTGAGGATTCTCAACCTTCCTCTACTGAGGAAAAAAGGTATGAATGGATTTAGTGAAATATATAATACTAACTTTCTGCCCGCGGCTTTCGGGATTGGGTCTATAGAGGGTTAAGGGTCATAGCTTTTGTCCACGGCTACATATGCGCGGAAGTCGGTTTATGGCGCGAAGGTTTTGTCGCGCTTCCTGTGGGACTATCCGTTTTTCCGAGATAAAAAATACCGCAAAACCTTGCTCAATAATCACTCTATCTATTGATGAAAACCGCATGAAAATCTGTGCAGTAGTTTTTGAGCGAAGACTTTATTGCGCATCCCGTGGGATCTGTCGATTTTCCGGGATAAAAAGTAGCCTATGTTACTTGGGGATAATGTAGGATCATTTTTGAAATCGGTCCAATAGTTTCGGAGCTTTTCATTACAAACAAACAAACAAATCTTTCCTCTTTATAATATTAGCATAGACAGACAGATATGCGCTACGAATTTTGCTATAACGATATTGTATATTTTATGGTTTAAAGGCGGCAAATAAGTATAACTTTACATTTCTAGATTTTCGTTTCGTTGCATTATCAGTAGCTGATGATATTTTAACAAAATGAAACGATATTTATATAATAAAGTAAGTTCCTTTGGTTTTATGGTTTTTCTGTGCGCAAAATATAGGTATAGGGAAGTAAAAAAACTATACATTTACAATATTAAATAACGAAAATAGAGCATGAAGTGAGCTCGAGACGCGGTCGGTGGTAGCGGAAGAATTAATCATCGGCACATAAGTTTGTCGTAACCGATTTTGCCAATCCGTGACATAGTACGGCTACTGGCAAAGCTGCGCATTATTAGTAACGACAAGACACTATACCAGTGTTTCCCAAAGTAGTCTATATCAACCCCTAGGGGTCTAAGAGAAGGGGTCTACGTCAGTGAAAAAAAAATTTGGGGGTCCATGAAATGAAAACAGGGTCCACGATAATGAATCTCAACATACACTGATAATACCTATTAACATACTCCACGATATTAGATCTCAAAAAATACTGAGAGTACCTATCTATTAGCATTTTTCTATCTTCTAATATAAAGACATATACATTATTTATAAACATACCTATGAAGTAAATAAGTTATTATATATAAAGTTTTGTAAGTTGTAGGATATAGGTATTATTAGATATGGCTCGCCACAGCCGGGGTATGCAATTTAATGCATTTTCCTCAGGGAAACAAAAAAAAAAAAAAAAAAAAAAAAAAAAAAAAAAAAAAAAAAAAAAAGGATATAGGTATTCACTATCAGGTACGTAGGGGGTCTACCCAAAACCGAAAGACAACAAAGTAGACCCTTTGTCACAAAAATGTTTGGGAACTGTAGTCAGTAACAAGTTTGACAACTTACCACACTAGCTTCATCATTATCATCATGTCTCGTATCTGTCTCCATCGAGAAGCAAGTACCCAAACTATATTAGGGTTGTTAGGCATCAGTTAACCACGCTGGCCCAGTGCAGATACTTGACTTTACGTACAACTTTGAATTTCTTCACAGGTGTATTTAGATTTCCTCACTATGTTTTCGTTCCTCATAGGAGCATCAGATAAATGTTCATACAAAATACGATACAAGACAAAACACAATAGTACATAGGAGGATCAACCCTGGAGACGTATTTTTGAATCATTAGACGTGAATTTGGAATTCGAATACGAATACAAATCGTGCGCGAAATTATTTTCTACTGCTTACAATTTTATAGATTTTTGAATCACTCGAATTCAGTGTTGTCATTAAGAACAAATTCTTAATTAAATTCCGTTTCACGCAGAAAAATTCAAAACCACAACAACAAAAACAAAAATCTGGCGATGACTCACACGTGAAACGGATCACTGTCAAGGTCACGTCAGCGTTGAATATTCTACTAGTAGAAATCAAAAACGAGTGGGTTGAACCACTCGTTGCACAACGCACGAAATGAAAATTCAGAAATAGTGAATTCGGTAATTCGTATACGAATCTCACGATTTCGAATGCGAATTGGTTTTCAATTGTTTCAAAAATTCGTCTCCTGGTCCTTAAAAGAGCAGTGTCGAGACCACAGCCCCACCGACACTCCACCACGACAACGACCACACCAAACTTGCTATCTTGAAAAACTAGTATCATGTATTCCAAGATATATTCGATAGATACTAATAATTTTTTGTTACAGATGTGAGCAAACTTAAAGCAATGGAGATCGACAAAGAAATGGTGCAGTCACAGTGGCGGCTATTGCCTTACAGATCTAAGATATAGAAACGGCTACATTTATTTATTAAAAGAAATGTGTTCAAACATTTGTCGGTTATTTACCAAGACAATGACAAATAAATTATTTATTTCAAAGGTTGTGTTTTATATGTAGATATTAATTTGTATATTGTAGATTAGTAGCCATAACTTAGGTTTGTATAATTGATTTTAGATTTTTTCTTTTATTATTGGGCATTATTGACAGAGGTATTGTTTGACAATGGAAATTGGTATTTTTTATTGTACTATTTATAAATGTATCAAGACTGAATGTAACTATTTTTGTATTTTTTTATTTGACATTATTACACGGCTGTTTTTATTTATTATATCAGAGTCAAAATTATATTTATAATTTGCTATTAATATTGTTTTATTTTTCGGCCAAGCATAGATCACTTTTTCAATTATCATCGCAGTGGATAATTGATATGCAACATATTCCATTCTAAGGACAGAGGAGAATGGCTCAACTAATCAACTTGAAACCGATTCAAATTTCCAGATCATATAGTCAACCGTTGAAATGATACAGATTACAGCTCACATAATAGACTAGATTTTTCAGAGATATTTTCTCTAATGTATGGTACGTACAGGTGATACGGCTTCGGTTGGTCGGTGAATCGTGAACTAGCGAAGGTCAATCCGCGCCTCTTCTAAATAGATCTATATCGTGAATATGGATATAAATCGAGTGAGTCGATCTGTGAATCGGTTCACAGCTCCGGTTCACATAAGTGATCCAAAGCTCACCGAGAACACGGCTTATAGTTTTTCGTTCTGGAGACGTATTTTTGAATCATTAGACGTGAATTTAGAATTCGAATACGAATACAAATCGTGCGCGAAATTATTTTCTACTGCTTACAATTTTATAGATTTTTGAATCACTCGATTTCAGTGTTGTCATTAAAAACAAAATCTTAATTAGATTCAGTTTCACGCAAAAATTAAAAATCGCAACAAGTATAATTAATATATATGTATTCAAACAATATTTACTTATTATTATATACCTATTTACAAGCTTTACATTAACCGGAGTAAATATATCACTGTCAACGTCACGTCAGCGTTGGATATTCTACCAGTAGAAATAAAAAACGACTGAGTTGAACCACTCGTTGCACAACGTACAAAATGAAAGTTCAGAAATAGTGAATTCGGTATTCGTTCGTATACGAATCTCACGATTTCGAATGCGAATTGGTTTTCTATTGTTTCAAAAATTCGTCTCCAGTTAGCCAAGAAAAGGTTTGTTAATATTTTTGAATTAGTATGTTTTATATTTAAATAAATCTCTTTATAATAACATTTATATACTAAATTCTTCTCCATATTTCTGAGCGTTGATGGATTAAGACGTTCTAAGAGATGACTAAAGAATTTTGACTGCAATGATATAATTGCGAAGTGTCCGGACCCTGTTCCTAAGAGCAAGGACTTATGCATCATTTTTCTTAACCTAGTCTATGGAACTACTCTTTAGAAATTTTATTCCTCTTTCTTTCCAGCGTCTAAACGTGTCAAAATTTTGAGAGAGATAGAAGATTTTGTGAGAAAACGTGTTTAAAACATTGATAATATAAGTTTCTTCTAAGGGCAGTTGCTCGTCAATATTTGAACCTGCATCAGGTAATATTACAATTGTACTTAATACAGATTAATTCACTGAGCCTATATATTTCTGCACCGTCGTTCCAGTCGTGGTGCGTCTATTTGTCACGCCTCTAAAATTAAAGGGGAAGTAACGCTAACTTAATAGGTACTGTCTAGTTTAGTGTATGAAACAGCATTTATTATTGAAATTGGCTCATGATAAGGCTGGCATCACTTTGGCTTCCCGCGCCTCTTCTAGCGCTTTTGGGCCCCTTTCATGGGTCCGCGTTGCACCGCCCCTCTGCTGAGGAGCGGTCGCCCTCACGATTTGCCTATATGGTTCTTAGAACTGCTGAGTTTAGTCGGCAGGTCACGTGGTCAGACCGCTCTGGCCGCGTGCAGTCCGACATAAGCTCCGTGACACTTGCCGTTGCGGGGGTATCCTGGGCACGTTTCGTGCTTCTTGTGAGGATGCTTAGCCTTCCTCTCCTGAGGAAAAAAAATATTATTCAAAATACTTATTCATGAGTAGACTTTTTTTAGCTTTTTTTTTCACACGCACACTTTAATAAAGTTACAGGGTCCTAGTATCAATACTTAATACATAAAATGGCCCGCAAAGGACAAGCTTCAATTCAGGACAGTTTGGAGAATAACGAAGAATTCGAGGCATACTTCCTTACACATATCAATCGACTTATTTGTAAGTACATCCCGTTCATTGTGTTACTCAAATTCTACTGTTGCTTCAAGGATTGACAAGCCTTTTCGGCGGAGAATGGTTAATAACATTGTGACAGGCATTGTGCAGCCAAAGACCCTAGAGAGGAAAATAAAAATTACCGACACGTTATCGCTTAGCAGCGCTAACAACCGCAAATATCCCATAGGCTGCAGGATAATATAATTTTTTGTAATGTATCTTAGAATGCAATAAATGTATCTTATATCCCATAGTTAAATGTTAGCCCTATTCCAAAAAAAAGGAAATTTTAAAAAACATTAAAGTGTTAACGCCGTAAGATTCATGAAAACAATAAATTACATTTTTTGCTTTATTTTTTTTTTCCCCACAATTTTGAATAAAACAAGCCCAGTCCTTTATAAATATTAATTTATTTATAAAGGACTGGGCTAGATAAACGTTTAGATTTTAACGGTCGGGGCCCATTAATGGGTTATTTGATCAGGGTAATATATTGTTTTTACAATATGACGGCTGGTAGTCGCCATATTGAATTTTCATTATGTAATGTGTGTAACTTTAATCAATATTAAGACGTTTGATTTCTTAAGTTGCCACATACATAGGCTAATAAACAAAACACCTCTCTTTTATATCGCGCTTAGGCAATATTTGTAAATATACTTTCTTCCAATTATCAAAACCCCCATAACGAACACAGGTATGGAAGTTTATTCCGACTTCTGTGGCCCGTGTCTGGCCACTGCCAATGCGGTGAGGAAGGGAAAAATAGAAATTGGCGAGGACAGGATAACGATGGCAAAGGTACATAAATAACTTCAATTATCACGTCAATCTATCGTTACGATCTCTAATGCAGAATGGAATCAATCCACAGTGTGGTAATTTTAAAAAATATATTTTAGGTAGGTAAGTGTGGTTAGTTATTATACGAATTAAACATGATTCTTTGTTTATCTATATTTATTTAATTTATTTAGAATCTGAAACCAAACACATGCAAGTGGTTTAAAGTAAATCCTATTTTATACCGAATTCAATAAATGGGATTCATGGGAGTGCAGAATCTGCTCTTAGAATATAAAACAGCTGTTCAATGTTGACGGTATTCGCATCGTCCTTATCCTTGCACCGTATGGTTTCCAGCGGAGCGGTCGCTCTCACTACAAGAAGGTTATTTGGGTTGAGTTTATTCCGTAGGTCCTATCAGTCAAGCCACGTCGATGAAGATTCTCAACCACTCGTCTCCTGAGGAAAAAATGGCGACGTTGCACAAACACCTCACATGCCGCAACGCAACCGCCATTTACACAAATACACGATGCGCAATAATGTAGATGTGTCTGTCTCGTCTGTCATCACCCGTTCGAAGCCGGGTCGAGTTGCTAGTATAGTACAAATAATAAAATGTATTTGTTTTAGGCACTGTCTGACAATATTGATGCACTGGCGCGTTTTAGGAACAAGAGTGAGCCAGTCTTTTTGTTTATATTGGTAAGACAACTTGTTGGTTTTTATTGTGCGTATCTGACTTTTTTACTTGCATCGAAATACAATGATCCGAAATTTATTTCAATGAATTCAAAACATATACATTTACGTGAATACATGTCTACGGGCAAAGGGGGTCATCCATAAATTACGTCACACGAATTTCGTGATTTTTTGCCCCTCCCCCCGTCCTTGTCACAGCTAGTCACATTTGTGAGACTCCCCCCCTAGTGTGACGTCACATATTTGAAAAATTTACATCGGTTTCGAAATCAGATATATTTTTATTTTAATAAAATTAACATTAAATCAATTAACAAAACAAAAACGATTATTTATATTAAATAAGTATATGGTCATTTCATGTTCTTCGTATTATATTTTTCAAAATCACCTACTATAATCAATTAGAAAAATAGTACGTTTCGGGAGTACCCCTATTAATAAATAGAAGAAGATACAATTCCTTTATTTATTTATGAGAGTACACAGACTTTACAATAAAAGTTAATATTTACAGCACTTTTCATACTAATAGTAATAATTTAAAGTTTGTGTTTTAACAGTTAACTTATAATAGATTTTGAAATGTGACGTCACGAAATTTAAGATCCCTCCCACCCCCTTGTCACACAATGTCACACTTCGTCAATCCCCTCCCTCCCCCTAACCGTGTGACGTAATTTATGGATGGCCCCAAAGTAGCTTTTTGAATCCAAAACCTTTTACTGTTCTTACGACTCGGTGGTTACAGATGCCCACATTCGTATTCAAAATCAAAATTCACTTTATTCAAATATGACTTTATATAAAGCTCTTTTGAATCGTCCAAATTATTATGATTATTATTATCTATTCTTATATATAATTAATATTGTCCGGGAATTCTCCGGTGTAACAATTAGTGTTAAAAGAGGTAGGGGTTTTGGAACTTATTTTTGTTTGAACTTTAATGTTGAGATTCAATTCTAATAATATTATAAACCGGAAAGTTTGTATGTTTGTAAGTAAGTATGTATGTTTGTTACTCTTTCACTTGAAATTGAATTGATTTTAATAAAACTTTACAGTAATTTAGCTTGTACCAATTAGTTGTATATGTTTAGTTTTAATATTTCTTTTTGCCTGTATTGCATTATATCCATATCTACTAATATTATAAATGGGATTGTGTGTCTGTCAGTAACATAGGCTACTTTTTATCCCGGAAAAATCGTCAGATCCCACGGGATGCGCAATAAAGACTTCGCTCAAAAACAACTGCACAGATTTTCATGCGGTTTTCATCAATAGATAGAGTGATTCTTGAGCAAGGTTTTGCGGTATTTTTTATCTCGGAAAAACGGATAGTCCCACGGGAAGCGCGATAAAACCTTCGCGCCATAAACCGATTTCCGCGCATATGTAGCCGTAGGCAAAAGCTATGACCCTTAACCCTCTATAGACCCAATCCCGAAATCCACGCGGGCGAAGCCGCGGGCAGAAAGCTAGTATTGTATAATTATTGTGTAGTGTTTAAAATGTTTAAATATGGGTTATGGTCTCGATCTGAATGTTAATTGTCTGCATATGTTGTGTCATGTTAATTGTTACCTGCACTGTGTACATATCTATTACAATAAAGTAAAATAAATAAATGTATAAATCAGAATAACACATAGGCTTCAATTTGTATAGATATTGTGTAAAAATATAAGCTATTCGAAATAGTCACGGGGACCAATTAATGTCTTATAAAAGCAACGTTTAGTTCGCGTGATAAAGTCAATCTCATCATTTTAGTCTCTCCATCCGTTCTTTTCAGAAGCATTTCCTATAATCCCTTTTTTGTTTAAAAACTCACTCCATGCAATCGGCTAACTTTTAACCACGTTAGTTCCCGATTCCAGTTCTAAATCCCCTTTCAGCTCATCATTGCTCCATTTTTCTAGTCTTATACACAATATATATTAACAACTAATACGGTTTTTTAAGTTATATACTACAATTTTATTACAACGTGTGGATTTTTACATGGGGAAGCCATCCAACTTTTTATTTACCACGGGCCTTAAATTGTATCTACAGTTACGCCACTGAACGTCACCTTGACTTAGTTGAATACAGCGAGAATAATTGTGGATCCTGAAGCCTTAAATATTGCCAGTGTTTATTCTTCTACACACAATATTTTGATGTCTTTGTCATAACTAGTTAAGAAATATATACTAGAAACTCATAAAAGATATTTAAATATAGCTGGACCATAGAGTCGGCGTAATTGAAACAATACCATAGACAAAACATTCTAATAACCATAACCTTAACCTATAAAATAGAAGGGGAAGCTCGTCCGAGCGATGTTTGGTACCAACGGAATCGAGTTGTGCCGTATCATCGAGGAGGAGCTGGTCCTGATGCAGCGTGAGTTCGACACTGGGGTGGAGAGACCCAAGCAGGAAATAAATGAAGTGCTGCCCGAGGAAGCGGTAAGTTTACTGCATTTCCCCTCAACCGAGCGAGTGAAAAATCTTTATTGAAATTACTTTAACGCGGTAAAACCAAATAGCACTTGGACCTGGCCGCGTCTGACTTCGCACCTCTAAGCGGGCTCAGAAACCCTTTTTTTTTTAATGTTAGGAAAATGCGTTACGCATACCCCGCGGTTCGGGAAAAACGCGGGGTTATGTCGGACTCTCCACGCCAAGTGCCAGCCAAGCGCGCGGCCTACCGACTAAAAACCTAACAATGCCCCTCACTGACGTCTTACCGCGAGAGCTTCGATCGTCGGCGGGCCTCCTCCACTTTAGATGAGGGAGGGGACACGCCGAGGAGAGCTGCATCGCGGCGTGACAAGGTCATGGGAGCTCGTAAAAATACTTCCACGATTGGGTTCAGAAACCCTACCAGACGACGAAGAAATCAACATCCAGACGTCCTAATATATTTAAAAAATTTAAAAACCTGTCTGCATAATTTTTGAGCTTGATTCATTTAATGGGTAAAAATCTTGCTGTTAAAATCTATATATTCCGCGTTACAATTTATTTACTTATAGTGCTACTGAACGTATTTCTTTTCAGCTAACATTTTATGACATTTTTATACAGTCCGGTTTTGAATATTTTAATATATTTTTTATAATTATTCTCATGTTACCATGCATGCACAAGCTGACAAACACATCTTCACGTTGCGCAGTTGTATAAAAACTTACCACATTGGGAAGGTAGCTTTACGTTGCGCAGATGCATAATAACTTACCACATTAGGAGGCTAGCGTTACGTTGCGCAGTTGAGTAAAAATGTACTCTATGCGACTGCGACTGCTTGTTTATCAATGTATATGAATAAAAAATTGTAGTATCCAGTAACCTCATATATTAGAAATATCCTTATTTGTTTCCTGTATCATAGGCCAGGATCGAAGAGGATCGTGTGGTAGAAGAACGGTTAGAAGAGGAGAACACGCGACTCCGAGTCATGACTTTGGCAGCGCGCAAGCGGCGCGTGTGCGAGCGGCTGGCGCGCCACGTGCGCAAACTCAACTACATTATATTCTTTCCTCACTGTCACCAAGCGCACTACGACCTTTACGAAAAGTGGGACATTATTAGTGAGATTTTTTTCTACTACTAGTACCTTGAAGCGTCAGTGGCGCTGTGATCTCGGCACTGATCTACTGGATCGACCCTGACATATACCGCTGCATCTTCGTTTTTCGTATTTCATACGTACATTTATTTGACGCTCCTATGGTGAAAGAAAATATCACGAGGCAAACTGCATACACTTTTTTTTTGTTTTTCGAGGGGAAATGCATGAAGTAACATTTGTAACATTTACGATTGTTTCATTAAAACTCAAAGTATAGGTCTGATTCCGCAATTTGGAATTAGTTCCATATAATGCCGACGATACGAAATCGATGTAGATTACGAAACGAACGTGCATGAACTTTGGCTAAGGACCCAAACTCCCTTTACCCCCCACAGCCTGTCTTTCTCGAAGTGGTCGTGACCAGTATCGTAATGTTTCCTAGGACATACAAGCTTTAAAAAAGTCTAAAAAAAAGTCTCGTTGAATCTTTTCTAGGAGGTAGACTCTGTACCAGGGTCGTCTGCATGGGTACCTCCGTCTTACCTATTTCCGCCGCCAAACAGCAGGGTTCGCTTTGCTGTGTTCCGGCGTGAAGGGTAAGATAGGCAGTGAAATTACTGGGTACTGTGACTTTACATCTTATGTCACAAGTTGGCAACGTACACTGTGGTTCTTATGAGGTTTGCAGATTTGCTGCGAATCTCGTGGGAACCACATGTACTATAGGCGACTGTTACCACTTACCATCAGGTGGGCAGCCTGCTTGTTTGTCATCTTTAGCAATAAAAAAAAAAAAAAAAACATTATGTGGGCAAATTGGAAGTAAATATCACTGGGTTTGGTGATCATTTTCCATGCTTGTTTGACATTTTTATAATACCTATATGATAAAAAAATAATCTTATATCCTGGATAAACAATTACAACTGTATTATCCACCTACTCTAATTCTCTCCTTATTAGGACTGAATAATATTCTTATAATTCACAACTCACTTTGCTTTCGGCCCTCCGAGCAGTACTTTGGGTCGAGCGTCTCAAGTCCCCTAAACGTTTACCTTTTGTCGAAGTTCAAATCGGTCGCGATCATGCATCATCCAAAAGAAATACGGAGAAAGAATACTTAAAGAGGTATCAGGATGAACGTCCAATACATCTAGCACACAGGGCCATTTGAACCAAGTCGGTCCCAATTCACTTTCATCTTTACTTGTTTTCTCCCTTCACAGATATATCCGTGGCCGCGAAGGAGACCATGCAAATTACAGAGGATGTCATCAAGGAAGTGATGTACATGAGTGATGTAGAACTCAACGAAGCGTGCCTGTACGCGCTGTTGAAAGGAGAAGCGCTAATAGTGCTCTTCAAGATGGGAGAAAGTGACCACAGGGATTTTGTTAGTAAGTGTCCCACTACTTTACTGAAAGAAGAAAATCTGGCAATGTCATGCATGAGCTTGTCTCCCGTGAGTGCAAAAATTGGGAAACATCTTTAACAGATAAAAATTTCAAATGCGGCTTTCTTACACATAGATTTTTATATAGATTAATAAAGACTTTTATACAGATTTTTATAGACTTGGGATTCCGAAATGTCTTACTTAGATAACGAAGGCTGTACAATATTTAAAAAGAAAGTTATATTTTATTTTTATATGTCCAAATTAAAGTACTCTAGCGCCCATAAATATGTGGTCCACGGCCAGAAAGACCCGTGGCCTCATTCGCACAATAAGAATTGCATCACACCCGCTCTCGAGGAGCGTTCACTCTCCCATCCAGCCATAAAGACATCAGAATCAATATTATAACGCAGAGGTTAGTTGGCAGGTGAAAACAGTCAAGCCGCCTCAGCTGATATTGGGTTTAACATTTTCTCCTCTGTGTTTGGAAGCGGAGGTATATGGGAGGGTCTCCGCTCCTTGTGACAATGTTCTGGTTTCCTGAAAGAAAAAAAAAGTAAGACTTGCATAGAATAAAGACAACAATCTTGAACAATTTTTATGTTTTCTCATAGTCACAGGCAAGTCGAATATTATGCTTCGTTACCACCATGAAACAGACGTTGTCTAAAAAAAAGTCTCGTTGAATCTAATCTTTTGCAATTAGTCATCATTCAGTTCAGCAATAGAGTGCAACGTGCGTAAGGTTAACTTAGTTTGCCTTCTGTAGGTATGGTGATAAATTTAAAATAACTGTGTCGCAGTTCCCGTTGTTGAAGTAATAATGACTCAATACGCCACTTGAATTATAATGACTGATCCTCTAGAGCTCATGCGCTATGCCCTTTACGAAGAGATCCCCGTGCCCAAGGAGGACGTGCCGCCTGAGAAGCAGGTGCCACCGATTCCCGCTTACGAACGATATGCCTCCATCAGCCCCACGGCCCGAGAAGTGCGCCGATCGCGGTACGAGGCTAAACTGCAAAAACTCGTATGTCATGTTATATATTGTTACTTAATTTTATTAAGCAGGAATGTGGTACAGTTCTTAACTAGTTATAAAAAGTACAGCACTCGTTCACCCCTTTAGGGAATGCGCAATTTAATGGTAATAAAAATATACCAAAATAATCATTAAAAGCCATGTCTTATTTGAATGTCTGGATACTAATTCTGAATAAGTCCTTACATGAATACACTCCACGACGATTCTAATTCGATTTCGAATTCGATTCTAAGCAAAAATAGCCATTAGTCTATTTCTATTTAAAAAAAAATGCAATTCTCCGCTTCGAGGCACTTTTCTAGTGCACCGCTTTGGTTGGTTTGGATTCATCTAGAAAGTCGCTCGATTGCTGCTTTGTTTTAGGATCATAGCTATAAATACATGTTTCATTACCTACTATTATATCCCATGCCAAAAAGTCTTTCCTTATAAGCAGCAAACTTATGGCTACAAGGAATCTGAACCATTTTATGATCATAAGTCCAATTGTGTGAGATCCATCAAGGTTACGGCTTTCTTATACCCAAATGATGGTATAAGTTTGACTGTATTGAAACACATGTCTATGTCCAAAAAAGGGCGGGAGCAGTCAGATTTCTGTCTATTTTTGTAGTTCACAGGTGCGCAAGATTGAATAGTTTAGTTTATAGGAATGAATAAAAATAATGCAACAAAAATTTTCCCAAGTTAAATAATAAATAAAGATTTTTCTAATAACGCCAAAATGTGCAATAATTGACAGTCAGCTAAAAATGCCCCTTGTCAAATGTATTATAATATCTTTTTAAATATTGTTTAAATAAATGGCCAATACCGGAAAGTTTTAATGTGACCTACGTATGAGGTACACAGACAATATCATATTATTGGACTGCTATGCTCAGTGAGAAACTGTCTCAGTTACACTGTTCAATATTTAGGTTTGTGGAAGAAAAATGGACAACAGAATTACAAGATCAGTAGTTTTCGTTCTTCATATATTAATAGATTTCTATTATATGTCTATCTCACACTCTATTATAAAAACAAAATCCCCAGCGAGAAGAAAAAGAAGAACGTGATCGCCTCGCAGCAGAACAGGCACGCCTCGCCCGCGAGGCTGAAGAAGAAAGGTTGCGCGTGGAGAAGCAGCGACAGGAAGAGGAGCGAATGGCCAGGATACAAGCAGGAGTACGAAATCATAAATATAACACGTTAAATCTGAAAATTGCTTTTTTATGAATGCCTGTAGAGTTTTAAATTATAAGTTTCATATAATAAAAATATATCTCAACGTAAAAAGAACAATTAACTTGCAAAAGACGTACGGGTATGGGTTATTCGCCACAAACAAATACTGTTAGCATGAGGTTATCTAAGCACAGCCACAGAATACATAAAAACATGTAGCTAGAGAATCACATATCATATTATGGATCTACTATTAAAATTGAAAGAATTGTATAGTTGCCGGCAGAGCCTGAACCAGAAGTGACTGGTGAAGAAGTAGATGGAGAGGAACCTAACAATGAAATAGAAGCTGGAGATGATGTAGCAGACGATGAGGTAAGACATTGGCAAATCGATCTATTAAACAGTTATCTACCTACCTATTGTAATCTGAAAAACAACAGCTATTTCTTAGGCAGTTCTCGGGAAAACTTCTAGTTCTAAGGCGAGGTGTCCAAATAACACCTAATTTAATCACTACCTAATTTGCAGGTTTATAACTACACTCATATTTTCCAATCTTAAAATCAAAATCAAAATTAACTTTATTCAAAAATGACTTTATAGCTCTTTTGAATCGTCCAAATTTTTTTTCCTACGTCTTTTTAAGCTGATAAGAAGAATGGGCGCAAGAAACTTATCAGCTTTATCAAAAGTAATAACAACATTTACAATAAATTATGTCGTTATCAACAATGTACATATCGCTAATCCAAAAGAATATTGACATAATTACCAAAAAGTCGAAAATGAGTTTTTGATACCATAACTTCGTGTTTTGCACGTTTTATCTGTGGTAAAAACAACAGAATTTTTGTTCCATTAGTTTCCGACAGAGGAGAGTCACTTAGATATATTTATTATTTTTTAATATTAGATTTATGATCTTAATAAACCACTACTTTTCACTAGTTCCACTACTATCTAGTATACTACTATATAGTAATAGTGGAACTAGTGAAAAGTAGTGGTTTATTAAGATCATAATATGGAGTTCCATCAAGAGTTACAGCACAAAGCATAAAATATTAGATTTACTTAGAATTGTTTAATAACAGTTATTTTTGTTTCTTATGTTAAGATTTTTTATAAAAAAAAATAATAATTAACGTTTTGAAAAAGTTTACGTTTCAAGTTCATAAAATGTATTATTAAAATAAATCAAATTAAGAATTATGTAGTTTAAATTCATGATTTATTCCCATATCCAAACCTGGTATAATGTCATAATTGTAATATTTAAATTACAAAATGTCATAAATGTACGTCCGGTTTGTTTTCATTTGGTATTTTTTAATAATTATCTTGAGGTTTCTCGCAAACTTTTTATGTATAATTATTGATAATAAAGTAATTCAACATAACTATTAAAATATATCGATAGAATGATTGGAAATACACAATATTTTCGATGTCAATCTTTTAAAACGCTCTCCTGAAAAATCGCAAAAACGTAATTACGTCAATATTCTTTTGGATGAGCAATATGTGTTTACAATTTATACGGGAAAACAAATATTTACAGTTTAGAATGTAATGTATTTAAATCTTGGTGCATTGGCATCATTTAAATTAATTACTTTGTAATAGCCCTTACTCATTAGCGTCTTTTTAACATTTATTAAACTTCTGGTACAAAAATCCTCCATGTACTGCTAGTGCATGCCTTTGTTTCACTGTCTTCATTTATATCTTTTTCTAGTTTTTGTCCATATACATACATAATAAGCTTCTCCACTACTCTTCACCTTATGAGGTAAATTGTGGCTGTGGCTATGAAATCACCTTTTTGTACGGATATCGATTTTATATAGTCTACGTACTAACTCAATAGGGAATTAATCTCTTTTTTGAAAAGAATCTTTATTTGATCCTTGCTTGTCAGTAAACCATTTATACTAAAAATATAAAAATTTTATACACTCGTTAAGTACTAAAAAAATTGCATTAAAATTTAATATTTTCAAATTTCGCGCGTAATTAGACGAAGGCGCCGCACGAGTTGTTACTCTGTAGCGATGACGTCAATACGGCATGTAAATAATAAACAAAGCTCTATGTTTGATGCTATGTATTATTATATTCATAATTTAAAAATGAGTTATTATCTTTTATATATAAACAACTAATAAAGGAATAATAATAAAAGAGTAATACTGACATCGATGTTTTAATACTCCGTAACTCGGCAGAGCAAAAGTCGGGATTTGCAGCAAAGAATTTTCCGACCATTAATGCATTTATTTTTGGTAAATTCGTACTATCTCCTTTTACAAAACTGCTTTCCATAGTATTTATAACGTTCTCTTACATTAAAAAAGCAACCTACAAACTTCTTTTTTATTGTTTTGCGGCTTTATAAGTACTGATTCATAATGACATTGACACGCATAAGTTTACAGTACTTTATGACGTCACGACATGGCGGCCTATGTTTCGCTCTTGTTTTACGTATAGATTAAAAAAGTGAATACTTTGAAACTAATTTATATATTATTTTTGTTATTTTATGTACTTAAACATTGATGGTTCCGACTATTTAATGCATAAGCTATCATAGTATATGCTTGTACGGATTATACCGCACATTAAGTAGGTCACGGCGTCAGCATTTTGTTGTAACTCATTATTTCTGTACAATTGCAAACAAGGCATTGTCAATAGCAAGCGTGTATCAAGTATTATACTATCAAGAGTACGAAATAAATATAATTTTTAAATCAACAAGGATTATTTATTCATCAAGAATATCAAGATAGTTCGTGTAGCAAGCTCAAGACGCGAACATTGGTCCTTCGAGCAGTAGTTTAGTGGTTTTTTGTGTTTTTGAGTGTTAGCGAATCGGTACAGTCAGTCTCCCAGAAGCGGGTCTCGCTGGCTGCATTGAGAAGGCGCACATAGCACTCACGAGCACATTGGACGCTAAACTATCAAGAACCAGCAAGCATCAAGTATACCAGCAAGTTTCAAGTGTGGAAGTTTTGTTGCGAAATACAAGCCCACATACAGAATCAAGTTTGTGCACAATTTTTACAAGATACATATTATTATCAAGACAAGAAAGGTACCTAACATTTATACGTATATAGCAAGTTATATTTTTCTTTATCAAGTTTATTCAAGCTTTAAATTATCATGGATGTAGATAACCTACTTTACCAGCAAAACTTACTTTCGGAAGATATCAAGAAACTTCTAATTAATTTTAAAAAGGATGGTCCAGCACGTCGGACACCAGACCTTATCAAGCGACGTCTGGAAACGTTAGAAATTCGTTGGAACGAATTTAAGGAAAATCATGAAAAGATTTCTGAGTATTTATCGTCAGATGATGATTACTTTGTTGGAGAATATTATCAGCAAACTAAGCAAGCATATTTAGAAGCCAAGCAATTCATTGAAAAAGCAAGTACAAGCGAGGCTCCTAAGTTATCTCCAGCTGTTCAAAAACTCAGCAGTACTCAAGAAAATAAAGACATGGGGGCTGACAAACCTACAACATCTCGTAACGTACAACATTTACAGCCTCAACAAGATGTGTATGATGATGCCTCACTTACAACACCAGGGAGAAGTATCCAAGCGAAGACCATAGACTGGAACGAAGAGTCGAAGACAAGTTCAGGTAGCAACAGCAAGCTAGATGACATGTTGAAGAAGCAGCTCAGTAATTTCAAGGCATTCGCAAGAACTGTGTCAATCATAAATATCGAGGCCATGCAAGAAAAATGGGAATTCGAGGATACGCTGAAAACTTTACAGGTACGTTGGAAAGCGATAGATCTATTGCATTGGGAAATAGATAGCGAATTGGACGGATCAAACATACAATATGAGACCAAATTCACTGAAAACGAGCTAAAATATTATGAAATCAAGAAAGCTATAAATTCTAAGTTATGGTCGGTTTCACATAGAGAAAAATCGACCCCGCAGCTTGATATACCTATATTTAATGGTCAGTATCAACAGTGGGTGTCCTTCAAGGACCTTTTTACTGAGGCTATCCATAATAATTATTCGCTCTCGAACGCCCAAAAAATGCAATTCCTCAAGAGTAAGATCAAGGGTGAGGCTGAGCGTTTGATTCAACATCTGCAAATCAGCTCTGAAAATTATATTACAAGTTGGGAGATATTAAATCATAGATACAACAATAAGAAACTCATATTTACAACACATATGAATACAATGATGAACCTTCCCGTTACGCAACAAGCCAACAGCAACCACATCAAGAGATTACATGACGTCACCACAGAATGCCTCAACGCTATTAAAAATTTAAATATCACATAGACACGTGGGATCCTATTTTAGTTTATGTTTTGTCACAGAAGTTGGATGCCGAAACCCATAATGATTATTTAGAATCTCTGAAAGAGCCGAGAGAATACCAAGTTTGAAAGATTTTATGACATTTTTAGAAAATAAATTTACGACGATGGAGTCGGCTCGCCGCAAGCAAGAAAGCTATCAACAACGGTCGACACCATCAACATCTAACAGATTCGAAAAATCATATCATATTAAACATTTTTCAAGTGACAAGGCTACAGCGCAATCAAGTCCAAGAAGCAGAGTGAAATGTCCTGTATGTAGCAGTCAGGAACATGGAATATATTTTTGTAACAATTTCCTACAAATGTCACCTACACAAAAACGCCAGACTGTAACAGAAAAGAACCTCTGCATAAATTGTCTGTATGATCATCGTGGTAATTCATGTACATCGAACAAGAGATGTCGAGAGTGCAATAGACGTCACAACACGATTCTACATTCAGCATATGCAAAAAATAGTATGTCACCGATAGACAGAACAGCAAGTTTTGTGGCGGCGCCGGCGGGCGAAACGCGGCGTAGCACGACGCACGTGGCTCAGCAAAATGACATGCCTGAAATTATTTTACCTACTGCTTTACTAAAAGTTGAAAGATGCGACGGAGAATACATAACGATGCGGGCACTTATAGATCAAGGATCACAAGTATCCATAATCAGTGCCAATGCCGTGAACAAATTAGGCCTACATCGACAGAAATGTAAGGGCGTCGTAACAGGCGTGGGCATCAAGGACAATGCCTGTACAGGAATGACCAGTATTAACTGCAGCTCGATGTGTCAAAATTACACATTCGAAGTACATGTCTACATTATGAAAACTATAACAAGAAACATACCGAATGACTCATTCCAAAAACCATTATGCAAGCTCATACAAGAAATTACACTAGCTGATCCAAATTTCAATGTTAGCAAGCCCATTGATATTTTGTTAGGATCGGATATCTATTCAAGTATTATTATGGAAGGAATGTATAGATCAGAAAATACAAACCTGGTTGCCCAGCAAACCAAGCTTGGGTGGATTTTGTGTGGGAAGATACAAACCTTGCAATGCAACGTCATCATAAATAATTTCGAAGAAATGCAAAGATTTTGGGAGATAGAAGATTTATCAGAAACTAAACCATATTCAACCGAAGAAAACAAGTGCATCGAATTTTACAAATCGACGACAACAAGGTCGACTGATGGGCGATATACAGTGAGGCTACCCCTAAAATCTAATATTAACCAACTAGGGCAATCAAAACGCAAGGCTGTTGCACAATTTCTACACGTGGAGAGAAAATTAAATAGAAATGAACAAATTAAAACAGCATATCAAGCATTTATGCACGAGTATCGAAATCTAGGTCACATGCGACCAGTAAACAACAACGACTACAAAAATACGTCACGAAACTGCTACTTACCGCACCATTGCGTGCTACGACCAGAGTCGAGTACTACGACACATCGCGTAGTGTTCAATGCATCGGAAAAAACTTCAAGTGGATTAAGTCTCAACGACTGCATGTGTACAGGGCCTAACTTGCAGAAAGATATTTTAAACTTAATTTTGGGGTGGAGGCAGTATCAAGTCGCTTTCATCGCCGATATAGAGAAAATGTACCGCCAAATATGGTTGCATGAAGAAGATCAAGCCTTTCAAAAAATTATATGGCGGGACAGCCCGTATGAAATGATGCAAAACTACGAACTAACCACCGTGACGTACGGTACCAAGGCCGCACCCTTTCTCGCAATGATGACGCTTCGTCAATTAGCATGTGACGAGCGTGAAAATTATCCTGAAGCTGCACAAGTCCTTGAAAATAATTTTTATATGGACGATTTAATTTATTCTACGTATTCCCTTGACCTTGCAATAAAATTAAAACAAGATTTAATTAACCTATTAAAAGCTGGTGGTTTCAACTTAAGAAAATGGAGCTCAAATTATCAAGATTTACTAGAGAAACCAAATAATCAAGAGCAAGATAACTATACATTCAAGAAAGTTGAGTCAACAAAAACACTTGGTTTGACATGGATACCTGATAAAGATGTTTTCACCTTCCAATGCAAAATTGACGTACAAAAAAACCAAGAAACAAAGAGATCTTTATTATCAGCTATTTCGCAGTTATATGACCCGCTGGGGTGGTTGGCACCCCTCGCTACAAAATTAAAACTTCTTTTTCAACAAGTGTGGAAGACAAATATGGGTTGGGACGACGTACTTCCAGAAGATATTTATCAAGAATGGGAATCAATAAAAACCGATATAATGCAAATTAATACAATTAAAATAAATCGATGGTTCGGCGCTGGCGAAACTGACACAGTACAGTTACATGGTTTTAGCGATTCATCTCAAAAAGCGTACGCTTGCGTCGTATACAGCAAAGTTATCAAATCAGGTCAAACTGAAATAAAATTACTGGCTGGAAAATCAAGACTCGTGCCCTGCAACAAAGAAATATCATTACCACGCCTAGAGTTAAGCGGAGCTCTTCTTCTTTCTAAATTGATGAAGAAAATCAAGGATTCTTTATCACCAAAATTAGACATCCAGATTTTTGGTTGGATCGACTCTACAGCTGTCTTGGGTTGGCTGCAAGGAAACCCAGACCGGTGGAAGCCTTTTGTTGCCAACCGAGTACGCCAAATTACTGAAGTGATGCCTCCCGGTGCTGGCAGTATATCAAGTCGTCAGAAAACCCAGCAGACTGCGCCAGCCGCGGTTTGACAGCAAGCCGGTTAATACAGCATCCCCTATGGTGGCAAGGTCCAGCTTGGCTGCCAGAATATTTACATACAGAACGAAAACAAGATCTCTCTGTATACACTACAAATGAAGAAATTAAATTACAAAAACAAGTCAATGTTATTACGCAAGACAGTAATTTCATTAACAAAATGCTGAATAAATACAGTTCATTTCAAAAACTTGTGAAAGTAATAGCATGGATCCGTAGATTTGGAACTAAAAAAGAATTAAGAAAAAGTACTCCTTGGCTCACTATACAAGAAATACGAGCGGCAACATTAACTATTATAAAACAAGTACAAAGAGAAGTTTTTGAAAATGAAATATATAACCTGGAAGAAAAGAAACATGTAGCATCGAAAAGCAAGATTCTAAATTTAAACCCTTTTTTAGATAGTGAAGGAGTTCTGAGAGTGGGAGGAAGATTGCAATTTTCAAATCTCAGCTATGACATGAAACATCCTGTAGTACTTCCGCCACGCCATCGACTTACAGAATTAATTATAAAAAATGCACACGAGTTAACTCTACACGGAGGGGCTCGAGTCACACTTGCATTCACGAGACAAAAGTATTGGATATCAAAGGGTTACACCACTATCAAGAAATTTATTAACGAATGTGTGACCTGCAAAACAAAAACCAAAACTGTTGAAGCAAATCATGGGAGACTTACCTGAAGCGCGAGTCAATCCATCGCGTCCATTCCAAAACACCGGAGTGGATTTTACTGGACATATCTTTTTGAAGGCCAGCAAGGGTCGAGGTACAAAAACCACAAAAGGATATATTGCCGTTTTCGTATGTATGGCAACCAAGGCCATACATCTGGAAGTAGTCTCCGACTTATCCACTTCAGCATTCATCGCAGCGTTAAGAAGAATGGCCGCGCGAAAGGGAACTCCTAGCAATATTTTTTGTGACAACGGACGTAACTTTGTCGGAGCAAATAGAATCATTCAGCAAGAATATCAAGAAATTCTTCAAATATTCACATACAAGAAACTGCAACAAGAGTTAGTGGACATGGAGATCTCGTTTCACTTCAACGCACCATCATGGCCATCAGCAGGTGGCCTCTGGGAAGCTGCGGTCAAAAGCTGCAAATTCCACCTAAAAAGAGTGGTAGGAGAGCAGAAGCTCACCTTTGAGGAGTACTCTACCTTACTTGCCGAGGTTGAAGCGTGCTTGAACACCAGGCCGCTGTGTCCCTTGACGAATGACGCGGATGACCTAAACTAACTAACACCAGCTCACTTTCTATCAAGCGGCCCAGTACTTACTATTGTAGAAACAGAGAGAGATCTCCGCACGCGCTGGCACCTTACTCAACAACTACTGCAAGATATCTGGAAAAGATGGGCAGCAGAATATTTGACACAACTGACATCACGGTCGAAGTGGAAATGTCCAAAAGATAATTTGAAAATTGATGACATCGTTGTCGTGCATGAAGATAACTTACCACCTGGTAAATGGATTATGGGCAGAGTATGCGAGCTACATCCTGGACAAGATGGCTTTGTACGGGTGGTTACTTTGAAAACAAAAAGTGGATATATAAAAAGGCCAGCAATTAAGTTATCAAAACTATTAAATCAGGAGGAAAGTGGTCTAACAAGAGACTACAGCAAAATAATAAACAAGAAAACCGAAATCGAAAACAAGTCGCAACAACAAAAAACAAGAAAAAATATAAAAAATAAGAAGAATAGCTTATTTACCTCAATAATTATGACATTTTTACTCTTTTTGACTATTCTATCAAGCTCTACAGAGACTGTCAACATTACTCCATTTAGAACGAATCAAAGTCTTTACTTCGATAAAGTAGCAGACATGTCACTAATCAAGGATGAATGGAAACTTATAATATATTATCAAATGGAACCTTACTGGAATGGAAAAAGAGCACTCGAAACATACATGCAAACATTGGAAAAAACTTGCAAAACGATAAGACAACAAGCTCCCTGTGACGCGCTATTGATTCAGTTACGTCACGGTTACGAAGAACTTGCGTACTACGATCAGCTGCTACTGAGTCAGCAACTCGACGGGCAGACTGCGAGGCGGCGTGTGCGACGCGGATTGTTCAATGGCGTCGGATATTTAGCTAACAGCCTATTTGGAGTGTTAGACGAGAGATTTGCCGACCAGTATAAAAAGGACATTCGTTTATTACAAGAAAACGAGGAACATCTCGTCAATTTGTGGAAAAATCAAACATCAATAGCAGAATCCGAAAATAACCTTTTAAAACGCACTGAGAACGCAATGAATCAACAACATAAAATAATAAACCAGCATATGATAACTTTAGACAAGGCAATAGAGGAGTTGAAAAATAAAACACAATTAAATTACATAATTAATGACTTTGCAATTGGGTCGATAATAGCAAACAACGTACTCAACAATTTAAAAAGCCTTCAAAATACATTGTTGGATACAATTACCGAAGTTCAGCAAGGTCAATTCAATGTACATTTATTGACACCGAATCAGATAACTAAAGAGTTGAGCACAATATCAAGTCAACTACCAAAGGATGTCTTACTTCCGATCGATAATATACACACTGAGTTACGCAAGTTATATAATTTAATTAAAATCAAGACAAGAATGTTGCAAGAATACCTACTTTTTGAAATCAAGATTCCACTGATAAGCAGAGAGAGCTATGAAATTTTAAAAATTATTCCTGTACCACAATATTTTGAAAAGAACATTGTTACGTTATCTCCAATATCAGATTACGTGGCCATGAACATCAAAAAAGATATTTTTATACCTATGAGCGAAAAGGATGTGAAAGCATGTTATGTACAGTCGACAACATATTATTGTCACAGTCAGAAACCCGAATATAGACTGAAGGGTGACAAGAGTTTATGTGACTTGGAAAACAAAGATTGTAAAACAAGTACCACTTTATGTAAAGAGACGTGGCAAGAAAGTTATATGATTAATACTTATATCTATACCTGCTGCGTACAATGCCCCGTACGAGTAATGTGCGAGAATCAAATTACTGCGCATCAACTTACCGGTTCAGGGCTTATTAATGTAGGTCATGGCTGTGTAATTAAAACGAATGATTTTACGATATATCCTCATAAACCTCATACAAGCGAGGTACGGATATCACCAGACTTATATGCACCTACAATTTCACCAATCAACCACATCATTAATATCAGCATCCCAACTTTCAAACTTTCCAACAAATCGCATGAAGAATTGAAAGAAGCAGCGGTGGCAATAGAAACAAAGATACAAGAAACCAAGAACAATGCATTGCTGCCAAATATTATAACGTATCATGACATTCATCAGTACGTTATGATTTACATTGTTTTTGGAATTATAGTAGTGATCGGCATATTTATTTTGGTACGGCGCATTTTCCACAAGAGACGCTGTACGCCGAGACAGCAGAGCGGAGATGCACCAGAAGCAAGTCAAGTTGCTATGGAACTCGTCACACCGGCACCGGCGGCGCGCGGTGACCGCGGTGGCGGAGGGAGCGCGGCGTGAGCGGCAGACAAGTGACTCTAGCGCGCCAGCCCCATCCAGCCAAGGGCCAGCTGCGCGTATATCAAGATTCCGCAACAAATCAACTAGTCCCGTGTTACGCAAATACCACGATATGTTCGATTCTTGATTATTTATTTTATTTCAATATGTTTTTTATGAATTTGTATTATTTTAACTTAAAGTTTTATTTTGTTATTATCTCTGGCCCGGGAATATGTACGGATTATACCGCACATTAAGTAGGTCACGGCGTCAGCATTTTGTTGTAACTACATTTATTTTCGGTACAATTGCAAACAAGGCATTGTCAATAGCAAGCGTGTATCAAGTATTATACTATCAAGAGTACGAAATAAATATAATTTTTAAATCAACAAGGATTATTTATTCATCAAGAATATCAAGATAGTTCGTGTAGCAAGCTCAAGACGCGAACAATGCTTTTAGATCTTTTCTAATATAGAGGGAAGTACCCTGTTCCACTGCCAAACGCCAAATAAACAAAGGATTACAAACTAAATAAAAATAGTCACAGTTCTCCACAAGAATATTACGAGTAAGCGAAGGTGCGCTCCGCGTCGCGAATATTGTAGACTGCATGGTACCTAGCTAATGTATCATTCGCGATTGATTCGTTATCGCAATCGTTATCTAACGACAGTTCATGAATTCCAAATTACAGAATTATAATTTGTTCTAAGGAAACGAAAGCGAATGTCATTTCTACAGGCCCTGGCTCTTTTTTGTGTATAATAATAAATAGTAATGCAACGGATCTCTGTTTCTGCTTCCGCAAGTGCGGAAGCTCCGCGCGCTTTTCAACATCCGTTTCTGCTTCTGTTTCCGCAACTTTTATAACGGAGATTTAAAAAACGGAAGCTTACAACCAACGGCTGATATACGCACGTGCGGCGCGAGGCGCGTGCGAATCGCTGGACAGATTTTTGGGTGCAAACGCGGCCAAATTACTTGTATAAAATATAACTTGCCACCACTAAATTTTGAATATTAATAAAATGTTCAGTTGCAATATTGTTTTCTTTAGTAATACTTAATAAAGAATTATATTTGTAAGTTTTTTTTTCATATTATTTACACTTCCGTTTCTGCATTCGTTTCCGTTTCCGTTTCTGGTTCCGCTAAGACACTTCCGTTGCATCGCTAATAATAATCAGCCTTCAATATCTATTTGTTTTTAATCGTCTATTCTCCTCTTATAACTAGGGTAAGTTGCACATACTTAATGTATTTTATTTATTTGGGTAACTGAAACTAGGTAACTAACATAAAAAATTACATGCTTATAATGTGGCCACACAAGTTTCCGCTTATAGCTAACATTACTACGGTGTAAGATATTGAACGCACAATTATTCTACAAATCATAACTAGAGATCGGATAATCGGATGCATATTCACCTAAAGTTAGTTTAAGACAAAGTATGGAAACGGCTTTTTATTGTTTTGTTAAATAAAAATCCCGGGATTGCGGAATTGGATATCCGGATGTTTATTTATTTACCTAATTTAGTTTTTAACAAAGTATGGAACTGTCTTTTTATTTTATTTCCATAAATAAAAATCCCGGAATTCCGGTACTGTAGAACATTTTGTTAATGCAAAACTAGTCGGTAATATGAGATACTAGACCATACTTACGCCCGGGCACCATTTCTGTTTTTTTATTCAATTATTTAATTGATTATTGTTTTAGTCAAACTAAGTACTCTATTGTAGCAGGTGTTATTTTGCGGAAGTCCATTGTATTACAAAGGATATTGATTACGTTTGCTGATTCCGTGCAGTTGATGATGACTTGTCCAACAAGCAGACAAGGTCGACACGTGTTTCGTCTCTCAGCGAGACATCTTCAGGATATGTTGCCCGCTCAGTGTCTCACGAGCGACTCACGAGCGACACCGAGCGGGCAACATATCCTGAAGATGTCTCGCTGAGAGACGAAACACGTGTCGACCTTGTCTGCTTGTTGGACAAGTCATCATCAACTGCGCGGAATCAGCAAACATAATCAATATCCTTTGTTAGTCAAACTACCTCACTACTTTCGTATAACACTCTTCATGTAATAAATCGTACATTTATAAATCGCACGGGGAACTGAAACTAAACTTCATGTAAATACGTATGCATAGTTGTATAAATGAACCCGCAGTCTCGGTCTTTTGAAAATAAATACCACGTGCTAATTTAGTAATTTTCAAACAATATCACTACGTTAAATTTGCAGTCCCGTATTTTCCCGGGATTTTTATTTAACAAAATGTATTTTAAAACTTCACAAATTATGGAAGCATAATTTGTGAGCCAAAAATTAACTTTAGGTAAATATGCATCCGATTATCCCATCTCTAATCATAACAGAAAAACCGTTAAGTTAGCAACAAAAACAAATTCGTAGTTTGAAATATAGATACAAATAGCTTTTATTAGTGTTATTTCACAATTGTACAATGATATTAAAAATATCCAGCGTAAGATCATTTGCTAGCTTGAGAAATATGTTCGGAGCTCGAATTAGGAACGAGTTATGTCCGGTCCGGCCAATCTACAGAATGAAACATGGTGAAAATATTAGCTATTTTACTAAGCGCAGGTTAAATAAAATACACTCATCGCAAGGGATGCTATTTGCACATGTGAATATTAGACAGGCACAGAAACCTTGCCATGAACTGTGACATAGAACACACAGGGCGGGAAACATTTAAAACGCCAGGCATCAGATACCAGGCACCCATGCACCAGGCTTTATTTGAATCAATCACCTTCTACTATATTCCAGTAAATCAGATTTGCCTGGACCTTGATTACCCTCGCGGGATGAACACGGTCACAAAAATTGATTAATTAAATATATTTAAAACGCAGCCCCACCCTGGTAGCATATATATAAATAGTTAAATTCCACTTCATGTAAAGGTACTGGAATTACCATACCTATGTATCCAGTAAGAATTTTATAAATAAATTAATTTTAAATATCATTAGAAGTATTTATTCATTCTTTATTATAAAAGTTCACCTGGACATCTATTTCAGAAATTTTAAATTGCGGATAGAACAAAATTTATCTTATTTCACTAAACAGAGTACAAGGAATAAGTACACATACGAGTATTTACGGCTCGCCATGTAGGGAGAAGTAGTTCAGGTTCAAATTAAAGAAGAAGAGGAAGTATTCCACTCCGACGTGTCGGTGGAGGATGAGGAGTACATCCCTCCAGGTGGCCTGTTCGTGCCTGGGCTGTACTCACCGCCGAACGACCTCGCAAAAGCCAACGGACTAGCTTTCTTCTTTCCAAAGGTGAGCAATGAGCTTATATAATGATTGCATCTCCTATTTTCAGCAGAGTCAACCACTACTGCACACTAGCCTCCAGCAAGGATCGCCACATCGATTTGCGCTGCTAGCGTCCCGTACAGCAAATCATAGGTCCATTTCCTAAGAGGTCTACCAGGCCTGCGTTTTCCGTTATATATCCGCCACTCGAGAACCTTTTTTTATGGGAGGAAATGCTCTTTACGCACCATGACACCGCACTGGCAAGGCGCGGCCGTGTGCGTTCTCCGGTCTGAGAGGACCGGTCTACCCACTCAAACCCCCCGGTGTTCTCTGGGCCCATGCGGGGCACATGGCGGAGTGCGCTTTCGCGATTCTTACGCCATGTGCTTCATGTCATGGGGCCGGCTCTACCTAGAATTGGTCGAGCCATCGCCAAGGGGGTGCTACTCCAGAACCTACAAGTACACAGTCCACCTGTGACCACGACCGAGACAAGGGACGAAACTGCAGGCAATAAGAGAGATATGTAAATGTCATGCTAATTCCCGTTATACTGGGTGGCCCAGAGCCGGCTGACACATTTCAAACAAGCATACACTATAAGCGGGAGCAAGGAAATAAAAAAAAATAACATTTTTAGATAGAGGCAAGTATGCCATTTAAGTTACATAAATTACAAGTTTATTTTTTAAAAATTACATCAGGTAAATGGCCTCCGTTTACATCAATACATTCTTGCAAACGCTTCTGGAAGTTGGCGTACACGCGCCTCCGCAGGTCCCCATCGATAGCTGCAACTTCGTCAACAATGGCATGCTTGAGTTCTTGAAGATTCATGATGCGCCTCTGGAACACACGCTCTTTCAAGAGCCCCCATAAAAAAAGTCTGGCACACTCAGGTCGGGTGATCGAGCTGGCCAAGTTATTTCACTAAAACGAGAGATGACCGTTCCAAACATTTGTTGAACTACGGGCATACTAATTCGAGCGGTGTGGGCTGATACTCCATCCTGCTGAATCTTCAAGAACTCAAGCAAGCCATTGTTGACGAAGTTGCAGCTATCGATGGGGACCTGCGGAGGCGCGTGTACGCCAACTTCCAGAAGCGTTTGCAAGAATGTATTGATGTAAACGGAGGCCATTTACCTGATGTAATTTTTAAAAAATAAACTTGTAATTTATGTAACTTAAATGGCATACTTGCCTCTATCTAAAAATGTTATTTTTTTTTTATTTCCTTGCTCCCGCTTATAGTGTATGCTTGTTTGAAATGTGTCAGCCGGCTCTGAGCCACCCTGTATATTTATTCTTGAATCTTTAGATATGTTTTCCTTTTGTCGGGATGACAACTTCTGTAATAATAAATAAAAAAAGAATCTAAAGACTAACGTGTACTTAATGAAGATAGTTCAAGAGCATGCGCCAATTGAGTCGGAGCACCTGCCGCCGCACGCGCTGGTCATGTTCCCCGTGGAGAAGCGGGATGAGGTCAAGGAAATCATCGAACAATTCCCCGACGAGGTCATAAATGTGAGTTACTACTTGCAACATTAAAGCAAAACTGTAATAGTAGAAGGAGCACTAGTAGCTTCCTGCTTTATAGAACTTACAGACCGTCTAGTTTAAAAATTGTTACTTTCATCCATGCTGTTTTGTGCTGCAAATATGCACAAAAAATACCATATTTGCGCTGTCAGCCTTTGATTAATAATTTACTTTTCTATTAAACGAACCCAAATCGTAAATCGCAACGATAAGATCGTGTCACAACTTGCGAAAGCCCACTAGGAATGAATGCGTTAGGTGTGTAATTGGAGAACGTCATTCATCAAGACAAGAGGATAAGATTAGATTTTATGAGGACTGGTACAATAGTAAAAATCTGCTGCTAGTACTAATCCGAACAATTCCTCGGATGTCTCCCCGTTATAAATATAATAGAACACGCACCAAAATCTTAAGTCTTTGTGTAGATTCAGAGGCACCAGGTTGTTTGTCAGATTAGAATCATCGATGATTTGAGATGTCCATTTTGTATCCGGTCAATAAGAACAAGTAGAACAATACATCTTCTTATCTTATATATAAAAATGAATCGCAAAATGTGTTGGTAAGCTCATAACTCAACAACGCCTGTGGACCAATTTGACCAATTGTTTTTTGGTAATGTTCGTTGAAGTTCAAGGAGGGTTTTTACAATGAGGAAAATTCGAATAATTATCGGAAATACCCTAAAAACAGCCCTTTTATTTTCCCATGCAAACGTTTTCTAACTAAAACGTACAGTCGAATTGAGCTTTATTGTTATTGTATAAAGTTCATATTGCAAACACTCACTGTTGTCTAAGCAATGAAGGTGTGTTACTAACATCAAAGAGTCAATTTGCGCTTTATTAACGCTACATATAGTTGAAATTCAATCATATCTATCAAAACAGTGTGCGTGCGTGCGTTGGAGCACAGAATACATCGTTGGAGGATTTAATGTCACGTTCCAAAATTGAATAGCCACAAAATGCAATAGGTCATTTAGACTTTTTTTGCGATTTGGTTGGCTATGCGACATTATCTATAAAATAATTAGGAACAAAAAACTGCCACTGTACAAATCTTTTTGACAGGACGAAGTCTGTCGGGTCCGCTAGTAAATAATATAAATTGAGGCCACTCAGGAGACATTCACGCGTCCAACGCGTTGTTTTGATGAATCAACAAACGAATTGTTCTAAATGTACCACCTGACCCGCTACGCACATAATTTTCGAGTGTATGTACGTAGATTTGAAAATGTTATTTATATAGCCCGTTATAACAGGTATATAACTAAAAAAAAAGAACAAGATAATTATTATTTTATTTCAGACTGGTATATTCGTCGGAGATGATCCCGCTACAGCGGAGCACATCGCGTTCACAATAAAACAGTACAACAAAATGCAACGGCGTATAAAATAGTACGTAGCAAAACTACAGATAACTATGAGAGGCTGTCTCGGGATGGTCCAGAGTATGCGAGTTTTTTTTTTTATAGTTGACAAATAAAGAGACTATCCACCTGATGACAACCTGTACCTATTGCCTAGTATTCCATCAAACCGGAAGCGAATTGCTGTTTGGATGTTGGATGCTTCCTTGCTTCCATTATCTACTTAAGTTGAAGTGTATCGCGTAAAAAGAGCAATGAACGTGAAGAATATCACTCTGAGATGACGTATGAAAATATGAATGGAAAAAGACGAAAAGAAACGTACTACGCCCACACCATAACAGAGTAGGCCAATGATACTAAATACGCATCAACGTCACCGATCTACACTCATTCTTACCTTTTCTTTTTGTAACTTCTCTTCTTCTCGATCGACGGTGCGTCTGACATTGCCATCAGACGCGCCGAAGAGAACTGTCCGCGGCGTGACAGTCCCCATTAGTAGGGGAGGCCAAGAGGGGATTTTTGCAGTTACTCCGGCGTGTCAGATTAAGATATGGGAGATACCTCTCGTCTTGTTCAATAACCCTACAAAATTTCAGAGCGCCATCTAGTGACGAACTAGTTAAAAAAAAATGTTATATGAATTTAATCGTGCACGTCAGATTAGCACCTATATGGTTTAGTTTGATGACGAGAATCTGTTGATTCTTAAATTTTTCAATTACGTGCAGAGAATTTCAAAATATGGCAATTCGAAAAATAAAATTTTGAATAGTCATAATTTGTTTTGGAATTAATTAAATGTGGCAAATAAGCTTGTGTCACATTTGAATAGTCTTGTATAATTTATGCTATCAATATCTGACACGATCGAGAATTCTATGTAACTTTTTTTATACTTCAAAATTTTTGAAAACCTGTAGCTGCTTATTCCACCATTAAAAATATACACATGTCATAATCTTTTTTTCTTCCTAAATATAACCTTTCAATTCCAATAGGTCTCTACGACGCTCGAGTAAATACACATTTAGCATCCTGGCCTCCCCTACTACATCGGCTTCGCTCACCAGAGGCCACTTACTCGCCTCTCGCTCATTCTTACCTAGCTCATCATCTCCAAAGTGTTAGGGATGAATGTTGATTTAAATAATCAAACTGGCCTGCAAAATTCAGCCACCAACTATTTTGCAGTTTATTTTTTTTAAAGGAAATTGTAATAACAATAAATAATAATAATAATGAAATGAAATGCAATAGTCCACAGGCTTTTTGACTACTATTGACAATAGTTTCTGTGCATCTAACTGGGTGTAGTCTTTAGCTGCATTTTTCATGATGCAGATAGAGATTGAACCCAGTTGGTACATACCACGCACACTTTCATTAATTTGGCTTAAATGGCCTCTACGCGTTGGGTCCCACGCACACTTTCATTAAATTTGGCTTAAATGGCCTCTACGCGTTGGGTCCCACGCACACTTTCATTAAATTTGGCTTAAATGGCCTCTACGCGTTGGTCCCACGCACACTTTCATTAAATTTGGCTTAAATGGCCTCTACGCGTTGGGTCTGTATCCCCGCGCACGCCTTATAAAGGACCGTGTCTTATGACACGTGATTTAAGCTACTTAATAATAATATCATCACGGACAGGACTATTGCGTGTAATAAACCTGATATCGTGGTGGTCGACCGCTCCCAACGCCGTGCAACGCTTGTTGATATTACCATCCCTCATGATGAGAACCTCGTAAAAGCCGAGAAGGACAAAGCCAGTAAGTACCTTGGCTTGGCATACGAGGTAACCGCCATGTGGGATGTTGATTCGACGATCATTGTTCCGATAGTTGTGTCTGCGAATGGCTCGATAGCGAAGAGTCTCGATCAACATCTTAAGAGGCTCTCGCTTGACGGATGGATCAAGGGCCGGATACAAAAGGCAGTGATTCTCATACGGCATTGCATAAATGCATACTAGGTTTAAGTTTTTTATAGTACTTATGTTTCTTTTATATATCTATATTGTAAAAAACTTAAATTTAAGATTACTAATTAAATATATGAATAATAATAATAACAAATATTTCTTACACTCACACCAATTAGCTTAGCCCAAGCTAAGCTCTGTAAGGCTTGTGTTATGGGATCTAGGGATAGAAATACATTGAAAAGGATGAAAAGGGATTAAATAAGAAATGGGCTGTAAAATTATATAATGATTTAATAAATGAAATAATATGATGAGAAATTGAATAAATATTACCTGACGACAGTGTTTTCCGTAACTATGTGTAACAAAACTGACAATGACACTAGAATTTTGATGTAAAGGCCAAAAAGCTTAAACCTATATGTTGTACATAAACCAAAAAGGTGCGCAACAACATATATAAATATTTTTGGTAGAAATATATATTAGTAACCGTGACTACGGTACAAATGCTCGCATTCATCACACAAACATCTGCCATCACCGGGACTCGAACCCAGGACCTCAGAGATGGTGACACCGGTGTAGTAACCACTCGACTAGGTCGTCGACTTAGAACCATCTATTGCTGGCTGAACTAAGCCAGAGCTACATCGTCAACACCAATCGAAATTTTTCTCATTACAAGATGAGATATGATAGTGGTCAAGCTAAATTTAATGTTAAACCATAACCCCAGTAAGGATCGTCTGGCGCTAATGGTGTCCCGCAAGCGCAGCCTTCCGCTACTACAGTTAGCTGGGTTAAACCCATGCTACATAAGCAGCGACGTTGCTACAGGCGAGCGGGACTGTCTCGTTATGTTCCCAGTGGGATACGGCGATGAATACGAAGAGATAGAGAGCGAAGAGGAACTGGTATACTTAGTTTAGGCCAAGTAGAGCTAAAGTAGTCAGTGTAGTGCTTGGACACTCATGAAGACAACACCATAAACAGTTCGTTCGTTAATGTCACCTGCTTAAAAATCCACCTGCTTCCAAAATACGGGCTATTAATTACCCACAAAAAGCTACCACATTCCGATTGTTCGAATCTTTTCATAATATGTCGTAGGTATCTCCGTAAAAAGTCACAGCCTGAAACGGTTAGATAGTGATCAACATATCGCTGCTTTGAAAAAATACTGTTGTAACTCAAATTGAGTGAATTTTTCAGTAGCGCACTTTAAAGTTTTTTTCAAATCTTCAAATGCTGTATTTTTTTTCTTACTGCGCAAATGTTGATGAAACTCGAATAAAACACGTGAAAACATATTATAGTTTATGTTTATTGAATGTTTTTAAGAAAATGATACTTACTTAGTACTAATTATTGAAAATGACTACTAGATCTCAGACTTATAACAAAAATAACACGGACAAACTTATGAAGATTACTGTCTCATTACAAAAAAATACTAGAAAAAATAAGGTTATTTTTAATAATAGTGATGTTTTTAGAAATAATACAAAATATTCATTATGTTGTTCTCAGTGATACTGATACATTTTGAATTGTGACATCTTAGCATTATTTATTTTAATTCAATAGTGTTACAGCAGCAATTCGGTCGTTCTTTTACAGAAATGCATACTGTATGGAACATGTTTTGTGGAAAAAAAAAGTATTAACTAGTTTTACAACAAATAATAAACATACTAAAATTAGAAAAATAATAGAAAATGAGAAAGTTAACATCTTTAAAAATAGCTAATATTATTAAGTAATTGTTGTAGCATAGAATCTTATAAATTCTGGCAACAAAACATAAAATTCAAAAAGCTCAAAATTGAATAACTTTTATCAACTTAAAAATTAGAAGAATTTTATAAATTCTAAACACAAAACAGAGTTTACATCAGTCTCTATTTATAACAGTCTTTTAAAAAAACTATCTAACTATAACACTTTGAGATCATAATAATCAGTTACTAATACGCAAAAAAAACTTTCAACGTGTCATTTTATTATTATGACTAAACCCCTTGTAAAAAAACTCTAAAGATTCTCATAGAATAATGAGTAACATTTTGGAATTGTATTCTTTTGTAGTAAACCTAATAATCCTCGTTTCTTCTTTTCACACACTTCCATCTTATTTTTGTATGCTTGTGTCAAAACTATATTATTATTATATTGTGTTTTCCTTGTTCTCCCTATCTTATCAACATTAACTTTATTAAAATGTTCTTCTTCGTATGATGTTTTATAGTAGAAGGCATAATTTTGAGTGTCGTCTGGGTCAACTTTCAAAATTTTTATATCAGCAAGTTTTACTGATTGCCTGTTTGCATTTTTAGAAAAATTCTTACCTATAGCAGTTGCTAAACTTTTGACATCATAAAAATCGGCATGGGTCAGTTCATATACTTTATAGGGGGTACCAGTCTTCTTCGCACTTCGTATTATCTGTGTGTATTGATCAGGTGTATAGATCGCACCAGATTTGAGGCTTCTTTGAATTTGACGCTCAATAACAGAGTGAACACTATCGCCCTCATTTTGTGTATGGCCCTTTATGAGGAATTTATGACAAATTGAATTTATAAAATCATAATTATACACAGCAAAAATATATACTGCGATCAAATAATGATTTTTCTGCTGTCCGCAGCAATTATCTGAATAAAATATCAAATCCAATTTTGAATCAAGTTTCTTGGCGGTCTCTTCTAGGCTTTTAATGTATTTTAGTATGCAAGTACCAACTTCAATAGCTCCACGTTTAGCTTCGCCTTCGTGCCATACGTAACAGTTCACATCTTTGGTTTTAATATCATAAATAGTAAAATTATAGCAGTTCAACTTGGATACGTAATAAAATGTCGACGTATCACCTTTAGGACATGGCATTGCAGCTTGTAAGTCATAAACGGATACTATACAAGTGTCCGGAGTATAGTTTTTGTCCTGATCTTTTTGATCCCTTGCTAGTTGTTTTTCTTTTAGATGAAGTTCATAATCATGTTTCATAATTTGTTTGTCTTCTTCAGTCGCATTAGTATAATTTGTACAGGTTTCGCATTGGTCTTTTTTAGGTTTGAAGAATGCCATATTGTATTCGGTACAAAATATTTTGTAATATGCTAGATAATTACCAAAAGGTAAACCTTTACTTTTACATTCAGCAACATAGTCTCTATGTAAATCAGCTACAGTCTTGCCGCCTTCAATATATGTTCGCTTGGTGTCTGCTCTGCAGTAATGACTATCAACTTTCGGGATAGAATCTAAGTGTTTTCTTATGCTATCTTCCACCAAAGGATCAAGATGAGCGTGGTTCTCATGTTTGCCTCGACGATCTTTCTCTAAAATAGCCATGTCTGACGTTTTATCGTTTACAGTCTTAATAACCCTGTCGTTAATATCAAGAGTGGCTTTGAAATAAGTTTTACAAACTCGAAGTTTATTATCCCCTATTGAAAGATAAAAAGCAAAATTATTTCCTCGATTACTGTTGTGTACTTTGTACGAGTATCTTGGTTTGATAACAGAAATATGTCGCATAATATATTCTCGCTGCCGTTCTAAGTCCCCCATATCCCAGTAGTTTTGAAATATCATTTTTCTCTGTAATTCTGTAATGTTTTCCTTACATTTAAATTTGCATTTATCTCCGCATGGAGTTTTCAATTGTCTCTCGGGAATTAATTTGTTTTTTTTTATTCACGTACGCTTTGCCATGATTTCTTAAAATTTTTGCTCTGACAGATATCCAGTTCTTAGGGTTTGCCTTGCGTTTACGTCCAATTTTTTTCGAAGGCACTGTATTTGGTTCTGTATTTCTTTCCACATTTTGTTCTGTAACTTTTTCTGTACCTTGTTCTGTAACTTGTTCTACATTATGTTCTCTGTCTGGTTCTCTATCCATTTCTATATCCTGTTCTGTATTCTTTTTCCATTTCTTGTTCTGTAACTTGTTCTACATCATGTTCTCTATCTATTTCTGTATCTTTTTCTGTTTCTAGTCCTGTAACTGGTTTTGTACCTTGTTTTGTATCTTGTTCTCTATCCATTTCTATATCCTGTTCTGTATCTTTTTCTATTTCTTGTTCTGTAACTTGTTCTACATCATGTTCTCTATCTACTTCTGTATTTTTTTCTGTATCTGGTTTTATAACTTGTTCTATATCTTGTCCCTCAAGTCTTTTTGCATCCTCTTCCGTGTCTGAAGAATTGCTAGACGATGATGAACTGTCGGAAGAGCCCGAAGAAGAGCTTGAACTAGATGAACTACTCGGTGGTATATACGATATTTTTGAAGGGCCTGTAGTGCAATTCTCGTATTTTTTTACAATCGCAATTTAGTTGAAGTTTAGCAATCGCTCGATCTTAGTCCCACCCAAAATCGGTATTCACGTATCACATTTCCGAACAAAACCAAAACTAAATTGAAACTAAAACTTAATTTCAGCGAACTTTTAGATTGCGAGGTGGGAATGTTGCCAACTGAATCAAGACAAAATCCACTGAATTTAAAAAAATAAGTATATCGAAAATAAACGATACTATTAGATTTTAGAGTATAAAATCATTATTTAATTTGGCCATAAAAGTCCAAAGATGTATAAATATTTAATGACAACTGCATTTCAATCGTGGAATTTGACGTTTGGTAGCTCAACCTCGATCGACAGGTTTATTTAAACTTTAGTAGAATACCGATTCTGTTGCGGTTAGAGTGCAGTTTAACTTCGATAAAATAGGAGAATACAGTGTAACGATTATTTTTAGCGCTACGTTTGGATCGAGCTAGTTCAAGTCCGATCAAAGTTCGATTGAAAGACGTGAATACAAAAACGTGTTTTTAGACTAAATCGTTGCTAACTCGCTGCGACTTTATTTAGGAGAATTGCACTACTGGTTTGGGCTTGTTCGAATAATCAAGTTGTGGTGAGAATCGGGCGTACTAATTTGGCTTGAACTTGAATTTTTAGTCGCAACTGAAATCATGGATCGATGTTTTCAGCAAACTTATTTCTTTAAATCTCTGTGTGCGTTTCTTACTATTTAGGTCACTGTGGTCAGAATCGAAATAATAGTCATCAGTATTACGTAATTCGGGTCCTTAACGCTGTCATCTGAACAATAGTCATATACTTCATGTTTAACGGATATTCTACATCTAGAAGCTTGTTGTTTTCAGACGGTAAAGTACATAGTATCGCGCGTTTCGTTTAACCCATTCTGTCCTCTGCTTCATTTTCCTATAACATAAACAAAAATATGAAAAAATATCCAATGACACTCGAATCAAAAAGCTTAAAATAATATTCTTCTCGACAGTAATTGATAACAAATATTATTATTATTATAAAATCAAAAGTCTAACTACCTAAATTACGTACCACTTCTTTTATTCCCTTGAGACTCAACGGGACATTAACGTTCCGGAACAGCTGTAGTGTCCGTCGGTTTGCCACTAAAATAAAAAAAAACAAACAATTTCATGTTAGGTAGGTATATCCCCATACTTTCAATTATCTGATTCTGATTCCTATCGGACCTAGATTCTAGGTATAGGTACTTATCTACGTACCTACCTAGAATACCTACTCTTTATAAAGTACCTTAGTACCGTAGTAAAATCTAGGTACCTAGATTATCATAGCTACCTAGAATAGTAGAATGGAATAGTCGATAGGTAAAAATAATACTAGGTACCTACTAAAATATAAGGTTCTGTAAGCTCATTACGATTAGTTAGGTAGGTACTCGTATCTGAAATTTTATAAAAATTTAATACGTTTTCGAGTACCTTTTTATCTGAAATACTGTGTCAAGTACACTGAATCTTGTCGATTGTTTAATAGATAAAGTCTTATTACAAAAATACTACCTCAATCACGAAAATTCTTATCTAGAAAAACGTTCTAATTTTAATTGTACAAATACTATCGACCTTATTTTTATTATAAACAGTAATATGTAACTTTAATACATTTAAGTAATACTTACTTTTTGTAGAACAACGTAGTAATTCCAAATGATATTTTGTTTATGAGAAGTGTCTAAAGGTTCTAGATTTTTTTTGAACAATAATGTTACATTTCGAAGTAATGCAGTATTCTAAATAAATGCGCACTCAAATTTGTATTATTTTGTAATATGACCATATTCCACAAAACCAACGCGTGTTTACTTCTAAGGACAAGTTGCAACTCGCTAGTTGCACTTGTCCTTAGAAGTAAACATCGCTATACAACGCTGTTTATAAAAGATGGCTGCCAAAATTGACCAATAGGATACAGTCTTTTGGTGGCGCCACGGCCGTAAATGTTGTTATAGAAATATAATCTTAATTTTGTATACAAAACAGATCATTTTACGTTGAATGTTGTAGAAAACTTAATTTTGTAGTATTTGGTAATAATACGCTATTCTTCCAAAGCAGCGATATACTGACCATTTGTGCAGACAAATTCAACTACTGAAGCCGCCACTGATAACCGTTGCATCAATCGGTGTCAACTGCTTAATTTGCGAAATAGTGTGATAAGAGAAATGTGCGGTGTGAAAGAAGATGTAGCGACAAAAATCCAGAAGGGAATGCTTAGACGGTTTGGACACGTAGAAAGGTCCGTCCTTTCTACGTGTCCAAACCGTATGGAATTTGTCGAAGTCTGTAATGCATTTAAGGCAGCAGAATCGCATGATATGGTAATATTCTTTTTTTTTATTAACCGACTTCAAAAAAAAGAAGGTGATCACTTCGACCCGTGTGAATGTAATATATTAGAGTGCGGGTAGCAATGGCTGTGCTTGTGCTGCCAACAGCTGAGGCAATGTATGCTTGTCTAACCCGCTCAAATGGTCAGATAACTGTATTAAAATACTTGAGTCGATGCCTGGTCAAATAACTTCACTGAGAGTATGATCCCTGGAGCCTTCTCGCCTTACCCAAACTAGACCAGAATGTAGCCAAATAAATAAGTCCATGACCAAACTAGCGACTGCTTACGCGCAAACATATAATTCACGACAGTTCGGTGCAGTAGCGTCAGCTTAACACGTGTTAAGCTGGAAACTGGACAGACTGGGAACGTTCCCAGCGGCATTAATTTAACTGTACTTTATATTATTGCATTTCGGTGCGTTTTGAACCTTGTCCTAAATCAGAGATTGTGGTGGTACGAGCCTAATTAAACCCCACCGCTCGTAGGAAACTAAAATCCTTTTTTTGGTGTCAAATAAGAGGGTGTCCATAAATTACGTAAGGTGTTTTATTAAATTTTCTGTCCTTCCCTTTTATATAATATTGTTTTATTTATGGCCAACAAAAAACGAGTCATAGAAAACTGAAAGTTTTACGTTAACGAGATTAATAATTTATTCCCCACAAATTTTAAAATATTCTTAAACATTATTTAACATGATATGTAATAATCAAGGATCTATTATAATAACAAGAGGTAGTTTTGACTTGCTTAGAAACACAAACGTAAAAACGTAACGCATGACAGAAAAATATTAAAATTGCAAACATATTGAGCATATATTTTTTTATACCAACCGTACTTATTTTGATTCACAGGAAACCAATGCTGAACCTGCCCAGGAGAATCAGGTATCTTTATTTTATTACATTAATAACATTTTCAATATTATTACCCCATGTTGAGGTAACCAAGCGCAGTGGGTAAGTGAGCGCAGTGCCTGTATCATGAGAGCGGGACGCGGGAGGCGGGGGATGTTTTGAGCATTTAGGGGCGCTGTTGAGGAGATACAAACGCGACGTGCCCACACACAGCACGACGTTCGGTTTTAAATTAATATTCACAAAACAGTGTTTTGGTTGATTTCACTGCAACTTTTTTATATTTAGGAAAACACTGTTACTCATAACATTCTAAAGTGACAAGGGTAAGTATATTTTTATTAATTGTACACATATTGTTATTGAAATAAGTTTGCGTAATTAGAGGTTATGTTCAACGCTTCTGTTCAACGGTCATTTATTTGGATTTAGGGTACTCTGGCAAAGTGTGCGCGGGTAAGTGAGCGCATGCGGCCACTTGCCCCTGGGCTAAGTTATTAGAACGTGTGTGATGTTTTAGTTGATAAATGTTTTACGTTATTTTTTCTTTTGTTAAAGTAATTATTATCATGCCTCGAACTTATATAAGAAAAAACCCGACCTTGCACCTATCATGGAACAACTAATTTCTAAAGCAAACATTCTTATAGAGCAAGGGAAAAGTAAGAGAGCTGCTACAAGTGCATTGGAATTAGCGAGTCATGTCTTCGAAAACGTTTAAAATTAAACAAAGCTGCATCTTCAAAGGGTCGGTTTAAGCCAACATTTAATGAAAATCAAGAGGCAAAATTTGCTTGGCTTTTGAATACGCATCCGCTAATAACACTGAGAATCGCTTTGACAAGTCTTCGAAAATGGCTGGCCGTGACTGGGTTGAATGCTTTTTGAAACGTCATCCTCAACTTGCACTTCGACAGTCAGCAGCGACCAGCCTGGCTCGAGCTATTGGTCAATACTGGTCAGCTTTGGTACTATTGTCAATTGATTATGTTCAAAAAATTATCATAAATCTTACTAAGAGATAGTTTATTCTTGCATGTGTTCACTTACCCCATTTGCGTTTAGCTACCCCATACGTGTACCCACGCTTACCCTTTATACGGGTCAAGTATACGCATTACGACTTGCATTAATTATTAATATTTTTTTTAAGTAAAATATTTCATGTCGTCATCACTATATCAATTTGAAGCCAAATAAATTCTCTACTCAATACAATATTTTAATTTCTATGATTTTTGTATTTATGTGCACATTGGGGCTTCACAGAGAAAAGTGCGGCCACTTGCCCCGAATGAATCTAATGGTATAGTTTGTTCCGTATATATCATAAGCAAACATAGATTTGACAAATAGATCGACTAAAAGTGGTTTTATTAAAAAGAGACCGAAAGAGGGTGCAGGGAGACAATTACATACTGTTTAAATTAAAAAAAAAAGAAACTCAATTTTTTATCTCTCGTCGTCATAGGACGTGATTTATGAAGAAGTGGTAGGTGAAGAAAATAAGGAAGCCAATAAAGAAAATGAAGATGATGAAGGTGACAAAAACAGCGGCGAAGACAACGAGGCATAAAAATGATTTTACAACAAATTATTCACGACTAGTCAACAAAGATATTTTAAACGGTGTAAGGTCATTAATTTTTTATAGAAAATGTATATCTAGACTACTTTTATTTATGTAATAAAACTGTTTATTTGTATTGCTACTTGTTATTTTAATTGTTTAAAGTTTACATATTTTAATTAGCAAACTTGAACACGTTTTTTAATGTGTAATTAAGATTGCTTTGAGGTTTTTATAATAATTTTGATAAAAAGTAATATTATAGAACTATTGTGAAGCGCTGTGATGTATTTTGATTATGATGAAGTTGATGATTTTCCGAAAACTAAGGCTTCCGGAGAAAATCGAATCTAACTCTACGAGTAGTTATAATAAGGATGTCAAGAAACATTATAATCCCTAGTCCGCTGCTAATTAAAACATATTATATTCCCTAGTCTGATACTCTGTGTAGCATATAACTATGATAGCTTATGCATTAAATAGTCGGAACCATCATGTTTAAGTACATAAAATAACAAAAATAATATAAATATTAGTTTCAAAGTATTCACTTTTTTAATCTATACGTAAAACAAGAGCGAAACATAAGCCGCCATGTCGTGACGTCATAAGGTACTGTAAACTTATGTCTTAAGTCAATGTCATTATGAATCATAGTACGTATAAAGCCGCAAAACAATAAAAAAAAGAAGATTGTAGGTTGCTTTTTTAATGTAAGAGAACGTTATACGTAAGTTAAATTGAAATCGCACGTGAATCACACTATGGAAAGCAATTTTGTAAATGGAGATAGTACGAATTTACCAAAAATAAATGCATTAATGGTCGGACAATTCTTTGCTGCAAATCCCGACTTTTGTTCTGCCGAGTTACGGAGTATTAAAACAACGATGTCAGTATTACTCTTTTATTATTATTCCTTTATTAGTTATTTATATAAAAAAGATAATAACTCATTTTTAAATTATGAATATAATAATATATAGCATCAAACATAGAGCTTTGTTTATTATTTACATGCCGTATTGACGTCATCGCTACAGAGTAAAAACTCGTGCGGCGCCTTCGTCTAATTACGCGCGAAATTTGAAAATATTAAATTTTAATGCAATTTTTATAGTACTTAACGAGTATATAATTTTTTTATATTTTTAGTATATGGTTTACTGACACGCAAGGATCAAATTAAGATTCTTTTCAAAAAAGAGATTAATTCCCTATTTCTTATTGTCAATTTCTTGATTGAATAAACTCTGCTCTTGGAAGAATACTTTAGGAAACCGAATACGGGCAATGAAGAATTGATACAATAGAGATTGGCGTATCATTTTATTATATCCTCTATATTCAAGATAGTGGAATCGCAACCCCCAACAGGGTTCATGCACACCTGCTCGCAACGAAGCTTGCTGTTGAAGTTGTTGAGGTTTCCACCGCACCCGCAGCACGTGAACATCGTGCACTCATCCGTGAATGGGTTATAGCCATACCTATCAAACATATAGTATACTTAATAAAAATCGTACCATTAATGCAGCTAACTTGGAGTTGAGGCGCTATTTTTCCATTTCATCTTATACATATGACACAGGGAAGCACGCGCCTACCCTAACGAAACTGAGTTTTTAGTTTTTCTCATATTTATCTATTTTTTTATCAAGTTTCCTTACGGTATTTTCCTTCATCTTATAATCCTCTTATAAAATTAATTGAAATTGGAGAATACAGAAAAATTGGAAGGCCTTAAGTCGATGCTGAAACGGAACAGTGTCTTTGAATTATGAATTACGTTAGGGGTGTGTAGGGGGGGTTGCCGTGAAGGCAGCGTGCGCGGCTGGCTTACCGTGCACGCAATAGATGTCTCTCTACCTGAGGATTGTTCTGGTGTCTGGAACAATCCTCCCTTGGCGATGCCTCGGCCGATTAGGGTCGACTGGCCCGTGGGCGTGTGGTGGTAGAATCGCGAAAGCGCACCCCACCACGCGCCCCGATATGGGTCGGAAGGACACCGGGGGGTTTTTAGTGGGTAGGCCGGTATTTCTACCGGAGAGCCCCACTCACAGTCGCGCCTAGCCAGCGCGGCGACAAGGTGCTTAAGGTGCATTTTCCCCTGTAAAAAAAAAAAAAAAAAAATGTTAGGCGACTAGGCGTTAGTTGACAACGCTAACCCAGTAAGGATAGATCGACTTTACAGACACCTTTAATTTCCTGGTGTATGTAGGTTGCCTCACGATATTTTCCTTCTCCGTAAAACCGTCGTATAAATGTTGGTATATATTAAATTCAAAAAAGAAAAAATACACATTCTTTATTGGCAGCATTGGTGAATCACCAAGAAAATCCCAATACGTCCAATGCCGAAACTTGCGTAGTCTAAGTGCCTAATCTGGCTGATACCAAGATGGCATTAACGCTATAATCCGATATTCATAAATTAAATAGAAGAAATAGAAGTAGACTTGCCGTTTCAGCGTTCATGCTTCAAAAAGGCTTCCTTTAGGGGGCGTCTATAAATTAGGTGAGGTGAGATGGTGAGATGGCCCCCCTGGTGAGATGTCGTGAGATTTCATTTAACCCCTTCCCCCCTCCCCCAATCTCACGTAAGATTTTTCAAAATGTAGGTTCCTTACGTAAAAAAAATCATGCGCGGTCTCAAGAGAGACTGCTGGAACCAATGTGTCCAAAAGATTTCGCTGCCACACAGCAAAGCTCAATCGAAACTTGAACTTCGTATTTTGTTTAACGAATCGTTATTACCCTGAACGGCGTATGAAGGAATTAGATAAAAGAATACACGTAAATTTAAAAAAATAGTAATAAGGTAGTGCAGGCAGACGTGTCCCAGACACAAAGATAAGCTGTCTTATTGTCGACGCTGATTCCTCCCCAAACAGCCCAAGAATTGCCATCTATTCTTCAATGTAGCACCGTGCAAAGCGTTCTTCATCTCTTCTGTAGATCTTGTTCCGTCTGTCGTTACCATACAGCGTAATTGTACACACACATCTATGCTACATGAAAATTAACAGTCGTCGATTTTTTTTTAAATCGGATTTTGATGAGGTTTTTCTTCATCGATAGAGTGATTGAAGAGGAAGGTTTATATATATATATATATATATATATATATAATATATATATATATATATATATATATATATATATATATATATATAATAACATCCATAAAATAGTGGAGAAAGCCTCTAACATAATGACAGTGATGTTGGTTACCATAATAGCCATTCGGAACGCGCCTTTGCTGTCTAAGTTCAGGCTGTCAGCGTTTATTATTATAGAGATTTAGTTGTTAATAGAGAGAATTGTGAGTGACAACGAAAGTTTACAAAAACTTTCTTCTTACATTGTTATTACAACTTAACAGTAATCAAATTTATGGTATATAATATTAATTTGCCTTATTATACTTGACGGCGCATTGCTAGCGCCACCTGTTATATTACGTCGGAACTAGATTGACTGTAGTCACTCTAGCGGAACATCGTGTCGATGGTTGGCGCGGCCATATTGGACTTCACTTTTTGTGAGACGTGCATGGCGAGCGCACCACGAATGCGACGAATCGCTTTTGATCCGCGTAATTTAGTGACTTTTAATATTTTATGTGATTACTAGCTTTCTGCCCGCGGCTTCGCCTGCGTGGATTTCGGGATTGGGTCTATAGAGGGTTAAGGGTCATAGCTTTTGCCCACGGCTACATATGCGCGGAAGTCGGTTTATGGCGCGATAGTTTTATCGCGCTTTCCGTTGGACTATCCGTTTTTCCGAGATAAAAAATACCACAAAACCTTGCTCAAGAATCACACTATTTATTGATGAAAACCGCATGAAAATCTGTGCAGTAGTTTTTGAGCGAAGCCTTTATTACGCATCCCGTGGGATCTGTCGATTTTCCGGGATAAAAAGTAGCCTATGTTACTCGGGGATAATGTAGCTTTCCAAAGGTGAAAGAATTTTTGAAATCGGCCCAGTAGTTTCGGAGTCTATTCATTACAAACAAACAAACAAATCTTTCCTCTTTATAATATTAGTATAGATTAAAAATTTAATAAGTGTTAAGCTATATACTAGTGTCTTGATTTTTTGTTAATATAATTAGGGAGATATTTAGTTAATTAAATAACCTTTCAATTGAGTTTCGGCGTATTATTTTACTGCTACCTTCACTTACACTGACGAGTCACACTATGGCTGATCCTGATGAAGATAGACACTCGCCTTTATACTTAAATACTGTTTATTTACATTTTAAGACTTGATACACAACTTAGTTAATAATGTTAATGTATATCAAATGATCTAGAAATCATTGCAACATTTAAGATGGTAACTAGGCAATTATGAAATCTTATTGTAGACATATTTAATAAGTTATATATTATTTACTGTGGGAGAGCCATGCTTCGGCACAAATTGGGCCGACTCGACCGGAGTGATACCACGGCCTCACAGAAAAGCGGGGTAAAATAGCGCTTGCGCTGTGTATCGCCGCCCCCTTCCCCCTTATTCCCTTTTAAAGGGCCAGCAACGCATCGGTGACTCTTCTGGTGTTACAGATGTCCATGGTCAACGATTATCATTTACCATCAGGTGATCCGTTTGCTCGTTTGCTGCCCTATCCTATAAAAAAAAATTTTTGTTCATTATTGTGACATAAATTAGAATACTTATCACATTTGTTTATATTTCATTATTTTAAATTATATTTACATCATCACATTAATTACATCGTATGATTATATGAAGATCGTTCATCGTAGTACGATTTGCAGACGCAAACTCGATATGTGAAGGTATCGTAACAGTGACTACTAAGACACTACTCTCACTTTGTACATCAAACCGGGCGTTCTGATTGCCGATAACAGTGGTGACAATGATGACATTGCTCACGGATAGACCGAGTCAGGGTACTTTCCCAATGAACTTACTGCAGTCATAGTACTCTGAGTACCCATAGTTCTACTTTTATTTAATTTTCCTCATGTCACAATTATTAGATGACAATTAAAAATGACATTGAACATTAATAATTTCAAAATCAAAAATGAATTCTTCAAATAGCATGTTAGGTTATGAATGATATTTACGCTGACGATGATTACGCCAGTAGAGATCATCGTAAGTCGGAGCATACTGATCATCGTAATTCAACGACATCATGACCATGACAGCTAACTGAGCGCTGTCATTTCCAATCGCAACGCCCTTTATTGCGATAAGAGCGATGATGGTTACGTAATTGTAATTCGGAACGTGCCGGTATACAAACAATATGTCAAAGTCATCTATTGAACATTGACGTACCTAGTACCCACAGAGTACTTTATTTTATACTCTGAGTAAATTGTAATAAACCATTGGTGTTTTATTGATGTAGAGTGCTATTTATACTATATATTGATAATTTAAATCAAGATCTATTTGATCATTTTTTAATTGATTTATGTTAGTTTCATTTGTAATGTTATCGTATACTTGTGGAGTAATTACTAAGGGTTCACCAAAACTTTGTGTTAAAATTAAATTAAACCAGTTATAACCATCGATATATATGTAGGTACTACGTACTAGATTCGCCCTCCCGAACACTCACTACGTTCAAGTGAAGTGCAGGGTACACTCTGCACCTCGCTCAGTGAGTCGTCGCCAAAGAGTAAAATAACTATACCAGAGGTCGTCGCCATTCGTGCAGTGTGCATCGCTCATAGGCCGACAATAAACATAATTAAAACAGTGATTAAATAGTAAACCTGAACAAAAATAATTATTGAAAATTTAAGTGAGAAAATATTTAGTTGTTTAAGTGGAAATAAAGATAATCTATACTAATATAATAAATAAAGCTGAAGAGTTTGTTTGTTTGTTTGTTTGAACGCGCTAATCTCCGAAACTACTGGTGCGATTGAATAATTCTTTTTGTTGGATAGTCCATTTATCGAGGAAGGCTATAGGCTAAATAACATTACGCTATGACCAATAGGAGCAAAGACAGAGCGGTAAATGTGTAAAAAACGGGGAAAATTATTCATTTTTGAAGGCTTTCTTTGCGTGCGCTGCGAAAACGGTTCAAGATACACAAAAAATATGTATGAAAGAATTATTCCTCTATACATGATCTAAAAAAAAGTCCGCGACGGCATATGTCTATCTTTTAAGGTTTAGTCACAATGACCGTTTTTATGGTACCAAATTTGGATATGTTGCGTTGTCAAGATCGGGTAACAGCTGAGGTGGTTGTTTGCAAAAATAAATATAATGCTCAAAATAACTATTTCACGCGGACGAAGTCGCGGGCACAGCTAGTAATATTAAATTTTACAACGTAAACAATATTTTGTAGTTATTGACGCCGCGCTGTCACGTGCTTGCTAAAATCATAGAGTAAAGCCATACAGATGTTCCTCTATTCCTAAGCGTACGCGGCGACTTTAGGTTAATATATGTATAGACGGGATGATTATAAAATGTTAGGTTCGTAATTTTTTATTGTTTAGTACAAATTTATATAGTAGTAATAATTAAATAAAGTACTAATATTTTGTTTTCTTTTATGTTGCCATTCCTTCTATTATAAAACATAATAAGTATATGAGGTACAATGTGCTTATTAAATTTGGTATCTCTTCTGCGGTGAAAACTCTTTGATATAAAGCGCTTTAACGTCATGTTTCACTGCGCTCGGCAAAACGTCATAAGTAAGCGGCGGTTACGACTTTTTGGTTAAACGAAATCTATACTTTGACAAGCGATCTAGCAGTTGTCTTTTTTCTATGGTCAGACGAGGTCATATATATTTAGCGATCTAGCTGATTATAGTTCTAACATTCAACAGTATTTGAAGTTGAACACACTTTTTCTTTTAGTGTTCTTGTCCATACTAATCTGTGCGCTTGTCTATCGGTAGAATATATGTCAATGGTTATAACATTTTTTAATTTATATATGAAGTAAAATTTACCTAATAACCAAAATTTATTACAACTTATTAAAATGTTTAACTTCAGCAGTGTTAGCCTACAAAATTGATATTCTAGGAATCTGAAATATAGGTCAGTTTATAAAACAACGACAATGAAGGTGCTACCAGTGTTGATGTGGAAACATCTGATTGTGAAAAAAAGAAGATTTATACTGACTGCTGTGGATATCCTGTCACCAATCTTCTTTTTCGTCATTCTGTTCATATTCAGAAATGAAATTAATCCTGTACGTTCACATTCCATTTCCATAGATGGCATGAATATTGATAATCCAGTGAGTATAAAATGATTTGTCAACAAAATTTTAAATGCTATTTAATTTTTCTTATAGTTAGAACACATATATATTATTATATCTATGAAGATAATGATAAGTGAGAGTACCTACATGGAAAATATTTTTTTAGCAAATCCATAATATTTATATTATCTATTTTCTTTCAGTCAGCTATACCACTGGTTAAAATTTCAAAACCATCTACAGTCCTGTATACTCCTAACAACCAGTTGGTTAATTTTCTAATGGACATAGTGAAAGATAAATTAAATAGTAAGTTATAAAACATTTTCTAATATAAGAATGATTAAGGTTTAAATTGGAGCTTGCTACTTAACTATCTGTAAAAATATATCTACGTTACCTATTTCTGTTGATAAGCAGATTATGTGATTATGTGCTAGTTTGAGCTATTCCCAAAAATCGGGACTCGCATATGTGTCATTTAATATGGATATAAAATTTAGTCTGATAATGCTAGGTATTAGTGAAATTCTGCAGCGGTAATAACATCAAAGTAAGAAAAAACTTAAAATTTAATGGTACCAACTATCACACTAAATATTATCATTCTTAGATATTAATTTATTAAAATATAAGACAATATTAACATATAAAATATTATGAAAATAAACACTCCTCATGGTGGATATGAGATGTGTTGCTGCTAATGAAGTGAATTTATAGAATGCAAGTAAGGCATATAGATTGGTTTGGCTTACTAGGATAGAAGTGTATGCAAACTAGTATGTACACACATGCTCCCAAATTAATTTTTTTCTCTAGATATCCTACATACCATTACTAGGTTAACCTTAATCAATTCTTTGACCTAGTCCAGCTTAAAGCTTCTAGAATCTAGATTGAAAACCCAGTCAGAGACTATAATACCACCTACATTGTTAATTGTCACCTAGTTCACTGATACTTGAAATACAATCAAGGCTCAATTTTGAAATTACATCTTAGAATCAGGTTCAGATTGGACTCTTAATACATATGAGAAACACTACTAAATACCAAATAATTAGACATACTTAATTTCTCAGGGCCTCTTAAAAAGTTATTGTTGGTTGACTTGATTGTGCCTTGTAAAGACTCCAAAGAACACTTAATGACATTGATTTACCAAGCAATGGCATTGAATTATATGCAGCTGAATGATGAAAGTTGCTTGAATGCTTACACTACATAGTAATCATATCATATATGGTTAGGTGGAAAGAGGAGCCAAGTGGTGATAGTGAGTGCTAATATCAAGGGGCCCTTAAATCTACACCTGGGTCACAAGCCCTAATATATTTATAAAATTGAATAATAAATAATTCTCAGTTTCAATCTTCAGTATCTATCATCATCATAGTATCTATTAGTATCATATCATCTATCAATATCTTTTTCAGAAACCAGTCGAACATCGATAAATGTGTACCCTTTAAATAATGACACCATATTATCTGAGTCTGCATTTAAAATGCATAATGACAAACTTCTTATCATTTTCGAGGTGAGTTAAACTTTTAATGACCTTAGAATAATACTACATTTACACTTAAGCATTCTTACGTAGCTGATATCTAAATATATAAAATAGAAACTAACTGAGATATCAATAATTTTGTCAGATTGCTCTAATGCACCCACCTCTCATTGTGAGTTAGGATGGAGTGGTATGTTCACTGCTTGTGTAGCATGTAATCCATAGAAATGTAGCAATAAGTGTGTTAAAATTCTATTGATCCCTTATGAGGGATTCATTTATTTATTAAAGTTACATTGACAAATTACAATCATCACTTAACTCTATATACAGCACAACTAGGTTACATACAGGACAGGACGAAGTCTGTCGGGTGCTAGTGTTATATACAAACAAGAGGTAGATATCACACTAGAACAGAGAATGTTGAAACTGTGCTGTTCAAATTCAATCAATCGGTGTCATTTCATTAGAGTCGCATCTATAGCAATAGCAAATGAGTGAAGAAAAGTTATATTACATAGTATCTCACTCTGATACTAACTTTTTTCATGTAATTCTACCATTTCCGTCCAGTACTTTATGTAGGATCAGTTTCATTCTAATAATGATAATCTTGCGAAACGTTGAAAGATAAGCATGCAAAGCAGGATCAGTTTTTAAATGTTTTTATATGACAATGCATTATCAACAGCAAAATATAATTGACCTGATTAAGCCTGACCTGATGATGTAGCAGCATCGAGCAGTACTGAATTCTAAAACTTTTGATGTACTTTTTCAAACATATTGCATATACAAATCCCTCTTTCGCATTAGCAGAGATCAGTTTCCATTGGTTACGAAACAAACATACTTCCTTAGCTTTCTCAACTTTCAATAATACCGTCATCGCTCAGTCAGTGACGGGTACTCTTGCCCCAAACTTTTTTCAAGATAACTTGGGTCCAAGTAATTTCGCTTAAGTCGTTCTTTACGAACTTCTCATTCGTACCAGCCTTATAAATGTCTTTCGTCTATCCTTTCGATGTGTTCAAATCATCTAAGCATTCTCTTCTCAGTGAATGTAGCAATTTAGAGCTCCATTCAGTTTATTACTTGCCATTACTCTTCTTCTAAGGTCAGACTCGTACTTATCATCTCTTATAAATATAGATCTCAGTTACACCTTACATATTGACATATTTTCGTATCTATCAAATACGGTCGAATTCGTTTTGATTCATTCTTTTCATTCTCAATCATCTACACATTCTTGTCTGACAACTGTCCCAATGTCATTTCGTAATATTATTCTATATTTTAAGAAGCTAAAAATGTTTAGATAACCGTGCACGAATTTTGATTTGAATTTTCATCTCATGGTAAAGCGTACCATACACAATGGTAGAAAGGGTGATACACAATGGGGCGTAGACAATGACAATAATAAAGCATTGTAAACGCATGGGAGGTCCTAGCCTTCACGGTCTGCGCGTCAACCATCGTCGCCGCCTTGAGGAATTAAGCAGTGACAACATTTACTTATTCCTCAACACACGGAAATTGTACAGATGCCAATTTGTAAAGCCATATGTATTCATTACATTTCTTCTGGGAATTTGTCGCTCAACATAAAGTACGTGTTGGGCGCTGTCGCTGAGGAGATTGAGTGACATGTTAGTTGTATATATTTTATCTTATTGATATGTTTTTACCATCATAGTAGACAAGAAATTCCTTAGCGTTTATCTTTCTTTTTGGTAAGTGATGATAAGGCTGAAGATACAGTAATTTATGTAGAATTTTAAACAGTGTATTTACTGGTTATCTTGCCGCTAAAGCTGTTTTTCTACTGTAATATATACTTATACACCGTGTAAAAATACCCTTAACTTATATCTCCATCCAAATATGAGCTGTGATGCGAATTTAACACTAGTCCTTTAATATTTAACTTTAATTCAACTTAACACACAGTGTAAATATTTACGCGATCGAAACAAATAGACACACACATTCTCTCATTGTTTTATTAATAAAGAAATGAATGTGTTTATTTTTTAGAATCTAACTGGGGACAGCTGGCCTCGACGTCTCAACTACACCATTCGTATGCGGCGAGACTTTATGACTCACACATACAAATCCTTCGACGGAAGGAAGGTGCCGCATGCCGCATTCGGTGAGTGTTGAATGTAAACATATGCTAATGACGCGAGCGTTATTAAAGCTGGCTGTTCAGGCTATATGTATGTCTCGAAATATATTCCACTAGCGGTCTTCATACTGTGTGTCATCCACATCTTTAACTAACTATCCATTTGTGGTTTCACCCGCGTTATATCAGATTTTCCCATTGTAATATACATTTTTCCGTGTTAAAAATTATTCTATGGTTCTGTAGATAAAATATTAGTTCTAATATATACACATACTCACGCCTCTTTCCCATGGTGGCAATCATGGTAAACATAGGACACAGTTTTCCACTTGCTACGACCTAATACCTCCCTAGATTCTTCTACTACATTAATATGCATGCTAGTCGTACCTTCCTGGCCTTCTTTTATTATATCATCTATTTGGTCCAAGTATATTTATCTACGGTCTTTACATATCTCTTTCGCTGCATCTACTTTCATAACATTCCTCATACATGCTCGACGATTGCGGGTACTTCTATGTAAAGACCGTAGCAAGTGGAAAGACGTAATCTCTGCCTACCCCCATGGGACAAAGGCGTGAGTGTATGTATGTATGTATGTATATTTATCTAGGTCGGTGACCCCTAGGGGTCTATGACAACCTGCGAGGGGTCTACGGCAGCGAAACAAAAATTTGGGGGTCCATGAAATGAAAACGGTGCTCAACGATAATGAATCTCAACATACACTGATAATACCTATTTACATACATTATACTATCTTCTAATATAAAGACCTTCTAATATAAAGACCATCCTTTCTTCGTGTCGAAGCCCTCTAAGTACTTCATTTCCTATACATAGCTTCCTATGCATGCCTTAGACGTAGCACTTCAACCCCTAAGGTCTAAAAGTAGGTCCCTCCCCCCCTTAGTCGGTAGGACCGCTCTGGCCTCGTGGACTCCGACGTAATCACCGTGGCACTTGCGTTGCGTTTGCCGTTGCGGAGGTATCCTGGGCACGTTTTGTGCTCCTTTTAATGGAATCTCAGCCTTCCTCTCCTGAGGGAAAAAAAATTTAAAGGTAAAAAATTGGTTTGTCTCTGGAAAATGGATACGGAACCGTGATACGGTTAAATCTTTATGAATAAATAAATGTTTACCGACGAGTTCGTTTGAATGTTCGATCACGAACTTTGTATTAACAATTAACTGTCTGTATGACAAAATCCGAGCACGAACCAAATTAAAACAGTAGAAAACGCGCGAACTGCAATTAGAAGTACGCCTTAGTCAATTTGACATGTATTGATTCTGAGGTGTTGATCTTCTAGCAGTGACTGTGAAAATAGTATTTTTGTTTTATTCTATGTAGTTCATTATTTTCTCATAGCCAGTGATAAAAGGTGAGTGTCCACATTGGGTGTAACACTATTTTTTAAGCTCTAGTAATATTCTTCGAATATAAGAATACCTAGCTGTATGTTTAGATTTCTACTTTCACATTACTTTGGATTTAAAAAAAAAATTCTCTCCTTCAAAATAGTTGTTTACTTACTACCTTGGCAAACAATTATAATATTTTATGTTTTCGTGTAAGAAAATCCTTCATGTAAAATTGAAAAATTATTTTTTAAATTTCTAACTCTAGCAGCCACTGGTTACTGGACCAGCACCGAATCCGATAAATTAGTGCTCACGGCCGTGACATTGGTGAAGCAACTCTTTACAAATAGTGCCCATTGAAAGTTGCTTACACAATAGCTTTGGATGTATTGATTATTTGTTTGAATATTTATTTCACTTATGTATAAAGCATTGTAAATATAACATATGTCGTATTCAGTTAGAAGCTATATACCAAACATTAAGCAGGTTGATTTCTATATACAAAAAAAAAAACTAAATAATAGTCTCAATGACCTTGCATAACTCGGACCGCACTAATCAGTTAAATCGGAATGAGGACGCATTAGAGGAAATAACTGCGCGTATGTTTACAAATTCAAATTCAACATCATTTATTCAGTCTGCCCTGTTACAAGCACTTGTGATTGTCGAAAAGCTACGCCATCGATATATATAAAATAAAAAATACATACTTTAAAATAATGGGGATTTAAATATTGTTATGGATTATAATAGCCATTTCTCACTCCGACTTATATAGATCTATTGCGATTCTAACTTCGTTTAAAATTTCTCCGTAAGTCCTAAATCCTTCACGATTTGTAGGATTTTTTTTTTGTAGTTGTTGTGAGCATTAATTATATGTTGCCCAGATGACGATTACGCCGATTTATCAGCAATTCGCAGTCTCATAAACACGATATAGACAACAATTATTAGACAAATATTAGAAAATAGTTACAGGAAGAAAAAAAAAATTGCCCTTGTTGCTTATTGCTGGTTCTTTCCAGTACAAGGTCTCCCGCCGTAGACTTGTGAACCAATGGCGTAGCACCTTTAACATTCAAAAGTGATTGTAAAATCTTATTTGAAGAATAAATTTTTGATTTTGAATTAAAAAAAAATCACAATCTCAAACACTGTTGAAAAGTAGATACATAGATATTTTATTTGGTCTATACACACAATACAATTATTATGGAATTAAAAAAGATAAAAAAAGAAGGGAAACAGAGTTCGCCGAATACAGAACATAGCTCAGCGTCAATATTTGCACAAGAGCAAAAATCGCAGATGTTCAGCTGTTGCCCTGGGGCCGTCACCTCGATACTCAGCTGCCGTGCTTTAATAATAAAAAGAGTCCATAGCTTAACTCAATTTTTTCCCAAAATCCAAGTACGTTTGTGTTACTAATCAGATCGTTGTAGATGTTTTGTACAATTAAAACTAAGAAATCATCACGATGGTGACATTTGAAAATTAGGCATTTGTAACTCGTAGAGTGCAATAGCGACAACAGTAGTATGGATACCTAGGAACAGAAGCCAAAATCAAACGTTTCGTAGTCCCTGTTTATTCCTCCGAAACTAAACCGATTTAAGTTCCTTCAATAAGGAATGAAGGAGTTTTAGTTTTTTTTGGTCACGTGAAATTTATTTGCTGGATGTCTGAACACCGAAAAATCTGGCGTTTATTATCGGTTTTTGAACATTTATCAATTATAATTTTTCAATTATTATAGGACATAGGGATATAGATTTTTAGGGAAATAAATATTGCACCTATGTGATTTTCGAGGGAGGAAACAAGGGACTATGTTTGTATGGAAAATTGAGCTACGCGATTTTCTTAAGATCTTCAAACCAAGCCAAGATCTTCCCGAATATATATGAAAAAAACAACTTCTTATGGCATTTTTTTTGACGCTGGTGGCACAGATCCCTGTTACAGCGTTACCTTGATTATTTGGGGCGGCGAAAATTTCGGAGACGGAATTTGAATGTCACGTACTAAATGAAAGTCCGATCGAATTTAATTCGACCCAAGCGCGCCACTGGCACTGCGCTATATTCCGACATTTGAGGTCATTGTGTAGTAAATACAATTCTACCAAAGCCCGTCTTCAATTTTATAGTATACAAAAATGTATGTCTGCTAGTCATTAAGTATTTTAACTTGAGTAATGCCTGAAAGCAATACTATCGATGTATTGTCGATAAAGAGATGATTAACATACTATATATTTACTGTGACATATTTACATACATATTATAATTGAGTTACAGTGTATTTATAACGAACTAAATAAAATAGACCTTCAGAGTTTCTTGCTTGTTCTTCTCGAGAAGGCTCTCCCAATTTCCGAACAGGTGTAGAGTCAATATTTTATATATTTTGTTTTTTTTTCCTTGATCGTACGTACGGAAAAGGTTTTTGTTTATTTTTTCTCAAGCTTTTTTTTTTGTTTTGTTTGTTTTGACGTCAATAAGTGCCTGTAAAGGTCTATGTTGAATAAAGATTATTTTGATTTGATTTTTGAACAATAATAACTTGTTGAGGCTCTCTCGCCGACTTTGACCTTTGTAGCGCAAACAATAAGCTACACAAATTATTAACGACGGGGCACATCCAGTATTGTTATCAGTTGAGTCGAGTCCGAATTTAGTGGCACGGCTGACATAATATTAAACTGTCCAATTCAGTTATAATGAAGCTCGTTCATAATTTATAAGTACAGAGCTCGGGCTATAGAGATCGTGTAATGCATAAGTACTCTGTATTGTGTTAAATGAAAACTAGATATCGCTTACATTTTCACCTTTGCACTTAACTATTACTAACGTAATAATTTCAGTTCACAAATGAAAAAATATGTTAAATATGTCTCAGATAGTACCTCGCTACTGTAAAAACTGAATTAATTTAATTTTTCAAGTTTATTGTTTGTCACACGAATACTGTCGAAAAGTGATAGCGATACAACAATACGGAGGCGGATGTCTGCGCCCGCGCATCGATCGCTCTTATCACACGCTTCGTTGAATACATGCTTATATGTTATTGTTAGCAAGTTCCAAGAATTATTTAAATGTACCGAATTAAGAATATACAAAATGATGTCACTCAGTCAAGTCTCTAAAATAAATAAAAGCGAGTACTGTGTTACTGATTGCTATTATTGTTTGTTAGACTCGATCTTTCTCCTATAAAGGAATCTACTGTATCAGATAGACCACTGCGTTTATCTTAGTTAAGGTGAATAGCCCTTTTTTTTTTTTTTTTTTGTTTCCCTGAGGAAAATGCATTAAATTGCATACCCCGGCTGTGGCGAGCCGGCGGTTATGTGGGGCTCTCCTCCCCAGAAGGGGGAGGCCTACCCACTAAAAACCTCAGGGATGGCCTTCCTCAGGCATGTAGGGAGCCCCCGGGAACACAAAGGCCACTTCCGGGAACCCCCAGCCTCCGCTCCCCTCTCTAGAGGGGAGCCCTCCTCGGGGGAGGCTACCACCTCCCCCGGTCCCCTCCACCGACGACGCCCCCCGGCCACGGAAGGGGCGTGGTCCATCCCGGGTCGCCGTAGCGGTCGCGACTTCCTCGCGCCCGCCGGCGACCCGCGGAAGGTGAATAGCCCTAAGTAGGCACAGCGCGTTTTGGTCGTTTTACACTTTGGAGATATGATTACGGTAAAGAAAAATATGTCTTTATAAAAAAGCCGATCAAATGCGAGCTGTATTCCCCTTAATTTTAACATATTTATTGGATCTGTTTTTTAATTTATTAATACCAGTGAAAAAATAGTTTTGTCGTTATAGCCGCAACAGCGAAATAGAAAATTTCTTTTCTCAAATTTTTCGTTTTTTTTCTTTTTTTGTGATTGCATAGTCAGTAATCACTAGTTAGACACTGATGTTCCATTATATGTTGACTTCATAAAGATTTATACTCCAATCATATTTATACTATAAATTCGTATGTACCACCTGTTTATTGCCACCTAAGAACATATATATATATATAAATGATGAAATCAAAGTGTTCCTTTTAGAGATCCGTTTTAATGACACAATAATCATTTAATATACATGTATAATCGTAATATAAATATAGGCACAGAGGGTGATGTTTAATGGTTGTGAGCTCTGTTTCACCTATTAATTAAAACATATAATAGTAGTTAATAACAATTATATAATACGATTTCCGCAGTCGAGTGGTTGGTATAACGGTTTCAAGGTGTTCCCATCTCTGAGGTCCCGGGTTCGAGTCCCGGTGGTGGCAGATGTTTTCGTGACGAATGCAATGCATTTGTACCTTAGCCATGACTGTTATAAATTACTAGCGGCCCGTCCCGGCTTCGCACGGGTAAACATTACTCTTCGCAGCGTATGCGATGAAAGACATTTTATGGTAATTTTTTTTACACCTTCGGTTGGTTTTAATAAGAAATTCTAAAGATTTCTATAGTAATCTAGTACTAAATATGGCCTATGTTACTCAGTGATAATGTAGCTTTCTAATGAAGAAAGAATTATTAAAATCGGTCCATTACTTTTTGAGTTTATTCGTTACATACAAAAATACAAATTTTTCCTCTTTATAATATTTGTGTAGATAATATATTTCTACCAAATTTATTTATATATGTATAATATATGTATGTCTATCCGTTACTCTAGATCCCATAACACAAGCCTTATAGAGCTAGACTAATTGATGTAAGTGTAAGAAATATTTATTTTATTTAGTATTTTATAATATTATTACTAATTAACTAATAGGTCTAATTATATATTAAGTACACACTTTATTCTTTTGAGGTACGGTACGCAAAAAATCTAATTATATTTTATGATATGGTAAGACTCATATTCTTATTTTGTACACAGAGCACATATACGAGGAGTTCATGTCAGTACAATGGGCAATAGACACCGCCTATCTGCAACTGCTCACAGGAAAGCCAGTGGATTTGGTGAGTCAGATGTTACAATGTAAATTATGTTATCTACACTCGCAAGAACAAGACATGTTACAATGTAAATTATGTTATTCTCACTCGCAAGCACAAGACATATTACAACAATGTAAATTTTCTGAATTCTTTCATAATACTCGCAAACACAAAACACCTTACAATCTAAATTTCTATAATTCTTTATGTACACTCGCAAGCAGAAGACACCTTACAATTTTAAATTAATGTTACACTGAGACACACAAAAATAGAACATGCTGTGAGAAACGGATGCATGATATTAGTGAAACTAGCACTCATTTTCATCTAAGCCCCATGAAACTTTTATGAAAATGAAAGTAACTATCGAGTGTGGACAGGAGTGACTCAATTACCTCATCATTTCAGCCAATAGACACCCACTGTTGGACATAGGCCTCCCCCAAGGATCTCCACGCAGATCGGTCCTGCGCTGCAAGCGTCCAGCGATCTTCATCAAATCGTCGGTCCACCTTGTGGGAGGCCTACCAACGTTGCGGTGTCCAGCTTTGCCTGCCACTCCAGGACCTTTCCGCCCCAACGGCCGTCAGTCCTGCGAGCAATGTGCCCCGCCCATTGCCACTTAAGGTCCGCAATTCTTCGGGCTATGTCGGTGACCCTGGTTCTTCTGCGGATTTCATCATTTCTGATTCACTCACGCAGAGAAACTCCGAGCATAGCCCTCTCCATTGCCTTCTGGGTGACTTTGAGCCGCCTTATAAGGCCCATTGTGAGTGGCCAGGTTTCTGTTCCGTATGTCATCACTGGCAACACGCACGAATCGAAGACTTTCGTCTTGAGGCACTGCGGTAGATGGGCCGAGAATATGCCGCGTAGCTTCCCAAACGCTGCCCAGCCGAGTTGGATCCGCCGATTTACCTCTTTCTGGAAATTGGACCTGCCTAGTTGGACTATTTGTCCCAGGTAAACGTACTCGTCAACAATTTCCAGTGTAGAGCCTCCAACCTTCACAGGAGTGGGTGCTACATGGTGATTCGACATGATTTTCGTCTTGTCAATGTTCATTTTAAGACCCACTTGTTGTGAAACTCTACTGAAGTCTTGGAGCATTATGTCCAAGTCTTCCATGGTGTCAGCCATGACTACGATATCATCAGCAAAACGAAGGTGCGTCATGTTCTCGCCGTTGATGTTAATGCCCAGTCCTCTCCAGTCCAAAAGCTTAAACACATCCTCCAGCGTAGCTGTGAACAGTTTCGGCGAAATCACATCGCCCTGTCTGACACCTCGCTGGAGGCGTATTGGTTTCGAATTCTGGTCCGGAAGACGGACTGACATTGTGGCGTTTTTGTACAGTGACTGCAACACTTGGATGTATCGATAGTCTATACGGCACCTCAATTACCTATTTGAGAATAAACATAACAATGGGAACGTATAAAGGTGTCTATGGGCTATGGTCCCTTTTTTAATTATAAACTTGAGTATGCAAGTATATAGTTCTGTCTACGCAGTTTTCTTACATGATTTTAATCCCTTTGACAGTAAACTTAACTATGGGTTGATGGTTTTGATAATTAAAATAATCATAATTATGTGCAGGACGTGTCACTGAAAGAGTTTCCTTACGTCGAACACGTGGGTAGCGCTTCTGCCAAGATGGTATGTGAGTTGCTCAAGTCGCTGTGCTTCCTGTCTCTCCTGCTCAACTTTGTGCTACTTATGTCGCGGTTGATGCATGAGAGGACATCTGGTATACAGGTAACACTGAAATGTGATAAATGATAAGACACCAAAACTGATTTCCTTAGAACAATTTTAATTATATTTTTTAGAGATGCAACGAATAGTAGTTTGACCGGATACCGGATATTCGGCCTGACCATCAGCCGAATATTCGTTATCCGGCTGCCGAATATTCGGCCAGCGGTGTGATACCTACATTTTGAGTTTCGTAGGTGCCTGTCGCGTACCGCCACGCCACCCACGCGCCGCTCGCTGTGCAGGTTTTGACTTGTTTAGTAGTGAACTTTCGCGCGGTCACATACTGTTCTTGGTAATAGAGAGTCTCGCCAAAGCTTTGAGGGTCTAAAACTGAGTTGCAGTGAAGAGGATGCATCCAGCAGTGGAGGCGATTCACCTCCATTGAAGAAAAGAGTGGGCAGTGGCATGAGTGTTCATGATTCATTTTGGGACTGTTTTAATGAAGTTGTGCTATAGCCAATGAACTTGACATTTACTTAAAAATGGTTCGTCTTGATCGACAAAGTGACCCTTACGCATGGTGGGTAGCAAACGCCAAACAATTCCCGATTTTGGTTAAATTTGGCCTTTATCTCTCTTCCCCATGTAGCAGCGAGAGACTGTTTTCAGAGGCTGGCCTTGTATATGAAAACAAGAGGAATCGTTTACTTCCTAAAAATGCTGAAAATCTTGTTTTTATACATCATAATTTACCTTTGGTGGATTTCCAATATTAAATTAATCAATATTACTATCACTAGTTACAAATAACTAATTTTTTTAACTATCAGTCTTTTTACCAAGTTACTTTAAATAATTAATTTGTTATAAAAAGTTATAGTTGTTTAAAATAATAAAAAGCTTCAATTACAACTGTCTTTATTTAAATTCTATTTATATGTACCAAATCTACCAATTTTACTATCCGGTATCCGGCCGGATAGTAAAAAAGGGCCGGATAAGCCGGATACCAGATAGTAACCGAATATTCGGTGCATCTCTAATATTTTTATCCTATCAATACCCAAACTGTCAATTTAAAAGAACTCTTCACACGTAATTCAAAATTATTCTAGTCTTGTTAATTTCGAATATCTTAAGTAAAAGTATTATAACATAATAATCAAGTAAGGTTGCGTAGAACTCGTGTCAACTTCACTATCTGGAGACGAATTTTAGAAACAATAGAAAACCAATTCGCATTGGAAATCGTGAGATTCCTATACGAATTTCCGAATTCACTATTTCTGAATTTTCATTTCGTGCGTTGTGCAACGAGTGGTTCAACCCAATCGTTTTTGATTTCTACTAGTAGAATATCCAACGCCGAAGTGACGTTGACAGTGATCCGTTTCACGTGTGGGTCATCGCCGGTTTTTGTTTTGGTTTTTGTGATTTTGAATTTTTCTGCGTGAAATGGAATTTAATTAAGTTTTTAATGACAACACTGAATTCGAGTCATTCAAAAATCTATAAAATTGGAAGCAGTAGAAAATAATTTCGCGCACGATTTGTATTCGTATTCAAATTCCAAATTCAAAAATAAGTCTCCTGGGCCGTTGTCTGTGACCGATCTGTGGGAGTTCCCAATAGTTTCATAGTTACGTAGCTGTAGACAATGGTCCAGCCATTGTCTACAGCTACGTAACTATAGAGGGTTAAGGGTCATAGCTTTTGTCCACGACTACATATGCGCGGAAGTCGGTTTATGGCGCGAAGGTTTTATCGCGTTCCCGTAGGACTATCCGTTTTTACGAGTTAAAAAATACCGCAAAACCTTGCTCAAGAATCACTCTATCTATTGATGAAAACCGCATGAAAATCTGTGCAGTAGTTTTTGAGCGAAGCCTTTATTGCGCATCCCGTGGGATCTGTCGATTTTTCCGGGATAAAAAGTACCCTATCATTTGTTATTTATTTAATCCGGACTTTTATCTTTACGTCTGCAAAATTTCAAAGCAATCGGTTCAGTAGTTACGGCGTGAAAGCGGAACAAACAAACAAACTCACTTTCCGATTTATAATATTAGTAAGGATAACACTGCTATGAATCGCTAATATCTGAAATACATGCACCTTATTATTATTTAAGCAATGCAATATTTACTCTAAACCAGGACCTGATGAAGATGACGGGAGTGTCCACCACCATGAACTTGTTCTCCCACGTACTAAACATGCTGCCGGCCGGCCTCGTGTTCTCTATCAGCGGGGCCGCACTTGTCACCACCGGCCCCAACCCTCTGCTGCGTACCACCAACGCGGTCGTGCTGTTCCTGTGTCTACTGTTCTACTTCTTCACTGTGGTCGCAATCGCGTTTGCAACCAGCTACGTTTCGAACAGCTGTAAGTATGTTTTTCTCTTCTCTTACCTATTTAACAAACGTGCAGTGTAACTAAGTGTAAAAGTGGTTTTGATAAAAATGGTTAATGATAATAATAATGATATAAGAATAATAAGTGCGTAGGGAAGTGACGACCCCATCGCCCGCTGGTGGGGCGTTTAATGCCCCTTGACTGCCATAAATGCCCCATCAGGGCAGCTTGTGGCGAGCTGGCGGTGAGTTGCCACCTGCCTGTGCCTTGCCTTAACCAGCCGGACAGAGCGGAGCCGCAAGAGCAGATGCTCGAAGGGTGGAAGTGTAATAATGTCATAACGCCGGCGGCGTCTCCAGCGCTGCCGCAGACACACCTCTCTACACCCTTAGCCGCTCACACCAATGTTGCTCTGTTTATTGGGGGGGCCATTTAGTGAGCGGCGAGTCACCACCTGCCATATTTAAAATCAATTAGGAGGCTTTGAGAAGACAGGTGACCGAAGTCTCTTCCATAGTCCGGTTCTCATTACCACCGAAATTGAAATGCAACAGTCCACAGGATTTTTGACCACTAATGACAATAGTTTCTGTGCATCTAACTCGGTGTAGTCGTTGGCTGCATTTTTCATGGTGCAGATAGAGATTGGACCCAGTTGGTACACTCCACGCACACTTTCATTAAATTTGGCTTAAATGGCCTCTACGCGTTGGATTGTAGCACTAGGTTGTGGGGGGGGGGGGGGTGACTCGGGTTGTTAAAAGAAAGGCACCAATAGTTACTTAATATGTTTTGTTTAATAGTAGGTATAAATTAAAGGCACAATAAGTGCCTTCGTAACGTTATAATATAAATTTATTATTACTCTGAGAGTTGTAATTATGTATATTAATATTTATTTTGTAATTTTGTTCAATTTCATATGATATGCAGAGCAAATAATGGTTCGAGTCATGTCAAAATTGTCAATAAGCTCACGCTTGACGTACACCTTTTAAAATGATCAAGGCAGCCAGCCAGGAGGCAAGGAGTAAAATATAGCGCCTTGTTACAGGATCTGTATCCCCGTGCACACCTTATAAAGGTCTGTGTCTTATAAAGACGCGTGATGTAAGCTACAATAATGATAACAACACAAGAGACACAACCTAGTAACCAGAATCATTCATCAACAGCTTGCCCTTCAATACGGCCTTATTGAACATGAGGCACCGTACTATAAGTACGCAGCACCGCCGGTTCTTGAAAATGGCCGTGCGTTGCTCTATTGGGATCGCTCTATTATCATGGACAGGACTATTGCGTGCATTAAATATTATGGCAGTTGTTCGGCAGATGTGTTTTAAATTTAAAACATCTAAGTTTCATCAGCTATCTAACAATGTATAACAACCTAGGGTTTTATTTAAATTCACTATAAAATACTTAGTTTCATAGACACGATCACGAATATATAAGTGATTAACGGATTATAAAAAAATATATACTTATCTATTCATAAAACTCCTTGGAGTCAATGAAAATGGACACATTAGAATATTAAATTTATTAAGAGTTATCTTTTTTAGCTGTTCTATGTGTTCTACATATAATATATCTCTTTAAAATAATTGTTCCACTTCTCAGCGCGGTACGCGGTGTCTCTAGCCGTGATGCTGTACATTGCTTTATGGTTGGCGGCTTCTTCCCTACCGTTGCGTCTAAGGGGCTACGTTTTTACGGGATTACTACCACATATCTCGCTCATGTGGTTTTGGGATGAAGTGCAACATCTGGAAGAGTATGGTAAGTACTATTATTTTACTTTTAATTAGTAGCTTGTGGGTTATATTTAATGAGTGACTAATATTAAAAACTGTGTCGATAGCATCTGTAACAAACCATGTATTTAATGACCGACTAATATTAATATTAGTAGTAATGGTCGACATTAACCGATATCTTTAAAGGCACTGGTTAATGACGATGGCGTATGCCATAAATACATTGATTGTTGCATATGTAACAATCAATGTATTTAACGAGTGACTTATATAAAGGCACTGGTTTATGTCGATGGCGTCTGTAACAACCCATGTATTTAATGACCGACTAATATTAATATTAGTCAGTAGTATTACATTAACCGATCTCTTTAAAGGCACTGGTTAATGACGATGGCGTATGCCATAAATACATTGTTTGTTGCATATGTAACAATTAAGTATTTAACGAGTGACTTATATAAAGGCACTGGTTTATGTCGATGGCGTCTGTAACAACCCATGTATTTAATGACCGACTAATATTAATATTAGTCAGTAGTATTACATTAACCGATCTCTTTAAAGGCACTGGTTAATGACGATGGCATATGCCATAAATACATTGTTTGTTGCATATGTAACAATAATGTATTTAACGAGTGACTCATATAAAGGCACTGGTTTATGTCGATGGCGTCTGTAACAACCCATGTATTTAATGGCCGACTAATATTAATATTAGTCAGTAGTATTACATTAACCGATCTCTTTAAAGGCACTGGTTAATGACGATGACATCTGTAATAAACAATCCAAATTTTTATACTAGCTGGATTCTTAAGACTTTGTAGCAGGAAGGGCAGTCTGGTTCTTAAGAGACCTTGCGAAAATTAGTAATTACGAAATCAATAGACCTTATGAAACAATAAATACCAGATTTTAACATAGTCAGCTATCAACCAATATGGCCCTTGAGCAAAAGTTCAAATAACGTCTATGATTTTATCGACACTTATAAAAGAATGACCCAAAAATATTTTCGTATCGAATTCCAAATTATATAGTAAAAATATCTTAGTTATATTCTGCTTTATTATTAGATTATCTGTCATGACGAAATGTGTGGGAAAGGTTTATACGATTCCTGCGATTTCTAATACTCTTGTCTTACAATTTTATTTTAGCACTGTCCATACTGTTTGTATTTCTCCAAAATATCTGAATGCGGTTTGAAAATTGTAGAAAATTGTCCTCGCTGCTCCATCTCGTAAATCTATCCTGTATACATATAAAAGACACCGTTACTAAATTATTGTACAGTTAAAACTACTGGACAGACAAAGCTGAAATAAGTTATTCCATTTTTGTTTACCAGAAATACGATATTTACGAAATACCTTAATAGGTCTTTAACCTACGAAATTATTCGTTTCTTTTATAATAGGGAAGATGCAATATTTTTATTTTTATGCTCAAGCGGCGAAGAGGAATGACATTTATTCCCCAAAGACTATCATTCGATGCTGTGAAGACCACTTTGACATAAGTCGGCGGATATATTTATTGTAAACTTAGTTATTATAGTAACCTAACCTAATCTAACACTTACCCAAACTTTTCAATGTCTTTTTGTTTAGTCCCTTTCATTTCTACACTTGAAAACCTTCACTTTCGACAAAAAATGTCACTACCATGTCAACATTAACTTTTGGCAGAGTCCTAGAATCTGCTTTGGCAAACCCAACTTCCATATTTATTCAAAAACGCAATTAATTTTGGTTTAACTGTTCACTTTTACTACAACTTATAACCTCAAATAAGTTGTCATAACCGGAGTGTCGTCACTGAACACTGATTGGTGTTTTAAATCCGTCTTCACGTAAATTTCACGTTACTTTTGATCGTAATTATTGTTAAAAAACAACATTATTTTAAATTAAATAAATAACCTTGCAGTGGCCCTACTTTTATATTTTTATAGCATTTTAATAACAAAATTTTCATAGATATTATAATTGCATGTTCCCCATTTATAATCATTTGAGCTGAAGAACGCCCTCTACAGAACATATGCCTCCCCAAAGATCTCCATGCCAACCCGTCTTGTAAATTTGAAAAATATACATTTTAATTTAGTATTTCTAAGTTTTGTTCGGACTATTCAATTTGACGACTCCGTAAAAATACCGGGAAAATGAATTGTTGGTTGTTTCCGGTGCAAGTTATCCCATCGTAGACTTGTGAACCGATGGCGTCGAATCTTTGACGAGCTTCGCACTAAAATTGACCAGCGCATAATATCCATATAACAAAATATGGTTTTGCGCAATTCTTCTTCGCAACAGAAGTAGCGCTAAATATACAAAAAAAAATCTTCTGTTATCAGGCAAAAGTCTGTCGTGGTCCACCATGACAAGCAAACACTCGGAGCATTCACATTCAGTACTAGCTGCGTTCGTAATGATGTGGGTGAATACCGCCCTGTGGTTCCTGATCACCTGGTACCTGGACCACGTGAGGCCGACGCTCTACGGGCAGGTTTTGCCCTGGAACTTTATTTTCAAGGTTCGTTTGTTTACAAGTATCTTAGGAAACTAGACTGACTATCTGACGGTGATCAGCCACAGTCACCTATGGATCTTGTGATATAAGATATAATGTGTTTGTTAATGTTCTATTGCAAAGATATAATTAATATATAATAATACTAGCTACCGCCCGCGTGAAATTAGTTTTTGTCAATCCTGCCCCCCTAGACAAAATGCCTTTCTATTGCGTTTTCTATAATAGATAACATAAAAAATGTATGGAACTGACACATTTCCAGTAGATACGTCACGTGACTTGATGACGCTGATAAAAAAACTCGCAGACCAAGATGCTAACTGTGTTTCTATTCTATCGCTCGTCTGTGTTTCTATTTGGACAGTAGAAGAGTTCTATACAAATTCATAGACAAAATGTAGTTTGTGACGTAAAAAATAGATACGGTTCTATTCTATTTCTACTCAACAAAGCGATTGCTCATACCCAATAGATTGGTGATAGATTGTTTGTTTGTTGTTTTAAAATAGTGTGTTTTTGCCAAATTATTCCTAAAAATGCAGACAGACAAGAGTTACCTTTTGCAATTATAATAATAGTATGGATCTTTAATTTGATAAACTTTTATATAATCTTGATTGTATAAATTATTAATATTATGTCATTTTGAAACAACCGTAAGTAAACAAAAGCTGATTTGAATTCAATACTGACACTGCGCTTTTGTAATGATTAATTGTAAATCTCATACTACCTCTAAATAAATGTCTACGCAACGATTTTTAATTTCAAATCCAAAGTTTGTTTAATTTTGTCCTAATTAATGTAGGTAAATAATTGTGAAGTACGCACGTTTGAAATGTTTTGAAGTTCCTCCTAATGGCATTTTTTCTCTTTAAGCAAAGGAACTTAAGGCGAAACACGGTAGATTATTTTCTATTTCTATTCTATTTTCTACTGTCACGGTAGACACAGCCATTCTATCAGTAGATACACTTTGTCTAGCATTTTTCGATAGAAAACGCTCAGTCTATTATAATAGTAGAAATAGAATAGAAAAGACGCGCGTGCATTTTGTCTAGGGCTACTGGTCCCTTATGTCTAAGAGACTCTTACAAGGGCCAGCCTCACGTTGTATACAAAAATATTTTGTTTGTTTTGTTTCTTATGACGTGATATTTGACGAACTTGCATACTAACTTGCAACTCTTAGTTCACCCCCTAGCTGGTCGAAATTTCAAAAATGCTAGAACCCATACAAACTTCCTCTATATCAACCAATTCATACCTTTTCTTCAAAATAAAAAGTAGCCTATGTTCTGTCTCAGGGTCTAAAGATTGTCTGTACCAAATTTCATCAAAATCGGTTGCGAGGTTTAAGCTGGAAAGCGTAACAGACAGACGGACAGAGTTACTTTCGCATTTATAATATTAGTTGGGATATTTGACGACCTCCATAGTCGAGTAGATAGTACACCGGTTTCAAGGTGTCGCCATCTCTGAGGTCCCGGGTTCGAATCCCGGTTGGAGCTTAGCTACCTCACTGCCTCTGGCGGAGATGGAAATTGGTATTAATCCACATTAGAGCAGCAGACTACGACTGCGTAGCCGCTCGTTCGTGGCGTATGCGGTGTTCCCGAGGGTTTTAGTAAGTTTTTGAGGCCTTCTGCCTCGAAGTCCCACACACCCTTGCCTCTACTGAAGAGGCTCGAACGGTGCGTAAAAGCATTTTGTTCGCAAAAATAAAAAAGGGTCAGAAGTGAGTTGGTTATTGTCTCTTACTTTTTTTTTATAGGATAAGGCAACAAACGGATCATCTGATGGTAAGCGATAACCGTTGCCCATGAACCAGAGGAGTCACAGTCACTTATTTATTGTAATCAGAGGCAATTTGTTAAATGCAGAGTTTTAGGGATGGTATATTTAGTGGTACCTCTCACAATTTTTTCTGTTCTATGAACGACTTCACTTTATGAAATAATTTATATGCATTAATTATAAGATAAGGGTTTAACCTGTAATGATAGAATAAGTGAGGAAATTAATAAATAAAATAAACTCAAATTGTGTTTGTGGTCTGCCACTTCATCATAATTTTAGCCGACGCCCACGGTTGGGCAGCGATGGCCAAATCGGCAATGTGCCCTACACACTGCTACTTAAGGTTTAAAATTCTCCGGACTATGTCACTGCCTGGTTCTATTGTAGATTCCATCGTTTGTGGTTCATTGACGCCGTCATCTCTAAGCCTAGCCCTCTACTGCTGTATCTAATCCAAGATATGTGTAGAGTCTTCTTTTCTCAATGTTTACAGAGAAGCTATTGGCGCAAGAACGACGTAAGTCCAGGCTCTTTGCTAGACGACACTGACGAACCGATTCGGTGTAGCGAAGACCAGCAGTACTTCGAACCACCGCCGGCTACTATGGAAGCTGGAATTAAGATCATCAACGTGTCAAAGGTATAAACGGTTTCATGTCGGTATAAATGTACCGAACTGCCCTTTCGAACACTCAATAATACCCCAAGCAATTACATTTGCACCACGAGAACCGTCGCTATTACAAGCGACATAAGAGCCGGTTTAAGGTCAATGTGTAAAGTCTGACCCACCAAAAACATTCTGTAAAAAACTAGCCAAGTCTCGATGGCGCTGCTAGTTTATCTCTAAAAAGTAATGAAATATAACAAAGTCGTGCCAAGTCTAAGGTTCCTTGTTGCGATTTCGTTATTATTATAGTTAATGCTGTGTGACTTTGTCGTTGTCCAATCTGTCGCTAGAACCGCTACCCATTGACGATGGAAAATTGACACTTGGAAAACGTGGTGTTACCCTTCAACGGCCAAGTCACACAACATTAACTATAATAATAACGAAATCGCAATAAGGAACCTTAGACTTGGCACGACTTTGTTATATTTCATTACTTTTTAGAGATAAACTAGCAGCGCCATCGAGACTTTAGTTTTAGTTTTCTATTTATGTGGCTATAAAACCCTAACTCTGTACCAAATTTCAGCTCTCAGAGGTTATGGGAAGTACTAGTTCTATTTTGATGATCATGAGTGAGTTAACTTCAAAACTAAATGACCTGTAGACTTGAAATTTTGGATTTTAAGTATGTGATTATAGCTTACTGGATGACGAAAATTTCTGAGTTCCGGTCTTATCCAGATGTTCTCAAATAGAGGCCTAAAAATGCGGCGAAATGATTCCAGTAAAGGATGGTACGGCAGTGTTTGCTTTGCGCTCGACTTGGCGAGATATGTTTTTACAAGGTACACAAGAGGTTTTAACACATGCACGGAATGAGACGGCAATATAATAAAAAGGAGGGGATGTATTATACATTGACTGATTTTGACTTGTTATAATGTTTTAGTTTATTAGTTACATTGTCGAGACAATTTAATTATTATATATAATAAACAGTCATTATATAGAATAGCTGTATAATTACTATGACTGTAAAATATATATTACCTGTAAACCCCGAAATACGGGTACATCTAACTTTAGCCGGTTAAAACTAGGTGTTACTTAGTCCAGTATAAGCCAATCAAAATGAAAATTAACTTTATTCAAATATGACTTTATAGAAAGTTCTTTTGAATCGTCCCATATTTTTCTCCTACCACCCATTCAGAACGTATTTTTTAGCTGATAAAAAGAATGCCAATCTAACCTTCACCAATTTTACTAGAAAATTATCGGTTATCGGTAAAAACCGCTATTATTTTGATTACTCAACAATTTTTTATTTTCGTTGAAACTGTATTTCATTATATATTGATTGATCACACTAACTCAAACGATGATATTGCTAAATTATAAATAATAGCTTTCTGCCCGCGGCTTCGCCTGCGTGGATTTCGGGATTGGGTCTATAGAGGGTCACATAGCTTTTGCCCACAGCTACATATGCGCGGAAGTCTGTTTATGGCGCGAAGGTTTTATCGCGCTTCCTGTGGGACTATCCGTTTTTCGAGATAAAAAAACCGCAAAATCTTGCTCAAGAATTACTCTATGTATTGATGAAAAATGCATGAAAATATGTGCAGTAGTTTTTGAGCGAAACCTTTATTGCGCATCCCGTAGGATATGTCGATTTTTCCGGGATAAAAAGTAGCCTATGTTACTCGGGGATAATGTAACTTTCCAAAGGTGAAATAATTTTTGAAATCAGTCCAGTAGTTACGGAGCCTATTCATTACAAACAAACAAACAAACAAATCTTTCCTCTTTATAATATTAGTATAGATAAGGTATCTTCAATGTTGTGAATACATTGCGTGCTTACAGGTCTTTCCAAAGCAACAGGCGCTCAGCGACGTGACTTTGGACGTGTACAGAGGGGAAATCACCGTCCTACTGGGACATAACGGCGCGGGGAAGACTACCCTCATGTCTATTATCACAGGTCAGTGATTATTGTATCGATATAAATATAAGTCTTTTTATCACGAGCTACAAAGTGTTACACTTGTTCAAAGATTCAAATAATATTTTTGATAAACATTTTTAAATTCATACATTAAACACGAGACATAAATAAACTTGCCGTTCCAACGTACAGGATACTAAAAAAAAACTGGTGGCTCTTTTATGGGCAAATGCATATCTTTTTGTTACAAATTTCCACAAAGTGTTACCAATTTGACTTTTCATACATTTGAATAATTAAAATAGGCTTATTATATGTTTAAGAAGTTAAGGACTATTTAAATGACAACAATGTTTGGTTTTAATTTCAGCAACTCAATAGTGTTAGAGGTTGGAATTTTGTTTTTATGGTTAGCTGTTTGTCAAAATTGAAATATAGTTTGGAGTTAAAAAAGAAAGAAGAGTTCTGTCATTATATTAGACTAACTTCCGCCCGCAGCTTCGCCCGCGTGAAATTAGTTTTCGTCAATCCTGGTCCTTTATGTCTAAGCTACGAAGAGTCATGGTCTTATCTTCAACCCAAGTCAAGCATACTAACTTTCAACCCTTATTTCACCCCCTAGCTAGTCGAAACTTCAAAAATGCTAGAACATATCGCACTAATAATACAATAGTGTATCAACTCAAAATCCAACATTTTTCAGAATCAACAAAAAACTTATTACTCACTTCATGTAATAGTTGCAAATTGAATAACTGTCACATAAGTTTTTTAATTTATCCTTATTCTGTTTTTGCACTAATCGAACGACGGTCTTGACCACGCGTGAGGAATCAAATTTTGCGTGTGTTTATAGTATTATGTCAAGTACGACGTTTTGAGTTGATACACTATTGTATTATTAGTGCGAAATGTTTAATGATTTCTTATCAAGTGCTTAAATATACAGTTTCATGGTTTTATCTTATAAAATTAAAAAACCCAATACAAACTTTCAACCTCTATTTCAACCCCTTCATCCCTTTTTTCGAAATAAAAAAGTAGCCTATGTTCTGTCTCAGCGTCTAAAGATTGTCTGTACCAAATTTCATCAAAATCGACTGCGAGGTTCAAGTGAGAAAACGTAACAGACAGACAGAGTTACTTTCGCGCTTATAATATTACTTGCTTCGATCATATATTTCTGTAGATACACAATTCCATAGAAAATCAAACAAAATATCGACCCCGCGTCTATACATAGAAGAATAGATGTATATTATAGTACCAATTTTGAAAAAAGTTCTAAAGTGTCATATAATTAAGCCAATTTAAATCTTAAGTAACGTAATGAAGTATGAAAATAAATCCTTGTTAAGGTCGTTACATATTATCTTCTGGTTTCGATGATATAATGATGCCGTGAAATCAGAAATGAACAACACATATTTGAAAACAAATATATTGGATAATAAGCCCTTAGTCCGTTGCAATTAAGCACAAATTCATTTCATACAATAATGCTCCTACGTTCCATTTGACTCCGAATATTGTGCTCGCGTCTTATCGCATCCTACTTGAACATAGACAGCAGTGGAGATGCTTAGTTTTTTTTACACTTATCTTAACAGTACGGATTTTTTTAAAATTTTAAACATAAACCAAGAAGTATGTAGAATTAGGTGCTAAGGAAAGTACAGACTTTATTAAGACAGGGTTTCTCAACCTTTATTTTGCCGAACCTTACAAACAAAGAAAGCGGAAAACTAAAAAAAAGAAAGAAATTCACAAAAAATGGTATAGGCGACTCCATCATTCCACTGACCTTTTTCTGAAACATTAGCTCTGTGCTATTTTTTCCTATGAGTGAGCCACTCGAGACAGAAAGAGATAGATGCGATGCGGTACGCCTCGTGGCATGGTACGCAAGCGTTTTAAATTGATATTTTAGTAATACATAATATGAATAAAAGTGTTTTACTCTAAGAAATTAAGATAAAGATATACTTATTGGAAGTATGACATTCCATCCTTCCAAACTACGCATTTCGGCATCGCTGACGTTATCAATCGCGCGCGGCCACCGCATGAATGAGAGCGAAACAAGGCACATTTACTGTTTGTGCCTTGTTTCGCCGGTGCCACTTTTTAGACGGTAACTGTGTATCTACAGAAATATATGATCGAAGATTACTTGGGATTATATTGGTAAATGAAGTGATGTTTGGAGTTTTTAGGAGCTTAAATTTTATAGGATTTTTATTTGATAAAGTTTTAGAATAATGTAATTGAGTGATTGAAATATATTGTGTGAGAGTAATTGTGTTATTTGTTTTGTAAATCATAAATTTTCCCTACAAGATAACCTACAAATGTTTTGAGTTATAGTAAACTAGCGACCCGCCCCGGCTTCGCATGCAATGCTGATACTAAATACACTACAGAAAAGCTGTGAACGTTGTATATAATCGTTTGCAATGTACGCGGAAAAAATGCAATTATTTACGAAATCACATTAGAAACCTCACAAATAACAGTATTTCATGGATGTTATTAAACATATAAACTTAAGAATCACTGTAGCTATTAAAAAATACCGCATCTAAATCCGTTGTGTAGTTTTAAAGGACTTTGTTTTATACTATGTAGTGATAACACAATGAAACTTTAGTTTTTACATATATAATACAAACTTGTAAAGGATGTTTGATTCATATTATATATCTGAGGCCAACTTCTAACTGACGACTCTGTAAAAATACAGGGAGAAAGGAAATTAGCATTTACTTTCCAGTTCTTAGATTATTAGATCTTCCAACGTAGACTTGTGATTTAATCTATATGATCTAAAAAATACTGTTTGAAAAATTAAATGTTTGATTTTCGTAATGAAACAAAAAATGTCATTTGATTTTATTTATTTTCATGGAAAACAAACAGCATTTGTTACAAAAAGTAGAACTTAAAAATATTGAACAAATGAAAATAATGGATGCCTTATGCAGTTTTCACTAATAGTACTGTAATGTAATAATTCTCCTACTCACCAACTAGAGTTATAAAGAAAACACAAATAATACAAAATAACAAAGTTACTGATTTATTAATTTAAGTTTTAAGTTTATCAACAATTTATATTTAAGTTTTTTAACAATTAAATAAAAATAAAATAATACTCAATTAGAAATAAGTGTACTCTTTATTATGTACTTAAAATAACAAATTTGAATTATTAATCACAAGGGCAGGTTGGTTCTGGTGCTGTTTGATCAATCTCGGCAAGGATATTTAGCAACAATGGTTGATCAGGGTATTGAAATAAACTATTTAATTAAATGGTAATTCTAAAAAATCTATAAAAATAACATGTATTCTAATGCTAGATCCCCATCCCCCGGTGGTTACTACTGAATACCTTCCTTGAGACTGGGTCCAGACGCTCTATTTTAACTCTTCTTTTAATATATTGCAGTTATTCTTCTTAAGTTTTATAATTTTCTTCAATGAAGTATTTTATATATTTTTTTTCACATTTGTAGGGCCGGGCCTTTCGGGTATAACTACCTCCCGGTACCTTTTTGCCCTGTTACATATCATAAAAATGCTACATTATCATAGTCATGGACTCACTGTGGGTGGTCTATGCGGTTCAGAAGGAACCCATATACATTATTGTTCTTCATACAATTAAATCTGACAACTAGGTTACAAAGAAAAATATCAAACATGATCTATTGAACATTCATCAAATTATGGTACATTTACATTTTAAAAGAACAAGAATTTACATTTATGATTAAATACAAACACCAATTACCTCAAATACATGAGATTAGCAGCTGAGCAACTAATTTCAGCATGATTTTGTATGGGTGGTTAAGCCTACCCGCTCAAAACAAATATCAATAATTATTTGTGAAAATCATTACTATTGGGAACAAATTGAAATTAAAGAGATTAAAGAATTAAGAGATAAATGCAACTATTACTGACCTTTTTATCGGGCTTTCAATATGTAAATATTTTAGTTTATTATTTTTTCCTAAGTGCCGGTGGCAACTAGGTTAAATTATGTTCCAAAAGATATGGATAATTTTATGGGAAATAAAATACTCCTGGAATTTGTGATCCTGACACCACTTTCCGTAACTTTTATACGTTTTTATATCCCAAAATATGCGTGAGATTTTTACAATAGATCGATTCCCAATTCCCACATTTCAGATCTCTCCAAGTCACAGATTAGTATACCATTACAGATTGCTTACCAACGATGAGGCAAAGACATTCACCCACGTGCATCCCAGACTAGAATGTATAGTATGTGATGTTTGTTATTACAATAAATGGAACTAGGATGGTGTGGAAACTATGTCGATCCGCCACAAATAAAGGAAAGGAAGATTGATCTTCCTAAATTTAAGTTTAATCCTAAACGATATTTTTGTAATCGGCAGTGCAAATAATTTGTTGTTAATTAGTATCCGGTATATAATCTGTGGGCAGTTATTAATCTACGACTATCTTTGTAGACGACGCTTGGCTAGATTTGGTTGCCTGATTTGCCCATAGATAATTAATGGTGTTAGGATCATGATAAGCGGTCCACACTATAGGAACTGTCAATGTCAAAGTAACAATTCGACGTAAACATAACCAATGCAAGATACAATTGTAAAAGTGATTTTAATCAATATGAATAAAAAAAAGTGTCTTTAATAGTATTTAAAATCAGTGAAAAAAAAGTGTTACAGTACCTAATGATTTTATATCTTACAACAATAATAACAATGTTAACATTCTCTTATATATATATCTTGATATGAACTAAACTTAGTTCTTAATCTTATGAACGAAGTAATTGTGTTTTGACATGAATAAATCAACATGCATAGAGTGGTTACAGTTAAAATTAACTAGTACCCTATTTAAATATGTTTGTTTTCTATACTTTGTACATGCGTCAGTAGTAATGGCAATAACGACTGTTATGTAATAACGAATAACATTGTTATGTTATTTTCCTATAACTGTTATTGTAAACTGTTGTCTGTTATCCTGTTATATTGCTGTTTTGACAAATATTGTTGAGTACGATTGTTATTGTTATTATAGCTAGCTTATTATAGTTAGTTAAGCTTCAAATAAACTTTCCTTCATACTTTTCAGGCTTATAACTGTCAGAATATTAGGCAGTAATTTGAATAACTAAAACTAATTAATCAATGTAATATTCTGGTATATTTAAAAGTTCATTGATCTGTACATAATTTGTTATTTACATTCAATATTTACATTATGTACATGCAATACCTATTTGCAATTTCCATTTATTTACAATATCTACTCTAATTATTTATACTTCAAAAATACACGACACTAATTATTGCAACGAATAGGTAATCTAATTTGCATACGCGATCACACAACTAGAAATCCCAACACGGCACTAATTATTGCAACGAATAGGTAATCTAATTTGCATACGCGATCACACAACGGCAAATCCCAACACGGCACTAATTATTGCAACGAGGTAATCTAATTTGCATACGCGATCACACAACGGCAAATCCCAACACGCACTAATTATTGCAACGAATAGGTAATCTAATTTGCATACGCGATCACACAACTAGAAATCCCAACACGGCACTAATTATTGCAACGAATAGGTAATCTAATTTGCATACGCGATCACACAACGGCAAATCCCAACACGGCACTAATTATTGCAACGAATAGGTAATCTAATTTGCATAATCGATCACACAACGACAAATCCAACACGACACTAATTGTTGCAACGATCACACAACTGCAAATAATGTGTGACTAAAAAAATGACAACAGCTAGGCACCAGCAGCCAGCAACAGTTCACCTAATTGTTATTTCAAATCACACTGTAAATCAAAATGAGTCTAATTATCATACGCGCGAAGGTACAAAATTGTGAATTTGGGATTAGTAAAATTACTATAAGAAATAACAAATAGGAACTTTATTTCCTTGTGAGAAAGGCTAATATTATAAGAATAAGCAGTCGGGCAACAGAGCGAGCGCCTACGCCTACATGACGGCTTCAAGTGGCAATAACAACAATGCGACTAGGCGATTCTTTTGTCAACAGCAACAGCAGGATAACAGTATAAGCCGTTGTTAAATAACGTGTTATTCGTTACGGGAAAATAATTCATTATATTATCTGTTATTGAAATAACGACTTTAAGAAATTAACTGACTTAGAATTTAAAATAGTTTCTCCTGGGATTAGTATGACCTGGCGCTTGTAAAATTTTCAAATAATTTTCTCTCAGGCACCATTCCCGCTACAGAAGGCACGGTGTTAATACACGGAGTAGACGTGAGCAAGAACCCAGAAGAAGCGCGGAAACACATCGGCCTCTGCCCCCAACACAACATATTCTTCGCCAACCTCACAGTTTTGGAACATGTCATGTTCTTTACGATGGTATGTGTGATATATTAACATTATAACGTAAATATATGTCTAAGTAGCAACATAAAAACCCACACATACAATTTCACACACACACAATCGCGCCCACATCCTATTATTTCTAGTATCGTGTTCGTTTTTGATTTATTAGTTTTGTTTTGCACCAACGCAAAGCCGCGGTCAAAGGACATTGTTCCGGCTCCATACATGTTCTGCCTAAGAACCGTTCGAATCGAAAGTGACTTATATGAACTCTTAAAATTATATGGAATCCTATGAAATAAGTTTTCACGAACGGACACTTCAGGAAACTAAAATAATTACGAAAAAAGTTAATATTTTGAGGTTATAAATAAAAAATAACCAACCTTGCGTAAAATATCAAAGTAATATTAACAATACTATGTACAGCTATATATTATTATGTTCTCTTCTAGAACTAGGAAAGGACTACTCTACTAGATACTAGGAAAAGAGATAGTACCTAGTCAAGTTTAAGATAATTCTTTGGAAATTATCATTTTATAAAATCCACTCCTTTACACACAGTCGAGTCTACCAAGTTCGCAATGAAAGTAAGAAAGAAGGCATTTATTCCCGGTACAATCGAAATGTAATCGGAGTCCGTAATCAAGCCAAAGTTGTTAGAATAAAACCACGAAACGCATAGAAAATCACAAAAGATACGATAGTCGCAAAGCAATCAAAAATTAAATGAAACGAATACAGATAAGGTATGAAGTAAACCAGTGTTGCCGATTACGAAAACTATAATACTCGAATGCCAAGCTAGAAATCGCGATTTCGCTTAAAAAATATATAATAGTAGTTTTTTTTCTAGCTAGTCAAATTAGGTATTTAAATGAATAAAGTGTTATCAACTAATTTTAATAACCGACTTCAAAAAGGAGGAGGTTTTCAATTCGGTCCGTATTTATCGAAATCGCGAAAACTTCCGAAACTGGCAGCACTGGCTGACGGAAAACATTTTATACGGCATCAATAATTGTGACCCAACTTTTTATTTGGAATTTATTTATTTGAAGTGTCCGTGGAAAACTAAAATATGTTTCAAATAATATAAAAATAAATAAAAATTATTGTATAATTTATATTCACGTCGGTTCTTAGGCCAAAATTGAACAATGTCCTTTGATAAATCGGAAATTAAATAGAACGTAAATCTAACAAGAACCTAATCAAAGGAATTTACATAATCGGAATGTATAAAGAAAATAACAATAAAGTTAAATGTCTTTTTTCGATTTGAAGAATATATCATAAATTGTTTGGTAGTAAATTATAACGCAATAAATTCATTACACAAGTTTCGTGACAAATTGAACTTTGTATTAAGTCTTATCTGATTTGCTTTAACCGCTGAGAAAGCAATAAAGTCTTTGACAGCTATTTGATTGTCAGGGGGAAACTGAATTTGAAATAGAACAGGAATAATTAAACTGCCAGCTTTTATACTAAGTTATCGTATATGATGTTCTATTTTCTGCTGATTTTGATGTTTAATATACACTATATCATATAGTTTGCTTTGGGTAGACTAAATATTATACAATTTGTATTGGTCATTAACATATGACACTTTATAGCAAGTGATTGACTTGTGATACGTGTGATACATCTGTTGATTTAAAACCTTAGATTAACCCTTAATGTGAAATGTGATAATTTTTCAGCATCACGTTTTATAAAGAAAATCCTATTGATTCGTTGGAAATGTTTATAAAGTTTAATTTTGTTCCATGTTGAAACACCACTTCGCTTTTATATCAGACACGGCACATTAACAATGCACAACCAGCAAGGGGTCTGGTCAGGGGGCAACTTGCAATCGTTTGCGCAACAAAATTTGGGGTCCTTGAAATGAAAACGGGGGCCCCGATAATGGATCTGAACATACACTAATAGAACCTATTTACTTACATTATACTATATAAACACAAAATTATTTATAAAAGTACGCAGGAAGTAAAAAAAAATACTCAGGTAAGTAGGGGTAAGTCTAACCAAAACCGAAAAACATTGCAACGGGTCTACGACATAAAAAAGTTTGGGAACCTCTGGTCTAAATTGTCGTATTTTTGTAATGTATGGTTCATAGTTGGGTATTATAATTTATTTATGCTGTAAAGTTTGCTAGATTTGTAAGTAAAAAAAAAATTATCTCATACAATATTTATTTCAAACATAGTTTGCTTCAGGCTGACGTGAAAAGCTACGTTTTCTCTTACATACTAATTACACTCAGGCACGCACACTTCACACCTTATTACACTTTACATAATTTAGTTTCATGAAAAAAGTGTTAATTTCATCCCCATCTCTTTGTCTTATTTGTATAATTTGGGTTTTCTACGTATAATCAAGCGCTCGACACTACATATTGTAGTATTAAAATTGTAATTTAAAATCAGCGTCGTCTAAAAACATTGTGTTCTTAAGATAACACTAGCTTTTTGCTTCCTTCAATGTCTTATGATAGGTTTTTTTACGTTATATGTTGACAAATCAGCAGACTACCCTCTTTATTCGCATATAGTATGGTCTCTTCAAGCGCATATGACACCCTTTAAGGGCCAGCGATGCGTTGCTTCCTCAACTGAGAGGGAAGTCGCCTTCATAATTTGTCTACATGGTTCTTAGAACTTAGGCATAATACTGAGTTTTGTACATTTGGTTCCTATGAGATTCGCAACATATCTGCAGCAGCCACAAAAACCACTGTCTTACCCAAGCAAACGATCCTGATACAGTCTACCTTCGGTTAAAGAAATATCTTAACTAGATAGATAGATAAAAATTTTATTTACGAAAACATCTTCATCACACACAAATAAAGGAACACAAAGAAACAAAATAACATTTTCTTAAAACAAAAAACCCAGTACAAGCCAAGAGCTGTGTGTGCTGTAGAAGTGTAAAAGGGTCGTAGCTCAGTGATTGAAATTGCTCACAAAAGGATGTGAGCAAAGCACTGATATTCTGCTACAACCTAAGGGTTTTATGTTTGTCAATAATTTTGCGAAGATTGTACATAAAATAAAACACAATTTATCTATATAAATATGCATGCATGTATATACAAATATATATACATATAAAATCAAAACACAAGCCCATAAATAAAATACAAATTGAAAACATATAGAAAACTAGCTGGCGCCCGCGACTTCGTCTGCGCACTTATCGTTATATTTTGGATAAATCACATAATCTTATATATAAAAACTAGCTGGCCCAACAGACGTTGTCCTGTCAAATGTCTCAAATGTCAAATGTCTCAAATGTCACGTTGTCTCACGTTGTCTCAAATGTTTTTAAATAAATAATTTAGCTGAAAAACAATATCTATATGACCGTATTGTGAATCTAAACCATTCTCAAGCCCCCTGGAATACACACAAAAAATTTCATCAAAATTGGTCCAGTCGTTTAGGAGGAGTTCAGTCACATACACACGCACACAAGAAATATATATATTAAGATTAGAAAAAATATATATATAAATAATATTCAAAATACTGGGTATATAAACTATAATATCATGATGATGATGATATCAGTGATCAATGTTGGCTGTCGTAAATTTTAATAATATATCAAGTATTTAGTCATTCTCCAGAAGTTAAAAGTATAGACTCTGTTGAAATGGCAAAATCCGCCACCGAGTACCCCTTTGGAATCCCTATACGTTGTTTTTAAAGAAGAAATAATTTAAAGTGTTTTTTTAATTAAAATTTAGATGTCAATTGTCGCAAAGGGGGAGGTATGTTATTTAGAGTTACTCAATTTTCGAGATTTTTTATTTCTCGGAGCACAAGAATTCTCGACCACTATTTCTCGAAAATTCTCGGGTTGTCGATATATATGGAAATTTTTAAAAATATATGTGTTTTAACAATTAAACTACGCTTTTTATGCAATATTCAACAACATTTATCAATCAACATTTATTATTAGTTTCAATTGACTTAAGTAAGTATATAACATTTTTATTAAACGAAATAAAATCTAGCGAGATCTTTTGTCATTATTTCTACACACAATTTTAGGACTAAATAGTTTTCATCTTTGGGAAAAACAAATAAAATATCTTCTAAAAACAAAGCCATCATGTCACCACAATATAATTTAGTACCTTACATTACATACTATAGTATAATTTACTTTAGTCTCTGTCTGTACTACAAACTTTTCTATTAAAATGTATAATTGAAACGACAGTTTTTGAATTAGGTATAAACAATCAGACTAGCTTCATAATTACAATGAATAACAATAAGGTACAACAAGGTTATTTTAGTCCAACTTTTCAATATAAATTTTCAATATTTTGTTATATATAGACTTTTTTGTTACGTAAGTATACTTAAGAATGTAATAAATAATTAATAATCAGACTAATTATACACAATTTAAAGAGGAAACTGCTCCAAAAGCTAGCCCACTAGGTATTTTTATTATTTAGGAAATATTTAGCTTTCAAATTATAGCATAAAAATTTTTTACTTAATTTCTCGATTTCACGACCATTTTTTTCCCGTCTCGAGTAAGGCAAAATTTCTCGGAAATTCTCGATTCGAGAATTCTCGCAGAGAAACTAATGTTATTCCAACATTTAGTTGCTGCGAAAACTGCCAGTAAAAGCCACAGTTTTGTGAGAATTACTGTCCAAAAGTAGTCCTTCCAAACTAGTTTTAATATATTTCCAGTTGAAAGGCAGCAGTTACAGAGTCGCGCGGAAATCATCCGCACAGCTTCTTGAGCGGCTCGGTATATCGGATAAGAAGCACGACAGAACCGACCAGCTCTCGGGAGGAATGAAGAGACGCCTGCAATTGGCTTGCGCGTTGGCCGGCGACGCCGATGTTTTGGTTTTGGACGAACCCACTTCTGGTCTTGACGTGGAGACCAGGCGTGGGCTCTGGGATTTGTTGTTGGTGAGTTTTTTTTAAATAAGTGGGAAGCTATGCCCCTTGATTATCCCTCCGATCTGGTCTAATTTTGCGGGATCAATCCCGAAAAATAATATGACGAGATCCCATTTGATATTGACGGGTTTGGGCGGCAATGGTCAGTAACACTTCACACATCCACTCGGAGCGCGAGCAGTTAGGGACACGAAAAAAGTATCGATACCTTATGGTATCGAGTAGATTTCCTTTCGATACCGATACTTTTGTACTCTATACTTTGAGTTCGATACTTTTACTTAACAAGTACTTTTTGGCAGGTATCGTATCGAATATATTTTTTTTATTTATTCATTATATATATATACGCTTTTTACAACAAAATTCCATAAAGCCATTTTTCCAACCTCAGCTCCAACCTCCATAGTTGAGTTGTTAGTTTACCAGCTCCAAGGTGTCACTATCTCTGAGGTCCTGGGTTTAAATCCCGACGAGGGCAGATGTTTGTGTGATGAATGCGAGCATTTGTATCTCAGTTATGGTTGTTAATATATATTTCTATGAAAAATATTTATATTTCTATAATAAATGTATGTCTATCCGTTATCCTAGATAACATAACACAAGCCTTCAGAGCATACTTTGACCTAGGCTAATTGGTGTAAATGTAAAAACAAAATTATTTATTTAAAGTGCTATCGATTTCTCTTTCTATACATTTAAATCGAGTGGCAAAAATACCCTAAAGAAAATTGGCTATTACACTGTTTAGCTAGACTATTATTCAAATGAGAACAATACTTGGGATTATATATTATTTTAATGTTTAATAGTTAGGTTGCCAATTGTTTGGAGTATAATAAATAACACATTGAAACTATAGTTTCTATAGATGTGATGTGCACTTGTTTGTACGTAAATTAAGTTGGGTGCAAACTATTTATCAATCGACATGTGACTTTACTTGAGACGTGAACCAATGATTGTGCATAAGTGATCGTAAAATTCCTATATGAAGAATAAATGTAGGATGTTGGTTTTGACAGTCATTACGCGGCGATTGCACCGTGGTACTATCGACGCACTTCATGGAAGAGGCAGACGCGTTAGGGGACCGAGTGGCCGCCCTCATGTGCGGCCGCCTGCGCTGCCTCGCCTCGCCGCTGCACCTCAAGCGGGCCGTGGGTGCGTAGCTCTCGTAGCGTAGCTCCTGTGTAGCCGCCTGGCTGCTCGCCTCGCCGCTGCACCTCAAGCGGGCCGTGGGTGCGTAGCTCTCGTAGCGTAGCTCTCGTAGCGTAGCTCCTGTGTAGCCGCCTGGCTGCTCGCCTCGCCGCTGCACCTCAGCGGGCCGTGGGTGCGTAGCTCTCGTAGCGTAGTTCCTGTGTAGCCGCCTGGCTGCTCGCCTCGCCGCTGCACCTCAAGCGGGCCGTGGGTGCGTAGCTCTCGTAGCGTAGCTCCTGTGTAGCCGCCTGGCTGCTCGCCTCGCCGCTGCACCTCAGCGGGCCGTGGGTGCGTAGCTCTCGTAGCGTAGCTCCTGTGTTGCCGCCTGGCTGCTCGCCTCGCCGCTGCACCTCAGCGGGCCGTGGGTGCGTAGCTCTCGTAGCGTAACTCCTGTGTAGCCGCCTGGCTGCTCGCCTCGCCGCTGCACCTCAGCGGGCCGTGGGTGCGTAGCTCTCGTAGCGTAGCGTAGCTCCTGTGTAGCCGCCTGGCTGCTCGCCTCGCCGCTGCACCTCAAGCGGGCCGTGGGTGCGTAGCTCTCGTAGCGTAGCTCTCGTAGCGTAGCTCCTGTGTAGCCGCCTGGCTGCTCGCCTCGCCGCTGCACCTCAGCGGGCCGTGGGTGCGTAGCTCTCGTAGCGTAGCTCCTGTGTAGCCGCCTGGCTGCTCGCCTCGCCGCTGCACCTCAAGCGGGCCGTGGGTGCGTAGCTCTCGTAGCGTAGCTCCTGTGTAGCCGCCTGGCTGCTCGCCTCGCCGCTGCACCTCAGCGGGCCGTGGGTGCGTAGCTCTCGTAGCGTAGCTCCTGTGTTGCCGCCTGGCTGCTCGCCTCGCCGCTGCACCTCAGCGGGCCGTGGGTGCGTAGCTCTCGTAGCGTAGCTCCTGTGTAGCCGCCTGGCTGCTCGCCTCGCCGCTGCACCTCAGCGGGCCGTGGGTGCGTAGCTCTCGTAGCGTAGCTCCTGTGTAGCCGCCTGGCTGCTCGCCTCGCCGCTGCACCTCAGCGGGCCGTGGGTGCGTAGCTCTCGTAGCGTAGCTCCTGTGTAGCCGCCTGGCTGCTCGCCTCGCCGCTGCACCTCAGCGGGCCGTGGGTGCGTAGCTCTCGTAGCGTAGCTCCTGTGTAGCCGCCTGGCTGCTCGCCTCGCCGCTGCACCTCAAGCGGGCCGTGGGTGCGTAGCTCTCGTAGCGTAGCTCCTGTGTAGCCGCCTGGCTGCTCGCCTCGCCGCTGCACCTCAGCGGGCCGTGGGTGCGTAGCTCTCGTAGCGTAGCTCCTGTGTAGCCGCCTGGCTGCTCGCCTCGCCGCTGCACCTCAAGCGGGCCGTGGGTGCGTAGCTCTCGTAGCGTAGCTCCTGTGTAGCCGCCTGGCTGCTCGCCTCGCGCTGCACCTCAGCGGGCCGTGGGTGCGTAGCTCTCGTAGCGTAGCTCCTGTGTTGCCGCCTGGCTGCTCGCCTCGCCGCTGCACCTCAGCGGGCCGTGGGTGCGTAGCTCTCGTAGCGTAGCTCCTGTGTAGCCGCCTGGCTGCTCGCCTCGCCGCTGCACCTCAGCGGGCCGTGGGTGCGTAGCTCTCGTAGCGTAGCTCCTGTGTAGCCGCCTGGCTGCTCGCCTCGCCGCTGCACCTCAGCGGGCCGTGGGTGCGTAGCTCTCGTAGCGTAGCTCCTGTGTAGCCGCCTGGCTGCTCGCCTCGCCGCTGCACCTCAGCGGGCCGTGGGTGCGTAGCTCTCGTAGCGTAGCTCCTGTGTAGCCGCCTGGCTGCTCGCCTCGCCGCTGCACCTCAGCGGGCCGTGGGTGCGTAGCTCTCGTAGCGTAGCTCCTGTGTTGCCGCCTGGCTGCTCGCCTCGCCGCTGCACCTCAGCGGGCCGTGGGTGCGTAGCTCTCGTAGCGTAGCTCCTGTGTTGCCGCCTGGCTGCTCGCCTCGCCGCTGCACCTCAGCGGGCCGTGGGTGCGTAGCTCTCGTAGCGTAGCTCCTGTGTAGCCGCCTGGCTGCTCGCCTCGCCGCTGCACCTCAGCGGGCCGTGGGTGCGTAGCTCTCGTAGCGTAGCTCCTGTGTAGCCGCCTGGCTGCTCGCCTCGCCGCTGCACCTCAGCGGGCCGTGGGTGCGTAGCTCTCGTAGCGTAGCTCCTGTGTTGCCGCCTGGCTGCTCGCCTCGCCGCTGCACCTCAGCGGGCCGTGGGTGCGTAGCTCTCGTAGCGTAGCTCCTGTGTTGCCGCCTGGCTGCTCGCCTCGCCGCTGCACCTCAGCGGGCCGTGGGTGCGTAGCTCTCGTAGCGTAGCTCCTGTGTTGCCGCCTGGCTGCTCGCCTCGCCGCTGCACCTCAGCGGGCCGTGGGTGCGTAGCTCTCGTAGCGTAGCTCCTGTGTAGCCGCCTGGCTGCTCGCCTCGCCGCTGCACCTCAGCGGGCCGTGGGTGCGTAGCTCTCGTAGCGTAGCTCCTGTGTAGCCGCCTGGCTGCTCGCCTCGCCGCTGCACCTCAGCGGGCCGTGGGTGCGTAGCTCTCGTAGCGTAGCTCCTGTGTAGCCGCCTGGCTGCTCGCCTCGCCGCTGCACCTCAGCGGGCCGTGGGTGCGTAGCTCTCGTAGCGTAGCTCCTGTGTAGCCGCCTGGCTGCTCGCCTCGCCGCTGCACCTCAGCGGGCCGTGGGTGCGTAGCTCTCGTAGCGTAGCGTAAATGTGTGTAATCTACATTATCAATGGAAATTTATAAACAATCTTTTTGAGAGGTACCGTGCAAAAAAGAAGCTTCCAAATAGCCATACGAAAAACCAACTCCATTTAGCGTTCCATAAACGCTGCCGTACCACAAGTAGGCTGTCTAGCATCAATGTGGTACTCGAGATACACTGACGATATCCCGGTAAATCCGGAAGTAATGCGAAACACCCTACGCTGCTAATGCAGCATGTGTAGCATCCTCCATGCGACTCGCGCACGCAATACCTAGATACATTACCAAAATTAATAAATAAGAGACTCGTGGTTAATGTAAAGAAGATAGGAATGGATGGAGGTGAAATATCTTGGAGTATCCATCGACAAAAACCGCGCCAATGATCTAATAACATTAACAACTGAAACTTCTAACATTAATTTATTATTATTGCTTTTACATCAGGTTCGGGCTACAGACTAACATTCACCACAATTGGCCTACCAAAAGAAGAAGATATTAGTGCCGTAGTGACTGCCCACGTGCCTGAAGCCACCGTCCGGGAATCGAACCTCAACTCTATCTCGTACAACCTTCCCGCTGCCAATTCCGATAAATTCCCCGCGCTCTTTGAAAATCTAGAATATAAGAAGCCTGAACTCGGTTTAGACTCTATTGGAGTGGGGGTGTCCACGCTGGAGGAAGTGTTTTTGAGGTAAGTGTCGTGTTGAATTTAATAATTCTATATTTTGTGCGTTGTTTATACTGAAATTATAACAAATACAGCATATTTTTGTGTATTAACTATGCACCAAATCCGTTCTTTATGCTCTTCGATCATATATTTCTGTAGATACACAATTCCATAGAAAATCAAACGAAATATCGACGAGAATAGATGTATATTATAGTACCAATTTTGAAAAAAGTTCTAAAGTGTCATATAATTTAAGCCGATTTAAATCTTAAGTGACGTAATGAAGTATGAAAATAAATCCTTGTTAAGGTCGTTACATATTATCTTCTGGTTTCGATGATATAATGATGCCGTGAAATCAGAAATGAACAATACATATTTGAAAACAAATATATTGGATAATAAGCCCTTAGTCCGTTGCAATTAAGCACAAATTCATTTCATATAATAATGCTCCTACGTTCCATTTGACTCCGAATATTGTGCTCGCGTCTTATCGCATCCTACTTGAACATAGACAGCAGTGGAGATGCTTAGTTTTTTTTTACACTTATCTTAACAATACGGAAACTTTTTAAATTTTAAACATAAACCAAGAAGTACAAGTTCAGCTTCCGGCACGCCGCCCCGCTAAATCGTAAATTGTATATATATATTAATCAATATTCCTCCATATATTAATCAATTATCACATAATTATTTTATCATATATTATAAATAATTAATAAATTATAAAACTAATCTAAAGCCAATACTGACAGCCGTAATCAAATTTTTAATCATAATCTAATATACTGAAAATGCCACTTCCGGTTTACGGAACCTAATTTAATTTAAAAATCTATACAATGTTTAATTATATAATTATACTGCTTAGTAATAATTTTGATGCAAATTAATAACTATTGTTTGGTTGCATTGTATTAATATTGTTATAAAATCGATTAATAAGTAGCTTGTGTAAAAGTATAAAAGCCAGTGTCCGCAATTTTTAGAGCATTATTAAACTGCCTGCTGATAACATAACATCGCAACGTTTATTTATCCCTGTGCCGGTGTACAGTATGTAGAATAAGGTGCTAAGGAAAGTACAGACTTTATTAAGACAGGGTTTCTCAATCTTTATTTTGCCGAGCCTTACAAACAAAGAAAGCGGAAAACTAAAAAAAAAGAAAGAAAATCACAAAAAATGGTATAGGCGACTCTATCATTCTACTGACCTTTTTCTGAAACAATAGCTCTGTGCTATTTTCTCCTATGAGTGAGCCACTCGAGGCAGAAAGAGATAGATGCGATGCGTTACGCATCGTGGCATGGTACGCAAGCGTTTTAAATTAATATTTTAGTAATACATAATATGAATAAAAGTGTTTTACTCATAAAAAATGCGCTAATAAATTAAGATAAAGATATTTTGCACTTTACGTGTGTCATTTTTACAAGTATAAACTACGCATTTCGGCATCGCTGACGTTATCAATCGCGCGCGGCCACCGAATGAATGAGAGCGAAACAAGGCACATTTACTGTTTGTGCCTTGTTTCGCCGGTGCCACTTTTTAGACGGTAACTGTGTATCTACAGAAATATATGATCGAAGTTTATGCTACGTCTTGATCAACTGTTACTCAAGCCTTTAACAAATTAACCTAACACTACTAGAGATTAATATTTCTCTGAAGCAAGGACTAAGGAGGTTATGATAAAATACAGCCGTACTGGTTCGGACTGGTAGTCCACTTGATTTAAGGAGCTTTTATGTACGCGGGTGGAGAACTGGACCTAAAAGCACTTCAGAGACTTCAACTATCATACACGAAGGCAAAGTGCCAAAACCGTAGCACACGGGATAATGGCACTGTTCTTTAAAGGGGAAACAAAACTCAGTAAAAAATTACAGATCTCTCACCCTTTCGTGTCATGTTTCTTATTTATCTCGTGGGTTATCACAACTGGTCTCACGCGATTTATGCAACCCCAACCTACGAATATTAAATTCATCATCTAAATAATATGTAGGTCATCATCACATCTTGAGATACGCCCAATTAGCATAATAACTTCTCGAATCACATCTGCACTGTATAAAGGCCGTGCGTCATTTCTCTAAAATACTTTAAAATGTTGCTTTAAAAGACAGAAATCGTAAGAATAAAATTAATTACTATTGTTTAGCTGTCACTCACTTAATTCGCGCAGGCTATTTCTAGCCTTAGATTAAAATCGGTTTCCAAAAGCATATAATGCCATAGACAAGTTATGCAAAGGCGGAAAACATTACTCTGCCAATATCTTGGTGTTTGTGGACTATGAAGAAGCTGTCATTACCTATGCTGTCAATAATATGACCTCCAAGTCCAACTTCCCAAGTCACTCACCAGGATACCTCCAGATTTTTATAGACATAAGCGCCACAAAGTCGAGTCTCCTTTCAGACGATGTGATATCGCCGAAACTATTCAAAGCTGCGCTGGATGTGTTTAAGTTTTTGTACTAAAGAAGACTGGGCAAGAACATCAACGGGAAAATGACGTACTGACCTTTTTATGATTGAGACAATGAATGGACACAATGCTCGAAGATCTCAGCAACACCCAACAATTGGGTTTCAAAATGAATATGGGCAAAAGAAAGTTAAGTCGGATTCCCATGTAGCACCGACTCATATACAGGCTGGCAGCTCTATCGAGTACTCATCTATTTCTGTGTTTCTTACCACCGTTCTCATTCAAATCGATTTTCTTTTCGAATATCCGTTCGAACGAAAAGAGTGTAAACCTAGTTTACGAAATTTCGAAACGAAAAATTAAATCTGGCATTTTATTATTCGCAACCATCGTAAGTTACATTAATGTGTACTCATATGCATGCCATTTTTAGATATTGGCCATTGCATTAACCGTTCCACGTGAGAATAAACATTACTTTGATTTTAGATTATGCAGTGACGTGAACACGTCCATCACACAAGACGAGATCGATAATGCAGAAGCGAATGCGGGTAAGTTAAAAATTTTGTTCTACCCTCCTAAAAATGTGTCATTTTTAATTAATATGTTACTTGCTTAATTATACAATAATTAGGTAGATGACACTTTTTTAAATTCTATATATAATAATAGTACTCTTTAAGTGAGAAATATTGTAGAACCAACAGTACACCTGCACCTATTACTTTTGAAGATACATCGACATGTTTGCGGCGCTGTCGCGGGTCGCTCGAAAACGCTCCATACTAAAAGCTCTGCAATCGTTACGTCATAAGTCAGTAAACTCGTCAAATGTATATGAGCGTATAAACAAATTTTAAAATAACTTTGTTATTTGTACGTTTATAGGTATACTTTCTGTATAAAAAAATGTTACATTTAATGTGATAATGCTAGAAATGTGTTCGTTTCACTAGAATTACGTAAATAATAATTGCTCATTTTCTAGAAATTTAAAAACAATATAAACTAATAATTAAACTGAAATTTCTATATTGACATAATTTCATTAGATATAAATTGCTCAAATCAGATAATTATAGTATAAAAACGGCCATAATCAGGTGTAGTCGTCTACCCTATTGTAACGTTTGTCAAAAACATAATGCTTTTTGTCAAATAAGTTATATATATTGCTATTTTTATTTAATTGTTCAACTGGATCCTGTTATAAATAAGAAATAAATTTTATATAATAGAATGAAAAGATATTTTTTTTATTATTTAATAGATATAAGTAGACGATAAATTGTGGTTATTTTATGTATTACGTACAGTAAATATGTATATTTTATTATTAGCACTTATTGCCTTGTATGATGAAGCATTCTAATACTTATTGCCTGAGTTCTAGGCATCTAGATGTATTAAATCGAACTTAGGTACACACGTTCAATAATAGGGAATTAATCTCTTTTTTGAAAAGAATCTTAATTTGATCCTTGCGTGTCAGTAAACCATATACTAAAAATATAAAAATTTTATACAAGTTAAGTGCTATAAAAATTGCATTAAAATTTAATATTTCCAATTTTGGCGCGTAATTAGATGAAGGCGCCGCACGAGTTGTTACTCTGTAGCGATGACGTCAATACGGCATGTAAATAATAAACAAAGCTCTATGTTTGATGCTATGTATTATTATATTCATAATTTAAAAATGAGTTATTATCTTTTATATATAAACAACTAATAAAGGAATAATAATAATAGAGTAATACTGACATCGATGTTTTAATACTCCGTAACTCGGCAGAACAAAAGTCGGGATTGCAGCAAAGAATTTTCCAACCATTAATGCATTTATTTTTGGTAAATTCATACTATCTCCTTTTACAAAACTGCTTTCCATAGTGTGATTCACGTGCGATTTCAATTTAACTTACGTATTTATAACGTTCTCTTACATCAAAAAAGAAACCTACAAACTTCTCTTTTTATTGTTTTGCGGCTTTATACGTACTATGATTCATAATGACATTGACACGCATAAGTTTACAGTACCTTATGACGTCACGACATGGCGGCCTATGTTTCGCTCTTGTTTTACGTATAGATTAAAAAAGTGAATACTTTGCAACTAATTTTTATATTATTTTTGTTATTTTATGTACTTAAACATGATGGTTCCGACTATTTACTGCATAAGCTATCATAGTTATATGCTTTTAGAGCTTTTCTAATATAGAGGGAAGTGCATGCAGTACTCGTGCATTGACACGATTTACGTTCGTTGCAGCAACTATTTTTCTACTATTACTCACTCACTCAGTGAGTATTATTTCTATACATTGGTATAGGAAGGCAGTTCGTGATGATGACGGGTGCGCGGCTGTTCCTGTGCCAGATGCACGTGTTACTCACGCGACAGTTCAAGTACATGCTCTCGAAGAAGTTGTATTTCGTCTTGCTGGTGAGTTTTTATGCGTACATAACTTTGAGCTACATCTCGCATTAGAACTTATTTAATTCTTACTAATATTATATATCGGAAAGTGAGTTTGTTTGTTCTGCTTTCACGCCGTAACTACTGAACTGATTGCTTTGAAATTTTGCAGACGTAAAGATAAAAGTCCGGATTAAATAATAGGCTACTTTTTTTCCCGGAAAAATCGTCAGATCCCACGGGATGCGCATTAAAGGCTTCGCGTAAAAACTACTGCATAGATTTTCATGCGGTTTTCGTCAATAGATAGAGTGATTCTTGTGAAAGGTTTTGCGGTATTTTTTATCTCGGTAAAACGGATAGTCCCACGGGAAGCGCGATAAAACCTTCGCGCCATAAACAGACTTCCTCCCATATGTAGCCGTGGGCAAAAGCTGTGACCCTTAACCCTTACCGGAGGACCAACCCCCCCCCCCCTTATTCCTTTCAAAAGGCCGGCAACGCATCTGTGACTCCTCTGGTGTTGCCATTGTCCATGGGCAACGGTTATCGTTGACCATCAGGTGATCCGTTTGCGTATCCTATAAAAAATATAGTAGAAGTAACATGAGATAGATATTTTGTGTTCTAAAAAAATGTTCCAGTCTGGTTGTATGTGTATGTGAGATTCTATATTTACGACTGTGCACTTACGGCAAGGATATAATATAACTCATATAACGTTAATAACTGCTTTAGTCGAAGACTGTGTCGCAGTTATTAGCGCCCACTTCGAACAACTTCTTAACAAGAAAACTATATATAAACTAATAAGTTTTAAATTTATTACGTGTTGTGAGTGTGTATGTGTTATATGTTTAATTTATTTATTTAATAAGAGACTCAACATCAGCATAATCCAGATTGTGAGGATTCTAAGATTTCCTCTCCGGAGAGAAAAAAAAAAATGGAAAAAACAACGTATCACATGTATTTTAATGTCACTTCCCTAAATTCAGGGCCCCCTCGTATCCATTATCACTGTTAAAGTTCATCAACCCCCTCCCTTCCCTAAACATATGATGATCCCTTTTGCATACCCCGGCTGTGGCGAGCCGGCGGTTATGTGGGGCTCTCCTCCTCAGAAGGGGGAGGCCTACCCACTAAAAACCTCAGGGATGGCCTTCCTCAGGCATGTAGGGAGCCCCCGGGAACGCCAAGCGACATCCGGCTTCACTACCTTCCCGATCTCCACCACCGACGACGCCCTCCGGCCACGGAAGGGGCGTGGTCCCTCCGGGTCCCACGGCGGCGCCGCAGCTGTGCTACCGAGCCCGGCGCCGCCTCCTTCGAGCGGGATCGGCCATCTCCCGACCCCGCTCGGCGGCCTCTTTCTGGAGCATCACTGCTTCACAAAAGGAGGCCACAGCCCTCCAACCTCCCTCGTCCGCCAGCATTGCCGCAACCAATGCCGGCGGAGACAGATCTCGCCCGATCTCTGCGACCAAGACTCGGCGCTCGGAGGCCCACGCGGGGCAATATGATGATCCCTAACAAATTATTTACGCGATCGCATCCCAATATAGTATAGTGTTAGTTTAAAAATAATATTTCTGTTTAACCTATATACAGAGCAATCTTAACGTTCACAGGAAGTGCTGCTGCCTATCCTGGTGATTGCGCTTATAATGGCAGTACACAGAAACTCTGATGATGAAGTGATCAGAGGGAACAGTGCCTTGGTGCTTAATCTCAGCGTTTACGATACACTGCCGGAACACAAAGTCCTATACGAGCTGGACGATACTTATCTTCTGAAGAATATAAAGGAGCATTACCCAGGCGTTGTGTTTGAGAGGTCGAAAAATATTAGCGATGGTGAGAAAGTAATGTCTTTTTTTGCTGTATACTTATGTATGATTATGAAAGAATAGTTTATAATAGCCGAACATGTCATAAAAAAGTAAATAAAATAATTTTCAATCTTTTCGGATAACCGACTTAATAATGGCGTCGACATGTAAATCATATTATCATATATTGTATATAGAACTGGATAAATAAAGAGAAATTATTCGGAATTTAGTAATTGGGTAAATAACTAGGTAAATATAATTAAAAATAAGTCCTTTTCTCCCTGTATTTTTACAGAGTTGTCTATTAAATTTGGGCCTTAGATATATATATATATATATCTAATTGGGTTCATATATATATCTGAACCCAATGTTCTTTACAAGTTTAAATAAGTTCACATTATCCCTATAAAAGCTATAGTTTTGTTGTGGTATTTACAATATTAAAAACACTTGGCAACATAACTATTGAGTCATTAAAATTAAACCCAAACTTATCATTTCAGTAATCCTTAACAAAATAATATCCATTTTCATAAGAGTATTTTTGACAATTGATTTAAATCTGTGAACAGGCGAATCGTTAATACTTTGTGGAACTTTATTGTAAAAAGCTATGCATTTATCCATGAAATATATTATATTAATGACCATACAACTATTCCGCGCATATTTCCATAGACAAATACCGAATGTTTCTGAATGTTTGGAGTCTGATCTGTGATTTTCTTTTCTTAATCTGTGACTGTGAGCCTGTGTACGGCACTCATAGATATATAGTAATTTCTAGATTGTATAATTGGAAATGGTCCCTAAATTGCAGTCAGCATCAAGTGTTACCTTAAACCTAGGCCGCGAACCTTAAACCTATACTTGGGCGAAACCTGTGCGGTAACTATTCCTTTATGATCGTTAGAAAACAATAATAATAGTGCAACGCCCCTATAGGAAAAGCAGCGCATTAAATTAGTAGTTTAAGAACAATTTTTTTAATTTTTTTTAATCAGCAAATGGAAATAATTTCTAGCTGGATTTCACCCCCACAACGTACTATTAAGCACAGATTATATATTCTAATTCCGAGCAAAATTCTTACTAATATTATAAATCGGAAAGTGAGTTTGTTTGTTTGTTCCGCTTTCACGCCGTAACTACTGAACCGATTGCTTTGAAATTTTGAAGACGTAAAGATAAAAGTTCGGATTAAATAATAGGGTACTTTTTATCCCGGAAAAACCGTCAGATCCCGCGGGATGCGCAATAAAGGCTTCGCTCAAAAACTACTGCACAGATTTTCATGCGGTTTTCATCAATAGACGAGTGATTCTTGAACAAGGCTTTGCGGTATTTTTTATCTCGGAAAAACGGATAGTCCCACGGGAAGCGCGATAAAACTGACTTCCGCGCATAAGTAGCCGTGGGCAAAAGCTATGACCCTTAAACCTCTATAGACCCAATCCCGAAATCCACGCGGGCGAAGCCACGGGCAGAAAGCTAGTTATCTATATACCGAAGCCCAGAATTAAATCAAAGCTTATAATTTTAAACATTTTTAATAATAAGATCCACAGAGTTTCTAATAAGTTACAATATTTTTAGTGGTGCTTCACGATGGCATGAAAGACATTTTGGAATATCACAAGGACTTGATTGGGATTCAGCTCGGTGACACCAATGCAACGGTAAGTTCTTCTTTATTAAGTTAGAAATATTTCGCCTTTCCCTCGATAGTAAATTGATTAATTTACCTAAGTACGAGCTCTTTAATATATCGCGCACTGAAATGACTAAATTATTAAGCTGCAATTTTTTTTTTCATATTAAGTAACTCTCTAACTTTTCACCCAAGGTACTGTACACCACGCTGGTCCGCCACTCGGTACCTATAGCCCTCAACCTGCTGTCGAATCTTGTCGCTCAGAGGGAGGTCCCATGGGCCGACGGTCGCACCATCACGGTCACGAACCATCCTCTAGACTTCGTCCCAAAACCTGGGGATCATATAATACAGCCTAAGTCCTTGGCGTCCACCATCATTTGTTTGGTCACCGTTGTTTTAGGTGAGTCATATTGTATTTAGGCGTAAATTGGTGATGAATGAGGACGTTACAGATGCAGTGAGAACTGAGGTTAACATATAAACCACGTTCTAAAAATTAGTACAATAGTTGCATAAGATTCATTGTAAGAATCTTAAGGCGCCCCATACACCTACAATAATATTGTACAATCCTTTAATTGTGCAATAATATTGAATAACCTCTTTGATTCCAAACATATATTCAATAAATTCTCCCAATAAAATTGACAAACCAGTCTGAACAATATTTTCGTGCGAGCAACATCTCTGACGACAAAATTTTGACGGCAGCCGCGCTGGTATTTTTGTTGAATAGAAAAAAATACGTATATGAGTTAAAGAATAGTTAAAAAGGCCAGTTTACACTCACGAAAGGATTTTAAACGACTTAGTATTAAATGAAGAAAACGATTTTAAAAACTACATGAGAATGGACATTGATTGTAAAGTTCGAAGAATTATTACAATTAGTGGGTTTACTAATTTGATAGAGAAACACAGTTATGAGAGAAATAATTTCAACTTAGCAACGGTTATCTATAAAGGATTTGAAATTTAGCAGTGCTATCTCCCCGCAGGCTTTCAGTATTATCGTTATGAAAACCTGTGAATTCCGATCGCGATCGCTCCGAAAACTAAAATGAAAAATATTGTGCAATGTTAAGCCCACAGTGCAAAAAAAAAATATTGCCCAATAAAATTAAGCTCGCTCAATCTTTTGTTCAATCATTGTGCAATGTTTCAATCCAACCCTAAACGTTCAATAATATTGTGCATACAGATATATTGAGCAATATTATTGTAGGTGTATGGGGCGTGTGCCGGTCATGAGAACGTGCATGTATTGAGGTTAAAAATTCCTTGAGATAATCATCTCAAGGGTGCTGAGTAAGCTAGAAATACGCACGTACCATATTAGTATATAAGCCTTACTGTTACCTAAATAAATGGTTCTGCACGTAAACGAGAGTATAATTATATCTCCCGGTCCCTCGGCATATCTGGTGACCCCGCATCGCAACAAATCGCCGCCACTACAACCAACCAACGCATCAAGGATACCAGAGTATAATTATATCTCCCGGTCCCTCGGCATATCTGGTGACCCCGCATCGCAACAAATCGCCGCCACTACAACCAACCAACGCATCAAGGATACCAGAATTTCGGAAAGATCAACCTCGCCTCTGGTTCGCACAATTAGAAGCAATTCTCACACATCAAAAACAAGGCGACGAGTACAAATTCAGCATGGTCATATCGAAGTTAAGCAAGGACGATGTTATCCTTGTCAGCGATATAATCAGCACACCACCAACGACAGGAAAATATACAGCCATTAAAGAGCGTTTAATCGACTGCCTAGAAGAGTCGGAACAACAGCGACCAAAAACTTTTGACCGAGATGGACCGGGAGATAGTCATAGGGCGCCTCGGACGACGAAATTGATATGAAGAAATGAAATAAGTGTAGTGGTATTCCAGCGGTGCTGGCGACGTGCATCTACGCGGTGTCGCTGCCGTGCAAGGAGCGGGCGGCGGGCGCGCGGCTCGGGCAGCGCATGGCGGGCGCCGGCGCCGCGCAGCTGTGGGCCGCCGCGCTGGCCGCGCGCGCGCTCTGGGCCGCGCTCTGCGTCGTCGTGCCCGCCGCGCTGCTCGCCACGCTCGACAACGAGCACACCTTCACCTCCCCTTCGTTCCTGTGTAAGTTGCCTGGGCCGCGCTCTGCGTCGTCGCGATATTAAAAGTTAATTTCACAGGGACCGTTTTTGTTTTATTTAAAAATAATATAGATTTCGTTAAATCTAAAGATCTTGGATTGTACTTATTAAATATATACGTGGCATAGCAAAGACTTAACAGTACAATAGGAAGCAAACATTCTTTTATGTAATAGAATAACGGTGCTTTAAAATCTGTAAGCTTATGTATATGTTCATTTTCCAGTCGCATTTGCCGTCATTCTACTGCTGGGATGTATGGCATTCTTCGCCATGTCCTATCTGGTGAGCTTCTACCTCAACGAATACGGCTCCTCGTGTCTGCTGATTATTATCTTATTCGTGTTTGGTGAGTTATCTCTAATTCTGCCTTGGCTGTAACAAAAATTTATTTCACCTATCACGTTTTTCAGGCACTAGTCTAAAGCATGTCTTCTAATGCTTCATAAATCATTTTACAAATGCCAGTGATTTACAAAAAGTTCTAAATTTCAACACATCACACTCTCGAGATACTTTATAAAAAGAAAAGGCTGTACGACATACCTTCTTTGTTCAGTTCTAATGTATTGAGAAAAACAATAAAGTCCCAATTTATTAAAAACCTGCAAGATCTAGATTTTGGAGCAATTATGATGCGGCGATATGTTCGTGCGGTGTGGTATCGATACTTATTGAGAAGGGTCTCCACAGCGCCTACCGTATGTGACATACATAATTGCACTGTGCAGGGCTGCTGCTGCCGCTGGTGAAGTCGGTGAGGGAGTTCGTGGAGGTGGGCAGCGCGGAGGGCGGGGCGGGCGGCGCGCTGTGGGCGGCGGCGCTGGGCGCGGCCAGCTGCGTGGCGCCGCCGCACAGCGCCGCGCGCGCCGCCGCGCAGGCCGGCCTCGTGGCGCGCCTCAACGCCGCCTGCCGCCTCAACCGGCACCTCTGCCCGCGCCTGCACCTCGTCGAGGCCGGCTTCGACCGCGACGCCTGCTGCAGTGAGTACGCCCGCGGCGCGCCTCAACGCCGCCTGCCGCCTCAACCGGCACCTCTGCCGCGCCTGCACCTCGTCGAGGCCGGCTTCGACCGCGACGCCTGCTGCAGTGAGTACGCCCGCGGCGCGCCTCAACGCCGCCTGCCGCCTCAACCGGCACCTCTGCCCGCGCCTGCACCTCGTCGAGGCCGGCTTCGACCGCGACGCCTGCTGCAGTGAGTACGCCCGCGGCGCGCCTCAACGCCGCCTGCCGCCTCAACCGGCACCTCTGCCCGCGCCTGCACCTCGTCGAGGCCGGCTTCGACCGCGACGCCTGCTGCAGTGAGTACGCCCGCGGCGCGCCAACGCCGCCTGCCGCCTCAACCGGCACCTCTGCCCGCGCCTGCACCTCGTCGAGGCCGCTTCGACGCGACGCCTGCTGCAGTGAGTACGCCCGCGGCGCGCCTCAACGCCGCCTGCCGCCTCAACCGGCACCTCTGCCCGCGCCTGCACCTCGTCGAGGCCGGCTTCGACCGCGACGCCTGCTGCAGTGAGTACGCCCGCGGCGCGCCTCAACGCCTGGGTGTTCATGCTCACACACTGGAACCTAAAAGGTCCCGTACAGTGCGGTTTTAGAAGAATTTCTTCCTGCGTACACTTCGATTGTGGAATGAACTCCCTGCCGAGGTTTTCCCGAAGGGCTTAAAGTATTGGGTTCTTCAAAAGGGGAATAAATAAGTTTAAAGGGTCGGCAACGCGCCAGTGATACCCTTGTTGTCCATCATCCAACCTCTTACCATCAGACAGATCATAGGCCTGTTTGCCACCAGCGTAGGATTAATAATACGGAACAGTTTTGTTTGATAAAGTCTGCTATTCTGGTTGTTTAAACGAAATTGCTAAAACAGCGACCCCAGCAACCATATTTAAGTTTGCTCTAGATATTAATAATCTTGTTTATTCCATATAAAAATTTGCTCTAGACATAAATAATCTTGTCTATTCCATATTAAAGCTTGCTCTGGACATGAATAATCTACTCTATTCCAGATTCGACTGGCGACGCGTACTGTTACTTTTGCATTAACAATATGGCGCCCGGCACCATGATGGTGTGCCTCGTTCTGCAAATTGTCATTTTGATGGTACGTTATTTCATTACTATACCATTACGTTTCCTCCTGTTAAAGTGGTACCACCTGGAATGTATGATACGTGGGGTTTGGTTGCAGGGCCTCGTGGTGCTGACCGAGCGCGGCGCGTTCAAGGTGGCGTACGTGCGGCTGTGCAGGCTGGTGTTCCCGGGGGCGCTCCAGCCGCCGCCTCCCGCGCACGCGCACGGCGGCGCCAGCGGCGACGGCGACGCCATGGTGCGCGCCGAGCGCGCCTACGTGACGCACGCCATCGCGCTACGTGAGCACCGCCTCATCACTCATTGACCACTCGCTGCGACGGCGACGCCATGGTGCGGGCCGAGCGCGCCTACGTGACGCACGCCATCGCGCTACGTGAGCACCGCCTCATCACTCATTGACACTCACTGCGACGGCGACGCCATGGTGCGCGCCGAGCGCGCCTACGTGACGCACGCCATCGCGCTACGTGAGCACCGCCTCATCACTCATTGACCACTCACTGCGACGGCGACGCCATGGTGCAATAGCAGCCGCCGCTTTTTTTTTTAATGTTAGGAAAATGCGTTACGCATACCCGCGGTTTGGGAAAACCGCGGCGTTATGTCGGATTCTCCGCGAGCTTCGATCGTCGGTGGGTCCTCCCCCCCATTCGATGAGGGGGGGGGGACACGCCAAAGAGAGCTGCATCGCAGCGTGACAAGGTCATGGGAACTCGTGAGAATACTTTCACGATCTCGTCGGCGTCGGCCCGCATTGTGCTGAAGCTCTCGCCTCCCCGGCGAAGAGGGGGGGAGACCGTCGACTGACGGTGACCTTTGTATAGCGGGAACCGACCTTACCGGGCCGGGCCCGCCGATAGGAGGAAACAGGCGCGCGAACGCCTTCGCCCCGTACGCCTACGGCTGCATGCCTGCGCGCCAGGGTCGTCTTCCCTGGTGCGCTCCGCCGCACCCTTCTGCGTCATGACGTCAACGCAGAAGGAGTTCACCACCGCCCACGTGCTCTCTCCCTCCAGCATGGCACACACCACGTTCTGGAGGGAGAGGTCCTCGCCCATGACGGCGACCAGCTCAGCGGGCCGCGTGGAGAAGGCCGGGCACTGGCCTCACTGCCGCCACAGTGGTGGCACTCAGGGGTCGGCTCACGTCCGATGCGGTGCAGGTAGCGGCCAAAGCAACCATGGCCGCTTAGCACCTGCACCAGGTGGTACGTTCGTGGCACGTGGTGGTGGTTCTCGACGTTTCCTCGCCCTCACGATTTGCCTATATGGTTTTAGAACCTAGGCCAGGCTGAGTTTAGTCGGCAGGTCACGTGGCTGGACCGTTCCGGTCGCGTGGAGTCCGACATAACCTCCGTGACACTTGCCGTTGCGGGGGTATCCTGGGTACGTTTCGTGCCCCTTGTGAGGATTCTCAGCCTTCCTCTCCTGAGGAAAAAAAAAAAAAACGACGTTTCCGAACAGAGTGTTCGAAACGGAGTCGGCGCTCACCAGCTCCCGGAGCTCCTCGAACCACAAGCAGCAGTCGCCGCCTGCGCACGCGCACAGCTTCTTTTTAATTATAGGGAAACAAACAGCATTTAAAACACATTTATATACAAATTTCACACTGGCCGCCACGTTTTTTTCAATCTGTATATTCTTCTCCACGGACTCTTAGTCCGTGCTTTTACTTGATCGTCCTTATTTAGATCATTTTCTAGCTAATGTACATATACGTATTCGCTTCCGCTATGACTCACTTGGATGTAATACTATAATGATCTAGCCGTCGTCTTCAATTTTTTAAATGAACTATGAGTTCTATACTTATATTAGTATGAGTCAAATATGCTTCTGCGTTCTTTATATCTATTTATACTGGACTAAGCGTTAATCCATTGTTACTTTTGATTTTCGCAGCTAAAAAACAAATCCAAGACGCGATGCTGGTGTCGGATCTACACAAGAGCTACTTCAAGTTGATCGGGCCCTCCTGCCACGCCGTCCGCGGAATCGACTTCTCCATCAAGAAAGGTGAGAGAACGGTACACCGGTTTCAAAGTGTCGCCATCTCTGAAGTCCCAGGGTCGAATCCCGGTGGGGGTAGATGTTTGTGTGATGAATGCGAGCATTTGCACCTTAGTCATGGTTGTTGATATAATATTTCTATCAAATATATTAATATATTTGATAGAAATATTATATATCCCCTTATTCCTCTTATTCCCTTTTAAAAGGTCGGCAACGCATCTGTGACTCCACTGGTGTTGCGGGTGTCCATGGGCAACGGTTATTGCTTACCACCAGGTGATCCATTTGCTCGTTTGCTGCCCTATCCTATAAAATATATATATATATGTATGTCTATCCGTTACCCTAGATACAGTACAGTTTTGGGAATGATTCAAGCGAGTGTCCAATGTCGAATTACAATGTTCATGGTTACCGAGTTACCGTACGGTGACATTATCAGACTCGTCTTCTAGAGTAGCTCCTGCTTATGTCTGCTGGGAAACAGCAGTGGAGTGCTGTGTTCCGATATAAATTGATATAAACACAGGCAGTGAAAAAAACGACACTTTACATCTTATCTCACAAATTGGCAAACACTGTGTCTACTGTGGGGATGTCTCTCTAATGTCACGGGAATCGCGAGTTCTGTAGGAGGTTGTAAGCAGTTTCCATCAGCTGGGCAATCTGATCGTTGGTTAATATACAAAAAAATTGTTTACCTACCTCAGGATTCATTTTATATTCTACTGGACTTATATTTACTGGGATTTTTCGTTGATTTATCCAGGCGAATGTTTCGGCCTTCTGGGGGTTAACGGTGCTGGAAAATCTACGACATTCAAAATGCTGACGGGGGATGAAGTGCCCACCCGGGGCACCGTGCACTCCAACGGACACTTCCTCAAAGCGTTCAATGATGAGGTAATGACTGTACTTAATAGTCCATAGTCTTTATAAATATTATAGTCATAATTTAATAATAATGAAAACACATCTCCGAAGTGAAATAAAATAGTTTTAAATTAACTATTAATATATCTTTTAAATTATAATGTAAACTTGTTTAAGCTTGTAAAGAAAGTTGGATTTATCTGAGGCCAGCTTCTAATTGATAACTGTAAAAATACAGGCAGAAAAAAATAACCCTTGCTGGTTTTCTTGCTAGTTCTTTCCAGTACAAGGTCTCCTGCCGTAGACTTGTGAACCAATGGTAGTATCTTTGTTTAAAAGTGATTGTAATAATCCTATTTGATGAATACATTTTTTATTTTCATTTACGCTATTTTGTACGCTCTCTCTTTCTTGCAAACTAAAGTTTTGTATGAATATTCTATTGCGTTCGCGTACAGTGTCGACATTTTACGTATCGGACCTCTTTGTCTCTCCGACAACATAAAAGTTTTTAACTTTCTGACTTTTACTGATATTGAAAAAATATTTCAGTATTGTTTGTATAAAAAAGTATGTATTTTTTCCACATAACTTTTGTTTTTATACTACGAGAAAAGTTGACACACGATGCGGTCCAAAATTCTCATAATACATGCAAAGTTGGTCCGTATTTGAATTTTTTTTAGACAGTGCACTGCCGGATGTGGCACGAATAGATGTCGTCATTGATTTCATCAGCTTACAAATGCACACACGAATATTGAACCAATCCTTTGCATACAAACAGCATGTACGAATGCGGAAAGCAAATGTCGGACCACACTCTTGACATTGGCATGTCGTCGCATAACTCGAAACTGGTGATTTTTTCCAATTTATATAGTGACACTTTTATGACTCATGACATGGGTCATACAAAACTCATAAAATGGGATAAAATTAAGAAGAAGAGATAGAAGGTCATAAAATGAAATGTCTCTTTTAGCTATAGAAGTAAATACTTACGTATAACGTATAAACGAATATTACTTTTGAAAGAGACAACAAAATGTTTTCGCCGTGTCACGAAATCGTTCAAAAAAGTTCCAAATTATAAAAAATACACTGTAATCGTGACGTCATAATTAAGTAACCTTTCTGATTTATAATAATAATAATAATAAAAAAACTCTTTATTGCACACAAAATAAATACAAGAAATAAAGTAAACAAACAAAGACAATTATGAGCAAACGGCGGCCTTATTGCTAAAAGCAATCTCTTCCAGGCAACCTTAGATAAGAGAAAAACGAAAACAAACTAGGAATTTTGGGAATAGGTTAAGAATATAAGGACAGAAAATGGATACGGACTTGGTTCTTAAAGGACTCTAACGTTTGCGCTCTCTTAATACTCTCAGGGAGAGAATTCCAAAGTCGAATGGCATAAGAGGGAAAAGAGTAAGAGAGAAAATCAGTACTGCAAGAAGGGATATCAAGAGTCAAGTTAAAATTCGCTCGTAAAACGCGACTGGAGGAAGAGGACCGAAAAGAGAACAAAGACTTTAAGGTATGCTGGAGATGTAGGAAGAAACAAGATATTGTAAAGAATAAGATAAAATATGCAAATCTCTGCGCTGCCGAATAGGAAGCCATTAGAGTTTGGAGCGATGGTAAGAAACATGGTCAAATTTACGCAGATTGCAAACAAACCTGATGGCCACATTCTGCAAACGCTCAAGCTTGTCAAGTGATTTCTCCGACAGACCCACCCAGGCAGCGTCAGCGTAGTCAATTAAGGACAATAAGAGAGATTGAGCTAACACTGTCTTAGTCGCCGTCGGGAGGATGTTACGAAATCTGTTTAGCGAACCATAGGCTGCAAATATCTTCTTGCGAACCACCTCAACTTGCGGTCGCCATGATAGGCACTGATCAAAAACTATCCCTAAAATTTTCACCTTTTTTTATATAAGGATGTATTTTTTTTTATATTAAATGTAAAGATTTATATAAAGATTTATATAAGGATGTATAAAAACATTCTCAGTAACTTTGTTATTTTTACGATTCTATATACTTTCTATATTTGATAGCTAATAATGTATTCTTTTTATTCGAACTGAATGAAAAATAATTGCATAAATAAATTCGAAATTTCTATTTTTACATACTTTTATGAATTCAAAAATATTCATAGCTATTAGTGATATTATGAACCAGTAGAACCACAGATATAGATATACCTAGATAACGCAAGTATCACGATCTGTATGAAAAATAAGCGTACCATTTTCGACTACCTATTGTGACGTCACAAGCACTATTTAGTGATGGGAAAATCAGATCGATTCAAAGACGCCGCCGCGTATGGCGCGTATATTTTTTGAGCTTCAGTGGCATATGCAACCTTAATGGTTAGAGCTACACAGAAATCATGTATGACGGAAATATTCTCCTTAAAATTATATAAAAAATATGCCATGCTAGCATATGTCTATCTTTTATGGTTGACTCACAATAACACGTGTAACTCTTGATAGCTTAACAGTTCAAAGCTTTCTGATTATATTTGTCTACTCTTACGTTTATAACACTCTCAGTCATTAAAAATGCTACCTAAAATTACGATTTCACGCGGACGAAGTCGTGGGCACAGCTAGTATGAAATAAGCGCATATTATAAATGATGAGTTTACGCGAGTTTACATGTACAGTGAACATAAGAACATTTTTTATTTAAAAGAATAGTGTTATCTCGGATTTTGTATCGTTGAATGCACACACATAAACAGAACAGCATCTTAGTATTTATTTGCATTTTGAGATTTGATCTCCAGTGAAAATAGTTCAGTGTTAGTAGTTATACCAAGATGTTGAATTAGTAATAATAATTTTAGTCTATTCAATTGTTTCTTGCAGTATCTCCACGACATCGGGTACTGTCCTCAATTCTTTGGTCTAGACGAGTTCTTGACCGGAAGAGAAAATCTGCAGCTTCTACTCACCCTCAAGGGACTTAGTGCAGAGGACGTTGCTTCTGAGGCGACGTACTGGCTCAAGCTGGTCGGTGAGTACTGAGGCATGTGGAAATTGTACGGTCCAGATGACTTCTGACCTTTTTTTTTTTGTTCTCCCTGAGGAAAATGCATTAAGTTGCATACCCTGGCTCAGGGATGGCCTTCCTCAGGCATGTAGGGAGTCCCCGGGAACGTCAAGCTACTTCCGGGAACCCCCAGCCTCCGCTCCCCCGCCGATACAGGGGAGCCCTCCTCCACCACCACCGACGACGCCCCCGGGCCATGGTCCCTTCCAGGTCGTCGCATCCGCGGACGTGATTTCCTCGCACCCGCCGGCGACCCGCGGCGGCGCCGCAGCTTGCTACCGAGTCCGGCGCCGCCTCCTTCGAGCGGGATCGGCCATCTCCCGGCCCCGCTCGGCGGCTTCCTGCTGGAGCATCACTGCTTCACAGAAGGAGGCCACAGCCCTCCAACCTCCCTCGTCCGCCAGCATTGCCGCCATCAATGCCGGCGGAGACAGATCTCGCCCGATCTCTGCGACCAAGACTCGGCCCTCGGAGGCCCACGCGGGGCACTCCGCCAGCGTGTGCTGGGCCGAGTCGAGGTCGGATGCGCAGTGGTGGCAATGTGTCGATCCCTCCCGTCCTATTCGACACAGATACTCACCGAAGCAGCCGTGCCCGGTGAGTATCTGAGTCAATCGGTAGGTGACCTCCTTCTTCCCGTGGAGCCAAGCTTCGAGGTGCGGGAGTACGGCACCGACGGCCCGCTGGCGCGCGCAGATCCGTAATTCGAGCTGCGCACGCCAGGCCGCCACAATCCGTCGGTGCCACTCCCGCTTAGGCACTTCGTGCGCGGGTTCCAGGGCGCTCCCCCCATCGCTCGCCCGGTCGTCACGCCGCGACGCATACGTCGCCGCGTACATGTCGACCAGGATGTCGAATGGAGGGAGATGACTTCTGACCTAAAATTTTTAAAATCAAATACTTTGTTAAGATGAATTATTAATCTGGTTGAGTTCGGATCATATATCATTCTTTCATAATCATAAAACATCGTTATAAATTCTGAAGTCTATAAGAGTTTGTATTTCTAATTGGTTGTGTTTCCTAACGTTCGAAAGAATAGTTTTTTGACTTACTAGCATATATGCTGAGAACCGTAGTGTTGATCGCAATCCCCTCCCTCTCGCGCAAGGTGTCAATGATTCGGGAATGCGTTTTGTTTGAAAGAATAATGAATGTTGCACAGAATTACAGAAGTACAGCGGGCGTCTCGTCAAATCGTACAGCGGGGGCTGCATGCGGCGGCTAGCCACGGCGGCCGCGCTGAGCCGGCGCGCGCCGCTGGCGCTGCTGGACGAGCCCAGCGCGGGCGTGGACGCCGCCGCGCGAGGCCGCCTGTGGCGGGCGCTGCGGGCGCGCGCCGGCGCCGCGCTGCTGTCCTCGCACAGGTACGCTGCTGGACGAGCCCAGCGCGGGCGTGGACGCCGCCGCGCGAGGCCGCCTGTGGCGGGCGCTGCGGGCGCGCGCCGGCGCCGCGCTGCTGTCCTCGCACAGGTACGCTGCTGGACGAGCCCAGCGCGGGCGTGGACGCCGCCGCGCGAGGCCGCCGTGTGGGGCGCGCGCTGCGGGCCTGCGCCCGCGCACGGCGCTGCTGGCTGCTGTCGCTCGCGGGCACAGGTACGGGCGCGCTGGAGGCGTAGCCTGCAGCGCGGGCGTGGACGCCGCCGCGCGAGGCCGCCTGTGGCGGGCGCTGCGGGCGCGCGCCGGCGCCGCGCTGCTGTCCTCGCACAGGTACGCTGCTGGACGAGCCCAGCGCGGGCGTGGACGCCGCCGCGCGAGGCCGCCTGTGGCGGGCGCTGCGGGCGCGCGCCGGCGCCGCGCTGCTGTCCTCGCACAGGTACGCTGCTGGACGAGCCCATTGATGTAGAATATATATATGCGCTTTCATAATGTCACTTCATTCCGTTTTTCCTTCCGGAATTTGCGTACGAAAATTAAGTTGCGCTACTACATTGCAGCTTGCACAGTTCTCCTCTCACTGTTCATAAATAATGTATTGTGTTAAACACCATATATATCTAATATACACAATTGTTTTACAAATGTAGAACTACCTTGTAACCAGTGACATGTATGTTGCAGCATGGAGGAGATGGAGGCCCTGTGCAGCCGCATCGCGATCCTGTCTGCGGGCGAGGTGCGCGCGCTGGGCTCGCCGGCGGCGCTGCGGGCCGCGCACGCGGCGGGCCACGCGCTGCTGCTGAAGGTGCGGCCCGCGCCGCCCGCCCTCGACGGTCAGTGCCCACCTCGTGGCCCGCGGCCCGCGGCCCGCGGCGTACTTCGCGCGTACTCCGTCGTACTCTATTACACGTACACGTACATCGTATCATCTTCAGTTCAATCACAGACACACACACATACAAACTTCGGCAACCTCCGAGTGGTTAGTACGCTGGTTTCAAAATGTCGTCATCTCGAAGTCCTGCGATCTAGCCCGGTGGAAATAAATATTTGTGTGATGATTACGAGCCTGTGTGCCGATGTGTGCCTTAATCTATTTATGATATATGTCAGATCCTATAACAGAAAACTTCGTGTCTTTATTTTGGACTAAATTTGTTATTGTATTATTGTGAATAAGAAATATTTATTTTATTATTATTTTATAATAATCCGACTTTAATTGGTTCGCAGATGCGAGATCACAGCGTCACCGACACTCGATTTATATATGGTTGAAATATCTATATTAATTCCAGAAACTGACTCGGGAAAGTCTCCGCTGAACGAGCTCAAAGGAATGCTTCACCAGCAGTTCAACTGTACTCTGAAAGACGAACACAAGGTGAGTTTATTTTTTACTAGCTTTCTGCCCGCGGCTTCGCCCGCGTGGATTTCGGGATTGGGTCTATAGAGGGTGTTTGCTATATGTGATAAACCACAAATAGAAAATCCTTACTTGCTACAATTTACATACGATATTGAAAAGTCCACGGTCAATTGGCTATCCTCAGGTAGCTAGTAGTATCCTCAGTATCCTCAGTCAAGCTAGTAGTGGTTTGATTATATCAGTATGATGATCATAGGCAAGTAAATAATAAATCCAACTTACACGATACAAAAGTTGATATATTCTTGACCACTTACGAAGTATACATGAGAAGCATATTCCAATACACAATCACTAGGTTTATAGCTCTCGACATAGATAAGCAGCAACGCACAAGCACAGAAATACAGCTAGAGAATTAGCACAAAAAGATACAATTAGATACTGGCTAAATAACATGAGCGAAGCGTAAATATTTAATAATATGCGTAGCGAAAAAGCAACAATCTAACGGTTAATCTGTGACAGCTAGCTTGACCTCTGCGCATACGCACAAGGACGTCTTGTACATAATGCAATAGTGAGCAAGGCTTGTCGATAAACTCTATCGACATGTAGATATAATCAATGTGAAAGTATCGACTAGTCGATATGCAACAATGTTTGATATAATGAAAACTACTATGTGTAGATTGTGTATTATAATAATTAAATATATGTAAATAGATTTAAATGTGTGTAAATAAATAATTATACTTTAATTGTGTGTAATAGAATGATGTAAGTAATAAAATGTGTGAAGGTTCCCTACATGGGAATCACTGCTTTAGACTATCAGAGTACCAAATTTCATTTCCGTTTCATTAAGTTATAGTTTGTTGTTTACAGTTAGTTAGTTTTACTTACAACCGTTATCCGTTCATTCCAGACGATGCTTCATTACCACATCGACGAAACTATCCACTACAGTGAAATGTTCGCCGCCCTCGAAGCCTTAAAAGCTGCTTTCCCCACCCTTATAGAAGACTACTCGGTCAGTGCAACTACGCTTGAAGAAGTGTTCTTGTCCTTTGCGAGGGAACAACACACGCAAGAACCAAGCACCGTCTGATAGAACTATAGTAAGTTCCCGTCATTGTGTGTCAACTTGTTAATCAAACAGTTTTATAAAGAAATGACAGAACAAATATCGAATGCTATATATATAATACTCCATTCTGTAGTGTCGGTAATAAGGAACAAATATCGAGTGCTATATATAATATACTCCATTCTGTAGTGTCGGTAATAAGGAACAAATATCGAATGCTATATATAATACTCCATTCTGTAGTGTCGGTAATAAGGAACAAATATCGAATGCTATATATAATACACCATTCTGTAGTGTCGGTAATAAGGAACAAATATCGAATGCTATATATAATACACCATTCTGTAGTGTCGGTAATAAGGAACAAATATCGAATGCTATATACAATACACCATTCTGTACTGTCGGTAATAAGGAACAAATACCGAATGCTATACACCATTCTATAGTGTCGGTAATAAGGAACAAATATCGAATGCTATATATAATACACCATTCTATAGTGTCGGTAATAAGGAACAAATATCGAATGCTATATATAATACACCATTCTGAAGTGTCGGTAATAAGGAACAAATATCGAATGCTATATATAATACTCTATTCTGAAGTGTCGGTAATAAGGAACAAATATCGAATGATATATATAATACACCATTCTGTACTGTCGGTAATAAGGAACAAATATCGAATGCTATATACAATACACCACTCTGTAGTGTCGGTAATAAGGAACAAATATCGAATACATTATAATACACCATTCTGATAGTGTCGTCGTAATAAGGAACAAATATCGAATGCTAATATACAATACACCATTCTGTAGTGTCGGTAATAAGGAACAAATATCGAATGCTATATATAATACACCATTCTGTAGTGTCGGTAATAAGGAACAAATATCGAATGCTATATATAATACACCATTCTGTAGTGTCGGTAATAAGGAACAAATATCGAATGCTATATATAATACTCCATTCTGTACTGTCGGTAATAAGGGAGAAATATCGAATGCTATATAATATAATACTCCATTCTGTAGTGTCGATAGAAGAAAATTGTGTCAATAATATTTGTTTTATTTCATTTCCAGTTGGACTTGTACAACCAACCACGTAAATAGCGTGAAGGTTGACGGGCTGCGAGATTTGCGTAAGAAATACCTCCATTTTTTTTTATTTTATAATCGAATTTACTCGAATATCTCAATTTAATGTTTTAATATTTCTTAGTTTTAATTTTATTATCTGTTTGCATTCCATCACGTTATTAGGGAGAGTGACCTCAAATATATATAGAGATGTCTCGGAAATTAATTTAAAATTATTTTATGGTTTTCGTGTATTGATTAGAGAATAGAAGAATTTAGAAATCGCTATAAATTTGTATTTAAAGCGATTTTTACTCTATTCTAGTAGAGATAATATTAATCTATCAAAGTTATGAGACATCTTTACCTACGAAATATTCGTAATTTATAACACGTTCACTCAACTTTATAAATTAATTTAAAATTAGTACGAGCTACATATTTTTACGACAATCTCACAATTCGTTTGTTTAAATTGAAATAGTTGTAATCTCGTTAGTATTTACTTTATTGAAAACAAATTATTTTTGACTTGCAATGTTATTAATTGACTCAATGTTTATTGAGATGTATTTGCTTTCTTGTTTTTTAATGTATAAAGAGAACGTCAGTTTGGACAAAAAAAATGAAACACGTCCATTCTACACGGCCATTTTCTAGGTAAAGACCTCATACACGTGAGAGAGATTGATGACTGACATTTGAATCTTATTTTAGCTTGTATTTTTTTTTCGATCTTTTGAAGAAATCTATTCATTTTATTACCTTAACAGTATTCTTGGCTAGTTCAACGTGGGTGAAATAATGTTATAATGCTAGTAGTCGTGTATGATCAGGTAATTACGATCCATAATCATCTATGAAATGATTGACCCTACCACATCCGGGGGTCTAAAAGTAAATGCATATTTAAGAGAGTGATTCGTGAGTACTATCTGAAAGCACTTACTGAAACATATTAGTAGCAATAAATATCTATGTATGTGTTTCTCTGTGTATTAGATAGTAACTATTACAAATTTTTCATCTTTGTTTGCGCCACTTGGCTTTAGAGAATGCCTTGTTGCATTAAGTCCGCCTTTTGTGCTTTATTTATATGTATATTGTGTAACAAATAAATAAATAAACAGTATACATATAAGAAAAAAACCATCACAGATTATAAACAGTATTAACAGAAGTAGTGGTAACTTTATAGCAGCAAAATTATTATCGAAATGCTGGTCTTGTATAGCCAACAAAGTGATTACAGTTGAAAAAAAATTGACCCTTTTAAAAAGTGGCTTTGTTAAATAAATTAATGGCAATATTTGATTAGTGACCATTGAAAGGAAAGGATCCATGTTAGACAACGCCACGGGCAACTATAATACTAATTATGTACGACTACTTGTTCATCTCAGAAACTCAGATAAATAAATAAACCATTTTGTTGTTTTATGTAAACATAAATTTACAAATCGTCGCACGTAATACGTGAAATAAACAATCACAAGAAAATGTACAATAATAATATTAATTTTATATTTATTATACCGAGACATATCCATATTGTTTTACCATAAACTAGACAGACTACCATACCATAGACTTACAGAAAATAATCGAGCAATTCGATCTACAACTACGTAGAACCGTACAATAGATCGTGCCGTGCCGAAAAGCGTTACATGGGCCGTTCTAAGTATATACTTATGTTTTTTGTTGCAAAATATATTATTTTGGTAACAATACCTGTTATTGTTAATTAGACACTGGCAGTCACTGACTATACTCCGTTTGTTTAGGTAATTAACTAAAGGTAAACAATAAAAATGGCGGCGTTCAGGGATTTTCAACCTTTTATTACAATGTTTATTTGTATATTGAGGTGTATAAAAACTACATTGCATTACAAATTATTTATTACGTAACAACAAGTAATAACTACTACATTCATTTTTAAATATGTTTAACAGTATTTGTTTCTCTGCAGACGAAAGAGGCCCTCTTTTGGAACGTTTTTTCTTAGGAGATGGAAACGTAATCAATGAGCTTGTACGACTAGTACCCGGCTTGGAATCACCCATTATAACAATTAAAATATTACAACAACAAAATACAAACAATAACAAAATAAGAAAACAGTAAAGAAACTCAAAAATGCGACGAAAGTAAAGCGTTAAGCGAACCGTTAAATGACAATGACACGAAACGAAACGAATGGCGTCTGGTAACCCGGATAATTGAAATTACAGTTAAACGTGTTGCCGCTCTATCGTGCAGGTTTACTTTTTAATTTAGTAGGGTTATTTTAACTATGAATTTACAAGAAATGTTTTGAACACCAGTCTTTTTAGGTTCTTTACAGTAGTCACACCTTGCAATACTTGTGTGAAACTATTATAATCTAAGTAATTTATTATTTTTAAACTAAATAAATAATATTTACTGTTTAAAATTAAACGAGGTAGTTATATATAGAAAGATATAATAGTAATTATTATGTTTAAATGAACCAATAATTTGTTTTGGTTACATTTTATCTCGGAATAAAAAGTGGACCTATAAAAGAAACCATTTTATGATTTGTTTACATTTAGTTAATTACCTAAACAAACGGAGTATAGGACCTTAACGAACCTAGGTTTAACGGATTATTCGTCCGTGACATCAGACAAATGCCATTAAACATTCGCATCAGTATTTTTTTTATAATTTCTGTGAATACAAATCTATGTTAAACTTTATAAATAATTGTACAATTTCGATTTTATGCGACACTACTTTTATAACAGTTAGGGGTATTGATCAAACACGTCGTAGAAACGACAATTCCTTGACTTTAAACAAGTTTTTTTAGTTTTTTACTTCGAAGGACCAATCCAAAGACAATTTTGATTATTACATTCTTAGATTATATTCTTTGTTTAACGTTCATTTCTCTATTATTATTAAGTTGGATCTCAATGTATTCTTGTTACTTATTGTGTTTTGTACTTACCGTAACGAGATATTAACAACGGGAGTGACTTATTTAAATGTATTCATGTGTTATATTGTGTATTAATGTTATAATTAGAGGTCGGATAATCGGATGCATATTTACCTAAAGTTAATTTTTGGCTCACAAATTATGGAAGCGGCTTTTTAAAATACATTTTGTTAAATAAAAATCTCGGGAAAATACGGGACTGCAAATTTAACGTAGTGATATTGTTTGAAAATTACTAAATTAGCACGTGGTATTTATTTTCAAAAGACCGAGACTCCGGGTTCATTTATACAACTATGCATACGTATTTACATGAAGTTTAGTTTCAGTTCCCCGTGCGATTTATGAATGTACGATTCCTCTAAAACTCTATATACCTACTCACAAATCACACGGGGAACTGAAACTAACCTTCATGTAACGTCGTTTTTAAGCTCATATTACCGACTAGTTTTGCATTACCAAAATGTTCTACAGTACCGGAATTCCGCGATTTTTATTTATGGAAATAAAATAAAAAGACAGTTCCATACTTTGTCAAAAACTAAATTAGGTAAATAAATAAACATCTGGCTATCCAATTCCGCAATCCCGGGGTTTTTATTTAACAAAACAATAAAAAGCCGTTTCCATACTTTGTCTTAAACTAACTTTAGGTAAATATGCATCCGATTATCCGATCTCTAGTTATAATATTTGGGTGTTAAGCGTCGGAAGAGCTATTTATGATCGACGGATGCGTCTACCTTTAACGGGGCAACGACCAAACGATAAATCGATCGTAGGACTGGTCATTCCGCGTGGATATGAATAACGGGGATAGGAAGGAACAAATTACACGTCGAAAATAAAAATGTGTTAAGGGCCCCATATACGGTACGATTTATCTGTACGATCCGTCGTTTCAGACCGATCGAAACGACGAATTGATAGTGTATATCAAGATCGTTAACGATTTACTTCATCGAAGACGATATCGGAAATCGCAACAAAAACCCATGCAATCATGAATATCGTAACGATGAATTGACAGTGTGTGGCTCTTTACGACCAACGATTCGATTTTGTCTCACTCTGACTGGTTTCGCTTTAATAACCATTTCTTAACCCACATTTTTCTAGGCTTTCTTTTTTTAAGGAAAAGAAGTTCATTTTCCATTTTATTAGGCACGCATTGAATTATTAGAACACGTGTTTATACTTCAGTTTCGAATAAATAAATGATCGATCGTTACGGCCAATCGTTTCGTGTATGAGCGTCATTTGCGATGCGATCAATCATCACGATTTTCATCATATCGAACGTACAGACGAATCGTACCGTATATGAGCCCCTTTAAGTTGGATTTGTGGTGAGACTCGAAGGGGCAAAACAGCTCATGTCTCCCCCCACATTCATAACATCACTTTGTTATAATAAATTAGTCAATAATTCCAAAATTAATATTTAATGTTAGTCAGTCCATTGTATGCACCATACAATAAAACCGACCCTCAGTTATTTACACTGCACGCTGAAAGATACTGCTCGATTTTTATAAAATAAGACTTAATAAATATATTTAATTACATTTTATATGTAGCTAATATGTAAACGTAAAGTAACTAAAAATATTATTTATTGGTTTAGTGGCAAACGCTTTATTACCACCACTTGAAATTAAATTGCTTTGATTGCATTTATATTCTATAGTATAACAACGTATTAACTGAACCAATTTACTTTTTAAGTTTCTATTAACTATAAGATTTACAAAACAACCTATTTGTGCCTCGTTTACAATGGCTTTGAAGAAACGTTATTTGAAAATTAATATTAAATTAAATAATTAACTAAAGAAATATTGTAAATGCCTATTCCATTTGGAAAAATTGTAATAAAAATTTTAAAATGGTAACATTAAAATTGTTTATTTTTTATAAGACTAGAGCTCCTTGCTCTAAACATAGTTGAATTACTAATATAATTTTTGTTAATGTGTTTACCAATAAATAATGAAAATCATTTACATAATTATGACACTTATTATAAGTAGAAATTTTCTTAATTAACTTTTAAATTAACTATATTTTACTTCTTTTTTATCAAATTGCACTGACTCTAATGATATAACATCTCTCTCACCGGCATGATTATGTGTACAAACTGGAATCAATCCAAACACTATGGTAATTTAAAGGAATTCGAGCTTTTGTGTATATACAATAATATAGTAACCCTCATAACTGTCATTCTGTTGGTAACATTGCTATAGAAATTATTCTGTCAAAATTGTCAGATCATATCAATTCCTATATATTAAACAGGTTTACATAAATAGGCCTATTTACAGTTAAAAGACGATTAAAATCGTATATTATTTTTATGTTAATAAACAAGTATGGAACATGAAATAAACGTAAACTTTTTTGTGTGAAATATTTTCTCAGAACACATGTAATATAATGTATGTTTATATAATTGTAGAGAAATGTTTATATAATTACTTAATATGGTAGCTTGCCATTTTACATATATAGAAATATTTGTATAAAAATGTACGCTGTCAAACTATTATATAAGTGTATAACCAGAATTACAGCAATGGCTTTTGCTATGTATTGAGCATTATTAATGTTGCTCTTAAAAGGCTAACTAATTATTACGTCCAAAAACAGAGTCTTAATATTTTGGATAAAACTTTGTAAATGAAAACCATACAAATGTTATATAATTAGTGTGTAATAGTAATAATGTTAACAAATAGATAATGTTTATATTTATTAAGTACTGTGCAACATCAATGGCAGTTCTGAAGTTCGTGCGAATCATTATAACTACTATGCAAATTCAATGACTGTTCTGAAGTTCGTACAAATCATATAAGTACTATGCAAATTCAATGACAGTTCTGAAGTTCGTGCAAATCATATAAGTACTATGCAAATTCATGTAGTTATGAACTTCATGCGAGACATTGCGCACAGTAGAATGGTGAGTGCATTCCACCATTAAGGTGTTAACATCTGTTATATGAGTTTTAGGAAATTGGCATATTTTCCCGCGCCTTCTTTTCACAAACGATAGAGACTGATCTTTCGTGATCTACTTGAACCCAGCCATTCACTCGAACGCACGATTAACAGTGATCAGTAAGAATGGATCCTTGTGGTGTTTACTGGAATCTATAACAGTCCTTATTTAATAAATAAGTATCATTTCAATAATTATTTATCGAATCATAATGAATTTTAATTAGATTGATATAAATGTTGATTTCAAAATTTATGAATGTTAGAGAACTCTGTTATTAACATCAATTTAATTATTAATATAACTAGTTTAATGATACGAATTTATATAGAACGTAAAAAAATAAGCCATAACAAATTTCTGTGGGCTAATGCTGCTCATGAGTACGAAGAACTAAATTTATAATTAAATAGAAAAGAAATAGATCTGATGTTTCTTACCAATAATTATTTATTTTTTAAATTAAAAAGTATATCCAATAATAAAATTCGTCTCTGAAGTCCCAGGTTCGAGACCCAGCGGGAGCAGATGTTTGTATAATGAATGAGTTTGTACTTTATTCATGGTTGTTTGTTCTATCTAAATCTATCCGTTACCCTAGATCTCATAATTGATGCGAGTATAAGAAATATATATTTATTTATTATTGTTGATAATTAGTACCAGCTACAGAAATTTTGTTGTTCATTGCGGTAGAATGGACAAAGTAACAGCATACAGTATCCAGTAAAGATCACAATCTTGTAATTCTTTTATTAGATACAATTACTGTCGTATTATATATATAGTATATACGTATAGTATATATTATAATTAATTTAGTTAGAGCTGGGTATGATCTTTGGAGCTTGAGCATTTATTCCTCTTTGTGTCTGTCGAAGTTACGTGAATTGTTTATTCAGTGTATTTTTTATTATAGCTTTAACAAGAAGTACTTATTTTTGTATATAAACGTTTACCACAAATAATTGTAATATGACTGCTTTATTATTGTATGTTATCAAATATATAAAAAGAAAATGTAATAAATGTATTTGACCAAATTTTTTTTTGTTTGATTGTAATTTCGTATTAATTAAATTTTTTATAAAAATAATCCATCAAGTCAAGAGTCTAACTCTAAGTGGCGAGGGTTTCGTACAAACTTTGAAATAAATGAATTTAGAATCGCAATTGTGTGATGTGGATTTTTGCGAAATTAGCTTTTTCATGACTCGTGTCTACCTGGACTACTTTAGGAATTACTGCTCTAGGTCAATGAGAAATACTGTATAATTTGTTTCCTTTACGAGTGTCAAGAAATGCGACATGAATCGACTTAAAACTTTGATTGTTTCACTGCTACAAGTAGTGGTGGACCTGAATATATGGTATTAATTTCAAATTGATACCTCGCGATCCTGAAAAAACACATTATTGAAATATGGCCAATGACCACTTCATTGGCCATAATTCAATAATTGATATCTGCACGCAATCCTGAAAAATCACATTATTGAAATATGGCCAATGAAGTGGTACTTACCAAGAAACTTTAAAAAGAAGCCAAATAACCTTAGAACAATTTCTTTCTTCTATCCAATATAAATAAACATAAAATCTGCTGATCACAAAACTGTAGCCGTGAGTAGACAAGAATTTATCTTATTTTCTGATCATTGCATCACTTTTTGGCTAATATATAATTAGAATTCTTTCTATTGATTTCTCAGAATCTTGATTTAGGAATTGGGCAACTGTCTACAAACTTATGTATATTCTAAATTTATCTGTACTGGGGGATTTAGAATACATGCATCACACTGAGAGTGGCAATAGGCTTACTTCATTGATATGAGGCACTAGACTAGACTACCTTCAAGAATGTACTTGATTATAATGTGTAATATACAAACCACACATTTTTGAATCCTTATTAATGGAATTGTAAACAGATAATAAATAACAAAAAAAACTACTGTTAAAACAACATAGTAAAAGCATTGTAAGTATATATCATCAGGTGAGCTAAAGGCCAACTTATTTAGCTTAATTAGACAAAGGTTAGACTGACCCCATTAAGAATTTGTATTCTTGAGTAGTTTATAACGAGTTTTTATTTTATAATTACAGTTTAATTACAAAAATAAAAGTACAAGAAATTTAATAATTCATAGTATATTTATTTCAATTAAACTACTGTGATACTCACTTAAAGATAAATCTAATATGTAATGCACACGTTAATAGTTAATGCACCAATGGAATAATGCTACTAACTTAATATTAGCTAACCAGCCGGAATGTCATTTTCACTTAGTGTTTATTTGGTAACAAATTATACTGTAATTGAAACTTTAAAATTCAAGTTGTTCACTAGCCTAGTCTTAGTATGCACAATTCAAAATACCAATCACCAACATAATTAGAAAAGTCATTTAAATATTATTTCTCATAACATATACATCACTGTAGAACACGAATATACAAATATTTAATATGAATTAAAAATTATGCTAAGATTATTTAATCTATAATATTAAGTGATTCTGGCAAGGTAGCATGATCAAACCTCATGTAGTAAAATATGCCTAGTGGGAAAATTGACTAAAATCAATAACAATTACAAGGAAACACTACACTAACGCACAAATTATTCATCAAGGTTACCCAATTAGTGACACAATGCTGCACTGGGATCAAATGTCACAAAAGGTCATTGTACAAATAACCTAGTTGCAAAAACAATACTACCAGTTAAAATTATGCATATAACTTGTAAGTTTGCTAATGTATGTAACTTACAACCTATTAAAATTCATGATTTTTAAAGCTCATTGTTCTATTAACAAAATGTTAAACTGCAAAGACGACAATGGAAATGAACCTAGAGAATTTTACTAATCTTAGTTGGATATACTATCAATTCCAATGTCACTGAAAGCTTGTTTGACATCTTCAAACACTTCCTCTGGAGCCACTTCAGAGTTGATTTTTCTTACTAAACCTAATTTATCATAATGATTTACGATAGGCATGGTATCTTTGATATAAGTATTGAATCTTTTTTTGATACTCTCAGGATTATCATCCGAACGGCCGCTACCAGCAGCACCTCTTCCTAAACAACGCTTTGTACATTGATCTTGAGAACATTCAAAAAATAACACAAACAATAATTTAGCTTTATTAGACATGACTCTATTCCAGCCGTCTAAATTGTCCTGATTTCGTGGGAAGCCGTCAATGAGGAAGCGACATTTAGAAGACTTTTGCATCGCTTTATGAATTAAAGAACATGTAACTTCAACTGGAACAATTTCACCGTCTCGAATCTTCTGCTCGATCATTTCTCCGTATTCAGATCCTGGTCTTTGACGCTCTTCGCGAAGTAAATCACCAGCTGATAAGTGTACAAAGTCAAACTCCTTAGATATTAATGAACATTGCGTGCCTTTCCCAGAGCCAGGCGCTCCGAGAACGAAAACCACGTCAGGCACCATTTTTCTAAAATAACTTGTAAATAGACGTGATGTGAAATACAACATTAACCGTTGAATAACATTAATAAGAGCGAAAAGGCAAAAAACATGCGCGGAATATTCGACCTTGAACTGTTCTTCATCAATATGATTTTTTTTTTAATCTTCGCTCGTATCGAGCAGGCAAAGAGCAGAGCCCATACAGCCTATTTAATGGTAAATATCTTCTTTCTTCACTTTATAAATATAAAGAAGAATGCCCATTTGAGACCTGTCAAACATTTTGACAAGTCGTAAAATGTATTGGAATCATTTATGACTCAAATAATTCTGCAATAAAAGTTATATACTATAAAGTTATATATATACAAAATGTCCTAATAAAAAATAAATCGTAGGCGAGGATAAAAAAATATTGCACTTTCAATACTGTGCATAAATATGATTACGGCCCATAATCAAAACTGGAACGCAGCCATTTATGTCGTCGACGTTCCATTACAAGCACTAAAAGAACACAAATATATTTTTTACACCTATTTTTTTATTCAATGTTATTAATATTTTGTGTTAGAAAAGCTTACCTAAAGCTGGAGTTAATATAAATAGTGTTATAACTACTCGAAGTGCTTAAAACTTTGATAAAATTAAAAATAAATTAGTTAATACTTTGACTTTGTGTTTACCGAAACATTCTTTACTGACATGCAAAATGTTTGATTTTCTTAGGCGTGTATTTATATCGTGACTGGGTCATCAGGTATTGTATCTTAGAAAACCTGAAATACATAAAAAGAGAGCATTGCTATATATATTTAAACTATAAAAAGCATTGCTTTTATTGTACTTGGCCAACAAACTACATAATAATATCTCGTAGAGTAATTGTTCTCGTCTTATTTATAACCAACATCATTGGTTCCACTTGATTAACATGCTTGATGTGTCAAAAAATGACAGATAACTTCAAATTGTATTTTTTAATATACAGGGTGTCCCAAAAACGACGTCACAGTGACACTGGGGTTAGGCCAGCACAAGAGGCATCGAATAAGCCTAACATGACCTCAGTAAAAGTTGCTCGGTTTTCAAGATATTGTCAATTTAAACTTTTTCAAAATTTTCACGTTTTTAACGTGTTCAGTGCTAGCATTACGTTAGATAGCCCTCAGGTTTCGATTTTTTTTTGTACTCTTGTTGCGAATAGTTGCTTAAGATGATAGAAGTGTTATTTCGTTGATAACTAATGTAAAATGTGGAAAAATACTGGATTGAACTTGAAAAAATTGAACAACGAAAAATTACTTTCAACTTTGATCACTTGCCGTGAAAAAAATTCAAAGAAACTAAATGAGCAAATAACGTTAAAAACTTGCATGTCTTATGCTTATTCCAAAATGGTATAACACATGTGTCTTATTTTAATATTATACGATTTTTTATGCTTCACTAATACTAGGAACCCCGGAAGCTACCGCTAGCAGGTAAAAAAAATAATGTCACGCGCAACGATAAGGCATTGTTATTGTTATCTATTAGCTTTTTTGTTTGTCAAATGCATGAGAATGAAAGATAAGGATAGTTTATTACCCTTTTGTCGGCTAGATATTGTAAGCAAATAGCTTTGTTTTTGACGTACGTGTCGTTATCATCTTTTCAAAGAAATGCAGAAGAAAGAGGGGTTGTAGTTTTAATTCTTATGGCCCTGCACTGCAAATCAAGTTGTTACGACAGTTCGTTACCTTGCGTTTCGTACGACAACCGTGTTAATCTCTGCGTTCCTTGTTTCCGTGTATTCCTTAATTTAAATCGACTTGGCTTTTCTCTCTGGACTCTGATTTCTGTTTTGAACGACAACTCGGCGCTCTGTTGGACACTGATATTGCTTTACGGAACTGTCTTATTAACGATGGCAAATCGTGGTACCCAATACACTCACCGTGACTACTCGGACATGCACTTGATTTACGGCGAAACCAGGCAGGTTTCCAATCGAGGCAATGTTTCGTACAACGCAAGATTGGCTGCAAGATTATACTCCGAAAGATATCCAAACCGTAATCCGACGACTTACGAAGTGATCTTAAGAGTTGTGAACGCTTATCGTGATGGCAGATTACCTGGAGTGAGTCACTCAGAAGGAAGACCTCGGACTGTTGACGACAACGTGGTGTTAGAGCAAGTACGAGAGGAGCCAGGAACTTCAGTGCGAATTATTGAACGCCGCACTGGTGTTCCCAAATCTTCGGCACATCGAATTTTAAAACGCCACAAATACCATCCCTACCATATCCAACGCGTCCAAACACTGCTTCCGGCGGACTACGCTGCGCGTGTCCAGTTTTGCCGGACAATGATTCAGAAATGGAGAGAAAATCCAAATTTCTTCAATGAAGTGTTATGGAGCGACGAATCAGCCTGCAAAAGGGATGGGTATATCAATTTGCACAACATCCATAGCTGGCAATTAGACAACCCACATGAAAAAAGAGAAGACCGATCACAGTACCAATTTAAAATTAATCTGTGGACGGGAATTTTCAACGGTCAAATATTGGGACCGGTCGAGTTGCCGCCTGTTCTGAATGGACAAAATTATTTAGAACATTTGCGAAACAACCTTCCTGTATTATTGGAAGATACTCCGTTGGCGCTGAGACGAAGGATGTGGTTCCAACAAGATGGCTGCCCAGCACACTATGCCTTACCAGTACGTCAGTACCTAAGCAACGCATTCCCCGAAAGATGGATTGAGCGACAGGGGCCAATTTCATGGCCACCGCGTTCCCCGGATCTAAATCCCTTAGATTTCTTTTATTGGGGTTGTCTAAAAGACAAAGTTTATGCGAAACCAATAAGATCCGAAGAAGAGTTACGGCGACGTGTATTCGATGCAGCTCGCACCATATCAGAAATCAGCTTAAGAACATTGAGCCGTAATTTTATTAGGCGATGTCACTTATGTATTAGAGTTCAAGGGAGACAGTTCGAGCATTTACTGTAAACTTATTAAACCAATAAGATACATGTGTTATACCATTTTGGAATTGGCATAACACATGCAAGTTTTTAAAGTTATTTGCTCATTTAGTTTCTTTGAAATTTTTTTCACGGCAAGTGATCAAAGTTGAAAGTTATTTTTCGTTGTTCAATTTTTTCAAGTTCAATCCAGTATTTTTCCACATTTTACATAAGTTGTCAACGAAATAACACTTCTATCATCTTAAGCAACTATTCGCAACAAGAGTGCAAAAGAAAAATGGAACCTGAGGGCTATCTAACATAATGCTAGCACTGAACATGTTAAGAAACTTGAAAATTTAGAAAAAAGTTTAAATTGGAAATATCTTGAAAACCGAGCAACTTTTACTGAGGTCATGTTAGGCTTGTTCGATGCCTCTTGTGCTGGCCTAACTCCAGTGTCACTGTGACGTGTCGTTTTTGGGACACCCTGTATAATATCTCGATTTCGTTACATACAAATTAAAATATATTTTAGTCACGCATTTCCCATCACATAATTAATAGTTTTAGACCACTATCATCTTTATACATCAAGATATAAAAAAATAGTTTGACAGGTTTTTGAATGTATGGGAACTGGGCATTGTTCTTTAATTCGTTATAAATTTAAAAAGATGTGGATATGATATGGTGTTTCTTAAATTCATCAATATGACATTAACGCTTAGCTTTTTTATAGCCTATAACAAAGGATAATAATGCATACAACTATTTAAACAAGTTTGCACAGTAAATTAATTCGCTTTTAACGAATGTAATTGAACTTGCCTCAGGGATGTTAAATGACTGAAAGTGGAATTAGGCAATAGAGTTTAGTTACTAGCAGCATATTATAGGCGAAACGAGGGGAATATCACTAAGAGGGCAACCGCTGAATGATGCTTAAATAGCCACTACAACTAGATATTATTTCACATTTCAAAAAACAATGATTAATAGTAGTGAAAAATTATGAAAGCTACATAGAAATTGTCAACAAAATAATGCAAGATATTACCCATTACGTAAATCATTCTATGCAAATATTTTCCAAAACTGTTAAAAGCTCATCGTGGTAACACCTACCCAGTGGATATGTCAAAAATTTGACACATTATTATTAAAAAATGTAGAACGTAAAACTAGTAATATCGTAACGTTAATCAATGGATCACTAAATACGAATGTTTTTAGATGGAGTGATTCAAAAGACATTTGGGCTTAGCGACTGTTTCATTTTATTCCACCATAAAATGAAATAAAAAAAATAGTGCACTTAGTAACCATTTTGGAGTAATTTTTAATATGAAATTTACGCAATTAGTATTCGCAGAGGTTGAGTTTATAATTATTATCAAAATTGTAAAATCCGTGTAATGGGATAATGCATATTCACAAGTCTTACAATTTCTTCGTTATTGATCAGTAGGCTGAAAAATGGTCAAATAGAATGGTTTTCAATCACGGTAACTTGCACTATCTGCGAGTGCCAAATCCAACATTCCTGTTGATTAAAACTCGCTGGTTAATAAGCTTTACGATGATGAATCGGTCTGTCAGTGAGTCAGGTGGTTATTTGTATAATTATACAGGTCGAATCACCTCGAGGATTAAATTCACAGCTCGTAAGTTTTGGCTTTACACCTTTTAATATTAGACATATTTTTTTATTTTTGATAGAACAAATACATTTCTTTTAGAAAACTTTGCTATTTTAAATACTCTTGAGCGGTATACTCACGAGTCCTTTAAGGCGAGCATTATTTTCATACACTTGTAGATAATAACCATTGTCAATAAAATCATACTAATATACATACTAATTTATTATAGAAATATTTTTAGAAGTAAAATAATTATCCAGAAGTGATGATAATATTGAAAACAACATGATTATAGTAAATATTTCATTTTATTTTTTTAGTCTTCTAACAAGTTAATAACAATTAGTTCATCTTTTTCTAAGCCTAAAATTCCCTTTTCTTATTTGGTCTCCATTGTAAGAGCTTCTAATCGTGACTTTCTTTTCCAAATATTCCACCATCATTACTCCTTGTGCGTCCTAGAAAACGGAGGCTATAACCTTCTTCGCCGAACTTAACACTGGATTTCTTTGGCATGTGTGAGGTTTCAAAGTCATTAACGGCTGTTTCGTTTCAGGGTCAAAATTGTGGATCCAGGTCTCGTCAATGGTCACAAATCGTGACAAAAAAAAATTCCTGGTCAAGTTCGAATTTTTCAAGATTGACCCTCGAAATGTCAATTAGTTTTTTCTTTAACTTTCTCGGTACCCAACGCGCTGACACCTTTCTCATATGCAATTCGTTTGTGAAGATTCTTTGGATACTGCTACATCCCTGTCACCTGAGCTAGGTGCCTGACGATCACTCTTCGATGCCAACACGATATCTTCGACTATTTTCACGTTATCCTCAGTGAGGGACGTGGATGGGCGTCCTTCGCGGGGTTAGTCTTCTGTGGATGTTCTGCCATACTCCTTGGCCCAGCGTGCATGTGGAATACGAAGGTGCAGTCTCCGAATGTTTCCACAAAGTCGCTGTGTATGTCCTTGGTAGACATTTTTTTCCACCAGAGGTACTTTATAACGGCTCTAACTTCATTTTTCTCAATTTTGATGTTCTCTCTCCGACAGCTCCTATTCAAATGAATATAGCTCTAGTTTCTTTTTTTCCCAGGATACCCGCGCAACGGCAAGTGTCACGGAGGTTATGTCGGACTGCACGCGGCCAGAGCGGTCCGACCACGTGACCTGCCGACTAAACTCAGCCTAGCCTTGGCCATAAGGGCCCTACAGCTTGAATGGATAGCTCCCGGAAATCATAGCCTATTTATATGATTTTTCTAAGCCTAAACTATTGGGTAGTATAGCAATATAAATATATTTTTTTCGGAAATAACAGATTATCACAGCTTTTGGATCACCCCTTGTACCTGAAAGAGAAAATAGAAATTAGTTTGCATAAAACAAAACCTTGACAATAATTAACAATATTATCGATATCAGATATTTAGTTGACCTCAAGAAGATTCAGAACAGGTCTGTGTTGATCATCATCATAAATGTATTTTTTAAGGGTGGGCAGATATATGGATGTTAATCTTTCACGCAAAAAGTACTGAATAGACTTTTATAAAATTTCACAACAAATGGTCAATTTTTATCACAGGAAAATATATTTTTCCCGTGGGGAAAATACGATTGCAAATGAACAGATTCTGATGTAATTTGATATACATTGATGACATACATAAATAAAATTTTAGTTGAGGGACTAGCTTTATTGACGCTAGTATTTTTTAATTAAACAAAGTGGGTTTTAAATAAAAATAAAATATAAATCTTGTCAGCATAATAGTCTAGTTGATGTGTTTTTTACTCATTTAAATAAGATTTGGTCAAATTCTTTTGTTTTAAAAACATTACAAACTTGCATATGTACAGTTACAAATACTTAAAAAAATTACCTCTTTACTACATTAAGCTTTCAGCAAACTAATAGCACAGCGTTTCTGTTACCTGTAACATTAGGAGAACTATGTAGAAAATATAATTGAAATATTTAAATTAATTGTTAATCTAAGGATTTTTGGCTCAGATTCATTTTAAAATTGACCTCAATAAAATTCAGAACAGGTCTGTGATTGATCATCATGATATAATATATTAAAAAAAGAAAACAATTATAGCAAATAATGACACCAGTAGTTTTAAAAGCTTTTTGAAATGAAGTCTTTTATATAAAAATATCAACAATTGACTAATTTCATTGTATTAAAATATATTAACCTGAGTTACAGCTAGGGTTGCCACCTTTTTTGCAGTAAGAAAAAAAGTACAAAGTATCAAAATACAGTACAACATATTTGCCTTTACTACTAAGTTTAAAAACATATTTTTTATTGCTTTTTGCAGTTTGTATTAAATTTGTATCTTCACTAAACAATTGCACGACGTCATTACAGTCTACGTTTAAATTAAAGTATATAAATAAATAATTCATTCATTTTTTATCCAATTCAGAGACGCTTTATTTCGTTCATCTCGCCATTTGCAATTCATTACAGAAAAAACTATTTAAATACTTGTTGTCATTTTCGCGCAGTTGTTAGTTCTGTAAAATCTTCAGAAGTACATATATCTTATTATAAAGTTGGTTTAATAAAGTGATTTCCCCATATAGATTATCCATATCTACATTAAGTTTTTGCATATTTAAACTTTCAATGATGTTAACAAAAAAATTATATGTTGCTCTTTAAATTAATACTACCAAGTGTAAAGAACCAGTATGTATTATTAAAATCAAACCATCTATTCAGCTACTCTAGGGATTCAACTAAACTTTTCTAAAGAAATAAGATATGCAAAATAAAGTATTTTCGTGTACTTTATTATTTTTATAAAGTATAGAGTACAATTGCCCTAAATAACGTACAATACTTTATTATAAAGTACGGGTGGCAACCCTAGTTACAGCAGCAAACAAACCACAGTTTTGTCCAACAACTTCAAGTACATTTATAAAACCTATGTAAAGAACGAAAACTTGTTACAAAACATAGTGGAGTAAAATCTAGTAAGACTGTTTCTTTAAATGTAAACTTACCTTCATATACGGCTTTATGTATATTCCTACTTTGAACTGCAGGCTGCCACCATTTTCTGCAATAAAATATCACTTTAATAATTGTCAGAATAAAGGTCTAAATATTGCTTGAGAACTTTTTTCCTCAGTCCTGTTGAGCTTGTAAACGATCACGATGGCATCAAATAAAGTTTATCATCATAGAAATAACACATTTATCATGAAATAATTTCATTGCTAGTTATGTTCTTAATATCTTTAAAAAGAAAAAGAACTCACCATACTATCCGAGTGCTTATTGAAGAAAAGAATGGTGGAGCTGCATCTGGTAAAAAACGAAAACAATTAATGACATGAGACAACAAATATAGAAGACTATTTATTAAATTTTGCATCAGACCTGTTGAGCTTGAAAAACTATCACGATATCTTCTAGTAAGAAATGTGTATCATCATATTTTTTTTTATTTTCAATAGTAGAACTATCATTATTCTGTTTTCTAAAATATGCAAAATAATAATGTGAAAAGGTCAATAACTCACCTGTAACTTGTGATGAAGACCACTATGTATCTGTAATGTAATATATCGCATCAATTACAAACATCAATGGCTAATTGTTTCATGAAATAGATTTGTTGAGAAAAACAAAATAGTTAATGTCTCGACATATTTGTCTATTGTCATTTTATGTGTATGTATAACTTATAATGGTTTAGTTCAGTTATAGTAGCAGTCATACATATAACTTTCAAAGTGAAAAAAAAAAAAATTGAGACCTCCCGTAGGGTAGCAGGTCTCGACTCAACTGAAGATGTAAGTCTATTTGTTTTCTCTCAACATGCACATATTATTGACATACATACCAGTATTTTCACGTGCTGACATTACGACAAAATTAAAACACCACGGCCTTACAATAGAAAATTATAATTTAAAAATTAATTACAGTATAAGTAAAATAGTCCTGGTTCCCGACTAAAGTTGATAACAATTTACACGAATCAAGGGATAAGATAATAAATTCTTTTAATAATATATTTATTTATATTATATAAATTGTGATACTACAAATAACAGTCTAGTATCACCGATGTAACGTGGTTATATTTAACAATGTTTTATATCGACCAGCAATATTTTTGTGTCGCACGCGGCACTAACAACTTAAGAGCGAAACTGTGTTGGTGGGCGGCAAATAAAATGCGTAGAACAATAGTCGTGTACAGCGTGAGGCGCTTTTGAATGTTACATATATTACATTTACAATATGGATTGCGGTAGCTACGAGCTTTACAATTTGTCCAAGTATTGATTTAAGTCTGGGAGACCCTCCTTCAGCCCTTTTCGTTTCCTCGTTTCCTGAAAAGAGAGAGATAGTGTCATTAATGAAGCGTACTAATGCACAGTTTCGACAGACTAAGCTATATTTTATGATTAATATTTATTTAATAACTTCTATAGTCAATATTACATTTTTTTAGCTTAACTTATATGTATACACGTATTATATAACTGTGAACATACCTGAACTAGGATTAACCTACAGGTTAATCCTAGTTCAGGTAAATATGGACCCATAAATCAAATGCAAAATGTATAGTATATCTGATTAATAACTAAATTTAAACAAAGTAAGAAAGAGATAAAAATATAAATAAAAATACAAATTATTTGGTAACTAGTAATAGTTTCTCTGTATTGTCATACGACATAACTTTAAGTGCTTCTTGAAGATGTATTTTAGCTTTATGAAAGGTACAATTACACATACATAGCTTGGCGTTTAATCTATTATATAGAAAGATGCCAGGAATACATAAAATCTGGCCAAGAAAGTATGCTTAATTCCTATAATTTGAGCGCAAACAATATCCCTTCGTCTTTTGTTAGTATATTCGGTGCTAAAGGGAAGTGTTGAGTGCTGTTTAAGGACTGTATCCATTATAAATAGTTGTCTCACAGTTAAGACTTCACAATCCTTATATAGGAGGTGCGTGGGAAAAAGAAAAGAATGAGACGTGGATACTTTTAACACGGCCCCTTTGTGCTCTCTCAACCATTAGTATGCATGTTTTTGCGGTCCCACCCCATGAGGTTATGCAGTAGGTAATTTTTGATTGACACAGTGAAAGGTAAATCTGTCTAACTAGTTTAAAATTTGTTATACACCGAAGTTTCTTAAAAAAATAATTAAAAACTAATTTGCGAATTCGACTACATAAAGAATCAATATGGTACTTAAATGAAAGGCGGTCATCAATGATAATGGCAAAGTATTTTTGTTTATCAGTGTTATTAATTAATGGACAATTCGACATAAAAATGTATCGACAGTGAAGCGCCAATAACATTTAAGTATCAAAATGAGGTTTCTATAAACTGAAAAAATACTATAAGTGGCTGTCCAAGTTAAGGCGTGAATATATCGCACTACCCGTGTTAAAAAGTCGTAACTAAACTTGCGTTGAAAATGTTTTATTACGTAAATAAAGCGAGCATCATGGTTTACACCTTCTGTCAAAATCTCGTGAAGCTATTTACAAAAATGAAGGAATAAATGCAGAAATACAAAAATTTTGTGACTTTAAAAAAATAAAATTCCAGCATAAAATAGGGGTATGCATATTTACATTTATTTGTTTTAAAATTATCCCGCTGATAAAGTCATAATTATGTTTACGTAAATTTTAAAAGAAGATTTACAAGAAAATCTATAACACAAATATACATAATTACTTTTTCCCATATTTTACAATGTAGGACTATTGTGTAATTCTAATTACTCTATGTACAAAAAAGGATTTTCCGTTAAATAACAACGTGATTATACTTACAACTCTAGATTATAATGAAATATAAGAGAGTACAAAGCCGTAAGTAGAGTTAAATTAGTTCATATATTTTGAAATATATACATAACTAAAAAGCAATAATTGTAGTTACCCCTGCAAATATGTGATGTGTTTCGTGGAATAAAGAAGTAACCGTGTTTTTTTAGATTATCTCGAAGTACATCAATCTGTTCTTAAATTAAATAACACGTGTAGTTGAAGGCAACTGTGACCTGCGATTATCTCTTTGAAACTTTTTTCTAGACCTCATAATAAACATATAGGACAGTTTTTTAAGCGCTCCTGAAAAGTAGATGAAAATCACTTACTCCTTTTATCCAGGAATAGTGCGATATAGTAGAAATAAAAAACGAGTGGATTGAACCACTCGTTGCACAACGCACGCAGAAATAGTGAATTCGGTAGTTCGTATGCGAATCTCACGATTTCGAATGCGAATTGGTTTTCTATTATTTCAAAAATTCGTCTTCAGTAGTGCAGAGCATGGATGACTTGAGCGATGTTTATCAATCAGCAAATGTAAAATTGGTATAAAAGTGTCCAATGTCAACCTCTACATCACCCATGGTTTTACAATCTTAAATTAAGGAGAGAATATATAGTATTATTTAATAGATTACGTTCTGGACATTATCCATCCAACAAGTTTGGATATTAAATGAAAAAAATAGAATCTCCTAACTGTGAAATTTGTGGTACTATGGAAGATGTCCAACACTTGTTGGCGGAATGTGTCCGTTATCAAGAAGCTAGGAGAGATTTAATCAACAGATTAAAAATTAATATTATGGATGTTGGTATGTTCCACAGTATTCTGGCCCAGCCAACTTCCAAAGAGGCCCATATACTGCTACAATGTACTGTGCCTGCCGTGACTACCTTGAGATAAACTGTCATTGTATATGTTCCGTTTTGTGTATGATTATGTATATGTTCCGATAGGACTGATTTGGATAAATGGATAAATGTCCTCATAAAATAAAGAGAAAAAAAAAATTATTAATATCTGCATTCTCATACATAGAAACAGTGTAGGTCAAGCTGTAAGTGCACGCACCTGTACTACGGCGAAAGGTTTGGAGCCGCTCTCGCACGGGTCCCCGGGCAGCACCTGCCAGTGGTCGAACACGCACTGCGGGAAGGCCTGGCCGCCCGTGTTGGAGCGCAGGTCGGCCGTGAAGCCGAACGACTCGTTCACGGGCAGGTACGCCTTCACCACGAACATGGGCGTGCCGGCCACCTGCGACTCCTCGAACACGTGGCCACGCCGACGGTTGAGCACGCCGTATATACCACCAACGGCCACCTCCGGGCACTATTATATTAACAAACCACATCTTATCTTTTCTGTCCAAGATACGCGTCAAGCTGAACTTTGGCACTAGCCTTTCAAATCTCCAATGTGATAGAAAAAAAGTCGTGAATAAAAAATATGAAATAAGCAAAAACAAAATTTAACAAAAATGTAGAATAAATAACAGACATAAGATAATTGTTTTATTACAAGTAGAAATATTATTGAAATAATATATATATAACGGGGAAATTGTGCCAGTTTTTTGTAATGTATTTTTAGTAATAGTAATTTTTAGTCGTTAAGTAGTTTTAAGCTTAAAACATACTTAATAATAGTTTATATATTAAATTTTTTTATATTTAATTGTGTTTTAGATTGCTAGAAGAAAGTTAATAAACTTGTATGTTATGTTACATATATACAACTTAATAAATATAAAAAATAAATTAAAAAGAATCTAGATATTCATGGCAATAAATTATATTTTTTTATTAAATCATTTTCACAAATATGAGACATCTAATTTAATGGATAAAGGTAAAAAATCATTTTGTATAACAGGATTGTCCAATGATAAAGGTGCTGTTAAAATTTTAAATAGTATTGTTAGTTCCCCTATTCAGGCAAGGTGAATGTGGGGTCACAATGCCAAAACAAAGAACAGTTGCTCTGCCACGTCTCGGAAACTGGACTATCAGATACATGGTAGCCCGCTTAGGAAAGGACGTGGGATACAAGAGATGTTTCACAACTTGTAAGTAAAACTTTACCTGAATTTCACAAAGGTACACAGGCTCCATGATTCTGGGTTGAGCTGTGAGTAGACACGCGTACAGGCATCTCCTAGTTGTGGGAATGATTTGGCCACCACCTCTGTGAATTTAAAAAAACACTGTGAGAGAAACCGCTCCATACAAAAACACTACAATCGTGACGTCATAACTCAGTAAACTCGTCAAATTTGTATGAGCGTATAAACAAATTTTAAAATAACTTTGTTATTTGTACGTTTATAGGTATACTTTCTATACTATATAAAAAATGTTACATTTAATGTGAGAATGCTAGAAATGTGTTCTGTTTCATTAGAATTACGTAAATAATAATTGCTCATTTTTTAGAAATCTAAAAACAATATAAATTAATCATTAAACTGAAATGTCTATATTGATAATTATAGCATAAAAACGGCCATAATCAGTTGTAGTCATCTACCCTATTGCACCTTTCCATTTAGCAAAATTTTTCTTTTTTACACCCTAGCATTTAAATTTCGATTGATCGAAAGTTTAAAACAAATTACATCACAGATTTGATGAATCATTTTCATAATGATCAAAATACTTAAAATTGTCACAGAAGATATGACAACTGACAGGGACGTGTAGTTGGCATTCATCTTAAAATCCATTAAATTTCACATTGTATCATAACTCAATACTGACATTCTTCACATACAGATTGTACTCACCTATGGATAGCATCAGTGTGCAGTGTAACATCGTAAATATTGAAGCGCACACCACGCAGATTCTCTTCAGCCATAACACCTTCTTTAGCAGCCCATTGGAATCCAGCAACTACAGAATCCTTGATTTCGTTGAGGTACTGCACTCCCTTGGAGCAGTCTACCAGAATGTTAGGTCCAGTACCTTCTGGGCCAAAGCACCAGATCTTACGGGCTTCAGTTAAGTCGTATTCATACTTTTCACTAAGATAACGGGCGCGCGTTTTGAAGTCGTCGCGTGGGTTTACTCGGCCCTACAATTCATTTATAGATTAGTACATGGTTATTCTACATATTACAAGTGCTTATTGGTAAAATTTTATAAACACTCCAGTCTACAGATGTCTACCAACAGTGGTTTTAGACATCATTTTTAACTATAATTAAGTTTGTCAATAGCTCTAAACTAAGAAAATTCTAATTGCATGTTGTAATATAATAGAAAAATGACATCAACAAACTTATACCAGGTGTATTTCAGTGAATTTTCCACCTAATAACATTTCACATAAATTTTATCTTGGAATTTGTTTTTTTTAACATCAGAAAAAAAAAATCTAATAGGCAAAAATCAAACTCACCTCATCAATGTCCTCGGGAAGACCATCAGGCATAGGCTGGGCCTTCATGAACAGCCTGTTATGCTTATTAGGAGACTTGGACAAGCACATCTGGTCTGACTCTTCAGACACTGTCTCACGGTACGACACTACAGGGTCAGACTTCTTGATTGGAATGCAAGCATGATCTTCCTCCAAATCCTGTAATTGTGGATGTTCTTTTTATTGACAAATCCCAAAAGAATATTATTTAAAATGAATATAAATAGACATGAATTGTTTTGTGAAAGGAAATAGACAAATTTTCTCATCACATTTATGTATTTAACAGGGAAAATGTTAATGAAATACTGTCTTCAAAATTCTAATTCATCTTCAAAACCTATGTAGTTATAGTTAATTAGACGTAATGTCTGACCTAAAATCATAAATGTTGCCTGGTTTTTAGGCGAAATAAATATATTTTATTTATTACTATTATAACAAAATTGAACTAGTTATTAGGGTTACCTTAAGACAGATCTCAAGATGGAGCTCTCCAGCACCAGCCACAATGTGCTCACCAGATTCTTCATTGATGCACTGCACCATAGGATCTGACTTGGCCAGACGTTTTAGACCTTCCACCAGTTTAGGCAAGTCAGCTGGGTTCTTGGGTTCTACTGCCACACGTACAACAGGCGACACACTGAACTTCATCACCTAGGAAAAAAATAACACTTGCTTTAAATTTTATGCTATAGGCAATTCTTTTATAAGAGCAAACAAAAATATTTCACTTATTTACATAATCCCTCTGGAAATAATATATTGAAACTAAAGCAATAACAGACAATGTAGGTGTATAACACAAACAACTTTATTATTGTAGCAATCTACAAGGACCTGTAATAGTTTTAATTTACACAAACCTTCATGTTGTGAGCGTTCTTGAATGTGGTGATGGTGCCAGTCTTGACGAGGAATTGATCGACTCCGACCAGACCGCAGATGTTTCCAGAGGGCACATCCTCAATAGCTTCCACATAGCGACCCATCATCAGGATTGTACGCTGGATGGTCTTCTCATACAGATCCTGTAAACAAATATAAGCAATCAACAACCATCTCTATGAACAAACTTACTCAGAAGTGCTGAAATATATTGCCAGATAGTTTATTATTGCATTGTGCAATATATAAAATGTTACTTTCAAATTAATATTTAGTTGTTTAAAGAGTAAAATTCTAAAGGGACTTTATGACACTCTACATGAATATGTCAGCATAATTTTAACATTGTTAAGAATTTTTAACAGTCCAACAAAGGCCATAGTCAGAAGACTACCATATAACAGAATTTTTATATTTAATCTTGAAATAAAACAACAATTCGAGGTTAACTTATGTGTACTGATGATGTTGGGAAAAACAACTGGACAATAGTAGTGTTCAAAAATTTGCATAAAAAGCAATGGCAAATAGACCAATTATATAACTAGAATCAATTCATTTAATATTAACATAACTCAGTTTGGGTTCAGATTAATAAGATCTTTTAACCTTAACTTAGTTATGCCCAGTTTCTGAGTACATTTTGTCAATGATTTATCTGTTCAATAATGCTATCAGTTCGGTAACTCCCAACAAATCATTTCTGAACACCGTAGAATGAGATAAACTCAGTTAACTAAAACTTTACATTTAACTATGTTAAAGCTAACTTGCCTTTTAGTGCCATTTATTATTGAGAGTTTAGCTAAGGTATTCAGAAACCGGGCATTAGTTTTGATGTAAAAAACGAGTCAGAATATTTCAAGAAAAATTAGTTTCAAAGATGTATCTAGGCCGCGGTGGCGTGCGATCCCGGGACATAAGGATAGCGGTCCTCCGCAGCGAGCGCAGCTAGACAGCACGAGGATCGTGCTCGATACTATACGTCCGGCACTGCCGCCGCCGACATGGCCACGGGGCGACGAATCGCCACATAGCGTCGGCGGGGCACGGGGTGCCAGACGACGATTATATATATATTTAGCTCTAAATATCTTATAAATCCGCATAAAAGTCTACTAGTGTAACTTACGATCTAATTAGATAAATAAGTTAATACTTATTGACTTAATGTCTCAATGCATTTTAATACCTATATTATTTTATTTGCAAATCATTATAATAGTAATCACATATTTTGATATTAACACATTTTAGCCCCCAATGTTTAAAAAACTTTCTATTCTAGCATTTGTGATGAATCAGTAAAGTCCAAGATCTAGAGAGAGAATATGTAGAGATTAATCTTGACAGATGGCTCATTAATTCAGTAAACTAAACATATTGACTAATTTCAGAAAAAGTTACTCATATACAGGTAGCAATGTCACGAGTCCTTTGTGACATTACTTGAAATGAAGAGACAGATGCAAGCAATATTACAACATATGTCAGAGGTAATTGATCTGTGCAAACGGACATATTACTCAGACACAAATGCAGAAAAGAAGCATCTATATAGGGCAACTGTATATGCCAAAAGAGATGTGCAACACATCACTTAAAGCATCTGGATTCAATGGAACTATATAGTTAAATCTAAGGGCTACTGCGGAAATAGACTGGTTGTTGATTTATGTAACATATTAATGCCCAAAATAAATTTATATAAATTTATTAATAATACAATAATATGCCACAAACTCAAACCTAGCAAAGTTCAGTCTATCAATTCAAGTCTTTGTGGAAGTAGAGACTAATTGTATGAGGTAATGTACCATTTAATCAACTTCCAATCATAACTGTTTTTTTGTGTTAAATTTAACATCATATGAAAATATAATCATACCTCCTTCTTGCCAGGCTGGAAGTTGGGTCCCATGATGCGAGCCTTCTGCCCTGTGACCACCTTTCCAGAGAAAACGCGCCCGAAAGCGTAGAAACGGCCCTTATCCGAGGTCGGCACCATTTTGCTTACGTACATCATCAGAGGCGCTTCGGGGTCGCAGCTCTGTGCAAGTACAACATTATTTGATGATTATTTATTAAAACATTATTTTTGTTACATACTAGGAAATTTATTTTCATAATTTACCAGATAGATAGAAATCATCACATAAAACTACTAAAAAATGATGGAACTCAAATTGTAAGAAAGCATGAATACTATAATACCATATGATGGTACTAGTTATCACTATAAACTGTCACAATACAAGCTGATCGCTGTTACATAACAAATACTTTAACATATAGTGTTTGATTGGTCACGCTGCAGATGCTGGAGAAATTGAATGCAGAAATTAACACTAAAAAATAAACTAAAACAATATCTTTTAGAAATAATTGTATCAAACATTTTTGGGGTCATTAATAATTAGCATTAACAACCAATTCCAGAAAGAAGTATAATTTTAGTCCACTTTGACACCCAGTAGTTTATTGCAAACAACTAGCAACACTTGGGACTATGTCCTCAATAATTTTCTACAGGGATTGAAATCATGACGAAAATATTAAACAGAATGTGGATATTTTAATTTTAGTAGTAACTAGTAGTGTTGTAATAGATAGCAAACACCTACCTATATTAGACAAAGTGATATAAAAAATTACAAAATAAAATGTTTGTATGTGCTATAATCATTTCCTTTTTGACATCTCTGCAATGATTATTTGTTTCTCTTTAGTGCTATTAACTATCATTCTGCAAGTACTTGAAGAGATGTTTTCCTATACCCACCTTAATTCCAATAGCAGCCTCATCATCAAGAGGTCCTTCGTACAACATCTCCATACGATACTTCTGAGCTACCACCGGGGATGGCAGGTGAATGGCAATCATCTGAAGCAGGGCTTCTCCAGCCGGCAACCAAGAACGCATCACAACCTGAGCAAATGCAATGCAGATTTAAAAATAAATTTCATTAACAAATACTGTATTCCTACATCTGATATAAAAGAAATAATTGTATCTAACATTTTTGGGGTCATTAATGATCAACATTAACAACCAATTCCAGCAAGAAATTTACTTTTAGTCCACTTTGACACCCAGAAGTTTATCATAAACAACTGGCAACACTTGGGACTGTAATATTTTACATTTTAAATACATAAACTTCAACTGACCTACTGGTGAACGAGATTTATGTCTAAAAATCAAAGTGAAGTAGACCAGATGAAAATATCACAATATTTTGTGTGAATTTTGTATTTTTCTTTTGTGTTATTCACCAGTTTTTTTACTGTCACCTGTATGTCTTGATCTGAATTGTCTTAATAAATTTATTTAAATGACTTTTAGTGCTTATGAACCAATAAGTTACAGTTCCCACTAAAACAAACCTTGAGCAAGGCTTTGCCATCCTTGTCAGAGTCCTCGTGTTTCAGGGTCACTCCAATCTTTTTGAGTAAGCTCTCGATCTCATCTTTCTTGAAGTTCATGATGGCATCAAAAACCTTATAAATAGGGTCCAGCACATACATGCAGAATGAGCGTTTGTTCTCAGCATCCTTCTGTTTTGCCCATTTCTTGGTTTTGGCGTTGAAGAAGTTTTCACCCCAGAGTCTGTGAAGTTATTCAGGTATTAAAGAAGAATTCATATTCAATTTTCCTTAAATTTTTGTAGATATTATGTGAACAGCAACATGTGTTAATTAATACAAAACTGTGCAAAAATGCCCCTTTATAGAACAAGTAAACTGTGGTTATGCCAAAGTAATCTAACAGATTTTGAGATACAGGAGAGAATGAGCCACAAATACAGATGTAACATCACAAGTCTCAAAATGAGTTTTAGCCATTTACAAATGAGTATTTCTTAACCAGCATTTTTAGGACTCGTTTTGCAACAGTGCAAAGAGTAAAATAATATTATCATTAATATAGTTAGTAAAACTATTTTTAGTTAGTTTTCCTTACTGATATTTTTTGAGTGTTTATAAAAAAATTCTGTAAAAATGAAGTTAAACTTATGAAGCCATCACTTTGGTTTATGAATTGAACTTTCATTTTTTTTTAAATTCAATCAAATTTCAATTTTTCATGTTGTAATTCCAAATGTTTTTGAAATTATTTTTTTAATAAAATAGTCCTGTGAGATTTTTATTTTTAAAAAGATACTTATTTTTTAAAGCATGTAAGGAAGAGGAGAGAGCATGGAATACTTTTAGTCATTGCAATGTTCTATCTAGTTCACAAGAGATTGAAGTTAATGCGAATGGGAAAGACCGCAGGGCAATGCCACCAAAAAACATCAGGCACAAATAACAGAGCTAAACTAATTTATAAAGTCATTTTTGGTAAGGTCTCCCCTTATACCTAAGATAAGATGATTGTATGAAGACACTACTACTTAAAAATATTATTTGTATCTCAACATATGTTGTAAACAATTCATGGTGAAGTGTCTACCAATCTGATTTTGAGAGTTAATGTCCGTCCTTGTCTGCCGCTGGAGTATAGCATGATACACTTTACCCAGTATCAATGGGACGAATTAAATAATTTTAGGTGCCAATATATTCAGAACACAAGCCTGTTATTAATTTAAATGTTTTCAAAATATCTACTTTAACAATAATCACATGTATTGTTTGATAAATTGTTATCAGAAGTGTTTGATTGTTGCGTGATACCTAGTCAACAGAAATAGTGATGATGTAATTGGTAAGAAAAGTAAAAGTATTAGTGGTACTGAATTTAAAAATTAAAACTTCTGGTATAGTTAATAAACACTTATAAATTTTGACAAACTCTGTGGCCATATGCTGTGTATGCCTGTTTCAAGGTCCCCAATCTCAAGTATAAGCATTTGTACGAAAGTCATGGGTGTTAATATATGTTTCTATCATGTATTTCTATATGATTAATATATGTATGAATATCCCAATTAATATTGATTAATTAGTAATAATGTGCAAAGATATTATTATTAGTTAATTCAGTAGTTCCAGGATTCGATTCCACATAGAACAGATGATTTACTGGTCGATTTGGTGGACTGGTGGTACAAATTATGTGCTTCTATGCCTAACTAACTAACAACTACTCTCTTAGTTTAAAACTTTGACCATAATAACTGTTAATAGTATAGTTATGTTATAAAAAATAAGAGGCACAGGCAGCTCCTCGGTTGTAGGAAACTAAGTTATGCTTATTTCCCCTTCCACCATAATCTCAGGTGAAATAAAGGTAAAGAACTCCATATACAAAAAGGGAAAAATGATGAAAGGGATTCAATGACCAGAATTTATGATATATTAAATAGACAAATGAAACACCTGTTATACTAATCTTACCTGTTCATAAGCTTGACCAGGTCAATCTTGAATTTATCAGCATACATCTCCGAGAATTGTTTGAGTGTGAAAGCCCAGCCGTGGAGACCAGAACCGAAACCCACAGAACCCTTACTAGGGTCTACACGCACCTCACCTATACAAATACATTATTGACTGTTAGTCCATATCAGAAATTACCTTTAAAAATGTAGCCTAGGTTATTTATTAAATATCAGCATCAATCTTTTGTTTTAGACGTAAGTTGCCTAAGTTACCATACCTCACAATTTTATTCTGGATACCAAATTAGTATCATTTAAAACAAAATTATGTAATGAAATTGTGCAATATTACGATAAACTAAACTTTAATATAAAATTGCAGGCCTTCCAAGACAAAGAGTTTTTAACACTTTAAAATAATAGATAGGTATCAAATATAAAAAGTTGATCAAAGTAAACAAGAATAGTTGAAATTGTGCAATAATATGAAATACTGAACGTTAAAATAAAATTGCAAGATTGTTATGGTTTAACAAATAGTATTTGAATATGAGGTGCTTACCCATAGGACCACTGTCATCAGAGTAGGTAGCAATAATAACGTTAACATTTTCTACAATACGCTGGAAGGTCTGGTACAGCTCCTCAGACTCCAACTGCAGCTCAAGCAGTGCTCGGTCCATCTTGTTCATAAATAAAATAGGCTTGATACGCTCTGCAATGGCTTGACGCAGCACAGTTTCGGTTTGTACACAGACACCTGATAAACAACCATAGATTTTAGTTTAAATTGTCATTCACCACCCATACATAAAATTTAAAGGCTATATTTCATTATTAATAATGTTTTATATAATCAGCTTTATACATTTTTCACAAATAAGTTGTAGGAGTTTACCAACCAGATACACAATCCACCACCACAAGAGCTCCATCAGTAACACGGAGGGCAGCTGTCACTTCAGATGAGAAGTCAACGTGTCCAGGTGAGTCAATCAAATTGATCAAGAAACCCTTCTCATTCTTCTCACGCTGGTCAGGGTTTGTGATGAACACCAAGTCTTTCTCTTCGAGCTCGAAGAACATAGAGATAGCTCTGTAAAAAATATGCTTATTTGAATATAGCACATAAACAGGGGCATAAATGCATACATAAGAAATTATATATCAGATGGCCGTTCTGAGAATTCTTCAGTGAATATCAGCTTTTAATGGTAAGAACAATCATCACTTAACTAATGTTGTGATTGCACTGTGTTGGATAACATGAAAAATATTGTGCAATACTGTCAAAAAAATATATCTTTATTCCATATCTAGTTATTCAATTTACATAGTTTAAGCAAACTACCTATAAAAGTATTCATTTGTTAATATATGAAAATGCATCAACAAAGAAACAAGTATCTTTGTATTGAAGGTTATTTGTTACGCCATGTGGTGATTGTTTTTGTTTGAAACTCACGTTGATTTGATGGTGATGCATCTGTCCTGTTCATCCTTTCGGGTGTCTGTGAAACGGGTCTCCCCGGCTCGAGCTCCAGCAATGATACCGGCCTTTGATACCAAGGAGTCCGTTAGCGTCGACTTGCCGTGGTCGACGTGAGCAATAACGGACATGTTGCGGATATTCCGCTTCTTGTCCATCATGGTACGGATTTCGTCTACGGTAAAATTCACCTGCAGACCAGAAACACTTCATCATCTTGCAAAAAATATACATAATTTGGAAATAATAGACATATGATAAAGCATTTTAGCATCTTCGAAAATTGGTTAATAAGGATTGCTTGCTTGGAGGTCGTTGCTCGAAACTGAATCTTGCACACATCACTTGAAAACGTCACCCATTCACGAAGACATTGGTTGTAAAGAATTTTAAAATATCGTACAATATGTACAAGAATCCATTAAAATAAAAGCTCCAAACGTTAGCATAGTAACACTGCATCACTATTCCGTGCACTTTTATGTAATTATATACTCACCATTTTGGATGGTTTTAGATTTTTCTTTCAATAAAATAAACTACCATACGCCAGCAATGGCGTACGCTTGAAAAAGGACCCGTCTCACTACCACCGGCCGGATGTTGCAGTCAGCTGTCAAATTGACGGCCTTACAACAAAGCAACCATAGACAACATATTTTAACAGTGCTGCTAGTAGATAAAAATCGACTATAATAATCTATACTAATAAATATAAGAAGTAAAGGTTGTGTGTTTGTATTTGTTAAATTGTAAGGGGTAATCTCGGGATCTACTGAACCGATTTTAAAAATTCTTTCACCAATAGAAAGCCAGGTTATTGCTGAGTGTCATAGGTTATATAAAAAACCGAAAAATAAAAAGGCTTTTATGTGGTAGCCCGTTTTGCAAAGTGAATCGGAGAAAAACCGGTCGAATGAAAGCGTTTCTTGCGAACGCTGCCTTAACTATGAAAGATATATTTTTGAGTTCTAGAGAAAAAATGTGGAGCTAGAAAATGCCTACAAAAAAGTCAACGACAGCATATGTCTAACTTTTATATTTAAATTACAAAAAGTATATTTTTTAACATTAGCATAGACAATTTAATTTTTTATATTAATAAAATAATTCAAATCATTAGGTCATATTTATTAGTCATATATTACGAAAAATTATGAATCTATGAAAACAAGTAAACTCATCGTCATAAGTGTGAAGGCCAAAGCAGCGGACGGCGCGCGATGGCTTCGGTTTAATTCGGTTCGCGTTCGTGCTCGCTTCGGGGATTATTAATATTATGCCCAACGAAGTGGCACGGGTCAGCTAGTATTATATAAATAGATAATTAAACTTTATAAAACAAGTATACCAAGACGTACTTTTACGTTTTATTTTATTTTTATTTCTCTTTTAATATTTCAAAAATACTTACTGGTCTCATTCAAAAAATAACATATTTGCATGTTTGTAATGTTGGTAAAATTTTAAACACATAATTATCCAATTTCTACCAATTTTTTTGTATCCAATTATATACAATGGTATACTATGTGTATCCTTTTCCCAACCGAGAATTGATATGTTACTTGTAAATAGATAATAAATAAGGACATAAAAAAAGATACTAACACAAACAAAAAAGAGTGCGAACCAAAGAGTCCACAGAAAACCAGACAAACATTATAAAAATGGTACCTATACTATGTAATGGTAATAACTATACGTAATAGCACATTACACCGTCTATATGGCTGTCAGCCCTGTATTTTATAGCAAGCAATGAGATCACAGGCCACGCAAAGTTAATCTAAGAATTTAATTTTATACAAGGTTGCAATAATTTTATATTAATAGAGTCTGGCCAACGAAAGCTGAACCTATCAAAACGCGGCAAATTTAAAAAATTTAGGGACGGTAACACCGAAAATAGTAGGAATAACTAATTTGATACTTTTTATTAAATATATTTTTTTTTTAAATTTCAATGATTCTTGCAATTACATCTTGGAACGGTTCGTTTTCAACATTCGGAGCCAGCTTAGAAGCCATACTATAAGCAGTATATACATATACATATAGCAAACAAGCAACCCGCCCCGGCAAAGCACGGGCAATAAACAAACATTTACACACACTCAAAAGTTATAATTTTTACACACACTCACACTCTCCCATACATACTTTGTCGTATTTACGTGGGGTGATTAAAAAAAGTAAAACAAAGAAAATTCGAATATGAAATTAAAGATTTGTTTGTAGTATGTCGCGCGGCACTATTTCTTGATATTGACTCTCCTCCCGTACCCCAGTAAAGCCCATATCGCGTATTATTATTATGGTGCCGTCTAACCAAACGGCGTGAGCGGCGACCATACGACATTTTTAAACTTGCGATATCTTTGGAATGGAATGTCCAAATTGAATAGTTCAAAAAGTTATATGATGGTCAATACCATTATATAACTTTTTGAATTACAACAATAAACAGACTTAAATAAAGTCATTTAATTTGATAAGATTTAGTTCTAATGTATAATTAAAAAAGCTTTTATAGCGGTGGCATTCATATATATTTTTTTCAATAAAATAACATTATTGTAACATAACTATAATATGCTGTCGCAATATTTTTTATAGATAATTATATGTTCTGTAAAGACAGTACATTATTTTGTTCTATAATCAATAGTTTTAGCAGCGTACGCGATGTAGGAAAGCTTTTTGGTAGTTTTTCACACCTTGGGTTAATTATTGGAGTTTATATGGTCGTGTTCAACATCAACATATATTCCTATCCAACAAAGAGAACTGGGCTCATGTGAAAAGGATAATTTCATCTGGTTCACAAATGGGTATTTTTTTTTTGTTTCCTTGAGGAAAATGCATACCCCGGCTGTGGCGAGCCGGCGGTTATGTGGGGCTCTCCTCTCCAGAAGGGGGAGGCCTACCCATTAAAAACCTCAGGGATGGCCTTCCTCAGGCATGTAGGGAGCCCCCGGGAACGCCAAGCTACTTCTGGGAACCCCCAGCCTCCGCTCCCCTGCCGATACAGGGGAGTCCTCCTCGGGGGAGGCTACAATACCTCCCTCATTCGCTTGTAAAAACTTAGATTTTGAGGCTGTTCCGTAGCCCGGCATACACTTCAAGCACATTTTCATCAAGTTCACTTAAACGCCTTTACGCGTTGGGTCTATATTCCCGAGTACGTAATTTTATAAACGACCTATAGACGTAACATTTATAAAGGTGATAATAAGCGACAATAATAATACTACTATTAAGAAGTTGTTTAAAATGATATCGGTCCTGTATAGAAGTGTTTTTACAAGCTTTTATTTAGTTTACTTGTCTCGGCTTAGTTTTATTTGATCCATTTCTCGAGGTCTAGTTGAGCTGTAATTTGACATTCACATATATGTCAATATTAGATAACCTGCATATCATCATTATATATAGAAATATATATAATGATGATATGGAGGTGATTCAATATTGGAGCTGGAAGGAACACAATAATAAAAGACAAAGTCGCATCAAGTTTGAATCATATGAATGAGGATCTGTTTCTAACAAAGGTCAGCAGTTTCGCGTTTAAATAAAAGTACACATTCCTGTTATATTTTTTATCAATAGATTTCATTTACATATATTATTACTGTATATATTATTACATACCATTATATTATATATTTTTTTTATTTTTTGTTATAGAATCACTGACTGTGATTACTTATCTATGTCATTTTTTAACAGATATTCTGTCTATTTACTTTTATTGATAATATTATGCGGATCTAAAACCTAGATTACTAGTATCAAAGAGTATGTAATACTACGTTTGAACTAGTATATTGATATATAAACCGAGTAAAGATGTCAACTCGATATCCAATTAGTACGGAGATGTAAATATACTCTTTTTTGTGTCAATCCTTTTCCGTCATATGAGGATAATAAAATATTTTATTATTATTATCGCGTTAAGTCTGCCAAAGACAAAAAACAATGCCCAGTTCCCATACATTCAAAAACTTGTTAAACTATTTTTTTGTATATATTGATGTATAAAGATGATAGTGATCTAAAATTATTAATTATGTGATGAGAAATGCATGACTAAAATATATTTTAATTTGTATGTAACAAAATCGAGATATATTAAAAAATACAATTTGAAGTTATCTGTCACTTTTTGACACATCAAGCATGTTAATTAAGTGGAACCAATGATGTTGGTTATAAATAAGACGAGAACAATTACTCTACGAGATATTATTATGTAGTTTGTTGGCCAAGTACAATAAAAAGCAATGCTTTTTATGGTTTAAATATATATAGCAATGCTCTCTTTTTATGTATTTCAGGTTTTCTAAAATACAATACCTGATGACCCAGTCACGATATAAATACACGCCTAAGAAAATCAACATATTCTTTACTGACATGCAAAACATTTTGCATGTCAGTAAAGAATATGTTTCGGTAAACACAAAGCCAAAGTATTAACTAATATTTTTTTAATTTTATTAAAGTTTTAAGCACTTCGAGTAGTTATAACACTATTTATATTAACTCCAGCTTTAGATAAGCTTTTCTTTCACAAAATATTAATAACATTTAATAAAAAAATAAGTGTAAATAATATATTTGTATTCTTTTACTGCTTGTAACGGGAACGTCGACGACATAAATGGCTGCGTTCCAGTTTTGATTATGGGCCGTAATCATATTTATGCACAATATTGAAACTATTGAAAGTGCAATAACTTTTTATCCTCGCCTACGATTTATTTTATATTAGGACATTTTGTATAACTTTTAATGCAAAATTATTTGAGTCATAAATGAAACCAATACATTTTACGACCTGTCCAAAATGTTTGACAAGTCTCAAATGGGCATTCTTCTTTAAAATATCGTTAGATTGGCTGATTATTCGACATATAATCTTTTTGTGACATTTGTATAACGTATAAAAGCAACAAAGCTCAAAATAGAACAGAGTAAAGATGTTCGCTTAGTAAGTAGTTCTACCAAATGACATGAGATGGCGCTGTACTACACGCAGCATTGTTTAAAAATATATGGAATACCACCGATGTTTGTATATAATATAATTTTTAATACTCAATTCTATAATGTTCGTAACGTCAGGTGAATTTCGAAAAGTATTAATACTTATTAAATAAATATTCCCTAGGTGTATAAAATGGTGTGGTGAAAGTGATGAAAGACGAGAGTGATGAAGACAAATATGAATGGACCAGTTAGTAGGGGTCGTTAAAAAATGTTTACAAAATGTAATATTTCTGGTGATATATTTTAAAAACTTCTTATTTTTATAACGATAATCAAAGGACGCATTATTTACGTTTTAAAAACTTTCTTTAAAACGCAGGAGTAATGCTTTAAAACGGTAGGATTCTTTGATAGTGTGACAGAAAACGATTACACATTTTTTAATAGGATTATGTAGAATTAGAATTAGATGGAGAATATTAAGGCTCGTCTCAATATTTTAAGCATGACTTACTTAAATCTAGGATTTTTTTCTCTCTCTGACTCATGATATTTATTTAAACATGGAACGAGACAATAATATAGATTAATTAAACTAGATATAAAAATGTTTATTTAATACGGATGTAAAAAATTAAGCGAGCGTTATTGGTGGCGCTGTCCTTCTAATCGCGAACTTCAGGGTCGTATCCGCCATGTTGCATGTAAGCAATGTTTTACTTTATATATTTAAATCACTGCACGCACTAATCTTTTTTCGTATTTCGTATGTTAGGTACAAGACTCTTCAAGCCAAGGTCTAATTGTTTTAATAACCACTGTTATCAAAATATAACACCGAAAGACGAATGGTAAAATTTAAACCAATTTCTTAAAAAATTCTGTGTTTCAAAAAAGCTACGCCTGTTTATGTCTAATCTAAGGCAGGAAACAACGAGAAACAATTTTTTTCTCCCCCTGTATTTACGTCATTTGGAAATTGGCCACAGAAAAATAGTTTAAGGTCAACTCAATTACATGATTACTTGTAGGTACTCACATTATATCATTTTTGACGTTAAAATATCATTGTACATATATATCGATATTATCATATTATTTATCACTTGGTAACTATTCACTATAGAGCTTTATTAATATTATACTATATTTATTAATAACTATTATGTACACACAGCAGCGCGTCAGACTTTCCATATTGATCTTGCGACAGCTCTTATGTCGTTTTTAATAAGGGTGTTTTTCGTACGGCTCGTGTGATGCTTGACGTGCTGCTGACTGTATAAGTAACAGTCTCGTTCATAGCCAGGCCCTTTACTATTTTAAACCAACAATGCTGAAACTGAGAAATCAGTCGAACCTTGCATTATGTTTATTTACTTAAATGCTAAATCTACAACTAAAACTCCTATCTGTTTGTTTGTCGCGCTTTTATACCAAAAGTACTGAATCGATCTAAATAAAATTTGGTATACATATTGTACCGAGATTATAGGGGCCTGAGAAGGGATACAGACTACTTTTTAATGCTAACAAAATCTGAAAGAGCGGGCGGTTAGAGCTGAAATAGGGGACGAATATTTGTATGTACTCATCATTTTTAAAGTTTTAGGCTTTTCATTAGATATACATTAATTCGATATTTAAAGTTTGTTGAAATTTTACCCTAAAGTGGATTTATTATACCAATAGTTTAAGACCCGGAGAAGAAATATTTTGTTATAAATAATATTATTATTACTCATAAAAAGAAGTAATTTTTCAGGCTTTCGTGCATCGTGTTAAGAAATTGAATCCGTATAGGTTAATTTATCCTATAAGGATCAATTACTTCGTTTTCCATCTGTCAATAACCTTTTCGTCAGAAACGTGTGGAGTTTTTCCTGTCAAATACTCAGATCTGCAAACTTCTTCTTTCTATCTTGCAGCAGTAAACAAAATAACTTTTTTATGCTCCACTTATGTCGCAAATTTTGATACTCGCGTGATTCCACTTGGCAGTGTTTTTTGAAACTAGATTTAGCTTTAAGTATTTATTAATCTATACATTAATAGAAATATGTACTTTGTTTTCGATATGTTTCAACCTGAAACACAGGAGCCAAACTGTCTAATATTATATTTAGCTCCTGTATTCACCGCCGTCTTAAACTAAGCTTGGGGCTCTTGGGCACGCAAGAATTGGAGGCCCTTTAGAAAGGTAAAAAACGCGAATTATTCTAATATTTTTAAAATAAGTTTAATCATTTATTATAGGTAATCAAATACTGTACTGAGTATATTTTCCACGATAAGAATATGCTCGCGCCATTCCGATTTGGAATACTGCACTAAAATAACGTTACCGATTGAGCAATTTAGACGCTAGCGTTTCAGATGTTGGAATCCTGAACTACAAATCTATAGGCGTCTCCCGGCCTCAGCTTCCAGATAGAAATGAGCCTTCTTGGACCGTTTGTCTGCGTTGATATAATGGCATAGTATATGCCACATAAATACATTATAAAGTTTCTAATTTGCAAAAAAAAGTAATGACTAATGTGTCCGACAAAAATGTTTTGAGAATAAATAAGAGAAATTATAGGTCCTTCGCCACCCTTCACCCTGAGGATGGGGGCCCTGGGCACGGGCCCCATGTTTCCTTATGGTAAAGACGGTATTGCCTGTATCAGAGTTCACCTTAAATCCGTCTGTGTGCCAGATATTGCTATAGATATCACGCGATTTCTGAATCTGTAAAATATCGATATGATAAACAACACTAGAGTATCGATAAAATTACTACTACATGTAATTTTTTCTTTCATTCATAGAGAAGAATATACGTATTCCACCTCTCGACCACGAGCCTCTCCCCTTAGAATGCGATAGGGACAACCACAGAGTACATTAGTATATTGGGGACAACTGCAGCTCGAAGAGCAGATACCTACAGGACACAGAAACAATGATCCGTAGTCCCCTGTTTATTTCTCCAAATCTGAAACGCTTTGGAATTTTTCTTTATTAAAAATTAAAGAAAGACTTCGTCTGTATCCCTATGTTTTGATTTGTTTTGAAATAATCACGTTCAACGAGTTTGTTGAATGTCCTAACACCACGGAAAGTCTAGGCATTTTTTTAGGGGTTTGGACATTTATATCTCTTTTATATCACAAAAAATATGAAAAAATAATTTAAAACATAGGGATACGGCAGCAGACGCCATAGATTTGTAGAAAAAGAATTGTTACTCTACTGTGATTCCCAGGGAGAAAATAGGGGACTAAATTTGTATGGAAAATGTGCCGCGAGGTTCCCTCTTAATCCCATTGCTCTGTAGTTGGATGTATACTTCGACATGTCGCGTAAATATGTTTTATCCTATCGCCGTGAGTCCAGTCTGCTAGTAGACACTCCACAGTCCTGGTGTTATGACGATATAGAACAGTGTCAAGGAAACTCGCTGTATACTATGTCTTCAGATGTATATATAGGTAATGAATCTAAAATAAGTACAGCAACATCAGCCAACACCACTCGTTTTGGCAATCCATAAATCTATTCCAAGAAACCTTAGCACACACTTCATTTCTCGGTATTATTGTAGCATGTACCGCATCGCTGGCTTTGCTAGCTCCCCACGAACATGTTTCTATTTTACTGTTTTTCGGGTTCCGTAGCGAAATTGCAAAAAACGGAACCCTTATAGATTCGTCATGTCTGTCTGTTCGTCTGTCCATCTGTCCGTCCGTATGTCACAGCCATTTTTTTTCCGAAACTATAAGAGCTCTTCTGTTGAAACTTGGTAGGTAGATGTATTCTGGGACCGCCGACGAGTCTACTGGTGGTCCTCAGAGATAGCTGCTCTGCGCTTGGCTTGCACGGCGAGCAGGCGGGCCTACACCCGCTACCGCCGTCGCCGGGTGCGGAGCACCGAGGAGGAGGACCGCCGGTACGATCTGTACCGGGAGGCGAAGAAGGCCCTGCAGACGGCCATCTCCCGCGCCAAGGAAAATGCGCGGGAGGAGATGCTGCAGGGCCTAGACACGGATCCCTGGGTCCGCCCATTCAAGGCGGCTCCCGTTGCTAATACCATGGCCCCCGACCTCCTCGACCGGGTCGTGACCGGCTTGTTCCCCCCCGCCTCAGAGTTTACTCCTCCGGGCATGCGCCCGGACTGCGGCGGGGAGGTATCGGCGGATCCTCCTCCTCCTCCAGTCGGAGTTGAGGAGTTTGAGGACGCTGCGGCCCGGCTCAAGGGCAAGAGGATGGCGCCTGGCCCTGACGGGGTCCCCGCTGGGGTGCTGAGCTTCTCACTCATGCACCTCGGTGAGAGAGTTCTGGAACTGTTCGAGGCTTGTCTTCGCAGCGGGCAGTTCCCGAAGCTGTGGAAGGACGGAGTCCTCTGCCTCCTGCGGAAAGATGGCAGGCCTGCGGAGGACCCGTCCGGGTACAGGCCCATTGTGCTGCTGGATGAGGTCGGGAAGGTGTTTGGAAAAATCATCGCCTCCCGCCTCATCCAGCACCTCGAGGAGGTGGGGCCCGGCCTCTCGTCGGCCCACTACGGATTTAGGGTGGGGCGGTCCACGCTGGACGTCCTATCTGATCTGCGGGCCGAGGTGAATGAGGCCTGCGACGGCGGCGAACAGGTGTTGGCGGTGTCACTTGACATCGCCAACCACACAGCCTCCTATTCGGGGCTGTTGTGGAGGCGCTACGGTTTCACCGCGTCCCCCGGTATCTCGCTCGCCTGGTAGAAAACTACCTAGGAGAGCGAGATATCGTTTACACCGGTCGGGACGGAGCGCCTCGCCGTTATCGTACGGAGCGCGGGGTTCCACAGTCCGTCTTGCGGCCCCTCCTGTGGAACCGCGGGTTCAATTATGTGCTCTGCCTGTCTCTCCCGCGTTCCCGTATTCTACTGCGGACGACACGCTGGTCACGGGACGCGGGAGGGACACGGCGGAAGCCGTGTGGCTAGCGTCAACCTACACGACGCTAGTCGCACGCCGGATGTTTCACCGGCCACGGCGACGCCCCCCGGCCGGAACGGCGATCTCGGTTGACGGGGTGTCAGTCGATTTGCAGTCCTACATCAAGTATCTGGGGCTGCTCATTGACGGAAGATGGGGGTTCTAGGAACACTTCCGACGCCTCGAGCCCCGTCTGCTGAAGACGGCGGACGTGCTCGGCCGCCTCCTGCCTAACGTGGGTGGTCCGAGCGCGAGCTGCCGCCGCCTGTACGGGGCTTCCGTCTGGGCCGACGCCCTCGGCTCGCAGACCGTGGCGACACTACACAGGGCCCAGCGAGCTGTTGCCCTGAAGGCGTACGGGGCTACTGCACGGTGTCCCATACGGCGGCATGCCTGATTCCAGGAACTCCGCCGTGGGAGTTCACCGCCCACATCCTCGCCGCCGTCTACCGCGCCCGTGCGGAGGCGCGAGACGGTAACCGACGCTTAGCGCCACGGGGGAGGATCTCCGCGCATGAGGAGGCCACAGTGGAAGTGGTTCGCCTGTGATTCGAGGAGCTCCGGGAGCTGATGGGTGCCGCCTCCATTTCGAACACTCTGTTCTGAAACGTCGAAGCGATGTACCCATTCCTCACCACATGGGCGAACCGGCGTCACGGGTGTCTCACGTACCACCTGGTGCAGGTGCTAAGCGGCCATGGTTGTTTTGGCCGCTACCTGCCGCATCCGCCGCATCGGACGTGAGCCGACCCCTGAGTGCCACCACTATGGCGCCAATGAGGACACCGCGCAGCATACGCTCGCGGTGTGCCCGGCCTTCTCCGCGCAGCGCGCTGAGCTGGTCGCCGTCATGGGCGAACCTCTCCCTCCAGAACGTGGTGTGTGCCATGCTAGAGGGAGAGAACACGTGGGCCGTGGTGAACTCCTTCTGCGTCGACGTCATGACGCAAAAGGAGGCGGCGGAGCGCGCCAGGGAAGATGACCCTGGCGCACCGCCGCCGTAGGCGTACGGGGCGAAGGTCGCCGTCAGTCGACGATCCCCCGGTTGCCCCGGGGGATCGACGGTCCCCCCCCGTCTTTAGCGGGGAGGCGAGGCGAGGCACAATGCGGGCCGACGCCGATGAGGTCGTGGAAGTATTCTTACGAGTTCCCATGACCTTGTCACGCTGCGATGCAGCTCCCCTTGGCGTGCCCCCCCCCCCTCATCTGTTGGTGGGGGAGGACCCGCCGACAATCGAAGCTCTCACGGCAAGGCGTCAGTGAGGGGCATTGTTAGGTAGATGTATTCTGTGAACCGCATTAAGAATTTGATGCAAAAATAAAAAAGAAAAAAAATATTGGGGGCTCCCCATACTTAGAACTGAAACTTTTTTTTTCATCATACACATACGTGTGGCGTATCTATGGATAGGTCTTCAAAAATGATATCGAGGTTTCTATAATATTATTTTTTAAACCGAATAGTTTGCGTGACAGACGCTTCGAAAGTGGAAAAAAGTTATTCACCCCTCCTCTAACTTCTAAAATAACAAAATGATAAATCTAAAAAAAATTGTTTTGAACGAGATCTAGTTAGTAGTTTTTTTTAATACCTCGTAAATCGTAAACCGCTTCCTTTAATTTCATAACCCTTGAAATCAAAGGAACCCCTTGTGCGTGAGTCCGACACGCACTTGGCCGGTTTTTATTTAAACTTTACTGATTACTGAACATTACACAACTGTTTGTAATGTAATTCATTCGGTATTTAATTCAAAGACAAATTGCAACGAAACCCGTCGGGCTATGCCGGAGCCACACAAAAAACTTGAAAAACTTAATAATTAATATTTTCATTTCCATACAATATTTTTCTATTCGGACCATAACAATGTAAGCATTGTTGTTTTGCTGCACGAATACATAATTTACTGCAGAGACCTTAGAGTCTCAATTATCTCTGTCTATGTTGTGCTAGCACAATACAATCCCAACTAATATTATAAATGCGAAAGTAACTCTGTCTGTCTGTCTGTTACGCTTTCCCGCTTAAACCTCGCAACCGATTTAGATGAAATTTGGTACAGACAATCTTTAGATCCTAAGACAGAACATAGGCTACTTTTTATTTCGAAATAAAAGGGATTAAAGGGTTGAAATAGAGGTTGAAAGTTTGTATGGGATTTCTTAATTCTAAAAGATAAAACCATAACACTTTATATTTAAGCACTTGATAACAAATCGTTAAACATTTGTTCCAGCATTTTTGAAATTTCGACCAGCTAGGGGGTGAAATAAGAGTTGAAAGTTAGTATACAAGTTCGTCAAATATCACGTCATAAGAAACAAAAAATCGTTTGTTTTAGCATTTTGAAATTTTTACCAGTGTGGGAGTGAAATAGGGGTTGAATTGAAGATAAGACCATGTATCTTGGTACCTTAGACATAAGGGACCAGAGCCGCGGGCGGAAGCTAGTAATAAATATTTCCTACACTTACACCAACAAGCCCAGCTCAAAGTAAGCTCTACAAGGCCTGTATTATGGGATCTAGGGCAACAGATAGACATACATATATTATACATATATAAATAAATTTGGTAGAAATATATTATTTATAACAACATCATCACGCAAACATCTGCCCCCACTGGGACTCGCACCCGGGACCTCGGAGATAGCGACACCTTGAATCCGGTATACCAACCACCCGACTGCGGAGGTGAATTGTTTTTAATTTCTATTAAAGTTAGTCAAAAATCGATTAAAGACTATTTCACAAAGTATTTACACACCTAAAATGAAATCGTGTAATATCTGTATAGAAGGGGAGCGTGATGAGGGCAGGGGACAGGGCAAGGGTGCATTAATTGGTGAGGGTGCGACAGGGTTGGCATTATTTTGTATTTTTTTTTTATATTAGCCAAACTATAGTTGAACATCAGTACTTTTTTATTCAGTATTTTGCATAAAACGTTCCCTCATTTTTTGCATCAAATAAATGGCCGGATTGTCTACACCAGAGGCTCCCAAACTTTTTTGGGTCTTAGACCCTTTGCCATGTTTTTCGGTTTTGGGTAGACCCCCTTTATTTATTTATTTTTTTCCCCTGAGGAAAATGCATTAAATTGCATACCCCGGCTGCGGCGAGCCGGGTTATGTGGGGCTCTCCTCCCCAGAAGGGGGAGGCCTACCCACTAAAAACCTCAGGAATGGCCTTCCTCAGGCATGTAGGGAGCCTCCGGGAACGCGAAGCGACTTCCGGGGACCCCTAGCCTCCGCTCTCCTGCCTACAGGGGAGCCCTCCTCGGGGGAGGCTACACTACCTCCCCCGATCTCCTCCACCGACGTCGCCACCCGGCTACGGAAGAGGCGCGGTCTATCCCGGGATCGGCCATCTCCCGACCCCGTTCACAATCTGGCAGCCCTGTCACAATCTACTTATACGAAGTTATTTTAGTTATAAGTACATAACTATTTTTTTTTTATAAAAAGGCATAACAAATGAATCTCCGGAAATGGAGTCCAAACAAGATAGCTTGTGCCGTATTAGGCATTCCATTTGTTGAAGGTGGTGTTTCGTCACGCTTCTTTTATGAAGTATAAATATGTTGGTATCGTGTCCCCTAAATTATTTCAGGACCATTGTCCGTTGATAGGTCTAATGCACTTATTGGTGTTTATGTACGCTGCCATCATTGACAAAATCAAACAAACCGATCGCGATAGATTACAAGATAATCCCTACATCGTGAAACTTTCAAATGAAATGATTTAAGACGAAATGACATGAAAGAGGAAAGAAGATGTAAAATTACTAATCTGTGAATAATTCTAATCTGTGAATAAAGATAGCAGTCCATACGTGTGGTAGGGGAAATTTCTGTATATAAATATTTGAAACAATTTTTATACTGCTGGGAATTCCCGCATGCTATTTATCTGCAAGTACCAAGATAAAGACAACCTACTTTCGTCGATAGCTCATATCGGGGACTACCCGCATGCTATATGACGCTGTTATCGACTAATGAATATCATCGTTTATGACGACCCTTAAATTTTTTTCCCCTCTGGAGAAGAAAGGGAAATTCTTAATGGATACCATCGAAAACAAGTGCCACGATGATTATAACCGGCTCCAATCCGATCGAGGCGGCTTAATCGAGATGACCTATCCACTTGGCCTGAACCTTGGCCATTAGGCTTGACTGGAAGAGTTTCGTGTGAAGTTTGCAAAGCGCATCAAATCTATTTGTGTGTTAGTTGATCACGTGCAAATTTCGACATATGGGATTTGAGGAAAGGCGACACAACGTTGCAACGTTTTCTCTGTAATTTGTTCCTGACTTTATCGCAAAATATTTGCTATAATTCGTGTACAAATTGTAGCAATGGACTTCCAAAAATAACGCCTCATATTTGATAGTATTTAATTATACACGCGCTATATTTTATTTATTATATCTATAATGATTTTGGTGTATAAGGAGAGTCGTCTATCAATCGTTCATTAAATAATGATGCATAAACCACTGCCGAAGATAGGCCTCCGCAAGTAAGCATCTTGGTTTGTGGGACCGCCAGACCCTAGGGTGCACCACCAGCAGGTAAGAATATCTTGGGGTTCGTCGGTTATTAATGCGAATCCATCAGTTGCCTGCCATCAAGTAGTTGCCATCGTTATTCGTGAAAACACCGGGGTTACTATAAAGTCGTGTAATGCATTTTTTTTTATCTCCCGCAGTTAGTTTTTGTCTGCGCAAGCGAGATGTGTAGGTTATGATTATGACTAGGCGGCGAAGGGTGAAATCCCCAATTATTTTAATAAGAGGAGTTGCAATTATTTCACTGATTCGTTTACGGGACCAAATCTCGGCGACCACCCCTTAGTGGCAGCGATTCCCACTATGGCACGTCTATCGATGTTGGAGCGCTGTCGTGAACGTAGGATCAAAACAACCATAAAAAATTACCCCAAACCCAAAGTGCAAGAGGTATTTGGCTGTTGAGAAACCACTTTTAATGTACTTCTGGAAAAAGTATCCCTACAGTAGCGGTCCTTTCGTAGTACAACGTAAGGCTGCGTAAAGCCAGACATACCTGCGGCTGACTAACACGAAACCCACCCTTAACAAAAAATAACAAGATGACCATTACATATAATACTATGGAAAAGAAAAACGAAGTTAATCGGGTACTGACTGAATTGATCACATTTGCCAGCAATCTCGTGTGAGTCAACGAACTTACTACGGTTAAGCTTATAGTACGAGTATTTATCGCGAAGCGGACATAGCAACCCGGTAAAAATGGCCGCTTGTTGTTTGGCCAATGCTGGAGCCGCGCCAGCTGTCACACGGACGTGGTAGGAACCGAAGCCGCCACTTCCGCGAAAGGCTGAGGCTACCGCGAAAACTACAGACGAACTTTCCTTTCAGATTTTTTACAAAGGCTAGAATACTGCGTTGCATACCTGTTAAAGGTTAATCATCACTATCAGCTTTTATGGAACACGAAACAGTATGTAAACCAAGCTCCCTGCCGAGGTAAAAAAAATGTGGTTCTTCACAAGGGGAGTAAACAGGTTTTTAAAGGATCGGCAACGCGCGAGTGACACACCTGATATTGCAAGTGTCAATAGGCTACAGTAACCGCTTACCATCAGGCGGGCCGTAGGCCTGTTTGCCACGACAACCGTGTCGTGCGACAGCATCTGTGTCAGGCGGAACGTTAGAACACCGGTTCTAACGTTCCGCCTGACACAGATGCTGTAGGGGCTTATAGTAGTTGCTTCGGGGGCTACTATGTGTCGTATCGCCGGAAGGTAGCCAATAGCCAAGTGCCACCACTGCGAGGAGTGCGACGATGAGGATGCAACACGCGCTTGAAAGCTGCAAGGCTTGAATAGCGGAGCGCAATAGATTGACGGCAGCAACTGGGCCAGATCTTTCAGCCGCCGATACGCCGGTCATTCGTCGAAGGAGAACCGGGAGGGCAAACTACTTCCGCCAACTGCCCCCGCAGTAAGCACAGAGATCCGTGCACAAGGAGCTGTGGCAGTGAATTGGGGAACCCATTGCCACTTATGGCTCGAAGATGTTAAGTTACTACAACTGACTTTTACGAAAAAAATATATTTATTTCAACAGTGTTACAAGCAAGACTTCTAATACAATATTCAATCTTAATAAAATTACAATTACTTATATACTAAAATTTATATAAACTATGCATTTTGTGTGACCAAGATATTAGGCTTGTTGTTGTGGATTTAAAGTGCTGATGAAGCTGAGTTTGATTGGTCTGGCATCCTTAACTCGCGCGCGGTGTTCCCGTGCGCTTTTTACAAAGAGAGACGGGTCTGCATTGCCGGAGTCGCGATGAAGCTATACCATTAGTGGTCCCCGCTACTTCCGGCAAAATGAGGAGCAGGAACACGGCGGAGTTTTTAGTGGGTGCGAGCCCCACAGTCCCCCTCCTCCTCTCCCCAGGAGGAGAGATAGTGCGCCGGGGACCAACATCTTCCCCCGGGAATAGGCATTTCTTCCGCCTCAACAAAAAAAAGGCCTGTTTACTATCATCCGCCGCCAAAAACCGCATTTCCAACACAGGCAGGTATATAAGATTTATATTTATTATACCTACATCGTATTATTTCATACAAATCAGCCTCTAAAATCAAAATCGTATTAGAAATTTAATTCTGATAAACAAATATTTCTCACACTTATATCTAGAGTAAGCTCTGTAAGGCTTGTGTTATGGGATCTAGGGTAACGGATAGACATACGTATATTATACATATATAAATAAATTTGATAATACCCGTTTTTGGTCACAATGCGATTCCTCGCTCTAGTAGTACGCTAAAACGGAAATTGATACAGCCTGCCTTTGCTCACGCTCGGAATGGCATTATTGTTAAAACATCGCATGATGTCTGCCATTTTGGTAATGGATTGGGATTGTATTTTTGGAGTATTGATCGCCATTTCATTAACTTTTTATGGTGGTTAGGTGACCAGAGCTTTACTAGGTGCAGTACTTTATTGCAAACCTACGTTATGTTACTTCACATTTTTACAAAAGGTAGAATGATTGGACACAACTATTTTACCTTGACAAGTCTTTCTAACTTACAGAATACAATCTTTTAATCTGATGATACGACATCCACGATAAGCAACGGGCTGATGACACAATATTGTAATGTTAAGGCACTGGTCGAACCATAAAATGTTAAAATGAAATATACAATGAAAGTAAAATATATTGATAGAGCAAAGTTCATATTTTAAGTAGTTACAAGTTCTCTACTTTTTGGCAATCTGTCAGAAAGTATGCGAAACCTTGAAACGTTCGGCGGGAAGCATGGCGTCAGAGACTTATATATTTTTATTAGATATTAATTGATAATTCTGTAACATTTAATCCATTTTTTCTAATAAGTCTATGAAATTCCCGTCTTGTATAGGGGATTCTGAAGAAATTTCCATTTTCCATTCTAAAGCTTTCCACTGAGAAACTAATCTTTATGAGGACTTTGATTCTCTGCCTTCCTCTACTGAGGAAAAAAAGGATAAGCATGTATTGCTCTGAAAAAGTGGTCGTCAGACCCAACTTGTATGTAGGATACACTAGGAGGAATACTTCCCTCCAACAGCACTCACCGTTAGTGTCAAGTGTGCTGAACAGAAGTGATCTATTAGCACCCAGCCCAACACATTTTAATGTTGATTTAATTGGGAATGGCGTATAGTAGGTATTATTGTATGTTACACGCACTATACTGCAAGTATAATGCGTGATACGTTATAACTACGCACATGATATACGCTGCATAACATAATCTACAGGAAAACTAACAACTGCAAGTTTATATTGCGGGTAAATAAATCTATATACTAATATTATAAAGAGGAAAGATTTGTTTGTTTGTTTGTAATGAATAGGCTCCGAAACTACTGGACCGATTTCAAAAATTCTTTCACCATTGGAAAGCTAGATTATCCCTGAGTAACATAGGCTACTTTTTATCCCGGAAAAATCGACAGATCCCACGGGATGCGCAATAAAGGCTTCGCTCAAAAACTACTGCACAGATCTTCATGCGGTTTTCATCAATAGATAGAGTGATTCTTGAGCAAGGTTTTGCGGTATTTTTTATCTCGGGAAAACGGATAGTCCCACGGAAGCGCGGTAAAATCTTCGCGCCATAAACCGACTTTCGCGCATATGTAGCCGTGGGCAAAAGCTATGACCCTTAACCCTCTATAGATCCAATCCCGAAATCCACGCAGGCGAAGCCGCGGGCAGAAAGTAAATAATAAAAAAGGTTCTATACAAATCTATAATTACTACTACATACACAAAAACTTCTGGCAAAGCTTCAATAATAATAAGCACAATAAATAAAAAATGATTTTATGTTTTTATATGACTAAAAAGAAATCAAATCTTGCGTGTTTAAAATATTCTGCCGGTAGGTTTGTCTTCGCATCTGGCAACCCTAACTATATTCCGTGTACATAGTAAAACAACATTGTAATTCTCTTCTTAAAACGTTGTCCTTTATCATTTTATAACTAAAGCTAAAGCTATATTAAAATTAAAATTATTCTCTACAGCCCACAGCAGTCGATCCACCCGATTCAATATGTGATCCACCCCTCCAATAACTGTCGGACATATTAATTGCCCAATTTCGGCGTAAATTTCCCATGTGAACTGAAAGCGATCGATGTAGGCACACAAGGCACATGGCAACGAGTCGTGGTAGAGACAAGTCTGTAATTTACATAACATTTTTTTTATTCTACAATTGTCTACACGGTTTATTTTTAGGAAATTGCACCATACCCTTCTGTCGGCTAGACGGCGGCCTTGTGCGACCTTAAGACCCTTCTGCCCTTTGACCATACAAAAAGGTTCACATTGCGTTCCCTTGTAGTCCTTTTCCCGGCAGCCTTCTGCTTTGGTTCCATCCATACTGGCCGGAATCATTTTGGTGTACCGCGCCTTTTCAAGCACATAAATGTTGATTTTCTTTCAAAGTTAAGTTAGTTTCTTTAAAGTGACTCACGTCCAATTATAATAAATACACGTTAAAATTTTGAAAAAAAATATGTTAGCTATTTATGATGAGAATCATCGAGAAACCCAAGTATGTTATTGTTGAGACCTTAGTCAATAAAGAAAACAAATTCGAAAAACGAGACAATATCACATAGTAGGATCGTGAGACCCGCTCACAATTCGAAGACCAAGGTTAAGACTGAAGCCATCGACGCCATATCGACGGCCCCTACGTATAAAAGGTCATGTCGAAAATGGTCAATTTTTTTTATTACACATATGGATTTAGATCGTCCATATCGTAGTCCGTATCGTAGTCAGTCGGATCATATTATGATCAGACTGACTACATTTTTTCAAAGATGACATATTCATATATCAAACACCTCGCACGGAAAAATGAAAAGGCTCTAAAGTCAAACTTAAATCTTTGCTGTTAGAAAGGGCTGTTCTCAAACAGCGATTTCAGTTTAAGTTCGATTTTGGAATACGAGTCTTATTTAAGTACATTAATCTATATAACTTATTGTCTGTGGTGAGACATCCCATTAAAAACTGAAACAGTCGGCTGATAGATATTATTGCGACCTGTTCTCAGAATTTAAAGAGAGCGGGTTCCTTGAAACACATTCGAACTCAGATAATGCAGGTGTTCCAATATGTCACCAAGCGCAGCTACATCGAATAAGATTTCTACAAGCCCCTGAATGGGGCAGGCGATGAATGAAGTGTTTTGAAGTCATTTCCCCGAAAACATTGCGCAAGATCCGATTTAACATTCACATATCATTATCATTCAAAGTAACTAATAGAACTTAATGTGGTTGCAATAAGGTTGATAATGGGTTAGTATTTCTGAACTTTTTTACAATAGGCATTGGGATTGTTGCCAGAATGCCTGCTCCGGGGAAACATTGAAAGCACGTGTAAATAAATAAACGTGATGCAACACGCAAACTTTCTAGAAACGCGCTTCCGAATTTTTCACAGTGACTTCATTGAAATATGAATACGTGTTGTGCGGCGGCATAATGCATAAAATATTCTAAAAATTTCATGAGCAAATTACAAAACAGTAATTTGTGTACTACAGTTAATTATATATTACTAGCTAACGTTTCGCTCATGTTATTCAGGATTTTGCTTTAGTGAATTGTATTATGACTAGAGATCGGATAATCGGATGCATATTTACTTAAAGTTAATTTTTGGCTCACAAAGTATGTAAGCGGCTTTTTAAAATACATTTTGTTAAATAAAAATCCCGGGAAAATACGGGACTGCAAATTTAACGTAGTGATATTGTCTCTCTAATTATCACACAACCAACATGTTTTTTAAGGTTTTGATACAATCACAACATCAAAAAGGAAAGGTCCCATTTTTATAAATACAAGATATAATTTAAGTCATCAAATGATTGAATATTTATTGGTGGTGTTCGATTGATTAAAAATTGGATATTGAAAATAAACACAAACGATCAATGAAACATTTTAATTAATTCGTGCTTTCATGAAAATTAGTTTTTGTAATTGGGTAGACGACAATTTTTTAAATTCAATATACTATAATAAGAGTACTCTGTTAAGTGAGAAATATTGTAGAACCAACAGTACACTTGCGCCCATTACTTTTGAAGATACATCGACATGTTTGCAGCGCTGTCGCGGGTCGCTCAAAAACGCTCCATACTAAAAACACTGCAATCGTGACGTCATAACTAAGTAATCTCGCCTAATTTGTATGAGCGTAGGTATAAACAAATTTTAAAATAACTTCGTTATTTGTACGTTTATAGATATACTTTCTACTATATATAAAAAAAAATTATACATTTAATGTAAGAATGTTAGAAATGTGTTCATTTCATTAGAATTACGTAAATAATAATTGCTCATTTTTTAGAAATCTATAAACAATATAAATTAATAATTAAACTGAAATTTCTATATTGACATACTTTCATTGAAATATAAATTGCTCAAATCAGATAATTATAGTATAAAAACGGCCATAATCAGTTCGTCGCCGACGCCGCAAAGGGGCGAACTTCATACAAAACAGTCTATAAAAAGCGTGTATAAAAATACAGCATTGTAAAATATTACTGCTGTATTAATTTAGTAGCTACGTCTCCATAGAATACTATTACAATTGATTTTTATCATTATAATAGTTTTTTTCTAAATAGAAATACAGCTAAAATATGCTCGCCCTCGGGGGAAAAAAAACGTTTTTTTGCTCTCCTGAACAATTTTCTTAAATGAGATTCGCCCGTTTGCGGCGTTGGCGACGAGTTTTAGTCGTCTACCCTATTAGGCAATGAGGATTATAAAAACATCCCTATTATAAAATATTTATTAAGTTTAAACTATAGGTTTATTTATGGAGATATTTAGTCGGATAATCACCGTGGCACTTGCCGTTGCGGTGGTATCATGATTCTCAGCCTCCTCTCATGAGTTCATGGTTTCCTTCTATTTGTTTTCTGCACAAGTTTATGCTGAAAGTCTATTGTATCAGTATATTGAAATCAAGTAAATATTAAAACGAACAATTTTAAAATATTTTTTGACAATCTTCAAAAATTTTGAAAACTATCTTGTTACATTGTAATACGAGTAGATATAAATAAAATCAATCATAAGTGCTAAATTGAACATTTTGAAATATTGACAGAAATTACGAAAACCCACTTCACTATCTCCTTGTATGATTGTGACAAAACAACGTAACCCAATATTTCAACTCGTGCGGGATTTAAAACCGCGTCTCGAATAAAATAAACGCAATATAAACAAAACACAAAGTCACAGATAAAAATACTTTTCCTTCATTTGTACTTTTTAACTTATTGCCCTGTGCTGTTCCAACGCACATGCAACCGAAAAGTGTAGATATAAATACTTAAATCAAAATACATGTGAATAGCCTTTATTGGATTAGTGTTAAAGTATAATCGTGTTTGTACGATGTTCAGGATGATGTGATGAGCACAGTCCGTTCTCAAAGTAGCGGTGGTGTCACATCTGGCGACAATAAAGGGTGAAGTCGATTTGTTCGCGCTTTTCAGCTATTTCTGACTTACGTACGTTGCGTGGCACTCCTAGTGTAGAGCTAAGAAGCAGTAAAGAATTGACATAGGTACTTTATTTTAAAATGGTATATCAAATTCGCTATAATACATGTAGCATTAAAAGAAGAGATGAGAGCGTGCAAAGAATGACAATATTAAGAGGATTGCGTAAATTTGAGGGCTGAATGCTGAGTTGACCTAAATTCGAGGCCCTCATAGCCTGTCTGACAACGCCTTCATTACAAATCAAAGCTTGTATAGTGGTTTACTCATACAATGCGTGTGATTTAAATAAACTCAAGCATTGAAACTTGCAATTATTGTATTATCATACAAATCTATACTAATATTATAAAGCTGAAGAGTTTGTTTGTTTGTTTGTTTGAACGCGCTCATCTCTGGAACTCCTGGTTCGAATTGATTTTTTTTTATTGAATAGCCCATTTATCGAGGAAGGCTTTAGGCTACATAATATCACGCTGCGACTAAGAAATAATGGAAAATGTGGAAAAAACGGGGAAAATTATTCATCTTTGAGGGCTTCCGTTGCGTGCGCTGCGAAAACGGTTCTAGATACCAAAAAAATATGTATGAAAGAATTATTCCTCTTAAAATGATCTAATAAAATGTCCGCGGCAGTATATGTCTATCTTTTAATGTTAACTCATTAGAATCGTTTTTATAGTAATCGAATTTGGATATGTCGCGTTGTCAAGATCGGGTAAAAGCCGAGGTGGTTGTTTGCAAAAATAAATATGATGCTCAAAATAATTATTCCACACGGACGAAGTCGCTGGCACAGCTAGTTTTAAATAAAAACTTTTTGCACAAGTTTTGCAAAGCTCTTTGGTAAAAATCAACTGTAACGTAGTAGGCAGAGATCACAATTTTCTTCTTGCTACGATGCAAACATACTTCCTTAATTTCCTTAACTTTCATAAATACTGGGATTTGTAGATAACGTTCTTAAAATTAATGCACCAATTTTCTTGGAATATATTTTCTATACGCCGTGTCTAATTTATTTATAAGCCATTTATTTGCTGGCAATGGGTTTAATTTCTTATGCTAATGACTGTATATAGTTTAATTCTGAGCCGCGACCATAAATCTGCCGGCGCCTCCGCCGTGACTCAGTGAGCGGCGCCGGCGCAGCTTTCAGGATATTTTTTAGAAACTGTCTATTCTGAAAGTTGCAGGCGAGCATGTGGTAGTATCTATTTTCATGAAACGGTATCTGTATTTCAGTAGTTTCAGCACTAGACTTCTAATCGATAAATAATCCACGTTTCCCCTCAAGCAACGACATGTGGTTTAATAATTATGCTGGAATCACAGCTTTATCAGAACTATACCGGGATATTAAACTCTTTTAACAACGGGAAAGGGTCTAATTTATACATATATTTTGTTTTCTACTTACACTCATATTTTAATTAAATTTTAATTAAAAATAAATTTTTGCAGAGAATTTTACACACGTAGATACGTGTGTACCTTACTCAGGCATGTAGGGAGCTCCCGCGGGAACATCAAGCTACTTACGGGAACCCCCAGCTTTCGCTCCCCCGCCGATACAGGGGAGCCCTCCTCGGGGGAGGCTAACTACCTCCCCCGGTCTCCTCCACCGACGATGCCCCCCAGCCACGGAAGGGGCGTGGTCCATCCCGGGTCGCCGTAGCGGTCGCGACTTCCTCGCGCCCGCTAGCGACCCGCGGCGGCGCCGCAGCTGTGCCACCGAGCCCGGCGCCGCCTCCTTCGAACGGGATCGGCCATCTCCCGATCCCGCTCGGCAGCATCCTTCTGGAGCATCACTGCTTCACAGAAGGAGGCCACAGCCCTCCAACCTCCCTCGTCCGCCAGCATTGCCGCAATCAATGCCGGCGGAGACAGATCTCGCCCGATCTCTGCGACCAAGACTCGGCGCTCGGAGGCCCACGCGAGACACTCCGCCAGCGTGTGCTGGGCCAAGTCGAGGTCGGATGCGCAGTGGTGGCAATGTGTCGATCCCTCTCGTCCTATTCGACACAGATACTCACCGAAGCAGCCGTGCCCGGTGAGTATCCCGTGGAGCCAAGCTTCGAGGTGCGGGAGTACGGCACCGACGGCCCGCGCATTTGTTTTTTTGTCAATATCCACATTATGCATACATATTTACATAATAAAATCAGATATCCGCACAACTTTTTCCGACGACATACAAACTGCTGAAGGATGGTCGACAGATGTGTGTAAAGTTTAAAATCCGTGCATCAGACCTTTCTCTCCAACTTCAACTTCAAAATTTTGGATCGGTCCAGTGACTGGCAAAGTCAACGTCTGCGGTCCACTCGTGAAATCTCCAAGCGGCTACGGGCGGGGGCTTAATGTCAGTGAGAGATTATATAATAATGTATAAACATTAAAACCTGTCCGCCCACAGTTTGCTGCACAGCGTCAGTAATTCGAATGACGACAACACCAATCAACAAAAACAACGTTACGGTATCATCTCGTCTTGACTACAGAACAGTCACGACTCAAGAAATAGACACATATTGAGCTCTGTCGCTGAAGGCTGAGGTGACGACATCAAAGTCCAAAAGAGGAGAGGAGGAAGAGGAGAAAGAAACTCAGAATCGCTGCGTTTCTCACACTTACCTCAACCTGTAAGTGAAGAAAGTGCGAAACTTCCTGCTGTCGTGACGTTGACCACAGCTGTTTATCTGTCTCACCTTCGCTTCACCGCCTCAGAATAATTAAGAAAAGGCCAACATTATCTTTAACGCGTTTATAGTGGATCCTTATTCTTCGTGGGACTCCTTCATGAAGGAGAAGTTTTGAGCGAAAGAAAATGGTATTCAGTCTCTTTTGGGGTAGTACATCAAATATCTCATGACTAGCGTGGAATACTTTTCTTTTTAATTTTGGTAACAGTTTAATTTCTGTATACTTTATTAGTCTGTAAGGTATGTCTAAGGGTCTTTGATGCCTGACAATAAATTATGAATTAAACAATGGGTAGGGAGAGGTAATAATGAACCGTGTAAATTACAATTCTCAACCCCTCACGTATTGTTCGAAAATTCTCCAACGGGAGTTGAATATCCGGACCATACGCACGGTGTAACCCTAACCTACATTAGCCACTTCCCAATATAACCTTTTTGCACCAATATTGGTCTGCTTTTTGGGCAGATCTTTCAATGATAAGTTAACGCTTGCCATATTTAAGAACAATTAAGAGACAATGAGCTGGCAGAGACTTATGGCTCCATCCCATGAACTATGGGGTTTCCCTTTGTTACGAAAAAACAATAACCCACAAAAATTTAAATTGACCTTTAATCATAAAGTTCCTGTTTATGTAGCTCGGTATAGACTTTAAGCTTCATCTCTCATGGAGCAGATACAGATTATACTCAGATGGCACACTCCACACAGACTACATTAAATTTCTTTGATCACTACATATTGGATAGTGAAATTTATTTCCTTACTAGCTTTCCGCCCGCGGCTTCGCCCGCGTTATATTCGAATTTCCCACAGGAAGGATATGTTTTAACAATACTGCCATACAACCTTTCACCCCCTCCTTTCAACTTTTTACAACCCTTTTCTGCTTTAAAAGGTAGCCTCTGTCTTTTCTCAACCTCTAGACTATCTGTGTACCAAATTTCAATTAAATCGGTTCAGTGGTTTTAACAATATTTTCATACAACCTATTATCCCTCCTTTCAACCTTTTACAACCCTTTACAACCTTTTTTATATAAAAATAGTAGCTTGTGTCCTTTCTCGGGCTCTAGACTATCTGTGTACCAAATTTCATTTAAATCGGTTCAGTAGTTTTAACAATATTTCCATACAACCTATTATCCCTCCTTTCAACCTTTTACAACCCTTTACAACCTTTTTTGCATGAAAAAGTAGCCTATGTCCTTTCTCAGGCTCTAGACTATCTGTGTACCAAATTTCATTTAAATCAGTTCAGTAGTTTTGACGTGAAAGCGGAACAGACAGACAGACAGACAGAGTTACTTTCGCATTTATAATATTAGTATGGACTAGTATGGATGAATCGAAGATTTTTCTTGCATTGTTATTTTTGTTTACACCATAAATAAGCTAATAAATAGACAAAGTTAAGAAAGTCTTTTAATCTCACATGACAAACGATCTATTTGAATCCGCGCTAATCGGAAATACGTGTGTAGACGGCTCCAAGTCTCCGTTCCAGTGGTAGGGAGCCGAGGGGTGGAGGCGCCGCGACGGCGCGCCGGCCGCCGGCGCCTCCGGCCACATTACTATACGGCGGGGGAGTGCCAGGGCCGCGCTCGGGAATCTCAATTTGTTGAAAGTGATCTTTAAGCCAGAATTGACAGAAATGCTAGCTCACCTATTACGCTGCAGGTACCCCAAGGATCACTATTGGGTCTTGTACTGTCTTGAATACCTTTATATAAATGACCTTCCTTATTATAATACAGTCTCATATGAGACAGATATATTTGCAGATGATGATATTAAAAGTTGCCAGTCAAAAGCAACGTAAATTGGGCTGTCTCAAGAATTGTGTGTTGGTCTACAACTAATAATTTGTTTCAAATTCTAAGAAAGCATTAAATAGTTCATATCCACTTAGATATGAATGGTAATATCGCTGTCTTAGTAAATAAAACAAAATTCTGAAGCATTACGTTAAATACAACAAGATTCACATGTTGAATTTATTATTTAATCTTCTTAATAGGCTAATTGAAACGTCAGCAAATAAATTTAGTTCTGCAGCCTACGCTGTACAAATAATTAGGCTTTTAACAAATGTGGAAATGGCTTATTTATATCAGCTACTATGGTGTTATGTCCTATGGATTATTGCTGTGAAGATCAGAGACTAATAATGGAAATATTTGCCTTTTATAGAAAATCATTCGTACTATTTACAGATTACGGGCGAAAGACTCACTGTGAAAATTATTTAAAGAAATTAATATATGTTTATTTAATTTTCGTATATAAATCTAATCACTATTGGTCATTGACTTCTAAGTTATTGCTGCATCAAGGGGGATATTTCGTTCAAATGTCAACAATGTGTATTGAAAATCATCGTGTGACACACGAGTTTGTAACAAGCTATTACGAAGTCGTGACATTAAAGAATCTTACCTTAGTGACCATTCGTTTATACTATAAACTACTTTCAACCCTTAGATCCCAGAGATAAACAAATTTAGTGCGGTATTTTATATATATTTCAATTGTATTGATTATAAAAATACGTAACTAATAGTATAGTAAAGGCTTCTAAAGTATGTGGGTTTGCCGTAATGTGTCTCATTATGTAACGACCATCGTAATTACCATCACTCATTACGTAATATCTGAGCTTCTAAATTAAGCATTATTCGAGTTCGATTTCGTTCGTTCATTAGCGAAATCGCTTCCGTATCAAACAGCAATATATATAACAATTATATATTTCACATTTCCTTCTCTAGTAATTTTTGTGTCGACCTAGACTTTTTTAAAAGACCAATTTACTAAATAGATCATATAACCTACATACTACATTAGTCCGATGTACAATGATGCTTTTGCAGCTGCACAGTTGATGTATGAAATCCATCTATTTTTATATGATGACTTTTATTTAATTTGTTATCAGAATATCTCTGAGTGCGGCCCTGCTTAAAGCTCGGAACTACGTGGACTTGGTGCCATTACTGCTTTGTGCTTAATCGTTTTAACGGGACATTTATTGAACCTATTCTCTAGTGTTGCATTACAAATAGGAAACCAACAATAGTGTATCCTCTGTATGATAATTTATGTATAATCCTTTTTATAGTGATTCCTGGAAACCAACTACTATACTTACGAGTTTCAAAAAAATATATTTCACAACTAGCTTTCTGCCCGCGGCTTCGCCTGCGTGGATTTCGGGATTGGGTCTATGGAGGGTTAAGGGTCATAGCTTTTGCCCACGGCTACATATGCGCGGAAGTCGATTTACGGCGCGAAGTTTTATCGCGCTTCCCGTGGGACTATCCGTTTTTCCAAGATAAAAAATACCGCAAAACCATGCTCTAGAATCACTCTATCTATTGATGAAAAACGGATGAAAATCTGTGCAGTAGTTTTTGAGCGAAGCCTTTATTGCGCATCCCGTGGGACCTGTCGATTTTTCCGGGATAAAAAGTAGCCTATGTTACTCGGGGATAATGTAGCTTTCCAAAGGTGAAAGAATTTTTGAAATCGGTTCAGTAGTTTCGGAGCCTATTCATTACAAACAAACAAACAAACAAATCTTTCCTCTTTATAATATTAGTATAGATGAGCCATAATAGGTCAGTCCTCCCAGTAGAACCAAGTTTTTAAGTTTTACCATTACCTATCATTATGTAGACATGACCACACATCTACAAATCTACAAGACGAGTTTATATGTCGATTTAATATTGTTTTTCTTCCTCTAGAGCAGAGGTTCCCAAACTTTTTTATGTCATAGACCCTTTGCCACGTTTTACGGTTTCGGGTAGACCCCCTACTTACCTGATATTGAATGCCTACATGATACAACATACAAAATTTATAATCATAGGTATTATAAGAAGATCCACGCTATTATTAAGAGAATGACGTAACTTTTTACAAAACTAATGTTTAATAGAAAACTATAGAGGGTAATTTGAAAAACATGTGTTCACTCGTCGACTAAGTAATGCATTTTGCACATAATACAAACAAAAAAAACCGGACAAGTGCGAGTCGGAATCGCGCACCGAGGGTTCCGTACAAACCTGCAAGGTTTACAAAGTTCGTTCATATATTTTGTAATGTAACTAAAAAGTTAAGGTTTTCGGAATTTTTCCTTTATGTGTGCTATAAAACGTTGCTTCATGCCAAATTTCAAGATTCTAGGTCGACTGGAAGTACCCTTTAGGTTTTGATTCCCTTGCGAGTACTTGCGAGTTCCAAAATATGCAGCTTAAATTGCTGTTTCTTTTGATTGCGTTGACATAGAAGTTTGATTTTGTTACAGCTTAAAGGTATTATAGACCTGAGTATTTGGTATGAATTTCAATTTGATACCTCTACGCGTTTATGAGGAAATGGGTAGTAAGTTTAAAATTATTAAAAAAAAATATATTATGTGATTTAACTAAAAATTTATGGTTTTCGTAATTTTTCCTTTATCTATGCTATAAGACGTTGCTTCGTACCAAATTTAAGATTCTGAGTTCACGGGAAGCACCTGTAGGTTTTGATTCCCTTGCAAGTGTCGAAAATTTGCGGCATAAACGGCTGTATCTTTTGATTGCGTTGGCTTAGAAGTTTGATTTTTTCACAGCTTCAAGGGACAGTAGACCTGAGTAATTGATATAAATTTCAGCTTCATACCTCCACGCGTTCCTGAGAAAAAGGGTCTTGACAGACGGACGGACAGACGGACAACAAAGTGATCCTATAAGGGTTCCGTTTTTTCCTTTTGAGGTACGGAACCCTAAAAAAGGTCACCATCGGCCGTGCGTGCCGCCTCGCTCGGTTAGGAGGTCGACCTAATCACCGCGGCATTTGGTGGTATCCATGAGGATTCTCAGCCTCTCCTTTCCTGAGAGTAAAAAATAAGTGGGAAATGCAATTATCTTGAAGTATGCAAAGTTCTTCTTTTAGTTCAAACGGTTTGTAGTAGTAGTATATAAGGTGAGGCTTATGGTTTTTTTTTGAAAATAGGATTTAACAGATTACGAAAGTAGCTAAGAGTAAGACATAGAGCATTAAGAAGGCAGTTAATGTCACTTTTTATGAAAAAAATCTAATTATAGTATATATCTACTACTAATTATAGTATATATGTTATAATCACGTGAATATGTTGATACTGGAACGTTGATAGAAACAATTCTGCTAATTAAGGAGCAGAGAGCTTAATAGCCACGCACTTTACAAGTATGTTTATAATTTTATTGTCGGGGAGGCCTAGCAACAACTGAGCATAGAGCATGACTCACACAGCCAAACGCTTAGTTGTTTTTTGTTCAGATCTAAAATTGTTCTTTTTTTTCTCATACACTTTACACTGCTGCCAGTGTTTTTTTAAGCTATTGTCGTGCCGAGTTAGCGTAGGTGGCGATTGATAGGAAGTGCGATTGCCTACAGTCTATTTTTATTTCATTGTAAAAAAATGTTTAATATTGACCATTACTGAATTAATATTTAGAATGAAGTGACTTTTTCGTGAGAGGAAGTGTTACCTAACAATTTATTCATTTATGTATTTATTTATTTTTTTATTGCATGACACATTCATAATATTAGATGGTAATTATTACACATTTTAGACACATGTGACGCCCTATAAGGGCATTGCAATGTTTGCATTATTGTCAAATAAAAGTTATACATACTCGTATATAAACAATGTAATACAATACTTATCTGATCTTCATTTATTTATACCTATGATTTATATTTAAAAAAAAAATTCATCCATAGAGTAAAATGTTCTCTGCAAGAGCCAGAGGCGCAATTCCATTTTAAATGCGTTATATAGGAGAAACTTTAAGTTCTAGTAATTTACTTTAATACTCGTTGACAAATGACGTCGAACCTGCAGGACGAGGCACCCTGGTGCATGCTCTTTGCCGACGACATCGTGCTTGTCGGGGAAGAGGGCTTCGAGGTACAAAGCAGACTGACGGGGTGGCAACAGAGGCTGGAGAGTGTTGGCCTGAAGATCAGCAGATCCAAAACCGAATATCTGTGCTGTGATTTCGGCGGTCTTTTCAGTCCTGTACCCATGTCGTTAGATGGCGCTATACTGCCTACCTGCTCAGATTTCAAGTACCTCGGTTCCCTCATTCAGGACGACGGCGAAATAGACAGAACTGTGCAGCATAGGATTAACACAAGGTGGATAAATGGCGACAGGTCACAGCTACAACGTGCGATCCCCGAATAGCAATAAGGCTGAAGGGGAAAATTTACAAATCGATCATCCGACCATCGTCATGTATGGAAGTGAATGCTGGGCCGTCAAGGAGAAGGTTGAAAATAGATGCGTTTTGGAAGTTATCAAGTCATGTGTTAACGTTGCCAGGCGTCCGGATAAAACCGGACATAGGTAGCCTTTTTGTTTGCGTGTCCGGCCAAAATAGAATGTGTCCGGCTTGTCCGGCTTTTGTTAGGCTTTTTACATTTCGCAAACGAGAGTGGCCGAGCGCAGTCACATATGTTGATACATATTGAAGTATCTAGAATTTAATTTTAACTGGTGACTGATTAATAATAAAGTATTTACCTAAGACTGATTTGGCATTCGATTTTATTTATTATTTCTCTAGAATTAAAAGTGAGGCTTATGGTTTTTTTTTGAAAATAGGATTTAACAGATTACGAAAGTTGCTAAGAGTAAGACATAGAGCATTAAGAAGGCAGTTAATGTCACTTTTTATGAAAAAAATCTAATTATAGTATATATCTACTACTAATTATAGTATATATGTTATAATCACGTGAATATGTTGATACTGGAACGTTGATAGAAACAATTCTGCTAATTAAGGAGCAGAGAGCTTAATAGCCACGCACTTTACAAGTATGTTTATAATTTTATTGTCGGGGAGGCCTAGCAACAACTGAGCAAAGAGCATGACTCACACAGCCAAACACTTAGTTGTTTTTTGTTCAGATCTAATTGTTCTTTTTTTTCTCATACACTTACGCTACACTGTTGCCAGTGTTTTTTTAAGCTATTGTCGTGCCGAGTTAGCGTAGGTGGCGATTGATAGGAAGTGCGATTGCCTATTCAGTCTATTTTTATTTCATTGTAAAAAAATGTTTAATATTGACCATTGCTGAATTAATATTTAGAATGAAGTGACTTTTTCGTGAGAGGAAGTGTTACCTAACAATGTATTCATTTATGTATTTATTTATTTTTTTATTGCATGACACATTCATATATTAGATGGTAATTATTACACATTTTAGACACATGTGACGCCCTATAAGGGCATTGCAATGTTTGCATTATTGTCAAATAAAAGTTATACATATACTATTAGATATCCACACATAATAAACAATGTAATACAATACTTATCTGATCTTCATTTATTTATACCAATGATTTATATTTAAAAAAAAATTCATCCATAGAGTAAAATGTTCTCTGCAAGAGCCAGAGGCGCAATTCCATTTTAAATGCGTTATATAGGAGAAACTTTAAGTTCTAGTAATTTACTTTAATACTCGTTGACAAATGACGTCGGACCTGCAGGACGAGGCACCCTGGTGCATGCTCTTTGCCGACGACATCGTGCTTGTCGGGGAAGAGGGCTTCGAGGTACAAAGCAGACTGACGGGGTGGCAACAGAGGCTGGAGAGTGTTGGCCTGAAGATCAGCAGATCCAAAACCGAATATCTGTGCTGTGATTTCGGCGGTCTTTTCAGTCCTGTACCCATGTCGTTAGATGGCGCTATACTGCCTACCTGCTCAGATTTCAAGTACCTTGGTTCCCTCATTCAGGACGACGGCGAAATAGACAGAGCTGTGCAGCATAGGATTAACGCAAGGTGGATGAAATGGCGACAGGTCACAGCTACAACGTGCGATCCCCGAATGGCAATAAGGCTGAAGGGGAAAATTTACAAATCGATCATCCGACCGTCGTCATGTATGGAAGTGAATGCTGGGCCGTCAAGGAGAAGGTTGAAAATAGATGCGTTTTGGAAGTTATCAAGTCATGTGTTAACGTTGCCAGGCGTCCGGATAAAACCGGACATAGGTAGCCTTTTTGTTTGCGTGTCCGGCCAAAATAGAATGTGTCCGGCTTGTCCGGCTTTTGTTAGGCTTTTTACATTTCGCAAACGAGAGTGGCCTAGCGCAGTCACATATGTTGATACATATTGAAGTATCTAGAATTTAATTTTAACTGGTGACTGATTAATAATAAAGTATTTACCTAAGACTGATTTGACATTCGATTTTATTTATTATTTCTCTAGAATTTAACAAGATTTATGATAATAAAAAAAAATGATTTAACATACAATTTTTATGTTGTACTGATTAATACTGAGACAAAGTCCTCAATAATGTAGGGTGTCCGGCCTTCCTACCCAAATGTCCGGCCAAACTGGCTGATCTGTCCGGCTATTAGGTTTTGCAATCTGGCAACCCTACTCGCAGTATATGTCGCGCTCTGCTGAGCGACCGGCTCGACCGCACTTGTCAGAACATGTCTTTTTGGTAACATGTTTTAAAGTATTTTAAAAATCAAACCGTTACTGCGAAAATGTTCAATTAACGGATTAATTATTTCTTTAGTTGAATTAATGCTTCTCTATTTTATACGAGCAATACTAATACGAGAATACATATTATTCTTCTAATATTTCTCTACAAAACAATAAAAATAATTTTACATCCAAAGTCAACGGCTGGTGTACAAAAAATCTTTGAACACCACCCTATCCGATCAAAAGGTTTTATATCACCTTGTACAACAAAATTTTTTACTAATATAAGCCAAGCATTCAAAATCTAATGGATACTGATAAGCTGACAGTTGAAAATAATACGTGAGTCCTTGTGATAAAGTTTTTTTTAAACTGTGACGTTTTATACTTGTTGTGGAATTGTGAGGCATTCCTTTGGTTGTATTTGACCTTTTTGGGCAATATATCACCTGTGGAATGACAGAAATACATCAAACAACAATTTCGTGGTTGTTATGGAGCGTTAAATAGCTGGTAACTTTTTTAAGTTTGTGCTTGACAATAGAAATTCTTACTGCTTACACTCCAAAGCTTACTTTATGTCCAAAACGAGAGTTTGCAACATTGGGAGAAAAATATGTTGTTAAGTCCTCAATCAAACACGGAGGACCAGGAATTCGTTAGTGCAATTACTTTTAAATGTCTTTATACATAGAATGCTAGCATGGACAGTATTTCAACTAGTTTTCCCGGAAGTCGTTATCGTTGACGGGGACTCCCTATATGCCTGAGGAAGGACATCGCTGAGGATTTTAGTGGATAGGCCTTCCCCTTCTGGGGAGGAGAGCCCCACATATGCAAGGAAGGATATGCAAATTAATGCATTTAACACTCAACGGAACAAAAAAAAACCAACTAGTTAATCGGGCAAGTTTTGCTCAAACATCTAGATAATGCATTTTTACCTCAGAGTAAATAGAACTACTTTGAGATTTTTACAAATCATGTCAGATCTTATGCATGGTATACTAAGTATCGCCATAAATACTGCTACAATAAAAATATAACTTTTGAATTTGGAATCTATTATTCTTGTATGAATCTTTCTCATTTTTGAGTAAATCTTTTGTCAAATATTATTGTGATTTTAAAATGTAGGGGGAGTGATAAATAAAGCGAAAGCCTTTGTAATTGCATTACAAAAATAATTATTCGAGTGTTTGTGTACCGAGATGAATGAATGAATGAATTGATAGAAACAATGAAACCTACTCTGTTTGTGACAGAAAAATGTCTGGCCGTCTTCACAGCATTCGTACGAAAAAGCAAGCAAGCAAGAGAATAAATTCGAAATAATCACAAAATTTCTCAATGAATCTTAGAGAGTATTATGATAAAACTGACGATATGATAAAAATGATAAATGTGCTCTATCGTTGTGTTCAAGAGCGAAGTAGAAACTGAATATACTCCGAAGCAAAAAAAAAATGTAATATAATTTTGTAATACCTCCAAGAATTTTGATATCGCACTCAAGAACTGAATAAGTAAATCATTTTCATGGTAGGAAACAGAACTTGCTTAAGTCTTGATAGCACAGTTGAAGACTCTACATTTTTCGTTAATTAGTTGATACTCATAGGAACGTAATTAAACATTCAACAAAAACAGTATAATGGAGTTTATTAGCAAACCAGTTATAAAAGTATATTATTAAAATTGCAAAAAGATGTCGTTTTACATTAAAAAATAACAGCTTCTAGCTTTACTTCCATGAAGGACGAAACTCAAACCTTAAAAAGTATTTCTCAATTATTGCGTAGTATTGATTAAGTCTTTTCTGTTTAACCTGGCTCCAAATATAAGAAAAATAATCCAGATATACTAAATAATATTATTCAAATTCTAAAATAACTAGCGACCCATTTAGCCGTCAGTCACTTACATAAAAAAGCCTGTCCCACTATACTTTATTTTTCGATGAACTTTGCACAGTAAACAAGTGGCGAGGTAAGGCCACATGTGAGTTGTACGTGTCAAGGCAAACGGATTTAACGTTATCAGCCGACCATGGCGCAGCTTCATTATCTGTGCAAACTAACTCGACAAAACCACGAACATTGTGTACATTTATTGTACAAACTGCATAGACGTACTTGTAATAGGGAAGAGATAGATCTTATCTTGCCGTACCCCTCTCCAAAATAATTGTAGTACATTGAGTACGTTAATCATGAGTTTGAGTTCATATATCGTTATGTCATATCAAGGAATCAGATCTACAAATGATCTGTTCGGTGGATGGAGCCTTTCCGATTTTGTGTGGTACCAACATAATCAAAAGTTTTTTTTTTAATAAGTAAATTACAAAAGCAGTGATATTGAACATGCAGCTTCACTTGCACTTGTTAAGGGCCAGGTGAAACCACGCGGCTTATTTTCCATACAACCTAGTTCTCTGTTTTCTTTACAGAATCACGCTAAAGCAAAATTTATTTGTGTAAAAAAAATGTATGGCTTCTATCTTCATTATGTTTAGATTTTGTAGTATAAATTCTATTATAAAAGACATGTAAATGCTTAGAATGTTTTGTCTTCTATTCGTAGCTTATTTTCTTTATAAACAAACTTCTTAAATAAGAAAGAAATAAATATTTTTATTTTGTACCACGCAACGATATCCACAACAATAACAAAACAAAACAACATAACACATTTTGATACCAAACTGCAAGGTGTACTGTGGGCACACGGTGGTGACATCAGGCATGAGAACAACTCAGAATATGATGAATTTGAACCTAAAAATATAGGAAAACAACACACGGGAATACACGGGAATCAGTCCAACTTAAGAATACGATTCATAATACTATGTGTCGCGAAAGACTGTAATTCTAATCAATAAATCAATAAAAAGTTGACAAATCTTTAATTTCTTGTTAGCAACACTTAACATTCTTATTGTCTATAGTAAGGGCATACATGTTTTGGGACGGAGAGAAGGTAGAATTTTTAGATCGCGATTGTCATTTGTCATAATAAGTTGTTTCGAAGAAATTTTAACGAGATATGTTATACTATGTATAAGAACTTGACCGTAAAGTAAAAGTGATTAAGTAAGACTATAAGAAAGAAATATATAATTAAACTGATAATAATGGCGGCTTGGGAAGGACTGTGAGGGGTAGAATGGTGGAGGTCCTTAAGGGGATGTAGTTTTCCCTTGTATACACACTATGTATATAGGTACTATCCTTTAAAGAACGTGCAGGGCGCATACATGCCGACGCAAGTGTTGTTTGTTAAAATTATATGTGCATAAATTATGAAATAATCTTATTAGATACTACACTATACCACATATGAATGTTGTATATTATATTATGGCGAGTTTTAACAACAACAAAAAAAAAACTGAAAGATAACATAAACAAGTATTCCGAGTGCGAAAGATTAAACATATCCAGAGACCACAATATGTAACAAATACAGTAATTAAACAGACAAGTAAGTATGTAGCTTAATAACAGCCAAACTTTTGCAACTGCAACTCAAGCAAATATGTTTTTGAGCTTCACTACTATAACTACATACTTTTCACTACTCATCAATTAAAATTAACTTTATTCAAATAGGACGTTATAGAAATCGTCCAAATTTTTTTTCCCTACCACCCATACAGTCAAGTCAATTTCAAAATTCAATACTTACACACATCGCGCAGATTCTCATGGATGTAGACAAGTAAGAATTAGCCTAGGGTTAAGCGCTGTTTCCTGTTCTTTATTCGAAAGGTGTTGTTTGTGCATAGAGTAAAAGCACAAACCAGCAAAGAGTTCGCCATAGTACCTATATAGGGAAAACAAATGAATCACTTTGCGGCGTGCGGTGGCTACACTGCCTACCACCACTACCAAAACCGATAAAACATTAAATTGTTTGCCCATTGTGTCAATTGTTTGAATATTTGTTTCCTCTTACAATAATAATACACGATGAAAACATATAGCAAACAAAATTGTACACTTGTTTGCATCTTTACAAAGGAGTTACGGCCAATGGAAGCTAAACGTGTGTCATATGTTTTTAATATATTTTAATGATTTATTTTACGTATAGTCGTAAAATCTACGCCATTTTTGTTTCTTATTTTAATCCGTACAGACTTCGAATCCTCAGAAAGAGCACGAATCTTTCCCAGGATATTATGTTGGACACAATACCAGCTGAGACGGCTCGACCGTTATTGCCTACCAACTAAACTCAGCCTAGAACATAAGTTTTAAAAACTAGACGGTTTTTCGGTTAATCGTAATCGTGATAGGTCAAGCCGGTTCGATCGGTTCGGAGTCTAATATAATCACCGCGGTTCTGGTGGTATCCATGAAGATTTTGATCCCCTGCTCGCCAGAGGAAAATAAAACTTGAAGCGGCGCAAGAAGCCAAAGTGGCACTGACCAAGCCTTGGCCTTATGACCTTAAGGCTTGGAAGGGTACAGCTTGCCTTTTTTTATTCCGCGAGGGGAGATAGTGAATGGGATAGATAGGGATGCGCTACTGAAACCATCCATCCCTTGGTGGGCTGACGACCGCTCACCGGATACCATCCGCAAGCGGTCTACAAACAACCAAAGTGAGCCTATGAACTAAACACTGCCTAATTCTTCGGCCTAGCACCAGCGGCTCAATCGGCTTTATCTGAGCGTTCGCCCCTTTCAGGGGAGGGGACGAAGCGGCGTAGCCCATTGTGGTGCATACACTCTGATTGATGATCTGGTTCCCAAAGTGGGTCAGCCAGATACATTGGGGAGAGCAAGCAGGCAATCTTGACAGTACTCGTATATACAGTCTGTATTTGTTTGCATATACAGAGTTCACACAGTTTTGACATCCCCAGCATTATACAACTTGTCAGTTATACATATTAACTGTCTTGTCTGTATGACTTTTGATAATTGTGTACGGTCGTGTGAAGTTGAAATGTAATAGATTTAATTCATTCTTCTAACGTTTTTATATATTACGGATATTGGACTACATTTAATATCGCTTTTTATATGAAAACTTATAGGTTCTTAATCATCGTATCCAAAAATAATATAAATACACAGATATTTTTTATGTCTTCCTTAACGAATTCTTTGACATAGTACTGATATATCCTCATAACGTTTATTCAAACCATTGAAAGCTGGGGATCCGAAAATTGCTGACCTATTAAATCATACACAGAACAGATCAAGTATATGGACCTGTGGCCTCAAAATAAGCAAAAACTATCAACCATTCTAGAAACAAAAAGCAGTCGAATGGCTTGAGAAATACGGTTGAAAGAAGCTTGCGTTAAAGATCTGGTGGCGTGGGTGTGCCTACAACAGGGCCATCAATCGTTTTATTACCAACTCCACATTATTATTTATTATGTAAAGTTTTTATTTTATCGCTTTAGCGGCTGTATGCGACGTCCACTTGAGTTTCCTTTATAGATGTTTCCTTTATCGTATCGTAATCTAGAAGGATCGATACCTTTTCCATATTCAAATTTAATTGATTTTGATTTTTACTTTATAAAAAATATGAGTGTATAACCAATTTTTCGTGCTAGGTTTTTGTACTTGTAAAAGATATAATTTTTAGAAAAGAAATTGTTGCGGTTTTAAACTGCTTCATTAGTTAGTTTGTTGTAAATTGAGGTGTCCAAAAGTTTCATAAAGTTAATATATGCTTATAAAACATTAAATAAATAATTCCTCGGAGCGAATATATAGGATAGTATAGGAATTCCATAGGTACAGTCAGCAACATGATTTACATTTGTACTACGAACCGCTATTATTGGCTATTACAAGCGAAATACGAACTGCCTCACAAGATCAACATTTAAACCTGACTAGTTTCCTAATAAACCATATATATACGTATACTTTGAACCTCGCGTTAATTTTCTAGTGAACTTTTGGCTATTCTCTTGAGAGTACAGTAGAATATTAGCAACAAAATCTCTCTGGTAAAAAAAGCATATGTTAGATAATACAAAAGACACGATAAGAAATGGTTGTATTAAAGTGGCACAGGCACTAACTAATAGGGGTCTATTTTCAATTTGGCTGGATTTCAGTTCACGAGTTTTTTTTCCCTCTGGAGAGGAAAGGCTGAGAATCCTCATGAATACTGATTATGTCGGACTCCTGACGAATCAAGGCGGCTCGACTCGATAGACCTACCGACTAAACTTAGTCAGAGCCGTTGGTCCTAAGATCCTATGGCTTATCGTGATAATACCGCATCTTAGGAGAGGCACATATGCGCTAAAAAAGGTACGGTACACCGGAAAGGCTACGGCCTATATTGAAGGGAACCTACTCGTACCTAAACAAAAGGCTGCCGAGAAGAGGATGGCAAGGGGCGCGACGGTTCAGACACCACCGCTTTTAGGTCTTGAAGGTCCTGCGAAGTCTTTGCCGATTTTGATTGAATAATTTCGCTGAAGGCGTTGTTGAACTAATGTCCAAGAGCACATCGGTTAACATTAATATTCCAGTATACCCACAAGGGAACAATATGGGGTACATAAGAAAATCCTTCGAACTCCCGATTAGAATGCGCCTTATGACGGCTGATCCGGCCGAGATAGAAGTGCAAGCCTTATTTATAAAATTTATCTTTGATTATTAACATTCTTTTCAGGCCAACTTGATAAAGGAACAATTAAATTGCCATGTAACATAGATTTCACAATACAATAAATAATAATAAAGTATTATTACACTTACACCAATTAGCCTAGCCCCTTCGATCATATATTTCTGCTATGATCGATGCCTAGCCCAAAGTAAGCTGGGTAACGTAGAGTTTCTCTGCGAGAATTCTCGAATCGAGAATTCCCGAGAAATTTTGACGTGAAACGTCTTTAAAATCGCGCCGAAGCATAAGGGTACCAGGTTTAAAAAGTGGACCGTAACGAAAAGGTCTATATCATCGTAACTGAATAATTAAAAAACTATTAGTCTTAGAAACAAAAATGTGGTGTGAATATTTCACTTATATAGTCAGCTCGCTGTTGTGACATGGAGTTTTTTATTTTTATTTCAATCTTTTACTTTAAATGCGATTCCCTAACATGGACGTTTCACGTTAAAACCAACGGCCGTGTGCCCCGGCACAGCCCCACCCTATTTTTCCTTACTCGCGACAAGAAAAAAGTGGTCGAGAAATCGAGAAATTAAATCAAAAATTTTTAAAACTTAATACGAAACCGACTGTCAGATATAATGCTTTAAATGCCCTCGTATTTTTGAAAGCTTATTTCCTAAATAATAAAAATACCTAGTGGGCTAGATGATTATAATTAGTCTGATTGATGATTATAATTAGTCTGATTGATGATTATAATTAGTCTGATTATTCATTATTTAAAGTCTATATATAAAAAATATTGAAAACTTATATTGAAAAGTTAGACTAAAATAAGTTACCTGTACCTTATTGTTATTAATTGTTTGATTTTTATACCTAATTCAAAAACTGTCGTTTCAATTATACATTTTAATATAAAAGTTTGTAGTACAGACAGAGACTAAAGTAAATTATATAGTATGTAATGTAAGGTACTGAATTATATTGTGGTGACATGATGGCATTGTTTTTAGAAGATATTTTATTTGTTTTTCCCGAAGATGAAGACTATTTAGTCCTAAAATTGTGTGGAGAAATAATGACAAAAGATCTCGCTAGATTTTATTTCGTTTAATAAAAAAAAAATTAAAGTCAATTGAAAGTAATAATAATTATTGATTGATAAATGTTATTGAATATTGCATAAAAAGCGGAGTTTTATTGCTAAAACACACATATTTTTTTAAAAATTGTCATGTATCTCGACAACCCGAGAATTCTCGAGAAATAGTGGTCGAGAATTCTCGTGCTCCGAGAAATAAAAAGCTCGAGATTTCAGAAAACCTATGCGTAAGGCTTGTGTTATGGGATCTAGGGTAACGGATAGACATATATATAAATATTTTTGAAAGAAATGTATAATCACAACCATGACTCGCAAGCAAGGTTCAAATGCTCGCATTCATCACGCAAACTTCTGCCCCCAATGGGATTCGAACCCGGGACATCAGAGAACCTTGAAAACGGTATACCAACCACTCGACTACGAAGGTCGTCAAGAACTACAAAGTACAAATCAAAAGCAACTGCTGAACTAGATATTTAGAATAATCTTATCACAAAACGCATATTTGTTACTTACTTAGTCTGTTATTATCATTGGCAGTAAGATAAAGCGCATTTTTGACGACGATATTATGATAGGAAAAAAAAAGAATTTTTATTTAATTAAATATCCATGAGAACGAGTATTTTGTTGCAAAGAAAATATCTTTCACTGTATACCTACTGAGTTAGTGATCTTATAGAAAGAGATAACTAATATTCGTTCAAATTCGACAGACAAATGTTTAGATCCATACAGCCAGTTCTTGTCTAACGCAGTAACAATTTTTATTTTACAGCCTTTTAAATATTTTTTTTTATTTTAAAACAAGAACGAAAGGGATGTCGCTATGATGATTTCACCACCTCAATCAATATTAAATTTATCATTTAGGTACGGTCATCTGCAATATCTGATTTTAAATCAGTATAATAATGATGATAGATTAGTATTTTAAATGACTAAAAATTAGGCAAACTGTAACAATGTATACAATGTTTATAATTCTAAGTAATAATAAAACACAAATAAGTATAAAAAAATATTTTAGAATTCCAATTTAAAATTATACTAAGTATTCTAAAATTGTTGATGGCAATTAATGCCATACTTGTAAATTACTGACTACGGCATTCCATAGAGTAAATATTATTGTTCCTTTGTAATTACTTGTTCATAATTTCTATTGATAATTTGCACGTGCAAGTCATATCGTGTTACACTTGGACAATGCAACGTCAGTTGGTCAGGAACTGCTTATTCTGTTAACCGGTTTTTTTAAAGAAATTACAAACGCAATAAATGACTCACAAATAAATTAGATCAGTAATTAAGTCGTGGAAAAGTAACAAACAGAGTTACTTTCGCATTCGGGTAACCTCCTCCGGGTCGAGGTCCTACTTAACCGTCTTCAAGAACTGCCATATTGACCCGTCAATACCACCAACTGTGAGCCAGTCACAAGGCAATACTAGTCAATACCGGCAGAGGATTCGTAGACCGCGACATGTCCTTAGCGACCCCCCAACCAACTCACGCAGGAACTTCTAGACCTGCAAGCGGCGGCGTCTGAGCCGTCGCTCCCCTTGTCAACCCCTAAACGGCAGCCTTCTGCTTAGCCTGAATATATAGGTTCTTTCAATACGGGCCACTTTGGAGATTCGTGCCTTCTTCTAGCGCATATACCCTCACCATGGGGTAGCGCTAACCGTGCCTCTCCTGAGGTGCGGCCCTCTCGTCAATAAAGCCAGTAGGGTCAATAGGACCAAAGGCTAGGCTGAGTTTAGTCGGTGTAAGTAAGTCTGTGTAGTCGAGCCGTCTCGACAGTACCACGAGTCCGACATAATCAACGCATCCCTGCTTGCCTGTTGCGTTGGTATCCATGATGGATTCTCAGCCTCCTCTCCTGAGGAAAAAAAAAAAACTGCCATATTGATGCGTAATTCACTAACAAAAATTAATGCTTAACAAAAATGCCGGGCAAGTGCGAGTCGGACTCGCGCACCGTGCGTATCGTAGAAACTGATTAATATTTCTTTGCGATGCAATATAAAATTTACGCATTCGGCATCGCCATTTTTGCTTCAGTTCTGCTACATGACATTGCCTCATGCCAACTTTTATTATTCTAGGTCAACGGTCATTCATTATTCTAGGTTTTGATTCTCGTACAAGTGTCGTGGAATATGCGACATAAACTGAGTATTAAAGGTCTTTTTTTCCTCAGGTGAGGAAGGCTGAGAATTCGTGACTAAGATAAGAAGCACTAAGCGTGCCCACGATACCCCGCGACGGCAAGTGCCACGGATGTTGTTGGAGTCCGCGTGACCTACCAACTAAACTCAGCCTAGCTTTGGCCATAAGGGCCCTACGACTTGAATGGAAGCATAAAAGGTCGTATCTTTTATTTGCTTTGACTTTAGATGTTTTATTTTTCAACACTGCAAGAATTCCTGATGTTTGATATACACTTTTACTGGATACTTGTTTATTATGAAATTTGGGGTCAGACAAACATATGGAACAGTTGATGATGAGTGCTTATCGCCCCCCATAGACACCCACAGCACTAGAGGGGTAACATGTGTGTTGTCGATATTGTAAATGGGAATACTCTCTTTTTTCTAAGGTTTTTATACTTCCACGCGATATTAAAAAGGGTCTTGAAAGATACAACGAAGTGATCCTAAAAGGTTTCCGTTTTTTTGGTACGACGTACGGAATCTTAAAAATGACAATAAGGACATGTCTCTCTTTGATCCATATTAATAGATTTTTTTTACCCCGGTATATATATGCTGTTGTTTTGTTCCACTGTCAATTTAAAAAGCTAAAAGGAAAATATCATATTTTTTTAGTAACAGTTTAGCATCAAATGAGACAAAGGTTATACAGTCACGACATCTGAAGGCATGGTTTATGCAACATATTCCGAAAACTAGTTTTCAAACGAACAGTTTCTTTAACAAATGTAAGTGACTTCGTTTCGAGTGTCGTCACAGAATAGCGGTACATCGCACCAAAACAACATTATAATGTTTTGCATTACACAGTTCCACAAGGCAAGTTGCAGCCTCGATCCAAATGTGCAGGTGGGCAGCGCAGTGTCGTGTAGCAGGCCAGATAACATTTCCTCGAATCAACTACTGTTGGGTGTTATTTATTACTCGTACTTACGTGTTGATAACAGCCACTTGTTTTGTTTTTTTGTAAGTAAATATGCGAATTACACTGTTTTAAATTGTGAGCCAAGTGATTCTGACCCAAAAGAAGAAAGGCAAAATATACAGAATAAATTTCAAGATGACTGTTATGACGCACTATAAACACTTTATCATATATTGTTCTGTAGCTCGTGTTTGTTAATGTTGGTGGACTGAAATGTAAAAACCGATCAAGTGCGAGTCGGAGTCACGCAACGAGGGCTCCGAACATATAGTACATATTAGATATATAATAAGTACGTACGGCAAAAAAGTACAACTACATTAAGACATGATTTAGAGATAGCTGGAAAAATCTATTTTACAGATAGACCTCCGGTAAGACACAGCGTTTTATAAAAACATTGTAAATTTTATCGAAATTGGTTTTGAATATCAACAAAAATTAATACCAACTTCAAAATTAAACAAGAATCTTTTAACTACATCAAAGCATGAGCTTTAAAAGACAATCAACAAAATAATTGACATTCAAATGTCTTATTAACATTTGAGTCACGTAGAAGCAAAACCGGTCATTGAGACAATTTTACTGAAATTTTATTAAAATATTGTATAAAATAGGGGCATTATTTACTACTAAAAAGCACGAGGATTCATGTCCAATATTTTTAATTATCCAAGGCCTATAATTTTACACAATGTTTTTAACCGCAGAGAAAAGCGGGTCTTTGAAACTACACGTCAATCTTGTTGGATTTCCAATAAACATATCCATACTTCATTATTATAATGGTATGTCCAAAAAACCTATTGCTTAAGTTTCAAATATTTATTTATTTTACATTTATGTCTCAAAGTGTTAAAAAGTGAAATGGCCGTCTTTATTTCTAACTTATCATAAAACAGTTATTTTGGAAGTCAGTGTCAGCCAACAGCAGTTCAATCCTGCCTTTAACGGTCTCCGGAGTAAGGCGATAGTCCGAAGTAAACACCGAATTAAAATATTGTTTACCTACTTTTTTGATGAAGTTTGTTTTTTGTTTTACCTTTAAATATAATTTCATTATTTGTGTTTATTCAATATAGAATGAACTGAATCATATATGTACATATGTTACTGTAATTTCAATAGTCATTATTATAAAAATGATGAAATCTGACTGAAATTAAAAACCAAGGATAAATAAAATGTATAGTAATTAATATTACTAGTAAATGATGTAAACTTCTATAGTATTTATTACATTATCTGTGGTAGGATTGGCGAAGATTTATGGTACAGCATTACACGTATGCAAATAAAAAGTAGCCATATTGTATTATAATTGTGTGAGACTGAACATTTGGAAAAAAAATATTACACCATGTTAACATCACAACGGAAACTACTTAACTATACGTAAAAGGTAGGAAGTAAAAGTTTATACAGCAAATTTTTAATCGTCGGGATTGTTAAAGGACGTAAAAGGATTCAGAAAATCTTTTATGATCGTTAATGTAAATATTGTAAATTTATTTTTTTAGTTACATTTTCCCATTAAGGGAAGGCAAAGGGAATAAAACCCATACAGCCATGTCGTAAATAATCATTTTACAATGTCTTCGTTCGTTCTATATTAATGATATACATACATTAAAAACTAAGAACATTTAAAAAGGCCGAAGCCACGTCTTTAACAATTCCAATTTTTAATTACTATTTACAACAATATATTACATTGTTTGTACACATACTATTAAGCCATTAAGGCCATGGCCATGTTTTAAATAGGTATTACAAATTACAAGTCCTAGGAGGCCGAAGCCAAGTTAGCCAAGTCATGAAGTCATACTTATTTTAATAATAATCAAAAAGCTTACAAAGTCAGCTTTACTAATTTCAAATCTTATAAATAAAACCGTAGACAAAGAATGTAATCTTTGTCTACGGCTAAGAAACAAAAGTCTTTAAGAATTCTATGATGGATGACAGATGCATACAATTGATACAATACATTTGATGAACATTAAAATTCCTATGATTATTATTTCTTTTTTTTACAAAATTTTAAATTAATTTTAGATAAATTTAGATAAATATTGTAAATGTAACTGTTGAGGACAGAACTTTGTAATATAATACTTAAGTTTATGTTTGTCTATAGTTTTAATCTTGGCTCTATTCCTGTCACTTTTCGCTTGTTACTTCACTTCTATAAATTCTCTTGTAAATCTTTTATAAATATATTCCATTCCTTCCAAATCGGCCTTTTCCTTGCTGTCCACGACAGCTGGTTCAGATCCGGCTCGAAGGACCAGGATGTCGTGGACAGCAAGGAAAAGGCCGATTTGGAAGGAATGGAATATATTTATAAAAAATTTACAAGAGAAGTTATAAAAGTGAAGTAACAAGCGAAAAGTGTCAGGAATAGAGCAGGCAGAGATCATAGATTTCTACTTACTAAGATCCAAAAATTGTTCCTTAGCCTCCTCGACCTTTTTTAATTGTTTCGTGCACGCTCGTCGGTTACGGACATTTCAGAATAATTGCTGTTAAATTTATATGTTCATATTATGCCACAAGGCGAATCATGGGTTACCTATTAAATTATTATTTATTATATTGTCATACCCATGTTATTAACTAATAAATAAATAGAAATATATGTACGTATAGCAACACTGTCAGACATAAAGTTAAGTGCATTCTGTGTTCGAGTGGTTCACTGTCAAAAATATTATAAAAAATATAATGTAAAATATAGCCTTCACAATAACATTTTCTTGTGTATATGTATACAACCACAAACCAATATTAAACTGATTACTTAAATATATATTTCACCATTCATTTATTGACACTCCGTTATTCATAGATTTACTATACACTGACTTTAAGGCCCTTCTCCCATTACGATATTTGTAGAATACGATACTCGAGTAGAATACTAGTTGGATACTTGCTCGCTACCCGACGCTCGCATATTACGCTACTAAAAAATGACTATATTCCTCATTTGTGCAAACTCGTTTTTTGTGGACGGACTTATGTCGAGCGACTATACGTACAAACAACTTTCCGCAGTTTGTTCCCATTCACCCCGCAAATCCTATTCACCACGTTTTACGGTATGTGTACAAACAAAAAAAAAACAACCTGTTATTTGAAATTTGTTCCCAATTTCTGCTCAATTCCTATCTATTGTATTTTTCCGCATGTACTCAGGTAATTTGTAATTATATAAGCACGCATGTTTTTCAACTTCTTGTGCAAACTTAATATTTGTTTCTTGCTCCGCCGCCATCTTGTCGAAACGCACGAGACAAGACTCATAAGCGACCAACACGGTGAGTCGCGCGATACTAGTGGCGGACGCGTAGGATACCGGTATCGTAGTGTGCGAGCCTGCATTCAAATGTATGGGAGATACTTCGCGGTGACAAGTCTTCGAGACTTGCAAGATACTTGAATCGCATGTGCGTATCGTAATGGGAGAAGGGCTTTAGTATATCTATACTTTTACTATTGTTTACGATTTATAAACTCTTAACCTACTGACCAAATACTCGTACAGACAACATGTTCAACATTTTCACGATAAGATTTATCTTATCATGTTCCTGTCTGATAAAATAAATGACATTTGACATTACAATCGACTGATAGTAATAACTTTCTCCGGGTTTCCAGACTATCACAATCCGGCAAACAATTTTTTAGTTATTTTTATGTTTGTTTTATTTTTACTGAGTTTGAGATTTCACCTCGGATTCAGGTGTGGAAATACAGTTTGTCGCTAGAGAATAACACAAGTGAACCGCATAGAAATGATTTGAAACTCGGGCAAGAATATAGACTAGTTTGTCAATAAATAGGTACAAAAATATCAGTCCCTACGTATATGGGAAGTGTGGACACTTGGAACCGGATGTAAGGCGGATGGAGCGCGGATTCTTGTCGCTTCTACGAAAATGACTCACTGCCGCTCGATCTACGCGAGCCCAATTGTAATTAGGATTCAGGTGATTCATTTTATTTACATAAGCTCAGTCGGTGTTAGTTTAGTTTGCCAATCAGCCAGTACAGAGCCAACCATCCGTGTCTAGTTGATTCATATTTCTTACATTGTTTTTGCAACCAACTTCTGTATGTAATCGCTCCAAATTTGACACCGCTGTTTCAATCACATTTCGTTGAGCAATTTCGTTTTTTTTTTTTTTTTTTCTTTGTTGAAGTTTGAATAATTTTAAAATATAAAGTTACACAGTCCACAGCATACAGCATCAAAAGAGACTTTATTTTAATGGAGAAAGAACTAAATAAGCAAAGCATGTTAACAGCCCGTTTTGGATCGTCGTACTTAGCGAATTTGGTCAAGCTGTTAGCACTGTTCAGTTGTTTGCTGAAACGCCACAAAGAATTGAATCAATGGAACTGTCCTACAATAATATGTATATTATTTTTAAAATTGCTATGTTTTAATTTAATAATATTACTTAGTTTACATTTAATAAATAAATAAATAATACACTTACACCGATTAGCCTAACCCAAGGTAAGCTCTATAATTAAGGCTTGTGTTATAGGATCTAGGGTAACGGATAGACATACATAATATTATGCATATATAAATATTTTTGATAAAAATATATAATATATTAACTACCATTAAGGTACAAATGCTCGCATTCGTCACACAAACATCTACCCCCACCGGGACTCGAAGCCAGGACCTAAGAGATGGTGACACCTTGAAACCGGTGTACTAATCACTCGAATATGAAGGTCTTCAATTTACTTCAGGTGTATAGGTTCACTTATGCAACATGATCGTGACATTGACAATTATCTAAGAATTGGATAGGCGAAGGTATGAAAATCTAAATAATAACAATTTAACAAACAAAAAGGCGAATGAACGAAATGAAAGAAATCTCTAAATTTATCAGTGTATCTCTACTATATTATGCATGTATTATACATATAAACCTTTCTTAAGAATAACTATATCCGTTGCGTAATTTTAAAGATCTAACTAACTAAGCATATACATATAGGGACAGACAGACGGCGTTGTTTTAGTAACGTAGTGATGTAGTAATAATAATACAATTATAAGTTTTATCCTTTGTTCTTTTGTTAAAAATAATGTCAATGCATGAAATTACTTCGTACCTAGCCGGCTTAACCATTATGGTGTAAGACTCATAAAGATTAAAAAAAATAATCTCGTAAAGGGATAGGGGATAAATATATTCTGTGAAGAGTGTTGGTAGACAAATTCAGCTTTACAAACCTTTAATTTAATATCTATACGTTATAACTAGAGATCGGATAATCGGATGCATATTTACCTAAAGTTAGTTTAAGACAAAGTATGGAAACGGCTTTTTATTGTTTTGTTAAATAAAAATCCCGGGATTGCGGAATTGGATAGCCGGATGTTTATTTACTTACCTAATTTACTTTTTGACAAAGTATGGAACTGTCTTTTTATTTTATTTCCATAAATAAAAATCCCGGAATTCCGGTACTGTAGAACATTTTGGTAATGCAAAACTAGTCGGTAATATGAGCTCTCGGTCTTTTGAAAATAAATACCACGTGCTAATTTAGTAATTTTCAAACAATGTCACTACGTTAAATTTGCAGTCCCGTATTTTCCCCGGATTTTTATTTAACTTAAATTTTTAAAATGTATTTTAAAAAGCCGCTTCCATAATTTGTGAGCCAAAAATTAACTAAATAAATATGCATCCGATTATCCGATCTCTAGTTATAATACTATCCCTGTGTCCGAATTCAAATTCTAAATATCATGCCCCTATCATGCCTAGATGTTATACATAGATTGTGTTTATTCCATTGACGATAGGTGCGCGTTGTTTGCGAAGCCCGAACGAGGTTGAGTAAATTAACAATCTCAATATGCTATCGTACCTACTATACATAGTCTGTGCCACAAACAAGTTTTGTATTGTTATTCCTGAATCTGTAGATTTCTATTGATAACTTTGTGTATATTTATTAAAATATGTTTCAACTATGTAGTAAATAGTTTTAAATAATAAATTGCTAAACTAAGTTTATAAACGTCATGGATTCAAGTTATTTTTTTTTAAGTTTATGTGAGTGATAAAACTCTAATAAGTACATAAAACATTTTCTATATTTTTCTAAATATAAGTAGAGTTCTGTAAAGATGAACATGTTTGTGTTAAAATTTCTTTTCAAGTTCTACTCAATGTAAAATTTTGAAATTACTCCTTTTTTATTGTAAAAAGATAACAAAACTTAAAAGATCTTTGGTAAGGTAAAATGATGTAGAATGTTGTGTTGTGTAGAACTATATATTATGTAATTAAATAGTTGTAAAGTATAACACCTAGTTGTAAAGTATAAAACTTGTTGAATTGAGGGAGAGTAATGTGAACGCAGCAATTCCAAAAGTTTTATACTTTTCGGAACGTATCGTTCTCGCCAAAAATCTTTGTGTGAGTAAGGTCTGTCTCTCATGTAATAAAATTAAAATAAAAACAATAAATGGAGAATTATAGTTTTAATGATAACAAATATCAACAGGAATGCTACTCTAGCGTTTTAGATTATTCGAACTTCAAGATTTTGTAAAAAAAAACAGATGTCCGAAAAATGGGCTTCATAACAGTGCGTAGTAAAAAGGATACGACTGCTATGATGCTGCATCGTAAGAATCATAACGAAGTGCATAACGCAGCGCTATTTTACTGTCGCGTCTTATGGTTGCTTGCGCATGCTGTACGCGTAACACACAGCTTTGTTACGTGTACTTTGTGTGTATATTCACATATTTATACTTAACTAGCGGACAGTGGCAGTTTTTTGTTCCTAATTATTTTATAGATAATGTCGCACAGCCAACCAAATCCCAAAAATGTCTAAATGACCTATTACATTTTGTGGCTATTCAATTTTGGAACGTGACATTAAGTCCTCCAACGATGTATTCTGTGCTCCAACGCACGCACGCACACTGTTTTGATAGATATGATTGAATTTCAACTATATGTAGCGTTAATAAAGCGCAAATTGACTCTTTGATGGTAGGAACACACCTTCATTGCTTAGACAACAGTGAGTGCTTGCAATTTGAACTTTATACAATAACAATAAAGCTCAATTCGACTGTACGTTTTAGTTAGAAAACGTTTGCATGGGAAAATAAAAGGGCTGTTTTTAGGGTATTTCCGATAATTATTCGAATTTTCCTCATTGTAAAACTCTCCTTGAACTTCAATGAACATTAACAAAAAAGAATTGGCCAAATTGGTCCAGGCGTTGTTGAGTTATGAGCTTACCAACACATTTTGCGATTCATTTTTATATATAAGATAAGATATTTATACTTAATTATGATTTTAAAATTACTGTCAATACTTTATTCTAACAGGAATTAATTACCATTATTTTAATCCTTAAACACCGCATTTGTCTATTATAGTTTGTTACCAATTCAACAGTTGTTAAGTATAACAGGTCTTAAAGTAGGTAAATTGATTTAGTGCCACGGTTATGTTATTAAACCTTGTAATCAATTATGCATTTCTGAATAAAAAAGATAAAATCTATAAATAATAATATGCTATTAAAATTAACGACTTTTTGTAACCGCTTAATGCAAATATAAGACACAATTTACATACCTACAATGAAGTAGGTAGTTATTTTCTAGGTTATATCAACTCTTGATCTTATCCAAGTAGGAGTAATAATCTTATCTATTTGCGTTTATCGATAGCGCACTGACATAAAAATATTTTGATAAGTACTCGTAGGTACTTTTATAAAATTCTTTAGAATTCTACTCATAGAGTTCCTAAAAGTATTTGGTTTACTTCTTTGGTTTTCCTTATTAAAAAAAACGAATACTAACAGGAAATGGCCAGCTTGATAAAATTAAATTAATACGTTCTTTTAATCGATTTTCGTGACACACGGTCAATTTCGACAGAGAAAAGGTGAGCCCTATATGTGCCGCATTAAACAATGCTTAAGCCATTCTCTGCTACCAGTTCAAGGGTCCTAATCGCCCCAACGTAGGGAAGACTCGACCCCTGTGTGCGACGTACATAAGCCGAGATAATGACCAGCTACTGTCGGTTCCTATATTCTAAACTAGTTTTATGGAATCATAATCGTTCACTGTACCGTTTATCCAATACCTTCTTTACCATAAGGGTACACGGGGCCCGTGCCCAGGGCCCCCATTCTCAGGGGGGGTCCAAAGAGTCTACAATTTCTCTCACACATTTATTCTCAAAACTTTTTTGTCGGACACATTACACATTACTTTTTTTTCGCAAATTACTAACATTATAAGGTATTTACTTGGCATATACTACGCCATTATATCAAGGAAGACGGACGGTCCAAGAAGGCTCATTTCTATCTGCAAGCTGAGGCTGAGAGACGCCTATGGATTTGTAGTTCTGGCTTCCAACAACTGACACGCTGGCGAAATTGCTTAACCAGTAATGTTATTTTAGTGCGGTATTCCAACCGCGGGATGGCGCGAGCATTACTTATTTACTGAGCATAACAAACAAATTTTAAAAATGTTAGTATAATTCGCGGTTTTTACTTTCCAAACGGGCCTCTAATTCTTGTGTGCCCAAGGGCCCCAGCTTAATTTAAGATGGCGGTGCGTCCATTTTTGTCTTCTACTCAACCATTATCTACCACCCTATAATATACTCTAGTTGGAATATCGATACTCTAGAATTGATGTCTTTTATGTAATCCTTATTTCTTAGTTCTTGCTTTATTCCTCTATCCTGTTACATGCCATTCATCATTCATCTTTTCGCATCACTTTCCAATTTCAATAAATGTCAAAATTAAACTATCCGTAGTGCAATCTCATAACTATACTGAAGATAAAAGGAGGTTGCCCGATGATAACTACAGAAATGATTTCTACGAAAATGGATATAGGGGTAGTTTGAAACCCGGAGAACGACATAGGCAAAAGTCGGGAATATCTGATACAAACATCTGACAATTTGATGCAATTTGGTAAGAATATAAGATAATTTTCACCGCGAGAATTTCTTTTGGAAAATCAGAAATAACGCGGGCTAGAACGCGGGCGGGCAGGTCAGGAAAATCTCATTGGTACATTTCAGACTTAACCCTGGGTTTACCGATTCTCGCGATTCGATGGCCTGTGCCGAGACATAATGATTTCAAAGTCAATAAACTAATTAATAGCGAAATAGTCCCTCTGACCACCACTAAAGGTATGTAAGCTCAGCAATGGCTAACCATACACATGATTCTGCGCACGGAACCACCGAGAATCATTTATTTTCCTACTACCTGATGTCACCTTTATTATTAACACATATTTGTTAACAAACCAAATTGAATTTATTATGCAAACTTTTTATAATTTACTTACAGCAACAATTTGAAAACTGCGCCTCAATAAAAAGCAATGAACAACAGTCGTCTGCATAAAAAACCTGCGCTCTGAACGCTCAGGGCTGCCACTGATTAGAACTTAAGGTGTTTTTAAAATTGATTTGCTGCTTTCATACAGTTTCCTTCACCGTCAGAAATATAAAATGGAAGAAATATAAGAATTGTATCTTAAATTCATAAAGTTGATGTGTTCGATTGTTTGGTGAATTGCGCTAATGTCGGTATTATCGGTACTGCTACTACATTACTCTCTACACCACCTAACGATTGACTGACAGATACTCGTACACATTGTACATTAAATTGTATAAATTAAAAAAAAAACTGAAGACTATGGTATGAATAAATCTATAACGTATTCCGCCGTAAAAGAAGGGTTTGTATTGACATCTTTTCCCAGAGGTTGCGCACCTCTGATCAAATATTTACAGGAGGAGAGTAAAGGTGATATTTTTATAGGATTATTTGTAGTATCCATTAAGTTGACAACCCTGAGATTAAGTAAAAAATAACATAACACTGGTGACCTCGAGACTCGGCTTCTTCACCTTGAGCGGCGTAAACATCACCTATTTTTAACCGGTGATTTATGAATCTAATGAATAAGTGATCAGGAAGTGACCGCGCCAGCGTTGATTTTCTCAGTCTTACTAATTGCGCCTGCACGACCCGGGGATTGTGATAAGCTGCTGATAATTTTATTTAATTGTAAACAATGTTATGCTATGTTTTTACACTTATTTATTTATTGCTAGTCACGTGGATTCACAAATACTGCACCGCACCATGTCCTGAGGAGCAGTCGCTCTCACTGCAAGCTATAGGATCCTTAAGACCAAGGCTTTTAGCTGAGTTTGGTCGGTACGTCCCACGGTGGAGCCGCCTCAATCGGTCTAGAGCAATGATTCCCATAGTGGTGTCCATGAAATGAAAATGGGGGGATACGATAATGAATCTCAACATATACTGATAGTACCTATATACTTGCATTATACTATCTTCTAATATAAAGACATATACATTACAAAAGTAATTATGTAAGTTGTAGGATTAAGGCATTTAATATCAGGTAAGTTAGGTAATGAATTCCTCTAAAACTAAATTAATGACAAACGCAGAAAAAATCCCTATCATTGAATATGTAGATAATGGCACTAACATAGAATATGTAGACGAATACACCTGTCTCGGCCAAATAATATCGCCAAAAGACCTTACAACAAAAGAGATAAACAACAGAATCAATTTGGCGTGGAAACGATACTGGTCACTAAAAGAAATAGTGAAAAATCCTCAAATAGAACTCAAGACAAAGAGAAAAATATTTAAATCTTGTATGCTGCCTATTTTAACATATGGATGCCAAACATGGAGTTTAACTGAAAGTAACATGCGCAAACTAAAGACCTGCCAACATAGTATGGAAAGAAGCTTCTTAATAAAATAAGACTTGAAACCATTCGTAAGCAGACCAGAGTAACGGATGTAACATACTGCATAAAAAAACTGAAGTGGAGATGGACAGGTCACATGATGAGGAACAAAAAAGACAAATGGGTTAAGGACGTTACTGAGTGGTATCCAAGGCAATACAAAAGGAGAAAAGGAAGACAGCGTCGTCGGTGGGAGGACGACATAAAAAGAATTGCAAGAATTGGGTAGACGACAATTTTTTAAATTCTGTATATAATAAGAGTACTCTTTTAAGTGAGAAATATTGTAGAACCTACAGTACACCTGCACCTATTACTTTTGAAGATACATCGCCATGTTTGCGGCGCTGTCGCGGGTCGCTCAAAAACGCTCCATACTAAAAACACTGCAGTTGTGACGTCATAACTCAGTAAACTCGCCTAATTTGTATGAGCGTATAAACAAATATTAAAATAACTTTGTTATTTGTACGTTTATAGGTATACTTTCCATATAAAAAAATGTTACATTTAATGTGAGAATGCTAGAAATGTGTTCGTTTCATTAGAATTACGTAAATAATAATAGCTCATTTTTTAGAAATCTAAAAACAATATAAATTAATAATTAAACTGAAATATCTATATTGACATACTTTCATGAAATATAAATTGCTCAAATCAGATAATTATAGTATAAAAATGGCCATAATCAGTTGTAGTCGTCTACCCTAGAGAAGGAAGACGCATGATCGCATGCTATGGCAAGCTTTAGGGGAGCTTCCCTATGCTGGGAAGCAAGACAATCTTCGTGGAACCGGTGTCAATTATTGAAAACATGTATTAAAATAATATTATTTTGTAAGATTAATAAAGGCTATCATTATGAGTTGGGTCTACCCAAAACCGAAAAATATGGCAAAGGGTCTACAACACAAACAAGTTTGGGAACGTCTGGTCTAGAGTGTGACATAGAGGTATCCAAGAGGATTCTCAACTTCTGCTCTCTTGAGGGAATAAAATACACAGATATAAAATGGTTCTACCAAAACGTTGTACTCGTGACACCGTACAAAGGCACTGCAATCTTGAGAGAGTTATTAAGAGAAAACTTTTCTGTGAGATACCGTGAGATCCTTAATTACAGCCTGAACCTTGGCTATCAAGTGCCCTACGGGCCTACGGCTTTGATGAAGGATTTATCATATACAAACAAGTGGTAGCTATTACACTAGTGTAAGTTCATTTCGCTCCGAGTCTACGTTTGGTTATTGCAATGCCAACTTCCCACCCCGTACTTCCTGGTGTATTTTGTTTCATTCCCCTATAATTCCGTGAAACATTAAAAGATATATGTACATGGTAGGTAGTGGCCACTTCGTCTGTCAGCAATCCACTTAAGGTTCATAATTCATTGAACGACAATCTTGGTCCCTCTGTGGATTACGTATAAGGCACAAAGTAAGCGGCCAGGTTTCTGTTTATGGTATAAACCCTGCTTTGCATTACATATTTAACTTTTAATGTTACACGATATTATTATTGAATGAAACAGATAATACAAAAACACGGGATGGAAAGAGATAGCGTTGCGTTAGCCAATCGTAGAATCGGAACGTCTTCACTCTCTCGCTATTTCTATGCCAATAGTCCTGCACCAACTACTCGAGATTGATCGATACAGTTTCTTTTACTTTTCTCTCAGGTGAGACAGGCTGAGAATGGATACGACTATGATCAAGTACCACGGTGCTTATTTCAGTCTTCAAACTAATCGAGGAGCCTCTACAGGAATAACCTACAGACTAAATAATAAATAGGTAAATCAAGATGGCGACCGCCCCGCTAATACCGTATCTACATATCGCTCATCCAAAAGAATATTGACATAATTACGTTTTTGCGATTTTTCAGGAGAGCGTTTTAAAAGTTTGTAATATTGTGTATTTCCAATCTTTATTAACAATAATATTACATAAAAAGTTTGCGAGAAACCTCAAGATAATTATTAAAAAATACCAAATGAAACAAACCGGACGTACATTTATGACATTTTGTAATTTAAATATTACAATTATGACATTATACCAGGTTTTGGATATGTGAATAAATCATGAATTTAAACTAAATAATTCTTAATTTGTTTTATTTTATAATACATTTTATGAACTTGAAACGTAAACTTTTTCAAAAGCTTAACTAATTTTTTTTTATAAAAATCTTAACATAAGAAAACAAAAATAAACTGTTATTAAACAATTCTAAGTAAATAATAAACGACAGTGACTCTCTCTGTCGGAAACAAATGGAACAAAAATTCTGTCGTTTTTACCACAGATAAAACGTGCAAAACACGAAGTTATGGTATCAAAAACTCATTTTCGACTTTTTGGTAATTATGTCAATATTCTTTTGGATGAGCGATATTATTTATACATGACATTATTGCAAGAAAGTTTGTTTTGAGATGCCGTGCAATATAACATATGAAATTGTTGTTTTCTTTTATTTCGTAGATGTACTTTATAGCCATTATGTTATATAACGTATAGTGCTTACTTTACGATGCATCACATTTTCACAACATAGGAAACAAATCTTTAAAGTAACGCCAATTTACGTGTTTCTGAATTTTCCCTTTTTTTGAATATGTGTGTATATGTGTCGTAAAGTTAGGTTTTTCGGTTATCAAATCATCCAAGAACTGCAATTTTATAGGTTCTATTAAATAAAATGAATAATAAAATAAATATGTCTCATATTACATGAATTAGCCTAGGCCATAGTAGAGATGAAACGATACAAGAAAATATGAGTACTTGCTCGATACTTTACTTCCGATACCAAGTACTTTTTACTCTATTTTTTAAACCACGTATCGAGTAGGTATCGGTTAATAGTACATACTTATATTAGTATACTAGACGTCGCTTGCTTGCCGCGGGTGCAAGCACCCCGCGGTGGGGTGGTCCATCCTGATTGTGTTTCAAAAAAGGGTGGTCTGTCGAAAAATGGTGAAAAAAGTCTTCGTTTTTGTCAAAAGAAGTAACTTGTATACAAAATTGTCTACGTTTGAAAATACACTAAGAAGCTCACGGTGAACGTGGTCGCCTGAGTGCCGCGAGGTGCGCGCACCTCGCGGTGGTGTGGTCTATCCCACTGCTGAAAAATAAAAATTGGCGGTCGGTTGGAAATTGGTTTAAAATTGTATCCATGTAAGTCATATGAAACTGAAAAACTGCGTGCGGTTGTAAGCACACTAAAAAGTTAACGGTAAGTGTGGTCGCATGAGTGGTTATCCTTATGAGTGGTTTATCCCGCTAATGAAAAAAAAAAAATTGGCGGTCGGTCGAAAATTGGTGAAAAATTGTCTCCATTTAAGTCAAAACAAACTGAAAAAGCGTGTGCAGTTTAAAATACACTAAGAAGCTCACGTCGATTGTAGTCGCGTGAGTGCCGCGAGGTGCGCGCACCTCGCGGTGGTGTGGTTTATCCCGCTAATGAAAAAAAAAATTGGCGGTCGGTCGAAAATTGGTGAAAATTTGTCTCCATTTAAGTCAAAACAAACTGAAAAACCGAGTGCAGTTGTAAACACACTGAAAAACTTATGGCGCTGGTGGTCGCGTGAGTGCCGCGAGGTGCAAGCACCTCGCGGTGGTGTGGTCTATCCCACTGCTGAAAAATAAAAATTGGCGGTCGGTTGAAAATTGGTTTAAAATTGTATCCATGTATGTCATATGAAACTGAAAAACTGCGTGCGGTTGTAAGCACACTAAAAAGTTAACAGCAAGTGTGGTCGCATGAGTGCCGCGAGGTGCACGCACCTCGCGGTGGCGCTGCTCACTATTGCGATTTTCAAATAAAATCTTGTACAGTTGCAAAGCGGCACAAAAGCATATCGAGGTAAGTAAAAAAAAAAAAAGAAATTATCATTTTACTATACCGCACATTTGGATCCGTTCTACTCGAAAATTCCTTTCATTTGATACCCATATAGTGAAGATCGCAAAAAAATGTCAGTCGCTATGTTGGATTGGCGGCCATATTGAAATTTTCAAAACCTTACTTAAGTCGTCGTGTTTTACTCGTCAAAGCCTTTCATTTGATACCCATGAAGCATGGGTTGGAAAACAAAAGCGGTCCGTCATTTTGAGAGCGGCGGCCATTTTGAATTTTTTTCAATGTCTCTAACGCGGCTGTATTAGACACTTAAAACCCTTTCATTTGATACCCATGAAGCATGGGTTGGAATAAAAAAAGCGGTCCGCCATTTTGAGAGCGGCGGCCATTTTGAATTTTTTTCAATGTCTCTAACATAGCTGTATTAGACTTGCAAAACCCTTTCATTTGATACCCATAATGTAGGGATTACAATACAAATGATACTTGGCCGTTTTGGACCGGCGGCCATATTGGTTTTTTAACGTTGCCACTAATAGGCATCGATAGTGCTATGAAAATCCTTTCATTCGATACCCATGTCACCGTATCGGGATTGAAAACCGCGAGAATAAAGCAAAAAGAGGATATTTACCATTACAAAATGGCCGCCAGCGCCGGCGCCATCTTGAAAATGTCAAATGTCAATTTTTTACAGTGCAGTAGACTAAACCGCTCACCGATTGGCGGTAACTGCAGGCGCGCAACTGTCATCGGCTCGCGTCAAAAAATTCGCAAAGTCGCCGAAACCGAAATCTGCCACAGCGCCCAGTGTTGCCATATATCTGGCCCAAAATGGTGGTAGAAATAATCAGCGAGGTCCGGTCGACCCGGCCATGTGAAAAAAAATCGTAAAACACGCGATTTACGTTCTCAAAAAAATTGGCGGTCGGTCGAAAACTGGTAAAAATTGTCTCCATTTGTGTGAAAAGAAACTACAAAACCGTGTACGATTGCAAAAACACTAAGAAGCTCACGGCGACTCTGTTTCGCTTGAGTGCCGCGAGGTGCGCGCACCTCGCGGTGGTGTGGTCTATCCCACTACTGATAAATAAATTGGCGGTCCGGTCGAAAATTAGTGAAAAATTGTCTCCATTTAAGTCAAAACAAACTGAAAAAGCGTGTGCAGTTTAAAATACACTAAGAAGCTCACGGTGAGTCTGGTCTGGAGCTTGAGTGCCGCGAGGTGCACGCACCTCGCGGTTGTGGTCCTCGTATTGAAAAGTGAAAAATTGGCCGTCGGCCAAAAATTGGAGAAAAATTGTCTCCATTTAAGTCAAAACAAACTGAAAATGCGTGTGCACTGCACAATACACTAAGAAGCTCACGTCGATCGTAGTCGCGTGAGTGCCGCGAGGTGCGCGCACCTCGCGGTGGTGTGGTCTATCCCACTAAAGAAAAAAATAAATTGGCGGTCGGTCGAAAATTGGTGAAAAATTGTCTCCATTTAAGTCAAAACAAATTGAAAAAGCGTGTGCAGTTTAAAATACACTAAGAAGCTCACGTCGATTGTAGTCGCGTGAGTGCCGCGAGGTGCGCGCACCTCGCGGTGGTGTGGTCTATCCCACTACTGAAAAAATAAAAATTGGCGGTCGGTCGAAATTGGTAAAAAATTGTCTTCATTTGTGTCACAAGAAAATAAAAAAGTTTGAGGGTGTAAATACTTTAAGAAACTCACGGCGCTGTTGGTCGCGTGAGTGCGGCGGTGGCGTTGCTACTATTGAGATTTTCAAATAAAATCTTGTACAGTTGCGAAGCGGTGCAAAAGCATATCGAGGTAAGTAAAAAAAAAAAAAGAAATTGTCATTTTACTATAAATTACATTTGGATCCGTTCTACTCTTAAAATCCTTTCATTTGATACCCATATAGTGAAAATCGCAAAAAAATGTCAGTCGCCATGTTGGATCGGCGGCCATATTGAAAATTTTAGAAATCACTAATGGCGTCGTATTCTACTCGTCAAGGCCTTTCATTTGATACCCATAAAAGCTTGGGTCGGAAACAAAAGCGGTCCGCCATTTTGAGAGCGGCGGCCATTTTGAATTTTATTCAATGTCTCTAACGTGGCTGTATTAGACACTCAAAACCCTTTCATTTGATACCCATGAAGCCTGGGTTGGAAAACAAAAGCGGTCCGTCATTTTGAGAGCGGCGGCCATTTTGAATTTTTGCAATGTCTCTAACGTGGCTGTATTAGACATGCAAAACCCTTTCATTTGATACCCATATTGTAGGGATTACAATACAAAAGATACTTGGCCGTTTTGGACCGGCGGCCATATTGGTTTTTTAACGTTGCCACCAATTGGCTTCGATAGTGCTGAAAAAATCATTTCATTCGATACCCATATCACCGTATCGGGATTGAAAACCGCAAGAATATAGCAAAAAAAAAAATATTTACCATTACAAAATGGCCGCCAGCGCCGCCGCCATCTTGAAAATGTCAAATGTCATTTTTTTCCAGTATAGTAGACTAAACTCCACATCGGTCGGCCATAACTGCAGGCGCGCAACTGTCATCGGCTCGCGTCAAAAAATTCGCAAAGTCGCCGAAACCGAAACTGCCACAGAGCGCCCAGTGTTGCCATATATCTGGCCAAAATGGTAGTAAAAATGATCAGCGAGGCCCGACCGACCCGGCCATGTGAAAAAAAATCGAAAAAACACGCGATTTACGTTCTCCCCAAAATCGGGGAAAATACCCCAAAATCGGGGTAAATTACCCCACCGTTCGATGCAGCTCACCGAGCACTACAAAAGGTCACCCGGGGTTGTCAGTCGAAAAACGCCGGCAACCCCGCGAAAACCGCGATTTAATTTTTTCGAAATTGCAACTTTTTACAAAATGGCCGCCGGCGGCCGCCGCCATCTTGAAATGTGGGAGTTTCGGATTTTTCCCAATATCTGCACCGTATACGGGGTGGATGACGTTTGTCCCGCGACTCCAGCTCACCCCGATCTGGGAGATCAATTCGGGTCAAATTCGGTCTGCGAAAAGTTTCCAACCTCCGTGGAGGCCAGTGTTGCCAGTGTAGAAAAATGAAAATACCAGAAAGTCATAGAGGCCCCGCCGGCCTATAGGCCGTGGTGGTGGAAAAAATCCAAAGTTGTTATTTCGATTTTCGCCTTTCGCCGCCCCTAGGGGAAAAACTACCAAAAACGGTAGAAATTTTCTCCCACCTGGCAACACTGCTCGCCGAGCTCCACCCCCGCCCGGAACATTTCACCCCGGTCGGAGGCCGCCATCTTGGCGAAAATCCGGTCCGAAAATCGCGTCGAAATTGGCGATCCAAGATGGCCGCCGGCGCCGCCGCCATATTGTCTTACGCCGCGCGCCGCAAATTTCTCAAAAGTCGAGGACAGTCCCGACCACACGAAAAAAGAAAATCCCGATAAAAACAAAAACGCGGCTCGTCGACAGTCGCAAACACGGGTCGAAACGGGTTTTTCAGTCCAAGATGGCGGGCGCCATTTTGTTTTTTCGCAGTTTGACAGCGGCACCGCATCCCCGATGCATAGTAAACCCTCCCACCAAACGCCGTTAAAAACGAAGGCGATTTGGAAAAGTTGACATTTCGCGCGGGCCGCCATGTTGGACTGGCAAAAAACCCTTATTCCCATTCTATGAACTAAAAAATCTAGAAAATTCCACCCTAACATCAAAACACTCAAACACACCTCTAAACACCTCAAAAACACCCCTGATCAGTGAGTCAGTGAGTGGTAATCGAGCTTTATATAATATAGATAGAAATTGTCTACGTTTGAAAATTACACTAAGAAGCTCAACGGTGAACGTGGTCGCCTGAGTGCCGCGAGGTGCGCGCACCTCGCGGTGTTGTGGTCTATCCCACTGCTGAAAAATAAAAATTGGCGTCGGTTGGAAATTGGTTTAAAATTGTATCCATGTAAGTCATATGAAACTGAAAAACTGCGTGCGGTTGTAAGCACACTAAAAAGTTAACGGTAAGTGTGGTCGCATGAGTGGTTATCCTTATGAGTGGTTTATCCCGCTAATGAAAAAAAAAAATTGGCGGTCGGTCGAAAATTGGTGAAAAATTGTCTCCATTTAAGTCAAAACAACTGAAAAAAAGCGTGTGCAGTTTAAAATACACTAAGAGCTCACGTCGATTGTAGTCGCGTGAAGTGCCGCGAGGTGCGCGCACCTCGCGTGGTGTGGTTTATCCCGCTAATGAAAAAAAAAATTGGCGGTCGGTCGAAAATTGGTGAAAATTTGTCTCCATTTAAGTCAAAACAAACTGAAAAACCGAGTGCAGTTGTAAACACACTGAAAAACTTATGGCGCTGGTGGTCGCGTGAGTGCCGCGAGGTGCAAGCACCTCGCGGTGGTGTGGTCTATCCCACTGCTGAAATAAAAATTGGCGGTCGGTTGAAAATTGGTTTAAAATTGTATCCATGTATGTCATATGAAACTGAAAAACTGCGTGCGGTTGTAAGCACACTAAAAAGTTAACAGCCCAATGCAACTGATGTGAGCGTAAGTACAATGCGGCCTCGAGAGCCAGTAAGAAGATTATTGCCAGAGCGAAATTCGACTTCGTCGGCAGAATTGGCGAGCGGCTAGCAAGCTACCCTTCGGGTAGTCGTGCTTTCTGGTCGCTGGCCAAGCTGCCGAAGGAAACTTTTGTCGGTCGTCCTTACCACCACTCCGAAATGCCAGTAACAACTTGGCCCATAGTGCTAAAGAGAAAGCCGATATCTTGGGTAAACTCTTTGCCTCAAACTCGACTATGATCGACGATGGGAACGCCACGCCACCTACCATCCCGCGGTGTGGTTACTCCATGCCGGAATCCGGATAACACAAAAGGAAGTCCGGCGGGAGCTACTTTCTCTCGACGTTCAGAAATCGAGTGGGCCAGACGGTATACCGGCAGTGGTGTTAAAAACAGTGCGCTCCAGAGTTGTGTCCTGTACTAACGCGACTTTTCATGCTTTCCTACCATTTAGGGCAGGTTCCGTCTTCATGGAAGACGGCAAATGTACACCCGGTGCCCAAAAAGGGCGATAGATCAGACCCATCGAATTACAGGCCTATCGCTATAACCTCCCTTCTCTCAAAGGTGATGGAGCGTGTGATCAACGCTAAGCTCCTTAGATACCTAGAAGAACACGATTTGATCAGCGACCGCCAATACGGCTTTCGCCACGGTCGCTCGACTGGTGATCTTCTAGTGTATCTCACCCACCGTTGGGCATCTGCCATGAGACTCGAGGTGAGGCATTGGCAGTTAGCCTGGATATAGCGAAGGCGTTCGATCGGGTCTGGCACCGGGGTCTTCTATCGAAGTTGCCATCTTACGGACTCCCCGAGGGGCTATGCAAATGGATTGCTAGCTTTTTATCCGGGAGGAGCATTAGAGCCGTAGTTGACGGCAGCTGCTCTGAACTCGGATAATAAATGCTGGCGTCCCACAAGGCTCTGTGCTATCTCCAACACTGTTTCTGCTGCATATCAATGATATGCTGTCGCTTGGCGGCATCCATTGCTATGCGGACGACAGCACTGGAGATGCTGTTTACACGGGCCGTGCAAATACCCCTCGTTCCATTGTGGAGGAAAGTCGTGAACAACTTGTGTCTGAAATCGAGAGTACACTAACCAGAGTCTCCGATTGGCGGGACAATTTAGTCCGATTTAACCCCTCTAAGACGCAAGTTTGGTGCGTTCACCGCTAAAAAAGCCCCATTCACTGTAGCCCCCACATTCCAGAACACAACCTTGAACATCTCGAAGAGTATTGGGATCCTCGGTGTCAACATCTCCAGTGACGTTCAATTCCGAAGTCACTTAGATGACAAGGTCAAGTTGGCTTCTAAAAAACTAGGTGTGCTTAACAGAGCTAAGCGGTACTTCCTTCCGAGGCAACGACTGCTATTATACAAATCGCAAGTCAGGCCCCATATGGAGTACTGCTGTCACCTGTGGGCGGGAGCACCTCGATACCAACTTGATCCTTTTGATTCGGTCCAAAGACGCGCTGAGCGTATCGTTGACGATCCCATACTCCATACCCATACATGCGGTATTGAGCCCTTAAGTCTGAGAAGAGACTGTGCCTCTTTGTGTGTTTTCTATCGCTTATACAACGGGTTGTGTTCCAAAGAATTGTTCGACATGATGCCCACGGCCACATTCTACCATCGCACCGCTCGCCTTCGGCAGGGTGTTCATCCTCACATGCTGGACCGCGCACGCTCCGATTGTGGAACGAGCTCCCTGCTGAGGCTTTCCCGGGGGATTACAGTATGGGGTTCTTCAAAAAGGGAGTAAATAGGTTTTTAAAAAAGGTCGGCAAAGCGTTTGTGATGCCCCTAGTGTTGCAACGTCCATAGGCGACGGTGACTGCTTACCATCAGGCAGGCCGTAAGCCTTTTTGCTACCGTTGTAGTATAAAAAAAAAAAAAAAAAAAAAGATCTGGCCAGTAGTCCCACGGTTAAGGGTCAGTCAAGTAGTAATGCCTCAATTTATACTAGATTGCCGGATTTAAATTTGCCCAAGTATTCTGGTGGGTATGAAACTTGGATGTCATTTATTAACATTTTTGATTCTTTGGTACATTGTCGGATGGATATATCACTCTCACAAAAATTAAGTTATCTGTTGAGTTGTCTATCGGGAGACGCTCACCAGGTTATTTCACATTTAACCATAACAGATAACAATTATGAGACTGCAAGGGCGCTATTGATGGGCAGATATCAAAATATTAGGTTAATTGCGGATGCCCATGTGGCAAAGATATTAAATTTGCCTTATTTAAGGAATATCATGTTTATAAGGGATGATTTTTTAAATCCATTAAAGGTGGCCTATAATTGTTTGGAGAAATTAAATTTACCAGTAACGGAGTGGTCATTCTTGTTGCTCCATATTGTATTGAATAAGTTACCCTCTGATTTAAAATTAAGATTTGAACAAAAATATGGAAGCGGAGATGAGGCAAGCCCGTTGCCTAAATTTATTGACCTTTTGACCTTCTTGGAGGAAGAAGCACGGATTGTTGACAATGTAGGCTCACCTCCTGCAACGGCTACCTCAGGGCCATCTGGGAGGCCTGTGTCCAGTCAGGGAAGACCTGTATTCAGTCAGGGTAGGATTAGGCCACCCACTCGGGGGACTAGGGTAGGTATGGCTACATCGGACCATACTATTAATAATAGGTTGCAATCCAAGCGGGTTGGTTGCACCTTTTGTGGCATCATAGGCCATTTTATATCTAAATGCCAACATTTTATAAATTGTTCCCCTCAACAGCGGAGGCGTTTTGTGCAAAATCACAAGTTATGTTATTTTTGTTTAGGGGATCATCTTGTTAATAGTTGTGCAGTGGCACGGCCATGTATTCATTGTAACGGCAAACATCACGGGATGTTATGCCTGAATAGGAATGGTGGAGTTAGGCCTGCAGCGGCACGGATTGGTTCTCCTTCAGGAGGGGGTCAAAGCGGACAAGTACGGACTTCACCTCCTCATTCTGGACGAGCGTCGCCTCGACGGGTGGACGTGCGCGCGACACCTCCATATACGGGTGGGGGTGGCTTTAGGCCTACTTCACAGGCATCTCCACATACGGGGGGGGAGGCACCGGGCCTATGGTACAAGCACCCTATGCAGCGGGCATAGGGCATATTCAAGCGGACGAATCTCGTGACGTCACTGCGGAACAGTATGCGTCTGCGGCCTCGTATGCAGCGAGAGCGAGGGGTTTCTCACCACCACTCGCGGAACGGCCGCGATTGAGGAACACGCCGCCATCTTTCGGTCATCCGGTTGGTTACCGGACACCGGATGCCAGTTGGCACCTGACTCGGGCACCATTGGGGCGCTCGAGACCCCCTACATATAACCCTCTGGCGCTGTCGGCAGCCCAGGTTTTTAATCGGGTGAATGCTTCATTTCATAGTGACGTTCAAGAATAGGTAGTCGCCGCCGCCTCGCCAAATGCAACCTTTTTAAATACTATTTTATTGCCTACCGTTGCGGTAAGGATTTGTGATATTAACGGTTTTTATGTTAGAGCACGGGCTCTAGCGGACACGGGTTCGCAAGGTTGCATGATAACAGTTAATTTGGCGAGACGGTTAGGCCTATACATATTTAATAATAATATTTCGGTTCGTGGCATAGGTGATGTGCTCGTGTCACATGTTTATGGTCAATGTACCTTTAACATTGTTGGAGAATCGGTCTCTCAACCTGTTATTACAGTTACAGCACTAGTGTTGCATGATATTTTAGGAGAACATCCACAGGTGGAATTACCTTCGGAAATTTTGAACTCGGCTTCTCACCTGTCTTTGGCTGACAGAAAATTTTTAAATATTGGAAAAATTGATTTGTTGCTTGGTACTGATGTGCTTGGTCAATTATTGTGCACCGGACGCACTATAAATTTAAATAATAATGGCTTGGTTGCTATACCATCGCACTACGGATATATGATTATGGGCCCAGCATATGATACGGTTTCTGATACGGTTTTTACGGGCGTTCTCTTTCGGATTTAGTACAGCGTTTTTGGGAGACAGAAGAGGTACCCACGGTTTCACGGAAGGACCCGCTCGACGAAGAATGCGAGCGCCATTTTATCGAAAATGTTTATCGGTTACCGAACGGTCGTTTCGTTACTCGGTTGCCCTTTGTGAGCATTCGCAAACCGCTGGGGCAGTCCTACCTCACTGCTGAGAAACGCCTGCTTTCTATGGAACGTCGCATGAAGCGAGATACAGAGTTTCGCGACAAATACATTGAGTTCATGCGGGAATATGTACAATTAGGTCACATGTCCCTGGCACGGAGGGACTACTCATCGGAAGAACACTATTTCATACCACATCACGCGGTTTTTAAATCGGATAGCGGTAAGATACGGGTCGTGTTTGACGGGTCGGCCCCTTCCTCTAACGGTGTTTCATTGAACCAAATCCTGCACTCGGGTGCTAAACTACATAAAGATATTTCGGATCTTATTTCGGCCTTTCGTAGACACCAGGTGGTCTTCGCGACGGATATACGCATGATGTTCCGGCAAACGGTGATTGATGAGGCTGATAGACGGTATCAGCTGATTCTTTGGCGCGAGGACCCGTCTCACCCATTACGCGTCTACGAACTGAACACAAACACGTACGGTTTGAAATCTAGCCCCTGGATGGCTATGCGGTGCTTGTTGGAACTCGCTCAACGGGAACGCGTTCGATTCCCTCGTGCGGCGGACGTCTTAGAGTCGGAAATTTTTGTCGATGACGTTATCACGGGTGGATCTTCGGAACAGGAGGCTTTAATTTTACGTAACGAGCTCATAGCGTTATTGGCAACGGCTGGCTATGAACTACGGAAATGGATTTCGAACAGTCCACGTCTCTTAGAAGGACTACCAGCGGATCACGTTCAAGATCCATTGTTATTTGAGAATCCGGACTCTCCTCGTTCAACATCGGTTTTAGGTGTTCAGTATTTACCGGTTCCTGACATCTTTTCCTTTCGGGTTTTAACAATAACGGAAAAGATATGGACTAAGCGGCTAGTCCTGTCTACGGTTGCTCGTATCTATGATCCTAACGGGTGGATCGCTCCTATAATATTTTGGGCTAAATGTTTTCTACAACGGTTATGGTTGGCTGAGCTTAAGTGGGATGAGACCCTACCTACTGAACTCTTAACGGACTGGCTCGCATTTATTGATCAGTTACCCACTATCGGAAGGGTTGTTATACCTCGTAAAATACTTCCACCGGGGAAGTATCATGCGTCACTTCACGGTTTCTGTGACGCCTCGGAATCGGGTTTCGCGGCAGTCGTATATCTTCGGACGATACAGCCAGATGGTTCAGTAGCGTTACATCTAATCACGGTGAAGAGCAAGGTGGCTCCTATACGCAACCGCCAAACCATACCCAAATTGGAGCTCTCGGGAGCTGCGTTACTTACTCGGTTATTGAATCATGTTTGTGATACACTCGGGAAGCACATTAACATAGGCAACGTTTATGCGTGGACTGACAGCCAAATTGTTTTGGCGTGGCTCCAGACCTCGGTACATAGGCTGGAAACATTTGTTGCGAATCGGGTTTCGCAAATTCAAAACTCGTCAGTGAATCTGAATTGGCGGCACGTACCCGGCGAGTTGAACCCCGCCGACGTGGCCTCTCGCGGCTGTTATGCCTCCTCGTTGGTGAGTCATAACCTTTGGTGGGGACCTGCTTGGTTGACGGCACCGGAGTCGTCATGGCCCCCTACGGTTTTAATCGGATCGGATCCGCTGCCCTGTGTGCGTGTCATGGCTGTGGAGAAAGAAATCGTCACAAACCCTCTTTTACTGCGGTTTAGCTCTCTTAATAAATTACTGGCCGTTACGGGATGGATGCGTCGGTTTATAACGAATACTCGCAAACCGGTTGTAAGAAATACATCTTTGTTTCTGACGGCAGGCGAACGGCGTGCTGCTCTCATGTTTTGGGTACGACGGGTACAATCGGAACGGTTTTCTGACGAGCTTAAATCGTTACGGACGACGGGTCGGTTAAAGGGTGCCGTACAGAAACTTAACTTATTCATTGATGGCGAGGGATTACTTCGTGTTGGCGGACGGCTGCGCAACTCGAAGCTGCCGTATTCGGCTAGGCATCCCCTTTTGCTGCCCAAGGACGGACCCTTGACGCAGTTGATAGTAAGTGATCGGCACATTACTAACTCGCATGCAGGTTGTACGGCACTGCTTGCTATTCTTCAGCGGGAATTTTGGATACTATCGGCGCGACGGTGCGTCCGATCGGTTATATTTAAGTGTATACCTTGCTATCGGTTAAAGGCTAACACCATGCAGCCTATGATGGGTGACCTACCTAGCGATCGGGTTAGTGTCACCAGACCTTTTCACGGTGTCGGTACGGATTTCGCTGGTCCTTTTATTGTCAGGGCTTCTCACTTGCGGACCTCTAAGACTTACAAAGTTTATTTATGTGTATTTGTTTGTCTGTCAACGAAGGCAGTACATTTAGAAATAGTATCTTCGCTTAGTACGGAAGCGTTTATCGCGGCGTTCGGACGTTTTGTTTCACGGAGGGGGTTACCGAGTTTGGTACGGTCGGACTGCGGCACAAATTATCAGGGTGCTGACAGGTATCTTAAGGAGGTCCATGATTTTTTAACGAAACATAGTACGGACTTGGGACAAGCAATGGCTACTCAGGGCATTACGTGGAAGTTTGATCCTCCTGGATGTCCTCATTGGGGAGGCATCTTTGAGGCTGTCGTGAAGGTGGCTAAGACACATTTGAGACGTGTTATTGGGGAAACGGTTCTTACGTTCGAGGAACTTACTACGGTCTTTTACAGAGTGGAAGCAACTTTAAATTCACGGCCTTTATGCCCACTCTCTTCGGATCCCAACGATATGGAGGTTTTGACACCGGGTCATTTCCTCATCGGCCAGCCCCTTGCAGCTCTCCCTGAGTATCCCTTTGAGAATGTACCACTGAGTCGACTTTCTCGCTTTCAAATGCTGCAACAGATGTCACAAAATTTTAATAAACGGTTTTATTCGGAGTATTTGCACATGTTGCAGCAGCGGCTGAAATGGACAGATAAAACGGCTCCTGCACGGGTAGGGGATCTTGTCCTGATTAAGGATTCAAATCTTTCTCTCCTTCGCAGAGGCGCTGACGGTTGTACCTCGGTTCGCAGAGGTCTCGATCGGCGACTCTGTGATGCGCCGTGCGGTGGCAACCCTGTCCCGTCTACCGGTAGACTAGCGAGATGAGGGTTGCTCATCTCGGGGTGGGGGATTGTTTAGGACTTATGAGTTTCGGACCGCGGAAAAGGAAATTTAAAAAAGTAATAAAAAAAAGATTTTGACATTACGGTTTCGGTACTTGACTGTCACTTCGGATTTTTTCGGCATTTTTATTGAGTTTATTTACGGCGGATTAATATTGCATATTACGGTTTCGACGGGATTAGATAGAAAAGTGGTCGGCCACGCGTTCTCCTATTTATACACTACTAGCTTTCTGCCGCGGCTTCGCACGGTGGTTTCGGATTGGGTGTATAAGAGGGTTAGGGTCATAGCGTTTGCCCACGGCTAACATATACGCGGAAGTCGGTTTATGGTGCGAAGATTTTATACGCTTCCGTGGGGACTAATCCGTTTTTCGAGATAAAAAATGCCGCAAAACTCCTCAAGAATCACTCTATCTATTGATGAAAACCGCATAAAAACTTGCAGTAGTTTTTGAGCGAAGCCTTTATTGCGCATCCGTGGGATCTGTCGATTTTTCCGGGAAAAAAGTAGCCTATGTTACTCGGGGAGAATGTAGCTTTCCAAGGTGAAAGAATTTTTGAAATCGGTCCAGTAGTTTAAGCGTGAAGAGGTAACAAAACAACAAACAAACACACTTTCGCATTATAAATATTAGTTGGGACAAGTATTGTAGTTATATGTATATATTTTATAACCACATACGGTAGGCACATTAGTACACACAAAACACACTTTCAAGCCAAGCCAGAACTACGGACCGGTAAGCAATATTATTATATAATTAAATAATATAAGCAAATAACGGGCGTTCGGGAAAACGCAACAGTAGTGTATGTTGTAAAATTGTTTAAATTTAATTGGCATCCTAGACTAACACTTACTATCTTAAATAGGTTCTCTTAAAAAATAATCATCTTCAAGTGATACTGTGGACTCGTGTGGTCTCTCTCTCTACATGCCTAAGGAAGGCCATCCCTGAGGTTTTTAGTGGGTAGGCCTCCCCCTTCTGGGGAGGAGAGCCCCACATAACCGCCGGCTTGCCACAGCTGGGGTATGCAACTTAGTACATTTTCCTCAGGGGGAACAAAAAAAAAAGGTGATACTGTGGACACGTAGAATTGAGTCCACTGTCCAAATATAAATGCTTAACACTTGACCTATGTAAATCTTACGTGATGACAAATAAAAAAATATTTATGCAAGCTCGCGGTGTTGATTTACTGTATCCGTTTATTATCAGACGATTGTCATAATTAATTGGTGTTGTACTAGAACGATCATGCTTAAGAGTTGAAATAAAATACAAATTGAAAATTTCATTGATAAATATTTGCATGGCTGTAGTCAATAAAGGGCCGAATATTTTTTACTACGAGAAAATTTCTCAGTATTAATAAAAAAAAATAACGACTCTTAAGTATGATGAGATGACTGAAAACGAACAGAAAAAAATTACTGTAGGTATGTTCGTAATTCATATAAACAGAATAAGCAAAGCTAGGGAAGCTAGCTTGCGACAAAGGATATATTTAAGCTTCTCGCCTCTGTAAGTACACGGCTGGCATCACTTTAACGTTCTCGCCGTTTCTAACGCATATGGCCTCTTTTATGACCGAGCGCTTTACGGCGCCGTCTCCTGAGGGTCAGTTGTTCTCACTACAAGCCGTAGGACCAAGGCTTAGGCTCAGTCTGATCGGTAGATCACATCACATCGGTCAAACCGCCTTAATCGTCTGGAGTCCGACATAACGTTGGTCGCTCCTCTCCTGAGAGGAAAAAACTACTGGCATCATCCATAGATTAAAACCTAAATCAATCAAGTATGTAATTGTGTAATTCCGAAAGAATATCTGTTGAATTTTGTATTTTTCATAGTCCCATGATCGCACTCCTTCAGAGTATTCTGATGGGGGTCAAAAAACCAAGCTTAGGTACAAATTCTGAGTATACGAGGATACGAGCTTCGAAAACAATACATGCTCGTTTATTGATGTGAACCTTCATCTGATTGACATGTTCTCATGACTACAATAGCGAGGTCGTGGATCTCTGAATTCAGGAAGTTGCTTCAAGGTCTTGTTGAGGCATCTGTCTGTATTTAAACTTTAGAATTATTTAAAAAGATTTTGAAAATAACAAGGAAATAGAAACACACATCCAAATATGTGTATTAATTTTATCACTTTGGTGTTATTTTTCGAGTTTCATTGGTGACATATTTGAACATATCCGTTCGGCAATTAGAATTTCCGTCGTGAATTAAGTGGCTACGAACACAGACTACTTAATCACCAGGTTAGTAACGAGTTGAATTTGACAGTTACTGATGTGATGGCACTACATTCCTTGTTTTGTACCCGTTTTAGATAGTTTTAATTTAAAATTGGGATTGTAATTATACAATTCAAACGTTTAATCGTTTTAATTCATATCATTTTAATTAATATCACGTTAATAATTTACCGTTTCTCTATTTTAAGACAAACTGTCGTACTGTCCTTATTGTATTTATATACACATATGTGTGTGTGTCTGATCCAAATATGTTTCTTTTTAATTCAGTCTCATTCGCAAATATATATAGTTTTCAATAAAACAACTAAGAAAGTTATCCCGTAAATACCTCGAGATCTGATATTATAGATCACGAAATTTCAAAACTGAGCATTCAGGCACTCTTTGATACGTTAATCGTTAATTATTACCATTAATGTACTAACTGGCACCTGATAACATATCAACGAACGGATTAACTCTAGTTATTTTTATAAGTTAGACGATCAAATTTTTTACAAATTTTTACAACTTTTAAGGAGTAATGTATTAACGTGAACTTGTGTTAACGGAAATGTAACGCTTTAGCGATTAACGTATTTAACTTAACCGGCTAAATTTACTTATAACTTAAATTATTTACACTGTTACAGACTAACATAGTTACAATATTTTATTTCCTCAAACAGATTACGCTGTCCCAATGCCAACATTATTACTAAAATTACTCAACTCACTATTATAAAGTTTATCACATGGGCTTGGCTGTATGGACGTAGCCTTGGCCCGCTTGGCTTAAAGGACGATACGCACGCAATTATATTCCACGTTCGGTAACAACGAATTTTTAACGTTTCGTAACTGGAAGTTATATATGTGAGAAAAGCTAGCAAAAAAAATATATATGTGTCTATCTTACGACATAGACAACGGGAAGTATAGATTATGATTCCCTTGCAAGCATCAATGAATGAGGAAAAACGAAGTATAACAGGTCGATTCTTTCTTGATTGGGTCGACTTGCCGGTGAGAGACTATACCCACCACTACATCTGCAACAGTGGGCCCATGGTGTGACGGGTGAAATAGACAGTGATATTAACGAGTGCAATGACTTGTTGTCACATAGTGACAACGTATACTGTGTTTCAGTGGGGCTTGCAGATTTCTATAAATTTCACAGGAACCACAAGTTTTATAGGCTACTGTAATCACTTATCATTAGGTGTATAGTCTGTTTGTTTGTCAACATATGACATAAAAAAATGAAAATGCGTTTCTTTTAGAACTGCAAGAGTTTACAAACCTGAGCATTTAATATTAATTTCAACTTGATACCTCCACTCGTTCCTGGGAAAAAAGCGTCTTGATAGATAGACAAATAAGTGGACAACAAAACAATCAATTATTGGTTCATTTTGGTTTTTGGTGCGGAGTAAGGAATTCTAAAATAAATAACGGATTAATCTCATAAGCGTTTACCCGGTGTCTATTTTTGGCCAAGAATTATGGCACACATACGCGCTGTGCCGCATCGTTATAACATGTTCTGAAAAGTGCGGGGTGAGACGTCAGATAACCTCCTTGTAGCTATTAAAAGACGTTGCCTAGGTTGCCCTAGGCAACGTCTTTTAATAGCTAATAGTCTGACAGAGGGTCCCTCGAGGCGTGGAATGCCTGGGACCAACCTGGCGGGCTGTTTGTAGCGGCCAGTAGTGGACGGGCGAAGCACCCCTTCTTCTTTAAGAGGGGGTGTCTGTTGCTCGAGGGACCTATCTTAGGTATGATGGCTGGATGTATCTGGCGGCCACCTACGGGTGGTATGGTGTGGGCGACTTGTCGCCATACGACGACGGGGTCGTGGTAGTTGTCCACAAGGGTTCCCATGGCCTCGTCAGGGTGCGATGCAGCTCTTCTTCGCGATAACGCGCTTGCGCCCAGGCGTAGTGGGGGGGATCGCTGAGGTTTTTAGTGGGTAGGCCTCCCCCTTCTGGGAAGGAGAGCCCCATATAACCACCGACTCTCGGGGTATGCAATTCAATACATTTTCCTCAACGGAATAAAAAAAAAGTGTTCTGAAAAGTGCGTTCGGACCGGTCGACGATTACATTGCAATGCATAGGTACGCATACCACGAGCGGTTGTACCTTACATGACTTAATGACTTTTGGAACACAAAATAGTTTATATAAAGCGGGCTCCACATTCTCGTCGAAACTTTGAGGCGGGACAACACGAGACCGAAAGTTCAAGCGGACGAACCGCACGAACATAGGCGAGACTTAACGTATTTTCTCAACACTCCAGTATTTGGTTGTTTTCGTATTGTTTCGACGAGAAGCAGGTAGTATCGCACTGACATAAATCATGCTTACGCCTAACTGACTAACGATTAACGTTAACCATTCCGAAAAGTACACTTCATCGTTTAACTTAGTAAATATTTTTAGTAACGAATTAGCGATTATCGAAGTAACTATTTTATTAATTGTGCTGAGGTATCTATACTAATATTATAAAGAAGTAAAGTTTGTGTGTTTGTATATTTGTATATTTGTTAAATTGTAAGGGGTAATCTCAGGATCTACTGAACCGATTTTAAAAATTCTTTCAGCAATAGAAGGCCACGTTATTGCTGAGTGTCATAGGTTATATAAAAAAACCGAAAAATAAAAAGGTTTTTACGTGGTAGTCCGTTTTGCAAAGTGAATCGGAGAAAAAAACAGTCAGCGGACGGCGCGCGATGGCTTCGGGTTTAATTCGGATCGCGTTCGTGCTCGCTTCGGGGATTATTAATATTATGCCCAACGAAAGTGGGCACGGGTCAGCTAGTTATATATATATTTATTCCCCTCTAGAGAGGAAAGGCTATGGAACATGGACACCACAGCAACCAAGTGCCGCTGTGATTATTTCGAACTCCAGACGGATCGAGGCAGTTTAACCAGATTGACCCACTACTAAACTCAGTCTGAGCCGTTGGTCCTATTGGTCCATGGTCCATAGTCTATGTGATAAGAAAGACCGCGAATTCTCCAGATGGTGGTCAGTGTCGCGAAAGCCTGTAATTCTCAACAATAAAATAGTAGATAAAATAAACAAATCTTTAATTTCTTGTTAGCAACACTTAACATTCTTATTGTCTATAGTAAGGGCCTTTTGTACATATTCTGGAACAGAGAGAAGGTAGAGTATTTTTAGATCGCGATAGTCATCATAAGAACTAATGCATAAGATGTGGTTTCGAAGAAATAACATTAACGAGATAGGAGTAAGGAGTAAGAATTAGGTGAGTTCTCTGTGCTATAGATAAGATAAGATAAGCAAGTTTTTGTTTAACTGTGTACATAGTAAGTTGTTACATAATTGGTTAGAGCTAACAGTCTGCCCATTCCGGACGTACAATAATAATATTATAAAGTATTATAATTATTAATCACTTAAATTATAATTATTAACATCGAGAGTCAGCATTATCATTATTTACAAAATATTCATTTAAATTATAATAACATCCATTTATTAACCATTATTTTAATTGTTTTTTAAACTTATAACCCTCTAGAGATTTTAAGTATCCAGGCAATCTATTGTATATTCTAATTCCAGTAATGTATGTACTTTTGTCCATAATGTAACCATTAGATGCTTCAATAGATATGTCATCTTTATATTGACGATGTATATTATTTTTAGTAGCTATTTTTTTATGAAAAATGTCAGTTCGATTTTTTACATATAAGCATATTTCTATATATATATACATGTCAATGTAAGAAATTTTGGTTCTTAAATACAGTTCTCAACGATTCTAATCTTTGCATCTTAAAATTATCCTAAGGTTTTTTTTTGTAAGACAAAGGTCGATTGAATGTTTACTGAGTTGCCCAAAATACACTTCTCATCAAAAAAATCGAAACACTTCCGTTTTCATTGTTTCTGTCCGAATTTAACACAAAAAAGAATTCATACGATGAAAAAAAAAACATAAATGTATAGCTGGCAGTTTGGCCATTACAGTAATAAGCGAAAATTCTAAATTCAAAATTAGAATTTCATTTGTTTATCTTATAAACGAAATGAATCACTGTTTTGAGACAAATGTGTGTTTAGGGTTGGAGTACATTTAGCGTTTAAAAACTAAAAATTGGCGCCTATCCTTAAACTTTTTGTTTTTTATTTCAATACTGTGACTTTGGGACGTCTGAAAAAAGGTTATTTATCTAAAACGTATGGATACTTCGCCCACAGAAGCCGCCCAAGTTGTGGCATTGCTGGATTCTGGCCTTAGTCAGCGTGTTGTGGCTGCAAGACTGCATCTAAGCCTGTCATCTGTTCATAGAGTCTATAAACGTTATCGGGAGACTGGTTTGTTCACGCGCCGTTCAGGATCTGGCAGGAATCGGGTCACTTCTGAGCGAGATGATCGATTTATTGTAACAACTTCTTTAAGAAATCGACGCCTTAACGCTTTTCAACTGCAGCAGCGGCTTCGTGTTGTACGAAGGGTGGCTGTAAGTGACTCTACAATTAGAAGAAGGTTGAAGGATCGTGGACTGGTACCGCATAAGCCAGCAAATGGGCCGAAATTAACTGCAGACCATCGAAGAGCGCGCCTTAACTTTGCACGTGAGCACCTAAATTGGTCATACCTACAGTGGAGCAAAGTTCTCTTTTCTGATGAGTGTAAAATTATGCTGTATGGTAACGACGGAAGGAACAAGGTCTACAGAAGAGACGGAAAACGCTATGCAGAATGCTGCATTGAAGAAAAGGTCAACTATGGTGGCGGTTCGTGGACGGTTTGGGGAGGAATCAGCGCCGACGGTAAGACAGAGCTTGCTTTTGTGTCTGGGCCACGTCTGCCTGCACTAAACTGTCATCGGTACGTCGAAGAGTGTCTCGAGCCTCATGTGATGCCCTATGCACATTTTATTGGCAACGGCTTCATATTCATGCACGACAATGCTAGGGCTCACACCGCGGGCGTCGTACGAGATTATCTTAACGAAGTCGATATCTCTATTATGGAATGGCCAGCAAGAAGCCGGACATGAATCCCATTGAACATCTGTGGGATGAATTAAAGAGACGAATTCGAGCAAGAGATCCTGCCCCAGAAACACTTAGCCAGCTGCAAGATGCAATCCAAGAGGAATGGGACAATATACCACAGCATGTGATCGTGACTCTCATCCGATCGATGAAGAACCGTATGGAAGCAGTAATTAGAGCTCGGGGAGGGAATACAAGTTATTAAATAAACGTTTTTTAGCTTTTTTTTTCATTTACGTGTGTTGTTTTATCCATTTCCTTTATACTCCATACGGAATAAAAATGACTCATTTAACAAAATACGAAACCTATGAAAAATTCATTTAAATTTAGAACATTAACATTAAGATTTGATAAGCTCATATTACTCACTATTAAACGACATTTAACATTTATTCCTAAATGTACACATTTTTCTGATAATCCTGACAAAACGTAAACTTGCAAGGTGTTTCGATTTTTTTGATGAGAAGTGTATTTGCCATTAGGTCAAAGTGGGTAACATATCCGTAGTAAGGATTTATTGCCACTCCTTACTAGTTGTTACATTAGTCAATATGGATAACGCAATAACATTTAGTAGATATTATATTGTTTATTTTGTTAATATGTGCCTTCCAGTTTAAATGTGTGTCAATTATTAGTTATAATATTAGTTATACTAAAAGAACTTGACCGTAAAGTAAAAGTGATTAAGCAAGACTATAAGAAAGAAATGTATAATTAAGCTGATAATAATGGTGGCTTGGGTAGGACTGTGAGGGGTAGAATGGTGGAGGTCTTGAAGGGGATGTAGTTTTCCCTTGTATAGACATATAAGTAGAATCCCCCTATATGTAAATAGAATATTTATATGAGAACTAGCGGACTCGACAGACTTCGTCCTGTCAAAAAGATATGTAAAGTGGCAGTTTTTTGTTCCTACTTGAAATGACATATGATGACATAAAATTTGTTTGACAGAACTAACGTCACTTTTTTTGTCTTCGATTGTTTTGCCAAAGGTTCAAATTGGCTTTTAAGTATTAATACAAATTGTTTGTATATGGGAGTATAGAATGATGTTGATTTTACACTTTATCAAGATTTTTTAAAATTTTCTCTACGTACAAACCTTCTCTGGACTTCTACGAATAATTCAAGACCAAAATTAGCCAAATTGGTCCAGGCGTTGTTGAGTTATGCGCTTACCAACACATTTTGCGATTCATTTTTATATATAAGATAAGGTTTTCCTTGTATAGGCATATAAATAGAATCCACCTATATGTGAATAGAGTGAAGATATGAGAATAAGGTGTCTTTTATACAGGCATATACCTAGGTAGAATATTCCTATATGTGAATAGAATCAATAAGTATGCGAAGCAGAATGCTGTTACTCCATATGATTGTTGTATGTATTAGAAACATTTGTCGTTCCATTTATATTAGAATACATAAACTTGTACCACAGGTTAACATATTATATAACGACAGTCAGTGCTACTTTATAAATATGCGCTAGAGGGTGTACCGCGACACCCAATGGCACCGACCTGTATTAACCCGGCGTGAATGAGGTGAGAAATTGTTACATCAGCTATGAGGTGGGTATGATATACCCAAAATTTTGATGTAAAATTTTTGATACTATGATTGTGTAATTAGAATTAATGCTTAAGATATATTAGTAATAGTAACTATTCAACAAGATGAGTAAATAAAATATCAACATTAAGTTAAGCAGCATTATTTTTTATTGAAATAACACAATATCTAAATTATTTTCGAAAAATACAAATTCAGGCAATTAATTTCTTTTGCCATAAACATCTAACAAAATTCCAACTTTGGTAAATCAATATAGCAATAGTGTCTTCTAATTATTATAAATAAAAAAGGAACTGAAAAGTCTTGTGAGATCATGTAATAGAGCACCAAAATTACACCTACAAATCAACACAATTCATAACCCAACCGCGGGTACGCATGTGTATTTGCGCGTCGTTCGCCGGTGCAACACTAAACTCGATACTGTACCTCACCCCTTGCATCTTTACCTCCAGCTACTGAAACACCAGGACTTGCATGGCAACAGTAACTAGAAGAAGAGAAGTAATTAAAATATCTGCGTTTAGAAACTTTTCGGGTATGACATACCCAACCTCACTCACGCCGGGAATAAGGCCTACTCTTGGCAAGCTCTAGGCAAGCAGTAAAATGCTATTTTGTATTATTTGGATGTAAGAGTACTATGCGAAGTCGTCCCCTATTACACCAATACTTTGCCAAATCATTTCTTGATTATTTATTTCACTAATGATTTAAGAGCTCGCATTGTTGTCAAACAAAGACAACGCATCAAAAGTCAAGTTCATACATACTTCCAAGACTTACGCGTACTTTATCAATATTTGATCAGCAGGTCGCAAGAAACTATGCGGCTATCGTCTGATTTATAACTAAATAAGATAACATTCATAGAAATAAAATGTACTTCGTATATGTATTTTTCATTTGCGTTTTACGAATATGGACTTTACAGTAATACTAATAAAGTATATTCACAATCCTAATTTACGGACAAGGAAAGACATTTAATTTAAGTTGAATTTATTATTTCGTAAAATAAGGAAATTCACCGAATCGTTGACGTTACAGTGGTGTTATTAGTTATTACTGTACGTAACCTGATGCAATTTTTAATACGGCCCACTAAAAGTCGTACGTATTAACGTATTGTATATAGTTCTTGGATTCACAGACAGATTCATAGTACAGAATCATAGATTTTTGCTGACCAATTCCCTTTTATGTAGTTTGTGTTTATTTAAATAAAAGTTAATTTAAGAGATCGTTACTGTTTCATGACTGCTAATTCGTTAATATTATTATGCCAATTCACATTAATATTATTATGCTCTTATTACGATAAACCAAGATCTTGGCGCTATGAAAAATTTGTTTGAGCAGTTTGCAATTTATATAAATCCGAACAAATGTCTAACAATTATGGTAGGAAGTTCTAGAATAATATCGAGACTGATTTTTCAGACTATTCTGTTGTTTTTGATTTACTAACTAACTCACACACACACCTAGATACCTCAATAGTTATTTTTAATACTTATGAACGAACGAGGATAACAAGATACTTCGTCCTGCCTCTAAAGGTTCCTTTCACCATCCTAACACGTTTGCTCCTCCTATTTTGTTAACTGTATTCTACTACATATCTCAAGAAATGAGAAATTGCCAAAACAAACATAGTTCCAAAGAAACAAACTATGCAAGCTTTTCAATGAGGTCTATCTAGTAATAGTATACCGAATATGGAGATAAATATATTATATATAGAAAGTATTAGGAAATCTACATCGTCCAAAAGTTGACTGACAGTCAATGCCTTAAGCTAAATAATCAGGTATGCGAGGTTGCCGCGGGTCGCCCGAAAATACTGCATATTTAATTTGAACACTGTTATTGAACGTCGCAATGACTTTTTCTGCACTAATCTAAGAATGTTTAAGAGTGAATCCCTTACAATTTTATCTAACGAATCTTAGAAATATGCTGATATTATTCCAATTACGTATTATGTAATTTAAAACTATCTATAGTAGCTAGGAATTGTATTCAAACATCTATTTACATTACGTGTATTACTTATGTGTGTATTATGTGATTAAATATAACGGAAAACTAAACACATACCTTTATACGTATATAATATATTATTCTCATAAAACGACATATAACTATTTATCTTTATTATGTAACGGGCGGCAGAGATGTGAATTATTTGAAAACATATATTTCAAATGCAAATACAAAATGTAAAATACCCATTTTTATTTATATTTGAAATACTTTTTTCTAAATGTATTTGTATTTTATTTGAAATACTCTATATAAATATTTAGTATTTATAAAATACAAAATAGTTTCGTTGCATTTTTAATTAATTTTTACAATTTTTCACAACAAGAAGACGAAAAGAGTTCCCAACATACTGACTCTTATAAAAAGAAGGAAAGGACAGAATCTTATTATATGTTTGTTGAGGACTCTGATTCTTCAGCAGCCAGTGATAATGTTAATACAACTACAATAGATCTGGAAACATTACAATATTTAAAAGATGAAGACAATACCTTAGAATCGTTGAACAGGTATCCTACTGTAAAAAACTCTTCCTTAAATATAACACCTGCTTACCGAGTTCTGCCCCTGTAGAACGACTATTTTCATTTGGTGGAATGATTATGAGGCCCATAGGCGGAACATGAAAGATGAACTCTTTGAACAAATACTAGTTTTAAAATCAGTTCAATAAATAAAAGTGGTTATGCTTAACAATGTATTTTTATTTTCAAAACCTATTTTAAAAATACGTATTTTGCATTTTGTATTTAAATACTTTTATTCAAACTATTTTGTATTTCTATTTGAAATAGTGCTAGCAACTATACATTTGCATTTTGTATTTAAATACTTTTACTAATCTATTTTTCACATCTCTAACTAGCGGACCCGACAAACTTCGTCCTGTCAAAAAGATTTATAAAGTGGGTTTTTTTTTTATTCCTACTTATTTTATAGTCAGGGCAAAAAAAAAATTCTGTACCGAACTGTCACCCTGGTGGTAGGGCGTTGTGAATAAAAAATAATTCATTGCAAAAAAGGTCCAAATGAACTGTATATTAGACTTCGTAACTATTCAAGTTTGGAACGTGATTAAATCCTCCAAAGATGTATTTTGTGAACTTACACATTGTTTTGATAGATATGAATGAGTTTCATACTTTATATAACGTTAATAAAGCGCAAATTGACTCTTTGATGTTAGGAACACACTTCAATACAATAACAATAAAGCTCAAATTGACTGTACGTTTTAGTTAGAAAACGATTGTATGGGAAAAAAATGGTTGTTTTTAGGGTTTTTCCGATAATTATTCGAATTTTAAAACCCGTAAAACCATCCTTGAAATTCAACGACCATTTTAAAAAAAGAATTTGCCATATTGGGTCAGGCGTTGTTGAGTTATGCGCTTACCAACACATTTTGCGATTCATTTTTATATATAAGATTAGTTATGGAACTATATATGTATTTCTTGTTTTTATAATATTATGCGAATGTAACTGTTTGTTACTAAATAAATAAAACACTACTATTGAACGTCGCAAAGATAAAAATTCATGAGTGAATAAGCAAATGGAGCGAAAACCAATATCTTCGTTTGCGTTTATTTATAAACTTCTTATATATAAAAAATACATTAATGTCGTTTTTCATTTTTTACGTTTAGTAATCAAATTAGTTTAAAAATAATTTGAAGTCTTTTATTTTTATAAAGAATTTATGAGATCAAACTGACTTTTATATTTTAAGTTAGCAAATATAAAAAATAAACATCCATATTGTGTAAGAAAATATCCTATTACTACCTATTACTGCTTACATATAGAAATTTAAGTTTTAGTTCACTAGATGGTGGTTGCATACAATTGATTCCAATATATATACGTATATTCTAGCCAAGAATATAATTTTCAAAGTCTACACATAAATCCATAAATTTGACAAAACTAACAAAAATATCTATTTTTATTAAGCTTAGTTAATATATTTTTCTCCTTCTAATATATGATTATAATATAATATACACATAAAAATGGAACGAAACGATAACATCGCTTCCTCATACGAGACTTTGTTAAGAGCACTCAAAAAAATCCTAAAGAAATCCCTCAAAATCAATATTCATATTGTAACTTGAGAAACCTCGACTCGAGGTAAAACGTTATTGTACACATCATTTAAATATAGTAAAAGATAAAAAATATGGTACCATTCCGTACAAGCCATAAGGCCACTAGGGCAAGGCTAGGCTGAGTTTAGTCGGTAGGTCTGCTGGATCGAGCCGCCTCGATTCACCAGGAGTCCGACATAATCAACGCATCCCTGCTTGCCTGTTGCGTTGGTATCCATGAGGATTCTCAGCCTCCTCTCCTGAGGAAGAAAAAAAAAATGGTTATGTGTCTATACAATAATAATTTATATATACATTAATATCTCTAATTGCCATACACATTATCCGTAAATTGTGAACAAAATACCTTTCAAAAACATTTATGTTTTAATTTAATGACGGAAATATCTTTGAAATCTTCCTCAAGGTAGATTGAAACATACACACCTTGAATTTGACAGTTGGCTCCTCAACTTGAGTAAGGATAAATTTGTAAAAAAGTAGGGTAAATGTTGGGTATTTTTTACGACTATGATATGAATACTGATCTCGAATGAGGTTGAGTTGTGTGGAGGAAACTTCGAGCGATCGTTTATTAGGTATACGTTTTTCCTCGCCGTTGTACTATCTACTTTATTAATGTAGTTATAACCTGTTTCTGATGATAGCTGGTCAAAAACAGAAACCAATATGCCAAGTCATTATTTATATTTGTTTACTTGTAAGTATATTGTTTATTCTTATTATATTCAAATTATATCATCAGATAGGAAATTTATTAAAATTTTAAAATTTATTAATGGTCACTTATTTCTATAATATTTATATAAACCACATAAATAACTTAACGAATATAACGGCAAATATTGTCAAAATGTTAATTAATTTACTTGTTTATTTAGAATTTGTTCATTTAGAAACAAATTACGTACATTAAGAAACAAATGAGTAGGTAATTAAAAGATACAAGGGTTTTACTTTGAAAATTTTTTTACAGATCTACTTTTTGTTTATTTTATCATGTGGAAATATATGTAATATCTTTGTATATGAATTATACATCATCACATGGGAAATTTATAAATTTATTTATTTATTTATGTATTATAACTACTATAAATATTATAACGAGATATACGTTAAAAGTTTCAAAGTTCCCAATACTCCGTTCTCAATGTCGCACTAGATGGCGTTAGTTGTATTCGCGTGCTGCGCTGGAGACATAAGTAAACTAAAAACAGAACGTTCTAAAAAAGGTAAGAAATCTCGTGTCAAACTATGTGCTTATGATCGCACTTCTCTGTAATGGCTTAGCCGTATTTTATTAATCTTTACAAGCTTTTTTAGATTCACCTGTCCCGATGTTTGTCTGTAATCAAATCTCGCAAATTAAATTTGATCAACTATACGATTGCCAATTGAGTTGAAATTTTGCTTGTATGTGTAAATCAGTTGACAATGTAGAATTATAATGACGTGCTGACGATCAGTGACTACTATGAGTTTGCTATCATGTCAATTTAATATGAAAAAATAGTATGACAATTACGTACCGTTAGGGACAAAGTTTTTATATGATAGAACCGAAAGAGCTGTCATAGGAACTCTGTAGTTAAGTGTCATAGAGTTTATATTTTGAATTTAATACTGGCTGGGTTGTATTGGTAAAAGTGAAGTTTGAAGTTTGTTTAAATATATTGCTGTCATTATTTTTATATATTAGAAGATTATGGGTTTGGAGTTTTTATAATGTAATTATGTAAAAGTATGATTTAAATATATTGTGTGAGTGTAATGATGATGTAATTTATTTTGTAAAAAGAAAATTCTACCTACAACAGGTTATGGGCCTGCACCTACGGATTGAAAAGGTCAGTTTTAATTGTTAAGAATTTGTAGCTATCAATTGCAATTATGTCCGAGGAAATATTAAATTTACATTTGACTAAATTGAATAATGAAATGGAGTATTCGCTATGGAAAAAACGGATTAATTTGCTGTTGATAGCCAAAGACCTAGATGCAGCTTTAAAACATGATACTAAAGCGAAAGACTTTACAAAGAAAGATGCAAAAGCGAAATATATTTTAATAAATGCATTAAGTGAGAAGTATGTGAGTCATGTCATAAATTGTGAGAATGCAAAAGAAATGTTGGACAAATTAGACAGGATTTTTCTAGGAAGTGATCAAACACAGATGTGTCGGCTAATGGAAGAATTTTATAAATATGAATTTAAAAATGATGACATCATGGTTGATATTAGTAATGTTGAAAATTTAGTAACAAACATTAGAATTTTGGGTTTTGACATGCCAGACATGCAAGTAATGTCAAAGATTTTATGTTCTCTACCAAAGGAGATGGGGAACCTGAGAACAGCTTGGGAATCAACTCCGATTGCTGAAAAGAATATTTCCAATTTAATTTCAAGAATCATTTTAGAAAAGAAAATGAATACTTCTGCACATTTAAAAAATACGGAAAATAAAAATGAAAATGTTTCGAAAACAATTGAATGTCATGACAGTCATAACACATTCATGGTAATCAAAGCATGCTATGGCTGCGGAAAGAAGGGTCATATTGCAAAATTTTGTAGGATGAAGAAGAATTATGTTGGAAATACAGGAGCTTTACAATGTTTTAAATGTTTGAAAAATGGACACCGTTATACAGAATGCACTGATAAATTTAACTGTAGTGTATGCAAAAATAATACTCATTATACAAAATTCTGCCTAGATATAGGAAATAACTCTGTGAGTAGAAACGTTTTTAATTATACAGGTACTTCTGGAGTAGAAGAAATAGAATTTATTCTTGATTCAGGAGCAACTTGTCATACTACTTATTCTATGGGGATTTTAAATAAAATAGAAGAATGTTCTTATAAAATAATGACCGCTGATGGCAATATACATATAGTTAATAAAATAGGGAAAATATTCTGTGAAGCAAACAACAACAAAATAATTTTTAATAATGTTTATTATGTACCAGAACTTAAGAAAAACTTGATTTCAGTTTCTAGATTAACAGATAATAATTGCAAAATTATATTTTTCAGAAACAAATGTGAAATTCGTGACATACAAAGTGACATTTGTTACTTTACTGGTGTGATGGGCGATGATGGACTGTTTCATGTGAGTTTGCCATTGCAGAGGTACGTAGTGCAGGATATGAGGTCAGTCGAGCTAAACACAATAAATTTAGTTAATAACATGAAATTTTGGCATCGTGCATTAGGTCATACTCCGGTTCTAAAAACAAAAAATCTTGTCAAAGGTATTAATATTAAAGGTACTAAGGAGGTGGACGCTTGCGAAATTTGCATCAAGGCTAAGCTTTGTAGAAAACCATTTGTTACTGAGAGGCACAGAGCTACTCAACCGTTGGAAATAATACATAGTGATATTTGTGGACCAATAGGAACAGAATCTTGGAATGGTTATAAATATTTTATAACCTTCTTAGATGATTATACACATTTTATTAAGATTTATTTATTAAAAACAAAAGATGAAGCTTTGTCAGCAATAATTAAGTATATTAATTTATCGGAAAATAATTTTAATTCAAAAGTTAAAACATTTAGGTGTGATAATGGAGGTGAGTACACTAGCAACAGTTTTAAAAAATATTGCGAGAACAAAGGAATAACTATAGATTACACGATTCCTTTTACACCACAATTAAATGGAAAATCTGAGAGATTTAATAGAATTATCATGGAAAGAACAAGATCATTGTTATTTGAATTTGATTTGCCGAAAATACTTTGGAGCGAGGCTGTACTAACTGCAGCTTATTTGACTAATAGATGTTCAAATACAGTTACAGAGAAAACACCGGCAGAATTATGGTTCAATAGAATTCCAAATGTGAAACATTTAAAAATATTCGGTTCATTGGCATATTTTAAAATTAATGAAAGGTTAGACAAACTTGATCCAAGATGCAATAAAGGTTTACTTGTAGGATTCACAAACAATGGGTATAAAATTTGGGATGCGGTTAATTACAAAATTCATTATTCTAGAGATGTAAGATTTATTGATAATATTGAAGATGTCCACAATTATTTAAAACAAAGTAAGACAGGTACCGGACAGAATGATTTATTTGATCTATTCAAAGAGGAAGATTTCGAAGAGACAAATATTGATAATAATTTAGAAAATAGTTTAGAAGATGGTTACAGGTTTCAGAGGGGAAGTAGAAATAGGGAAGAAATAAGAAATGAGTCAATAGCTGAAAGGATTTGTGAAGATGATGAACAGAATTTTGAACATCGTCGTGAAGAAGAGTTAATAGAAGAAGATAGCTTTGAAGATAGTCTTGAAGATTTAGTAAATGAGGATAATAATAGTAATGGTAATGCAATTTTAGAAGATCAAAATGAAAATATAGCAAGTTATGAAAGTTTGATAGAAGAAAGTGATTGTTTTGAGGATGCTGTTCATGCAGACAATGAGATTGGTTCAAATACTGAACAAATTATTACAAGAATTTTACCAGAAAGGGATAGACGTTTGCCAATGAGATTGAAAGATTATGATTTAGAAAGTTCATTTTTAACATATAGTGAAGTATTACAAAGTGAAGAAAAGGATTTATGGGAAAAAGCAATTAAGGAAGAAAAGGAGTCATTAGAGAAGAATAAAACGTGGGAGATTGTGAATAGAGCAGAAGCAAAGAATAGGAAAATTATTACGAGCAGATGGGTTTTTACGATTAAACCAGGGGGTAGATACAAAGCAAGATTGGTTGCAAGAGGATTTCTTCAAAAATATAACATCGATTACAAAGAAACGTATAGTCCGGTTGTAAATACTACCAGTGTACGGTTGTTACTTTCGATTGCAGGACAAAAAGGTTTCAAAATAAAACAATTTGATGTCAAAACAGCATTTTTATACGGTGATTTAAAAGAAGACATTTATATGGAGATTCCTTTAGGATATAATATTGATAAGACTAAAGTTTGCAAACTTAAGAAAAGTTTATATGGTCTTAAGCAAGCACCACTTATGTGGAACATTAGATTAACAACTTATTTAAAGAAATTGGGTTTTGTACAATTAAAACAAGATCCCTGTTTATTTGTTTGTAGGGAAAAAGAGATTTATTTAGCTATCTATGTTGATGACGGAATTATAGTAGGAAATAATGAGATAGAATTAAATAATATTATAATAGATTTGGAAAAAGAATTTGAAATTAGGAAATTTGATAAGGTAGAAAAGTTTATTGGAATAGATATTTTAATTGAAAAGAATTTTATTAAAATCTATCAGAAATCATATATTGAACAACTGTTAGAAAAATATGGATATAACAATCTCAAAGGAAGTGTTCATCCTGATATCTTAATAGATGCACATCAAGAGGGGCAGGTTAATTGTAGTGATGTGCATAAATATAGGCAGTTTATTGGATCTCTTTTATATTTAGTTAATAAAACTAGACTGGATATTTCATTTCATGTGGGTTATTGTAGTAGACATCAGGAATGCCCCAATTTAAATGATTTTGGAAACATTAAGAATATTTTTAGGTATATTAGAAATTCAATTACTTTGGGTATTCAATACTTACAGGGAAGTGACTTGACACTTCAAGCTTATTGTGATGCAGATTTCGCTGGCGATCCAGATACTAGAAAAAGCACGACTGGGTTCATAATTTTGTACGGCGGTGGACCAATACATTGGTGCTCACGTAAGCAGTCTGTCACTGCTTTGTCAAGTACAGAGGCTGAATATATTTCAGCAGCTGATTGTATTAAAGATTTGCTTTACACTCAGTCTCTAATTAAAGAAATAACAGGAAAAATGCCTAAAACTGAATTGTATGTTGATAATCAATCGGCAATAGTTTTAATTAAAAATGGAATTTTTAGTAGAAGAAGCAAACACATAGACGTGAAATATCATTTTATTAAAGAAAAGATTGAACAGCAATCAATTGAAATATTATATTGTCCCACAAACTTAAATATCGCAGATATTTTAACAAAAGGTCTAGATAGAACAAAGTTTCTTCGGTTAAGGAAGTGTATCGTGAGTGACTAATGAACTCAAGTGATTCTATTAATATTAAGAATGTTTTTAATTTTTATTGTAGTAATAAGGTTTTAGGACGTTCATTCCAAATTTAGTTTTAGTTATTTATATTATTGTTAGGTTTATAATTTGAAAGTTTATAATGTGGGGTTATAAGTAATATGTAGATATGTATAGTATGGGTTATAAGTGAGGTTTCAAATGGATATTAAATTCAGAGGGGCTGTCATAGAGTTTATATTTTGAATTTAATACTGGCTGGGTTGTATTGGTAAAAGTGAAGTTTGAAGTTTGTTTAAATATATTGCTGTCATTATTTTTATATATTAGAAGATTATGGGTTTGGAGTTTTTATAATGTAATTATGTAAAAGTATGATTTAAATATATTGTGTGAGTGTAATGATGATGTAATTTATTTTGTAAAAAGAAAATTCTACCTACAACATTAAGGACACAACTCTATCAATTTTGTACGAATAAAAATGTATTACATTGCGATTGCAAAAGAATAATAATATAGGTGTAATATGATAAATATTTTTTAATGTGCCAGGCAAATGTAAATCGTTTTTATTTAAAATGAAATTGCGTCTATGATAAAAATGCAAAGATTTAGTGTAAAGATTCACGGTTTAATAAAAATATATATAGATATGTACACCTCGCTTTAAGGTCTTTGGAGAAGTCAAGTAACCATCAAAATGAGTGATATTTTTAGGTTATTATATAGAAAATCTCAATCAAGTCAAAATAATTGCAGAAACAACAATCAATTAAAACGTCACGATTACTCATGCTCTCAATATTACAGATTGCTCTTTGTCACAAAAAACACGAATGTTTTGTCTTTGCGTCAATAGAATTTGTGTGTGTACCTAAATGTCTCTGTCCAGAGTATAAATATATTTTTAAATGGCAGAACAATATTCAGAACAATTTATAATTTGCCAGATCAGTTAGTTTTAGAATGTATATTAGTGTTTCAACTAAATAAGATGAAAGTTGGGCATCTAAAACTGCGCCCACGCAGCTATTGCCCTGCTACATTTAAGGATAATGTTATTGTTTTCCTCTCTCCCATTTAGTTCCTTCCAAATAAAGAAGCTTAGGTACTGTGTGTAAGATATAAAATTAAATCACAACTACTCAAATGTAATTAATTGGTTTACTCGACAATAATGCTGTAACTTTTTATAACATTTACGTTTATAATCCACTCCTGTCTAGTTTCTTCAATGTTTGTCAAACGCCAGTCAAGAAAAGAAATAAAACTCACGAATATTAATTTTAAAGATATTTTGGTTTAATTATTGAGATAGCGTGGTGACGCTTAATTTATAAATAAACAAGCCAGTGCCCGCGACTTCGTCTGCGCAGGCAAATATATACTTTAGCATTGAACCAACTAACCAAAAATCATATTTGTCGATACAAACGATAAATGAATCCGGTTTTCCGCATTGATCACCTCCCTCGTATAATACTATAATTAATGAATTCTTTTTGTAAAACTAATAAATAACTTATTACATTATCAATTAGTAATAATAGCTGTTACACTTCTGATGATGATGATGATGAGCTAAAGGTATTTTAAGCACCGATTGATTTCATTGTAATACATAATTTTGTTAAATTAATGTTATTCTTGCTTACTATGTAGTTGTTGGTTGTTACCCATGGATTGTAGACCAAAATGTATCTAATAATTGAATCACGTGGTATTTTTTTGGAGGGTTAATCATTAAACTAAAAGCCAATTGGGTAGACGACAATTTTTTAAATTCTATATATAATAAGAGTACTCTTTTAAGTGAGAAATATTGTAGAACCAACAGTACACCTGCACCTATTACTTTTGAAGATACATCGACATGTTTGCGGCGTTGTCGCGAATCGATCAAAAACACTCCATACAAAAACACTGCAATCGTGACGTCATAACTAAGTAAACTCGCCTAATTTGTATGAACGTATAAACAAATTTTAAGATAACTGTTATTTGTACGTTTATATGTATATTTTATATATAAAAAAAAATTACATTTAATGTGGGAATGCTAGAAATGTGTTAGTTTCATTAGAATTACGCAAATAATACTTGCTCATTTTTTAGAAATCTAAAAACAATATAAATTAATAATTAAACTGAAATTTCTATATTGACATACTTTCATTAGATATAAATTGGTCAAATCAGATAATTATAGTATAAAAACGGCCATAATCAGTTGTAGTCGTCTACCCAATTACTAAACCTGCTATCGCGCACCCACACGTGAACGACAGATGTCACGTATGTGAGATAAATTAAATGTAAAGTTTAATCCTCACCACGCTAACAAATCAATCACTAAAGCTATTTTTCCCATCCAGTATATACAGTTAATAAGTAGACATAACCTTTTTTTTTTTTTTTGTTCCCCTGAGGAAAATGCATTAAATTGCATACCCCGGCTGTGGCGAGCCGGCGGTTATGTGGGGCTCTCCTCCCCAGAAGGGGGTGGCCTACCCACTAATACCTCAGGGATGGCCTTCCTCAGGCATGTAGGGAGCCCCCGGGAACATGAAGCTTCTTCCGGGAACCCCCAGCCTCCGCTCCCCCGTCGACACAGGGGAGCCCTCCTCGGGGGATGCTTACTACCTCCCCCGTCTCCTCCACCGACGACGCCCCCCGGCCACGGAAGGGGCGTGGTCCATCCCGGGTCGCCGTAGCGGTCGCGAATTCCTCGCGCCCGCCAGCGACCCGCGGAAGTAGACATAACCTGTCTCGGAAGATCGTATAAAATTCTTATTCTACTAATATTATAACGCGAAAGTTTGTTTGTTACTCTTACACGCAAAAACTACTGAATAGATTTTAATGAAACCTTACAACAATATGTATAGCTTATACATCAGAATAGGCTACAATTTATAAAGATATACGCCGCGCTAATATAAGCTACATGAAATACCAAACGTTCGCAGACGAAGTCGCGAAATAAAAATATTTAAATATGTATATATTATAATGCTTTGTCCTGAATGACTGACTGACCGACGGATCAACGCAAAGTCTAAACCGCTGATCGTAGAGACGTGAAACTGAAACTTGGGAGTGTGTTCTGTATACCGTTAGCATCAGATAACAAAGGATTTTCCAAAATTGTACCCCTAAGTGGGTGAATGAGGAGGAAAGCGTGATTCCTTAGTCCAACCTATTTCAAATTTTGCATAAGTATTCTTTAACAGAATTTATGGAAAACATGTGTCGTATTTTATTAAATTTATCCCCAAATGTGGTTAAAAAGGAGTGAAAAATTATTTTGGGGTTATTTGCTTTGAAGTTGATATCAATACTCCTTAGTGCTTTTTAATTTAAATTATATTTTTTTGATCCACATTTAAAAACTCAAGCTGATTTTATTTAAAAAAGGCTCTTCAATTTTCTGTGTATTGTTTAAAGCTTAAAAGCTTGTCGCAAGGTTTAAGTACTCGTATTTACTTGCTGCGTCTTAAAACTAAGAAAGTAATTAGGATTACTTAAATCTCGCGACAAGCTTTTATAACATATAAATTGTGTCTAATGTATTAAATTTGAAACTTTTTAGTTTTCATCTGATAAGTTCCTAAGTCTGTTCATCTCATTCAACGCATCATTACAAAGTCGTTTGACAGTTAAAAACCCTTTTATTTGATAACCATATTGTAGGAACGAATAAAAGAAAATTATCCGCCATTTTGGGTGTTCCGCCATATTAGATTAAGAATGTCACATTATTTTTCTAGTTATTCTTGGCAAGCCCTTTTATTTGATTTTAGCATTTTTTGATTTGTAACAGTGCATTAAAAAAAATCGGTCCACCATCTTGGGCACACCGCCATGTTGGATTTAGAATGACGTCACACAGTTAATCATGCATTGTCATATAAACTAAACGTGTATACAAAATTTCAGCTCAATCGTTTGAGGGAAAGTGCCTCAAGATTAAGTTGTAAGATTTCACCCGAACATTGCAATTGCAAGTAAAATAAAAGCTTGTAATAAAATTAGTATCAACCAAAATCCCTGCCACAACAAATCTCCCCAAGCATTATTAGCCGTAGCCGCTTGATTGCTTAGTTCACGTTAGGCGTAAAGTAGTTCTAAATATTTTGCGATAGGTGACTCTGTCCATCTTCTATAACGCGATGGCGTTGATTATTTAATGTCAGTATAAAATGCAGGTCAAACCTGGCATAGGTAAAGAAAGGTCGACCATAGGAATTACCCATTGGGTAAAAATATTTTTACAAAACTAAACGTATGAAAATGCGCTTTGGTTTTATAAATCGTCGATCAATTTTTTAATAGGATTTGTGGTGGTAGTATAAGAGCAATGATACTAATTGTCATGTGTCTAGCAAATTGAACAGAACCAATTATAATGCCAAGAATATTTTCTATAAAATAAATTATCATTATTATTAAATTACGTACAAAACACGGTTACAAACAGAAGAGATTGCGCAAAATGTATCCCACCAAAAACATTCTGTAAAAAACTAGCCAAGTCTCGATGGAGCTGCTAGTTTATCTCTAAAAAGTAATGAAATATAACAAAGTCGTGCCAAGTCTAAGGTCTAAGTCCTTATTGCGATTTCGTTATTATTATAGTTAATGTTGTGTGACTTTGCCGTTGAAGGGTACAAAACCAGGTGCACCATGGCACCATTTCACCAATCTGTCGCCAGAACAGTCTGTATTAGAAAATCGTGGTTTTCGGCAGAATCAGCAGATTTTTTGATACCTATGTTGTTCTCTTTGACGAGCTGATTCAGAATATTCAACTTTTAGAAAAAGTTTACGACGCATTTTCCCGCTAGGGGGCTCTGAAGTCTGAATTATAAAATCGTGGTTTTCGGCAGAATCAGCTTTTTCCCGAAAACCCCTTGGCCATATACTTAAACAGTATCATCTACTTTAATGCGGTGGCTCTTTAGTACCTACAAGATGGACTGTCCTCGCTATTGTTATTTACGAGTAATTAATATGTATGTATTCATGATGTCTATGTAAATAATTTGCAATGACATGTTACTGCTCAGCCCCTCAATCAATGGACTAAGACAATTTATCTCAGAATGTGTGTCGTGTGCTTGTATGAACACGGACTTTAATTCAATGGCGTAAAGCTCAAAATTATAAGCAGATTTAACTATTTAAGACATGTATTAAGAAGTGACCTCAAAGATGATGAGGATCGAAAGCTGAAGCGTATATATAATTGCTCGCAGGTTCACTAGATATAGTAATGTCAAAATATTGTTTTCCCAAATCATTTTGACAGTCTTTTTACTCGAATGTCCTGTGGGTGGAATATACGCGGCGGGCCTACAACGCTTTGCGTGTTCAGTGCAACAATGCCTTTAAGATGCTGTGCATCAAAGGACATTGTTCAATTTTGGCCTAAGAACCGATGTGAATATAAATTATACTATAATTTTTATTTATTTTTATATTATTTGAAACATATTTTAGTATTTCACGGACACTTCAAATAAATAAATTCCCAAATAAAAAGTTGGGTCACAATTATTGATGCCGTATAAAATGTTTTCCGTCAGCCAGTGCTACCAGTTTCGGAAGTTTTGGCGATTTCGGTAAACACGGATCGAATTGAAAACCTCCTCCTTTTTGAAGTCGGTTATTAAAATTAGTTGACAACACTTTATTCATTTAAATACCTAAATTGATTAGCTAGAAAAAAACTAGTATTATATATTTTTTAAGCGAAATCGCGAATTTCTAGCTTGGCATTCAAGTATTATAGTTTTCGTAATTGGCAACACTGGTGTACTGCCGTGTCCGACTGTGTTCGTTTCATTTAATTATTGATTGCTTTGCGACTATCGTTTCTTTTGGGATTTTCTATGCGTTTCATGGTTTTATTCTAACCACTTTGGCTTGATTACGGACTCCGATTACATTGCGTAGGTACTTGGTAGACTCGGATGTGTGTAAAGGACTGGATTGCGTAAAATGATAATTGTCAAAGAATTATCTTAAAATTGACTAGGTACTATCTCTTTTCCTAGTATCTAGTAGAGTAGTCCCTTCCTAGTTCTAGAAGAGAACATATATAGCTGTACATAGTATTGTTAATATTACTTTGATATTACTACTCTGATATTTCACGCAAGGTTGGTTATTTTTTATTTATAACCTCAAAATATTAACTTTTTTTCGTAATTATTTTAGTTTCCTGAAGTGTCCGTTCGTGAAAACTTATTTCATTGGATTCCATATAATTTTAAGCGTTTATATAAGTCATTTTCGATTCGAACGTTTCTTAGGCAGAACATGTATGGAGCCGGAACAATGTCCTTTGGGCTTGAGAATCGATGTCAACGTCTTTTAGCTGATTTTAGATTGTAGGACGATATTAAAATAATTCAGCAGCACTTGCTTTTTTGTTTCCTAAAAATTCATTATTTTGAGCAACCCGGTGTTATTACTTAACTCATTCACTGTCACCACGATTTTCTTAAAGTTTACCGAGATGCCGCGATATAATACTGTGAACACGCTAGGCGTGTTCACGGCACTGCAACTTTGAAAAATAGTGAACACGCCTCACGTGTCCACGGCAATGTTTATAGGTAAAATACATAAAAAGGCTATATCTTTTTTTTGCAAACGTTTGCCGGTTAGTATTTCTTGTGTTGTGCGAGAATAAAGGTGTTAGTGACAGTGTTTTCAGTTTTATACTTAAAATAATGGCGAAAAACAGATTTTATGGTAAGTATATGCATTATAGTGAAACATGTTGTTCTCAAACTTTTTTTACTGCAATCCCCATGCAATAATAATTAATGACGTTTCCAATTATTAATTTCAACTATGTATGTACTTTAATTTATAATGACCATGAATCTAGATGATTTATATAGATTCATGATATAGACTAAAAGATCTTTCTAACTGTCATAAATTGATTCTAAAATTTGTTAAATATTTTAAAGCACTTATTATCGTAGGTTCCTCTTACCTATGTATGATATAAATTAATTTTGAAGCATTTTCACTAATTACCTCTTTTTCATTTACCCTTTTCTACAGAAGAATCTCTTTTTCACAGAACAAGTTAAATTTGTACCGCAAACTGAAGTTACAAATGACGAAGACGAAACAGACTATTCCCCTCCTATAAAACGGACAAATATTTTTGTAGTGGTGAATTAAAACCGGATCCGCATAAAAAAACAATCATCAAAATGACTAATTTCCAAGAACAACTCACGCTTGACCAAAAAGTTACTATGTTATTATATTTTCACAAAAAAAAATGAAGTGGTTTCTAAGACCTTTTCCTTATATCTTTAATGGTTTAGGTTTTCCCATACTGTCCCATCTCTATTTTTTATTTTATTTTAAATGGTGCACAATAAAGTTTATGTTCATTTCAAAATCAGCATAAAAGTAACTGCGCCCTTAGAGGTCTTCTTCAGATACTCCGTAGTTATGTATAAAAAAACCTTTATGCACATAATGCAAATATGTGATGGTAGTTTATGAAACGTAATACACGTAACGAAAAACCTTAGGCAGCCAACAGATAGAAAAAGCTCAAGACGGTCTACTTAGTTCAATGTCAGTCATTTATCAATTACTGCGTAATAACCTGTAAACGCATCTTATCTCCTAAGACAGAGTGAACAGAGGCGTCCTAAAAGTAGGTCTATTTACAGCCCTATACCCAACTGCAGCTCTGTATGACGAAGCAGAGGTGCTACAGAAGTTTTGAACTTAAAAATAGCAAGGGGTCAATCTAATAAAAAGATTGAGATTTTAATGGTAGCTCCAATAAGTGTTCTTGGCACTGCAAAAACCTTTATTTTCAAAAAAAAATCAGACTTGGTTTTTCGGTTGCCGCTTAATTTAACCATAGCAGATCCTTCAAAAACTATGCAGTAATAATTTGAGCAGAATATCTGGCCTCGTTAAAGACATATTACCAAAACATCAAAAACCCGCCTGGTGTGTTCATGGCATACAGACTTCAATAAACTTGAACATGCCAAGCGTGTCCTCGGCATTGAATGTGTGCAACGTTATCGTATTATCGTGTTTAGTTTGTTTTTTTTTTCCTCAGGAGAGGAGGCTGAGAATCCATCATGGGTACCAACGCAACAGGCAAGCAGGGATGCGTTGATTATGTCGGACTCCTGGTGCTGTCGAGGCAGCTCGACCACACAGACCTACCGACTAAACTCAGCCTAAGCCTTTGGTCCTATTGACCCTGCTGGCTTTATTGATGAGTCGTGTTTAGTGTGTCCTGAAGACCATATGCGCATTACATGACTTTCCCAAGCTAATTAACTTATAATAATAATGATCAGCTAGGGTTTTCAAATCTACAAATTCACGCACCGAAACAAGCTTAACAAAGATAGGTAGATATAGATACACGCGGCGTATTGGCGAATATAATATATAATTCATTTATATGTTGTGATAACAAAGATAGCAGTAATAACAAAGCACGATGTGTCTTGTGATCACGCCGGCTGTAATTTCGTAATCACACAATATGCACGTGTCTCTTTTGCCGATAGATATGTAATTATGTCTTGGTGATATCTTTCTTAAAAGATACTCAAGTACAATACCGACTTTACCACAAGGGCACACGGGGCCCGTGCCTAGGGCCTCCATTCTCAGGGGGGCCCGAAGGACCCACAATTTCTCTCACACATTTATTCTCAAAACATTTGTCGGACACATTTGACATTACCTTTTTCGCAAATTAGTAACTTTATAGGAGTTATTTGGGAAACTACGTCGAGTCTTTACGTCGTTGATCCCACAGTGCCTAAAGACGAAAGTCTTCAATCAGTGCGTCCTACCCGTAATGACTTATGGAGCCGAAACGTGGATACTGACGGCACGACTAGTCGCTCAGCGGGCTATGGAAAGGGCTATGCTCGGCGTTTCTCTGAGGGATCGTTCTATGCATACTTAGATCATTAATATAAGCTAGATATAATAGGTTTTATTACACTAGCTGATGAAATGAAATACAAAGTAAATTGAATGCATAAAATTATCTCCTATAAAAATAATCTCCTATAAACGAATAAAATCAAAACTCTATAGTTGTTACTTAAATTAAAATATCTATCTATATAATTGGTATACATTTTGTTACAAGCATTCAATTACGGCGCTGCTTCTTATGGTTCGGTTTCTTTAACGTCTAAAAACAAGTATAAATAAGAAACAATAACGAACATTTATACCTACTTCCACAATTATTCATTACAAAGTTAGATGACTGTCAGATATCAATGGCATATTGTAGAACAGTTCCTTTTTGATTAAAACTTGTCAAAAAGTAAGTAGTATAAACATTAAACTAAATCGCTCGAAGAGTAAACAGTAGTTAAAGTCTTTCTCCATCTCACTATATTATAATGCGAAAATAATTCTGTCTGTCGCGAGCTCCATACCGCTTTAAGACTTCGCAGACCGCGACACGTCCTTACCGACCATCCCAATCAATTAACGCAGGACCTTCAAGGCCCACAGTCAATCCGCGTAATACAGAACATGGTCGACCCAGACACGTCCTTTCTGACCCTCCCGACTCATTAACGCTGGCTCTTCAAGCCTTGCGAGAGGCGGCATCTGCGCCGCCATCCCTTAGTTAGTCCATACTTCGCAGCTTGCTGCACATGTACGAGTAGGCCCCATCATTTCAAGGCTGGACCCACTTTGGCGTACCGAGCCTTCATTCGCGCATATGTCCTCTTCGGAGGGCAGCGCTGGCGTGCCCTCTCCTGAGGGTGCGCCAACCATTCCATTCAAGCCGTAGGGCCCTTAGGGCCAAGGCTAGGCTGAGTTTAGTCGGTAGGTCTGTGTGGTCGAGCCGCCTCGACAGCACCAGGAGTCCGACATAATCAACGCATCCCTGCTTGCCTGTTGCGTTGGTATCCATGATGGATTCTCAGCCTCCTCTCCTGAGGAAAAAAAAAACCTTCAAACCCTGCTTGCGGCGGCGTCTGAGCCGTCGCATCTCTTGCCTCTCCCTTCTCAGCAGCCTTCTCCTTAGCCACGAGATTGCCATCGACATAGGCCGGAGCCATTTGGGTGTACCGTGCCTCTGCTCTCTTTTATACGGCAGCGCTGACTGCGCCCCTCCTGAGGTGTGGTCTTCCTTGTCATTTCAAATCCCTATGACTTATTACTGAATTAGGACCAACGACTCAGGCTGAGTTTAGTCGGTAGGTCTTTCAGGTGGAGCCGTCTCAATTCGTCAGGAGTCCGACATGATCACCGTGGCACCATTCATGATGATTCTCGGCCTCTCCTCTCCAGAGGAAAAAATGTCTGACGCGCTTTTACGTCTAAACTACTTAACCAATTTAAAGCAAATTACCTGAGAAAGGGCATAATCTACTTTTTAATGTGAAAAAGGGATGACAAGGGTTTAAAAGAGGGGATGTAAGACTGTAGGGAAGCATCGTCAATTCCAAAGCTAAAAGCTTGAAACTATTGATAAATACGACATCCAAATTTGATTCAAAAAAAGGTAAAAATAGGGCACGAAAGTTTTTGTTAGAATAAGTTCCGAAACTACTAAATTTTGATGGAAGTTGGTTTAGGGATATTTTGAGACCAGTTAAAGGACAAGGAAATTTTTACCACAAAAAAAAATATTTTTCCTGCGGGAAAACCGGATAAAGAAAGCCGGCGCGGGCTTTTAAAAAGTTTTTATCCAATATAACGCAGGCGAAACCGCGAGCGTGAAGCTAGTATTTTATATTCGCTTAAAATTCTATTAGTTTTGTCTTTGAAACCGTTGACGGTAAATAACTCTGAATCGGATCGGATTGGAATCATATCTGAGTAAAACATTATTTTAAGTACCGCCTAGCTAGATGTAAGGTTTCTTTATTGGCTAACCTTGCCACATGTGCTTACTAGTTGATACGTGACTATCTACACGTTAGGTAGAGCTACGATAACGTGGACGTCGAAATTATATGCTTCAATGTAATTACATACTGCGATTACTATACTTCATGCAAAAAATATGTAGGTTCTTGTTTGTACTATTTTTCCATTCTTATTTAATTAAAACTCTTGTTGATGAAGTCTCTACTCCTTACATTACTCGTTTTTTGATGATAGAGTTACTGTTCTAGATTCCAGAGGGGCGATCGCACTAATAAATCGCAAGCGAAACGCAACCGAACCGTTCGGCTTAACCAATCCGAACGCCACAATATCACGTCATCTGTTCGATGACGTGATATTCTAGCTCTCGGATTGGTTGAGTGGAACGATATTACTATTTTAAACCGAAAATTCAAAACCAGTGTAATGCTTATTAAAGAACGACATTTTATACGAAATATTCTCAACTACCACGTATGGTGGCGTTTAATATTTACCTCATTGGTCTGCAGCTAAGTTTTTTTTTTTCTTTTTATACCTACCGACTAAACTCAGCCTAGCCTTTGGTCCTATTGACCCTACTGGCTTTATTGACGAGACTGCAGCTAAGCCCTAGCGACGTCAGCGAAACAAAAATTTGGGGGTCCATGAAATGAAAACGGTGGTCCACGATAATGGATCTCAACATACAATAATAGTACTTATTTACTTACATTACGCTATCTTTCTTCTAATATAAAGACATAACATTATTTATAAAACCTATGAAGTAAAAAATGTATTATAAATGTTTATAAAATTTTATAACTTGTAGGATGTAGGCATTCAACATCAGGTAAGTAGGGGGTCTATTCAAAACCGAAAAACATAGCAGAGGGTCTACGACACAAAAAAGTTTGGAAACTTCTGATTTAGATTATGTTACAGCAGCTAGTACACAATGGGCCTTATAAGGCGGCTCAAAGTCACCCAGAGGGCAATGGAGAGGGCTATGCTCGGAGTTTCTCTGCGTGATCGAATCAGAAATGATGAAATCCGCAGAAGAACCAGGGTCACCGACATAGCCCGAAGAATTGCGAAGCTTAAGTGGCAATGGGCGGGGCACATTGCTCGCAGGACTGACGGCCGTTGGGGCGGAAAGGTCCTGGAGTGGCAGGCATATGCTGGACACCGCAACGTTGGTAGGCCTCCCACAAGGTGGACCGACGATTTGATGAAGATCGCGGGAAGGCGCTGGACGGTTGCAGCGCAGGACCGATCTGCGTGGAGATCCTTGGGGGAGGCCTATGTCCAACAGTGGGCGTCTATTGGCTGAAATGATGAGCTAGTACACAGTTTTCCGCTTGCTACGTTCCAAACATTTCCCTGTATGGATCGTAGCAAGTTGAATAGAATATTGTAATTTCATGAAAAAGAACTAACAATAATCATTAAGTTTTCTATTACCTACTTCAGATATCGAGAACTATTCTTAAAGAATATATATGTAAATACTTCAAGGAAACATTATTCGCAAGTAGGTATAGACCAGATCATAATGAAATACATATCGTGAAGCGCTTGAATTTCAATTCGTATGCAAATTTGACATTTTAAATATGCGGTTTGCCTAACGGAGTGCCTTTAAGAGATGTGACACGGTTAGTTTTCCATTGTCTTTTTGTGTGTTTGTTTGACAGATCTGGAAGGTAGAAGCATCTATTATTATTTATAACTAGATTGCTCCTATAGTTTTAAATATAACTTCATGGATCATATGTGCTGACTTTACATGCTACTATAGAGTTCGTTTCAAGAAACAGCTACTGATAAATTAATAAAAATAATTTATAAAAACAATCAAGGATCCTATATAATGGAAAATTTATATTAAGTATAAAAACCAAACGCCAAATAGCACTGCCCCAAACTGGTGTCTGTAATTTGCAACAGTATGTCGGTGGATCTATAATAGGGACGATGTTCTAAGGATTCATTAGATCCCATCTAAATTGCAATAATTATCACTTTTCTTAACTAACCATAGTTATTAAGTATAATAGATGCATGGCGATAAATAAACATAAAAAAGGATTAACGGCCGGTTTCTGAAACGCATGTTATGTTAACACGTTGTTGACACGTTGTTAATCTCTCATTAAATGTTAGATGTATGGATAACAGCTGGTTACTGAATGGGTTTATAGTGTAAAATTATCTAATTGACTATTTTTTGGTTATTTACTCATATATTTGGCGTTTAATAAGAAATAGTAGACGTATTAACAGCGTGTTAACATAACATGCGTTTCAGAAACCGGCCGTAAGTCTAGTTTTGATATTTCTAATATTGGAATCAGCAAAACTTTCCTGAACTATATATACATTTAAGTAAATATGCTTCTAGACACATTTTACTTCTCATTATGGAGTGTAGTGTTTAATATGCAAAACGTGTTTTTTCTGTCGATCCTGTAACATATAATATCTAAATTTCACAACATACAACACGGCAATTTAAAGATTCTAATTATTTCAAGAAAATCAATTTCTACAAGAAAATTTAATACACCTAGAAACTTTGTCACACAAGTCTCCATATTTTTTCTGGTTACTTTACCAAGTAAAATAAAATTGTTTTCAACCAATCCCTGCCTCAGCAACTCTCCCCAAGCATTATCAGCCGCTTGGTTGCTTAGTTCACATTAGGCATAGAGTAGTTAGTTCTAAATATTTTTCAATAGATGGCGCTGTATATATTTTATAACGCGATGGCGTTTATTGTTTGTTGTCAGTATAAATAGAAGGTTAAACTTTATATTGTTACCACTGCTGGGTAAGAAAGGTCTTCCCTAAGCAACCCACACTGGGTTGATATTTTTTCAGAGAACCAAATGTACGAAAGTGCTCTTTGGTTTGTTTTAAGTTAAAACTTTTAACCTTCTAGAACTTGATTATAGAATACTAAACTAAATGATAATACCATGTATTAGTTATGGGTCAACTCGGAAAAAACAAAATTCGAGTTAACCCGGGTTAAAATCCAAGTAACTCGAGTTAACTATAACTAGACGGACAAGTAAATGTTTTTTTTTAGAGTTTTTACCCAATTATTTCCTCAGTTGTTCCAATTTTTATGTTTAATGAAATGATTTATACCTACTAACTAAACAAAAAAGTTATTGTTTGAAATCGAATCATTTATTTAACTATTTTTTGGTCGAATTTTAATTAAAAATATTACATATTTACTATCAATTAAACTATTAAATTATAATAGCAGTCTTTTCAAAATCGACTTACATTATGACGCAAGTATGTACATAGATAAATTTACGAGATCATAATTGTTTTATAATCAGTAATCACAATATTTTCAAGAAAATTAGTATCACAAAGAATTTTTTTTCTCACTTAAATTATATGCTTATATTTTTATCTTAATTATATCGTAGGCACTATAAAGGAAAAAGTCAAATTATTTTAAAAACAAAAAAATATTTTCCTGACAATTAACTAATAATTTAGTTATTGACAAAAACATACAAAAATCTATACTATATTCATTTCATTTGTTTATAACAGACTATATTAAAGTCTCAAATGATCGGCAAACTTCGCTCCATGTCGGCTCTATTCGGTTTTCGAACTCGAGTTAGAGAAAATTCAACTCAAGTGGATTCGAGTTACGCCCAACTCGAGTTGACCATTACTACCACGTAACGTCAATCAAAGAAAATATGAACATAATCAATATAACGTCAATAATATTTTCTACAAAATAAAGTAACATTATTATTAATTTAAAAACAAAACATAATTAATAAAGCTTAGATTATGATTAGCTTTATTTAGATGTAAATTTATAGCCTTCAATATAATTTTCAAATGCATTTATGTATGTATTAGATCAAAAAGATACCAGCTCAAAATTGGCATAGTGAAATTCAACTCTCAGAAAAATAAAAAAAAACCTCTGTAAGTGATATTAACATTAACACATTGCACTCAAGGCAATAATATACTATTAAATTACATTATTTTTCTCCTCGGAAGAGAAGAGGCTGAGAATCCTTATGGATACCTCTACAACCAAGTGTTGAGGTGATTATGTCAGACTCCAGACTAGTCAAGATGCGAGACCGATGTGCTCAGACGGTCACATTCAGTCAAAAGCCAACAAGACTAATCCTAATTCCCTCAAAAATGATTTGTAAAAACAATCTTATTATTATGTGAATAACAAATGAAAATCTATTTTCAAATGTAACATAACATTCCATATTTAAACTACGTCACACACGCAGTTATATCGCATAAGAAAGGAGTCTGCATTACAAGATTGCATAAAAAAGGAGTCTGCATTACAAGAACGTACAAATTACGAGTACTATGAAACAAATGAAATCTTAAATTATTAATTCTTTGAATTAAGTTTTCATTGTTTTCCTTTCATTTAATTTATGAAGTTTGTTAGAGAGATTTGATCCTTATAATTGACCCTACCGATCGGTGCAATAAAAATACAGGATGAAACTTTTGCAGATTTTAGTCGGTTCGATTACCGGGTGGGGCAAGTGAATTTTCAAAAATAAAGGAATGTTTCCTTTAAGTAAAACTTTCTATCTACAGTATTAAGAGTAATTCCCCTCCAGGTGGCATTACAAATTTCCACCCTGTATATATATATTTAAAAGAAAATTAAAATTGATTAAATTTAATGCGATGGCTCTTTGGGACAGGATGGACTGTCCTCGCAATTGTTATTTAATTAATATGTTGATAATTTGATTGTGCGGCTCAGCCATATCCATGTGAGCTATATTGATGATATCTGTGTCAATAATTTGCAATGACATGTTACTGCTCAGCCCCTCAATCAATGCACTGAGAAAATTCTGCCTAGAGGGAAGTTTTAATTTTTAAGGCTGGCAAATACTTATTTTTAACGTACAGCTCAAAATTATAAGCAGATTCAAATATTTAGGACATATATTAACAAGCGACCTCAAAGATGATGAGGATCTGGATCTGTATATATAATTGCTCGCAGGTTCACTCGATGTAGTAATGTCAAAATCATTGTTTATCAAATCATATGGTGTCTTTTTACTCGAATGGCCTATGGGTGGAACATAGGCGGGCCTACAACGCTTTGCGTGTTCAGTACAACAATGCCTTTAGGATGCTGTTGCGTTTTAAGGGAATTCTATTTTTGAAGCGAAAATCGCATACACCGAAAGTAAGATTTAATCAGGATTGCTCGAACTTGCTTGAAAGCTCGGCGTTTTGTAAAATGACAGTTACAATAAACATACGCAAAATAAGCATTGTCCCTTTGTCCAATTTAGGAAATTAGTGCCAGCAAGCAGAACCGCCGGAGTAACGAACTGCCGGTCAACACACTCCCTTTTCAACATACACAAACGTACACTCAACAACGTTTCAGACTTTACATGTTGGCCTTGAGAAAGCTCTCTTATGCCGCTCGTAATAACGGCGGCTTTCGTAGTACAAAGTAAATCCTGACATGTTGACTGTACAAGCTTCCAAGACACTTTGAACTTACAAAACAATAGGTATACATATATACTGCAATTTGTTCACGCATGTATAACATTTTTTTCTTCGGAAATTTTACACAATTGATTACAAACCGCTTCGACGGACTAAAAGTCAGAGCAACAACAACAAAAATAAAGGAGAATAAAAGAAATATAGACGGAACCGTAATTTTTACTTTAAAAAGGCACGATCCACGCGACTGTCGACAATAAATAATAATATTAATAAAATTATTCAATAGTCAGTAGCCTGAGCCGTTGGCCCTAATAACCCTGTCGACCGGGGGAGCGATGGGGGGAGCGCCCTGAAACCCGCGCACGAAGTGCCTAAGCGGCATTAATGCATTTTCCCCAGGGAAAACAAAAAAAACAAAAAGCCCCTAATAACCGATGGCTTGACGTGACAAGAAAGACTGCATATCAGGCGAGGCGCAGTTAGTCCCTTATAAAATACAGCATTGCAATAGAAGAAGCACGGCACACCCAAATGGCTCCAGCTTATGTTGATGGGAACCTACTTGTGGCTAAGCAGAAGGCTGCCGAAAAGGGGAAGGCAAGACGACGGCTCAGACGCCACAAGGTCTTGAAGGTCGCTAAGAACGTGTCGCGGTCTGCGATGTCTTCGATTGAACATTTTATCTGAAGGCGGTATTGAACTAGTATTGTGACGTAGTGACGACTCGTATAGTAACGACATATTTAAATACCATTTGATTTAAATAATTTTGATCTCACAAATACCGGGTGTTACAGAAAGTCTAATAAATATTAAGCGGTGTTATAACAGAAGTACTCTAAGACCAACATTTTTCCTACATTTCTCATGGGTCCACACTATTACATCCAGTCGCGTGTCTATGCGTTTTCTACAGGTTACATTTCGGGGAGTGTGCTCAGGAATTGCATCAATTGATTCCGCCTGCATCCTTCCACCATCGGACGACGAAACGCGGCCAGGGACTCCGTCCGTATATGTGGTCGACATTCCACCTCTTCGTACCTCTGGGTTCGCTTCGTCCTTCATTATGCGAACCGCCAAGGAATGGAATTCCCTACCTGCGTCTTCGTTCCCCGATACCTGTAATATAGGGATTTTCAAGGCAAGAGTAAATAGCCACTATTTGAGTTTGCGTGTTCCACCTTAGGCAATATCATCACTTGACATCAGGTGAGATCGTTGTCAAACGCACTCAAATTCGGAATTTAAAAAAAAATACTTAATCGATTTTTTGTAACACATAGGTATATAACCAAATATTTGTTTCTGTTTTAAAAATTAGTAAAGTTTCTTAGTAATTTGAATAAATACACACATTTAAAATTTCTCTAATAGAATATTCTAGCATTACTAATGACTGTTCATATAAATATATAAATATCGTAATCACAGATATAACGATAATATAGTAGACATAATTAAGCGAGTTTAGCGCACATCTGGACCTCACGATTGTACCTTATTAACGTATTGACTATATAATTAACTTTTCAAATTATTTCTTTCAATATGTTAAATATAAAACTGGTTGGACTTCCTTGATTATCATTCGGCTATCAAGAACCTATAATAAAATAAGCCAAATTACAAGTAGGCAATAATATTAATAGGTAAATCCAAAATATACCTGAATGATAACGATTATAATCATTAAATAACGGTTTTACTTATTAATATGTAGTAAACCAGGTTTTGTTAATTTATGTTTTGTCTCTTTCGTTCTTATGATATTAAGAATAAGACAAATGCTACTAATCCAAGCTTAAATATAATAATAGTATTTGGCAATCATTTATATTCACTTGCCATCTAATTAACAAATAATCATGATCGATTTAGTAGCTATTGACGTCTGTTACTGTTCATTTACCAATTTTAAATATAACAGGAAAATTGCTGCTGTTCTGAATGACAATTTTTTTTACGTCATAGGGGTGGCAGACGTGCAGACGGATCACCCGATGGTAAGCAATTACCACTACCCATGGGGTGTCTATCTGGCAACACCAGAGAAGTCATAAATGTGTTGCCGGATTTTGAAATGATAATACGGTATTTTTTAAAGCTTAAGATATCGCATCGATTTCAAAATACTGAATTTATATAATATACTTAATAATTAGTTATCTCAAGAACAAAATTGTAAATCTGACGAGTTGTACTATCCGCAACATATAGTGCAGTACAAATCTCGAATATGATTCATTAACGTTATTGACTGAAGAATTTGACAAGATGTACATATTGTAGATGATAATAAATAAATATACATCAAACTTTAACATCCTTCGATGTTAGTAGAGTAGGCATACTTTTGACAGGCGCGCTTGACAGGACTGTAGGGCGAAGCGTCCTTTTGTCAAAATTAATATCGTTCGTTCGATCGTCCGTTGAAATGTTGAACAGCCGTTTTCAATAACCTATCTATCCTTTGTCTTTGCTACTAAAGATAGTAAAATATATCCTTATACCCTAACTTGCGTTTCAATAACCTACTGATGGATAGCATGGCCTACCGAAGTTACCTATCCATCGTCGGGAGGACGGATAGCTTACTAGAGATAGGGACGCTCATACAAATCTGACGTAACTGCATTTCAAAAAAGTTTCAACTTACTCTCCGATAGGCGGAGCTATCTCTAGTGACGACATTTGGCTATCTGTCAATATCGGTGGATTAAATTACAGATAGGCTTCGAAAAAATTAACTATAATAACATTATAACTTAAATTACATAATGGAGAACTACAGTAGTGATGATAGTGATATGGAATTAATGAATATGATAATAGAGTGTGGTGAAGACAGTGACAGTGATACCGATTTCGAATCGCTGCAATGAGTTGTACTAGATGCATTGTCTCATCTTTAGTCATAGGTGCTGCTTTCGTTGACTGAATGAAAAGCAGTCTATTATAACCTTGAACGAATTACAAAAGTATCGTAAATCCAGATACTTACAGAACTCATTTTTTCCACTTTTGCTTATATTTTATATCAAAAACATGTAATACACACAAATTGGCGGCAACAAATTATCTGTCAGTAATGTTCGAATGACATCACTTGTCATTTATAACCGTTTCGTTCTATGATTTTTATAAAGAACACCAGCAAATAAAGTGAAAATGACGATCTAAGAATTTTTTTTTTCAATTATAGTAACATTGTATGCACTTTTTACAACATAATATTTGAATATAAAATACATCAATAAATTGTACATATGTTTTAAACGTACTAAAGCTTCATGGTTAGCAACGAACAAAACGTTCTACAGGGCTTGGATAGACGAGAGGGCATAAAGCTATCCTTAGTTAGACAAAGATAGATAGCTCGTATCTTTGATTGTGAAACGCAGACTACAGATAGATAACAGCTTACTGCTAATCGGAGATAGCAATTTATCTTTGATCTTAGATAGGTTATTGAAAACGGCCGTTAAACGATAGCATCTAAGAGTAGGATACGACACGACGAAGTCCACGATATATCGTTTTTAAGAGTACGCCCCCAGCCCCTGGTGTGACCTGCGACGCATTAACTCTATATCTTTGTCAATGTCGCTATACGTCTTACTCTAACATTATTGACTATATATAAGTTAGAGTAACACAACATCAATATATAGAAGTGTGCTTACTACAACGCTATAAAAATCTGTTTCCGTATGATATGATTCTTCTTACATACAAATATTAAAAACGTTAACTAGTAATAACATATACTACATATTAGTTAGGACTTATTATTTTAGAGCCGTTCTGGAAGCAACAAGCTGTCCTGTCTTGGTACGATTCTAAGAGGAAACCGCGCGGCATTTTTCCTATAAAAAGTAGCTCCCTGTTATCTCTTTAAAAACCACACAAAAGCAATATTATTTTTTTCCTAAAATCTATGGCTTCTCCTATCGTATGGTTTTTTATAAATTACTTAGTACAAAAATATAAGTGATCAAAAAGCAATAAATATAACTAAATTTATAGGCGGCGTATTCAGACATCCAGCAAATAAATTTCATGTAACTATTTAATAAAGCTAAAACATAAGGACACAGCTAAATCTTTTGTTCGTTTCTTTTTTATTCAAAAAAGTATTTCTATCGGTTTTCGTTTTGATTTATAAGTTTAGGGGACTACAAAACGTTGATTTTATTCTATTTGTAGGTTTTTTCTGTCCGAATCTCTCTTTTTCAATTGTAGCGACCTTCATATTTCCTCTTTGTACTATGGTTCTACCATCTTTGACTCTGCACCATGCAGTGTTATATAACGTAACTATAGAGTTCTTTACGCCCTTTCACTGTAAGCAAGCATGAATTTATTGTTAATCAGAAAACGTCACATAAAATTATCTATCTAACTAAACGAACACGTTTAACGCAGTGACAACATGTTAAAATGGAAATATGAGTATTAAAATCAAAATAACTATTCAAATATGACTTTATAGAAAGCTCTTTTGAATCGTCCAAATTTTTTTCTAACTATCCATTCGGGACGTATTTTTTAGCTGATAAAAAGAATGGGCGCAAGAAACTTATCAACTTTATCAAAAGTAATAACAACATTTACAATAAATTATGTCGTTATCATACAACGTACATATGTGCTTACAATTTATACGGGATAACAAATATTTACACTTAACACACATCAACCATTGCTATAGCGCGCAGCGTGTCGTGATTTAGTCCCATACGCTTTGATGTGTGTTAATATATAACAATTATAGATATATTAATGTCGGGGCACGGACCCACATGCCGTGTCAGTCCCCTCCGTGTCAGACAATGAGCTGTGGCTGCCTTCTTTCGTTCACAATATTTTCGGCTTTGTGTCATTGACTCCTGTGCCTTTTTTCACTAACACTTAGTGTGACATTGTCATTAAAAAAAAGTAATTAAATGCTTACAAAGCCTCTATATAATAATGTGTTGTCTAGTAGTTTTAAGTCACTCAGATAATAATCAATGTTGTAATTAGCTCTTAAGCTCTTTGTGTACTTAAAATTTATATTCGTTTGATGTGAAAAAGTCCCTGTAAAGGCCTATTTTGAATAAAGATGATTTTGATTTTGATGTATTTAGATTTTAATGAATAGTATTCCATATACAATAAACAATTTAAAAAGTATGTTTATTGCTATAAAAATAAATAATTCACTGTCTGCGTGCTTCTTTACCTCCATCCTACGCAAAGGCGTACGGCATATATAAGAGTACGACGAGTGTTTCTTGGAGAAATATTTAACAAAGCTCCAATAAATACTTACTAGTAAGAACGCCAGATTATATGTCATTAAAATATCGCCGCGCTCCTATTGGTTAAACTCAAAGGTAAGGTTGCATATGGCTGTGATTGATCAAACTGACCATTGATTATAGTGTTTTGTTGTTAGAAACCTAACTTCCATACCTTTGAAAGGTAAAATGACTTTGAGAAAAGTAAGAGTTACGGGGCAATAATTTGAAAAATCGAAACACTTAAAGATGCGGGCAAAAGCTAGTCTCATCAAATGTAGAGTGGACTTTGGAACGGGATTGTAGGGCAGGTACCTATCTCAAATGTATATATTATCTCATGTGCAGATATATATAATGACAGGAAAATGTTGCTATATTCATTCGTAAAATATTCTGAACTCTATTAACAGATTACTTTAAAAAAAAACATAAAAAAATATGTTTATGAATTCAGTGATCCTATTTCACGTAGGGAGCAAGACACATTTTATTAGTTGTTAATTAATATTTTCCAGGAAAGAATTATATAACCATCGGTGATAATGTAGCATTCTAATGATAAAGGAATTTTCGTTACATACACATTACAATAAATTTCCTTTTTATATAATATTAGTATACATAAGAGTACCTATATATAAAATTGGAATGTTTGTCTGTCGGTTTGTTTGTTCCGGTTAATATTTTAAATGGCTGGACAATTTTGACGGGACTTTATACGGGACAGGTAGGTAGCTGATCTAACAAGGAGTAACTTAGGCTACTTTTAATTTAGAAACATAATGTTGCAATGTCCAAGTCGAGCGCGCAGCTCACGCGCATGCCACTTAAAATAAAAATGCAAAAGCCAAAAAGAAACTAAATACACTGATTAACTTTGTTGTTGTTCCACGCGGATGAAGTCGCGGATACAACTAGTTATAAGTTAGTATATTAATTCCAATTCACCCTAGGGGTTGTACAATTCCTGCATCGGTTTGATTCTTGTATTTGAATTCATATGAAATCGCATAAAAAAATTAAGAAAAGATATCACATTCATTCTCTTCTGAATCACTGTCCAAAACAACGGCGAATCGTGATTCGCGTAGGTGATGATGTAGGAATAACGATTTGACGTCAGTTTCGATCCTAAACTGAGGTGGGATTATAAAGACGGTGGCCAAGCACCATTTCAAAAATATATATGACTTAAAACATATTAAAATATATCACATATTATTATATTACTGTATTTTACCAAATTTAGAGCATCATTTAGTAATTTTCCGAATTTCTGTATTTGTTACTCTATCTTTCATCTTTAAGTTTAAGCAGCTTCTCTCTATTGCTCTCCGAGTTGTTTGGATTGTATGTCTTGCTTTCTGGTCGTAGGTCCACGTTTGGCAGCCGTAAGTGAGACAGGGTAGGATTGTATCTAAAATTATCCTTTTTCCTTTTTCGCCAGTCGGAGTACTATAAATAAATCGTAGGGTATTCTATTTCGTAACGTCAGATGATTAGGGTGTATAATTTATACGACACTGCATTTTTTATCGGGTCGCTAATATAAAATAAATGTATTAAAAATAAATAAGATTGCTACCACGTCGTTGTTACAATGTAGCTTATGCTGTCTGTGATCGCAGTGGCGCAATCGGCGCTCGCGCACGTGCGCAGACGCGGAACGTCACAATAGGCTCTTTGTAGCCAGAACAAAGAGGTGGGCGCTACTTTAATGATATGAAAACTATTATCGCACAAAGAAAAATCACATTTACATGCTTTGAAATAAATGTACGCATATTTTAGTAAGAACAAAACAATAAAGCCTTTATCCAATACAGTCAATTAATGCCTTCTCAACTTATTATTGAATGATGAAATCTTGACACAATTTGGCTACGTTATTTGTTTTCGACGACTGACTTCGACTAATTGTTATTTTATTACAATTTCACCTATAAGTCTATTCCATTTTTGTTATTTATATTCACAAGGTCATGCTACTACTAACATGCCATAAAAATAAAGAATAGTTCAATTGTAGCTCTGTATATACAATATAATATCAAGAATTGCTTTATGAATCAGATTGTTAAAAAAAACAGTGATAGCTTAAAAATAGAATATTCGCAATCTACATATGACAACCCATTCATTCAGCACCCCCACTGTCTCCTCTTAAAATCCTCTATTCAATTATTGCACAATATTTATTTTAAATGTCATAAGTATAATGCCATTTAAAAAAATATTAATTACATTTGGCCTTCAAATAAATACGACAGTAATTCAGTTGTAAGCACTAAAAATAAAATGACTTGCTCTACAAAAATTGTTAAAATTCGCAAACATGAGGCAAATAAGACGCGAGAACAATATGAAAACTGTGATTTAGTAATACTTAGTTTTAAAGACTGTACTCAAAAGTGACATCCATGATCCCACCCAATCATTTCTTAAATTCATTTTGTCACAGATCTATCTACTCGTCTGGCAAAAGATCAAAGGCCTAATATCTAGCCATATGTGAGTCATCTATACATAATAAATAGCTGAAGTGCTTGGCTGAACGCGCTAATCTTAGGAGCTACCTACATGGTCGATTTTAAATTTCTTTATCTACTATCATGCTATTAATCCTCTATAAAAGAACCTATAACAATTAGCTTAGTGCCAACATTAAAACACTCAATGATATTATATCATCCAAACGCGTGATATTATGAATTTCAAAAATGAACATTCTCATGCAATGATTTTTCAATTTTCACCACCAGATCGCTTAAATTTTGAAAAAAGAACAATAAATTGTAGACTAATTCGTAATTTAATATTCCAAGTACATCAGGATCTGCCAACATTCAACAAGGTGCAAATGTTCTAGTGCATTTCAATAATTGTACGACCCAAAATGTAAATAACTATTAAAATAAATAATTATTTTACTTATTAAGGTTTGTTTATTTTACATGCTTCGCAATTAGACTTTTCTTGAATTTACATAGTTTACAACACTGTACAACACACTATGGTACGAGAATCTTTTATAGAGGATTCACATCATGATTGTAGATAAAGTCTTGTATGCAACTGTTATAACTAGGTATTAAAACACTAATGTGGGCCCACATTCGTGTTTTAATACCCCTGATTATATAACAGTTGTATACATAACTATTATCAGCACACTTGCTCGTAAATGGTGTTATTATACACAACGGTAACAGTTAATATTACGCCTTAAGTTATTATTATGCTTCACTATCCTCCGTCCCATTAACCCTACATCACTTTCCCATTAAAGTTGTTAATTTAATGGGAAAATGATGTAGGTGACCATGACGTTGTTACGTCATACACATCTAAGATATATCTGTACACTAAATATGAACTTTAATATATATAAAAGCTTTAGTATAATTTAAAATATTTCTTCTGTTAATAATAATAATAAAATGTACCTATTTATTTTATTATTAGTATTACAAACTCGTTTATTTTTTTTATCTCTCTTCTGGCTTGTACGTTGTTGTATTAGCCATAAACAAGGGTAAAAGGTAGGGAAAGAATGAAATATGTAAATGTAAGTTCTATTAGTGTAGGATAGCTCAATTACCAAGTCTATGTGCAATAGACGAGCATTAATAAAAAAACACGAGCGTGTTAATTTTTAGGGTTCCGTAGCCAAATTGCAAAAAACGGAACCCTTATAAAATTCGTCGTGTCTGTCTGTCCGTCCATATGTCACAGCCATTTTTTCCGAAAGTATAATAGATATACTGTTGAAACTTGGTAGGTAAATGTATTCTGTGAACCGCATTAAGATTTTGATGCAAAAATAAAAAAAATATAATAAATATTGGGGGCTCCTCATACTTGGAACAGAAACTCCAATTTTTTTTTCATCAAACATACGTGTGGGTTATCTATGGATAGGCCTTCAAAAATTATATCTAAAATAATTTTTTTCTAAACCGAATAGTTTGCGTGACAGACGCTTCCAAAGTGGAAAAAAGTTGCCCCCCCCCCCCTCTTACTTCTAAAATAAGAAAATGAAAAATAAAAAAAAAACATATGATGTACATTACTATAAAAAATACCAACGAAAATTGTTTTGAACGAGATCTAGTAAGTAGTTTTTTTTAATACCTCGTAAACCGTTTCCTTTAATTTCATTAATCAATGGTACGGAACCCTTTGTGCGTGAGTCTGACACGCACTTGGCTGGTTTTGTGATACTAGTGTAGGCGTTATATTGTAGGATTTTAGTGTAGGCGTTTGACGTATGTAGTAAATTACAGAAATTACAGTATTGTTAATTTAGTTGTCTTGCTATCCACTGAAAGCATTGTCCTTACAAAATTTTACGCATAAGACGTATTTTGCTATCCATGCTAGTCGCACAGGCCAATATTTCATTTTCATATTTCAAAGTACATTTTATTTGTTTATCAATTCAAATCAATTTCAATGTGAAAGCGATGTAAAGCAGTTATAGCTAAAATATAGATAATATAAAAATCAATTAGATGTTAAGATAATCAACAGTGATTACAGTCTGTTCGCCAAAAGTTTATAAATATTGTGAAACGTCTCCAAATACAGACAGCGCTTAATTATCACAAAACTATGGGGGCCATTGTACCCATTCAAATATCGTAAGCGAAAGAAAAGTGCAGAATAAGACAACAATGAATTTTATCTATGTATTATGTGACTATTTAACAAGAATATACTTAACAGTATCAGCATTCCCAATTCTCGGGAACGATAAATTATCTTTAATCTCTAAATGAATTAACTTTGTTGAAGAATACAAATACCTGGGTCTCACTATTGATAGAACAATGAGTTGGAAAAGACACGTGCTACAATTATGTGATAAATTAAGATTAATCCTAAGTAAATTTTATCAATTAAAACGGGTATTAAATAATAAAACGTTGCGAAGGGTGTATTTTGCTCTAGTTGAATCTCTTATAGATTACGGACTGATTGCTTATGGAAGAACGTTTAAAACATACCTCGAACAAATAAAATCATTGCAGATAAGGTTCCTAAAAATGGTAGTTAGTAAAAAAACCAAAGAAAGCTGTAATGGAGATTACGAATTACTATTTGCTAAGTGTAAGGTAATGCCAGTGCATACTAAACTTAATTACCTAATCGCAAAGGAGTACTTCCTAATGTATGCCAATAAATACAATAAGCCTTTAAAAATTATTGAAAACACATTTTTCAATGATTTCTTCAATTGCAGTGTAATTTACACGCAGATTATATAATGACACAGGAAATAAGATATCGTGTATTTTATTAATAAAAATTGTTAAGGATACATAAATAATATAATAAGTAATTGTTTAATTTAGTAATATAAAATGAGAGTTGTAATCTGCCAACAAACTGTTTTTCAGTTTGGCAGAGTGTAAATAACTGAAACCAATGTAAACTATTCTTGAAAATAAATAAAAAAAAAATAATTCCAACAATAATTAGTTCAGATTTCCTTAAAAAACATCCCGGAAGTAGACCAACCTTTCAAGTCATTGTTTTAATTCAGTCGTTTTGTTAACAACTAAAAACAATAAATAAAAGCATGTCTGGCAGTCAAACAAACAAAGGAATGCGCAGTGCAAGAACGATAACAAACTGCGTCGCGCTGTAAACAATGATGGAAAGTGTGCCAGGACGAGCGGCGATGGCGGCGACAACTGTTGTGAAACCGAGAGAAAGCGATGGAAGCTAAGACGGCCCGCGTGTAGTATTGTGCGCAAAATACTTACACAAATTTACATAATACACTAACATTTACAGAATCAACTAAGAAATATATAATAATACTAGCTGACCCGCGCCCACTTCGTTGGGCATAATATTAATAATCCCCGAAGCGAGCACGAAAGCGAACTGAATTAAACCCGAAGCCATCGCGCGCCGTCCGCTGATGATGATGATGATGATGACAGTCAACAATAATGTGGCTTTCTATTGGTGAAAGAATTTTTAAAATCGATGATGATGATGATGATGATGATGACACTCCGCAATAATGTGGCTTTCTATTGGTGAAAGAATTTTTAAAATCGGTTCAGTAGATCCCGAGATTACCCCTTACAATTTACAAACACACAAACTTTACTTCTTTATAATATTAGTATAGATTACTATTTGGTGCCCGCGATTTCGTCTGCTCAGATGGTAGATTTTTTCCTACTTAATTGACAGTTATCTTCATATTTTGAATAATTCACACAATCCTTATGCGACAATTTGTAATTATTATGTACTTACGATTTTGTGACATCAATAGTATATAGATATGCCTGGGAACTTACTATTTTCAGAGATTGTAAAAATAATATATTGAACTTTCAAAATAGTATTTCATCTTTTAGCATCTTTTATCTTGTTAGGTACTTAATCTATACTAATATTATAAAGAAGTAAAGTTTGTGTGTTTGTATATTTGTTAAATTGTAAGGGGTAATCTCTGGATCTACTGAACTGATTTTAAAAATTCTTTCACCAATAGAAAGCCACATTCTTAGATGGATGTTTCGCGGAAAAACTACATTATGGATTTTAATTAAATTTTACAATAATATAGCTTATACATCATAAAAACATATAGGCTACAATCTATCAGCACCAGCTAGTTATCTTTATAAATTGTAGCCTATGTTATACTCATGCAAGAATAGTACATTATGATACTAGTGTGCAAAGTTGTTCATTGCATACGAGGCAGTATTGGTCGCGCGAGCCGTAAGGTGAGCGTAATGAAATTGCGCACTAGTGTGCAATATCCTAGTTTTTGAGATTAAAAACACGCATAAAGCAGCCCCGTTATGAGAACGTGTGTTGAAAAATCTCTTCTTAAAGTTATAATTTCAGTTATAGGATTGTAAAACAGAATCGATGCCCTGGAATAAAACAGATCATGTTGATAATGTGAAATTAATATACTTAGACAATATTTTACAAACATCCGTATTTTTGTCGTGCACGAGTGCTACGATACATTCGTCTAATAAATAAACAGGCCCCATTCTTATATACGTCGCAGTAAAGATTTACGACACATTATTTTTGAAAAATAGTTACGGTTCGGGTTCGCCCCTCCTTACACGAATTGCGTAATGTTTATTTCGAGGCGATCAGGGTACAATAGTGCAATGAATCTTTTGTGATTTGTATTTGTATAAGACGAAGCACGTTCGGCCTGGAACCGCGCCAGCCGGGCAGATGGCCCTTGTGAATTGGCGATATGATAGTCAAATAGGACCATTTCCATGACAGAAGAAATTTGGGGGGCTTTTTCCTACCAATATTATGAAGGCGAAAACTTGTATGTATAGATGTTTCACTCACGCAAAAACTACTAAATTGATTTGAATGAAACTTTCAAGAAGAAGAATCTTAATAAAGAAGCAATGTAACTGCACTATCTGTCAGTTCCAAATATTATAACAACAGAGTGACACAAATAAGCAATGGTCCAAAATCATCTATCTTAGGGTTATTATTTAGGTTTTTTTTCGTTGTGTCGTCGTCGTGCCCCCCCCGTATGATATGATAGAGTTGATTTTAGAGTTGTTTGGATGTCATTAAGTGCCTGAACACGCTTGAATAAATATTGTTATGAACCTATTGAGTTCTGCGACGTTAGATCGCAAAGAACATTCTTAGGTAAATAGACTTCACAAAAGCGAAATATTCGTTGACAAACAGGCACGAGAGGAACCTTGAAACGCAATTAACGTAGTATGGACCTATTCCAATTTCATGACCAGTACTATACCTATAGGATAGAATACACAAAATATCTTTTCTGTCACACTAAAAACAAGAGTATCTCTAAATTTATTACCATATTTATTCACAGACTAGCTGTCCCCACGACTTCGTCGGCGGGGAATCGTAATTTTAGGTAGCATGTTTAATGACTGAGAGTGTTATAAACGTAAGAGTAGACAAATATAATCAGAAAGCTTTGAACTTCTGAGCTGGCGGGAGTTACACCTATTATTGTGAATCAACCATAAAAGAAAGACATATGCTGTCGTGGGATATTTTATATATAATTTTGAGAAGAATACTTTAACCATTTAGGTTAAAGCTACACAGGCGACGGAAGCTTAACAAATGGAGTAACTCCTCACGTTTTCCCATCATTTCCCTTCACTGCTCTGCTTCTAATGATTGTAGCGTAATGAGTATACTATTACCAGCTCAGGAGTATGAAAAATAATTGTACCAAGTTTCGTTAAAATCCGTCGAGTAGTTTTTGTTTCTATAACGGTTATACAGACAGATAGACAGAGAAAAATTTTACTGATTGTATTTTTGGCATCTGTATCGATCCCTAATCACCCCCATATATTTATTTTGGAAATATATTTCATGTACCTCTCTACAGATTTATTATACGTATAGATTAATAATAAAATTGTAACTTTATTTCGCCACAATGCGTAAGAGGTGCGCGTCCTTAATACGCAGAGTGCGTGGTAGTACCAACAGCATCCTGGATATGATCGCAAGAAGATTGGATTGTGTTATATTGAATCGCTGCAGCGCAATCTCACATGGATTGGCGAAGCGATAATGTATCGTTGTATATAGTATATTTATGTTGTGTGTTAATTTAATTGATTAATTACTAACATAGAATAAGCAAAATTGTTACTAACACTAATGGATGAAAATCTGCAATAAAGATATTTATTATTATATTATATTCTCAAAGGTCCCAGTTATTCATTAAAAGTGGTGAAAGCAACGATGTTATATACAAACAAGAGGTATAGATATCACACTAGCGTGGCAAAACTGGGGCGTTCAAATTCAGGCAATCTGGTGTAATTTCATTTAATCGCGTAGTAAATAAACCCACGGATTGAAGACTTCGTTCCTCGCTCCAAGTCTACGTTTATCTGACACAGCGTTACTTCTTTCCGTCCCGTGCTTTCTGTATGACCTGTTTCATACACTAGTATTCTCATTAAAAGTTAAATATTATGAACATGTAAAGCGGGTAAGTTTTCAAACATCGCACAGTGTGGATATACGACATCTAGAAAAAATCTCATTTTCCAAATCGTTTTCCTTTAGGCTCATAGCAGGTACCTGTTGATTTCAGTAGATATATCATCAATAAGACTAAGAATACTAAACACAAATATTTTATTACATCTAACTATCAACATAAGGTAGGTAAGTCTTGCCTGCCTAGCATACTATGTTTTATCTGCTTTAGCAGACAGTCTTTAGATTAATTCCACTAGCTCCCAGTTTCCCAGTCCCTGTATGACCCCAACTATGGACAAACAGAACACCGAGGTGATTTAGTGGGTATGCTCGACCACCCACCCGCCGGGAGAGTCCCACACACGTCTGTTGATTTGCCAAATCAACAGCTAAGGTGATTTCACCTCGTAAAAAAAAGCTGCCAGCATCGTTCCACATGACAAAATTTTCTGCCTTGCACTAACAAACTGTGGAATTGATTATAAGCCTACGGCCACCCTGCGGCATTCTGAAATGCAGTATGTAAAAAAACACGAATTCTCATTCAACAGATTGGCAACGGTGTCCTCCTATGAGTGTCTATGGGCGGTGGTAATTGCTAACCATTAGGCAATCCATTTGGTCGTTTTCTTCTCTATAAAATAAAAGAAAGTTGAAAAGTTTATAAACACCCTGTCAACGTTAAATTCATTTTATCCACTCAGTCAGTAATTAAATCAAGCAGTGTAAAATAAAACGATTTCCGCCTCATCTTCACCCATAACAAATACGTATGTATATTAAATATGAAAAACTCGTGAGTAAAATTACTTCGCACTCTTATTCAACCCACATTTTTTACTTATAACAAACATACTATGAGCCTTCATATCTCTTAATCCTAATGGTACCTATGTGGCTATAACGTTGAAGGTCGGTGCGACCTTCACCTCGATTCCTCAACAAATAGCTATCGCACTACCAAAATCTGATTATTATTCCTTATAACGCGAAACATAACAGATAGTAATAACATTATATATATAATACTAAGAAACAAAAATTTAAGATTTTTATTTTTGTAAATATTTCTTACAGTCACACCATTTAGCCTAATGAGCACTGTAAAGCTTGTGTTATGTGATCTAGGGTAACGGATCGACACACATATAAATATACAAATATTTTTGATGAAAAAACAATATAAGGCCATGACTAAGTTACAATTGCTTACATTCTTCAAACAAAAAACTGTCCAAAGCTCGAAGGGACTCGAACATAAGACCTCGGTGGCTTCCCGGAAGGCGCTTGACGTTCCCGGGGGCTCCCTACATGCCTGAGGAAGGCCATCATTGAGTTTTTAGTGGGCAGGCCTCCCTCTTCTGGGGAGGAGAGCCCCATATAACCGCCGGCCCGCCACAGCCGGGGTATGCAATTTAATGCATTTTCCTCAGGGGAACAAAAAAAAAGGACTCCGGTGATGGCGACACCTTGAAACCAGTGTACTAACCACTCAACTACGGAGGGTATCTCAAGTTACTTTCACATTTAAAATATTAGACTAGATTTGCACTTTTTAAACGTGAGGCCTATTATTAGCAAAAAATGTGGTTCAAAGATTCCTAGAAATACCTACAGTAAGTTAGAATAATAAAACGAAACCTTTTATTCACACAACGACGGTTATTGTTTCCTAAGTAAACTTTCTCGGAACACCCCAACTGTTGTTTCGATACGTTTGTGGGCTTTTCTCTAAAGCATGACTCATTTGCGTTCAGGCCGGTTCAATTCTGAGCGACCGCACACGATGTGGTTTTTTTGGATAGCCTCCAATCTTCAGTTCTTGTTGGGCTGCAATAAACGACCGTTTGTTAATTACCATGGTAAAAGCTTCATGGCTAGTTCCATTAAATTGGATACTCTTGTTAAAATCAGATGACCTGTAATCATGGTTGGAATACATGTTCATAGCGACTAATTTTTAAAAGGGCTCTTTCTAATTCCAAATTTATTACTAAAACTATATATGTATGAGATGAGAAGTTTGTGTCTTTATTGCACAATATGAATATAAATGAAGTACGAAAAGCGGACATAGTGCAACAATGCATTCTCTACCAGTCAAACGAGTGGCTAGTTACAAATGTGTTTGGCGCAAAGATCAAAACTATTACAAACTTACTATCTAACACATACACAAATATGTACATATATACATTGACATTACATATATATAATCTAAAATATATATAATTAAATATGCATTTACTTATAGACGCCCGGATGTGGTAGGGTCATTCCATAGATGAATTGCAGTGACACTAAATAACAACGAGAGGAAGTTAGTGCGATCGACTGGAAGTTTAATCTGAACAATTACTCCGGTTTAATTGAATTTATTTTTATTCGTTTTATTCGAAAAAGATATTTTTCTCATATAACTAAGGCAGGGTATAAAATACATTATCATGTCAATCAATATAATTTTGATTTCATCATAAGAACTGAAAGTTTGCCAAATATATGCGAAAAAGCAATCGAAACGAAGTGATTCAAGGAACAAACCAAAAGCAAACAGAAGACTGCGACAGCAATAATTTAAGATGGAACGCAATTTGAACAATTTTGCGACAAGCTAGCCGGAAGACAATCGACACATGACGACGTTTTCAGGTGACATAAAATTAGATAACCGAGTGACATGGTAAGTACCCAATCAGTAAGCAAGCAAACTGAGCTTGAATAATGGAATAATTAAATAATCAAAACGTTAATAATGATGTGATTATATATCTTACACATGACGATGACATAATAAGAGAAACACAAAAAGTTGTTACACTCAATAAACACCGGTTTGTTTGTAAATATCAAGTCATATGACAAAAATGCGTAGGTTAATGTTGCCGCTAGGAGGCGGGTTACTGAAAACGTTTATATATAACACCTTACTTATAGGTTTGTTTCTTTACATAAGTACTTAATTTGGGATTTTAATGTTGGATTCGTTTGACCTTGAATTATGCCAATATTGATTATTTCATTAAGATTCTTGTGATTGATTTATTACGCAATCTTATGAAATACATGATCTAATGATAGAGAGTGCAAGCAAAGAACTGTATGTCCTATAAAAGCCACACAGTTCTATTGATAATTATGGTTTAACATTCGTTTCTTTTATAGCACATTTCTTTTAATAATTGTTTATTTCCATTTTAACATTCATTAGACAATGGATAATGGATCATAGATATATAGTAATTTACCTGAAATGAAATGATAAAAAATTAAATAAAATTCAGTTTAAAGGGTATAATAATTTTCATAATTTATTTTCTTTTCTTCAATTTATCATACAATATGTATTCAGTATAAAACAATATTCTTTGTTAAATTCATAGAAATATATTATTTTAGTATAACTGTTCTCCATCTATATAAACTTATAAATAATTGTTAACATTCTGAAGAATTTTTGTATAAAAATAATACAAAGGGTCGCTGGCCCCGTATTCAATAGAAACAACGTGAGCGCTGAGAGCGCCGAGACGGCGGCCGGCTCCCCAAATATAACAATTCAACTTGTTAATTGGTATTATATTATCTATATTCATAGAAGACAATGGTACAGAGCATCACTGTAGCACATTAATGGTAACAAAAACAAATAAAACATAATTATTATAAAGGCTTTTAGTTTACAAAGCGTAGGCACTCGAGATTGCTACTTCACCCTAAATGTAAACACTCTCTCCTTCTCACTTGCACACTAATAAATACTTACGTCTCACATGCATCCGTCCCCGTACAACATCACACGATCATTCTATTACGAAATGCTCTCTATTCACATACAATATTTTATCGGACGGCCTCGAGTTACAAAAGTCGCGTCCTCTATAATTAAGAGCACCGGGTCAGTTCTGAGAAAACATTTTAGACATTGGGGAAAAATACTTTGCGCAATATCGCTTTCTATTTCATACAAGGCATAGGCACACAACATTCAGTCGCTCACGCAAGCACGTCCAATATTTATTCAATAACATCAAGCACTGCGAGCAGATTCGTTACTTTATTGCAACGCTATACCGCCGAAACGCCGCGGCTCTAACCTTGTGCAACTCAAAACGTGAATCGGGACGTCCGACAGTTGAACACATGGCGGCCATTCCGCGAGGGCGGCGCAGGCGGAATTTTAATTAGCAGAACATCCGCTCGTGACTTGTTTTATGCGCCGTTGTCAGTTTTACAATAAAGTTGTCTCTTTCACGCGAGCTTACGTTTGACTTATGTATAACCTTTGTTTGATTCACATATAAAACCTTTAACATTCTTAAATAACACGAGTAAAACACATTTTAGTTATTATGATTGACGAGCATATGAAATACTCAGTCAAATAAGAATCAGTGGCAACAGCGCGGAATGAAACAGGAAATTCGCATGTAAAACTGGCAACGCCGCATTCACCAAACACGATCAGTCAAGTTTATTCAACGAGTGACGTAGTCAGATTATCCGTTCTAGCTTCTAGAATATAATTAAAAAATGAGACACAGAATACTGATATAAAATGAAAACAAAGTTCCGAAACTTACAATAGAAGCTAAAGCTTAATTGTGACACGCACTAAGTACATTCCACTAGTAATAATCAGGAAATAATAACATCCCGAACGGAGGTTCTGCCACAACATATCACTGGTAATCTACGTAGTCTCTCAAACTTAACGAAAGTCCACAGCATTCTTAATGTAGCGACTTCAACACCTTAAACTAAAGTGTTCATTAAAAACTATATATTACACAATAAAATTAAGATCACAAATCGCTTTGTATGCTGCGTCCTATTGGGCGCGACTAGTCTGGAATGTGGTGGAGCGGCGGCCGAGCGCGATCAGAAGTGCGTGTCAATGTGGCAGCCACCGTTAGCGTGCTCCAAGACCTGCTCTTTCAGTCGGTGTACATGATTCTTTAGTTTGACAATCATTTGTGCTAGCTCAGCGTTCTCGCCCTTCAGGACCTTCACTTTCTCTTCTAATTTCGATATACGCTCTAGCTTCCGCCGTCTGCACTTGGAGGCTGCCACTCGATTCCTCTGTCGCTTCCTTTCCAGTTTGATTCGTTCTTGTGTGTCCATGTCAATCGGTGAGAGCGGCGGCGTGCTGGCGGCGCTCGGTACGGTCTGCGGCTCGTCCTTCACTACGGGCGTAGGGTACCGCTCCAGGGGCCGGTCTAGGTCGGCGTACACTCGCCTGCCGAGGGGCGCAGCCGGCTCGCTGTGATGTAGTTTGTCCAAGGCCTCCACAAATGGCCGCGCATACATCTCCTGTTCTTCAGTAGGGATTGCCGCAGGAAATAATGCTGCCCCACCTGGGGTTGGTGTTGCAGATGTGATCATCCCGTTCTGAATTATTAGCGTTTCAAGCTCGGGTGAGCCCAATTTCAACATGTGGAGATCAGGTGACGATAATACCGGAGCACCACCAACTCGAGCCCGCTTCCCGCCCCGCCCGACGTTCAGATCCAGGGTTAGAGACCGCTTCAAACTTTCCACGGGTCCACTGAGGGGATACTGTTCGTCATAAAAAGTAGTCTCCATGCCGTGGCCGGAGTGCCGAACCATGTGTTTCCACTAAACGTTTCTGTATCACTAAACTCAACGCAAACTTTAAAACTTTATCACGCAAGCACACACATCCGACTCCCTCAGCGTTCCACTTGTTTCTAAACATTGTCAAGAAACAACCACGGCTTTTATGCCATGACTCAGATAAGCTATTTTTAGATATCACGCAATATATACGAGCGCTGATTGGTTAGGTATGACGTGATACACAAACAAACTGCCTCGCGATTGGTTGATGAGCACCTAGCATAGCGCGAGGCCGCAGCGGGCTGTTTACGACTTCGTGCGATTACTGAGAATCGGTAGATCTGTTTCCATTATACAGAATTGTCGGGGGATCGACTAAATGTTCAATTAATACTTGCCAGCTATTCAACATCAAGAAATAGTATTAAGGAATTGGTAATCATGTGTAATTAGTAAAACTCATTAATTTGTGCGTAAGTAATTACATAGTTACGAAAAACAATGGGTAACGTAATGTAATCTTACCTTATTTAGCAATTCCTTCAAAATGTACAGAAACGTCGTAAACAATGAACGATTAGATTTTTGTGATAATTTTAATTTTCTTTTCGTCAGTAATCAGTTTCAAGTCTGGGGTAACCATTTTGTAATTGACAAAAAAATGATTTGATTTAGTAGAGTAGATTCTGTCCTTATCCAGCACACATCGACTAATTACATAACTAAAATAAAACCAATCTTATTAAAATAATGGTAATGTATATAAATAAACAGTATTGTTACAAGTATAAAATAAATATTTTCGCATACCTTGAAGAAAGCTTGCGAGATCTCGCCGTTCTGTAGTTTCGTAAATATACTTTGTTGAATAATGGGATTTCCTCCTTCCAAGAGAGCGATACCTGTTGAAGCAACAATATTTTAACCACGGCATATCCACATGATGCAAATATTGTATTGACATATTAATAGAAATCCTAAAATTATATAAATAAAATTCATAAAAAAATCAACTTATTATATTACCAACTCAAATCATTATAAATTATAGCTTACAACGACCCGCGACTGCGGCCGCCCACGACGCGGTCGCACAGGGGGTAGTGTCATCAGGTGACGCAGAAGTTAAAATGTCGATATTTTTACCGATTGAGATCTAGGGATTAATAGAATTCTTCTTCTCGTGTTGTCTCAGAGTTCGAGTCAAATTGAGTCAGATTTCATCCTTTTTTTCCGAAAACAGATAATAACATAATAAAAATATTATCCTATTCTTGACCATCCAGTAGCTGTTAAATATTTTTTTTCCTAGTGTTAAAGTTTTCGACAACGTTTTAAAATCGTACAAAACCGTCACGACTATTAACTGCACGAAGACTGGTATGATAATGTACGCCATTGCTGACATCTGAAAGCTAGGGGTCACCTTGCGACAGTCAATCGTGGTCGCTTAGACGAATGGTTGCAATCGCGCGGAGAACCGAATGCTATCTTTAAACTTTTTCAAATAGATCTATCTTTTTTAACGTTATTACCTTTGAGTAATTAAAATTATAATACAACATATCCGTAAATAATGTTGATGTGTGTATAACTATAAATTTTGATCTATTATTGAATATTTTGCATTCAATAAGTATAAATATTAAAGATGGGATCAGGTTCCGCGGAACAAATATATAGGTCAAGAGCAACCACATTTAATGTAATCGTGCGTCCATGGAAACGCACTCGATTGGGTGAGGCACGGAGGCGGGGTAATGCAAGAAAATTTATGCGGGCGACGAGCGGGTGAGTGCGATAGTGCACGAACGCAAGAGAGAAAGACTACATCCGTCCTTATCACACTACAGATAACGTCCACCAACTTAGAAGGAAAATAAAAATGCAGCTAAAATTCCTTCATTTACGAGGACTCGTATTGTGTTGTATTATTATTTAGTTAACCTTGATTTTTATACTAAATCCCAAATGAATTAATAAGAAACTTTTGACTGAAGTCTATGAATATGATATAGGTATCGACTTTAAAATTGTACATTTTATATTTGCGTGACTATTAAGTTCAGGAAGCAAAATGTAACATTAATTTACGCAGAAAATATACCAAGGATCAGTTTTATACAGCTATTTGATTTGAAAATTTCTAACATAATATATTTTAAATCAACAGGCGTTATTATATTATGTATGTAACATAAACACGCCTTGGGGTACAGTTGTATTATTAATCCTGTGTGAATAAAAAATAGCACTTATGGAAAAAAAAAACTATACAATACCTATGTATAAAAACTTTCTTATTTCAACTCTTTCATATGTATTTTAAATTTGGAACGAGTTCATTATGTTAAAAGCTTCTTTCGATTCCTAATTTCACATACTTACTTATTGTTACCTCTGGTGTGAAAAAGCGCAGGAAATTTTGTCTGACGTAGTTTTTCATATAACACATTCTGTTTTTACTCATTTGATTCTTTTATGAGTAAATATTGTTTCACAAAAATATTTTTTTTCCTCTGGATAGTAAGGCAAAGAATCCTCACAAGGAGCTGGAAATCCATCCACGAGTTTAGTAATTATGATTGATGATTAGTCTCTATATGATCTCTAAATATGCAAATAAAATAAAAATGCAAACTGCTCCAAATGATGGTACTTCATTCCATTTCTGACATTCGGTTGCTTTCTGACAACTTAAAAAATATTATATCTGGTAATTTTAAACGAATTTAAAGTGTTGTTTCTTTTTCTACTTCATGCAAAAACTTTATAAATAACTAGCTGCGGCCCGCGACTTCGTTTGCGCATCAGGATTAGTATTTCGACCAGCTTATATTAGCCTGACGTATCCTACTACTATTATAAAGGCAAAAGTTTGTAAGTATGGATGTATGGATGTTTGTTACTCTTTCACGTAAAAACTACTGAATGGATTTGAATGAAACTTTACCACAATATAGCTTTTACATCAGAATAACACATAGGCTACAATTTTTGAGGTTTCTAATGTGAGGTCGTAAAAAAAAACTCATTTTTTGCGCTTACATTGCAACGGTCAGCTCTATGTGGCTTGCTCACGTGTTTCCAAAGCGAAGAATCTGCATGTTTATGCTGAAGAAAAAAGATCGTTAAATGTAGTTTATAGGAGCATACTGCAGTAGCTACCTATAGGCCTATGATTAGGGCTCTGCAGTGCTTTGTTACCTTATTTCTTACTTATTACTAGACTAGACGGGACGAACCTGAAGTCCACGCGAACGAAGTCGCGGGCAAAAGCTAGTAGCTTTATAAATTATCGCCTTTATGATAGTCTGATGTATAAGCTATATTATTGTTTTTCATTAAAATCCATTTAGCAGTTTTTACGTAAAATAGTAAAAAACATACATCCAGACAAACTTCCTCGTTTATAAATAACATTGGTAGGGATTACAAACAGACATTCAATAAGCTTGTGCCTTTATACCAACTTTTAATACTGCTGCTAGATCTGATAAAGGTTCCATTTAACTGTTGACCCTAAAATTGAAGGGTCTTAAGGTTCCATTTAACTGTTGACCCTAAAATTGAAGGGTCTTTGCATTTTTATTTTAAGTGTCATCCGCGTGAGCTGCGCGCGCTATTGAACAGTACTTGGATATGCAACATTACTTTATTTTTCTAAATTAAAAGTAGCCTAAGTTATTCCTTTTTACATCAGCTACCTGCCAATAAAAGTCCCGTCAAAATTGTTCCAGACAAGACAGACAGACAGACGACACTCTAATTTTATTTATATGTTAAATGGCTTCTTCATTTAAAAACCATCTCAGACAATTGTATTTCTCCTTTGATGAACGAAATTACTTGTTGCACTATAAACCATTACACTGTGTACCTAATAACTGCTGCAGATATGGCCATATAAAAACATCATTACGTTTACAACCCAGATGTTATAAATGTACTCAACCTCACAAAGGCGAAGATTGCAATACTAAAATGCAGTATCTGTTACGTGCTCAGGAAACCATTTTATGTAATATAGATATTTCTTGCCCTTACACCAATTAGCCTGGCTCAAAGTAAGCTCTGAAGGCTTTGTTATGAGATCTGGGGTAACGGATAGAATCTACGTAGAGTATTTATGACCCGACCCTAACGAGCCCGGCAGCGGGGTCGCTAGCAGACAAGGCGCCGAACCTTCCTTATAAAAAAGGTCTCAAGACAAATCAGTAACATCTTTATGTTCAAACACTTATTTCATCACATTACATATCTATTTATGTAATGAACACAATGAATGAAAATTGTAAATAAAAAATGTGATAGGAGACTCGATTCTAATTTAATGTCGAATTTCAAAAGCAAAACCTTCTTAGAACCTACGATACTGTAATGTAAAAAAAGTAATGTTTTAAATGATGCCCTACTTATGTTCAAAATTGATGGAAATAGTTTTGGCTCATGTACAAAGCCCGAGGCATTTTCTACCAGCCGCACATTATACCTAATAATGCAACAACGACATATCTATAATTAAAAGTTTAATGTACTCCGAATTAAAATGAAGTAAAGTTGTCTAATCGCGAGAATAGAAGTATTGTGACTAATAGTTGATTGTAATTAATTTTAATGCGATATTACAGAAGACTCGAATATAGTATAAGTAAACTGTCAGAAAAACGTTGATTCAATCTTATTGAAAGATTGCTATTGAAATACAAAACTATAACAAGATACATTTATAAGTCATAACATAACAATGCCATATCATATACGGCGTACGGCACCATATACATGTACTTATGAAATAGTAGGTATGACAAATTAGTTATCTTTGCATATTATTCCATTTACATGATTAAACTGTGCAAATACCATAGATTTATTATATACGCAAATACATTTGATTTTAAATTTATTTGTAAATTAAAGGTACTTACAATATGAAGTGAAGACGCGGTATAAAGTAGCTAATTAATAAAAATCAAAACCAACGACAATTATTAATATATTTACTAGAATCATAAAGTATATATATTTACCAAAACTTTAAAACCGAATTCGATTTCCTTCGTCTTCATTTTCGTCATTTTTACCGCGCTGTCACAAAGTTTTAAATTTCTTCGTTTTCCAAAAAGCATAAGGGTCTAGATTAAACATTCATTTTCTTAATATGTAATTTTTCAAGATTTTAGTATTTATATATATCATTTGCATTAACCGTTTAAGTGCTAAGCAATTTTTGTAAAAATCTATTGGAAACTGCTATGCATATTTTGATTACTGTAAAGGAAAAAAATATGGTGTCACATAAAACACTCTCATTTAGACAAATATTTATCAATTTTAATAAATCTTTTTGGGTTATACAGAAAAAAGTGCGTCGCACTACTTTTTCGATACAAATCTCCGCAGCGCAAAATCGCTGTTTAGCACTCTAACAGGTAAAGTGATCAATAATATAATTTTAATAGTGGTACATTAATGCACAAATACCAGACTTTCTTATATGTGATTGATCTCTCATCACTACCCGTGAACTAATATATCTTTCAATTTTCCCAATAATTTGTAAAACAATAAGTAGTAAGCTACACAATCTCGAAGATTACCTACAAGTCAAAGTTTATTAAAAGTTGCTTTATAGATTGAACATTGACGCGAAATTGTTTAAGTTTTTTTTAAGATAAGTAAGACCGATCGTAAGACCACGGCGCCGTTTCGGGGTCGTTAGGGTCGGTCAAAGAGAGTCGACGCAGGTTGAGCGCGCCGCCACGGGTCACTCTCCTACCACCTGGTGCAGGTGCTAAGCGGTCACGGCTCGTTTGGCCGCTACCTGCACCGCATCGGGAGGGAGCCAACCCCGGGGTGCCACCATTGTGGCGCCGAGGAGGACACCGCACAGCACACCCTAGCGGTGTGCCCGGCGTTCTCTGCGCGGCGCGCCGAGTTGGTCGCCGTGATAGGCGACGATCTCTCCCTCCAAAACGTGGTGCGCGCCATGCTGGAGGGGGAGAGGACGTGGGCGCTAGTGAACTCCTTCTGCGCCGACGTCATGACGCAGAAGGAGGCGGCGGAGCGGGCCAGGGAGGCGGATCCCGAGGCTCCGGCATGCCGCCGCAGGCGCGCAGGGCGGAGGAGGCGCGAGTTCACTCGCCTCCTTCCTCCTGTCGGTGACCAGCGGGGACCAGGCCCGGGAAGACTTATTCCTGCTATTCATAGGTCGTCGTCAGTCGACGATCCCCTGGATGTCCCGGGGGATCGACGGCCCCCCCAGCACAACGGGGGAGTGAGAGAGAGGGGCTCGCCGCGGGCGAGCCAATGACGCCGACGAGATCGTGGAAGTGTACGTAAGTGTTCCCATGACCTTGTCAGGTAGTGATGCTGCTCTCCTCGGCGTGTCTTCCTCCTCGTCTGATGAGGGGGAGGATGCGTCGACGATTGATGCGCTCATGCCAAGGCGTCCCTGAGGGGCATTGTCTGGTTTTTAGTCGGTAGGCCGCGCGCTTGGCTGGCACTCGGCCCCCAAGCGCGCGGCGACATAGCCCCCCGGTGTTCCCGTGCCGCGGGGTATGCGTAACGCATTTTCCAGACATAATAAAAAAAAAAAAAAAGGTTGAGCGCGCCGTCTAGTAGCTCAGACGCTCAAGATCGCCGTGCAATGGAGGGTGAGAATCTTCCGGTACGCGACGGTACCGGGTATATGTTTGACAGGGAAATTGTTTAAGGTGCATTGCAAAAAATCCTTTTACCGTGGGAAAGCTAAGCTTCGGTACGAATTGGGTCGACTCGACTGGAGTGATACCACGGCCTCACAGAAAACCGGCGTAAAATAGCGCTTGCGCTGTGGTTCGCCGAGTGAGTGAGGGTACCGGAGGCCCAACCCCCCTTGTTGGGCTTGGCCGGCAACGCATCTGTGACTCCTCTGGTATTGCGGGTGTCCATGGGTGATCCGTTTGCTGGTTTGCTGCCCTATCCTATAAAAAAAAACTCGAACGAAAGCAAAACGAAAAGCCAAAGTTCTCTTAGATAGAAATGTATAATGTCTAACTACGAGGTAGTAACTGTAGTAAAACTTAGAGAGGTTTCCTTGACTGTCCTTCTTCCTCATCATCAGACTCTTAGTTACAGTCACAACCCACCAGTGTAATATGCACATCAATATAAATTAATCAAACTCAAACATCGACAAGTCACAGTTGTAAGTTTCGACAGTTCACCTCGATTTCCTGGGATGCCATGATCAGATACTGGTCTGATGGTACTTTCTCATAACAAAAGAAATGTTTAATGAACCTGTACTTCTCTTCATAAAAGCAACAAAGAGGAGTATAAATCCATATCCTATTAATGTTGAAAGAACTATTTCCTAACTCCTAGTACTTAATTGAGGATATCATGGGCACTTAAAAAATATAGACAGTACAAATAAAGACATTTCGAGTTTGTAAGGTTTATTGTGAAAGTAAGGTTGCGCCGATCTATTTGACGGTGATGGAGAGGATGCGGATGTCGTCGTACGGCTTGTCGGTCTTGGGGTTGGTCTTGGCGGCGCCGATGTTCTGCACCACCTCCATGCCGCGCACCACGCGCCCGAACACCGTGTGCTTGTTGTCCAGCCACGGCTGCAACAACGCTAACTCATCACCAGCCGTTCCACTACACACTGTAGCTACGCCGTAGCACACAAACACTTCAACTTACTGGGATAATAATAGTATATTTCATTACTAGTACGGAATGGTTTGGAGGGCTGCGGCCTCCTTCTGTGAAGCAGTGATGCTCCAGAAGGAGGCCGCCGAGCGGGGTCGGGAGATGGCCGATCCCGCTCGAAGAAGGCGGCGCCGGGCTCGGTAGCACAGCTGCGGCGCCGCCGCGGGTCGCCGGCGGGCGCGAGGAAGTCGCGACCGCTACGGCGACCCGGGATGGACCACGCCCCTTCCGTGGCCGGGGGGCGTCGTCGGTGGAGGAGACCGGGGGAGGTAGTGTAGCCTCCCCCGAGGAGGGCTCCCCTGTATCGACGAGGGAGCGGAGGCTGGGGGCTCCCTACATGCCTGAGGAAGGCCATCCCTGAGGTTTTTAGTGGGTAGGCCTCCCCCTTCTGGGGAGGAGAGCCCCACATAACCGCCGGCTCGCCACAGCCGGGGTATGCAATTTAATGCATTTTCCTCAGTGGAACAAAAAAAAAAAGTACGGAATGGCTGTCATTGCAAAGAGGTCCGACAAATGTCTACCCGAGCCGAAGGCGAGGGTTGACAGTCGGAACGAGTTGCAATGACGGTTCCGTACGTGTACTGAACGACTATTTTTAATTAATACAGTTGCGAAAAAATGAAGCAATTTAATCGAATTATAAAAACACAATAAACTCAATTAACTAATCATTTATTTCTTATAAAAGTTATAATTCACATATACATTGAAATTGGTACAGTTTTTTATACTAACTGGGGAAGTTTTAGGTTGCATATTTACTGTTTGAGACAAACTATTGTTAATTTTAAAACCTGGCAGTCCCTTTTAGCGGCCAGTAAAAGAGGGGTAAAGCCCTCCTTCTTCTTTAAGAGGGGATGGTAAGGGTTCCCATGGCCTGGTCAGGGCGCAATGCAGCTCTCCTTCGGGATGACGCGCTTGCGCCCAGACATAATGGGAGGGATCGCTGAGGTTTTTAGTGGGTAGGCCTCCCCTTCTGGGGAGGAGAGCCCCACATAACCACCGGCTCTCGGGGTATGTAATTCAATACATTTTCCTCAGCAGAACAAAATAAAAAATTGGTTGTCTGTAGAACTCCGTCTACTGCCGATATTTGAACGTGACAACGTCTATTACATGGTAATTTTTTCTGGGTGCAATGAAATTATTTAAAATAAAGTAATGTATAACATTTATATTTTTATTACGTTGCCGTGTGGCGTCAGATCGGCCGTTACGCCGTTTCCGAGTATGCCTTCGGGCGCTCTAGGGGTGGGGGAGTATAAAGTAGGCGTGACTGCGTGTGGCGTCAGATTCGGCCGTTACGGTGTTTTCGAGAATGACTCCACGCCGTACCAATTTAATAGACGTTGTCACGTCAAAAGGACGTTTGCACTTAAATTAATGCCGATAGTTATTATTTTATATTCTCTTCTACAAATTAGTTTTTAAGGTAATAGATAAACCAGATAAACTTGAATGAGGTTCGTACAAAAATTTTTCGGTACACTGGTATTCCGTTTTGTTTTTATACTTCGATGATTTCCCACATGCGGGAGAAGCTTTCTGGTTAGACAGTTAAAATAAAATTTGATTATGTCGAAAGTACTCTTTCGCTGTCCATTCACTCGTTCAATTGAAGATTATTCATTTTTCGGATTATTTTGCCAGCCTTGTGGGGGAGGAAGAATTCGTGCTTTGAATATTATATTGATGTTGCCTAAATTACTAGAAAAGGTTGAAAAACCATGTTTACATTGAGGAATAAATCTCGGTTACTCCTTGACTGCTAACATCCACTAAACCTTCACTGAATACCATAAGGATAATAACTACCTTGTACTCTGTTAACCAATCGCGAAGTTTCTTTACACCTATGTTCATAAAGATAGTCATTATGCTTGTTAAAAAAGTGCTCAATTGTAATAAAAATTGTAATAAAAGTAATGTATAACATTTAAATTTTTATTACGTTGCCGTGTGGCGTCAGATCGGCCGTTACGCCGTTCGTGGACTCCGTGTGGCGTCAGATTCGGCCGTTACGGTGTTTTCGAGAATGACTCCACGCCGTACCAATTTAATAGACGTTGTCACGTCAAAAGATTAAGCTTTATTATTTCACACACTTCCGCTTGGACAATGTACGATCAATTATAATAGAATGAATCCATAGACCCGAGCAAGTATTATTTTGTCAAATGATAAGTATAAAATCAATATACTATTTATACAAACTTCAATCAATGATTGCTCGAAGAAATGCTGAGAATTCAGATATTGAATAGTTTTGAATCATTCTTTATGGACACAAAAAGTTATCGATTATCAAATTAAAATTGTTAAATCCATACATATTTGCTACCAGTGTGAACAATGAAAACCACAAGTGTATAAAAGAGGCTTTATCATGTTTTACAATCGTCCGTAACGCTGTGGGCTAAAAACTGACCTAATCTGAAGGTTTGATCGATTCTGTCAAGATGATTTTGGTGTTCTGAGTTTCAAATATACATTTAACCTATGCTTATATGCTGAAGGAAAAGTTTGTGAAATTCAAATATGTTTGTGAAGTTATCGAGAACCCAGACCGGGCCAATTTTAACTATACACTAGAACCCAGGTGTTGAACTGTTGATACGTACCGTAGGAGCCAAAGTGATGAAGAATTGACTGCCGTTAGTATTGGGCCCAGCATTGGCCATACTGAGCGTGTACGGGCGGTCATGCTTGAGGTGTGGCCGGAACTCATCTTCAAATTCTCCGCCCCATATGCTCTCGCCACCGGTGCCTGTACCTGAAATTCAAAGAAATATATCATTTTAAGGCACTTTAAAAACTATTGTCCTCCTTACTTTACATGAGAAGACAGTTAGGTGGATTTTTTTCAGTCAGGCATCACCAATGATGACCACCCTTGAACAAATAATTATAGCTTGAGTTTTGTGAGGTTTTAGAATAAAATTAAAAGATCGACGTGTGTACTGTTCAACGGTATATTTTAGAGAGAGAGTATTGCCACATACATAAAAGTTAAGCGATAAATTGAATGTTGCTAATCGTAATAATGTTATGTCTTCAACAACCCTTTAGACCAAAGGTTCCCAAACTTTTTTGTCGACCCTTCGCTATGTTTTTCGTTTTCGGGTAGACCCTCTAGTTATACTGAATGCCTATATCGTACAACTTACAAAATTTTATAAACATATATAAAAATTAATCTTTTATTTTTCATAGATACTTTTATAAATAATGTATATTTTTTTATATTAGAAGATGGATATAATGTAAGTAAATAGGTTCTATCATTGTATGTTGATATCCATTATCGCAGACGATTTTCATGTTATGGATCCCCAAAATTTTTTTCGCTCACGTAGACCCCTTGCAGGTTGTCATAGATCCCTAGGGGTGGATGATGATAGATGGTGGAGGGAGGAGAGGGCACTTTGGGAATCATTGCTTTAGACTAAGTAACATCACCCACTTAAGTGCACTGCTAGATTACTTTTGTAATATTTTGATGAATAAGCAGACTGGCCACATGTGGTTCCAGTTAGATTTTCAGAAAATTTGTAATCCTCACAAATTGACAGTTTTTTTTTTGTTCCCCCTAAGGAAAATGCATTAAGTTACATACCTCGGCTATGGCGAGCTGGCAGTTATGTTGGGCTCTTCTCCCCAGAAGGGGGAGGCCTACCCACTAAACACCTCAGGGATGGCCTTCCTCAGGCATGTAGGGAGCCCCCGGGAACGCCAAGCTACTTTCGGGAACCCCAGCCTCCGCTCCCCTGCTGATATACCTTCCCTGATCTTCACCACCGACGACGCCCCGGTTACGGGACCGAGCCCGGCGCCGCCTTCTTCGAGCGGGATCGGCCATCTCCCGACCCCGTTCGGCGGCTTCCTTCTGGAGCATCATTGCTTCACCATTGCATTGGAGGCTACAGCCCTAAAAATCTCCCTCATCCGCCAGCATTGCCGCAATCAATGCCGGCGCAGACAGATCTCGCCCGATCTCTGCGACCAAGACTCGGCGCTCGGAGGCCCACGCGGGGCACTCCGCCAGCGTGTGCTGGGCCGAGTCGAGGTCACAGATACTCACCGAAGCAGCCGTGCCCGGTGAGCGTAACGTCGGCAGAGTGCAGAGTGCAGAGCGCAGAGTGTAGCATACCGGTGGGGTCGCCGGTCTGCACCATGAAGCCGCGGATGACGCGGTGGAACACGTGCCCGTTGTAGTAGCCGTTGCGCGCGTGCACGCAGAAGTTCTCGGCGGCGCGCGGCGCGTCCTTGCCGAACACGCGCACGTGCACGTCGCCGAGTGCAGAGTGTAGCATACCGGTGGGGTCGCCGGTCTGCACCATGAAGCCGCGGATGACGCGGTGGAACACGTGCCCGTTGTAGTAGCCGTTGCGCGCGTGCACGCAGAAGTTCTCGGCGGCGCGCGGCGCGTCCTTGCCGAACACGCGCACGTGCACGTCGCCGAGTGCAGAGTGTAGCATACCGGTGGGGTCGCCGGTCTGCACCATGAAGCCGCGGATGACGCGGTGGAACACGTGCCCGTTGTAGTAGCCGTTGCGCGCGTGCACGCAGAAGTTCTCGGCGGCGCGCGGCGCGTCCTTGCCGAACACGCGCACGTGCACGTCGCCGAGTGCAGAGTGTAGCATACCGTGGGGTCGCCGGTCTGCACCATGAAGCCGCGGATGACGCGGTGGAACACGTGCCCGTTGTAGTAGCCGTTGCGCGCGTGCACGCAGAAGTTCTCGGCGGCGCGCGGCGCGTCCTTGCCGAACACGCGCACGTGCACGTCGCCGAGTGCAGAGTGTAGCATACCGGTGGGGTCGCCGGTCTGCACCATGAAGCCGCGGATGACGCGGTGGAACACGTGCCCGTTGTAGTAGCCGTTGCGCGCGTGCACGCAGAAGTTCTCGGCGGCGCGCGGCGCGTCCTTGCCGAACACGCGCACGTGCACGTCGCAGAGTGCAGAGTGCAGAGCGCAGAGTGTAGCATACCGGTGGGGTCGCCGGTCTGCACATGAAGCCGCGGATGACGCGGTGGAACACGTGCCCGTTGTAGTAGCCGTTGCGCGCGTGCACGCAGAAGTTCTCGGCGGCGCGCGGCGCGTCCTTGCCGAACACGCGCACGTGCACGTCGCGAGTGCAGAGTGTAGCATACCGGTGGGGTCGCCGGTCTGCACCATGAAGCCGCGGATGACGCGGTGGAACACGTGCCCGTTGTAGTAGCCGTTGCGCGCGTGCACGCAGAAGTTCTCGGCGGCGCGCGGCGCGTCCTTGCCGAACACGCGCACGTGCACGTCGCAGAGTGCAGAGTGCAGAGCGCAGAGTGTAGCATACCGGTGGGGTCGCCGGTCTGCACCATGAAGCCGCGGATGACGCGGTGGAACACGTGCCCGTTGTAGTAGCCGTTGCGCGCGTGCACGCAGAAGTTCTCGGCGGCGCGCGGCGCGTCCTTGCCGAACACGCGCACGTGCACGTCGCCGAGTGCAGAGTGTAGCATACCGGTGGGGTCGCCGGTCTGCACCATGAAGCCGCGGATGACGCGGTGGAACACGTGCCCGTTGTAGTAGCCGTTGCGCGCGTGCACGCAGAAGTTCTCGGCGGCGCGCGGCGCGTCCTTGCCGAACACGCGCACGTGCACGTCGCCCAGCGTAACGTTGGCAGAGTGCAGAGTGCAGAGCGCAGAGTGTAGCATACCGGTGGGGTCGCCGGTCTGCACCATGAAGCCGCGGATGACGCGGTGGAACACGTGCCCGTTGTAGTAGCCGTTGCGCGCGTGCACGCAGAAGTTCTCGGCGGCGCGCGGCGCGTCCTTGCCGAACACGCGCACGTGCACGTCGCCCAGCGACGTGTGCACCACCGCCTGCTCGTACACGCGCTGCACGCCTGCACCACGCGACACCACATTCCAAAGGGGCCATCCATAAATTACGTCACACGGTTAGGGGGAGGGAGGGGGTTGACGAAGTGTGACATTGTGTGACAAGGGAGTGTGAGAGATCTTAAATTTCATGACAACACATTCAAAATCAATCATAAGCTAACTGTTAAAACGCAAACTTTAAATTATTACTATTAGTATAAAAAGTGCTGTAAATATTAACTTTTATTGTAGTCTTTATACTCTCATAAATAAATAAAGGAATAGTCTCTTCTTCTATCTATTAATAGGTACTCCCGAAAAGTACTATTTTTCTAATTGATTATAGTAGGTGATTTTGAAAAATATAATAAGAAAATCATGAAATGACCATATACTTATTTAATATAAGTAATCGTTTTTTGTTTTGTTAATTGATTTGATGTTAATTTTATTAAAATGTAAATAAAACTGATTTCGAAACCGCTTTTATCATTCAATAATTTCTATAATTTCAAAATTTGTGACGTCACACTAGGGGGGGGGGGAGTCTCACAAATGTGACTAGCTGTGACAAGGACAGGGGGAGGAGCAAAAATTCACGAAATTCGTGTGACGTAATTTATGGATGACACCAAACGATACTAAGCCAACTCGCATTCGACATCGCGACATTCCTACACCAATAGGGTAGACGACACCTTTTTCGACGTGAATACGTCTTTAAAATTGCTTCCATAGGGACGCAAATCAAAAAATCGAATGATAAAAAATCGGGGGATACAGTTTAGTGTTGTAGCTACATATCTATCATCCCCATCCGAATTCCAATTACACCACTGGATAGCGACTGTAACACATCGCGCGCGGTGGAGGGGGAGCCCCGCCAATTCGAAGACCATTTTGCTGCGTACTATTACCCGTTACGAGACGTATTCACGTACAACAAACGGCCGTGTCCATAACACAGCCACACCCCCTTTTTTTTTTGAGGGGGGGATATGCCACCTTGTGCACCCTGACACCGCGCTGGCAAAACGCGGCCGTGTGTGGGGCTCTCCGGTCAAGAGGACCGGCCTACCCACTAAAACCCCCCTGAGTTCTCTGGGCCCATACGGGGCACATGGCGGGGTGCGCTCTCGCGATTCGACCGCCACGTGTCCCGGTGACGACTACACCTGATTATGGCCGTTTTTATACTATAATTATCTGATTTGAGCTATTTATATCTCATGAAAGTATGTCAATATAGAAATTTCAGTATAATTATTAATTTATATTGTTTTTAGATTTCAAAATAATGAGCAATTATTATTTACGTAATTCTAATGAAACGAACACATTTCTAGCATTCTCACATTAAATGTAACATTTTTTTTATATAAATAAATAAATATATAAATATATATTTATTTATTTATATAAAAAAAAAATGTATATAGAAAGTATACCTATAAACGTACAAACAAAAACGTTATTTTAAAATTTGTTTATACGCTCATACAAATCAGGCGAGTTTACTGAGTTATGACGATTTGTAATACATACGTCTCCTCCAAAATACGTCTCCTCCAAAATACGTCTCCTGCACGTTATATTTTTCTATTACGCATTCCTTAACCATTAAACAAGTTACTTTTCAAATATTACTGGGAGTCTGGCTAATGAAAGATGACATTAAAAAAGCTCAGCAAATTAAAAACTTAATTTGTGGTAACATCAAGATAACTGGATAAATCTATTTCGAGGCTTGATCATTAAATATTCATTAAAGAGAAAATCACAGATCAGAATACAGGCAAGTGACGTCACCGACCTCATTGCAGCGCCATATTGTCAAAGAGCAGACCTTAATATCCCACAATAAATTTGATGTTACCACAATTAGATATTTTTATATTTACCGTGTTTTTCTAATCGCATATTCCATTAACTAGCGTCTAGTATTTCATTCCTTAAACAACTTATATTTTTCAAGTTTCGTAATAACACAATAATGTGAAGTCAACTCACACAACACAATTTGTTTTTATAGGTGGTAATGAGCACTATTGTTAAAAAAAATATCTTTTACATTTATTCAAACTACACATAGTTTTGTAATAAAAAGTTAATCATTTCATAAAAAAGAAGTAATGACTTTATTTGTAAAAATAATAAAAAGATAACCAAAGAGATTTTATATCTTGAATTTCATGTTGATGTTCACAAACATTCTATATATATTATAAATAATGATATATCACAAACTTCTCATGGAAAAGCTAATACATACTATTTTAATTAGACTTTGAATAACCATTACTTAAGCCAGTTTTAATCACGATTGTATTGAAAATATTCATAGAATAAGACCTAATTTCACCAAACTTAAACTAATCGTCTGTTGTGTAATGGCTTGTTAAAATTAACAGAGTTGTTAAGTTATTCTAGATCCTACATTATAAAATTAACAAGCCATTACTAAATCAACCGTTAACTGAATGAATTGCGAAACGTTCATTCAATTTGTAATACAACCAAATAATAGTGTCGTCGTGCATCACTCTTACTATACGGAAATGCGTCTAATTTCTACTGGTCGTATAATGTGTCAAGTAGCAATACAATGTGAACAATAGTTATTTATTATACAAGAGTGGAAAGTTCCTTTTTAACCGCGTGCTCGATTTGGATGACCGAGCAAGCGAAGGATTCTAAATTAGAATCCTGAGCGTCAGCGAGGGAAACAAACGAGCACAAGGTGAAAAATCTTTCCACTCGAGTGCAATACGTAACTTTTCATCCACCTCAGCGAGGAAATGACAAAATGAAAAAGAAAACAATTTATAATGACAAATTATATTAAGCAATAAAACGTGAAAAACTAGAATGGCGCGAAGCACGCAAATAAAACAAAGAAACCAAGAAGGTTCCAAATTTAAATTTTTTCACAATTTAAAAAGTTCTAATCATAAATTTGGCACCATAGAGTTACATTAAATAGGTTTAATGACGTTTTGAATTTACAATTATATTGAGTACTCATTATATGTGATGTTCTAAATTCAAATCTACTTTGCCGCTTAAGCGAATAAAATAGAATTTTCCAGCCAGATTTCGAAGCGCAAAATTACACTTTCCGAGGTGGTGGGATGAAAATTAAATTGTCGTTCTCTCTATAAGTTTCTAAAGCAAGCGCATAATATTTGGTTTTGCCCGGTTATTTCTCTATTGTTTGTGTAGGTCATGGAATTATAAAAAAATTATTATTATTATTTATTAAATAATTCCATGGTGTAGGTATTTGATTGACGTTTCGTGGTGTTTTCGTTCGTGGTAGGTATTTTCTTTGATTTGTAAAATTAGCATTATTTACTGACCGGTCTGATGGGAATTCCAGTTTGTCTTCAATTAACTCCAATACATTCATAGCAGTTTCTTTAGACAAACGAAACCTTGTACAGAAATCGACATCGTCGTATTCGTCGAAATAGTCACGCCGTTCTTTAAAAATCCTCGGACGTCGTACTATGCTGTCTAAAGTATCTAAATTTGTTAAAAAATCTTCGTCATCCATAATAAAATTGTACGCCGCGTCAATCTTGACAGTAAAATAATCGTCTGTTACAGATTAACGAACCACTAGAGCAGTCATTAAATTTAACAGTCCATCAAGCTAACTAATCTCTTGTTTGCACATGGTGGGACACTTGCTAAGTCTAACAAGCTGTTAACGGTTTAACAAGACGTTATTTTAACAAACAGAGTATGGTGAAATTAGGTCTTAGCTATTGAAAATTACTAACTTGACTGAAATGAGGCGATAAAACATTTTATGACAAGTTAATGACATTAAATACCTTGTCCTTCAGTCGCTGAAATAATATCTTCCTTCGATGGTTTCTCGTTAAATATATCTCTGTCAGCATCAGGGCTTTTGATGTCGTCAGGGCTTCGCCGGGAGAACATATAGAATCGGTTCTTCTTGTACGCGGTGCAGAATAGAGTGGGGTCTGTTTTAACGTTTAGCAACGCGGGATTCTCCGAACCCTCCATTTCTAGAGTCGACGCCACTTTCGCTTGATTTGTCCGGCCCTGGAATATTTTTATTTTATTTTATTAATTTTCGGGAAGTTAACAGCTAGACAAAAGTAAATTTACATCAGTATATAAATAAGGCCAATTATAAACTTCCACTGTTATACAAAACAATAAAGAAGTATTAGCTTAGGTGTAGATCTTCCCATCATAGTTGTATATGTACACATAACTATGACTAATATATACAAGTAAAAAACGCATTACTTAATGTTTGCTTTAACTGTGTAACCGAAGTTGTAAATAAATCTATGCCGTGCAATGCAGCCTCCACATTGAAATTGTGACTCGCCCTCAGCAGGAATGCATTCCGCCTATAATTAGTGTATACTGCGGACTGCGGGAACGTGAAGTGAACATGGCCTTCTAAATGGATCATGTGTTACTCTGAGACCTATTTTTTCAAGTAATTCCGGAGAGTCGACGGAACCATTTGCTATCTTTAATAAGAATGCTATGTCTGCTATTCGCCTCCGCACTTCCAGAGGGAGAATGTGAAATTTTAGGCAACGTTTAGAATAATTGGAAAAGTAAATATTAGATTTAAATTGTAAATATCTCAGAAAGCGTTCTTGAATACGCTCTATGCGTTTTATGTAAATATCATACATAGGATTCCAAATTTGTGAAGCATATTCCAGATGGCTTCTTACAAAGGCACAATAAAGAATTTTTATAGTTTTCATAAGTTTGAGATCAGCAGACAAGCGAATAACGAAGCCAAGTGTACGCGAAGCCTTGTTTACCATGCTATCAATATGTTCTTCAAAAATCAACTTGCTATAAAAAATAACACCCAAATCACGAATAGATTTGACTCTTGAGATAATTGTATTTTTTATCTTATAAGTGAAAGTTATGTGCTGCGGTTTACGTGTAAAAGAACAAATATAACATTTAGATACATTTAAATCGAGTCTGTTAGCTAAACAATAATTATCAAAGCAAATTAAATCGGACAAAGCAAATTAAATCGGAATCGGTTTTGCGCATCTTCCCAAGAATTTATTGGACAAAGAATTTTCATGTCATCAGCGTATAGTATAATTTTTGAGTATGGTAGAGGTTTGAGTATGGTATGGTTTGAGAGATTTGAGTATGGTATGGTAGAGGGAATATGGTTGATGTTACTTCTTTGTATTACGAGAGAAGATGAAACTCCAAATTTGTTCTTGATGTTGGCAAAAAGACTAGACGGCTTGCCTGTACCAAGCCAGTGGCGTAACGTACACCCCCGCTGCCCCCGCGGCGCGGGGGGGCCCGGCTCCCTAGGGGGCCCGGGCTAGGCCCGGGTAATATGTAGGCTAATATAGGTTTTCTGAAAAAATAAAATTACCCGGTCTAGGGGCCCGGGTTAGGACCCGGAATGATAATTAAATATTGCATACTTTTTAAAGAAAAATGAAATAATCATGGAAGTAACTTTTGATAAAAAAGCAGAAGTTTTATTGTGGAAAATGACAGGTTTGGTTTTGTATTCTTTTTTTGACGCTACCAGTTACTGTAGCAAGTGCCGAGCGGTCTTTTACCAAATTAAAAATAATAAAAAGTAACTTGAGGAGTAGTATGACGCAAGACCGTCTTTCTAATCTTGCTCTGCTAAGCGTAGAGAATAAGAGAGCCCGTGAAATAGAACTCGATGGAGTTATCAGAATATTTGCATCTAAAAAACGAGACGACAGAATAAATTAAAAGTATAAATCCTACAACTCAAAGGTAGGCTACTATTTCTTCTGAACATTTTTTTCAAATCAATAAAATAAATAATATTATCAATCGAACTCTAATTTAAAACCTTGAAAAATTTAAACTTCTTACTAAAACCTAAAACTTAAACTTCTTTAAATGCGCGAACAAGAAACAGAATACAAACATGTGAGAAAATAGACATGTGGGAGAAAGAACCAAGGTGCTAACCAGAAAGCAGTGATTGCAGAACTTGGAGGCTTGTAGGAGACATCAAATCAAAGGTTTTTATAAATTATTATCTTTATTTTTAATTATTCATGAATCTTAAGACTAGATACTACTTACTAACTCTAGTTCTAGCTCTAAAGGTTGGATTCTATATTTGTAGCTTAAAACATAATTCTTGACTTGCATTGTAGAATTCAATCGAGAACAAGTTTAATGCTTGGGATTAAGGAGAAGGGGGCTGGAGAAAGGTGGTACGATTTTAGAAGAGGGCCCGGATTTTTTTTTGCGGGGGGGCCCGGTTTGCAAACGTTACGCCACTGTACCAAGCAGTCACTGTAGGCTATGGTCGACTACAGTAACTACTCCCCATCAGAGAAACCAGGCAACATAGAGGTATCACAAATGTATTATGGATCCTTTAAAAACCTATTTACTTCCTTCCTGAAGAACGCCACACTGTAGTCCAACGTTTTCTTTAAACGGTTCCCTTGTTGTTCCCCGTAAACAATATCAGTCTTGTTTATAAAGAAAAAAGCAGTTGTTGTTTATTAATATATTTCAAACATTTACAAAATAGGTAGTATCATGTAATTAAGTGTATTCCATAACAAAATTACATACATCAGTTTCATTCCTATTTAATTTGAAGTACGATTCCTAGGAAGAAATGTGAGAATTAAGAACACTCAACCAATATACAATGCTCCATAGAGAATTATTTTCATCCAACACATCAAGTATAGTATATTTGATATACAGTGGCTTTACACTGATCTACCTCAACTGGAACACAACCAGCCGCAGTGGCACAAGATTAACCAACTTAGTAAAATATGGTAAGTAACTATTCATAGAGCCATGTTTGGTAACAACATTATTTATAATATTGTATTATTTTATATGTGTATGTAAACATACATACGACTGTAATCGTGTTAGGTGTGATTGTATCTTGTACTATATTGTATTTTTGTATTGTATTATTGTGATTGTTAACATTGAAAAGAGGAGATAAAAAATAGACCTTCAGAGTTTCTTGCCTCTTCCCTTTGCCTTCTAGAGAAGAACACTTCTCGAGAAGGCTCTCCCAATTCCGAACAGGTGTCGAGTCAATATATTTTTCTTTTTTTTTCCTTATTCGTACGTACGGACAAGGTTTTTGTTTTTTTTTTTTATTTAAGCTTTTTTTTTTTGTTTTGTTTGTTGACGTCAATAAGTGCCTGTAAAGGTCTATTGTGAATAAATATTATTTTGATTTTGATTTTGATGGAGTTGCGACGCAAACCGTAAATCACTGAATAATCGCATCTATTAGTAATTAATTAATAGTAGCACATATACCATACTAACTTATACTAGCAAAGCTACAATGGTTATACCGATCAGTAGCACCTGGAACGTGACCACAGTGATAGTCCTGATGATCCTCGCTCTCGCACAGCATTTTTACAATAATATATAATTATTACCTACAGCAGTAATTCTCAACCTTTTTTTGTTGCGGCACATATTTAACGATTTCAAAATTTGGCGGCACACAAAGAAAAAGATAAAAATTATTTACTTACTTACACACTGCATAAATGATTTATGATAAAAATTTTAAATATACGAAATAAACTAATATATACTACAATAATAACTAAACATTTATTAATGGATTAATTACAAGCTAATAATAAAAATATTTTTAATGCGAAATTTGAGCTTGATGTTTTTTGATAATTTCATGACAATGCTACCCTCATATTGTCTTCTACAGTTAACAATCTTGATCTTTTTTTAGTTTTAATGTTAGCTAATGCTGAAAATCCGAATTTACACAAATAAGATGTGGAAAATTGTAATAATATGTTTAAAGCTTTTTTGGCTATCATTGGATAATCGTATCTGATGTTGATCCAAAATGAATTAATTGATTCTTCTGAATGTTTTAAAATTAAATCTCGATTATTGGAAAACAAAATGAGTTCTCCTCTTCATTCAAAGTTAAGTCAAATACAGAAGTATCCATTATGAGAAATTAATTACGAACCCAATGAAATTTCTTAATATCTAATTCTCTCCACCCATGTTGTCTTAAAAATATTTTTCTTTTTAAATGATATAATTTAATAATATTAACAGTATTATATATTAGTAAAATTTGGCGGCACACAAAAGTGCCGCGGCACAGTGGTTGAGAATCACTGACCTACAGTATACATAAAGGGTTGGTACGTGCGAGTGACACCCTTGGTGTTGCAAGTATACACAGGCTACGATAACCGCTTAACCATCAGACGGGCCATAGGCCTATTTGCCATCTTCATGGTATAAAAAAAACACTTGACAATTAATGATAGCAACAATTGGTAGGCAATCGGTTCTTTATTGCAGAAGAATTAGAAAATTGATATCAATTTTCAATCAATTGCTATGTCTAGCAATAGACTTGTTAACCAATGGCGTAGCATCTTTAATGTGCAATAGTGATTGTAAAAATCATATTTGAAAATTTACATGGCTAATCGCATATTCTAAGCTGTTAGTTTCAATATTAACCTTCAATGTAATTTCTCGATTATACATAATGGTCATATTCTGAACGAGCTCACCTGAAACTGAGTCGGCCATTAACTAACCTAAGCCATTAGTTAAAGTGTTGACCACCTTCACTGCAATACTCAATAAGATTCACTGCGTCATACTCAGATCAAACTCACCTGGAACAAGGCTAGCCGTAGAGGGCGCAAGTTCTCCGGTTTGCCCAGCACCGCCACGCAGCGGTTGGTCACCAGGTTGACCACCTTCACGCCCAGCATAGTGGCGTACACCACAAAGTGTCCGCTCGCGTCGAACACCACGTTGGCGAGATGCGCCGCCTCTGATTTCTCCAAGTCGCGCTCTGCCGCCATTCTAATGGCATAGTGATAAGGAATTAATTTGGGACTTTTTGACTTTTAATATTGGCAATTGAGTGACATGGACACCATCTAAACCAGTGGCTCCCAACCTTTTCTGGACCAACGCCCTCTATAGAAGAGAACAAAAATTTCACCGCCCCCCTCCCCCCAGTCACAGGTTAGTCCAAAGATATATTTTAGCAGTTTTATTTGAATATCATCTGTACCCATCCAATTGAACTGTACTTAGCTTTAACTTCAGTTAATGTCCAAATTTTATTTCAGAATTTAAAGGAATGATGAAGTAAAAATTTATTAAACGACTAAGTACCAAATGTACAACAAAATTGTTTATTGAACTTTTAAATATATAACATACAACTAACAAACAACTAACAAAACATTCGTAGAGCTGTTGATTTATACGTTTCATTTCGTGCATGATTCAACTTGTCTATGTGCGAACATGTCGAAACATGTTATTTTGTATGAACATCGCGCGTTCGCTTATCAACGTGCGAGGACAAGTCATATACTTCTATTCTGAACTAAAAGAAATTATTATAATTATTAGTATTATTATTAATGCTAATTTAAATCTGCTTATTAACCCATATTAAATCATTTTTATTTCACCATTCATCTTTCTTGACTGCTTATCATTTGCTTCTGAATCCGCTACCGCCCCTAATCTAAACCAAAGGTCTGAAGTTTGATCTTACCATATTTCATATACTATACGAGTATATATTTGAAGCTTTTTTGATAAAGGAAACTATGATGAGGCTATCTATATATAACTGCTGTAAAGTGTATATGAAGTCGACCAAGCCACTCATGACCAACGTGGTTGACTAAGGCCTAAAAACCTTAAACTTTATATATATACCAAATGTTGAATATAAAATGAGTTAAAAAACTTATTCATTAATGAATAATAATTTACAGATTGTTCTGAAAAACTTAACACAAATATATATTTTTCTTTTACAATATTTGTTTTCATTTTCAGGCTTGTTTTCTATGGGGGTAGGTAGTGTGACGCCCTTCGGCGTTCCGGGATCGTAAGGGATACGTAGCTATTACAAGAAAAGCAATATACTTAAGATATTTTATATATTCAGAGACATGAGCTAATACATGTTATTCGCAGGTCGTCCGCCCTCGGAATACGCTTTCTATTGTCTTCCTTTTGCTATGTCAAATCTAACACATTCTTTCTTTATAACTATGACAAACCATAAACAAACAAATACAGGAGGCGAACCTCTAAGTTCGTCACAGTAGCGATCATGTTTGTCTACTTGCCATGGTCCAAACATACTAGGGAAGTAGCTAGGAAGTTGTCATAATACTTTCAGTTAATACTTTTACATATGCTCATCAGTTACGGGTGGTATTGACCTGACATTCCTTCTTTTAAGAAGGAAACTTTCTTATAGTAAAGATTATTACAGTATGTAATAATTAATCCCTGTTGTGATACCCATGATTTGAATTTATATTTCCATTTAAATGCTGGATAAAGCTGGTGGCTGTCAAACAAGACAATTTATATAGAAAGTTAAATATTCAAATACGTTTCTTTAATTAAATGACAAAACTTAGTAGAAATGTTAATTTAAGAGGACAAAACGTTGCTGCTTATCATAAATGCCATCGTAAAGATGGCTAGTGAACAAAGTTTTTGCACAAAATTAATATCGCTTAATTACCTTCTACCAAACTCCATATTGGGTAGCTGCTGTGTTTGATGTTGTAGCTCCTGGAAACGCTGCAAACTCTCGTCCAGCACCTTGTGCAGCTTGCCTGACAGGAAGTGGAACACACGCACCTATTACATCAGCAAACAAACACTCTACTATTACTAGTCTTCAAACCAGATAACCCTACAGTGGATAAAAGGACACAGAGACTCACTCGGAAACAACGCGGCAGATGAATTGGCAAAAAGGGGCTCCAACACGAAAGTGTATGGACCAGAACCCCTAATGCCCATTCCACAGGCAGAAGTAAAAACCTGACTGCGCAAGAGAATAGAGGAACTACACCTAAAAGAATGGATAACCAAGGAGGGATGCAAGCGAATGAAGGAAGCAGTCCTAGTACCTTCCAAGAAGCTTGCCCGTTCCCTTATCAAACTAAAAAGAGACAAGATCCGAAAGGTCATAGATACCATAACTGGACATTGTCTTTAAACAAACACCTGTACACAATTGGTATAACAGACAGCCCTTTGTGCAGAGGGTGCATGGAGGCTGAGGAAACGCCACAGCTGTTCTTATGGAATGTACAAGTGTGGCCGACCAACGGGAGAAACTTCTCCATTCCCCAGGTCCCTTCCAGAAGCATGCAGCAACCCACGGAGGCTGCTGGCGTTCTGGGAGAAACTGGGATGGATGGAGTAGGAAAGAGGCAGACGCAGGAGCCTTCTCCTATGCGCACAATGGCCCAATCATGAGGCTAAGTGCGGTGGAGCCCAGCCAAACTAACTAACTACTAGTCTTGTTTATTGAGTGATTTTTACCAGAATTAAGGAAAAACATCAAGGTGGAAACAACTGAAGTATAGGACATAATAAAATCTTTTGTTAATAATGTCATGTGATGTTTTCTGATTGAAAATAAAAACATGCATGGTTATAGCAAAAAATAAAGTGGAAACATCAAGCTTGCTACAATTGATAAATAGGTAATTATAAAATCTATTGCTGTAGCGCTGTTGCCCGTGGAGTAAAAAGCAAAAAGCACAAGTTAGTACCGAAAATATGTACAAATAGAAGCCAAACTCAATGTTTCGGCAATCTACTTATTATTCCTATAAAACTTAACAAATGAAAACAAACAACCTTTTTTAATTAAGAAATGAAGGAAGCCTTTAGTTGTGTTTCTATGTTATCATTATTTTATTTGCTTTATATTATGTGGTTAAGACTAGTGATGAAACGGATATCCGGTAACTATCCGGTATCCGGCCTATCCGGCCTATTTTCACTATCCGGCCGGATACCGGATAGTAGGGCACTATCCCGCGAATACCGAATACTAGATGTTTCCCGCGATACCGTTCGCGCTGAGTGCTTTACGCCCTAAACTCGTCTATATCGCGCTTTTCTGTGGGAATACCAAAGTTTTTAACCTATCTATATTGTTTCTCGTTGTCTAATCTATCTCTGTATCAATCTTTCAGCAAAATCAGTTCTTTAGTTTAGGCGTGAGAGAGTAGCAGACAAACAGACTGAATTTATAATATTAGTAACGGATTATTTTGCACATACACACACATATATGAAACGCGATAAGCGGCCGAATATCCGGTGGCGGATATCCGGCGCTCCGGCCTCGTAGTTAGCCGAATATCCGGTATCCGGTATCCGGCCAAATCACTATCCGTTTCATCTCTAGTTAAGACACAATATGTGAATATTTATTCTTGATAAAGTCTATATTCTTACTTGAGTGTTGACTTATGTGTTGTATGGAGCAATAAAATTGTTATACTATTTTTTGAGTTACCTTTCTATCCAAACTGATGGATGCCATCTTCTTGCCGTCAGGTGATATTGCCAGTGCTGTTGGATATGTTTTATTTTTCACAAACTCAAACAGATCTGTATCTAGTTTAGACTGAAATTTCACATTTCTTGGAAACTTATATTCATGTTTAGGACCCGTCCAGTATTCAACAATCCCCGATTTATCAACAGACACTGCCACATCATAAACTGGGTTATAAACAATGGTAGTAACTGCACTTTGATGTAGAGTTTGGAATGTATGAAGAGGAGTGCCTGTAGTCTGCATGGCATCGAATATGTGTATTTTGTTGGTGCCTTTTTCTGACCTGAAATGTAAATGTTTGTCTTAAGGTTTTGTAATAACAAGAATTTATCATGTCAAAAGTCGAATGATAAATATTTTCATAACTGTACATTAAATAACTGTAAATTTTAAATGTATGAAAATTTTCAATAACTTTAGTTTTTATTTTAAGGAAGTTTATTTTATTACGGTAGGTAAATTTGTCATTGATAGAAAAGCACATTGATGAAGTGAGTAATCACTCACTTATCGTCACGATTGGGCTGGGCATTGTGCGTTAGTTTAGTGTCAATTACTTAGTTTTTTAATTTATATACCAATATAACATTGATGCATAAATAGCTCTCTTTGCATTCCATGCAACAATCTACTAAAAAATAAGTGTTTTATGGTTCAATAACTTCCATTTTTCGAAAACAGCTTAATATACATAGGAAATAGGGCCAGTGTTAAGGTCAAGGTATATAATTTGATTTGCAGCCGTTTGTCTACATATAAATCTTAATATATATATTTCTTGTGTGCGTGTGTATGTGACTGAAACTCCTCCTAAACGACTGGACCAATTTTGATGAAATTTTTTGTGTGTATTCCAGGGGCTGAGAATGGTTTAGATTCACAATACGGTCATATAGATATTGTTTTTCAGCTAAATTATTTATTTAAAAACATTTGAGACAACGTGACATTTGAGACAACGTGACATTTGAGACATTTGACATTTGAGACATTTGACAGGACAACGTCTGTTGGGCCAGCTAGTATATATATATAATCACATTTTGTTTTACTATATTGACAACTCGATTCGGCAAGTCACTAGCAGACTACATGGAAGGAGGTGAACCCTATATGAACAATTTCCTATGTTACAAAAAATGGGATTCTGGACTCTCATTTTTTGACATTGTGAAACATGAGAGTCCAGAAGCCAATTAGATCCAAAAGCCTTCTGAAGGCGACACAACAAAAAGACCTTGTAATCTCTGAGATACGACATATTATGTTAATTTAACTCTATCCGTTTAAAAACGCCATATAGGAGTATTAATTATTGCCATAACATAGAAGTCTGCTAATGAAGCTGAAGACTGCATGTAGTTTAATCTAATGTTTATGATTAAACACATTTCCCAACCTTATGAAACTTAGATTCTTATTAAATAAATGTTGTTTTTCTATTACAAGAACAAGCATAAACTTACACTGCCAAAGCTGGTATAGGATCTCCGGCAGAATGCACCCATTCAGTACAATACGGTTCAAATTCCACTGACATCATATTTATCATGTCTGTAACAAAATTCAGGCAGTCATAACAGAGTGCCACGTGCTTTAATGACTAGATGGCAATAAAATCAAGCATCATATACATCTCCTTGAAGCAAGTACCAACCATAGGATAGAATTTTATCATATGCAAGTCTTGTCCACAGATCACTACTTTTATTCAAACGTACTGCATGAAACAATTGAAATCTAATTTGAAATTCTAATTGATTGGACATTTATCAATAATTTTTATTTATTTAAATTTTATATCTACATTTATCTGAGGCTTTTAAAGAAAAGGTAACCAATAAGAGGCAACCTACAAACACCAGAGAAGATATGCAAAGGTGTATGTGAAGTCAACAAATCTGCACTGAGTCAGTGTGGTTGACTATGGTCCTAACATAGGTTGCGTAGGCTGGTACACCTCGCTTGGAACGAGTATGTAATGATAATAAATGCTAAAAACATTTCCAACTTATCAATAAATCATACATAATTCACTCTAGAGATTAAATGAATGCAAATTCAATTGAATCAATTTAATGACAGAATGCATAATTTTAGTTTGATCAAGAAAGATAGGTGAATTCTCAAAGAAATTTGAATGAATAGTATCAAATTCCAAATTTGAATTAAACTCTCATAGATGGTGTCATAGTATAAATTAACTTTACATATACATAATAATTAATTTAAAATACATAACTATATTATTATATTGTCATTTCATTAATATACCACAAAATAGGTATATATTTGTAGCAATTTTGTATATATCAACAAGAATAAATGGATAATAATCTATATACATCATTTTAAATATGCAAATCTTCTTATATATCAAAATGAATCGCAAAATGTGTTGGTAAGCGCATAACTCAACAACGCCTGGACCAATTCGAGCAATTCTTTTTTGAAATGTTTGTTAAAGCTCAAGGATGGTTTTTACAGTGAGAAAAATTCGAATAATTATTGGAAAATCTCTAAAAACAGCCTTTTCTAACTAAAACATACAGTCAATTATTATTATTGTATAAAGTTCATATTGCAAGCACTTGCTCTTGTCTAAGAAATATAGGCATGTTCCTAACATCAAAAAGTCAATTTGCACTTTATTAATGCTACATAAAGTTGAAATTCAATCATATCTATCAAAACAGTGTGCGTGTGTGCGTTGGAGCACAGAATACATTGTTGGAGGATTTAATGGCAAGTTCCAAAATTGAATTGTCAAAAAATGTGATAGTTTATTTGGACCTATTTCCAATTAATTATTTTTTATTCACAATGCCCTATGCCAGGGTGATGGTTCTGTAGAGGAGAATTTTTTGCCCAGATTATAAAATAAGTAGGAACAAAAACTACCACTTTCCAAATCTTTTTGACAGGACGAAGTCTGTCAGATCATTGGGTCATTATATAAAAGTATAACAGAGAAAATGTATTTAGTCCCATAAGTCTTAGACTCATAAGACTCATAAGTCTTAGATTATTTTGACAAGTTCTCCTTTATCCTGACAGGAACCATAATGTACAAAACTAATTTGTAATACCATTGTAGAAAGCAAAATATGCAGTTAGTATATCAATCAAATAGGTACTTTGCTAAATCACTTACCAAAATTCACTACATCAAATACTTTTACAGTCTTTTCTGAGGAAGATGTGCATAAAAGAGTCCCTGTGCTATTCACTGACATGTCACTTATTGCAGCTAAGTGACATCTAAAATGCTTTACAAATTCAATTCCTTCTTCCTGAAAATAAAATTGAGAGATATCCGATATTATATACCTGTTAACAGGACAATGAATTCCATAGATAGATGAATGATGTGTCCATGGTTAATTGTGGTTATAAAAAATGCCATCAAGCTTGCAAAGACTGAAAATACCCAACACTATGCCAGTCTTGATTTCATTTTTTATTTTTTAATTTCTGTCATTAACCTATACTGACTTAATACCTGTTTCTTCCAAAACTTGAGGTGACCATCTTGACTGCCAGTAACCACAAAATCTGTTTTCGTCACGAGTATATGAGTGACAACATCACGATGCATATAGCTACGCTCATATGTTTCTGATGATGGTAAATTTTCGACATATAATGATTCAAACTCCAAAACTGAAAAGACCATCATAATTTTTTGTGATCAGCTTTCACCCTACACTGACTGAATTAATATTTAAGAATTAAAATTTAAATACATATAATTACAAGAAGTAACCTTTTCGCTTTTTAGGTTTTGGATTAGACGCCTCTGAAGGCATTGGACCGATCCAAGCATCGCTCTCTTCTTCATTCGCTTCTGATCCATCTAAGCTGTTTCGTCGTTTTTCTGTTGTCATTTTTCATACTATTGAAAAAATGATTTATTTTGAAATATTGTTTATTCGTGCATTCTTTTACGAACTATATAACAACAAACTATCTAGATAAAACACTTTTTCATAACTATAACTTGTTCTCTAATTGGTCTGTGATAAGTATAAATATTGTAAGTGTCACAGACTACTAAGAAGATACTGTAAGTGTTACATGTGTGCACAGACCAATTAGAGAACAAGTTCATGTGTGCACAAATCATTTTTAAAATAAAAAGCTTAAAAAAAAAACATACTGAAACTGAGTAAGTGGTTGTGGTTTTTTCTTCCCACTAGGGAAAGGCAAAGGCTCTGTGCCATACAGACAAGTCTTAAAATATACTGAAACGGAAAAGAATCACGAAAGAGATTTTTTTTTAATTTTATGACCTGGTAACATAGACCTTTAAGTTATAACTTATTTGGAAAATGTTCGTTACTTTGGGGCATCTTTGGGTTCACCAAAGAGAACATTTCACAGATGCACAGACAGATGCATAGATGACAACGTTTTAAAACAAAATAAATATTTTATTCCTACCGCTTGATGTTATTTTCAGTGTTACCATCGAAAAACAAAAAGAAAAATTACTAAATTATCTGATGCTTACCTTCTTAAAATACCTTCTTACTTTACTCTTCAAAATTGAAGGAATAAATAATAATCCAACAAAATTATAGTACCTACAATAAAAAGAAGCAATATAAATAACATTTGTTTATAGAACTTAAACTTACAATACTTAGATACAAAACGAACAGTAACAGTAAATCTTGACACAATTAAAATATAACTTAGAAACAAGTTTCAATAAGAACGGATCTTCTTCTAACAATTTTTAAAAACCCTTTTATATATTTATTTAAAAAAAATATATTTCTTTTAATTCAATATAGTCTTCGTGTTCTCTCTCTTCTTATATTCTCTATTATCGAGTTCTTATTCTCCGTATTAAAGGAAACGCGAAAGGTACTAACAGCATAACAGATTTATAAGCTCATACAAATTGTTGCTGACATGTTTACATTTAAAGTAGTTTTTAATCGAAGGGAGACTAATATAAAAATGCGTGTAGTATTACAATTGAGATATATCTCAAACGAGTATATCCTTACTTACTAAATCTATATATATATCTTCAGAAATTAGTATTATAATTATATTATTAATACAACCAATAGATCAAAATATTATTATTATCTATAGAGGAGTTACCTCGATAGTATACCTTTGTTAAGAGTCATTCAAGACAGTTTAATCGGTATCTAATTTGTTTCTATTAAAAATAACGTAAAAACTATATTTAAAAGTAAATCCAATTGTGGAGTTTATATTGTTACACCTTATTTAAACTTCGATAATTGAAGCGTATGAATGTAATACCATCAATACGGAACGCATCGTCTGGTGTGTAGTCTAAATGAAGAAAGTTTCTAATTGTAATGAATGTATTAAACTATTAATATTAAAACCACTTGGTGTTTTGCATTGGTATGTTTTTAATTAGTTAAGCCTGAATAGTTTTCTTTTACAATTATAAAATATTACTGTTGTTTCATTGGTCTAAAGAGTGACTGTACCTTATTTTGATTGGTTACTAGAGTACGCCTATTGGTGAGTAAAAATATTCATAGACAATATTAAATTGTTTTCTTTGTCAAATTGTGGAAAGTTTTAAATGTTATTCTTTTAGTTATTTTTATATTTAAGTAACAATAAAGTCTATTTTTATTTATAAATATTGTAATATTTTGCTATTATGTCTTACTGATATTCATAACTCCAAAAAAGAAAAATATTGGGCACGTCACGTTAAAAAACTTTTTATTTGATGTCTATGCTCAACATGTCTTTTACGAATTCGTAGTGATGGTGGCTGGCTTCCTTGCAAACCAAGCTTCATAAATTGTAGCTAATTTGTAATTTTCATTGAAATTTTGATCCTTACACGGTCAAAATAATAGTGTCATAAGTGCTCAAACAGTTTCACAACTAATCGGTAAGTGGAAAGTGTTAAATTTATTGGGAACCCGCGCGCTACCGGTGCCTATACACGTGGTTTAAAATGTTATAACGCGTACACACATTTCTTACTATGTTTCTACATAGTTATGTGTAAAATGTTGACGACATGCAGTCGTTGTCTGAAATTCGCGGATTACATTATTTTAATCATTTAACGTATTCTTAGGAGGTTGTTTACTGAAAGTGGTTATTTTGACAGGCATCGGGTCATCTCTGTCACAAGCTGTCGAGGTAAATGTACTTCTAATTACTGAAATAAACATAATTATACTGTACTACGGCTGTATACTTTGCGAGGTGATTAATTAAATTAACTTGCATTAGTATTTACTATCTTAAAACTTCAGATTCGAACTGGTATAGGTATTTCTCTTCAACATAGTTCTCTTAAGACAATGACGCATCGTTTTACTGTGATCAAGAACGTGAAAGTTCTAATCAAATACATTCCTGCATGAAAATTCCATAATTGTATTTGTTGCTATTTGTTGAGTAATTGTTTGAAAGTAAGTGCCAACTCTTATAATTTACAGAAATAATACAACTTTTGTTGTAATTAATCTGTTTTTACTACTTCACTCAATAGTCAAGTTAATGATGTTTGGACACATCTACTAATTAAATGGAGATTTATGAAGTCTATTGGAAATTGCATATGATTTGCTGCTTTGTACTGAAACTTAAACTTCATAGTTTTCTTCATTACACCATTATTTGTAATAATTTAACAGTTCTCTAAACTACTGAAGCCCTTCATAACAATTTTTTGTCTAAGTGTCGCTTTACAATTTTACTTAGACTAATACCTATAGCATTAATACGTTGTATTTGGTTTTCTGGTTTTTTAACAATTTTCTAACAGCCATCTTTCCATCATCATCAAGTCTAAAATTAAAATACATTGATGGCACAAGATGTCATGTCATCCGAGTCATTTACACATAACCTCTCACATTTTATACCAGAATCACATTGTTGTGACCGTTTCACATCAGTTTAGTGATAAAAAAATTTGAATTAAACCATGTCTCCTACTCCTGTTTTGTTTATGCCTATACAAACTTTCTTTCTCTATTGTTTGAAAGGGTTTCTGTACAAAAGAGGACCAAAAGTAAAAGCCTAATATTATACCTAAATATAAACAAGATAAAGCTGAAAATTTATTTCATTTCAATGTGTAGTACTCTGCATTTATATTTTACAGGCGACACATAGGCATTGCTGTGTTTACATTTATGTAAACATATCAACTCCTTTCCTGTTGACCTTGAATTGGCTGCTTTCATTGTGAAAATTTAAAGCTAATGTAATAAAAATGTAGTGTAAATGATGTGCTACTGTTTGTACATTTTGAAAATTGTAATCTTATTTTTTTCCATTAACTCTTACATTTGTATCCAGTTGCCAACAAACATCCAGTTTGAGCTTGAGTAATAACAACATAGAGTAGTACTTGAGTAGTAACATTGTGTATGTATCATATATACATTACACTTCTGCATCACTGCTGATGAATGAATATTAAATTAGTTATATCATTTCAGCTTTCAAAGATTCTATAAATTCAAATCATATTCATAGCCACATAATATACAGTATAAGCTCACATCATTACTTTCATTCCTTCTTTCTCAAAAAGGCCAGATCCAAGGAAGAAAAATTCTATATTTTTTTCACACACAGCTTATTGCAAACAAGTAAACATAAGGGAAAAGATTTAAAGAAATAATAATACAAATTTTTGCTTTTCTTAAATTAGAATATATATTTATATAGAAAAATCTTAGACTGAAGACTAAGTAAGTCATTCCTCAGGTGTCAAACTTTGAAACAGATACTTGGTTTCACATTAATAGTATTAGTAGCGAAGTAGGGTTTCTAATATTCATCAGCAACTCTATGTCCCCACTGAGGAACTGCAGTATTCCCTGATTTAGAGTGTTTGTTGTAGTTACTATGTATTAGAACATGAAATATTTGATAGGTCGGTGTATCTGTTTAATTTGATCTTCTTAGTTATGAGTCAAAATCGAGCTGAAAATGATGACTATGTTCGCATTTAAAATTGTTTTTCATGACACTTATGATGAATAACTTCTTATGATACATCATGTAAGTTTTTCTAATTTTTGGTTAAAGTTACTGATTTGATATTTTTAAAACAAAGTATGTCATAATGATGCGCACATCAATTTGATGGCTAGTCACGGTGCCTTTCGTGGTGGCGCCGCGCGCGGCTTATCAGTACTACGCGACCACTGCAAGCATTTCTTATCTATTTTGTCATATGAATGTCAGTACTTTTGTGTAGGAAATAGTTCTTGGACCACTAGGGCAATGACTTTGGTTTTTACATGTCATTGATACAAGGTCAAGGACAACATTCTGTTATATCTTGCAAGTTAAAAATTTTACACGCATGAAACTAACATATTGTGTGATATAAAACTTTAAATGTTTCATTCAAACCTCTGACTTTTATATAATAATTTGAAAAATATTCCATTTTTTTTTCTATGTATCTTCAATGATATATGGTGTTCCTCTTTTTTAATTTTTAGTTAAATATATTATATGTCACACATTTGTCATCAATACCATCAATATGGTGACCATCAGGTCAATACCATCTCAAGAAATTACAAACTAGACATGTTGATTTAGTAAACCCCCAAAACAGTTGGTACACTTATACTTTTACAAATTGATAATTGAAGATAGTATCCCTACCTCACAGACTCAAAAAAAAATTATAATTACATCAGTGTATTCTTTTGTTATAGCGATGAGTTCAAGTGTATGTTACAAGTGCAATCGGACCGGTCACTTTGCCCGGGAGTGCACCCAGGGCGGTGTGACGCCCCGGGACTCTGGCTTCAACCGCCAGCGGGAAAAGTGCTTCAAGTGCAACCGCACAGGACACTTTGCTCGCGATTGCAAGGAGGAGGCTGACCGTTGCTACAGGTAATTTATCTCTATCTACATATTTACATATTCAATTCTTACAGTAACTAGACTTACAGTAGTAGATAGATGCTCAGAATATTAATTGAAAACTGCATGATTATTAATTTGGAATGATAATAAAAAAAAAATGATAAGTAACTATTCATAATTATATGCAATCACTTTCTAGCAAAATATATATTTTCGTATACATACTTAATAGCATGGTGGGTGCATACAGTGAGGTCATGGTATGTAATTTTACTAACTTATAGATAGTAAATAATATATTAAATACTGCATAAAAATGATAATAAATTTTAATTGCAAAGAAACAATATAAACCAATGGTTTTATACAAATAAATTATAGTGCACAACATAAGAATTTTAACAGTCTGGTCTCATTATTGGGAACATTTGGACTGGGATAAATAAAGTTTGGTTATTTGTATACATTTATTTTAGAATGAGTTAATAAGGTAATAAAAAATAAGTTTACAAATGGGTTCTACCAGTTAATCCATATATTTAATGATTAAAACATACAAAGTAATGTAGCATAATACACAAATGCAATATAATAAATGAAATACATAAATAAATAACTAGAATGATTCCAAAACCAAGGATTTATGATAATTTGTAATTGATAATACTTTTTAACGTTTCGGTTGAACCAATATATGGATGGACAGTAGGGTGGGTATGTGTTGAGAGCTTATTCCAGAGTTGAGTGACACAAGAAGAGAATGAGTGGAAGAAAAAGTGGGTCAAGTTGGAAGTACGTTCTCATACATGAACATTTTCAGAGAGTTAGCAGGTGGTCTCACTGTTGAAATTGGCATAGGGGATAAGCAAGAATTTAGAAATCTTTCAAGCTTTTGTATAAACTCAAAGCATATGTTCATGCATCGAAACCGAAAGGGAAACCATTAAATATAATTTTTATGTCTGGTATTTTTACTTTTTTTTTTTACAATTTGGCGGCTGGTAGTCGCCATATTGATTTTTTATAAATGTCATGTTCAACTTAATATGAAACATAGGATGAACACTGGTCCAATCATGAGGCTAAGTGTGGATAAAAGCCCAACTAAATTAAAATTCAATAAAGATTAAAAATAATAATTTAGTATTGCTTAATGTGCTATCGTCTGTACATGTGTAACAGCACGGTTATTGCAATCACGCAGGAAAGGAGGAAATTTAGTTACAATTACCTTATTACTCTGAACTTTAGTAACAATTTTACATGTGTGTAATGTACTGAATATTGCTGACAGCTCGGGACATTTACAAGGAGTGTTTACAGCAGTTTGTCTATTTTACTGATACATAAACGTTTTAGTGACTCTTTTTACAACTCACATTACAAGTAATATCAGAAGTCTATTTTAACTTATGCTATCTGAGTTATGGGTTATTAACAAGGTAATCTGTCTTTTTCTGGTTGTAATACATTAAATGGGATCACTGACTGACATGTGATTGACAAAAACACATTACACAGTTGTTTGATGTTAATTTTCCAATATAATTTTGAAAAAATCATCAGTCACGACATAGACAATATGTTATTTGGTACTCCCAGCAGTGACTGTGGTTACCGGATGTCTGTTTCTCTACTAGTGATTAATTAGATAAGTCGATTAATGTAGCGAGTGTGTTGCGCAGATGTAACGGCACGGGGCACATAGCGCGTGAGTGCGCGCAGAGCCCGGACGAGCCGTCGTGCTACAACTGCAACAAGACGGGGCACATCGCGCGGAACTGCCCCGAGGGCGGCCGCGAGAGCTCCGGCCAGACGTGCTACAACTGCAACAAGGCCGGCCACATCTCGCGCAACTGCCCCGACGGCACCAAGACCTGCTACGTGTGCGGCAAGCCCGGACACATCTCGCGCGACTGCGTCGAGGCGGACCGGAACTAACGCGCGCCCGCCTCGGCTCTACTTAATATTAATAAAATTAACTATGTATATTATGATGCCACGCACGGACGATAAGCAAAGGACGCGATACGCGACACTAGATCGTAATTAAGACACGACTTATGAAATTATGCAACGGAATTAAATCAAATGCAGCAGCGGTTCTCGAGCAGACTGACGAGTATGGTTTGAAAAAAGTTGACTTGTAAATAGGTCTCCCCGCCGCGCGGGCTGTGCTCGCGGTAGGTTAATGTTGTTCCAACGTGAACGAGTTATTGTGTTTTTAAATCATTTAATAATCGTGATTGAACTATTGATGAGGTAGCGTTACAGTTTTTAGCATTACAGAGTATATATTTAATATATTTTGTACAGATTTTTTTGTCAAAAGATAAATTGGATGCTGGCGTACCATGAGTTTTCAATGGAAGAGTGGAGGCCCCGGAAGTTCCCCTACGAGACTCCTCGTTCAACTCGGCATGCGTTATTGTTTTACCCGACCCGAAGAGTCTCGCACTGTTTATTAGTGTAATCCATATCACTCAGTTAATTATATGTTTAGTTGATCAATTCCTTTGTTTATGAGGTCCTGCAAAACTTGTGGAGAATTCAGTGGTTAATTAGAATATCATCAATCAGAATATTTTTTATTTTGTTATCCCTAACATTCGTCCGGTCAGTACACTTGATGTATAAAGTTACTTGGCTTACTCAGTGGGAGATAATAAAAATTTTGCCTTTATTATATCAAGTTTCCATTATTATGACCTTCCTACATTTTGTTTCTTCCAAAATAAACAACTACCACTGTATAAAATTTTCAAGATTTCTTTTGTATGATAAAATTATATATATATAAGAGGCAAAAATAATAATTTAATATTCAATATATGTTGTGTGCAAAGTAATGTAATTGAATTAGTTGAATACTTGTTATGTAAGACAGTTTTATGGTTTAGGAATAAAGCATATAAGATTAAATAATAAAGCATAACAGATTTATCGAAATAACGCAGGTAAGGATTCATAATTTGAACTGTGTTATCACTTTTAACAGAATGAACATAAATACTCAAATCATAGAAACAACTTTTTTCTAATTGGACATTATTTATTAATATCAGTGGGTGGGGTTGTGAGAGCTTGTGGATTATAGTGAACAAGCACCATTTCAGTTTGATTTCTGGTGACAAGGGGGGTTGACACTAATTAGCGGATATTTCTACCTAGACCAATATGTTTAGTTTTGCAAGGTGCTCTAGCCCCGCCCCTACGTCTGAAGTCACATGAATGTAAAATGCTGACAGTCCATTCAGATGGACATTTCACTAGCCACCATCATTTTATTCAATGCTTACAACATCTTACAAAACTATAGTTTTATCATCAGTACTGAGTAGTTAACGAAACATAATTGTCGAAAACGTAAATACGGCTGATTCAAGCAGGATTCAAGAACTTCAAGTAGTCAGAAATTGTACCAGGTAAGTGACGACAGGCCAGCTAAACAGAGTTCATCTATACAAATAAATAAAATCCCACCAAAAACATTCTGTAAAAAACTAGCCAAGTCTCGATGGAGCTGCTAGTTTATCTCTAAAAAGTAATGAAATATAACAAAGTCGTGCCAAGTCTTAAGGTTCCTTATTGCGATTTCGTTATTATTATAGTTTATGTTGTGTGACTGCCGTTGTCCAATCGGCCGCCAGAACCGCTACCCATTGACGATGGAAAATTGCCACTTTGAAAACGTGGCGTTTACCCTTCAACGGCCAAGTCATGTACTAAAAAACGAAAAAAAAGTATTTTTTTTATTACATTCCACGCGCGCACGGCTAGTTGTATCATAAATGTGTATGTGATACTGTTTGTTCTTTGAAGTTACAGATTTCTAATCTAAACAATCTGAAACCGGAAAGGCCTTAAACTGTTTACTTCCATACCTGCCCAGCGTCAAAAAGTAAAATTTAAATATAGGTACACAATTCAACGTACGAAAGAAAGAAGAATCGTAAAACGGTCAATTCGGAGTGGTATTTGAAGAAATACGTAAAAACAAGCGACGCAGAATCATTCTACACCACGACAATGCCAGCTGTCACACATCACGCGAAACAAATTCCTACATTTTTGGAGGGTCAAAAAATAGCATTGATGGGTCATCCACCGTATAGCCCAGACTTGGCACCTAATGATTTCTATTTATTCTCAAATGTAAAGAATAAATTACATGGTCAACGATTTTCGACCCGTGAAGATGCCGTCGACGCGTTCAAACAACACGTTTCAGAGATACCGCAATCAGAGTGGAAAAAATGCTATAAAAATTGGTTTTAACGTATGCAAAAGTGTATCGATCATCGCGGAGAATACTTTGAAAAACAATAAACCCATATTTAGCCATATACGTTTGTTTAATTTTTTTATTCCGGATACATAAGTAGCAGCCCTCGTAGGCGAGTCCGAGCAATTGCCGCGTTCAACTTTGTCGGTCGGAGTCGGAGTTCAACTTTGCATACAAATACATATAAAGTATGTTTAATCGGGACCAGAGTTTCAAGAAAACAATAATTTAGAAGAAAAATGTTTAATTAAGTGTAAGATAAACAATTTCTATTGTTATGAATAAAGTAACCTAAACCGAAGTTGTTTTGATGTAGAAGGCTTTATATATTCTAATAATGTTGCTTGACGAGATAAGTTTTTCTTCTCACGCAACATTTCCTCGTAGCATATCAGTAATTTTTTATTCCCTTTTTTGTAGTAGAAACGCGTTCTTCATTAGAATCTATTTTTTCTAAAATTTGTAACCCTTTTTCAATTGAACAGAAGGACCCGACTGTTAAGTTTGCAATTGTCATTTGATTTACCGATTCAAATCTTTTTATAACCGTTCGGACTGCTGATTCCGGTAGATTACTTTGCCAATTCAAAAATTTTAATTTTTTCTTCAGTCTTTAATTATATTCAGTTTACACTCCAAAGACAGTGTTTTTCTTTTCTTGTTAGGCTCAAATGACTCGTTTTTTGTTCGTTTAGACGACATAATTATTGGTTATATTTAAAACGCACTATACACGTAAAATAATTCTACGTGGAACACGTTCAAACCTGTCGCAAACTGAACACTGAGAGGGCGGAGCGAGAGTGCCGATGCGCGCAGCAATCGAAATGAAAAACCGTGTATCTCCGAATTCGCGTAAAACGGGGTAGCGTAATTCGGGGTATTGCTGTACCTACTTAAATTTCATATTTACTTTTCACGCTAACTGGTAGACTACAAATGAAATCGGTGCGATCAAAGCAACTAAAATGCATAAACACACTTTAAAATTTTAACATAAGGGTAGAGTATAAATAGTTTAATAACTTTGAAAGTATTTATCTCACTCGAGCTGTTAGAGGATTATTTCAAGCAGTCTAAAAAACACGCTTATCAGGTTGTCCGATACGGTGAACGCCGAAAAATGCTAGCAATCTATCCGATAGGATGGTTGACAGGACTGGAAGTAGATCAGGCTCAGAATTAACCGTTGGAAGCTTGGAAGTGCTTTCCGAAGCAGGAACTTTGGAGATGTTTCACGGTCATCGATTCTAAGTCTGCCCAGTTAACAAATGTATCTGGCCAACATTGTCAAGTTAGGCCCGTATTAATAAAGGTGACCAGGCTTATTGTAATCCTCTTTTTCTTCTATTTGATGATGATGAGAGAGATGAAATGATTTTATTGAAAAACTGAACGAGATGACAACGTAAATTAACCAAACTAGACTAAATATTTTATAAATGTGGTAGTAATTAAGTCACGATATACCACCCTCTCGTTCAATGAAAAGTGAAACTATTGCCTGGCCACTACTCCCAAACCTCATTTCTACGTTTGTACCGGGGAGTCGAGCCTTAATCTCGTTGGCCCGGTGGATATTGGTCGACCTTACATACACTTTGAATTCACTGGTTTTCTCACAACGTTTGTCATTATCGTAGGATCGTCGGGTAAATTTTACGCATGACAATCTAAAACGATGACACTATAATTTTTGTTACCATAATAATAATACATGGGTATGTATTATGACTGGGTAGTCATCACAACTTTTTAACAGGTATTATTATCATAGCCTATCATAAGATCGTGACTGACAATTTAAACTATGTGGGATTGACACTTGTTAAACTGGATTTGTATTCTCAAAAACTTTATTGCTTACTAGTCTGTGGTGACTAGTATCTGATCTGATTGTAAGTCAATATTACAAATTAATTAAAAAAAACCACTTCCGTTTGTCTTGCTAACAGCAATGAAGCATGTACTAAAAAGATACGTCATGCCATGAAAAGCAAGCTCTGACTGTTCGAGCCTGAGAATTTCCAGAACGCACTTCAACAGTTTTTGTATTTAGATCACAATAAAAATAAATGTGAACACGTCAACAATTATTGTATTATGAAATATTTCAATAATAGTGCTCTTATGAGCTCATAAAAGGTTCACACTTATCTTGTGGCGCAGAGCATTTGAAGCAAATCTATTTCATACATTGTGGTAACTAGACGTCCTTATTTAATGTACACGTCGTATGTATACTTAACGTTATTTTAAAAATCATCTAACTGGATATGGGGTTGTCTTGCTCATTGTATGAATAATTTGTATATGGAATCATCTATTAACCGCGATATAACGCTGTTACATACATTTATAGGTAGATTTTAATCCCACCAGCATCATCAAGAGGATGCACACATTTCTAAGAGTTAGTAACTCATTGAGTGCATAATATCAACTAATGTAACTGTTACAACGAGCTACTGGCAGCAGTCATTATATTTTGTTACTTCAAACATAAAAACCTGGGATAACAATATACGGGGTAACAAGTATTTTTTTTTTATACTACGATGGTGGCAAACAGGCCTACGGCACGCCTGATGGTGAGCGGTTACCGTAGCCTATGGACACTTGCAACACCAGGGATGTCACTTGCGCATTGCCGATCCTTCAAAAACCTATTTACCCCATACTGTAGCCCTGCGGGAAAACCTCGGTATTTTATCTGTGGTTACTAATATCGGTAGCACACCACCGTTGAAAAGCGAGACTGCTGAACAATTTGGTCAAGTAGTCGGTTGTAATGAGCGTGTACCTCAAGTTAAGTTGCTTGTTCTAACGCGGAAAATAAAGGGTAACGCTTTGTCGCGTACATTGATTGTGTGATCTGTCTGGGACATGTTACCTTTCGTATACTAATACATAATGAGAAAGTCAATGCAATATTAAGTAGGTATATAATGTATAGAATTTCGAATACATTGTTTTTGATTTGATTCTAGTAATGGGATTGATGATGGATTGACTAGGACTAAGACGCTAAAATAAAGTATTAATCTCAAAGAATTCTGTTGAATGACATTAGCGCAAATCAGTTGCTATTACGCTTATTGAATCTTAGTAAAATTTGTATGTAAAACTATGTGTCGCTCGAGTCATCAATCGAGTTACATAATTAGTTACTGGGGCTTAATGATTTACTCGTTTATAAACTTACAGATTCTAGTTTTAATGGAAATGTGTGCTAGAAACCTTTGCTGTATTCAAGAATATAAAGTAAAAAAAAAGAGAAACGTCAAATAAGTCGGTTAATTTTTTTCGTTAGAAATTTTTTGTCTGTATTTGCCGGGCGTGGTGCGGCTGCGCGAAGACAATATTTTTATTTGTTTCGGAACTGTGATGGAATATTTATTTCAAATTCATATTTAAAGTTCATTTTATTATGAAGTTTACTGTGTTAAATGTTAAAATTGCTTATAATGTGTTTTATTAATATACATTTGTTTAGTGACTAATTGAAACCTATTATAGGAATATCAATGGGCGTTTACTTCAGGTGAACAACCAGCTAATATTAATTATATTAAATTAATTGTATGTTTGTTATGTGTTGTACAGTTTCAATATTAATTTAATAATGTATAATTGCATAGAAAACTGACCTTTTAAAAACCGTTAGGAATAGATTTATAAGTTAGAAAAACATTGATAATTTTAAAAACAATGTTCAGTCATAATACTTTCTTAAATAAAACCAGCATTAATCTCTTTAAATTGCAATAAGCATATATCAAAAGTACTATCAAGTGATATAAAGAGTCAATGATGTTAATAAATCAATTATAAAATTTCAAAAAGTTAGATTCAATATAGCTCGTTTTATTAATTTTACAAATTAATTGCTTGTTACAGATTTTGATAATTTTTAGATAAGACTGAGTCATGAATCTCATAGTTATAAGTTTATGTTCAGTGATATTTTTCCAAAAATATTGTGCGCAAGACTACCCTTCTACATACAATACAGATCTGAATATACCTAATCCCACAAATGAATACAATAGGCTAAATGATCCAAAATATGATAATCCATACGATCCTAACAAGAGATATCAAAATCCTAATATCAATCTGAATACCTATGATTCAAATCAGAGATATGACAGTAGAAATGATATTGGATACAACCCAAATACATACAATTCTGATTCCTCAAAGCCAACGTGGGATACTGGAAGAACATATAGTACATCATATAAGAGTGCACCATTGGAAAGTAATAACTTAATCATCAATGAAGCGTAAGTTTTGTTTTTGCTTTACATTATTGTTAATGACATAGAAAAATTTATATCACACTGCACCGACTTTCAGTTATTAAACAGCAGTCTCTCAGTAGTTGGCCCAGTGGGGGTTGGTGTGTAGTAATGTAAATTAATTGTAAATGCAATAGTTTATGAGTAAGTGAACTGAACTTTTAGCTGTCCCTTCTACTGATATTTGCAGTATGAACCAGACCACCTCAATCACTTGTATCATTACTGTCATGTATTTATTTTCAGTACTTACTTCATAGTGGCATCTAAGATGGTAAGGCCTGGCCAAATATACAAGATATCAGCCCACATCTTGCAAGCACGCCTTCAGATGACTGTTAGGGCATCAATTTCAAGAGATGGAGTCGAAATAGCTGATGTTGTTCAACGAGTCAAGGAAGGTGTTCCAGAGATTTTAAATATGAGGGTAACATGTTCTGTATATTCAGTTAACAAATTTTTTTTACTTTCAATACAAAATTTCTATAAAGTCATACTTGAATAAAGTTAATTTTGATTTTAAGATATAATTTATCAAGTTAATATATAATATGTTAATACCAGTTTTAAGCTATCTCATCATGATTATTTTAGCAGGTGCAGCTCATATTCTTGGGGGAGGCCAATGTCAAGCAGTGGACATTTTTTGGCTGAATGATGATGTTAAAAGAAATAGTTTACTCTTGTACGATTGTGCGCAGATATCTGCTTAACCTTTTGGGCAGAATAGGAATTATTATATGTATACTTACTAATATTATAAAGCTGATGTGTTTGTTTGTTTGGTTGAATACACTAATTTCATTAACAATTGTTCTGATTTGATCTTTTAGTTTTGAATAACCCATATATTGAGAAAACCTAAAAGTCATATACCATCACTCTATAATTAATACAAGTGGAGTATCATTAAAAGGTATAGCAAAAACTGGGGATAATTTTTCTTTTGGAATAATGTCATGTATGGTGAAAGATGTCAAAGTTGTTTTAATTTTTAACAAAGTGTGAATCTTAAGTGGCAGTGGGCAGGGCATTCAGGTGGAAAGGTCATCAAGTTAAATAAGAAATTGGAAACATCTGTATTGAATTTAAAGTAAAATAAGAAGCTATTTTTTGTATCTGTCATTATTTTTAGATACCTGCAACATCAGTGCCAGGGGACTACAAGCTACAAGTGGAGGGCTTGTACTTAGACAATCCTTTCGGTGGCCGGGCATTTGTGAATGAGACTCAGCTAACATTCTCAACTAGATTCATGACTATCTTCATACAAATGGACAAACCTGTATATATGCAAGGACAGACAGGTAACAAGTTTATAACTAATGTTTGTGATCTTGTTATAAATTAATACATAATAGTTCTATAAAGTTAGTTGTGACTTAAACTTTGTAGAGAGACTGTAACAGAGAGTCTGTTTAATAGTGCATTGCATCATCATAAAATATTGGACATATTAAAATTCACAGAACATTCATAATTTAAATTCACAGAATCTGAAATGGGTTTTGATTCTGTGAATATTTTTTTGTATAGTTACTAAAAAGTTTTGTGTTATTTGTATTTTTCGGAATATTGTATGTTTTATAGCTTGCTAGTGACTTAAAATAAAAACTGGTTATGTGTGTTTTGTGTCGCACTGTATTGAATGGCAGCCCTAATGCAATTTGTCAGCAGAATGTATTTTTCAAGGCAAGACTAGACTGACTTACTATTTTGTGGTGGGTATTGTGATAGTTAACCAATTTAAATAAAAAATAATAATGCTTATTTATTTGTGCTTTTAAGGAGCGATAGAGATAATATGAAGTTTAAGCCATGCCTTACTTCAGATAATGTTTGTTCTAAGATAATAATAGAATTACTAAATTAAACAAGACATGAAATATTTCAGTTCGTTTCCGTGCAATTCCAATTAATACTGAGCTCAAAGCTTTCGGCAGAGCTATTGATGTTTTCATCTTGGATCCGAATAGAAGAATTATGAAGAGATGGCTTTCCAGACAGGTACATATTTGAAATAGTCCCCTGTTACCTAATAAAAATTACTCTACCGTTTTTATTTATATATATTTATTTTAAATCTTGACCCAAAGACTGCTCTATAAAACTTATCTTAGTGTTGCTATTCGCAGTGTGAATTGCCTGAACATGATACTCAACAAAGAATCTACATTATATGTATCAGATATCCCATTGTTGTGTATTGAAACTTAACACATTGACAATAACCAATTTGGTGGCAAGAACATGATAGCTACCATTGGAAACTTATTCGCCTTTGTTCTCTATTCTATGGCTTTTTACTCCTATCATGTAGTTGGGTCCAGAGTCCCTTGTAATGGAAGTGACGATTCAATATTCTTTTAAAAAAGAGACTTAACATTTTTATTATATTATGATGAATCTGGTCCCAGAATTTAAACATCACAAACACAGAGGTCCCATACATGTTACATTATGTAATAGTATAGTTATTACATAATCAATTTCATACCATATTTATAAAAACCATTTTGATTTTTTATCATATATATGTAACATAGTATAAGTATTACTACTCTTCATATAAAATCTACAAATTTGTAAAATCAATAGATTTGTTTTATGTGCGGAGTGTTCTAGAATCTTGTTTTTTTCTAGTAGCAGTAGTAGTGAATTTTCGCAATATATAAACTTTGAGTAATGTGGCTGTATTTTTTCAGAGTAACTTCGGCACTGTGAGCCTTCAGTACCAGTTGTCAGACCAGCCGGTGTTCGGCGAGTGGACTATACGTGTAGAGGCGCTTGGGCAAGTCGAGGAGTCGCAATTCCTTGTTGAAGAGTATTATCAGACACGGTTTGAGGTGAATTTTGTAATTGTTCACATTTAAACTAACCTTCCTTAATTTATCTAATTATATAATTGTTATTCTGCTATTCTTAATGGAAAATAATACAACAAACAGGTGATTGATAACTTAAATCAGTTCAGATGTTCTTGGGTTACATGTGATGTAACGAACACTACTTGTATTGCTATTTATATAGATAGATAGGTATACAATCAAAATACTGATCTGATAATATAATTGAATATGTTACTAAATTTCAATGGTAGTGACAGCCTACAATTACATATTTTATATTTGTTTATTATATACCTGCATTATATCGTATTTTTCCATAGCAAAGATATTATACTATGTCCCCAATTTCTTTAAGTACGAGGGCTGCTATTTATGTATCCGGAATAGAAAAATTAAACAAATGTATATGGCTAAATATGGGTTTATTGTTTTTCAAAGTATTCTCCGCGATGATCGATACACTTTTGCATACGTTAAAACCAATTTTTATAGCATTTTTTCCACTCTGATTGTGGTATCTCTGAAACGTGCTGTTTGAACGCGTCGACGGCATCTTCACGGGTCGAAAATCGTTGACCACGTAATTTATTCTTTACATTTGGGAATAAATAGAAATCATCGTCTCATTTTGAAACACCCAAACTGTAGATTGTTGCTTAGTTTCGGGAAAGTACGCATAGATCCAAGATTCATCACCTGTGTAGATGTAATAAACAAATTTTGAGTCACTTCCGTTAAATTTGTTTAATATATTCTTGCACCATTCGACGCGAGCTTCTTTTTGATGCTGAGTTAAGTTGTGCGGTTCCAACGCGAACAATTTTTTTTTTATGAACAAATGTTCATGAAATATTTTTAATGCTTGTCATATGCCCGGAGTAGCCTCTATCTCGCGATACGTAACATGACGGTCTTGCATGATTAGTTTTCGTACAGCTTCAATGTTTTGTGGCACAACGAATGATTTCGGGCGACCTTCCTTAACTTCGTCCGTGAGCTTACTCCGTCCACGATTGAACTCACTAAACCTTTCGCACATATTACGTGCCTTAAATGCCGATTTATGTGTGAATTGACTTTGTAAGTTTGTCCATTTCTCATACAATTTGATATAGAAATTCGGGCAAGGACATAGGATAGCTGTTAGTAATAGAAAATATCACTTCTCTGCGGTATAATACAAGCATAAGTACAACCCTATCAGGTGAACGTAACGATGCCGGCGTTCTTCTTCAACACTGACAAATATATTCACGGGAAAGTGATGGCGAACTATACGTCCGGCGCTCCCGTACACGGGAACCTGACTCTGCGCGCCACGGTGAGGCCCATCCCGCGCTACAGGCCCGCCTACTACGCCCAGGGGCAGTTCAACAACCGCGGCCACATGGGCTCTCTGCCGTACGATACCAGCCAGTACACGAGAGGTGAGATACTCCTTAAGCCGGCTTTTCACCACCGTATAATATTTATTACATCCGTATTTATTTATTTATTTATTTACAATAAGGCACAACTACAGAATACAATTCAAAACATTCACAAGACAAATAATTAACGTTATATAAATTAAAATTGTAGTCCGATAAATGCTGTACACAACGTTGACATAAAAAACATGTAATGGTCTGATACTAAATATAACGTGTAGTTATAATTTTTACAGTTCAATATAGATAGTAGACATCAATCAACAGGCGTAGTATATAACTGTTTTACCTTTCTATAAAATGCACCTGAACTCTGAGTAAATAAATCCAAACCACCGATATTATCATTAAATAGTCTAGACATTCTAAAGATTGGACTATTGTATGTTACGTTATTATCGCAGAACGGGACGAAAAACAACTTAAATTTTCGACTACTACCCTTTGTTCGAAATGACAGAACACTCAACAACTCCATGACATCCCATTGATTATTAACTATCTTATACAGTATGTAAAGATCTTGCATTGAGCGTCTAACCTCCAAAGAATTCAGTCCAAAGTACTGCAGTCTTGCATTGTATGTTGATAATTTACGTCTGAGGCCGAGCTTCGTACTCAGATGCCGCAAGAAACGTCTCTGGACCGTATATAGCTTAAAAATAATTATATTATAACTCTATAGCAGTGATTCTCAACCACTGTGCCGCGGCACTTTTGTGCCGCCAAATTTTACAAATATATAATACTGTTAATATTATTAAATTATATCATTTAAAAAGAAAAATATTTTTAAGACAACATTAGAGGAGAGAATTATTCATTATCTCCCAAAATTAGATATTAAGAAATTTCATTGGGTTCGTAATCCATTTATCACAACGGATACTTCTGTATTTGACTTAACTTTGAATAAAGACTCCTTCTGCTTTCCAATAATCGAAATTTCATTTTAAAACATTCAGAAGAATTAATTAATCCATTTTTTTTTAAATTTATTTGGCACATAAAACATTTTACAATCATATTATTATAAAAACAAAATAGAATTAGAAGGAACCCAAAACATATGTGCACATTAGGGTTATACGTGTAAACAACCACATTAATTAACACTAGTAATTGTGTAAAAGAAATTATTTCAAGAGGAAAGGAAACAATAAGAAACCATAATAATTAAGTGTAAGAATAACAAGAATAATTTTGGATTAACATCAGATGCGATTATCCAATGATAGCCAAAATAATTTATTATTACAATTTTCTTCAACATCTTATTTGTGTGAATTCGGATTTTTAGCATTAAAACTAAAAAAAGATCAAGATTTTTAAATGTAGAAGACAATATGAGAGTAGCATTGTCATTTTTACAACCAAATATAAATGAAATTATCAAAAAACATCAAGCTCAAATATCGCATTAAAAATATTTTTATTATTAACTTGTAATTAATCCCTTAATAAAAGTTATTTATTATTGTAAGTAGTATATATTAGTTTATTTCGTAAATTTAAAATTTTTGTCATAAACTATTTATGCAGTGTGTTGTAGTAAGTAAATAATTTGCCGCCAAATTTTGAAATCGTTAAATATGTGCCGCAACAAAAAAAAAAGGTAGAGAATCACTGCTCTATGGTCTGGTATTGCCTGTGTTGTATCCCGCCATTGTCTTGTCATATCACAAACTTTATGAATATCTGCTTTTATATTGTCTCAATTTCCGTGTAATAAATAGTAAAGTACGAAGTATCTATATTTATTAACTACCTGACCGGTGCCCACTTCGTTGGGCATAATATTAATAATCCTTTTTTAGTACAGAGTGTTATGTTTTAATTTCTAACTGTAATATAAAAAAACGACTTTTTGTAACTTAAATATAAAAGTTAGACATATGCTGTTGTTGACTTTTTTTTATAGGCATTTTCAAGCTCCACATATTTTCTCTAGAACTCAAAAATATATCTTTCATAGTTAAGGCAGCGTTCGTAAGAAACGCTTTCATTCGACCGTTTTTTCTCCGATTCACTTTGCAAAACGGACTACCACGTAAAAGACTTTTTATTTTTCGGTTTTTTATATGACTATGACACTCAGCAATAATGTGGCTTTCTATTGGTGAAAGAATTTTTAAAATCGGTTCAGTAGATCCAGAGATTACCCTTTACAATTTTGACAAATATACAAACACACAAACTTTACTTCTTTATATTATTATTATTAGTATAGATAACAAGACCCAACCACAAAACATTCACAAAATAAATTTTAAAAAAGTTATTATCCTTCACACAATGTGATATATCACGTGACCGTATATCTTATATCAGAAGTTCACATTCACTGTCGTTTTTATAGGGGTTGCAGATTTGCTGCTAATCAAAAGGGAAACATATAACTATTCAAAATATAGCAATAATTAACAAAGACTATCCATCCATACTTTTATAAATATTTTTCATCTACTGATTGATTGATTACAAAGCATTTTTAAGAGCAATACATAATTAACTACATATTATAATTTTTCAGTGCGTCCGAATTTCAACCCGTACTTATACAATGAGACTGGGTACGGCTACGAGTACGGAGTGGATGAATTCGGACGTCCCTTGGAGAAGCGTTACCTCCCTGGACAACCCAATCAACTCGACCAACCCGACTGGTGGTATGACCCGCAAAAGGTTTACACCAAGATGTTCACATTCGTAAGTCAAGTTTTTCAATCCTAATTTTATTACCTATTTCTTTTTTTTTTTGCAATTTACCAGAATTCAGACAATTACATGGACATTATCTGCAGAAGAGATAAGCTCAATGTTTTGTGTGTAAATGAATTTTTTTTTTCACTTTTCATGCTCGTGCATGTTATAACGTTTTCTCCCAAAAATTACATAACCCTTTTTAATGATATATTAATAATTGATCTTCTTAAATTTCACTTAAAAACATATAGACTACAGGCCCGTGTTAAAAAAATGATGGGTCATTTGAACCACCAGATGACCTATGTAGAACGATATAAGAGCATAAAATAATAAGATTCAGCATTATGCCGTCACTTGTAAGCTGTCCAACTGAGTGCAGGTGAGAATTCAAAAGTACAGGTAGAGTGGGTATATTTTGGTCATATATTTTTGTACGGCATTCTTACTATCGATAGATCCATGAAAAATAATAAGACAACGCGTAGTGCCGTAAAAAAATGGTGCGCCAAAAAGTCGGTTTTTTTTTTGATTTTTCGACAATATCCAGGGTGAATTTGATCATTTAATTTTGTACGGCATCAGTTTCATGCTATTTCAGTACTGCTTCTAATACATTATTCCGCAACGCCGTACAAAAATCATGCGACAAGGGGAAAAACCGAGGGTTGCAACCCCCTCTTTTCTGTGGTCCAAGGGGTGATTTGACACAACATCAAATTAATTTATTTCGAAAGTATTTTATGCATAGATAATATTTTTTCATATGCCGTACATTTTCGTTGGTTCAAAGGGGAAAAAATGAAAAAGAAAAAATGAAAAAGAAAAAAATTCATATAACGAAAAGTACGGCATTTAGATAGTTTATTTGTACTATTTTCATAGCCTTTTCGTGATTCTAGGTTTATTATTATTATTATTATTATATTACTATTATTTCCATCGACCTTGTTACCAATAAGATATGGATGGATCCTTAATGACGGTCGGTACGATTTCGATTGGTTCCACGGCGAGGAATGTCCCAAAAAGTATGTGACATAACGGCACCGGATGAGGAATCAGGCGAAGAAAATGATGACGTCATAGGTAAATTAATAAATCTTAACATATTTAATCTGTACGTAAGACTTTGATTTTGACAAAAAACATATGTATGTTTCAGAAAATGATAGAGAAGATAATTCGGACATCGATGATTCTGATAACAACTCAGCGGCTGATTCCGACACTGAATAATTTAAATAGAAACCATATTTTGTATTATCATCATTATTAAATATATCAAATTTTACTTAAAAATAATTGTTTTATTTCTTCACATCATTGCAATGAAACAAATCAATTATATATATGTATCAATAATGTTCGAAGTATATAGTAAACCAAAAAGTATACAAAACTGTTGATACTGTGGTTGACAGTTTCAATTTTTGGATATAATATACACACCGTTTCACTTCAGTTAGACGTCATAGTGATTTAATCATATTATCAATTGTTCTCTTCAAAAATATGTTAATGCCGTACTGTATCAGATGGCCATAAAGTACCCTTTAGATAGTAGCGTCATTTTCATCAGCCTAAAAGATATGGTCTGCATTAAAATGTACGGCATCATTTTTTCCTAATTTATTTATGTTAATACTATTTAAAACATGGGATACAATGTAGAAAACTGCTATATTTCATTCATGTATGATATTTAAATTTCTTCAATAATTTGAAAAATTACAGTTTTTGTGTTTCTCTATAATTTTTTTCAGAACAGTTTCTTTTGAACGGCAATACTATATAACAATTGTATTTTACAATATCATGTTAAAAAAAAAGTTCCCGTACAGGATCAAATGATTTTACACCTTTATAAATCAAGAATACGATAAAATTAAGATAATTATTGATATACATTCAAATGAACCATCATTTTTTGACGGCATTATTTTTAATAGTACTTTTAAGTGTCAGATAATGTTTTGGAACCAAAGCCGTACTTTTTCAAATCACCCCTTGTACCACGGAAAAGAGGGGGTTGCAACCCTCGGTTTTTTCCCCTTGTCGCATGATTTTTGTACGGCGTTGCGGAATAATGTATTAGAAGCAGTACTGAAATAGCATGAAACTGATGCCGTACAAAATTTGATCAAATTCACCCTGGAAATTGTCGGAAAATCAAAAAAAAAATCCGACTTTTTGGCGCACCATTTTTTTACGGCACTACGCGTTGTCTTATAATTTTCATGGATCTATCGATAGTAAGAATGCCGTACAAAAATATATGACCAAAATATACCCACTCTACCTGTACTTTTGAATTCTCACCTGCACTCAGTTGGACAGCTTACAAGTGACGGCATAATGCTGAATCTTATTATTTTATGCTCTTATGTCGTTCTACATAGGTCATCTGGTGGTTCAAATGACCCATCATTTTTTTAACACGGGCCTGTAGTCTAATATTCTAATTGAAAGTAACGGTAATAATGTACAACTATTTTGACTTTACGCATCAATATATGGACAACAGTACATCAAGCTATCCAAAGCTATCAAACTTTTAATGCATAGAGTTCAAAGTCAATTACAAAAAGAGAATTTCCAGTAAAAAGACTGGCAATGGATAACTCGTCTGATGTTGCAAGTGTTTATGGGCGGTGGTAATCATTTACTACCAGTTGATCTATTTGCTCGTTTGTTCAGCTATAACCAAAAAAAAAACCAACGCGTGGATTTCGGGCTTGGGTCTATAGAGGGTTTTTTTTTATATATATATATATGTCTACTCCACGGACTCGTAGTCCGTGCCTTTTTTAAACTGTCCTCGTTTGGATCTACTATATACGTACTGTACGTACAGCGTCATATTATCTTATAATACTATTCCGTGACTTAATATTAACGTGAGTTGCGCAGCACTTACTTATCTAATAACTATCCTAATTTATACCTTCATACAACCATTTAACAATACACTTAATTTTAATACTTTATACAATAAAATTAATTAATCTAATAATAATAAGCTATCCTAACATAATTAAATGAACCCTGCAATGGTGTCGATAGAGGGTTAAGGTCATAGCTTTTGCTTACGGCTGCATATGCGCGGAAGTCGGTTTAATCGCGCTTCCCGTGGGACTATCCGTTTTTCCGAGATAAAAAATACCGCAAAACCTTGCTCAAGAATCACAATGTGAGCTTTCCAAGTTACTTAGCAGCTAGATAGAGCACATGATATGATATGATATGACATGCCTTTGATGTACTGAATAACGATGATAAGATCGGTGCTTAAACCACAGCACCACCGAACAAGCTGTGTTATTGATTAACACAGCTTGTTCACTCATAGATTACCTTTTGTCGGTAGAATGAGAAATACCCGTTCTGGATACCGAAGCCGGACCCGATACAGTACGCGAACCAGAACACCCCTGGCTACAACTCGTACACAACCCCTTCTAGCCTGTACAGCGGGTATTACAGCGGGCAGAACGAACAGTTGCCGTATTTACGATTTGTGAGTTCATGCTTTTTTTACATTGCGCAAAGAATTTCCTTTGGATTTATCTTTCCTGGTGGTAGACAGAGCAGTCAAATAGTTATATCATTAAATACAGACTATTAGTAAGCTATAGATGTTATTTATATACTCGTTCTATGTATTCTATCTTGTCGTTTATTGTGTGATACATTTAGTTTAAGAATATAGATTTATGCTTTAAGACTGTTGTACTCAAACATTGGCAAATGCAATATAACATATATCTTTGCGATTCATTGTGTTCTATTTATAAAAATTATTGGTTGGCCTTTTTTTATGTTATCATTTATATAATTTTGCAGAGATTTTAGAATTTAAAATTATTATACGATTTATTTTTAATTTTGTAATCAATATATCAATAATGAAGTATGATAAAAGATTTACTAACAACAAATCAAATAAAATTTTGGCACTTTTCTTCCAGGCTATGTAAAAGTTGTATAGATTCCTTATAAAATTATCTTTTGTTAACTATAAACAATATTTTTACTTGCGTGTGGTAAGATCATTATTGCGACAACCGTTATTCCTTGAGCAAGGTCTACATAACTGGCCTAGGCCATAGGACGAATGTACAGCAATCCATAGCAGTAGAGTTTTGAATAAATAAGTTTTGTTTTGGCTTTATTTATATAGTACAATCATCTATTCCTATAAAGCAGTAATAATATATAAACAGGGTGTCCACATTCTGGAAAGTCAGGGAAAGTCATGGAAAAGTCAGGGACGCTTCAGGTGGTCAGGGAAAGTCAGGGATATTGAGGGCTACCTCAAGTGAAAGTCAGGGAAAATTATAGATATTTTTGTAAAAAACAAAATCAAGTCATTGCAAAATTTATTAAACTATAAATTGAAATGAATAGTACTTACTAATAGCCATTACACAAAAATAATAAGGAATAACCTGCTATACTGTTTATGTGTGCATAAAATGCATGTCGAGATGGACATAGAAAACCTAAGCCATTATCGCAATAATAACTAAATTTTCAATAATAATAATAAATAAGATAGCTATTTTAATTGATGCCTGCTTACGCATTGTAATTTACACTGATGTTTACTTGAGAATTATTTCATATTTTTTGAACTTATGGTTCAAAAGTTAGACACTTCGTTTTTAACTTTTACTATTTCAGGAAAAATTAATTTTATCATAAAATAATATTAGAAAACCCCTATTTATATTTAAACCCCTATTAATAGCTATCCAACGATAAATCACAGAGTTAGAGTACAGACGAAAAAAAATCAGTCCCTCAATCACGTGTATCCCCTTAATTTATTTTTTTTATTTGTGCACATTGTCGGCCTTATTAATATACATATTTGTTCTAAATTTCAACTCTAGTGCTAAAGGTCACTGAGATAATCGGCGGACGGACGAACGGACAGACAGCCATGGCGAAACTATAAGGTCGGCATTTTTAGGGTTCCCTAGTAAACTAGGAATTACTAGGGAACCCTAAAAATGCCGACCTCACTAAGTGTGGAAACAGTGCAAGTGAATGATGACTAATTTTAAATATGGTTATAAATACGTTTGGTCAGGGAAATTTGAAATAATGGTCAGGGATAGTCAGGGAATTTTTTTGAACAATAGCTGTGGACACCCTGATAAAGCATCTATTTTATTCGCAAATGGATGATTTTATGTTGCATTTACAACATATCGTAAGTTGGAAATGTCACTGCTGTCTATGACCTGGTCAAAAATACTTGTTGGTTTGATTGTGGACCTCGAAAAATCCATTACTGCCAGAACAATAATGTTATTAAATTGATTATTATAAAGAACAATTTCTAACACTGCTTTAACTATACTGGCATATACTGAAGAATTCTGATTTTCTATAATACTATTGTAATTATTATTCCAGTTCAAAGGCACATACGACTTCAAGTTTCCGATGGCAGAGATAGAACAGATGGTACCAAGTCTAGACGGAGTGGAGGTCATAATAACTGCAGCAGTTGGAGATCCATTCTACGATGAGGTGATAGAAGGATACAGCATCGCCCGAGTGTTCAATTCATCACTCAAAGTGTCTATTCTGGGTGGTTCACCTCAAGTTTTCAAGCCGGCTATGCCATTTGATGTCTATGTGAGTATTGTGTATTTATGATAAATTTTCATTTTGGTAATTTTATTGTAATTATTTGGTCCAGTATGTCTTACAGATTGAAGAGTAATAGCTATGGTTAGAGACCAAATATAATGTAATGGATAATCACTGTACGAGAACTGTCATTTGTCTGCCATTGAATGATCCGTCATCTATTGATTGAAGTCAAATTATTACATTACATTAATGGCCGTTTTCACCAACTTTGTCTTAGCTTAGGCGACTCCTAAGAGACATGCTGTCTCACTCTTTTCAGTTAATACAAAAAGTGACAGCATTTCACTTAGGAGTCGCCTAAGCTAAGACAAGGTTGGTGAAAACGGCCATAAATGTCGTACATTACATCACGTAGTATTTCGTTGAGCTACATGGTCGAACCCACTTGTCCAAATGATCATTTCTATTTTTGATTGTTTGAACTAGAATAGTTGGCATGAAAAATTACCAGGAAAATACTTTTTCATGTAAGCCGATTTATTGAACAATGAGGGTTATTTTCTATGTATGTAAGTCTAACCAGACATTAACCAATGTTCAAGATGTTGACTTCAAACTTTCTACGTTTATGAGATATGGTGTCAAAATATCAAATAGCACAGATATAGCCGATAGCACAGACGTCATTTTACGATTTGTATATATCGGCAATTTAAATTGATCGCATTAAAACAACAGAAATTTATATTTAAAACACAATCAACTCGCAAATTTTCTATGCTCTGATAATTATTTACATTGTATCGAGCCACAGAACATTTATTTTAGAATAATGATCTATAGTGAGAAGGATTCTAAACAGCTTATGTTTCAATCAATCAGTTAAGCTAAAATTGTAAAATCTTGATAGACTAATTAGTAGGTCTAAAGGGCTTACTCCTTATTATACCCTAACCATAATATTGTCCACAGATGGTAGTTTCTTATCACGATGGGTCGCCATTATCCTCATGGCGGGCGGCAGGCGTATCTTTACTAGTTCAAATGACGGTAGAGGGTCGAGGGGGTGCAATAGAATCCCAGTACCCCACCCTGGTGGCGGGACATCAGGACGTGTGGCATTTGCGTGTGGATCTATATAAGCTACTCAGTGAGTATAGTTAAGTCAACTATTGTAGTCACTTTTGAGGTCAAATAGAAATCGATTAGCTCCAGGCCGGTATCTTCTAATGGAAGCATACCAAAACACTATAGAATACACAATGGCTTAGTAGTTTCTATATCCAGCGCTGACATACTTGTTGTTTTTACTGACTCTTAAGCGTGTATTGTAGGACAAGTTGACTGTACCCTGGGAAACAAACATTCTCTAAAACCGTACAATAACCAATAAATACTTTGACAGAAACCAACTAACAAGCAATTGCTTCAGTATTACTTTATCTATTACATACCAGAAAATATCTCAGATTGCCTACAGTTTCTGTAAATAAAAAAAATCTTTTCTGAAATCGTGGAAATCCATGGCATATTAAGAGCTTCGTCTCTCTTGGTAGCTTTCAACCCATGGCTTAACCTCAGTTGTATTACGATTTTCTCATAGACAAGATATATGTTCTCTTCAGGTAAAAGTTATCTTGTGTCCTTTCACTAATCTCAAACTATCCCCTTATGGGTGTAGTTTGTGATTAGTTATCTACTTCTTAATCAGTTCAGGAATTATTGTTAATTAACACGAACTCTGCATTGTGGTGATGGATGACAGTGACCGATTTTGTAACATTCTTTCTATGTTTGTTTAGTTTTTAATTTTATTATTCAATTTCGTTGTATTTATGCCCTATTTAGCTCTAACAAATGGCGCCTTTTATTTTTTATTTTATTAGTTACTTATAATATCAATTATTAATGAAACAGCCCTGGTAAAATAAGCGCTTTTTGGTAAGTCCCATAGAAGATCACCTGTGTGTGACTTGGAAGCATTGCGCTGAGGCTAGGTGTTTTATTTTCCTATCTCATTCTTTTTCTTTTATTTCTATCTTTTTTTAAGTTATACTGCATCATATCGTAGTGTGTATGTGATTTGTCATGGCCAATAAATGTTTCTCTGTTTTTTATATAGATTACACAGTAGAGAAATTTTCTTTTTTCTTTCTTATTCACACTAATCCCTGCTTGCTACTAATGTTATCAATGTGGAAGTATTTCTGTATTTGTCATGTTTTCACATAGAAAAAAAGCTGAATTGACTTTGAGAACATTCTGGAAATTTAAAAATACTCAATCTAACTATACATAAATATTTAATTGTAAAAAAAAAGATTAGACTTTTAACTAATGTTGAAACGGCAAGAATTGTTTATTTCAGCTACTTTCATAGTGTTATGTCCTATGGACTGCTGCTATGGGGATCAGCGGCTAACATTGAAAGTATTTTCCTTTTAACAAAAAAGAGCGATTCGTGCTATTTACTGTTTACGGGCTAGAGAATCCCTTAAAGAATTGTTCTAAGAAATTAATATTTTAACTTTAGCTAGTCAATATATATATATATATATATATATGATAATTTAGTTTTTGTATATAGAAACTATAATAAATTCAATAAAAACAGTGATCTACATAATGTGACTACTAGAAACAAAAATAAACTTGCCGTTCCAATGTTCAGACTCCATAAAACTAGCTGTTAGTTCTTGGGGAAATGTATCTATGTTTAACAAACTTCCGCAAAGTGTCATTGATTTGCCTTTATATAAATTTAATATCCATATCAAAAGGCACTCATGAGTAAAGGTTATTATAAAGTAAGTGACTATCTAAATGATCACACTATTTGGGAATAGGGACACTATTCATAGAGCCATGTTTGGTAACAACATTATTTATAATATTGTATTATTTTTATATGTGTATGTAAACATACATACGACTGTAATCGTATTAGGTATGATTGTATCTTATACTATATTGTATTTTTATATTATATTATTATAATTATTAACATTGAAAAGAGGAGATAAAAAATAGACTTTCAGAGTTTCTTGCTTGTTTTTCTCGAGAAGGCTCTCCCAATTTCCGAACAGGTGTCGAGTCAATATTTTTTTTTTCCTTATTCGTACGTACAGACAAGGTTTTTGTTTTTTTTAAACTTTTTTTTTATTTTGTTTGTTGAAGTCAATAAGTGCCTGTAAAGGTCTATGTTGAATAAATATTATTTTGATTTAATTCAATGCAGGATTAGAAAAGGAAATTAATTACCGAGCCGTGTTAAATGAGATCACTGGGCTCCGCTTCATGGTGCAGTTGGCAGACGGAGCGGGCCACCAGGCCAGCGCTGAAGCTCGGTTCATTTCCCATCAGAGCGAAAACCACAACAACTTGCGAGTGTCCACCACCACAACGGATGCTAGGGTCAGTTATTCCTAGATATTTCTTGTTGCTTGGTAACAGTAAAACTAGCTACTACAACTTATTTTATGTTGCCTCGTTACAAGATTTTCAGAAATTGTAAAAGAATTCTTACTTACAAAGAGCATGCGCGTTCGACTAGTGATTTTTTTTTATTCCATACGGTGGCAGACGAGCAAATGGCCCACCTGATGGTAAGTGGTAACCATCGCTCATGGACATCTGCAGTGCCCGGGGCACAGCTGAGCCGCTGCCTACCTGGAGAGAAATACTCTTTTTAAGCCTCGTTTGAAGTTAGACATATCGTAGCGCTCAGGGAACATCGCAGCTGGGAGCTCATTCCAGAGTTTGCATGCAATCTGATGCAATCCGGCGTCCGGGTCCGGAGCCGGATCCGGTCGGATTGATTAAATCATATGATTTTCTTTTTTTAGTACAAAATAAGTGAGTTAATCAAGTGTCGCTGCACTTATATGTAGGTAGTTTATAAAAAATAAATCACAAAGATACAAAATCGACTTTATTTCCTAACCAATGTTAAGACAACAAAGAAAACAATTAAAATTTAGTAGTGTAGGTAACTAGTAATAATTTTACGACGTAACGAGTAGCTCAGTCTTTCTAGATTTCACTTTCGCAGATAGATCAATTTATAAGTAACAATATTAATTATCAAGTAACTATAATATCTAATAGATACAATTAACCTTACGTAATTAACTGAAATGAGATCAAAATCATTATTAAAGTATTTGAGAATGCTAACAAACAAGTCTTATAGGTATTTATGATTATGACAGATACCATCATGATTACTAACTGCTGGCACCGGATCCGGTAACCATTAAATGATGCGGATCCGCTGGATTACCGGATCCGTTTTTCCGGATTGCAATCCCTACGTTCGACAGTGTCAGATAACGAATTTGTGGAGTTATTTATAGCATCAACTAGTATTGTTGAAGACGCAAGTTCTAATCGTTCCCGATTTGATGATTTTTCTGTATTGCTTTTACATATATTTTTATACATATACCTGAAATTTATATTTTTAAAGAAAATATCCAGTTACATATAGTGGATATTTTCTAATTTTATTGACTGACATGAATGATGTTATGTGAAGGTTTACCCTAGAACTGGTTTCAATTTAATCATGGCTTTGTATACTATAGAGCTATCGTTGTGCAATTAGGCTTACAAAATCACTTTGAAGGCCATGTTAATTACAAGAAACTAAGGATACGGTCAGACAGTCGATTCCTTTATAATAGTAAACCAAATCTGCTAAAACCATCGATATATATGTACTACGTACTAGATTCGCCCGCCCGAACACTCACTACGTTCCAGTGAAGTGCAGGGTACACTCTGCACCTCGCTCAGTGAGTCGTCGCTCGTCGCCATTCGCGCAGTGTGCATCGCTCATAGGCCGACAATTAACATAATTTAAACAGTGATTAAATAGTAAACCTGAACAAAAATAATTATTGAAAATTTAAGTGAGTATATATCTAGTTGTTTAAGTGGAAATAAGGATAATAATATTATAATTATACAACGTAAACAATATTTTGTATTTATTGACGCTGCGCTGGCACGTGCTTTGCTAAAATCATAGAGTAAAGCCATACAGATGTTCCTCCATTCCTAAGCGTACGCGGCGACTTTAGGTTTAATATATGTACGAGGGGTGATCAAAAAATAATGATAAACGGATATTTCTAAATATAATAAAATTCTGAAAAATATTTGTTCAACTCCCTGATCCTGCACAAGTTCCCGACAAAAATGGTATAAATAGGACGTCATTTTTAAAAGTTACATTCATTTGAATACGAGCAGACGGAGTGATAACATCAAAATGGAGAAACAAGAAGTACGAAGCTTCATCAAATACTTCTGTTTGAAAAAAATGGCCACCAAAGACATTCATACAGACTTGGTGGAAACATTAGGGGACTCTGCGCCTCCATATTCTACAACTGCACGCTGGTGCAAGGAGTTTAAGATGGGAAGAACATCCACGGAAGACGAACACCGCGAAGGCCGCCCATCCTGTTCCCTCACTGAGGAAAACGTCAAAAAAGTTGAGATCTGGTTTTGGCAGACCGAAGAGTGACCATTCGACATTTAGCTGAGAACACAGGCAACTCATTTGGTAGCATTCAAAGGATCTTAACTACCGAGATGAACATGAGAAAGGTCTCCGCGCGTTGGGTCCCGAAAATGTTAACCGACGAACAAAAGAAAAAAACGACTTGACATTTCAAGGACCAATCTTGAAATGTTCCAGGCTGATCAAGAAAATTTTTTGGCTGGATTTGTGACTATGGATGAAACGTGGATTCATCATTTTGATCCCGAAACAAAACAACAGTCAATGACATGGAAAAGGCCATCCTCACCGACACCAAAGAAATTCAAAGTTTCAAGCTCTGCTGACAAGGTTATGGCATCTGTTTTCTGGGATGCTGAGGGAATAATTATGGTTGATAAGGGAGCTACAATAACAGGCTCCTACTATGCTGAACAAATTAAAAGATTGCGAGAGGCCATCAAGGAAAAAAGACGGGGTAAACTGCGCGCAAAAGTGCTGTTTCATCAAGACAATGCACCTGCACACAAAGCTGAAGTTGCAATGGCTGCCATTCAAGAAGCCGGCTTCCAGCTGGTGGAGCACCCACCCTATTCTCCAGATCTAGCCCCCAGCGACTTTTATTTGTTTCCTCGGCTCAAGGAACACCTCCGGGGCAAGAAATTTGAAGATAATGACGCAGTGATGGCCGCTGTAGAGGCATTTTGGGAGAGTCAAGATAATGAATTTTTTTTAAAGGTATTGTTGGTTTAGAAAAGAGATGGACTAAGTGTATCGAACTGTTAGGAGATTATGTAGAAAAATAAATTAAATTTTTAAGTATATAGTTATTTTAATATACCTATTCTCTAATGAGAATAGGTATATTAAAACTTTTGATCACCCCTCGTATAGACGGGATAATTATGAAATGTTCGTAATTTTTTATTGTTTAGTACAAATTTATATAGTAGTAATAATTAAATAAAGTCCTAATATTTTGTTTTCTATTATATTGCTATTCGTTCTATTAAAAAACATAATAAGTGTATGAGGTACAATTTGGTATCGCTTCTGCGGCGAAAACTCTTTGATACAAAGCGCTTTAACGTCATGCTTCACTGCGCTTGCAAAAACGTCATAAGTAAGCGGCGGTTACGACGTTTGGTTGAACGAAATCTAATACTTCGACAAGCGATCCAGCAGTTGTCTTTTTTCTATGGTCAGACGAGGTCACATAGATTTAGCGATCTAGCTGATTATAGTTCTAACATTCACCAGTATTTGAACACACTTTTTCCTTTAGTGTTCTTGTCTATCGGTAGAATATATGTCAATGGCTAAAACTATGTTTTTACAATTGGCAGAATTTAGTTTTAGAATGAAATGACAAATAGTTAGCTCGTAGCTTTGGTTTTTATACTAGATTACGAAAGATCTATACCAAATTCGAAACTAATAAATGAGGCATTGCTTACAGTTTATATAAGTGTTTATTTGAACACGTTAGCGCGGACTGTTAATTTTTTTCTTATTATTTAGGTGACTATGGACGCTCGTGACGTCAACGAAATAATAAACTGAAGTTGCGCACGCCACGTAAAGTGCGGACCGTGGGCAAGATATACGTGCACATACCAAAGCGTGCAGTTTGTTTATATAGGCGACACCAGTATTAAACGCTTTATATTGTGTAGTGTTACATGATAATGAATTTTAATACATAAAACTTAAGACTCAATATACGCTATGTATAGCTTTAGCCTTGATTAAGTCTATAAAACATGTATTTAAAAATAGTGATTACACGGCAATTTGCAGGTTGGACACTACATCATCTTCCACGTGGAGAGCAACTTCTACTTGGAGTCGTTCAACTATGTGGTCATGTCCAAGGGAATAATACTAACTACCGGGCAAGAGAATATGCAGGTGAGTTAACTTGTTTGTATGTTGCTTTTGTTAATCTTTATGTTTGCTTTAACGAAAGACAATATATTTCAATACTAAATGATAACCAATGTCTTTTAAATTTGTGGCTTTGTCAATTTCGCTAGTTCATCAAATTTTAATTTTAACTGAATTTCACCTTTTATTGTTATCCACTAAAAATTCTCTAAAAGAGAAAAAGAAGGAACATTTTGTTAGCACTGATAAACATACCCAATCTTCGAATGGAAAAATAAATATATAATAATAATAAGTGCGTAGGGAAGTGACGACCCCATCGCCCGCTGATGGGGCATTTAATGCCCCTTGACTGCCATAAATGCCCCATCAGTGCAGTCAGCCTCCCTCAGGGCAGCATGTGCTGGCGGTGAGTTGCCACCCGCCTCTGTGTTACCTTAACCAGCCGGACAGAGCGGAGCCGCAAGAGCAGATGCTCGAAGGGTGGAAGTGTAATAATGTCATCGATCGCTGTCGCAGACACACCTCTCTACACCCTTAGCCGCTCACACCAATGTTGCTCTGTTTATTGGGGGGGCCATTTAGTGAGCGGCGAGTCACCACCTGCCATATTTAAAGTCAATTAGGAGGCGTTGAGAAGGCAGGTGACCGGAGTCTCTTCCATAGTCCGGTTCTCATTACCACCAAAATCGAAATGCAATAGTCCACAAACTTTTTGACCACAAATGACAATAGTTTCTGTGCATCTAACTCGGTGTAGTGTTTGGCTGGACCCAGTTGGTACACTCCACGCACACTTTCATTAAATTTCGCTTAAATGGTTGGATCTGTATCCCCTTGCACGCCTTATAAAGGTCCGTGTCTTATATATTTCCCTCCCGTTTGATAGTAGTCGCTTAACAGCTCGCGTATTGAGAGGTCGGTGACAGTGCGCACAAAACAATTAGTGCTCCCGGCTCGCGATCGTAATTTTTAAAGGTGTCTTGAAAGCCTAAATAGAGCCCCTTATATAATATCACGAATAGTACGTATGTTGAGGGTGTGCAAGTGTTCCTTAAGGAGGCTCAATGCCCATTGCTGGGCTTCGTCCAGTTTCACCGTACGGAGGGGTGCCCCTCCCCTTGCTGCTGATCAGGTGCTGAGGACACTTGCTATAGTGAGTTTTTGCTATTATCAATAGATTTAGGCAAATCATACGTGCAAAATTAGCTCCGCGTATCGCGGACGTAAGTCCACCGCGGTGTTTGGTTTTGGTTAAGGGCGACGAGGTTTCCGCCCCGCAAATTACCGGCCGTGTACTGAACAATCATTAATTTCCTAAAATAGTATATAAACATTTCAATAATATTAGTAAAATAGGCAATCAATAATTACAATATGTCATTTAAATATTCTTTGTTGGTATAGTAACATTTTTCTTTTAACCATGTAGTCAAATTTTTCTTGAAATGATTACAGTTTTCAATAATTTTAATATCATTATTATATATACAAATCAACATATTATATGCATTTACTTTATATAAGTAAGTGTGATAAGGAGGCTGCTAAATTAAGTGTCTGTATTGATTCCTTGTATGTCTTTCATTCACTTCCACACGTTTTTGGAAGTATTCCGGGTAATTTTTAACTAAGACACAAGCCTCTTTTATATAAATATAGGGCAGAGTAACTATGTCAAACTTCTTAAACAGTGGTTTACATCTTTCACCATACCAAGCATTTTCCGTCATCCTAAGACATAAGACCTAGGCGAACATATTTCGAACAAATCGAAAGTGTCCTCAAAAAAGGCCAGAGGGGCTATCGCACTAATAAATCGCAACCGAAACGCAACCGAACCGTTCAGCTTAACCAATCCGAACGCCACAATATCACGTCATCTGTTCGATGACGTGATATTCTAGCCCTCGGATTGGTTGAGTGGAACGATTTGGTTTCGTTTCAGCTGCGATTTGTTAGTGCGATTCGACGACGATTTGTTAGTCCAGGTCAGAAGTACCCGCAATGGTCGAGCATGTATGAGGAATGTTATGAAAGTGGATGAAGCGAAAGAGATATGTAAAGACCGTAGCAAGTGGAAAGACGTAATCTCTGCCTACCCCCATGGGAAAAAGGCGTGAGTGTACGTATGTATGTATGTAAGACATTTTTTTCTCGATTTTAAATCCTCGATCTATATCAGGTGAGTCTCCCCAAATTAAAATTCCATAACTAAGAATGGATGAAACATAACCATGGTATGCCATTATTGCAGCTTCTGTAGAAACCGTTTGTCTGAGTCTTTTTAAGGCGAATACAAACCTGTCAACTTTTGTACAGATTTCATCGTAACCTGTAGCTTTACTGTTGTTTAATTTCATAATAATGTCAAATATTTCAATTTCATTAGTGGGTTTATAGTTAGTGTTAATAGAATTATTCATTTGCTTATTTGTCAAATTAATAAGAAATTCGTTATATAAATTACATATATCAATTGGATCAGTGTACTTGTTATTATTTATTATTAGATTATTCATGTCAGTATTAAATTTATTATTAGGTTTTTTTGGATGTAATTATATACCAAGTTGCTTTGCATTTGTTTTTGTTATGTGTGATATATTTATTATTATTATAAATCTCTGCGCCCTAAGAATACATAAATAAATAAATAAATAAATATTTGTTACACTTACACCAATTAGCCTAGCCCAAACTAAGCTCTGTAAGGCTTGTGCTATGGGATCTAGGGTAACGGATAGACATACATATATTATACATATATAAATAATTTTTATTGAAATATATATCAACAACCATGACTAAGGTACAAATGCTCGCATTTATCACACAAACATCTGCCCCCACCGGGACTCGAACCCGGGACCTCAGAGATGGCGACACCTTGAAACCGGTGTACTATCCACTCGGCTATGGAGGTCGTCTTGTTTTGTATATTTGTACATGTTTTGTATATTTTGTTATATTTCCTGTACTTTGCCTTTGCTTCTTTTTTATATGCTTTATTTAATTTATATTTAAAAAACAACATTCTTTTTGTTTTACTAGATTTTTTTACACCTTTTGATAACCATTTTGATTTGCATGGACGGTTATCATTAATTATTGGAAATCATAGGTTGTATAGCAATTGAAACATATTATAAAATTTACTGAATGCGATGGCAGTAGAATCAGAATTCATTACATCTGAAAACGATAACGCCTCAATACCTTGACAAAGCTTCCTTATATTATCATTCCTATAATCCCTTCCGTTTTCATACCACGATGTATACGCCCTACATTTTTTATTTTTAATGGTTATAATTTGCGCTGTTTCATGATCAGACAGTCCTAAATAAAGTACTTCAGACTGTACTTGCTTTATATTGCTTGCAATTTGGTTCAGACAAGCACTCATCCTTGTAGGTACGTTTATATGCATTTCAAATTATATGCTTTCAATGTATTTGAGAGTTCTTTGGTATAAGCCGATGGCTTTCAATATATCTAAATTCCAGTCTCCACAGATAATAATATTGTTTCCTTTATATTTTTCTGTAAGAAAATGTAATAACTTATTCAGTTTGTATATAAAATATCCTATGTGACATTTAGTCTGCTCTGGTATTCTATATATACAAAATACGAGACCCAAACCAGCCAATTCAATACCACAGCATTCAAATATAATGTTGTGGCTATACCTCAGGGGATTTGTACTTGCTTTGTATCAAGTGATTTCCTCACCAAAATACATGTCCTCTAGAGTTTCTTCTATTAAATGTAGCAGCTAATTTATAATTATCGAGCCTGACATTACTCTCAGTGCCCTTCTTTATGCATGTTTCGTTGAAACAAAGAACATCTACCTCCTTGCCTTTGTCACTTAGATCGTTTAATGCTATTTCAATAATGTCAATTTTATTACAGAGTCCTGCAATATTTTGGTGCAGTAAGCAAAAGTTATTTAAATTTACTACTTCATCATAGCATTTCGATATTGAGTCTGAATATTTTACATTATCATTCTTAATATTAGCAACGAAAATACGTTTTGCCAACTTTATAATTATTACAAACATTATTAATAAATTGTTTTTCATATTTTAAATAGTCAATTTCAATATTTAACTTATATGTGAGTAATTGTGATAATGTAATTTTTTTACAATTATTATTTATTCTTAATAGGCCAATGTCAATAAAATTGCAATTAGAATAGTTAGTCGATATCAGTTTTAAGTCAGAATTCAGAACATTATGATCAATAAATTTTTTATAAGGAACGCTTAACAATAGTATTTTTTTACAATGTCTACAGTTATATAATGTGTTACAAATATTTGAAAACAAGATATATACTGGTTATATAGTGCAAAAGTGATTGTAAAAATTCTATTTGTAGAATAAATTTATATTTTGATTAGTATTCATAAGAAATGAAGATTCTGTAGAAAAAAAATCAAGTATATTTATTTATTTAGCACTAATTAAGCAAAATTGCTTTATCCCTTGAAAATGAAATAAATTTTTGTTCCTAAACATCGATAATCCTTTGGCGCTTCCACACGAGGAATACTACGCAGCAATCTATTAATTAAACAAAATAAACAAATTAATTTTTAAATTGTTTATTTGTTGTAAATACAGTTACATATCACAATTTTCTTAAACTTATTGTTTAATGTTTGTACTATATTTCTATTAGAAGAGTAAAAAAAACTCCTTTATAGAGCTGGCATTGGTACCAATTCTGTTATACATTAAAGTAACCAAAAACCATATAAGTTGTTCTGTTGTTATCGAACTAAATTTAGTGATCGCGTTTGACGTAACTTAATTCGATTTCGAGAGGGCTATATGAACGATTCTTCCTGCCCTGTACCAACTAATCTACCAATATATTAAGTTGATATTTAATGAACGTTTAAAAAGATCGAAATGTAGTTAATCGAAGTCACGACTTCACCATACCATCTTCAATTCAGCATGTTGAAGACGCAATTACGAGCCTTGCCATATATGAAAATTGTGTTTGCCTATTGTCACATTGATCAATTTGTTTATTTAGAATAGGAAAATAACTAACTTGCGTAATGTAATTAATTTTAGTCCTGTCAAACTATTTTTAGTTTAGTTCTTGGTCGTCTGAATAGGAATTAGTCGTTTGGTAGCATTAAATTAAACATTAGTCAGTTTAGTTTATTTTGTGCACGAAAAACAATAGGGAATATGCATGATTTTTTATGTCTTAAATTATTCATTTACATTTTTATAACATAGAAAAATATAAATAGACTTGAAAATAGTCAAGTTTTTATACAAAGTGAAATTGAAAACATTGAATAAAATTGAGCCGTTCAAACGCCGCCATTTTTCGCGCGCTTATGATGACGTCATTGGTTTGGGTCTGTTTGTTTACTAGTAGCGTTTCAGTTGCTTAGTACTAATTTTCAATTTTAATTAGCAAACAAATCATGGAAGAAGTAAAAAAACCTTGTTACAAGTACTGTATGGTACCGAAGTGTAAAAATACTACCATTAGTACACCCGATAAACTGTTTTTTTAGCAAACAAATCATGGAAGAAGTAAAAAAACCTTGTTACAAGTACTGTATGGTACCGAAGTGTAAAAATACTACCATTAGTACACCCGATAAAGTGTTTTTTCGCATTCCACGCGATGAAAAATTACGTAAACTATGGTGTAAGATTATGAAGATTACAAAATATTAATAGTTTTAATATAATAGAGGTAAATTAGGAGTTTTTTAAAGTACAAATGGTTATGTTATAGGTTATGTTATGTTGTATTATTTAAACATGAATGTAATAATTACCTTGCAGCTTTCATTTTCTGTTTTCTGCGCTCGTAAAATCGAGATTTGATGCAAAATATGCTGACATCATAAATACACCTATTTTTGGCAGATTATCGGATTGTGCTTTGACAAAACCAGTTTCTGTCATCGTCTTCGATTGACTACAAATGTATATTCACAAAGTAAACACACAGAAATACAGTTTTAAACAATTTTTCTCGCAAACACAATTTAATACAGTACGAACACGTATGAATATCGACGCCGATAAATGCAAGACATAGCCATTGACGTCACATATTGTTTCGACCAATAGTGACGCGTTGTGTTAGTTCGAATTTCCCTCCTTTATTTTTCAATAATATTTTTTGGGCTTAAATAATAACTAAATAAAAAAAGATCCTTTTAAGTATAATATAAGATCAATAATGAATCGTGAAAAAAATATTTGAGACAAATTCAAATTTTATGCATATTCCCTATTCTGTACGAATTGTCACCGATGTGGGAGAAAAGATGTATGTATGATATTGCTTGTCATCCATACATCTTTTGAATCATTCTTACTATATTGATAGAAAAGCAAATGCCCATCAGATTGTAAGTGGTTACAGTCACCTGTAGTATATTTGCAGCAACCTGCAACCTCGACAAAAGCCACAGTGGTGTACGTTGCCAACAGTGCGCGTTCACATAAGATGTAAAGTTACAGTTGGCCTAGAAATTTCACTTACTGTTGACAGCGGAACACTGTTGTCTTAGTTAATATAATACACAATGAAGAAGCACGTACTAGGAAGTTTTGTTTTGTTACAAATAGGAGGGAGTGCACACGTTCGCGGTGACCGTGTCGGCGGAGATGGCGCCCGCGGCCAGCGTGGTGGTGTGGGCCGCGCACCGCCGCGCGCGGCTCGTGGCCGACTGCCTCACCTTCCCCGTCAACGGCGTCTCCAGGAACAACGTGAGCCCGCCCTGCACTCACACACACACACACACACACACACACACACACACACACACACACACACACACACACACACACACACACGTGGTGATGTGGGCCGCGCGCGGCTCGTGGGCGACTGCCTCACCTTCCCCGTCAACGGCGTCTCCAGGAACAACGTGAGCCCGCCCTGCACTCACACACACACACACACACACACATACACACGTGGTGGTGTGGACCGCCCACCGCCGCGCGCGGCTCGTGGTAGGCTGCCTCACCTTCCTCGTCAACACACACACACACACACATATACACACGTGGTGGTGTGGACCGCCCACCGCCGCGCGCGGCTCGTGGTAGGCTGCCTCACCTTCCTCGTCAACGGCGTCTCCAGGAACAACGTGAGCCCGCCCTGCACTCACACACACACACACACACACACATACACACGTGGTGGTGTGGACCGCCCACCGCCGCGCGCGGCTCGTGGTAGGCTGCCTCACCTTCTTTGTCAACACACACACACACACACACACACACACACACACACACACACACACACACACCACACACACACACACAACACACACGTGGTGGTGTGGGCCGCGCACCGGCGCGCGACTCGTGGCCGATTGCCTCTCCTTCCCCGTCAACGGCGTTTCCAGGAACAACGTGAGCCCGCCCTGCACTCACTCACACACACACACACACACACACACACCCTCACACACACACACACATACACACGTGGTGGTGTGGACCGCCCACCCCGCGCGCGGCTCGTGGCCGGCTGCCTCACCTTCCTTGTCAACACACACACACACACACACACACACACACACACACACACCCTCACACACACACACACATACACAACGTGGTGGTGTGGACCGCCCACCGCCGCGCGCGGCTCGTGCCGGCTGCCTCACCTTCCTTGTCAACACACACACACACACACACACACACAACACACACGTGGTGGTGTGGCCGCGCACCGCCGCGCGCGACTCGTGGCCGATTGCCTCTCCTTCCCCGTCAACGGCGTTTCAGGAACAACGTGAGCCCGCCCTGCACTCACTCACACACACACACACACACACACAACACCCTCACACACACACACACACACATACACACCGTGGTGGTGTGGACCGCCCCACGCGCGCGCGGCTCGTGGCCGGCTGCCTCACCTTCCTTGTCAACACACACCACACACACACACACACACACACACACAACACACACGTGGTGGTGTGGTCGCGCACCGCCGCGCGCGACTCGTGGCCGATTGCCTCTCCTTCCCCGTCAACGGCGTTTCCAGGAACAACGTGAGCCCGCCCTGCACTCACTCACACACACACACACACAACACACACACACACCCTCACACACACACACACACACATACACACGTGGTGGTGTGGACCGCCCACCGCCGCGCGCGGCTCGTGGTAGGCTGCCTCACCTTCCTCGTCAACACACACACACACACACACACACACATACACACACCCACGTGGTGGTGTGGACCGCCCACCGCCGTTTACTCTGGCCATCGTTTAATTCGGCCGGCTAGACGAGTGTCGTACATGGTGGAAAGCTTTTTATGGGTACCACACACAGTCGGCTACTGGTGATTATGTCGGATTCAGGGGTAAACCACACCTACAGACCAAACTATTTGGAACTTCGTCGGAGGTATTGACCTCGAAGGCTTGGCAATGACACCCGTCAAAACGGGTTTTCTAGATTGTGAAGACTTGATTTTCATGTATATACAGAAGATAATCGTTTGTCGGTCCGTTCCCGCGCCGCAGTTCACGGTGGTGGTGAACAACCGCAAGCAGCGCACGGGCGAGCGCGTGGAGGTGGCGGTGCACGGCGAGCCCGGCGCCTACGTGGGGCTGGCGGCCGTGGACGACGCCTTCTACGGCATGCAGGCCGGCAACGACCTCACCTACGCCAAGGTGAGCCACGCGGCCGCGGCCACGCCTGGCCTCCGTACATTTACTAGCTCTCATCAGCGACTTCTCCTGCGTTCTATCTAATTTTCCAAAAGGTAAGATATCTTTCCCGCAGTTAAATATCTTACGTTCTTCCCCATGTTTCCAATCATTCTCAAACCAAATTGCATGAAATCCAGCCAGCTGTTTCTGTCAGATAATGCCACATGGACATATATATATAGATACAAACCTTACCAGTATTTGAGAAAGTTAAGCTAAACCTATTAACAGAACAGTTTTTCAACAAGCCGATATAAAGCACTCTGTATTTAATACGTCGTGGCGCGCAACGAAAACTGGTTACCATATCTGCCAGTTAACTACTACGGTGAGCGGACGAGTGCGTTTCAGATACCACGTTTGATTAATTTGTTGCGTACCTCCATACTAACGCAATTACTAAAAACAACATCATATACCAATTGAAAAACTACTTTCTGGCAGAATTAAAGTCCCATATGGTCATTGTCACTGGTCATTGTCGATTTTTGAAATTAGGCTTAAGAAAATTGTACGAATACATATACGAGGGGAGGTCAAAAAGTTCGCGGAATGACTGGGAAAAAGATGAAATGATACATTATGTTATTTTTCCTTTTCAATATATTCCCCTTAACACGAATACATTTTTCGGATCTGGCATATAACTTATTAATACCGTCGAAAAAATAGGTTTTGTCTTGGGCGTCAAAATACGCCGAAATCGCCGACTTGACTTCATCATCGTCTCTCTAATTTTTTTTCCACGCAGCTCTTTCTTCATCTTTGGGAATAAATAAAAATCGCTAGGGGCCAGGTCTGGACTGTAGGGTGGATGGCGTAGTTGTTCAAAACCGCATCGATGAATGGCAGCCGTCGCAACATGACTCGTGTGAACGGGCGCGTTGTCGTGCAAAAGGAGTACACCTTTTGTCAGTTTTCCTCTTCTTTTTTCTTTAATAGCTTCTTTTAATCGGTCCAATAGGGAAGCGTAGTACTCTCCCGTTATAGAAACACCACGTTCTTTATAATCGATCAAAAGAATACCTTCAGTATCCCAAAAAATAGTCGCCATGATCTTTCCGGCCGATTGCGACACTTTAAATTTTTTAGGGGGTGGTGTGCCTTTTTTGTGCCACTGCATCGACTCCTGCTTTGACTCAGGCTCATAGTGGTGAACCCAAGTTTCATCACCGGTTACAATTCGGGCCATAATTTCTTCCCTATCTTCTCCACAGCGGTCCAAAAACTCGCGGAACAGTTGACGCGCTCACGTTTTTGCAGCGGCGTGAGCATTCTCGGGACCCACCTTGAACACACTTTACTCATGCCAAGATGTTGATGAAGAATATTTAAAATTGTGGTTTCTGATACTCCAACTGATGCTGCAAGTTGTTTCTTCTTCAACCTTCCGTCTTCCAATACAAGTTTTTCAATGATTTCCGGCGGCGTAGTTTCCAGGTCGAGGATCATCTTCAATTGACTCCCTTCCTTGCTTGAAAAGGCCGTGCCATTTGTAAATCATGGTTTTACCAGGAGCAGAGTCTCCGTAAACAGCTAACATCTCTTGCAAAAATAGTTTGAGGCGTTTTTCCTTGTTTGGTGAGGAACTTTACGACGGCGCGATGTTCAATTTTCTCCATAGTGGCTAGTTTGTTCCCGATTTACTTGTTTACTCGTTTGTAACTCGAAAGCTAATGACCCAATTAGGCTAGAAATTGGCATATATAGTAATTATGAGTTACTCAAGTAGCGGCTACCTGGAGGAGCGACCTCACCCCCGCCAACCCCGCCATTCCGCGAACTTTTTGACCGCCCCTCGTATGATTTGTAACATTATTGTTCTCGCTTCATGTTAACGCGAAAGCATAGTTTGTACTACAAACAAACAAACCCGAGAGGTTTTTAGTTGTACAATTGTAAGAAATTTTAGATGCATGTATCGTTCTTTTTGGTAATAAATAATAAAAAAAAAACATATTTTCGTGATAAAAATGTCCATCTCTAGGTATCAGACTATCCTAATATCAACTGTCAAAAAAATATGTTGCGTAGTATGTGAATCTATTCAAACAAAAACTTCTTTTACCTTTGAGGTAAAATTTTAATAAACATTAAACTTATATTTAGTTATATCTAATCAAACACCTAAAAATAAAACTTATTTTTCTATATTTTAAAAGGACTTTTATCCAAATGGATATGTCAGTCCTATTGGAACATATACAATATCATACACAATACTATAAATACTATGGAACATACCAACATCCATAATATTAATGTTTAATCTGATAATTAAAATAAAAACTTAAATTAAAGGCTTTCTTTAATACCAATGTGTAAATTTGGTTAAGAAACGATATGTTTCTCGTAGGTGATATCCAAAATGGCACACTTCGACGAATCAACCAACGGCACGTCCGCATTCACGTTCCGCTCGCACTTCGGCGACCCCGACCAGCTCGTGTACTTCCCGTCCACCAGCTTCGGCATCGACGTCAACAGGACCTTCGAGTGAGTTTGCCTTTCACACAATGCTGGTGTACATTCTTTTCATTCTTCCCCAGCTTCACCGTCGACATCAAGAGGATCTTCGGGTGAGTTTATTTTTCATATACAGCGCTGGTGTTCAACACTTCCTCCAGCTTCATTAATTGAGCTAATTTTATTATATTTAGTTGACAAGCATATTACCCTCAGTGTGATACCTGCATAGCCTAATTGTCTGCGCAAGACATAAATACAGTGGATCACGAACACAAGAAAGTTATGGACACAGACCTTAAACAACGATTTATAAATCATCTTTCAGAGGCGTTGGAGTTTGGTCCAGCACAAACCTACATGGAATCCTTGGTTTGACAGTGACTCATCCAACCTTACTAGAAAGCTTTTAGTTTCTGCTTTCCGATTACGGTCTGGGCATGTTCCAACAAACAAGTTTTATCATCTTGTTGGTGTGAAATCCTCACCTTTGTGCGATAACCAGCTGTGTTCCAGGATCGATGATGTGTATGAAATGTTGTTGGAATGTGTCCGAAACTCAGAGCTAAGAGAAAGAGTCCTCGTGGGAATGGATTTGGTTAATGGCAATATAAATTGTTTGCTGACGGAGCCATTGTCCAGCTTAGCCAAAAAATTGTACATGTTTGTTTGCTTGTCCTTTGAGGAGGCAAACTAATATTTGTGTATATAACAATTGTGTATGTGTAAAGTGTGTATGTTATGTAAATATGTGATTATTCCTATGAGGCTGACATGTTCACCCAAAGTGTTCAAAGCCTCGTTAAAAATTAAGAATAAAAAAAAATCAACTGTGGAATTAATATGGCAGTTTTACAAATGTTTGTTAAAGAAGTTGTGAAATAAATTACTGACGAATTAGAATTCTGTGTTCATTACAGATACTCCGGACTGGTGGTATTCACCGACGTGTCCGTCCCTCGTCGCCCGTCCATGTGCAACGAATCCATGGGCTTTCTGGAATGCATGGAGGGGGGATGTTACCACCGCGAGGCACGCTGCGACGGGAAGCAGGATTGTTCGGATCGCACTGATGAGGCGCACTGTAAGTATTCAATTCTTTTTAACACTGTACAAAGTACATTGTTTAGCATTGTACCGCGTCAGCGTTTTGAGCGCGAGTCGTTAGCGCTCGACATTTTACGTAATTAATTCAGTTCTAAACCGACTCTGTTTGTGTGCACACTATACATAAAATAAATCAAGTTTATCGTTATCAAGTGTTTATATCAAGATTCTTTATGTACAAACACTGTAAATAAAAGTGGTCCTTCGAGCCGGAGCGGACAATGTTTCGGGAGCACGGTGAGGCAGCTCTTCACGAGCTGTCTCCGCGAGGGCGTGTTTCCCGTCGACTGGAAGTCGGCCAGGTTGGTGCTCCTCAGGAAGGAGGGAAGGACCGGCGACGTTCCATCTTCGTTTCGTCCGATCTGCTTGCTGAACGAGGCGGGGAAACTCTTCGAGAGGGTTATCTCCGCTCGTATCAGCGAGCACCTGTCGCGCGCGGGTCCCGACCTATCGGACTGCCAATTTGGATTCCGGCGGGGACGATCAACGCTGGACGCTGTCCAGCGTGTTCGTTCCCTGTCGGGGTCCGCAGTCCGATCGGGGGGGGTGGCGTTGGCGGTGTCGTTAGACATCGTCAACGCCTTTGGTACCCTCCCCTGGCAGGCCATTAGGGAGGCGCTCGTATACCACGAGCTGCCTCCCTACCTGCGGGCCGTGGTCGGGGATTATCTGCGCGACAGGACGATCGGCGTGATGGGACGGGACGGGATGGAAACGTCGAGGAGGGTCGAATGCGGCGTTCCGCAGGGGTCGGTGTTGGGGTCGCACCAGCCTTCCTCGCGGCGTGAGTGTCGTCTGCTACGCTGACGACACTCTCGTCGTGACGACTGGGGCCGACTTCGGGCCGGTGCTCAGGCTTGCCGAGCTTGGGGTGGCATGTGTCGTGCGGGCGATCCGCCAGCTGGGTTTACAAATAGCGCCTCACAAAACCGAGGCGCTATGGTTCCACGGCCTTCCGAGGCGCCGGGAACCACCCAGTTGCCGGATTCGGGTGGGTGACGCGGTGGTCCCGGTGGGGCCGTACATAAAGTACCTGGGCCTCACCCTGGACCGCCGCTGGAGCTTCGAGGAGCATTTCGTGCGGTTGGTCCCCCGAGCCAAAAGGGTGGCGGGCGCATTGCATCGCCTGCTGCCCAATCTCGGGGACCGAGGGATGGAGTCCGCCGCCTGTACGAGGGCGTCGTGCGATCCGTGGCCATGTATGGGGCTCCCGTGTGGTCGCAAGACTGCGCGAGGTCCCCCCGCTGCAGAGCTCTGCTACGGAGCCTGCAGCGGATAATGGCCATACGGATCGTACGAGGCTACCATACAATCTCGTTCGAGGCGGCGACAGTTCTGGGACGCTCCCCCCCATTCGACATCCTGGCCGACATGTACGCGGCGACGTATGCGTCGCGGCGTGTCGACCGGGGGGCGATGGGGGGAGCGCCCTGGAACCCGCGCACGAAGTGCCTAAGCGGGAGTGGCACCGACGGATTGTGGCGGCCTGGCGTGCGCAGCTCGAATTACGGATCTGCGCGCGCCAGCGGGCCGTCGGTGCCGTACTCCCGCACCTCGAAGCTTGGCTCAACGGGAAGGAGGAGGTCACCTACCGATTGACTCAGATACTCACCGGGCACGGCTGCTTCGGTGAGTATCTGTGTCGAATAGGACGGGAGGGATCGACACATTGTCACCACTGCGCATCCGACCTCGACTCGGCCCAGCACACGCTGGCGGAGTGCCCCGCGTGGGCCTCCGAGCGCCGAGTCTTGGTCGCAGAGATCGGGCGAGATCTGTCTCCGCCGGCATTGATTGCGGCAATGCTGGCGGACGAGGGAGGTTGGAGGGCTGTGGCCTCCTTCTGTGAAGCAGTAATGCTCCAGAAGGAGGCCGCCGAGCGGGGTCGGGAGATGGCCGATCCCGCTCGAAGGAGGCGGCGCCGGGCTCGGTAGCACAGCTGCGGCGCCGCCGCGGGTCGCCGGCGGGCGCGAAGAAGTCGCGACCGCTACGGCGACCGGGATGGACCACGCCCCTTCCGTGGCCGGGGGGCGTCGTCGGTGGAGGGGACCGGGGGAGGTGGTAGCTTCCCCCGAGGAGGGCTCCCCTCTAGAGAGGGGAGCAGAGGCTGGGGGTTCCTGGAAGTGGCCTTTGTGTTCCCGGGGGCTCCCTACATGCCTGAGGAAGGCCATCCCTGAGGTTTTTAGTGGGTAGGCCTCCCCCTTCTGGGGAGGAGAGCCCCACATAACCCCGGCTCGCCACAGCCGGGGTATGCAATTTAATGCATTTTCCTCAGGGGAACAAAAAAAAAAAAAAAAAAAAAGGAGGACAATGTACTTTGTACAAACACAACTATCTTAAAAATCTGTCTATATTAGAAGAATGAAAGTAAATAGGTACTATTATTGTATCTTGAGATCCATTATCGTGGACCGCCGTTTTCATTTCATGGACCCCCAAATTTGTGTTTCGCTGACCCCTAGTTTAGTAGACTTTGGGAATCCCTGCGTCAGTCAATGGATAAGTTATTTGAAGTTTACTTACATAATCGAGGCTACAAATAAGTGAATATGTGCTTTTCCCATTAGGTGAAGCAGACGATTGGTTCGAACTGAGCCACTTCCGCAAGTTCCGGTTCAACCGCGTGCAGCGCCAGTACGACAACGTGTGGCTCTGGCGGGACATCAACATCGGGCCTCACGGGAGGTTCGTGTTCACCGTGGACGTGCCGCAGGTAAGGCTTCAATAGGGATTGGATGGCGTCCGTTACACTCGACATATTTGTGCATCAATAGATCGACACTGAATTCACTGTGGTTACCCGTTTCGAATAATTCAATTAAGTGTCCATTTTGAATATTAGGAAAGTAAAAAAAGCAAAATGTTAATGATTTTTTTTTGTTGTCAATGCTTTTACCACCCAGCACGTCCATAGTTCTTGCCATGATTTATTTATTATTATTTTAAACTTATTTTGAGCCATGCTTCGGCACGAATTGGGCCGGCTCGACGGAGTGATACCACGGCCTCACAGAAAACCGGCGTAATATAGCGCTTGCGCTGTGTTTCGCCGAGTGAGTGAGGGTACCGGAGGCCCAACCCCTCCTTCCCCCCTCATTCCCTTTTAAAAGGCCGGCAACGCATCTGAGCCTCCTCTGGTGTTGCGGGTGTCCATGGGCAACGGTTATCGCTTACCATCAGGTGATCCGTTTGCTCGTTTGCTGCCATAACCCATAAAAAAACAATCATATTCATATTATCAATTTCTATCCGATTGCCCGATAGAATTCATGTAATGCATTATTTGTGTGATCTGTAGTTACATGCAATTTTTGTCTGTAGGTACCCGCTCACTGGACGGTGTCTGCCTTCAGTATGTCGGCGGCTAGAGGACTGGGAATGCTGCAAAAGCCGATCCGAGTAAGTATTTTTACATATTCAACATATCATCTTTCGTTTATTTTTTTATTTATTGAGAGATAACAAACAGTTACAATATATAAAGTATGATTTAGTTTACAATATCCAAGCATGCTAATACTGCAACCAACAACGTTATCCACAAATTAAAAAACTAAAATAGTGCGCTACATTTGAACTCGGTACCACACAGCACACATACAATCACACATACTCAACACATACATACACAATCAACAGCAACCAATTTGTTTTTATGTTTAAAATAATACAAAACAAAAAAACAAGAAAACAATTTAAGTTGAATATATAAACATATAAATGAACAAGATTTATACTTCTTCGTAAAATGAGAAGCTCGTTTTGACATGTTCATCGTCATTGTTTATGTGTCAAATTTACGACGTATTGTCACAACGAACTTCATAGGTTGTGAAGATTTAAGCTGTGTTATTATTAATTATGAAGTTTTGTCAATATGTTTATTGTGTCGCAGTACTCGGGCGTACTACCGTTCTCTATGAAAGTGGAAGGTCCGTACGAGTGCAGGCAAGGGGAGCAAGTGGGGCTTCGAGTTGTGGTTTTTAACTACCAGCACCAAGCGGCCGAGGCGGTGGTCGTGCTGGAGGCTTCCGCTGACTACAAGTTCGTGCACGTCGAGGAGGATGGCATTGTGAGTGTTTCGTGACGTAGCAGGCCTCGGCTCATATCAGGTCATTTGTGTACTACACACTCATCATCTTTGGTAAATGCAACCAAGTTGTTTGTGGTATTTTGGAGAGACTTCCTCAGCAGCTTTGATCAGCCTGATAAAACGAATTTAGTTCTAATAATATTCGTGACTCGTGGCCGCATCATAATTGTGTTTAAATTCGCTTCCGCTTTTTGTTGTTAGTGGGATATGAATAAACTATTCCATATCCAGTAGGATCATCCAACGGACAGTGGCTCAGGTGTCTGGTGAGATCGGATGAGAAGGAAAGCTCCTCGCCGAATACGTAAATCGCACTGCCACGCCACATTTCTCGTGCCACATTCCGTACAAGTTATTTGATATCCTAAATCTAAAGGCCCGTAAAATAGTTATACCCAGATAAGAATTGTGAGACTTGATAATCTGGTGCGACCTGTTGTCATTTTGTTTTAGATTTTGGTTAACGGTTTTTTACATGTGTATCGGGCAGGTGCGTTCGTACAACCCGCGGACGTCTTTCGGCGAGCACCAGTTCTTCGTGTGGATCGCGGCCGGCGACACCGCCACCGTGCTGGTGCCCGTGGTGCCCGCGCGGCTCGGCCACGTGGACGTGCGCCTCAGCGCCGCCGCCATGCTGGGCCAGCGCCGCGCCACGCACCGCCTGCACGTGACGGTCAGTGCCCGCCGTGCTGGTGCCCGTGGTGCCCGCGCGGCTCGGCCACGTGGACGTGCGCCTCAGCGCCGCCGCCATGCTGGGCCAGCGCCGCGCCACGCACCGCCTGCACGTGACGGTCAGTGCCCGCCGTGCTGGTGCCCGTGGTGCCCGCGCGGCTCGGCCACGTGGACGTGCGCCTCAGCGCCGCCGCCATGCTGGCCAGCGCCGCGCCACGCACCGCCTGCACGTGACGGTCAGTGCCCGCCGTGCTGGTGCCCGTGGTGCCCGCGCGGCTCGGCCACGTGGACGTGCGCCTCAGCGCCGCCGCCATGCTGGGCCAGCGCCGCGCCACGCACCGCCTGCACGTGACGGTCAGTGCCCGCCGTGCTGGTGCCCGTGGTGCCCGCGCGGCTCGGCCACGTGGACGTGCGCCTCAGCGCCGCCGCCATGCTGGGCCAGCGCCGCGCCACGCACCGCCTGCACGTGACGGTCAGTGCCCGCCGTGCTGGTGCCCGTGGTGCCCGCGCGGCTCGGCCACGTGGACGTGCGCCTCAGCGCCGCCGCCATGCTGGGCCAGCGCCGCGCCACGCACCGCCTGCACGTGACGGTCAGTGCCCGCCGTGCTGGTGCCCGTGGTGCCCGCGCGGCTCGGCCACGTGGACGTGCGCCTCAGCGCCGCCGCCATGCTGGGCCAGCGCCGCGCCACGCACAGCCTGCACGTGACGGTCAGTGCCCGCCGTGCTGGTGGCCGTGGTGCCCGCGCGGCTCGGCCACGTGGACGTGCGCCTCAGCGCCGCCGCCATGCTGGGCCAGCGCCGCGCCACGGCACCGCCTGCACGTGACGGTCAGTGCCCGCCGTGCTGGTGCCCGTGGTGCCCGCGCGGCTCGGCCACGTGGACGTGCGCCTCAGCGCCGCCGCCATGCTGGGCCAGCGCCGCGCCACGCACCGCCTGCACGTGACGGTCAGTGCCCGCCGTGCTGACAGCGCCGCGCCACGCACCGCCTGCACGTGACAAATTGGATTGGATTCTTATGATATTTTACTATTTTTGGAAACCAGTCCTATACATTTTTTAACTTCTTACCAACATCATGTTGCATTGTATTCCAGGCGGACGGTCTACCCCAGCAGCGCCACCAGTCGGTCCTGCTGGACCTATCGAATCGAGCATACGTATTCCAATACATGCACGTCAACGTCACCGAAACACCGGTTATCCCTTACGAAGCGGACCGGTACTACGTGTACGGGTCTAACCGCGCGACCTTATCAGTTGTGGGGGATGTGGTGGGTCCACTGTACCCCACTTTGCCGGTCAATGCGACTAGCTTGCTTCATTTACCTATGGTGAGATTTTTTCTACATCTATAGTTCTACTCCAAAATTGTAAGAATGACAATGATGAAAATATAAAATAAAATCAGCATCATTTGTATATATTTTCTACTATATATGCATACAAACATGTATCAAAAGAAAAGATTTCACGGTTAAAATGTTAACGTTAAAGTATTTTTTTATAATTTTGAAATTTAATTTATTTTCTTTATCGACTGCTCTTCATCAGCGTAATCGGAATACGACATATTAATCTACTAGGTGTTTGGTGATTTTAAATAAAACATTTATCTATACGGACGTGACTCTCATTTATTTTATTTTCAATTAATAATAATAATCCTTCGTACAACCACAAAGTACAAACCATCCAGGCAAAGGCTTATTGCTATTCAGCCATGGATAATATTCATGCAACATTCCTCTCCTTATTAATTAATAATAATCAAATTCATCATTATATTTTGTAGGCGGCCTAACCAACCTACCAGATCTTGTTACATAACAATCATTTAAATGTGTATCTAAATTATCTGTTAATTCAACATTATCTGTATCTTGAGGCTTACTACTAACATTGATATCACAAGACCCTGGTGGGATATCTGAAATTTCAATATCCGAATCATATGTAACATATGCTTCATTAACATTATTATTAGAATTATACATAACATTTGTGTCATTTACATTACAATCATCATTCCTTTCATTATATAATTTAATATGCTGTCTATTCCTTCTCAATATATTACCTTGCCCATCATCAATTAAGTAAGAACGAGGTAATGAACATTTTTGTAAGATTTTTCCTCTCTGCCAAATTTTATCATCTACATTTTTCTTAAACAACACTATATTTCCTGAGCACAGCTCTTTTAAGGGTTAACATTTTGATTATAATAACACCTAATTTTATCTTGTTTACTTTGATCATTTATAACATCACGGATACATATTTTAGGTTTAAGATAATTTTCTGAAACTGGACATTTAGTGTTTAAATTACGATTAAATAAAAGGTTTGCTGGTGACGGGCTACCCTCTTTTGTAGCATTTCTTAAATTCAATAGAGCAATATAAGGATCTGTATTATCGTGAGAGCATTTTCTTAGTAATGTTTTAATAATTTTAACACTTGATTCTGCTAATCCATTGGACCTTGGATAGTTAGGTGATGATGTAATGTGTTTAAAACCATAATTTTCTGCAAATTTTTTAAATTCAGAACTTGAATATTGAGGACCATTATCTGATATCATTTCCAATGGAATACCATGTCTAGCCATAATTGACTTCATATGTTTAATAACACAATGTGATGTTAAATCTTCTAATTTTGCTATCTCAATGTATTTACTATAGTAATCTACTACAAGCAAATAATGTCTTTTATCAAATTCAAATAAATCAGATGCAAGCTTAACCCACGGTAGTGTTGGAATTTCATGGAATTCTATTGGTTCTTTAGGCTGATTAGAACTGTATATAGCACATGTCTGACAATGAGTACAAATGTCTTTTATCTGCGATGTCATATTAGGCCAAAACATAAAACTTTTTGCTCTACGTACACAATTATTAACACCAAAATGACCCTCATGTATAATGTTCAACATGGATTTTTGAAGTGATAAAGGAATAACAATTTTATCATTCTTTAAAACAATATTTTCATAACTATTTAAATCTTCTCTAAAATTCCAAAATGGTTTAACAGATTCATGAACCCCAGATTTATGTTCAGGCCAACCGTCAATTATATATTGTTTTAATTTATTTAATGTACTATCCTTGCTTGATGCTTCACAAATTAATTTTCTTTTGTTTTCTGAAATTGGTAAATTATCTAACATTGATTCAATATGGCATACTATTTCTTTATTTAGCTCGTTATCAAAATTGTTTAATTCGTCACTTTCCAGTGGTAAAAATGACCTACTTAGAAAATCTGAAATAAACATATTTTTTCCTGGTACATACTTTACCATGATATCATAGCCTTGGACTTTCAACATCATTCGCTGAATTCTCATTGGAACTTTACTAAGAGGTTTCCTGAACAATATTTCTAATGCAGAATGATCAGTCTCAAAAGTTGCTTTTTTACCTAATATATATTTATGAAATTTTGTGCAACCAAAAACTATGGCAAACATTTCCCGCTCTATTTGTGCATATCCCTTCTGACATTCAGTTAAGGCTTTTGAAGCATAAGCTACTGGATGACCATCCTGCATCAAACAAGCACCTACACCCTCGGAGCTGCAATCTACTGAAACTACTACATCTTTATTGCTATCAAACAATTTTAAGACTGGTGGGCTTGTTAACATTTCTTTTAATTTTATAAAAGTATTTTCATGAACACTTTGCCATTGAAATAGGATATCTTTCTTTAATAGTTCTCTTAAAGGTGCAGTCAATGTTGAGTAATTACTTATAAATCTTGACAAATAATTAGTCATGCCTAAAAATCTTTCCAAGTCTTTTTTATCTTTTATACATGTTATTTCTTTGATAGCCTTTACTTTTAATGGATCTGGTCTAATTCCCTTATTACTAACTATGATACCTAAAAATTTTAACTCTTCTTGCAGAAATGCTGACTTTTCTTTATTAAACTTTATATTATTCATCTTTGCTAACTGTAATACTTTTACAAGCTTTTTAATATGGTCACAGACATTATCACTATATATAATCAAATCATCGCAGTAAAAAGACACCCCCTCTACATTATTAAACACATTTTCCATACGCTTTTGGAAAGCCTCTGTTGATACAGATAAACCAAAGGGTAATCTTTTATACCTATAGTTACCAAAAGGTGTAGAAAAAGTACATAATTTAGAACTCTCTAAATTTAATCTTACGGTCCAAAATCCACTATTACAATCAAGCTTAGTAAAATATTTAGCACCTGCTAGTTTATCTAGTATATCTTCTACAGTAGGGAGTTGTTTATGCTCTCTAATAATAAATTTATTTAAATATCTAGGATCAATACAAACCCTTAACTTATTGTTGCTCTTTTTTGTTATTGCAATAGAGTTCACCCACTCCACCGGTTCATTAACTTTTTCTATAATGTTTTCTGTAATCATTCTATCTAACTCCTTTTTAAGAGGGTCCATAAGTGCCACTGGCACTCGACGGGGAGGGTCTACACGTGGAATTGCATTGTTCTGTAATTTGATTTCATATGGTTTACTATTAAAGCACCCAATACCCTCAAACACATCAGAGTACATTGACAAAATGTTATTTAATTCATTAGATTGAACTGAACATATTTCTTTAGGCTTATAATCATTCCTATTAATTAATTTAAGATTGACGCATGATCTTAAACCTAATATGGTTATACACATTGGACTAATTATAACAAATTCTATATTAACAGATTTACCATTTTGTAAATAGCATTTAATTGTACATACACCTATTACTGGCAAGTTTTTGTTATCTACGGTGACTAAGTTTATTAATTTTTTAATAATAAATTTAGGATCTAAACCTAATTTCAAAAATGTTTTATATGACATGCAATTAACTTGTGCTCCAGTATCTAATTTGACAGTTACAGATTTATTGTTAATTTTTAACACTTCTAACCATTGATTCTCACCGTCATCTATAATAGAGCTGATTACTGCATGTTCTTCAACAGCGGACACACTCTGACGAGTTCTGCACATTTTAGCAAAGTGATTGAACTTCTTACATTTGTTGCACATAGACCCTAATGCTGGGCATTTATGTTTGGGATCCCAATTTGCACCACATTTAAAACACTTTTTATTATATTTATTAATTGATAAAATTGATTCTTTGCTGTCATTTGATAGTTCCTTCAAATTTCTTTGTGTCATAGTTGCCATAGTCACAATCTGTATAGCTTTTTCCAAAGTCAAATCGTCTGTTTGCAATAATTTTTCTTTTATTGCCGAGTTTGATATGCCAACAATTATCATATCTCGAACTAACTCCTCTCTCATCTTACCAAATTCACAGTTTAGACTTAAATTCTGTAAATCTGTTATATATTTTTCAATATTTTCATTATGTGCTGATGTGTGTGAAGAATTTGTGTCTCTCCATGGTAATATTTTTTTTTGGAATGAAATATTTATTAAATTCTTCTACAACTTTTTCAAATTTTGTTGCTGGAGGTAAATTGAATGAGTTAAATACTTCTATACCTTTATCTCCTATATAGTGCAATAGCAAGGCAACTCTTCTTTCTTGAGAGGCGTCCTCAAGTCCCATAGCCACCATATATAACTCAAATTTTTGATACCACCTTTTCCAAGTCTCGGAGACATTTGTCAATCCAAAATCCATTGGTGTAATGCCACCATGACTAGGCTTTAAATGTGGCGTCGGCAGCGGCACAGTGGCAGCCATCATAGCATTTGCGTTGGGCTCGATTTCCATAGCGGTTTTCATATTGTTTATTCAACAGAACAATTTTTACTATACGTAACCTTATTTATAATTTAAAACTAACCTGACACCATGTTTGGTGATTTTAAATAAAACATTTATACGGACGTGACTCTCATTTATTTTATTTTCAATTAATAATATTCAGGCAAAAGCTTATTGCTATTCAGCCATGGATAATATTCATGCAACACTAGGCGCCATTGCGTTACAGCTAGCTAGCATTTATTTTGTGTTTATTATAGGTGTCATCTGAAAGTGCTTTTTCAGTTTGACGTCATAAAGTTAATACAGTTTTCAGGTCTTCGACAAACATTTAGAGTTTATGTGCCTCTTAAATAATATGTCGCAAAGAATGATAAATGTGTATTTGCTATTTATTACTAAATAACAATACAGACTTAACTAAATAAAATTGTGCATATAGGTACCAATTTCAGTGTAACCACTTTTAACAAAATGTTAATGATTTGACCTGGAACTCCTCTTTATACAGCTGCTTTGTTTGCTTTACTCGGCCACAGGACTCGGCCGAGCAGAACATGTTCAGCTTCGCGGCGAACATGTACATGACTTTATACATGCGTCTGATCAACCAACGGAACCGAACCCTGGAACGGGAGGCCTTCTACCACATGAACGTTTTGTACCAGCGGCAACTGTCCTTTATGAAACCCGACGGGTCTTTCGGCCTATTCCGGACTGACTGGTAAGTTTTTAATATTTAAGATTGTTGGCTGTCCACCACAGCAACAATCTAATGGTAACTACAATCAACTATAGCAGTGATTTTTTATAACACACTTCCAGAAAATATTACTGCTTTATCATTTCATGAATTTAAAGTACATAGTAAAAATACTCTAATGAAAAAAGGGTATTTACAAGGTCAATGATTTCTTGATGATAAAAAAATGCTTGGATGTAATTTTTTAAGATATTTAATTGTTTGTTTTACGAATCACTGTTTTATTGTATGATTGCCTATTAGCTTGCGATATGTTTAGCAAATTCCTATACGTGTTACCCACAGGAACCAATCTGCGTCTAGCGTATGGCTGACGTCGTTTTGTGCAAAGATCTTCCAGGACGCGTCCTTCAATGAGTGGGAGAACTACATATACATCGATCCAGATGTAAGTATATATTTGATTCTGTATATGTGTTAATACATTAATATACAACTAATTTGGTATCGTCAAATTAAATGTAAAAAGTTCCATGTTAGAAAACGTAATATTTAGAAAGGGGTCTGTGGCAGGTGATCTCGTCGGCGGTGTCGTGGGTGCTGGAGCACCAGCTGCCGCACGGCGCGTTCTACGAGGTGACGTGGAGCCCGGACCGCGGCGCCAACGACTCGCTGCGCGTGCCGGCCGACGCGGACGCCGCGCGCCACCTGCTGGCCGACCCGCTCGCGCTCGCCGCCCGCGTGAGTACTACCGACGTGACGCCGCGCGCCACCTGCTGGCCGACCCGCTCGCGCTCGCCGCCCGCGTGAGTATTACCGACGTGACGCCGCGCGCCACCTGCTGGCCGACCCGCTCGCGCTCGCCGCCCGCGTGAGTATTACCCGACGTGACGCCGCGCGCCACCTGCTGGCCGACCCGCTCGCGCTCGCCCGCCCGCGTGAGTACTACCGACTGACGCCGCGCGCCACCTGCTGGCCGACCCGCTTCGCGCTCGCCGCCCGCGTGAGTACTACCGACGTCACGCGCGCACCTGCTGCGCGACCCGCTCGCGCTCGCCGCCCGCGTGAGTACTACCGACGTGACGCCGCGCGCCACCTGCTGGCCGACCCGCTCGCGCTCGCCGCCCGCGTGAGTACTACCGACGTGACGCCGCGCGCCACCTGCTGGCCGACCCGCTCGCGCTCGCCGCCCGCGTGAGTACTACCGACGTGACGCCGCGCGCCACCTGCTGGCCGACCCGCTCGCGCTCGGCCGCCCGCGTGAGTACTACCGACGTCACGGCGCGCCACCTGCTGGCCGACCCGCTCGCGCTCGCCGCCCGCGTGAGTACTACCGACGTGACGCCGCGCGCCACCTGCTGGCCGACCCGCTCGCGCTCGCCGCCCGCGTGAGTACTACCGACGTGACGCCGCGCGCCACCTGCTGGCCGACCCGCTCGCGCTCGCCGCCCGCGTGAGTACTAACCGACGTGACGCCGCGCGCCACCTGCTGGCCGACCCGCTCAGCGCGCTCGCCGCCCGCGTGAGTACTACCGACTGACGCCGCGCGCCACCTGCTGGCCGACCCGCTCGCGCTCGCCGCCCGCGTGAGTACTACCGACGTGAGCGCCGCGCGCCACCTGCTGGCCGACCCGCTCGCGCTTCGCCGCCCGCGTGAGTACTACCGACGTGACCCGCGCGCCACCCCTGCTGGCCGACCCGCTCGCGCTCGCCGCCCGCGTGAGTACTACCGACGTCAACGCGCGCTGCGTGACGCCGCGCGCCACCTGCTGGCCGACCCGCTCGCGCTCGCCGCCCGCGTGAGTACTACCGACGTGACGCCGCGCGCCACCTGCTGGCCGACCCGCTCGCGCTCGCCGCCCGCGTGAGTACTACCGACGTGACGCGCGGCCCGCGTGAGTACCGCCGGCACGGACACGCGCGGCCTGCGTGACGCCGCGCGCCACTGCTGGCCGCCCGCGTGAGTACCGCCGGCACGATTTCAGGCCGACCTTATGCGCCGGTTCTTCCCAGAGATGGGAAGGCGACCCCCGCTGGCGCATGAGCGCCACTAGGCGGAGGTGGCTCGCCCCGCACCGCCTGACGCGCCGGGCGGGAAGAGGAAGAAAAAGAGGGGGGGGGGGAGACGCCAAAGAAGGCTACCCCCGAGAAGGCCCCGGCCCCCAAAAAGGTCCAGGTCATCAAAGTGGTGGAGACAGGTTCCCCGGAGGCTACCCAACCACTGGCCTGCGCGGCGGTGGTTGTTACGGTACCTCCGGATTCGGGAACCACGTACGCCCGCCGTGATGGGGACCGCCAAGTCCAAAATTAGCTTGGCGGCCCTAGGTATCACCGGCGGCTTGCGCACCAGAAGGCGGCGACCGGGCCCTCCTATTAGAAGTGCCGGAGAGCTCCGCCAAGGCGATGTCCTGGCGAATGAGCGAATGAGGAAGGCTCTGGAAGCAGGCGGCGAAAATTATGCGCCCTTGAAGATGGCGGACGTGCGGGTGATGGACCTCGACGAATCCATCGCCCAGCTGATGTGTCAGCAGCCATATCCGCTGCCGGCGAGAGTTCCCCGGCCGACGTTAAGGTCGGGGAAATACGCGCCGGGTACGCCCGCCTGGGGACCGCCTGGGGACCGCCTGGGTCAGGTGTCCGCTTTCGGCCGTCAAGAAACTGATAGAGAGGCGGCTCCTGGTCGGGTGGTCCTCGGTCAAGGTGCAGGCACTCGAGGCACGCCCCCAGCATTGCTCGGGTGCCTCGAGAGGGGGCAGGTTAGGGTTAATTGCCCTAACCGTCAGGTGGATTGGAGCACTCTGTGCTACCGGTGAAGAGCCGGGGCATATTGCCCGTTTCTGCACCGCGAGTGCTCCCTCCTGCTCGGTCTGCAAGGACCTGGGGAGACCGGCAGGCCACCGGGTGGGCAGCTGGAGGTGCTGCCCACCCAAAAGGAAGGGGGGGGAGGTCGCCCAACCTCCCGCCCCGGCCCCGGGGGCGAGCGTAGCGATGGACGTCCAATCTTAACATGGACGTCGATCGAACGAAGATCCACGCTATTATTAAGAGAATGACGTAACTTTTTACAAAACACTAGATGCTTAAGGCTCTGAATTAATTTATGCAAAAGAAACTCAACTAATATTTAATAGAAAGCTATAGAGGGTAATTTGAAAAACATGTGTTCACTTGTTGATAAATAAATGAGAAGTGAAGTCGCCACGAAGCCTCTGAGCTCGAGAGCGCCCGGATAAAATCGGCTGCTGTCGAACGCACGAACGCTACATAGCACACGTAGCGCCATCTGTTTTTCGACAGCGATAACACGCAAAAATGATGGACAGGCAATGCCCGGGTCAATAGTTTGCACTCGCTTTTATACCCTCCGTAGACATATTTTTTTTTCATATCTCCTACAATATATTTTCTTGTGTATTCATATTAACATTTTCGTTTCACTCGGTACAAACTTCAGGTATGATGGAAATAACAACCTTGACCCAGTCTTCCCACAGTAAAATTGTAAAGACTTGAGCACTGATCATATAACGATGTAATTGAAGGTCTTAACGTCTCTTATTGTATCTTCACCAGTTAAACGGCACAGTGATAGCGCAGCGCAACATTACTCTGACAGCCCAAGTAGTCATCACCTTGGAGACAGTGAAGAATCTAAAAGATTTTGGCTTAAGAGAGGTATGTTACTATTAAATGTGAAATCTGATTACAAATTTTATATTAAATATATTTTTTATACAAATATGCTGAATGATCATCATAATGTGTCATAGTGGCCTGAGAAAAAAAGTTCAAAGCTTTTGGACAAATCTCCTTGTTCCTATCATCAATAGTACTGTGGCTATTTTAATAAAATACGCTTTAAAAATTAATTTTAACATAAGATAGCAGAGCAAAGGCCTCTCCTCTCTTCCACAGTACTATAACCATTGAAACGTATTATGATAACTTACATAAATGTAATTTATCTGGTTATTTATTTGTATATGTATAATATTATTCGATCCGTTATATGTTTAATACAAAGAATTAACTGTGTTTCTCTATAAAACGAATGTCATTTACTATCAGATGAAATTAACTACCTGTCAAATGAAAAATAAAACAAATAACGGCTAGGAATTGTCGTGCGATACAAATGAAACGTACGAGTTTTGCAGGGTCTCAGTGCGCGCGTGGTGCAAGCCCAGCAGCTGGGCATCTCGTGGCTGGAGAAACAGCTGCGGCTGTTGGACGATTTTGGATCTCCCCTGGCTTTGGCAGTAGTTGCGTACGCGCTTACCTTTTCTAAGGCGCCCAGTTCCGAACATGCATATCGACTTCTTAAGAGGAGGCAGCGTTCTGAAGGTATGAGATTTTTGTTTTTAACCGTGAGGTATATATGTTTAATGGCAACATTTAAGTGGGCCAGGACACAGCCAGGACACGTAGCTCGCTGGATTGCGTCCGTTGGGACGGAATGGTCCTTGAGCGCTGGTGAAGACATGATGGGTAAATGATTTGGTGCGGTGAGGCTTATATCCAGCAGTGAGCATCTATTGGTTGAAATAAACGAATGACAGCAATACAAGCCTGACTTAATTTTATATTCAATTTCATTTGTAATTTTGTCTATACCGCAACTAAAATAGAGAAAGATAAATGCACAAATTAAATTATTAACAAGTTGCTTTGATAAATTATTAATGTGTGTGTAAGTGTAAGTTACACCACGTTAGTTACAATTCTTGATGTAGAATTTCAAATCCCTAAAAATCATTATTATTTGTACCTCATATAGGAGTTAATAATAGGGGTAAACTTATTAAAATCTCACTATTTAATAAAATATTATAATATTAGAATAATAACACTTAAGAGTGATGTTGTCCGTGCGGTGTACGAAGTAAGAGAGAGAAATTATTGCCAGCACAAAAAAATACACACAAAATTCCAGTGTTGCTCACATAGCATGCGGTCCTATATGTTCAGATGGTACTGAACATCTCATATTAGGATTGTGGTATTATATGTACATAATACAGGGAGCGGTAAAATGATCTGACGGTTTTAAAATGTAAATAACTCAATAGTTTTAAGAGATACAAAGGGTTTAATTGCATATTACAGATTGCTATTTATGAACATTTATAAAAATAACCAAAGAAATGTTAACTTGCCATTGGAAACATTGTGTTAGAGGCCCATACTTTTTTGAAGAAAATGGTCGAACTGTAACCGTCAACTCACAACGATACCTGACTATGTTGAAAAACTTCCTTATCCCCGAACTACGCAGAAAACGCTTAAACCACAGCAGAATTTGGTTCCAGCAGGATGGGGCAACTGCCCACACAGCCGATGAGGTAATGAACTTCTTAAGAAGCAAGTTTTATGGCCGAGTCATCTCGCGTTTCGGGGACATTGCGTGGCCAGCTCGCTCCCCGGACCTCAGCATTTGTGACTTTTTCTTGTGGGGACTGCTGAAATCAAGAGTGTACACAAACAAACCCCGCACATTGGATGACCTGAAGGAAGCCATACGTCAAGAAATTGCCAACCTTTCTCCTGCAATGTAAGGGAAAGTGTTTGACAATTTCAGTGCAAGATGGAGAATGCATGGCCCAAGATGGTCATCATTTGAAATATGTCATCTTCAAATCTTAAACGGATAACATAAATAGCAATCTGTAATATGCAATAAAACCCTTTGTATCTCTTAAAACTGTTAAGTTATTTACATTTTAAAACCGTCAGATTATTTTGCCGCTTCCTGTATATATTCATGGCTGATCTCTTCGAAGAGTTCGACAGCGGTATAATTAAAATCCACAGCACACGAATGCTTATGGTTTGTAGTATACAATTTTTTTTGAATGGCAGGTGGTTTGGTGTACTGGGGCCTGGAGGCAGTGCCGCCACCGCCGTACAAGATGGAGAACCAGAAGCCGTTCCTGCTGCCGCGGCTGCCGTACAAGTACGACGCCGCCAACGTGGCGGCCACCGCGTACGCGCTGCTGGCGTGCATGGACCACCAGGACGACAACGAGCCCATCGTCATGTGGCTCACGGCGCAGCGGCTGCACGTCGGCGGCTGGGCCTCCACGCAGGTACACTGTCTGATGTGACGCGCTGCTGGCGTGCATGGACCACCAGGACGACAACGAGCCCATCGTCATGTGGCTCACGGCGCAGCGGCTGCACGTCGGCGGCTGGGCCTCCACGCAGGTACACTGTCTGATGTGACGCGCTGCTGGCGTGCATGGACCACCAGGACGACAACGAGCCCATCGTCATGTGGCTCACGGCGCAGCGGCTGCACGTCGGCGGCTGGGCCTCCACGCAGGTACACTGTCTGATGTGACGCGCTGCTGGCGTGCATGCACCACCAGGACGACACCGAGCCCATCGTCATGTGGCTCACGGCGCAGCGGCTGCACGTCGGCGGCTGGGCCTCCACGCAGGTACACTGTCTGATGTGACGCGCTGCTGGCGTGCATGGACCACCAGGACGACAACGAGCCCATCGTCATGTGGCTCACGGCGCAGCGGCTGCACGTCGGCGGCTGGGCCTCCACGCAGGTACACTGTCTGATGGACCACCAGGACGACAACGAGCCCATCGTCATGTGGCTCACGGCGCAGCGGCTGCACGTCGGCGGCTGGGCCTCCACGCAGGTACACTGTCTGATGTGATGGGGTAAACGACTACAACTGATTATGCATGTTTTTATACTATAATAGGCCAGTTGACAAAATTTGGAAATTCGTTTAAAACTATAGTTTAGTATCTATTTTACGCCTAATATATATTATTTTTAGAAAAATAGGCCTTTTTCATAAGTATTTTCCTTTTTTAGAAATGAACTTATAATTGACTTCGAAAAAGGCCAAGACTGTCATGGCGTCTTGAATGACGTCACTCCTCGCGAAACAATCGAGTTTGCTTATGTCAGTCGACGAGATCATTATAATAAATAATGAATCCCTCTTATTATAAATACTGTATAGTGCCCCAATGTAAAAGTACAACGATAAAAACGCCAAACAAATTATTTATATACAAAATCTGTGTTTGCTGCGAAAAATTTCCAAGCATAACGGCGTCAATTTTGGGCAAATTACTTGCTGTTTGCTTTGGTAAATCCTGATTCCATGGCAAATGTCCGTGTCTTTTAAGATTAAACTTAAAACAAACTGTATTAATTTAACAATAGTCTCTGAAAACAAAGTGTATCAAAATAACCTGTTCAGTGTTCACTGACAGCACAGATTAGATAGATGATGTACAGCTACACTACAACCGGTGTTTCGCGAGGCGTGACGTCACGCTTCTCTGATTGGCGTTTAATGTCACGTGATTAAATAAGTAATTTTGCCGATTTTATTTCCAAAAATATTAGTAATCTTATATTATTTTAATAAAAAAGTTGTTTTTTTTGTTTACTACATATCATGATTAATCATCAGAAACTCTAAGCCATCCGATTTATTCTTAGTGGAAACAAGCCTATTATCTGATTTGACCAATTTATATCTCATGAAACTATGTCAATATAGAAATTTCAGTTTAATTATTAGTTTATATTGTTTTTAGATTTCTAAAAAATTAGCAATTATTATTTACGTAATTCTAAGGAAACGGACACATTTCTAGCATTCTCACATTAAATGTAACATTTTTTTATATAGAAAGTATACCTATAAACGTACAAATAACAAAGTTATTTTAAAATTTGTTTATTTATACGCTCATACAAATTTGACGAGTTTACTGGCTTATGACGTCACGATTGCAGTGCTTTTAGTATGGAGCGTTTTCGAGCGACCCGCGACAGCGCCGCAAACATGGCGATGTATCTTCAAAAGTAATAGGTGCAGGTGTACTGTTGGTTCTACAATATTTCTCACTTAAAAGAGTACTCTTATTATATATAGAATTTAAAAAATTGTCATCTACCCAATTTCTATATCAACGCAATAAAAAATTATGGCCATTTATGTTACGAGTGAGTTCAGTAAGTTTATAAATTTACGAAAATGTGGACGTAAAATATTACAACTTACTACTCTACTACTCACACTACTCTGCCGTTTAGAATCCTGCGAAAGTTAGAAACTTCATAGTAGATTAATGAACTTACGGATCTTGTTGTTTTCCGGTGACATATATATATTACGAAACCCTCGTTGCGCGAGTCCGACTCGCACTTAATCGGTTTTTTTAATTCGCCAGGATACATACATAGCGCTACGAGCGCTGATCGAGTACACGAATCGCAAGCGTCTACGAGACGTGAGCTCGCTGGAGTTGACCGTGGACGCCGTGGCCCTGAACGGCACCCGCCTCCTGAGGGTCGGCAACCACGAGCTGGCGCGCCTGCGGCAGGTGGAGGTCAGTGCGTCTCTGGTCACGTGGTGTCCCACCAACCTCCCGCCTCTACGAGACGTGAGCTCGCTGGAGTTGCCGTGGACGCCGTGGCCCTGAACGGCACCCGCCTCCTGAGGTCGGCAACCACGAGCTGGCGCGCCTGCGGCAGTGGAGGTCAGTGCGTCTCTGGTCACGTGGTGTCCCACCAACCTCCCGCCTCTACGAGACGTGAGCTCGCTGGAGTTGCCGTGGACGCCGTGGCCCTGAACGGCACCCGCCTCCTGAGGTCGGCAACCACGAGCTGGCGCGCCTGCGGCAGGTGGAGGTCAGTGCGTCTCTGGTCACGTGGTGTCCCACCAACCTCCGCCTCTACGAGACGTGAGCTCGCTGGAGTTGCCGTGGACGCCGTGGCCTGAACGGCACCCGCCTCCTGAGGGTCGGCAACCACGAGCTGGCGCGCCTGCGGCAGGTGGAGGTCAGTGCGTCTCTGGTCACGTGGTGTCCCACCAACCTCCCGCCTCTACGAGACGTGAGCTCGCTGGAGTTGACCGTGGACGCCGTGGCCCTGAACGGCACCCGCCTCCTGAGGGTCGGCAACCACGAGCTGGCGCGCCTGCGGCAGGTGGAGGTCAGTGCGTCTCTGGTCACGTGGTGTCCCACCAACCTCCCGCCTCTACGAGACGTGAGCTCGCTGGAGTTGACCGTGGACGCCGTGGCCCTGAACGGCACCCGCCTCCTGAGGGTCGGCAACCACGAGCTGGCGCGCCTGCGGCAGGTGGAGGTCAGTGCGTCTCTGGTCACGTGGTGTCCCACCAACCTCCCGCCTCTACGAGACGTGAGCTCGCTGGAGTTGGCCGTGGACGCCGTGGCCTGAACGGCACCCGCCTCCTGAGGTCGGCAACCACGAGCTGGCGCGCCTGCGGCAGGTGGAGGTCAGTGCGTCTCTGGTCACGTGGTGTCCCACCAACCTCCCGCCTCTACGAGACGTGAGCTCGCTGGAGTTGGCCGTGGACGCCGTGGCCCTGAACGGCACCCGCCTCCTGAGGTCGGCAACCACGAGCTGGCGCGCCTGCGGCAGGTGGAGGTCAGTGCGTCTCTGGTCACGTGGTGTCCCACCAACCTCCGCCTCTACGAGACGTGAGCTCGCTGGAGTTGCCGTGGACGCCGTGGCCTGAACGGCACCCGCTCCTGAGGGTCGGCAACCACGAGCTGGCGCGCCTGCGGCAGGTGGAGGTCAGTGCGTCTCTGGTCACGTGGTGTCCCACCAACCTCCGCCTCTACGAGACGTGAGCTCGCTGGAGTTGGCCGTGGACGCCGTGGCCCTGAACGGCACCCGCCTCCTGAGGGTCGGCAACCACGAGCTGGCGCGCCTGCGGCAGGTGGAGGTCAGTGCGTCTCTGGTCACGTGGTGTCCCACCAACCTCCGCCTCTACGAGACGTGAGCTCGCTGGAGTTGACCGTGGACGCCGTGGCCCTGAACGGCACCCGCTCCTGAGGGTCGGCAACCACGAGCTGGCGCGCCTGCGGCAGGTGGAGGTCAGTGCGTCTCTGGTCACGTGGTGTCCCACCAACCTCCCGCCTCTACGAGACGTGAGCTCGCTGGAGTTGACCGTGGACGCCGTGGCCCTGAACGGCACCCGCCTCCTGAGGGTCGGCAACCACGAGCTGGCGCGCCTGCGGCAGGTGGAGGTCAGTGCGTCTCTGGTCACGTGGTGTCCCACCAACCTCCCGCCTCTACGAGACGTGAGCTCGCTGGAGTTGACCGTGGACGCCGTGGCCCTGAACGGCACCCGCCTCCTGAGGGTCGGCAACCACGAGCTGGCGCGCCTGCGGCAGGTGGAGGTCAGTGCGTCTCTGGTCACGTGGTGTCCCACCAACCTCCCGCCTCTACGAGACGTGAGCTCGCTGGAGTTAAGCGTGGACGACGTGGCCGTGATCAGGGCATCCTATTATGTAAAATAAGATTTGCTTAAATGTTTCGTTTTAAACCCGAGCAGAGGAACCCGTAAGAACAGAGGAGAAATAAGAATGAACACAGTGAAATGTTTCTATGTAGCTGTTTTCTTTTGTGTATCAAATAAATAGAAATATGTATTTCCGTCAGATCCCATCAGCGTGGGGAACGGTGAAAGTGGTGGCGCGTGGCGCCGGGTTCGCCGTGCTGCAGCTGCACGTGACGTACAACGTGGACTCCCCGCGCTTCCTGACGCCGCCCCCGGCGCCGGCCTTCAGCTTGCGAGCCAACGCCCTCACCTACGGACGGAACAGTTCCCACCTCGCTGTCACAGCGTGTGCCAGGTATAAATATCGCGGACATTTCCGTTTCACCCCCCCCATTGTTGGCCATAGGCTTTCCACGAATGTCTACGTCAGTCGGCCCTGAGTTGTTGATGTGCAGCGCTTTCTTACGACCCAAACCAAATCATTCCGGTTCACGATACATGGCTGCCACTTTAGGACCAAGCAATATGGTCTCTGTAATGTTACTTTGAAATTCTTTGGGTTGTCGGTGACCTTGGTTTTGTTGAAGATTTCATTTTTTTTATACAATCATACAGTAACTATTAATTTTAGAAAAACAGTAAAAAGAATGTAAACGAATTCTAGAGTAATACATTGTAATGGACAAATATTGCTTTAACAATAATTTTATATCAAAACTATATTTCTTATTAATAATATTATAGATATTGCAAAATATAGATTTTTACATTCATATTATTACGTGTAAGTTTTTGAAGGAAAAATTTATGATTTACGAAATAAATAACATCCTTACTCTCACACGGTATATTTCCATCACTGAATTACATAGTTCTGAAACTTTAGTTCTATAAAACTTAAGCTCCTAAAAACTCCAAACATTACTTCGTCTTCTAATATAACTAATATAATGAGTTTTTTAATTCATAAAACTAAATTGAATTTGGACAAACAGCTAACCATAAAGACAAAATTCCAACCTCTAACATAAGTTACCTATTTTAGACAAGTAAAACATATTTTAATGTTGGGGCTAAGCACTTTAATGTCCGTACTAGTAATGGCAATAACGACTGTTTTGTAATAATGAATAACATTGTTGTACGTTATTTTATTATTCGTAATTATTAGTTACAACGATATATTTGTTTAAAATACGATAGAATATATGAGTATTAAATATAGTAATGGCAATAACGACTGTTTTGTAATAACGAATAACACTGTTGTGTTATTTTCCTATAACTGTTATTGTAAACTTCTGTTATCCTGTTATATTGCTTTTTTGACAAATGTTGTTAAGCACGATTGTTATTGTTATTATTGTTAGCTTATTATAGCTAGTTATTTTTAACAACGAACTTTTCAGGCTTAGGATTGTCAGAATATTAGGTAAAATATTGTATTTAAAAGTTCATGGATCTGTACATAATTTGTTATTTACATTATTTACATGAAATATTCTTTCATTTCCATTTATTACAATATCTACTCTAATTATTATTTTATCAGTTGCTTCAAAAGTACACGACAGTAATTATTGCAACGATCACACAACTGCAAATAATGCGTAACTAAAAAAATGACAACAGCTTAGGCACCAGCAAGCCAGCAACAGTTCACCTAATTGTTATTTCAAATAACACTGTAAATCAAAATGAGTCTAATTGTCATACGAGCGAAGGTACAAAATTGTGAATTTGGTAATAGTAAAATTACTATAAGAAATAAACAAATAGGAACTTCATTTCCTTGTGAGAAAGGCTAATATTATGAGAATAAGCAGTCGGGCAACAGAGCGAGCGCCTACGCCTACACAACGGTTCAAGTGGCAACAACAACAATGCGACTAGGCGATTCTTTTGTCAACAGCAACAGCAGGATAACAGTATAAGCCGTTGTTAAATAACGTGTTATTCGTTACGGGAAAATAATGAATTATATGATGTGTTATTGAAATAACGAGCATTACTGGGGGGTACACGTGACTTTGGTGTGGTTCCAGCTGGAGCATGGTGGAGGAGTCGCCGCGGTCGGGGCTGGCGGTGCTGGCCATGCGCGTGCCCACGGGCTACCTGGTGCAGCAGCAGCGCCTGGACGCCTACGTGCTGTCGCAGCGCGTGCTGCGGCTGCGCCGCGCCAAGTACACGCCCACCCACTTATACTTCTACTTTGACTACGTGAGTATCTTACTCAGGTTCTGGCCTTTCCTTCGCACTTGTGCGTCTTGTGCTGCTTGACTTCTCTCTTGCTCTTCGGGCTCCTGCGTGTGTCCTTTTTTTTCGAGGGGAAATGCTCTTTATGCACCTTGTCACCGCGCTGACTAGGAGCGGCCGTGTGTGCTGCTCTCCGGTCAAAGAGACCGGCCTTTTTTTTTTTGTTCCCCTGAGGATAATGCATTAAGTTGCATACCCCGGCTGTGGCGAGCCGGCGGTTATGTGGGGCTCTCCTCCCCAGAAGGGGGAGGCCTACCCACTAAAAACCTCAGGGATGGCCTTCCTCAGGCATGTAGGGAGCCCCCGGGAACACCAAGCTACTTCCGGGAACCCCCAGCCTCCGCTCCCCCGCCGATACAATACTTCCCCCGATCTCCACCAACGACGACGCCCCGCGGCCACGGAAGGAGCATGGTCCCTCCCGGGTCGATTTCCCCGCCGGCGACCCGCGGCGACGCCGCAGCTGTGCTACTGAGCCCGGCGTCGCCTCCTTCGAGCGGGATCGGCCATCTCCCAACCCCGCTCGGCGGGGTCCTTCTCCTTCTGGAGCATCACTGCTTCACAGAAGGAGACCACAGCCCTCCAACTTTCCCCCGTCCGCCAGCATTGCCGCCATCAATGCCGGCGGAGACAGATCTCGCCTAATCTCTGCGACCAAGACTCGCTCGGAAGCCCACGCGGGGTACTCCGCCAGCATGTGCTGGGCCGAGTTGAGGTCGGCCGTTCCAGAACCATCGCCGTCTCGTACGAGATTGTACGGTAACCTCGTACAATCCGTATGGCTATTATCCGCTACAGGCTCCGTGGTAGAGCTCTGCAGCGGGGGGACCTCGTGCAGTCTTGCGACCACACGGGAGCCCCATACATGGCCATGGATCGCATCGCGAACTCCATCCCTCGGTCCCCCGAGATTGGGCAGCAGGCGATGCAATGCGCCCGCTACCCTTTTGGCTCGGGGGACCAATCGCACGAAATGCTCCTCGAAGCTCCAGCGGCGGTCCAGGGTGAGGCCCAAGTATTTGATGTACGGCCCCACCAAGACCACCGCGTCACCCACCCGAATCCAGCAGCTGGGTGGTTCCCGGCGCAAATGGACCAGTCTACCCACTAAAACCCCCGTTGTCCTCTAAACCCATATCTGGGTGGAGATTGTCCGAGAAGACTAGGACAATTCCCTAATTAGTTAAAGCACTTATGGCTTTCCAGATTTTGACCCTCTTTAATTTTATGAGCGAACGGGCAAGCTTATTGGACGCTACCAGGACTCTGTCTTTTGTTTGTTTGCATCTCCGATTGTTTCTCCATTTTATTAGATGTTCTTCGGTTTTTCTTTGTATGTTTGGATCGTAGTAATTGGAAAACGGTAATTTCTGCTTACCCCCATGGGAAAGAGTTGTCAGTAAAAAATGTGTGCATATTGACTCGATAGCAATATGCACAGACAAAAAAACGTAATCAGAGTTATATACTGTTATAGTACATTACGATATTAGTGCGTTATGATGGTTAGAACATGCGAAACGGAATTTCGACGTTTTTAACACATTTGCGAGGAAACAGTAAAAAAGACATTTAAATAATACTGATTGGCGCCGCGCGGCGATTAGTTCGACATTTGAATAGCAGCAGCGCGCGAAATGGCAAATAGTACTGTTATGGAATTTGTATGGACTATAACTTAACTATTTGCTTTGGTAACACGCGTTACATATTCAAAACCGGTGCAATTACATCAGTTTTACGAGCAAAGGTGTTAAAAATGATATGAATGTGTCCGTGTCGCGTTGTGTGTGTGTGTGTCACGTCGCCACTGGCCGGCAGCTGGACGCGGAGGGCTCGTGCGTGAACTTCACGCTGGAGCGCTGGTTCCCGGTGGCCAACATGTCGCGCTACCTGTCCATGCGAGTTTACGACTACTACGCGCCCGGTGAGTAACCCTCTCCTTATGTACTTACTGCTAGCGGACCCGACAGACTTCGTCCTGTCAAAAACATTTGTAAAGTGACACTTTTTTGTTCCTACTTATATATAACTAGCTTTCCGCCCGCGGCTTCGCCCGCGTTATATTCGAATTACTGCCATACAACCTTTCACCCCCTCCTTTCAACCTTTTACAAAACTTTTCTACTTTAAAAGGTAGCCTCTGTCCTTTCTCAGCCTCTAGACTATCTGTGTACCAAATTTCAATTAAATCGGTTCAGTGGTTTTAACAATATTTTCATACAACCTATTATCCCTCCTTTCAACTTTTTACAACCCTTAACAACCTTTTTTGTATAAAAAAGTAGCTTGTGTCCTTTCTCAGGCTCTAGACTATCTGTGTACCAAATTTCATTTAAATCGGTTCAGTAGTTTTAACAATGTTTCCATACAACCTATTTTCCCTTTCCCTCCTTTCAACCTTTTACAACTCTTTACAACCTTTTTTGTATAAAAAAGTAGCTTGTGTCCTTTCACGGGCTCTAGACTATCTGTGTACCAAATTTCATTTAAATCGGTTCAGTAGTTTTAACAATATTTCCATACAAACTATTTTCCCTCCTTTCAACCTTTTACAACCCTTTACAACCTTTTTTGCATGAAAAAGTAGCTTATGTCCTTTCTCAGGCTCTAGACTATCTGTGTACCTTTCATTTAAATCGGTTCAGTAGTTTTGGCGTGAAAGCGGAACAGACAGACAGACAGACAGAGTTACTTTCGCATTTATAATATTAGTATGGATTAAATGTAAAAAAGTAGTTATGTTGAAGTAACTACAATAGTTAGACATATGGTCTTGCGAAGTTTTTTTGTAGATATTGATATATTCTACAATATTGTCGAACATTTTTTTGTACTATCATTACTATACTCTCCGCAGCGTTTGCGATGAAAGACATTTTGTGGCTAATATTTTCACACCTTCGGTTGGTTTCAATAAGAATTTCTAAAGATTTCTATAGTAATCTGATGAAAAAAGAATAATTAAAATCGATCCAGTACTTTTTGAGTTTACTCGTTACATACAAAAATACAAATCTTTCCTCTGACATAATATTTGACATAATATTAGTGTAGTCTTATTACATAGCTGCTAAGCAATGCCATATGGTACCAAAACAAACCTGCGATGCCTGAAAGATGTCAACAATGTCAACTTGTGACATGTGATGAGGCGTAGGTATCTTATCTTGTCACAATAAATACAGGGCTAATATTTTGTTTAATAGTTACTATAAGTTTTCCTTTCGATTGAAGGCGATTGATAAAAGTTCTTTTAAAATAAAGAGAAAATAAAATATAGTTTTTATTTTTATTATTTGGGATAACAACAGCAATTTACATGATTATATTATAACTTAGTAATTACATTCTATAAGCCAATTATAGATTTAATTGGAAAAGTGGACGACCACGCGTTCACCTAATTACACTTACAAGTATCATATCATATACCATATAGGTATATATTTATAAAAAACATATGGTAGCACACAAACACAACATAAGCAACGGCGCAAGTGCTGTCTGGTAAGTAAAAACACATATATAATTAGATCTTTTTACGGAACAATCAGTAACTTGCTAAACCAAACAGGCCCAGAAATCCTACCTCTGATCAAACCCACCAGAATCTGTTCCCAACGGCAAATCCAGCGGGACTCTAGATTCAATCTCAGCAGTATTGTGAGCTTGCTATAAACATTACCGCATATTTGTCATGCTGGGGCCACACTAGCGTTTAACGTCTATGCCCATTATCGCGATAATTTTTACCGCATTAAAGTGGGTGGCTACACTTCAACGGTCAACATGAATGCTCATTTTTGGCGATAAAAACGGCGTTGAATTTACTTTAATTCAAGCAAGATGGACGTCGACAGAGCTGTATATCACTCATGAAGAGAGTACATTTATATTATTTGACTTTATTTTTTTTTTATATATTTGCAAACCTTGAAATCTGCGTCGTACAAAAAACAAACACGTCCGCTCCCGTTGCGGTCTCGACGCACACTGACAATACGTAGTGTGGTCACGTCATCGTATCAATTCTCACGTTAATCTCTTTGATGTACCGCCACTTGAGCTCAGGGCTTGGTAACGTTACCAAATTCACATTAAAAGTATCGTTATGTAACGGTATTTTCATAACGATAATACTTTAACGATATCTGGAGATACGGTAAAATTTTAACTGTAAGAAAAATAACGGTAATTGGGTGTGGTAACGATATTTTGGTATCGTTACCAATATTAAAATGTTAACAAATAACGTTAAAAAGTATCGATACTTTTTTCGTTACTTGAGGCGCTGTTGCCAGCCCGTGCATGTAAAAAATCACGAAATACAGACGCGAGGATGCTTCACTGCTTAGAAAGGAAAAAGACTTAAAAGAGACAAACAATATTTTTACCTCTTTCTTTCATTAAAGTAACGGTAAGGCTTTGATATCGTTAAAAAGTAACGATACTTCAAGGTAACGTTATTAATTACCGAAAAAAAAAACAATAACAACAAGTCCATTTACCGGTAAAAGTATCGTTATATGGAATAACGTTACCTCCGCTTTTAACGTTATCCATAGATCATGAAAGTAACGATACCAAATTTTTAACGGTATTCAAAGCCCTGCTTGAGCTAACGCCGAACGCCGTTGTTGACGCCAATGACATTTCTCGTTAGTGTGGCCCCAGCATTATCAAGTCATGTTCATGATTTTATTGTTTATATGTTTTTCCCACCAGAACGATACAACGAGACCATATTCGACGCTCTGCCAACTTACCTGCTGAATATCTGTGAGGTCTGTGGCTCGTCGCAGTGTCCGTACTGCGCCATATACAACGCGGCTGCCGCGTTGCTCGCTATGCCCATAGTGTTCATAGCAACTATAGTTACACTCCTGGCGTATTTATCGCCTGGCGTCTTTCTAAATGTTTCGTAGAGTCTAAATCAGTTTCAGGTTTAGTTGAATTGACGTCTTAACAACTGCGGTAGAGGATATATAATCTATTGTGATTCTAATAAAATTTGACGATTATAGTAAAATAAATGAATTAAGATTGTGCGACACGAAGACTTGCTGACTCAGTGGTATCTTTTGAGATACATAAGATTCCAGTACCTTAACAACCGTGAAATAAGGTCTTAATTAAATATAATTTCGTGACTTTATAAATAAAAAATCTATATATATTGTAACAGACCACGATGTCACTTAGTGTTTTAATTACTGCGTCATAGGGTCGAAATCAGTTTCAATTTCAGTAGAACAATCATCTTAATGTTTGTTGTGTAGTATTTAATGTTAAAGTCAATATTGAATATGCGGCTACACCTGAATATTCTAACACTATTATTGTATGATGATGTTATATATATAACTGTATTATTGGGTCTAGAATCTAGATCAAATCACTGTTTGTAGATTTCTCGTTTTAATAATAATACAATATATATTCAGTGGCAGTAGTATTGTTATCATATTAACTGTTATATAGGGTCTTAAATCCATTGCAGTTTCAATAGAATTTGACAATTTATTCATCATCCTCTTGCCCATTTCCCATTATCTGGGGTCGGCGCAGTAGATCTTTTTCTTCCATTACAATTTGACAATTTATTATAGTATTTATTGTAAATCCGTGAAAATTGTGCGGTGGCTGGCTATGCTTGTAGTGTGCGTATCCGCTTTTGTTTTAATCCTGGCATTTACCTATATAAGTGTCATGTCTAAATCAGTTTTGAAGTCAATAAATGGAATCGTCGTCTTAACAATTGAGACGTAGAGTCCATAATCCGTTGTAGTTTATATTATAGTAAAATAAATATATTACGCCTGTAAGTGTTCGTGTCACCTTTTGTAGTATTCCCGACCAATGTGTGACATGGTCGTCCTAACTATGACATGAGTCTTCAGTCGCTCTAATGTCATGTCATTTTTGTGATGATATTGAGACTGTAATAACCCCTCTTATTGTAGGGGTTGTGGTTGTACTTCGTCCGATGTAACATTATAATGTCCACTGTAGTTTGACTAATATATGTATATTTAATTAATATTAGGTCCAGAGTATAGATTCTATATGACTTCACTGACACGTGTGAATCAACTTTATGTACATTGTGTTGTTATAAAGTTTATGTCACAGTTTCATTTTTATGTCTAGCTCTCTGACTGTTTAAGTGATGAGCCAATTTATCTTTTGTACCAGGTGTAATAACTACACTAAGGTGAGACAATAGGTAAGTTGCACCTTACGTAGTTTTGTACAGGTTTGATTAACGGCAACCGAACGTTCCTTTATTTAGACGTTCTCTGAATTATCTTGCTGGACTGTTTCTATTCGCTTCGTGTAAATTGTGTTTCTATTTAGATTGATGATGTAAAATTAATTATTTTAAATATTATGTGATTCATGAAACGTGACAATAAAAGATCAAATATGCTTGTGCATTTTGATCGGCGAACAGAATCGAATGACTGACGATCAGATTATAAAATGTAATGTCTAGACATTTGTATTCAATGTTTGTAAAGTCTTCACAATTTAAGAAATCCGTTTTGACATCTCCATTGCTTGTGTGTAAAATTTAATAGTTTTGTACAGATAAGCTATGACAATGACAACTGTCAAATGAGGATCCCTAGAGAGAGTAGCATTCGCGTTCGATTCGTTATCGAAATCGTTTTGATATCTAACAACAACAGAACGAAATCATTCCCACATATTTAGTTCGAACTAAACGATAACTATGATATGACTATGAAAACTAATAGATTATGATGATTATAGTAACAATAACTATGTGTATTTATAATGTTGCCACATACTATTTTCATTTTTAATTCTATTACATTTATTGAAAAGTAGCTAAATAATGAAATGTGATTGCAATTATAAACGTTTTTCAAAATTATATACTGGATCGCATGTGTAGGATTATATGCCAATTTGTCTATAACATAATATGTTGCTAGACATCTTAATATGTAGTGATATTATCATGTATATGTAAGCCAACCACCGTTTAGATTTAACTTGCCTTTTTAACTGTATCCTCAACATATTGAGTGTAATAATGTTACCAGTAAGCTTCACTTCGATAGAAAACAATTCAGTGTTCTTTATAATTTTTCTCTGTACGTAATCATCTCATCTTCTCTCTCATCTAGATTTTCATGTATACTTTAAGTGTATAATGAAATGTATTTTTGTGAACGGGTAAGTCTCAATTTCAAATACAGAGTAGAAATATTTTTCGTATTTGTCTTCAAAATTTTAGACATATCAAATGTCCGTTAATGAATTTTATTGTGAATTTCAAAATAATATTGAAGATATGTCTTTATTAAATGAAATAATTAGGCATATAATGCAGCCCTTATTATTTATTACAAATATATCTATTGAAATTAACTGGCGTGTGATAAATTTGGACTATTAAAGTTTTATCAGAAATATATAATGACTAAAATATAATTTTGAGAATATTTTGAATACGCCAGCAGCAATGTTGAACTTATTTAATTGATGTACTTGTTGCAAATATACATTTGTTTCTTTTATCTTTGCAACACCTATTGTAATTAATCAATAATTTTTAACATAAACATAAATTTCCTTTAAATCTATGTAAATACTTCAAATGGAGGTACTAGATAGTATATTGTAAAAGTTTTTATCTTTTTGTGTAGAGTTTTAAGAAAATAATGTCTTACAATTAAATTTAGTAATGAATTGATATTAAAGAATTTGGGTTTATTGTATATCTTAACAGCAATTATCCTTATTAGAAATCAGGCTTTTTAAAGTGAGATTTGCGTTGTATTAATTAATGACCGTCCCAAGTCATATTTTGTCTTGTATCGTTTTAACTATGTATAGATTACGTCAACCTCGTTACTTAAGTAGTTTCCGTCCAAATTACCAGACTGATTCTTTATTTTTACTTTGGTATATTTTTTCTCGTGTGTTATATTTAGTTTTTAGTTGTTAAAGAAGATGTGGAAAATTGAAATCACTTATTGAATCATGAAAGATTTATTTCCAAATAAAATTGAAAAATTACTCTGTCTTTTACTTTAACCTTTCCTTTCTTTAGTGTTTAGGTTTTATCAAAATAATCTCAATTTGGTAGTTTCTCACTTTTTTAAGTCATAAATAAATAGTTTATTATGTTATCATATTTATGTACCTATATTGAACACTGTTATACTAGAGCTGTCTCAACAATCTTGCTAAACCTCCCTCGGGAACTCTACTCCGACAAATACCTAACCCAGGATTGGGAAAGCACAGATTATTTTTTCTTGAACTGTGTTTTTAATGTTGCCAGTATTTCATATTTATTGATTTGACACACACTAGGATTTTATCATGTGTACTGGTAAAAACAGAATTTTGCAGGTCATACATAATATATCAAAAAGCGACCAATGAATCTGTCCTCGGTAGTTTTATGCTTAATGCAGTCGTAATAGCCGTAATCATAATGAAGTCAAAATCAAATATCATATGTTCAGTTTCAGGTATAATTTTTTCAACAGAAGCAAAATTTGTATACATTTTTAATATTTGATTTGGGAAAATCATATTTTGCTAGAATATAGCATAAGATGTAACATATTTTACAAGATATCGTTTCTGTAGCATATGAAATGTTTATGAATAGCAAAATTGGTATGTTGTTATTATTAATTACATATGATTTGTCTGCGTAATGTTTGTGGATTTTACAGTTCTAGAGAATCGCACAACACATAGTTCTTTAAGAACTATGGTTCTCCAAGAAGGAAATAAATAGGTTTCTAATGAGTAGGCAATGCATTTGTGATGCCCCTGGTGTTGCAGGTAACCATAAGATACTGGGACTACTTAAAATCAAGTTGTATATCTTCTACCATCATAGAATAAAAAAAGTCTGTAAAACGTTAGTATGAACTATAGTCCTATCATTTGTGCAACTATTACACAAATGCTAGATTTGGCTTGGTTCAGTCTTAATAAATTTCAATATCAACAAATACATACTTATAATAGCCATAATGATCAAACATGCAATATTCTGAAATTTCCAATATTAATATTTTATATTATACCTGATCTTGCTGTGCTATTAACCTAAACAGGGAGTTAACTGTGACAGTTAAAGTTGATTGGTGCTAAATAAAACAAAATTCAATCAACTTAGATATATGTTTATTCATATACAACAATGTAAGTTGGTTATGCAGCAAATACTTATACCATTTGATGTAGAAAATATATACAAAAGGAGAGTCATAATATACTTTATTTATACTTACTACTTTATTTATAGGCTTTACTTTTGATCAATCATAGAGAAATATGTAGTACAAATTGATGTTATTTCATCAATTCCGCAGTTGATATATAATCAGCCCAAATCTTTATCAATAAGATATACATACATACATACCTGTAGTATGCATAATAACACAAGATTTGCCGGATTTAATCAACGGAAAATACAACATATTATTTTGATTAACAAGTGACAGGTATAAACACAATAGACAATGGTATGTAGTCATGGACATATAATAATTATAAGTCCATGGTCTATTCATAGCGATGACACAAAGTTTTATTACAATACCATCTCAAAATCACATTGAGTTGGTAATTAAAGTCATCACCTGCTCAATGGGGTGAGTGCAAATCTTTGTATACTTTTTATGTATTGTGAGACAACAACTCACTTTTATTTTTACTATACTGTTTACTTGTTACAATAAGGTTTAAGAAAGATTTTTAAATAAATAATATGTTTATTCTATTAACTAAGAATGAATAAATAATTACATCTCAAACTACTGAAAGTTCTATCTGTACATGAATGTTATAAATAGCTACAATAATTCATAGGAAAAATACAAATAATTCTACTGTCTCTTCTTCACTTGCTTAGCTTTGGCAGCAGAAGCTTTTGCTGTAGCTCCACGATTAAACAAACTAGTAAACATTTCAGACATTTCAGGCATTTCTGACATTTTGGTCAGGTTACTGATCTGTTTTAGATCCTCCTTGGTTTCTGGGTCATTCATCATTTTAGGCAAGACCATTATTAGAAGTAGTGGTAGCACCATCATGATAACCATTGGGTTAAACAGGAAATCTGTCAAGCGCCATTGTTCTCTGATTTGGAAATAACGGAATTTAGAGTGTGGCTTCATTCGTAAAGGATATGGGACTTGAATCACTTGTGAAGTTTGAATGTAATTGACCTTCCTGGCTCTATATTTTCCTTTGGAGTTAATTTCTACGCGTACTGGCTCGTACATATAATCTGGATGAACTATCTCTACAACATAGGAACCAGAAGGCACGTTATGGATCACGAAGGTTCCGTCATCTCTTACAAAAGCGATATATTCTCCACCATTAACATGTATTTTTGTGTCTACTTGCCATCCTATAGAATTTTGATCTTCAGGTGGGAATACTCTTCCTTCAATAACATAGCGAGCATTAGTTGTTTCTTCTTCTACTACATTATTCGTTGCGCATGTAACACTGTTCAGATAACTAGTTATCACAAATAAAAAAGGCAATGGTTTCATAATGCTATTTTATCAAGTTACCAAATAAAATTATAGAACGCGTAAAATCTATATTATTCCCAATTTATAAGAAATGTCAAAAAACATCAGTTGTCAATGTCAAATAATGAGATTATGTTTTGAGAACCGGTTTTTTTCACAACTCCAGTGCTGGATATATCTCTAACCTAACCAGAATTATACCTAACTAGTAGCTTAGACAAAGTATGTAATTCTTTTATATAAAATATAATTTCAGTTAATAAACTTTTTTTTAAATAAAAGTCTTTGGTTGTCGAATACATGTCATACATTTATTTATTTAAAAGTACACAGAAAAATACAGGATTTGATTGTAAGATTGTAAGTAGATGAAGCGAAAGAGATATGTAAGGACCGTAGCAAGTGGAAGGATGTAATCTCTGCCTACCCCCGTGGAAAAAAGGCGTGAGTGTATGTATGTTTGTATGTATGTAAACCAGACCGTTTATAAAAAGTTTTATTTATAAAATCGACAGTATATATTTTGCATTCTCGATTCATCGCATCACTAATTAGGTTGACATGCCCATAAAGAATGACATTGACAGGTTCTGTGACTGCAAGTACGAAATTCAGTACATGGGCGTGATTTTAGTGATAGTTGTCACAGCGATCAAGCTACATTTTAAGGACTATAGTATCTTTTATTAGGTACCAAATTTGAATGAATGAATGAAATGAATTTGAATTTTTTTCTCCATTGAAAATGAGAAGTGGGAAAAAAATAAACTACTTTAAAACATTGCCGAGATTGATTAATGGGGTATCTTCTTTCTTTTCATTAATTATGTTTTGTGAATATTCTATTTCCTTGTATCATGTTAATACAATAATGTAAGTGTAAAGTTGTGCTCCTTTTCTTTTTCTCTGCGTTTAAATTTCACTATCATTTTTGTAAGATTCTTGCTATTTAGATTGAATGTAAAGCTATTTTGGCTTAAAGTTCACTTTGTTGTAAAATTCGCGATTAAAGCGTTATATGTTTCTTTTAACGATTACGATCCTTAATTGTTATCACTCTAACAAAGCGTTCCGAATTGCTGTTAGCCTGCTGTCAGAACACTTTGACAGGGTTATTATGTTGTTGGTTTGACAAGGACCACAGCTTTGAAAATATGGCTGAAAAATAGTCTAAAAGACTAGAATCAGGGCAAGCAAAGCATCTCAAAAAATATATATATAAAAAAAGAATGGCTCAAAAATCATAAGAGCTAACCTATAAAGTTAAAAAAAAGGATTAATATTTTTAAAATCCTTATTTACTCTGTGTATCTTCTTAGTAGTCTGTGGAAGATTATGAGTTTTTGTAAACAAATTCGTTATTTCTTGGATTGCCATTAACAAATTGAATTGAATTTATTGTTTTAGTAAATATGGCTTTTTCGTGTTAAAAAAGAAATACAACATTTAAAATGTCTGGGTATTTAGAGGTAAAATATCCATCGAAATCCAATTTAGGTTTGAACCCTTTCAAGGTAAATGCAATGTGCATGTGCATTGTTTGTTTTGTCCTCTGCAATACCTTTGCTATGAAATTTTTCATGTGGTATTTTTCATAGTCATGGAAGAGACAGTGGTGTATACTGAGACCGAGTTCTACTACTGTGGGTGGAGGGTCTCTTGCTGTATACTGCAGCGAAGCAGGTGCCCCAGCAGGAACCGTAGACTTACCCGCCGACTGCGTGGTGAGAAGGACAAAATCTCGCACGAGGCCACATGCTTTCGCTGTTTATTCTGTGCATGAACCACGTAAACCTAGAATTCTTCTTGCCGCCCAAACACTGAATGATGCACAGATTTGGATGGAAAAGATCAAAAACTTATTAATTGGCAATAAGTTGTTAGGTGAGTCTACCTTCTTTTTCCGCATTATTACGTAGTGAGTCTGTTTCATGTAAGATACTATTGAAAATTAATTTTATTATATTAACAAGTACATGTATTGATTGTAAACAAATATTTACATATATAAAATAAAATAAAGAGTAAAATAAGTATATAAAATGTATAAAATATTTAATGTTAGGTTGGAAATTTGTTAAAATATTGTTGTTATTGTTAAAAAGTGTTGCTTAATATGTATTTCCACTATCAAAGTTGTTTTATTTAATTGTTACATTGTACAATGTTCTCATGTCCTTATGTAATGTGTTGTTGATGCATTAAGTTAAAACGTTCCATGCTCTGTTTGAGCATTTGGCCTGAATGTTTAACCACCCCAGTAACGTCAGTCTATTCAATGCAAATGTGAAATACATTGTGTGTAATCATCCATAGCATTGTCTTGATTGCAATGAACACACTTATTATTTGTATCATTCTTTGTCAAAATTCCAGGAAGTTTTTAAATAAATTTAATGTAATGTAGCTGAAATAGTTCATATTATTTTAATTCACTACTAAGACATAATAAGGGCCATTCATTGATTAGTTTCCAGAGATTTTAAGGCGTTAATACATTTTTTTGTGGTTGTTTCTGTGTAAATGAATATGTTCTTAAAAGTTTGTCCATACTTTTTATCCATATCATTTGTCAAAATTTTGTGGGTTTAGGATTGTGCACCTAAAAGATGTTATATACTGAGATCAGGTAATTGGCATCAATAAAAAAGACTACTGTTCTACATTTCCTTTATCCAAGCCACATTCACATAGTGAAATATCCACTACCCTCCTTTTTGCTAAAAATACTGGTGTACATTCCCTAGATATAACTGACATATAGTGGATATGCCTGATTCTGAGTTTTGTTTGAATTTAAAAAACCATGATTTAAATAAATAAATAAATATTTGTTACACTTACACCAATTAGCCTAGCCCAAACTAAGCTCTGTAGATTTAGGTGGAATATTGTTTTGAATACCTGTATAATGCTTTCCCACTATTCCATTACTCTTCTTCCACCTTCATTGAGTAACAAGTGGTTAAGGGCACTATTCCTTGTAGCATCCTTTGCAATAAGATCTTCAGTCTCATTGTTCTGTATACTTCAATGTCCAAGCATCCAGATCAATGTTACCTTAATACCCTGAAGATGACACCCCTTGATGACAGTCCTTCTCATTTTACGCATTATAGAGAACCTATTCGTACTACAAAAGGAATTCATTAAGTTTGTCTGTAAGTAGCTTTTCGAGTCTGACTATCACTTTTTTGTATCCATACTGTAGGACAGTACCTACCGCAACAGGACAAAAGGACTTTAACTCTGAATCGTGTTCATTTTGCAAGAAATATTACAGCTAATATTGAGCAGTGAAGATTTCGGCAGACATCGTGATGATGATTTTAAGGCCAGAGCAGTACACCACCATCTGCTATATTTAGTCATTCATTTCATGACAGTATCAAAATGAGAACAAACAAAATCTGTTAGGAGGCCTGTCTCGAATCAATTATTAAATATAAATCATATTCAATGTTTTTAGGCACTGACAAACTGCTCAAGGATTCCTACTCAGTGGCAGTTGTAACAACAGAATTCTCTCGAAAAAGTGGGATCCACGGTGACAACACCGTGACGTTGTTTGCTGATGGTGTCTATGTGTCTCGATCTCAGAAACTCCACACAATTGTGGAATGGAGACACATCTCTAATATTGAGCTACACAATGACTCCTCAGACAAGAGTACCACATGCACTCTGACTATCAATAGGTATGTTGTTTTCATTTAGTTAATAAAGTTTCCACATTATATATTGAGTTCTTTTTATTGAGAGTTCTATTTATTATAACATAATATATAGAAACAAGGATAAGTAACTTTCAAAACAAATAGTTAATAGTGAAGTACTTTACACAGAAAAAGCAAAACTGTGCCAAGATGTCTGTGTAAGCATAGGCATAGGCATTTATAATATCTGTTGCATTGTTCTCAAACTTGCCATAGACTGTTAGGGACATCAGCAATTTGGACAGAAAATATCTAAGAATAGTAAACAAAATTAAAGTTTTGTTCAATTCACTGTTTAACCCTCTAAAACTAAATTGTTTGATGTCTTTTATATTTATTTTACAAAGTAATAAAAAAAGAAGGTATGTAAAGGGGCATGGCAAAGAAGCTTATAACTTTTAGAAAAACAAATATTCTCTTGTGATTTATCAGGGAACTGCATTTGTATATGTCTCTTTCATATTACAACAATTATTTTCTTTTCTTATTTCTTAAGGAAGTTAACACCTACTTATATTTTAGTTGTATATTATACTATAAGAACCCCTTTTTATAATTATATAATTTATTAAAAACTTGACATTAACTTGAAATTATTTTGTGCATATATGTAATGAAACTAACTGTAATTTGCATTAAGAGTACTTGTTGAATATATAACAGCTTAGCGACATAGTCGGGTGTATATTAATGTATATCAGATGTATATCAATTGGACTGCACTGACTGCAATTTAATTGCAGAAGTTCTAAATGCAATAATATTACAATTCTGCAGTTCAAATAGTTATTCTTTATTTATTTTCACATAACAGTGGAACACAAAATTCCATAAATATATTAGTACACAAATTTTTGAATGATTAGTCCATGCTAGGCATTATAGATCATCAGATTCTAAAGTTATTTTCAGATATTCTTGTTTACCGAAACTATTTTTGTAATAATGCATCATCCTCAATAACCAAGCATCTGGTATCCTGTTTGTGTGTTGAAGGTACAATTTGCATATCCATTACTGAGTCATATGTTTTTCAAGATAATTCCAAGTATTGTCTGTTTCTGTTGTTTATTTTTATTAGTAGGAGGGGGATACAATATAGTGAATGTTATATCACTATTTAAAATAATTAGAGAGTGTATAAAAAAATTAATGTGATGTTTTATTCATAAATATTTTTTTTTTTCAAGTAGCAAACGTAAAGATGGTGGTGGTGAGCTGAAGTTCTTCAGCCCAATGGCTAGTGACTTAGTGACGGCTCTGAAGGGGCTCATGAAACATAACCAAACCAACACATACAAGAAGCTAAGCAAGAGTGATGGTGATCTACATTCTCCTAAGCGCAGTGACAGTGATATAGGTAAGTTTTAATACCTGCTTCAGCACTTTTACTTCTACATGTAGGTGACCGTAATAAAGTAATCCTCTCATCATGAAGATCTATCAAAATCTGGGATCTATTTTCTTTAATGTTGTATTCTGTCTGAATATAGCTAGAAACTTTACATTATTATTTCAGTAGTCATAAGTTTGTTTTTTACCTTACCTCAGTTCTCATTCTATTGGAATATTTGTTCCAAGGAAAATAATGGACAGTGGCCTTTTCTATATGTATATTCTAATTCACGAAATTTTTGAACGAAAAATGGTATTTGACAGTTTGTTGTTCTCTATTATAACTTGAAATTAACGACTATGCTTCGTTTATTTAATACATACATACATACATACACTCACGCCTTTTTCCCATGGGGGTAGGCAGAGATTATCTGTCGTTGTGCCACAAAACATTGAAGCTGTACGAAAACTAATTATGCAAGACCGTCATGTTACGTATCGCGAGATAGAGGCTACTCTGGGCATATGTATGACAAGCATTAATAAAAGTATTACATGAACATTTGTTCGTAAAAAAAAAAATTATCGCGTTGGATACCGCACAACTTAACTCAGCATCAAAAAGAAGCTCGCGTCGAATGGTGCAAGAATGTGTTAAAAAAAATGAACGGAGGTGACTCAAAATCTGTTTATAACATCTACACATGTGATGAATCTTGGATCTATGCGTACGATCTCGAAACTAAGCAACAATCTACAGTTTGGGTGTTTCAAAATGAGCCGAACCCTACGAAAGTGACTCGTGCAAAAAGCACTTTTTGGTATTAATGGTCATGTGGCTACAATACCACTGGAGAATCGTAAGTCGGTCAATTCGGAGTGGTTAGTTAGTTTGGCTGGGCTCCACCGCACTTAGCCTCACGATTGGGCCATTGTGCGTCTAATTCGGAGTGGTACACGACCATTTGTTTGCCGGAAGTATTTGAAGAAATACGTAAAAACAACAAGCGACGCAGAATTATTCTACACCACGACAATGCCAGCTGTCACACATCACGCAAAACAAATACATTTTTGGAGGGTCAAAAAATAGAATTGATGGGTCATCCACCGTATAGCCCAGACTTGGCACCTAATGATTTCTATTTATTCCCAAATGTAAAGAATAAATTACGTGGTCAACGATTTTCGACCCGTGAAGATGCCGTCGACACGTGCAAACAACACGTTTCAGAGATACCGCAATCAGAGTGGAAAAAATGCTATAAAAATTGATTTCAACGTATGCAAAAGTGTATCGATCAAGGTGGAGAATACTTTGATAAACAATAAACCCATATTTAGCCATATACGTTTGTTTAATTTTTCTATTCCGGATACATAAGTAGCAGCCCTCGTAGCAGTCTACATCTCATTAAATTGTTGATTGTTATAGATTGAGACTATGTATGTTTGCACATTAACATTTTTTAAAAGACTTACAACATGCCTGATGGCAAGTACTTACCATAGACTATAGACTAGGGGTATTACAAAAGCATTGCCGACCCTTTGTAGTGTTTTATGCACCAATCTTGATGCCCCCATACAGTAATTAGTATAAGCGTGTTTCTTACTTAAATATTGGTGTACATTAAAAAACATGTGCGTTGCTCTGGAAATAAGAGAAACGACACTTAATGTTATCACATTATTTTAAAGTTAATTAAAGTATTTTTCAAATATCTTTTGACTTTTATGTGGATTGACGTTTCGTCAACTACTGTACTGACATTTCGACTCGCTTCTGTTGTAGTGGATCAAATTACCATACACTTTGTACTTCATCATATATCTATTAAAATATACAAGATAAAAACTGAAACATAAAACATTACAAAAAACCTTCGCACTACAATTTCAAATTTAACAATCAAAAACTCAATGCCAAACACCTTTGCTTTTTACAACCTACCAGAGACAAAATTTCAACCTCTTCAACAGCTTCAACATGAAGGTTATATTATAATAAACTTCTAACTAAAATTAATGAAAGTTACTTTCTTGTTTTTGTTATTTAATACTAGCTGACCCGTGCCCACTTCGTTGGGCATAATATTAATAATCCTTTTTTAATACAGTGTTATGTATTAATTTCTAACTGTAATATTAAATAACTTACTTTTTGTAATTTAAATATAAAAGTTAGACATATGCTGTTGTTGGCTTTTTTGTAGGCATTTTCAAGCTCCACATCTTTTCTCTAGAACTCAAAATTATATCTTTCATAAAAGCAGCATCATAAAAGCAGCGTTAAAGCAGCGTTCGTAAGAAACGCTTTCATTCGGCCGTTTTTTCTCCGATTCACTTGCAAAACGGACTACCCCGTAAAAGCGTTTTTATTTTTCGGTTTTTATATAATTTATGACACTCAGCAATAATGTAGCTTTCTATTGGTGAAAGAATTTTAAAAATCGGTTCAGTAGATCCCGAGATTACCTCATACAATTTAACAAATATACAAACACACAAACTTTACTTCTTTATAATATTAGTCAAGAAGTATAGATGAATCAAATTTTCGGATTTATCGCGAGTATATTTTGATGTTTTCAATTTAGTTATCCCAACTGATGCTTTTCTACTTTTATATCTTATGACGTTAGATGTTGTGTGTCATGGAATGGAATGATCAAAAGAGTTTTTGTTACACCACTTATTTGCCTTTGTACAGGTGAAGTTCGCCGCAGCAGCTGGTACAGCGGGCCCTCCGAGGTGTCTCTGGACGACATTGACCTTGTCATGTCTAAGGTGAGGCGTCAAACCAACTATTTCATGGTAGTAGTAGTAGTAGTAATAGCCTTTATTCCAGACATTTTCATACAATTACAATTTATTAATTTAATTTATATTACATAATAATTATTTTCTAAAGCAGTCGTTAGACCTGTCCTTATGTATGGATCTGAATGTTGGGCAACGAAAGCGAAGGACGAAAGGAAACTGCACGCTTCAGAGATGCGAATGTTGCGATGGATGTGTGGGGTTACAAGAATGGACAAGATCAAGAATGAGTATATAAGAGGAAGTTTGAAAGTAGCGCCAGTGACTGAGAAGGTAAGGAGCAGTAGGTTAGCATGGTTTGGGCATGTAATGAGGAGGGATGAAAGCCATATAACAAGAAGAATGATGGATATGAATATAGATGGACCTAGGATGAGAGGTAGACCAAGAAAGCGATAGATTGAATGTGTGAATTCTGATATGAGAGTAAAGGAAGTGGATGTTGAGCTGACGAGTGACAGAGGAGAATGGAAGAGGAAAACATGTTGTGCCGACCCTACTTAAGGTGGGAAAAGGGCAGGAAGAAGAAGAATAATTATTTTCTTTTATTAGTTGACATTAATTTAATGAATAATCTTAATATTACAATGAATATATAATAATAAATAAACTTGTTAAAGATATTTTTCTTTTCTTTTTCTATACCGGGTCTAAGTCTGATTGCTCTCCAGCAAAGGTCTCCTCCAAACTTTTCCAGTCTGCCCTATCCCTTGTCCTCCTTGTCCATAGTTTGCCTGCTATTTGTCCTATTTCATTCTAGATCCTGTCCTTGGGTACCATTGGGTTATTATTTTACTCCATTTGTCTGGTCCTCTCATTAAGTGTCCTGTCCATTTTCATTTCAGTCTCCTAATCTTCCTCATAACATCTAGCACTTTAGTCGCATTCCTGATTTCTTCTTTTCTTTTTCTTTCCCACTTCTTTATTCCTGTCATACAAGGAGTATGACAATATCCATTGCGTTTTGGCATGCCTGTAACTTTCTGCATTGTTTTTTTGTTACTGCCCATGTTTGACTTCCGTATGTCAGAATAGGGAGTATGCATATGTCAAATATCTTGCTCTTTACTTTGGCACTTATTTTATCCTTAAAAATATCTTTGAGAGCCCAGTACCTTTTCCATGCAACTAATTATGTTGTCTTGAATGTATATACTGAAGCATTATCATGATATGATATTTTTATCATCTAGTAATAATTGTTATAAACAGAGTTTCAAATCAACCTTATTGAATGGGAACTAACCATTGATATTGAAATAAAATTGCTTTAATTAGTATATCAACTATATTTTGGTGAGTATTTAATATTACGTCTGTTCACAAAGGACCCCAATTACCAGAAGAACAGACAATAAACTCATGTGGTTTAATCTAACAACCTCTTAACACAATTACCATTTTTATTGATCAATAAAACTAAATAAATAACAAACTTCTAACATTATTTCTGAATAGAATATTTTTAACTTGAATGACTATCGAAATATTGGTAAGGCACTCATTAAATTTAAAAACGGCCAGAAATTAGACTTACGGTTTTCGCCTCCAAAGTTGCTGCTAAAATAATGGCCCATTTAAGCGGCAACTCATAGTTGTCGTCCAAACGGAACGGAACTACATATTTTTCAGAATATTAATTTTACTTATAAAATATCATACCAGTGACTTCAAATCATATGTTAATTATTTTAAACGGTAATACAAATTAATTTATGAAATCTTAAGTAATTAAACATTTTTAAATAATTTAAAAACATTAATTACTCAGAATCTAATCAAAATCAACTTTATTCAAATAGACTTATAGAAAGTTCTTTTGAATCATCAAAATTTTTTTCCTACCACCCATTGAGAACGTATTTTTTAGCTGATAAGAAGAATGGGCGCAAGAAACTTATCAGCTTTATCAAAAGTAATAACAACATTTACAATAAATTATGTCGTTATCTTACAATGTACATGTGTGTTTACAATTTATAAGGGAAAACAAATATTTACACGTTAGAATGTATCCTCAAATCAACACCAAGCCTTACTCATTAGCGTTTTTTTAACATGTACCTTGAACTAATAAAAAGGCAATTCAGCTACACTATGTGGAATCTTGTTATAAAAATTTATATATTTGCCCATAAACGAGCCTCTAGTTTTTTGTAACCTGTACGTTGAAACGGCAAGTTTATTTTTATTTCTTGTGTTTAAATTATGCATTTGAAAATTAGTATGAAAAGTGTTACAATTTTTGTACACATAAATCAAATTTTCATAAATAAACCCGCTAAAGTCATTATATTAATCTCTCTAAATAAATCTCTAAGAGAATCCCTTGCTGGTAAATTATAAATAGCGCGGACTGCTCTTTTTTGAAGAACAAAAATACTTTTATGTTAGCAGCCTACCCCCATAACAGTAAACCATGGGACATAATGTGAAAATAACTGAAGTAAATTAATCTTGCCGTTTCAACATCTGTAAGTTGTCTTATTTTTTTTACAGCATATGCTGCAATCAAAACAATATATTCAAATTAAATCGTAACGATGCACATAGGGGTATTTTGCATTCCTAGCCGGGTGAAATTAGCAAATACTACTTTTCAGTAGAAATAACCGCACTATTAATTTCGCCCAGCTAGAAATGCAAAATACCCCTATGTGCGATGTTGAATGTTATGTTAACATTTTTATTACACACTTGCTTGATTACGTCTAATAAGATTTCAGAAAGTGATATTTGTAATCAAAAAATAAACAATTAATTAGGGCATCGTCAATATAGCTATGATGGAGGTTAATGAAGTGCCATAGTTGAAATTGTGTGTTTGTCTTTAGGAGGCTAAGCGCATCCCGAGCGGTCAACTGGCCCGCTGCAGCGGCGCGGGCCACCTCGCCGACGACAGGTAGGCGCTATACATACATACACACACACATGCATACACACGTACATATATGTCACGCCTTGTTCCCAATGGGGTAGGCAGAGACCACCTCTCTCCACTTGCTGCGATCCTGGCACACTTCTCTTGTTTCCTAGGTCGTCTCGTACCAACTAACTCTAAGATAATATATTATTTTGCATTTTGGATGTGATGTGTGAGATTTGGTGCTAATTAAATCTGTTTGTCTAGTATGTCGGATCGCCGCTCGATGGCTTCCGGCATTTACGAAGAGATCCCCGAGCGAGCGGCGTCCCCTGGCCTGTACTGCGCCATGGGGCCCACCGACCTCACGCTGCACTCTCTGCCAAAGGTGATGTCATACTAATCATGTATACAGGGTGCCCCAGAAGCCGACAGCAAGTGGTAGACTAACTCATATAAGTTATCAGAAAAATATAAAAAAAAATCTAAGTCAACTATTTAAAAAAATATATAAAATTTACACCCTGTGACGGTTTTTTCACTCTTGTTGCTACAAATCTTGACTTTTCTAAACTTTTTCTTTTGTTTTGTAATCCTGAATAATGTTTCTGTATACTCTAATCTAAAATTTTAAGCCAGCTGCTCCAGATTAGAAGAATTTGCCATTTTTATCTAAATGAAATATTCAAAATAACTTTTTCACATAGTACTGAAAAAAAGTACTATGCGTACTATGCTATACGTGGTATGAGTGTAGTTGATTTCTATCGATGGGCTATACTTTTGGGTACTCCTGTACTCTCACACTTCGTAAAATGACTCTCCCGGTCTCACTCAAACTAGAGAGTTGAAGTTACGGCCTTAAAGCAAACCATGGGTACATTAGAATAAATTTTAAGTACGTAAGAAAAATTTGTTCAAAACTGCTTGTATTTGAAAAAGAAAATTGTCTGCAATAGTAGGAATTATCTACCAAGTATTATACCATTATGGAATCCTTATTGAATGCGCCAACTTTTTCAGTTACTTGCCAAACTCGCATAGTAGATTTTTTTTTCAGTACGACTTGTCAAAGCTATGTGAAAAATTAATGTTGAATATTACATTTAGATAAAAATGGCAAATTCTTCTAATATAATTAAAGTATACAGAAACATTATTCAGGATTACAAAACAAAAGAAAATGTTTAGAAAAGTCAAGATTTGTAGCAACAAGAGTGAAAAAACCGTCACAGGGTGTAAATTTTATCGATTTTTCAAAAATGCTAGATTTTCTTAAAATAGTTGACTTAGAATTTCTTTTTATATTTTTCTGATAATATTATGAGTTAGTCTACCACCTGCTTTCGACTTGACGTCAGGACAGCCTGTATATTGCAGACAGATACCATATTGTATTTTTGACATATATTTTTTACTTGAGCTCTCCAGCGTCTGTGGTCAAAACAATAATCATAAACAAAAATATATTAGAAGCTAAAATAAATTTTATCAACGTCGAATTAAGCGCATACATATTCAATGGATAACGCCTCTTTTTTTATTCCGTGTCATAATATTGATCTTTGCAGAGAAAAGTACTTGAAAAATAATCAGTAACTCAATACCAAGAGAAATTTTATCATGTTTAAAACGCACCGATGAAATATTCTTAATATCGACGGTTAAAAGCAAATAGGGGATAAGCGACAAAAGATGAAATGTTCAGGAGAGCCGTTTAAAGTTTTAAATTTTAGAAACACTGACGTATTTCCGTCATTTATCAAGATATTTTGAAAAGTAAAACAGCTATAAAATCCAATAGAAATGGAACAGTTACTGGTATTCTTAGTTTTGTAGGGGTACAATCACTTTTATAGCAAAAATGGCCAGAATTTTCGTCTGTTAGCTAAAATAACACTATGAAGATGTTTTTTTTTGCTTGGGTATAAACGCCAAAAAAGTCATCGTAGAGCCATGGGAGTAAGCGCATTCAATAGAGTAGAAATTTTGAGTCCAATGGCATATATAACTCATTTTTGCCCAAAATGTTGCTTATGCCCTATTTCCTTTTAACCCTTGATATTATGATTACATTATGCCACAAATTAGTATATAATTTAGAACTATTTAAATATGTCGCAGCCAACTGTTTAAAATAGCCGTTCAATCAAACAGCTAGCTCGTTGACTGAACAGCGTCATTCAATCACACAGCTATACGTGGTTTAGTCGATTTGTTGATTGCAACGTTCAACATTACAGCTACACGACGCTTCGCTAACTGGTAAAATGGCAAATTAACTAAGGTGACCATTAGTTTAGTACTTATTTGAGAGAATAGGAAGACTTTGTAGGTAACCAAAAGTTGGATGAAATAAGCAAAAGTGAAAAACAAATTATGAATCATAATATTGTTTATTGCACAAACTTTAAAATGTATGTAGGAAGAATAATTTCATAATCCCGTAATTTCTTCTCGAATATTTGTTTAAATTTTGAATCACGTGATCAAGTGATACGATCACTCGTAAGTGACCTCATAATGTCTGTGTCTTTAATAACACGTGTAACGTATATTTACTACTTATTTTCCGAAAAATATTTTGAAACAATCACAAACATCGGCTAGTTGACGCCATACTGAAAACAAAACACCCCTAGCGCGTCGGCGGTGAGCGCTGAACTAATTAAATTAGACGGCGGCTTTTGAGTCAGCTATAGTGTTGAACGTATTGAGCGACTCAAATATTCAATTAATAAACTAGACGTATGGTTGAATGGCGTTGTTCAGTCAAAGGGCTAGCTGTTTGATTGAACGGCTATTTTAACCAGTTGGCTGTGACATATATACAGTGTGTTAGGGAACGGACTTCTGATACTTTACCAACGTGTTGTATGTTAAATTTTATCGACAAAAACCTATACAAATGGGGGTCGCATCCCTCACCCCATTGTATGTAGACCAAATAAAATCGTAAAACAGCAAGATTTAATAAACTCCTTAAAATACGAGAAATAAAATTTTAAAATAGCTCTCATTTATAGGGGTGAATGATGCGACCCCCATTTGTATAGGTTTTTGTCGATAAAACTTAACATACAACACGTTGGTAAAGTATCGGAAGTCCGATCCCTAACACACTGTATAAGGAGCAATGCATTGTCGCGGCAGTGCGGCGAGGAGCCCGCGTACGAGTCGGTGGCGGAGTGCGTGTCGCGGCGCGCGCGCCGCCCGCCGCCGCCGCTGCCGCCGCGCCTGCCGCTCCTGCCGCTCCCGCCTCTCAGGTGCGTGCCCGCGCCCCGGTGGCTCTCTGACATATATATAAGGAGCAATGCATTGTCGCGGCAGTGCGGCGAGGAGCCCGCGTACGAGTCGGTGGCGGAGTGCGTGTCGCGGCGCGCGCGCCGCCCGCCGCCGCCGCTGCCGCCGCGCCTGCCGCTCCTGCCGCTCCCGCCGCTCAGGTGCGTGCCCGCGCCCCGGTGGCTCTCTGACACCTGTCACTTGGACTTTTTATGTCCCCATTATGGGAAGGCAAAGGGATCTAGCTCACACGTTCATTATCTTCCGTAGTTGCTTGCTAGCTATGTCTTCGATACTATATTTTATTCTTGTTATTTAACAAGCAAAGAAACGAATGTGAATGTAAGCAAGACGAAAGTAATGGTTTTTGTAAGAGAAGAATTTATGACAAACTGTCATATTATAATTGAGGGACAAAAAGTAGAACAAGTGAAAGAATTTGTATATTTGGATTCACAGTTTACGAAAGATGGCAAGTATGATGGTGATATTGAAAGAAGAGTTTTGAAAGGGAATCAAGTAAATGGAACACTTCATAACTTCATGAATAGCCAGAGCGTATCACAAAGAGCGCGACTGGCTGTGCACGGAGGCGTGTTGATCCCCACATTGATGTATGCTAGTGAATTTTGGCTGTGGCACAAGAAACACGAAAGAAGGATTAATGTTGTGGAGATGAGAAGCTTGAGAAGTATAATTGGAGTAAATCTGAAGGACAAAGTCAAGAACAGTGTGATAAGAGAGCGATGCGGCGTAGTTAAAGATGTAGTGACAAAGATAGAGACAGGGATGCTTAGATGGTTCGGCCATGTTGAAAGAATGAATGAAGGAAGATTAACGAAAGAGATACACAAGGTAAGAATGATAGGACGAATCGGTGCAGGTCGACCTAGGCGGACATATCTCGATCAAATCGAAGATGTCCTAAAGACTAAAAGGCCGGGTCAAGAGTACTCGCAACCGACGAGCATGCATGAAGACGCTCATGAAAGTGGAGGAAGCAAGAGAAGTGTGCCAGGATCGCAGCAAGTGGAGAAAGAGGTGGTCTCTGCCTACCCCACTGGGAACAAAGCGTCACATATATGTATGAATGTTATTTACATTAAAATGTGAATGTTAATAGTACATTAATTTATAATACAAGTGAGTAATGTTGAAAATTAATTTTTAACTGCTTTACAAGTATATCTACTATACGACGTTTTTCAACACCATTGCGAGTAATTAATATAAACTTTATAGGTCAATAAATTTATTTTGAAGAACAATTTGTGAAAGTACAATTATAAAAATTATACGTTGGATTTCCACCTTCACCGCCAGTCGTTTCTGAAATATTCGTTATTATTTCATTCTTCCATTGAATTCATCGCTTGATGACATTTTTGGTATAAACATCTTAACAAAAGAAACAATGCAAAATCTCTACTTGCAAAATAGTACTGAAAATTGTAAAATGACCCGTTTACTTTTTCAATAAGGCTTTGTGCGCGAAATACTAAGGTACCGACGCTTATACAGCCAAAACAGCAAATTATATATATTTTTTACTATATTCTTTTAATATTTATGTATGATTTCTATTTAATAGTTGTAATTTTAAATAAGGTTTTTATAATTGTATATCTTTAGACAGAGTGTTTCTAAACGCCAAACTTATTTAATTTACGAAAATGTTTCAGCATTTTGCATATAAATTCTCTTTGGTTCCTTTTTTTTTCTCAAAAATAAAAGCGTGACTTTTCTTTACGAAACTATTAACTTTTGATAACCAAACTGCGGTAATCGAATTTGAAAATTGAAGGATATTATAAGTTGGTAATATGATACATTGTGAAACTAAAATTGGTGTAGTTACATACCAATTACGAGCAATGGTGTTGAAAAATATTTTTCAATACACTTCCTCATAAAGGGCCTCTAATCCCATGGCAATTAGCACATAATGACACCTATAATCAAACTGTGACTTTTTCATTACTATTATTCACGAGTGAGGAATAGTTTTTTTTTAATATTATTGGTTGAATTACGCTTACATTTGCGCTAAAAAGCTATCCGCGAAAAGCCCAAAAAAAAGAAACCTCATTTTTTAGTCTATGGCCTTCATCTCATTTTTTATACAATTTATGAAGAAAATGGTTTTTTATTTAAATATTATTTTATTCAGAAGTGTGTTGAAAAACGTTGTATGATACACGTGTGTATTGATGATTACCGCTGAGGCGCATTGAGGCCCGAGCCGTCAGGCGAGGGTCTTAAGGAGCGAGGACGGAACATTACACACTTGTACCATAATGTACTATTATGCATGTGTAGAAGGAATTTTTATTTTATTTCTTGAAGGTTTGTTATTGATATAGGATTACTGTACACTGACTGATCTTGTTTGGGAATCGAAGCCAGGGGGGTTTCTAATGCTTCTTTTCAAGAATGAAAGTAATGCGTCAGTTACGAATGAAATCTTGATCTGACCTTTTTTCAATATATGAGTAACATTTATTTAATAATAATAATAATATTTATTTAATAATTTCTATAGTCAATATTACATTTTTTTTAGCTTAACTTATATGTATACACGTATTATAATAACTGTGAACATACCTGAACCTGTATCTCAGGCATGTAATTACAAAATAAAAATATGGACACATAAATCAAATGCAAAATGTATAGTATATCTGATTAATAACTAAATTTAAACAAAGTAAGAAAGAGATAAAAATATAAATAAAAGTACATATTATTTGGTAACTAGTAATAGTTCCTCTGTATCGTCATACGACATAACTTAGTGCTTCTTGCTTCCAACTAAGCTCGTCTATATCGTCCTTTGCCAACTGACTCATTTATATTTGCCATTTCTCTAAGCATTTCCTTTTATTTTTTTACTATTACATCTTTTTTACACTGCTCATATCTCTTTCGTAATTAATCGTTTTCATTGCATTACTCCTGCTTTTATCCTTCTTTTGTTACGCATTTACTTCCATACATAAGCGTAGCATGCTTCCATGCATAACCAGACTCTCCTTTATTGATAAGGTTTAACAGAAGTGAAGTCATTCATTCAATGCCATGCTTATACTTTTTATCTCTTGTATGTAAATATATATTCCAGTTACATAAACCTTACATATTGAATCCTTTCGTATATTAATCTTTTAATGTGGTGTTACATGGACGTTGGTAATATTGTTTATATGGGAAAAGCTCTCACATTTAACTTCAGTTAGCATATATGTAAATATAAAATGTAATAGTATATTTTTTAATGTTGTATTTGATTGTTTTAAAATATCCTTTTAAATAGAGAAAATAAAAGATGCAAAAACAATAAAATAGCAGTAATGTTCTTATATTTTGTGTATTTGTAATGTTATAAAATGCCTCTTGCACAATCCCCCTGTGGCAGCAACGCTTTTATTAAGTTAAGAATGTTATTGGTACATTTTTATTGTCATTGCGCAGTAATTTCTTATATAAATGGCGGTTTTAAGGTTCGTCTTCAAAATTAGCGGGGATTTCTACAATTTGTCTGCCAGTGTTTTCAATGATCTGACATGTTTTAAGGTATTTATCCAAAGAGATTTTTTTTATAGGATAGAGTAGCAAACGAGCAAACGCATCACCTGATGGTAAGCACTAACCATTGCTCATGGACACCCGCAACACCAGAGGAGGCACAGATGAGTTGCCGGCCTTTTAAAAGGGAATAAGGGGGGGGGGGGGGGTGGGCCTCCGGTACACTCACTCACTCGGTAAAACACAGTGCAAGCGCTATTTTACGCCGGTATTCTGTGAGGCCGTGGTATCATTCCGGTCGAGCCGGCTCAATTGGGTAGACGACAATTTTTTTACTTCAATATATAATAAGAGTACTCTTTTAAGTGAGAAATATTGTAGAACCAACAGTACACCTGCACCTATTACTTTTGAAGATACATCGACATGTTTGCGGCGCTGTCGCGGGCGCTCGAAGACGCTCTATACTAAAAGCGCTGCAATCGTGACGTCATAAGTCAGTAAACTCGTCAAATTTGTATGAGCGTATAAACAAATTTTAAAATAACTTTGTTATTTGTACGTTTATAGGTATACTTTCTATATAAAAAAATGTTACATTTAATGTGATAATGCTAGAAATGTGTTCGTTTCATTAGAATTACGTAAATAATAATTGCACATTTTTTAGAAATCTAAAAACACTATAAATTAATAATTCAAATTCAAATTCAAAATCATTTATTCAGTCTGGGCTGTTACAAGCACTTGTGAATGTCGAAAAGCTACGCCATCGGTTCGCAAATCTACGGCGGGAGACCTTGTACTGAGAAGAACCGGCAAGAAACTCAGCAAGGGCTGTTTTTTTTCCCTGTATTAAATAGATACAGAGTCGTCAATTTGGAAAATGACTTCAATATTGATAATTCATGAAGTCACTTTCCATTATAGTGAAATGACTATATTGACATAGTTTCATGAGATATAAATTGGTCAAATCAGATAATTATGATATAAAAACAGCCATAATCAGTTGTAGTCGTCTACCCAATTCGTGCCGAAGCATGGCTCTCGCGCGGTGAAACCACGGTTTTTTGCATGCAGCATAATATGTTCGTTTCAGTATGAAATCGGCGGAGTGGCGCTGCACGTGCGCCTCCGACGGTGTCGGCGCCAGGGCGGCCGTGGCGCGCCACGGTTCGCTGTCCGCGCTGCCGCCCGCCCCCGGCCCCGCCCCCGCCCCCGCCCAGGGCGCGCCGCCCGCCCTGGGCGCGCCGCCCGCCCCCGGGCGCTGCGGGTGCCGCGCGAGCACGCTGCCCAAGCCGGACCGCGCCCGGCACGCCTTCCGCGTTTTCAGGTGAGCCGCCCACCCTTAGCACCCCCTAACTGTACCTCTTTCCTCTACTTGTTTATTCGCCTACGATATTATTGAACGGTGACAAAGTTACTGAACAGACTTTATATCTTACTAGTTTTCTCCCCCGGCTTCGCCCGCGTGGATTTCGGGATTGGGTCTATAGAGGGTGTTTAGTATTAAAATTAAACTGTTTCCTGTCAATAGATGTCGCTTCTCGCGCCTGGCCTGTTTCAATGGTCAACTAATAGTGCACGCGGACGAGCTCCATTGCAATAATTAATATTGAGGAAAATTGTGCGTTTAGAACTGTAAAAAGTAATAAATTCTACAAATAATCATTGTGAGTGATCGTGCTAGTGTTTTCCTTAAGAATCCAGTGCTACACACATAATATGCAACAGAGGGTTAAGGGTCATAGCTTTTGCGGCTACATTTGCGCGGAAGTCGGTTTATGGCGCGAAGGTTTTATCGCGCTTCCCGTGAGACTATCCGTTTTTCCGAGATATAAAATACCGCAAAACCTTGCTCAAGAATCACTCTATCTATTGATGAAAACCACATGAAAATCTGTGCAGTAGTTTTTGAGCGAAGCCTTTATTGCACATCCCGTGGAATCTGTCGATTTTTCCGGGATAAAAAGTACCCTATTACTTAATCCAGACTTTAATCTTTACGTCTGCAAAATTTCAAAGCAATCGGTTCATTAGTTACGGCGTGAAAGCGGAACAAACAAACAAACTCACGTTCCGATTTATGTAATATATAAATCGGAATATTAAACATATATTAGATAGATATTATTAGTAAGGATGTCACAAATTGACAACGAATACTGTGCCCCTGTGTGGGTTACACATTCGTTGCGATTATCGTGATACCACGTGTACTATAGGCACTTACCGCCAGACGGGCAAACTGCTTGTTTGCTAATATAACATGGGTTAACGAAATGTTAAACGATTGTGTCGAAATTTTGAAATGCTTTAACTAATAAGTAAGTACGCATAGAATTAATTGATTACTAATATTCACATCTATGTATGTATGTATATCCTAAATGTTTTGCATATTTTTGACGTTGAATTTTCTTTATCATATAAATATCAGTTCACAATTTTGGCTAAGAATTAGAATGCTCAACTTTAAACTGACAATATTACAACAAATTAGGCCAAGAATTGAATCCCTTAACGGCACATAACTAAAGTTCAGATCCATCTTATTAGGCAATACTATTATACTGCAAATTTGTCAATATGAGAGAAAATGTGAGTGAAAATTAAAAATTTGAGAACAGCTTAACTTATATCCAAAGTTTAACAATTTTGAAATGTCAAATATATATGGATAAATATAAATAAAAACAGGATAATCTGCAGCAACTCTAATACCCATTTTTTGCACTTACACCAATTGGGTAGATGACAATTTTTTTTATTATATACATAATAACAGCTCTCTTTTAGATGAGAAATATTGTAGAAGTAAAGAATGTATCTGCGATTATTACTTTTGAACACTGAACTGTAATCGTGACGTCATAATTTACTAAGTCGCCTAATTTGTATGATATAAACAAAATTGCCAATAACTGTTATTTTTACGTTTATAGATATACTTTCTATATTAAATAATGTTACATTTAATGTAAAGAAGTTAGAAAGGTATTAGTTTCATTGGAATTTTGTAAAAAATAACTGTACATTTTTTGAAATCTAAAAGCAATATTAATACAAAATTAAAGTGAAAGGACATCATTCAGGCTTCATACAAATTTGGGCGCTATTTTTTTTAGCCGGCCAACAAAAAATAACTAAATTTATATAGGCATAATTATAATAAACATTTTGTATTATGACAGTAAAGCTCGAAACCTATTGGTTGAGATGATAATCAGCCTCAAAGTATTTATTTTATTACGGCTTGCGGGGTGAGCTCGTGATTTCCAGGTAAACATTATTGTTAATGGTGTTGGTGTTCCAGGTAAATATTTACAACTCTCCTGGCCTTACAATAATATCTTCTAAATCTTCGGCAGCAATGTGTATCGTTGGCTCGTGTCTGGCAAACCCCATGTACCACACAATGCACACGACGTGTGAGCAGCAGCCAATGGTTCTTCGGCCAATGTTACATGTACAGTAATAGTGTTTTATAGCCTGTCGCCCTTCGAGAGCCCTATCTTGCTCACACTTGCAACTCGGCAGGTAAATGTACTTGTAACGTCTTCTCGCTCGCGTACCTTTTATGTCTCTTGCTCATACATGCAACTCGGCAGGTAAATGTATGTACTTGTAACGTCTTCTCGCTCGCACACCATTAACAATAACTGTTTAATATTTGTTTTACCTGGAAATCACGAGCTTGTTTTACCTTTTTTTTTTTTTTTGTTCCCTGAGGAAAATGCATTAAATTGCATACCCGGCTGTTGGCGAGCCGGCGGTTATGTGGGGCTCTCCTCCCCAGAAGGGAAAGGCCTACCCACTAAAAACCTCAGGGATGGCCTTCCTCAGGCATGTAGGGAGCCCCCGGGAACATCAAGCCCCTTCCGGGAACCCCCAGCCTCCGCTCCCCTATCTAGAGGGGAACCCTCCTTGGGGGAGGCTACTGCCTCCCCCGGTCTCCTCCACCGACGACGCCCCCCGGCCACGGAAGGGGCGTGGTCCATCCCGGGTCGCCGTAGCAATCGCGACTTCCTCGCGCCCGCCGGCGACCCGCGGCGGCGCCGCAGCTGTGCTACCGAGCCCGGCGCCGCCTTCTTCGAGCGGGATCAGCCATCTCCCGACCCCGCTCGGCGGCCTCCTTCTGGAGCATCACTGCTTCACAGAAGGAGGCCACAGCCCTCCAACCTCCCTCGTCCGCCAGCATTGCCGCAATCAATGCCGGCGGAAACAGATCTCGCCCGATCTCTGCGACTAAGACTCGGCGCACGGAGGCCCACGCGGGGCACTCCGCCAGCGTGTGCTAGGCCGAGTCGAGGTCGGATGCGCAGTGGTGACAATGTGTCGATCCCTCCCGTCCTATTCGACACAGATACTCACCGAAGCAGCCGTGCCCGGTGAGTATCTGAGTCAATCGGTAGGTGAGCTCCTCCTTCCCGTGTAGCCAAGCTTCGAGGTGCGGGAGTACGGCACCGACGGCCCGCTGGCGCGCGCAGATCCTAGTTCGAGCTGCGCACGCCAGGCCGCCACAATCCGTCGGTGCCACTCCCGCTTAGGCACTTCGTGCGCGGGTTCCAGGGCGCTCCCCCCACCGCTCCCCCGGTCGACACGCCGCGACGCATACGTCGCCGCGTACATGTCGGCAAGGATGTCGAATGGGGGGGAGCGTCCCAGAACGTCGCCGCCGCCTCGTAACGAGATTGTACGTAGCCTCGTACGATCCGTATGGCCATTATCCGCTGCAGGCTCCGTAGCAGAGCTCTGCAGCGGGGGGACCTCGCGCAGTCTTGCGACCACACGGGAGCCCCATACATGGCCACGGATCGCACGACGCCCTCGTACAGGCGGCGAACTCCATCCCTCGGTCCCCGAGATTGGGCAGCAGGCAATGCATTGCGCCCGCCACCCTTTTGGCTCGGGGGACCAACCGCACGAAATGCTCCTCGAAGCTCCAGCGGCGGTCCAGGGTGAGGCCCAGGTACTTGATGTACGGCCCCACCGGGACCACCGCGTCACCCACCCGGATCCGGCAGCTGGGTGGTTCCCGGCGCCTCGGAAGGCCGTAGAACCATAGCGCCTCGGTTTTGTGAGGCGCTATTTCTAAGCCCAGCCGGCGGATCACCCGCACGACACATGCCACCCCAAGCTCGGCAAGCCTGAGCACCGGCCCCAGTCGTCACGATGAGAGTGTCGTCAGCGTAGCAGACGACACTGACGCCGCGAGGAAGGCTGGTGCGAAGGACCGCGTCGTTTGCGAGGTTCCATAGCAGGGGTCCCAACACCGACCCCTGCGGAACGCGAGCTTGTTTTACCTGGAAATCACGAGCTCACCACGCAAGACGGGTGCAAGCCGTAGGTAATAAAATAAATACTTTGAGACTGATTATCATCTTAACCAATAGGTTTCGAGCTTTACTGTCATAATACAAAATGTTTATTATAATTATGCCTATGATAAAATTTAGTTATTTTTTGTTGGCCGGCTAAAAAAAAAATAGCCCAAAATGGGTGATGACCTTTCTATATTGACTTACGTTCGTTAAATAGAAATTGCTCAACTTATGAATCACAAAATGTGTTGGTAAGCGCATAACTCAATAATGCCTTTACCGATTTGGTTAATTTTAGTCTTGAATTATTCGTAGAAGTCCAGAGAAGGTTTGTACGTAAAGAAAATAAAAAAATAAAATTTGAAAAAGTGTAAAGTCAACATTTTTATACAAACAATTTGTATTAATACTTAAAAGCCAATTTGAACCATTGGCAAGACAAAAAAGTGACGTTAGTTCTGTCAAACAAATTTAATGTCATCATATGTCATTTCAAGTAGGAACAAAAAACTGCCACTTTACAAATCTTTATGACAGGACGAAGTCTGTCGGGTCCGCTAGTTATATAATAAAAAAAAAAATAAGCATATTCAGTTGCAATCATCTGCCCTATTAGCATAACACAAAGTAAGCTCTGTCCGGCTTGTGTTAGGTTGGTGTCTGTATTAGGATCTAGGGTAACGGATAGACGTACATATATTATACGTAAATAAATATTTTTTAACAAAATTCATCTAAAATAATTCATCTAAAATCATCTAAAATCTAAATAAATGCATTTTTATTATTATTATTATTATTTTAAATTAAACAGCTAGCCCTTTGACTGAACAACGCCATTCAACCATACATTCTAGCTTATTAATTGAATATTTGAGTCGCTCAAAACGTTCAACTCTACAGCTGATTCAAAACTCGCCGTGTAATTTAATTAGTTCAGCGCTCACCACCGCGGCGCTAGGTGCGTTTTGTTTTCAATATGGCGTCAACTAGTCGTGGTTTGTGATTGTTTCAAGATATTTTTCGGAAAGTAAGTAGTAGCACGTGTAACGAATATTACGTTACACGTGCTATTAAAGATACAGAAATTATGAGGTTACCTACGAGTGAATCAAAATTTAAACAAATATTCGAGGAGAAATTACGGGATTATGAAATGATTCTTGCTTCGTAAATTTTTGAGTTTGTAATTTTTTTGCTTGGTGCAATAAACAATATTATGATCATAATTGTTTTTCATTTTTGCTTATTTCATCAAACTTTTGGTCACCTACAAAGTTTTCCTATTCTCTCAAATTAAGTACTAAACTAATGGTCACTTTAGTTAATTTGCAATTTGACCGGTTGGCTAAGGGTCGTGTAGCTGTAATGTTGAACGTTGCAATCAACAAGTCGGCTAAACGACGTATAGCTGTGTGATTGAATGACGTTGTTCATTCGAAGGGCTAGCTGTTTGATTGAACGGCTATTTTAACCAGTTGGCTGCGACAAATATATCAAACTTTTACAATACCTGTACCTTTTGTCCACTAGGAAAAGACTGAAGAGCGACTCGCGCGTCGCAAGCTCGCCGAAACTGGAAACATCCAAAGACAAGGACATCGAGACCAAAAAGAAAAGATTCGACTTCACGCCCACGCGCGACATATTCAAAAGCTTCAAGGTCTCGCGCAAGATGAAGGGGTTGAAGATAACCCCCGGCCTCGGCAAGGGCGAGACCAAGAGCTGCGAGTTCCTGGACGAGGCGCCGCGCGCCGCGCCCAGCCGCTGCTCCAAGTCCGTCGAGTGCTTGGAATCCAATGACGATTTCCTCGATTTCGACGCCTCCATGAGCTTCGACGACGCTGTCTCTGCGCTCGCCTTTCCTCAAGAGATAGTGGACTTGATCTTGCGAGGTCGCGAACAACTTCGGCTTCGGTTGAAGGAGACACCGGAAAGTGACTACCTACCGATGTCGCCAATAATACCCCCTCCGGTGATAGAACACCAGTACATGGTGATGTCTCCCCGCGCCAAGCTGGCCTGAACTAGTCGATATATATGTGTGTGATGTTTAGCGTGCTTATCTACATAGGTGTCGCAATTTTGTTCGATTCGAAACGAAACTGTTTGACAATGGTGCCAGTTCCAGAACAAACTAAACAAGCATACATTTTATTTTGGTGCTGACAAACGTTCAAATCATTCGTGAAATAATGAACTAAACTAAAATCGGTTGAATTACTCAACTTAATGAGTTTCCTATTCTATAAATACAGCTTACACAAAAAATATAATTATAATAAATTAATTTCTCAAATTATTTATTCAAAATTCAATTTTCTGATCGTGAGGATGCTCGAACGATCGATGGCGGATGTTACGAATCAACTATTTCATCTAGTGTTTAGTTACGTCGAACGCGATCTCAAAACTTAGTTCGAGGTAACAACGACATAGCTTAAAAGAATCGCTAAAACGTTTTCGTTTAGTCCATTGAAGATATTAGATCGAAGTACAACAGAATTAGCACCATTGTTGAAATAACGTTTATAATAAAACAATGTGAAATTTGTCGACGATTTGTGTTGTAATTTCACCATTTTCAGACAAACGAAGAATATATAAAACCGTAAACAAATAGTTGCGTCACCTATTTAGATTTGTCTATGGTATCGATGCTGCCATTTTGTGCGATGGTTCGCGGCTATGCGCTTATCGCGATGCTTTATATAATGGCTTCACGGATTTTTACAGAAGCTTTGCCTTGGAAAGAATCAATAAGTGTGATGACTGTTTTGTTTTTTTTTTTAATCTAGGCTGATAAAAGTTTTTTGAATGTTGACGACGTATTTTGTCTATGGAATTTAAGCGTTTATATAGTACCTTTTTACATGTACACGAAGTATGTATGGCATTATAAAGGTGGATGCGTTTGTCATTTTGACATAAATCAATTTAAAATAAGTTCTAGAATATTCATTCATAAAAATTTTACAAGGTTTTAAGTGTTCACCTCTTTCTATGTCTTGTGTGAAACGATAGGATAAAACAAGAGTAGTAATAGTTATTAAGGACTCGTTGTGGAGTAACAGAGCCGATATATTTTTGTGTCAAAAGATAGAAATAGAATTCGTTACCAAAATTGACAATCCTGATTCATAGATTCTGGAAAAGAAGAGAAAGAGCACAAGAGACCTGTAAAGTGTGTATCCACTCTATCTCCATTATATTTTGACAGTTCATATCATATCATTAGCATTCTATTTATAACAACTTTATTATTTATATATTTCTATAAATTGTGCTGTAGTTTGACTTCCTGCCTATGAAGAAGGTTAAGGACAAGATATTAAAAATTAATTAAAATATTGCTCAATGAAACGGCCTAGAAATGGAAGAAAAGTTTTGCACAAGAAAGAAGTTTTGTAATTGTGGCGAGTTATTACTCTGATAATGTAATGACGTTTTACAATACTCAATACACCGTCCATATGTTATTTATTTATTGGGTAGTGTGTAAGCGACGTAAAGACACGAGAGGAGTTTTGTGTAGCTATTCTTCCTTACATCGTAGCATTTGTATATTGAAATGTTACCGTTAGTAAATAAATTAACAACTGCCTTGAACTGAAGATAGCTGGCAGCAAAATTTGTCCAATGTTCAAGATATATTTAATTAATGATGTTCCTTTCGAATAAATTATTGTTGTAAGTGAAACGTGGTTAAATGAATAGGCGATATGTCTTAGCTAGTTATGTATTCTATATGTTGCTTCAATGCAACCCAAATTTTATAAAGAAAAATTGAAAATAAAACATCTCCGTTTGTATGTTAAATAAATATAAAGCGAAATATTTGTCAATCGTAAATTTACAACTTCTTAACACTAAAGGCTGTAGTTTTTTTCCGTTTTGCTACTACATCGGTGTGATTAAAATGATAATTGCGTGTACGCACGTTATATTGTGACATACACTTATAAAATTCATAATCGCTCCTTATTTCTGTTCGTGACGTTGGGAAACTATTTAAATATAATTAAAAGAGCATTTAAAATCATAGTTATGAACTGGAATAAGCGTGAAATGTACATGTTTTGAGATTTTACTGCATATATACTATACCTTGTCTGTTACTATACTAAATTGTCTGGGCACGTAATATATATTTCTGTGTACTGCTGTTTATTACTTTATCGAATTTATAATGCAAATATAGATTTTTAAAGGTATGATTTTTCTGAACGTGTTTTTAATTTGTTTTGGCGCTGGATACAAGTCCTTTTAGCCCAACTAAAATCAGTTTATAATGGATAACTTGAAAGATAATTCGACGGTGCGTTCAATTAATTATTTCTTTTATATCGCAATGTTACAATAGTTCAGCGGTCGGTAGTGTTTCCTGCAGTTATAAAATGTCGATATTATATTTTCAGAAGATAATGTATTTACTTGCTGTATTAGATAGTATGTCTAGGCTGCGTTTTGTGAAATAGTAGAGTTTACGTTGGTACTACAGCCTCTTGTGTTCTTATTTAAATGACAATTAAGTTGAATTTACGATGAGTGTATGAAAATTATAAGAAACTGCATCATTTGTGGAATATCTTGAGATTTTTGCTAAGGCTCGTAGTATAAGATCGCGTGGGCACGATTTGATGCCAATGACTGAAAGAAGGACTGACATTCGGAGACTGACGCGCATTGTTATGCAACAGAATGCGCAAGGAAATTATAATTATTCTAAATATTTGCTAAATAACACGGATTTCCAAACTTCAATTCGTTTTCATGTAAAATTTTAATAAGATTTTCGAATATAACATAATGTTAAATATAAACCTATGTCTTACATGAAAATGTATTGAAAACTGCATTTCCTTTATTAACTATGAATCTATTCATATCGTAGTTATATTTTTGAATGATATTTTGAGAGTAATTGATACTTTACAATACGACAACTCAATTATTTTTCAACAAAGGCTTTAGTTGAAAATGTAACTTTTTACTAACTAAATTCATGCACATTTTTCTCGTGAATGACAATTAATTAATCAAAGTAACATCATCTCAGATGTTATTTTGATAAATTTAAACTTAATGTCGAATTCTCAGTTAACATCTAAACATCAGGTTACATTACATGTATTCAGCCATTTTTTTGTTTTAAATGTTGCACGCTTTTGCTGAAATGAATTGATGACTGAAAGTTGACAAAGATGATGACCGTATCGAGGTCGAATTTGAGGATGGAGGAAACGATCGACAAAAGAAATTTATAAGGCTAATATGAATGGGGCAGTTACAGTTTTAAATTTATATAAGAATAATATTTATTATATTGAAAGCCAGCCTTAATTTACTTATAATATTTAGTTTATTGAACTTGACATCACCAGCTGAAGGCAGCTGGTCATTATTAGTTTTTGGCACGCCGTGGACTTTTATACAATATCCTTCAGAATAGTTCTGTATAATGTGCTTACTTAGTACGAGTGCATTAAATTGTTGTATGTTTGGCTAGTGTATGGACGCTAACTATTTGAATATCTGTTCTATTCTAATGTCGACTGTCGCTAAATCTATCAGTAAATATTTTTTTCTAACAATCTCTTATAGGGCAGCAAAGATAGTGTGTTCATTAACGTGGCATAATGTCTCTTATACGATGGACTTTCGTTATTAAAAAATAAAAAACTCAATTTGTTTTAAACAATACATTTTGTTCTTTGTTTGAACTAAATACGTGTAGCAAAGTGTATAGCACTTTTAGTGAAGTATCGTTTTTGGCTCGCCGAAGCGGCGCTATGTGCTGTGATAGCGATACTCATTGTCTATGGTCGCGAAGTGAAATGAAGTTCGTGAATACCAGCGACGTAAAGGCAGAGACACAATTATAAGCTTGGTGTTCTAAAGGCTTCTATGGCCACATTCGCTTGTTACTTCTGCTCCGGCAAATTTTTTGTATACGGCTTAATAAATTGTTGTGATATTTAACTATTGGTAGGTTTAGGTATGATTGTGAAGGCTTCGCGGTTTTTTGTTGAGTTTGTCGATTTCTACGAGTGTTTCTAAACCAAATAATGTACGTTCTTAGCCTTAGTTTGTGTATTCTGTATTGTATTGTATGAGTGTAAAGGGCATGTTTACAAGTCCCACGGACACAGTCCTCATTGACAATGCCTTTGTTATCTTCAACATTTTGTTTTGAGGCAAGTTCAAAGCTTAGGCTAGCTCCTTAAAAACGTAATTAGGATATCACACCTTTAGAATTGACCTAATTCAAAATTCTTGTTCTAATTAGTTATACAGATTAGTTTAGTATACAATCATGAAAACAATTCATATACTACCATTAACAATAAAAAATATGACAATTAACATACAACTTAAAGCATTATAATAGAAAAACAAAAAAAAAAAACCAACTCTTCAATCAAATTTTTATCGTTTACCAAAAAACAATAATTTTGGATTAGGTCACTGGTGGATCAATTCTAAAGGTATTTGAATAAAATACTTTTATTTTGTAATTATACAAGGCAGAGGGCACATTACAACCATACATAAAAGCATAATGTCTAGCGATGATAAGATATTAATTTTTTTATTTTATTCGCATATTTTGTAATTTTTTATAGATTATTACGTTCACCATTAGTAACTAGATGTTAAAATTTTGATCTAATCTTTTGGAAAGGTACGACTAGATATTTTTTTTTAAAATTAAAACGGCAACATAAACAGCCCTTTACAACGTCTATTTGTGTGATAGCTTTCGTGTAAGATTTTGTTTTACTATATTTATTCACGCCGACCAATCAATTAATTATAAGTTAGGTACTTAATAACATTTATTACTTCAGTATAATAATCTCGATCTAAGTTTACGTGATCTCCTTTCTTTCCTTCCTTAAACAAAGAACCTTTTATTTATTACTTTTCAGGTTTGTTTTGTAAAATAAACCAGAAACTAGATAATCCTCTTAGAATATGTCAATTAGTAGAAATTTATCTTACGAAAATGTATTTGTTTATTTTTTACACGGAGTTAAATAAATACTTTCTTTTGTAGTAGCCAACTTTATAAATAATTAAATTCACAGTATACAAATGCATTTTATAAATTGTAGTTACGTTAGAGCTACCTTTTACACAAGTAATAAGCCAAAAAGTACTGTTATATTTTGTTTTTTTTTGCCAATTAAAATTTCGTTAATTTCTTAGAGGTCAGCCTTCGCTAATACTAACAAGATATATTTAATAACAAATTATACGTCATATTCAATAGACTGCAAAAGTTGGATGTTGAAATTAGACCGCCTTTCGAGCTTTCTTCCTTTGTACCATTTTAATGTATTTTGACAGCTCAAAGCGATATACAGTTTTAACATATTTTCGTCTTCGCACTAGCTCGGCGGTATTGATTTAAATGACAATTAATTATGCAATTTATAAAATGCATTCTAGTTGATTGAAAATGATTTTTTTAAACTATTTGATTTGTTGTATTGTTATTAAATTTAACTTTTTGATCTTATGTAGTTTTGAGTTCTTCACCTGTATTTATTTACAAATTAATAATGACATAATATAATCTCGCCTTTACTTTGATAAAGAAAAAGTTTTTTTTTAATTTTTGGCTATAAAGCAGCCGAAATGATTCGTCCAATTTATTCGAAATGTTCAAGATGTGTTTTTTATAAGTTTTGTTTAGTTTATATACTGATACGTACGCCTTGTGTTATGCAAATAAAGTTAATAAGTGTACAATGTGTAATTATTTGAATTTATGAACCTAAAGGTGTGAATGAACCCAAAATAAACAATTGTCTCATCGCGATATTCTGCATAAAATTGGTCGTTGTGCTAGTGATTAATAATTACGTGAAATATAAGGAAAATTATGGAAAAAATTATAAAGGTCGCACAAAATTGTCTACATCGTTACTTGAACGCCAAATTATTTTATGTGCTGCATCTAATTCTTCGAAGACAGTGCGGCAAATAGTAAACGAGGTAAACGCCAGTGCTTCATTATCTACAGTGCGACGCATAATAAACTCTTCATCATACAAAAAACGGAGAAAAATGAAGAAGAAACGTCGCATACTTTACATGAAACAAAAAAGTTCTAAAATTAAAATAAAGTTCAAGTTTTAGATTGGCCATCGAACTCTCCAGACGCCATAATAGCAACGCAGATCTTATACAAGAAATTCGTAGAACTTGGAATAATTTGGACTAAAATTCCCAATCGAAAATTTCACGTTATTAAAAGTAATGGAAAATATACAAATTATTGAAATTAAATTAAAAATATAATTCTGATTTTATTTTACTGAGGCTATTCAAGTGACACACCCAATTTGTTGCTTCCGAGTGCAATTTTTATTATTAATTGTCTAGTTTATGCAGTAAACTTCTAACAATAAACTAGTATAATTTATTTATCAATTAATGCAGCAATTGATCTCATTGAACTGGATATACAACAAATTTTTGGAGTATATATAGTAATATTGTAGGTTTAAACTAATATTTTGTTTTATGTCACATCAAATACACTGGACTAGATATTATTAAGTCTCTAAATGTCTACTTCCGAGACGTATGGTGCGATATTGAAAATAGCGCGGCATACGACGCACAGAGAGGTATTTGACCCAAAAAGCTGGCCAAAAATATTTTACACTTTTAATGGCTGCCTAACAATGTTTTATTTAAGGTTTTGCTTGAATAAGGTAAAAAAAAGGCATACGTAATATATACAATCATTTATTCTTCATTTTCATCTTCAAAACTTACATTTGAAATGTCACTTTCTACTAATAAATTTACAAGATCAGCTGAAAATTGTATTTTTTTTTATTCTTTCTCTTCCTCATGCCCGTCAGGACAGGATCAGAGGTTAAGAGGAGCCTGTTTAAAACATCTGCGTTGCAAGCTACCCGGGAAAACTTTCTGGTGTAGTTGTGTCTGAACATTCTAATATGTTTGTTGCGTACTTCTGCAGCTTCTTCAGACAATTGTCCTATTGGAAGAATGGCTACCGTTATTACTTCAGCCCCATGGCGCAATATTTTATGCAAGGTCGGAGACATAGGGTAAAAGTTATATAAAGAAACGTACAATTTAGCCGTTTCTTGACAATAATTTTCAAATTTCTCTATGTTTATCTTTAAACCACAGCACAATGTGTCTAAAATAATTTTAAATCTGTAAATTAAATTTAAGTCTATTCCGGTAATTGCTGCAGATATGTTATAGTTAACAAAAAAGCGTCTACTCGTGTTCCCATCATTGGTGTTGCCAAAGTTTGCTTTTGGTATATCCACTAATAGACCAAGTTGCTCGCGGAACTTATCTTGGATTTCTTTTTTTCTGTTCTCGACTATTGTTTCTCCTCAGCAGTAAGGCGCATATTCCATTTGTATCCTTTGAGCCACTCCGCATTGGTTTCAAGGAATCTGGCCTTTGTTTTGCGAGCAGCTGTCCATTTTTGTTTAAATTGATGTTTTATAACTGACAATTTTTGCTTAATATTAGCAATATTTTGATCATTTTCATCATACTGATTGATCAGTTCTTTTTCATAAAATTCAACTTTTCGTTAAAAATTGAGGTGTTTGAGCGTTCCATTATATCGAACAAGTCATTTCGAGACAAAAACTTCACTCCAGACGAGCCTATAACAAAAATACATAAATATAAGTAAAATTTCGTTAAGTAAAAGTTTATATGTTTACAGAAAAAAATCACGAAAAATAGGCGGGTGTATTCGGGCGGCTGTTTTGTTTTTAATTACATCCTATAAGGTCTACTTTACAACATACAATAGAAAATTTTGACTTAGAAATGATGAGAAACTTATTAAAAAGTCCTTTAATTTCTCAAAATGTGTTTTCATACGAGTTTTTTTCGTGTTACATCTTATGGATATAATTAAAATAATATAATAAATTAGCTGTTGAAATTATGTACTAAATATAATACATACCTGGTTAATCAGAATCCATAGTGAAAACCAACATAAAATCGTTCAATCACGAGATAGGAGATATTTTCGAACACTAAAATCTGAGCGCATCGAACAATCACACGTACACTTTAACAGAACGGTAACTTTCGACTGAGCTTACGTCGTGTTGGGCGGCGCTAGAGCTTTGTCTTTATTGTTATTGTATGGAGGGTTATACTAATTTAAAAAAAAAATTGCTTTGAAGGGGTAGCACTAATTTGAAAAAAAGTGATTTTGGCCAGCTTTTTGGGTCAAATACCTCTCTGTGCGACGTTAAAAGAATATTATTTTTCATTTACCAAAGTGAGTAACCAAAATCGGCTGCTGTTTTTGGCTCCTAAAATAAAAATAATATAACAGGGAAAATACTTTATAAACATTTATTTAAAAAAATACAGCACACAAACATATCACAATAATGAACTGAAATTCATTCACTGCAATGTAAAGAATTTTATGAGAGGTTTCTAATCATGGTTCAGCATACATATCATAAATTCGAATAAATGTTTAACATGATTTAATAAAAAAAATACTATTTAATTTTTTTGTGGCAGCAATTTAGATTTCGAAACGCTTCGTTTATTCTGTGAAAACACTAACAACTATTTTGTCTATGGCAGATATATCAGAGGATTATTTAGCTATTACAATGATTATTTGGTTCTGTTGTTGTCAAATTTTATTGCATCTGAAAAATTGTGCTGTTACATTGCTCCTTTATTAAAATCAATGTACGAAACGTCTACGTAAAACAGCTATTTATCAATTCCAATGTGAAAGCAACAGAGTTATACCATCAGCCAAAAGCGATGCGATCGTCAATGGGAATGCTGTTTCAAGTTTCATTTGGAATTGTACAATTCGACAGAGGATTTACTAAACATACATGTCTATAAATATTTTCTCTTTCAAAATTTGAAATCTACTCTGAACTTACGGAGTAATAAAAAAATTGATTAACTTCAGTTTCCCTTTGCTATTCTTTATGTGTGCATTTAAAAATCTGTAGACTTTTTATGCTTACTGGTATTTCAACAATGGCACAGTCATAATTAAACTTAAATAATAGCACAAAATAATTTAACATTTTATGTAAAAACATAAAGTTGTAAAGTTCATATAATGTCTATCATATATGTAACATGAGTATTTTGGCTTAGGTAGGTTTATACCTCAAAACACAGCTATAAGGAATGGATTTGAATACTATTAGATTTCTTATTCTACATAAAAAGTAAAAAGTTTACCCATGGATACTTTCTGGTAATGATTTTATTAAGAATACCTTTTTAAAAATAACGCTAGTTCTAGAATAGAGTTTAAGCTATATTCATGTTTATATTCGAGATTTCTTTAACTTCTATTTAACTACTGACGTGAACTGTCAAACAATAAAAATAATTAGCATTATTTTTATGACATTCGAAATCGTCTATAGTGTATTACATGAAAAATATATACAACAATGCAAGACGTAAGCAGCGCAGCGCAGAAGTAAATTGTATAACACTAGAAAAGCTACAAATACTTTTAATTTCTAATACACTGTGCGCGTTAATATTTCGCATAATTTCAATAAGATAAATAAAAATATATTATATTACTTCCAAATCGAATGCCGGCAGCACACCTTCGACGCAGAACTGTAGGGGCGAGACGAGACGCCCGGACGATTCGCCCGCGTTATCCACTTTGATAGTTAGATATAGAACGAGGAAAATAAACTATGCTGCTATAATATCTTCTTCAGAATCGAGCTCATCTTCTGCCCAGACGATGACTACATTCCGTACTCAAATCGCAATTTAATTTAAATGCCGTCTTAATCGGTGTCGGATATGTTCGAACTGATATAAACACTAGCTGTGCTCGCGACTTCGTCCGCGTGGAATAGTTATTTTGAGCATCATAGACGATTTTTTTCACAATTAAATACTCTTAATCAACAACACATTTATTTGGATGAAGATTAATTTTACTATGTTGATACAACTCTAACAAATAATTGGTAATAATGCATTAATTTTGATCAATTTTGATTACAATAAAAAAGATTCTAGTGAGTAAACCTTAAAAGATTGACATATACTGCCGCGGACTTTTTTTTAAATCATTTCAAGAGGAATAATTCTTTCATACATATTTTTTTGATATCTTGAATTGTTATCGCAGCGCACGCAACGGAAGCCCTCAAAGATGAATAATTTTCCCCGTTCTTTCCACATTTTCCATTATTTCTTCGCTCCTATTAGTCGCAGCGTGATGTTATGTAGCCTAAAGCCTTCCTCGATAAATGGTCTATTCAATAAAAAAAGAATTTTTCAATTCGAATCAGAAGTTCCTGAGATTAGCGCGTTCAAACAAACAAACTCTTCAGCTTTATAATATTAGTATAGATGTACTGGAAGGGTGGGGAATCATCCTGTGTATAAAGCGTCTGTGTCTAACCATCATCTCCCAGTCAATCCGCGTAACACAGAATATCGTCGACCCAGACACGTCATTTCTGACCCTCCCGACTCATTGACGCTGGCTCTTCAAGCCTTGCGAGAGGCGGCATCTGCGCCGCCATCCCTTAGTTAGTCCATACTTCGCAGCTTGCTGCACATGTACGAGTAGGCCCCATCACTTCAAGGCCAGACCCACTTTGGCGTACCGAGCCTTCCTTCGCGCATATGTCCTCTTCGGAGGGCAGCGCCGACGTGCCCTCTCCTGAGGGTGCGCCAACCATTCCGTTCAAGCCATAAGGCCACTAGGGCCAAGGATAGGCTGAGTTTAGTCGGTAGGTCTGTGTGGTCGAGCCGCCTCGACAGCATCCAGGAGTCCGACATAATCAACGCATCCCTGCTTGCCTGTTGCGTTGGTATCCATGACGGATTCTCAGCCTCCTCTCCTGAGGAAAAAAACCATCATCTGACAAAATGATGGAACGTTCGTTCGTGCAAACACGTGTGTTGTGTGGAAATGCGGGAACATCAATCAGCAGTGTGTAGAAACTTCTAGTTCTTATTATACAAAACAACTGGTAATAAAATGTACCGCGAGGTTGAAGATTCTCCACATCCTTCCACTACATGACAAAGATGAGGGCGGGACCGTTTCTATGCAAAGCTATATACCTACATATATGCATAATTCTCATCTAATCAGCAGCTAAAACTATGCATAAAAAACAGATTTAGCAGTTTTGTTACCGCTCGAGGCGAGGGTGTGCTACCTATCATAAATCGACAACACAATTAAACTTATAATTATTCTCTATGACTAGTTCTTTACAAGTATCACTTACACATAGCACAGCTACATTCGTATAGATTTCATTACATTAAAGGGGGAATTTACACTTATTATTTAAAGATAAGCAACAAACTTGATACTTTAACTATGAAAATATTAGGTAATAAGAAAGAAATATCGACTTATTTCTAATACTCATAAGACCAATTACATATTTCCTTTACATAATGAATAACATGAAATAAGGTAGCTGTCTGTATCTCAGAACTCATTTTTCGCAAAATGTCACCAAGTCTTAAAACGCCCATTTTTATAATCTCTTAAAATGTCGCCACAAGATGAGCGTTCCAGATTAGCACGTGTTTTGCGATATGTTAGGCATCGATATGAATTAACTTTTAAGGAAAGAAATCTATATAGTTTTCGATATCTTTAGAAAGTAGACGAGTAGCTGCAGTCTGGGACAGGTATCCACATTGACCGTCTCAGAGCGCGAAGACCTTACCGTAATATCTTATAGTGTGGTTTAAACAAAATAAAAACAGAAGCATCAGTCTAGCAGCGTATAACGCCATCTCACTTGCACTGCGGTTTTAGGCCCAAAACACACACAAGCGACGTAAGGCGAAGGCACGGGGCAGGCGCAGCGCAAGTTTGTGACAGATACGATTTGAATTATATAATATAGGCTGACTTTGGTGCGATAAGATCACAAGCGCCGTGCTTCTTGCGTGACTCCCGAGAACCGAGTGCTAGCGACGTGGCGCAGGCAACGAAACGGCGTGTCTGCGCCGTGTCGGTTCAGTATAATTCGAAAACGTCGCCTGCATACATTTTGTATGAAATCGTTTTGAAGCGACACACACCTGCGCCACGCCTGTCCCGAGCCGTGTAGTTATAGGTGAAGGGTTTTCACCCTTCACCTATAACTACATCACTTCTACTTAAGCACTAAAAATCCGTACCATTTTCAAAAAGGTAAAAAAAAAAATTTTTCAAGAGTAGAAACATTTTTCGATAGTGGTGAACGACTAAGTGACATCACCATAATCACTAAGAATAATAATAATAGACATACTACATACGAGTACTTACATACATAAATACTTACATTCTACTACACACTATATACTTTATTTACATATTATATCAAATAATATTTTGGCTTCAACACAGAATGGATGTAAGGCTGGGTCCCGTGGTACAAAAGAGCTCCTCCTTATAGACATAGCCATTAGCCAACAAGTTCGGCGGAACAAAGGATTTCTGTCGTTCGGCTACGTAGACAGGGTGAGGTTATTAGTCATCTGCTGTACATGAAACCGAAACACCAAAACGTTGTGGAGTTATTGAAAATCATGCAAATTTTCAGTAATCTATAAGGATGGAGTTCGGCGTAGACAAATGTGCGGCTTTGCATGTACAGAGGGGAAAAGTTGTAAATTCACCGAATCTACAACTTTCAGAGACAATGACACTCAGATCTCTGTCTGGAGCTGAAACGTACAAGTATCTGGGTATGTCAGAGTCTTTGGGTGTATCAGTGAAGGATGTCAAGAAATCGGTGATGACACGTTTCTTTTGCCGCTTAACAAAAAGTACTTCATAGTCTTTTGTCTGGTGGCAATAAGGTGCGTGCCTTCAATGGTTGGGTGATGCCTTTATTGATATATTCCTTTGGCATACTGAGATGGACTCAGACTGAGCTGGACACCTTGGATAGGAGAGTCCGTCAACTACTCACAAAACATCGCATGTTACACCCACGTTCGTCTGTTATGAGACTGTACATTCCACGGAAGTGTGGTGGTAGAGGCTTTCTCAATGCCAAAAACCTCCATAACTGTGAAGTGTACAGCCTCAGAAACTATTTCCTCAACAACGAATGTGGGATGCATCGTGACGTTATGGCAGTTGACAAGGGATTTACCCCTCTCTCTATGGCAGTTGAGAACTGGCGGGGCTTAACGTCGAAAATCGCAAGGAAGTATAGAAGGATAAAGAATTGCATGGAAGGTTTTATCGAGCCTTAATGGCCGCCCTGCCCTGATGTAGACCTTCCTGCGTCGGTAAACTGGCTGCGCTTCGGCGACTTCTTTGGGGAAACTGAGGGTTTTGTCTGTGCAATTGCAGACGAAGTAATGGTGACGAACAACTATAGAAAATATATCCTAAAGGACGGTACCGTCGACATATGTCGGGCATGCCGCCGTCCCGGAGAGTTACTTAGGCATATTATCTCTGGTTGTTCTCATCTTGCAACGGTGAGTATTTGCACAGACACAACCTAGTAGCCAGGATCATCCATCAACAGCTTGCCCTTAAACCTGATATCGTGGTGGTCGACCGCTCCCAACGCCGTGCAATACTCGTTGATATTACCATCCCTCGTAAAAACCGAGAAGGACAAAGCCAGTAAGTACCTTGATTTGGCATACGAGGTAACCGGCATGTGGGATGTTGATTCGACGACCATTGTTCCGATAGTTGTGTCTGCGAATGGCTCGATAGCGAAGAGTCTCGATCAACATCTTAAGAGGCTCCCGCTTGACGGATGGACAAAAGGCAGTGATTCTCATACGGCATTGCATAAAGGCATTAAGTTTAAGTTTTTTATAGTATTGTCGAAACTTTGAGTCCTCTTGTAATAATGACGCGAGTCTGTTGCTTAAAACGTACAGTTATGGCTACAATGTGTACTCGATGCGCGAACGCACGCACTTCTAGCGAGTGACCCGAACAAACTAATGGCGCGGAGCGGCGACGCGAAGCGGCTATTCTGCCCCCCCCCCCCCCCCCGTCGCCCGCTTCCCCTGCACCGTAGGCTCACTCATACTTGACGCACAGTGGGCGTCAACAGTATTTATGTTTCTTTTATATATCTATATTCTAAAAAACTTAAATTTAAGATTACTAATTAAATATATCAATAATAATAGTACCGTGTTATAATAATATAACAACTAATACATGTTTACAATTTGAAAATAATTAAAATGTTTGTTGGAAAGTTTTACCCGATTTCAATAAACTTTCACACCATAATCATACAGTAACCAGTCTTATTATTACCATAAAAATACCTTAATGCAAATAATTGCGGATTTCAGATATTTTAAACTACCTACCTTATTCTAGATATCTTAAGGTTTATTTCATACTTTCACATAAAATTCATAAGACAAGTTCGGCTTTTCTTAAAACAAAGTTTGCAGACACAAGGATTCATAAGTGCCCAAAATTATACTGATCTAAATCTACTGACCTGACATAAATGAGTAAGCTGGACTTAGCCTCAAAACTCAATATTTTATTGCCTCCATAGTGCTCTGAATAAGACTTATATATAACATATAAATACTTATGGACCCTGCCGAGTATCGCCATTTGAAAAAGAGATAAATAGTCATAGTACCCCTATTTGCGTAAAAATAAATTCTAAATTTTAATTAGTTCTTAGGACTGCTGGCTGGCTGGCTGTTATTTCTATGGAAAATAGTACTCTACAGTGCAGAGTACTGGAATAATATCAGCCGTTATAAGCATACTTATTTAAATTTCCAACAAATAAAGTTACACAAATCATTCGTGCGAAGTTAAGGGAAAGCGAAGGAATATCTAAAATAGTGAATAGAGAGTATTTTTAATCGAATCATCGTTTTATACGCATTCAATTTTTACCCGCATAGTTTAAAGCAATATGCAATTCTTTTTTAGCAAGAAACTCATATTTCCAAAGCTACTTCAATGCCTATAGAATTGTAACTATTATTTTATAATGTTTGAAAAAACATCATCTTAGTACAAACTATTAAATGCGTACAAAAACTAAGTAATAATCACAAAAAACGTGCAAATATTATGTACATTAATTAATTGCTATAAACCCGTTACATAATTCAGAGTAACATCTGACAAATACTATGAATATTTTTATTGCAATATTATTATAGAGCTAATATTATTACTTATACATATATGCTGTCACTATATGTAGCGTACAATACTAAAATCTGTTTTATCTCTAAGACAAAGTGCGGTCCAAAATTTGCTGTCAGCGCTCGTATGCGTGTGGTCTAGTTCATAATTGACAGTTCTAGGAGACAATGCACTACTTATTTTCTGTTGGAACTTTTACCACAAATTGATAACGTTATTGATTATTCTATTTATAAATGCACACGCGAGCAGTGGTATTTTTTTCAAGTTTGTGTAAAATAAGCAAATACTGAGAAATATTGCAGATGTAAATGTGTATCTACGATTATTACTTTTGGAGATATAGCTACTTGTTTGTGGCGTTGTCGCGGATCGTCAAAAAACGTTAAACACTTAAATCGTTGCATTGAGACAATATGTTGTTAGTCGCCTAATTTGTATGAACGTATATACAAATTGCTAATAACTTTGTTATTAATGTATTTATATGTTTATTTCCCAGATTACAAAATGTTACATTTAAATGAAAAATTTTAATAATAAACCGTTTTTATAGTTTGACATACAGATGAAATCAGTATTACTTTAATGACGCAATAACAATAAAACATCCATATTCAGTAGAAAAATACCGTTTTATGTATCGAGTGTTTGACTGTAATTTTGGACCGCATTTTAACATGTCAATTTTACATGTCAATTTTGTCTAACGATAAAAAAGACTTTAAAGAAGTTATCTAAATAAATTAAATACATATATGAGGAAATCATCATAAGCAAGTTGAATAACTTACTTATTCCTCCTGTATCATATTATCTCCCAATCGCTGTCTATGTGATCGTCAGGGGACCCAACATCTTTGATCCCATTCGACTGCATATCCAACTTTAACTCTATATCGCCTAAGTTCCAATTGTTTGGTAATTGAATGACTTTAGGAACTAAGTCCATAGAACTTGGGTCCTTTATCGTATTATCAGGCAACTTTTTTTCCATCTTCTCAATGTCTTTAGGTGTCTCCGTGTCGATTAGAGGAGTCACGTCTATATTCTTGTATGTGACTTCCTCTTTTCTTTTCTGTTCGTTTTTGGGGACGATGCTAAGCGACTCCAGATTGAGCATCTTCGCCAGAATCTTCTCCTTCTCTTCGATTTGTCTTTCTAGCAGATCGTCGTTGTCAGACTCTTTTCTACAAAATAAAATGAGTAAGATGGACATTTTATTTTTGGCAAGAACCAAATATTGTGGGATGAACTTTAGTCACTTTTACCAGATGTTCTGCATTTAGGATTCTGATCTGGAGACGAATTTTCGAAACAATAGAAAACCAATTCGTATTCGAAATCGTGAGATTCGTATACGAATTACCGAATTCACTATTTCTGAATTTTCATTTCGTGCGTTATGCAACGAGTGGTTCAACCCACTCGTTTTTTATTTCTACTAGTAGAATATCCAACGCTGAAGTGACCTTGACTGTGATCCGTTTCACGTGTGGGTCATCGCCGGCTTTTTGTTTTTGTTGTTGTGATTAAGGTTTTTTCTGTGTGAAACGGAAATTAACTAAGAATTTGTTTTTAATAACAACACTGAGTTCGAGTGATTCAAAAATCTATAAAATTGTAAGCGGTAGAAAATAATTTCGCGCACGATTTGTATTCGTATTCGAATTCCAAATTCACGTGTAATGATTCAAAAATACGTCTCCTGATCGATTGAAATTGATTCTATCTACCGACAACAATTGTGTAATTAATGTCGCATCACTAGCGTAAGGAACCTTTTTGTTGCCGTCGCTCCCATTTGGAAATCGAAAGCTCCAAATCACCCAAAAGGCACTAGCGTAAGGAACCTTTTTGTTGCCGTCGCTCCCATTTGGAAATCGAAAGCTCCAAATCACCCAAAAGGCAATGGAACAGACTATTCACGGGGAAAAAGATGAAATTTGAGAAAGAACCGGGTTCGAGCAACAAATCGCGATGAATTCCGAAGCTTCAGTGGCAGTGCTCAGGATGCATTATTGTTAGGCCTGACGTCCGTTGGGGTGTAAAGGTCTTCGAGCAGTAGACATATTTTAGGACTTGCAGCGTCGATAGGTGTCCTACAAGGTACCCAGGGGAGCAAAGGCCGGGGCTCCTCAGATGCGACACTCTATCCTGAGGGCCCCCTACAACGCCTGAGGACGGCCATCGCTGAGGTTATTAGTGGGTAGGCCTCCCCCTTATGGGGAGGAGAGCCCCACATAACCACGGTATGCAATTCAATGCATTTTCCTCAGCGGAACAACAAAAAAGTCTCTTAAAAGGCGGACACCACACACGGACACAGATCTGGTGAAGATCGGTGGCAGGTGCGGTAAGCAGCACAGGGCCTTGGAGATATTATGGAGATCCTTGGAGGAGGGCTATGATAATTCTATAATTAATAATCGCGCCCCTACTATTTTGAGCAATTAAAAACTGTACTTAACATATAGTGAACACATGACCTTCCTCATTTGTACGTGGGACGGCCAGAAAACGTAATTGGTTCACCAGCGGTGCAATATCTCCTGCACTAATTCACGTCTCGCAAGGTTTGCGACCGACACGCGATCGGAGCGTGCGATCAATACAAACATCTCTTGACATGGACCACAATATCGATTTTGCTACACATCATAGGGTTCCGTACCTCAAGAAGTAAAAACGGAACCTTATAGGATCAGTTGTCCGTCCATCCGTCCGTCTGTCAAGTCTCAGAAACGCGTCAAGATATCAAGCTGAAATTAACAACACATACTCAGGTCTCCTATCTCTCAAAGCAGTGAAAAAAATCAAATTTCTAAATCAACGCAATAAGAAGATATGCCCGTTTATGTTCCATTTATATTGCATATTTTGACATTTGCAAGGGAATCAAAACCTATAGGGTACTTTCCGTTGACCTAGAATCATGAAATTTGTCAAGACGCAATGTCATGCAGCAAAAGTAAAGGAAAAACCCCGAAAAACGAAAATTTGTAGTTATTTCACAAAAAAAGAAATTACAACATAATTGGGAAAAACAGGAAAAATCTTTGAGACTTAATTCTAATAATGAACGAACAATTCACATGTCGACAAATTTGTACGGAACCCTCGTTGCACGAGTGCGACTCGCACTTGATCTGAGTATGTTTATTGTTTTCATGTGAGGTATAATAAATATGTAAGCGACAGCGGTGTCATTAGCACTAACAAAAATCCGTATCTTATCAAACCAAAAATTTACCACATTTCTCATTCTAATAATATACTCACCCATAAACGCTGACGTTCATCAGACAGGGGCTGGTGTAGCTAACTTCAGGTTTATCGGGTTTTCTGACGGGCGTTGAGAACCTTGGAGTGCTTGCACCCGAACCGCCCTCCCTCTTTCTACTCCGTCTGCTATGTATAAGTTCCTCGTCGCATTTTTTCTCCATTATACTTTTATACATCTTCAGTTTCCTCTGCAATTCCTCAGACTTGGCACGCCTTATCTCTTCAGCGTCGCTCGACACGTCTTTGAACTCATTTATTATAGACTCTAGCACGTTGTTTGACATGTCATCTGGTAGATGTTTAATGGGTGGTAATTCGAAGCATTCTTCTGCGTTAGCAACGGGCGACGTATCTATAACCTCGTTCTTGGTGAAAATGGAGATGGGCTGTTCGAGGACGCTGGTGATGTAGGGAACGGTCTGGTCCAGGTGCGTCAGGCCACGTACCGTGTTCACCGCTTGCTGGATCGAAGACGTCAGCGACTTGCTCATCATGTAAGGTTCGTCTGTCGAAAGGATACTGATTTTACGATTCAGATAAATACTTCGACACCATGCAAAATGAAGAGTGCTGGCTCGAGTCAGCTGAAATCACGCGGTCCGCTGCCCCACTTACGCACGCAAACAATTTTTAATGTGGACGTCGGCACATAAGAATTTGTGTGGGTTATCCCGGGATTTATTTCATTTTTTCAACGCATTGATATGAGAAGACTTACCGTAAAACTCAGGGAACAGTCCACGCTAATGAAATGTTGTTATCAATAATTGCACTCATACTAGTACAAGTAATGAAGCATGCCATTTCAGCTTAGAAGAACTCGAAGTCGACTATCATATTCGACTTAGTACGGATGATGTAGGGACCCAGGCTCGATCTTGCCATGTGCCAATGTGTTTTTGTTTTTGAAATTTAATATGTACATTTATCTGACGTTAGGAACGTCATTCATATACATGCAAGGAAACTCCCAGATGTATGGAGTCAGCCAATTCGAATTGGAGCCTAATCATCCTGTAGGGTCCCCTCGATGGGGACGAATGTGGACTGTGATGATGAAGATAATGAAGTTTACTTACGTCCGGATATTTGTACAAATAAAATATTGCTTTACAAACGTTATGTTATAAACATATGAAATATTATTTAATATCGACATTGATAGATCTTGGACAAAAGCCTCATCTGTAGAATATTATGCCAACTATTTTTCAGAATATTGTTATTATTTTTCACACATCACTGAACGTCATTGAGGAATATGAAAGGGTGTCAATGTGTGTGTGTGTGTGTGTCTGTGACATGCACGATACGGATTTATAATATATGTCTCTTACTTTCACCAGAGAATACATCGTAATTATAAATAAATATTTCTTACACTTACACCGATTAGCCAAGCCCAAAGTAAGTTCTGTAAGGCTTGTGTTATGGGATCTAGGCTAACGGATAGACATACATATATTATACATATATAAATAAATTTGATAGAAATATATTATAACAACCACGACTAAGGTACAAATGTTCGCATTCATCACGCAAATATCTGCCCTCCCCGGGTCTCGAACCCGGGACCTCAAAGATGGCGACACTTTGAAACCGGTATACCAACCACTCGACTTTGGAGGTCATTAAAATAATACTTTTCGGACAACGATCTCTCTCTATTTCACTGGGATTTAATACTTAAAAGGTGCGCGAGTTTATTTATTACACCTGTAACCAATCGTTCGGGTAAAACAGGTTTGTGCCGGAACTACAACATGAAATAGTCCTTATTATCCAGTACTGTCCCATCGTAGACGAGACAAAATAAAGTTATTTCGATTTGATGAATTGTAATTGAATAAATTACCTTTATCTTTTATGACGTCACTGATATATATGATTCGATATTAATCGCCGCTACCACTGAAATGGTATAAAGTCGCTTGTATGCAACGACAACGGATTCGTCTGTGCGGATGCAGATCCAGGTTGCAGAGAGGGGAGCCATTTGCATTACAACAGTAAAAACTTATAGTGCTGGTAGGACTCCACCGCGTAGCTTTACTGAGGCACGAGCAATTCAACCCAACTAATGTTCTAAGTAGAAATGTGTCAATCTTTATAGAAACGACTCAGTGAGTCGTTTCTTCCAAGTGATTCACTGATTCAAATCTCTATCAGCGCTTCAAATGAATCATTCGCTCAATTGCATCTCGGTTTTAATCGGCACGCGGCGCTCGCACGAGTGAGATAAGTAAATAGTTCAGAGTCACTACTTCAGATCACGTCGCTCAATAGGCTTGTATCCACTATGAACAAATCTGATGCATTAGGTTGCATAACTATTAAGATGATCATTTAATTATGAAAAAACAAAGTTTTATAAAATAATAACTTTTGATTATTTATATTTTTATAAAATAAAATTGCACAAAATAAGCCATAAGTCACGTGACAGCAAACACCAATTAAAAAGTGTTACGTCACGCCGTGCGAAACGTCAAAGTCAAAATGTCATTCCCAAGTGTCTTGTGGAAGTGCGAAAAAGAATGGGCATCATTCCTTCTCGCGAGTGTCAGCCACTTTTTACGTATCTGCTGATTGTTTGGCACGTATATAAATAATTTTTTTGGTGTTTTTATACTTGTGCTTGTACACTGGGGCACTATGCAGTACTTGTAATACGATGAATCCATTTTTTATTAAAATAACTTCACAATACCGAATATTCCGATACTAAAACAGCTGTGTTTTGCACGGCGTGACGTCATTCAAGACGCCATGACAGTCATGAGCGTTTTTGATGACTAATGTCAAATATTTAATTAAATGCAAAATTATTCTTATAAATAAGCATTTTTTTTCAAAAATAATAATTATTTTGTATAGAATAGGCATCAAGGTATATTAGTATCTAACTACTGAAATTTAGGCAACAAGCCTATTGCATCTCGGTTTCATTCGATACGCGACGCTTACACGATCGACTCAGAGTCACTGATACAAATGAATCAATATCAATATTTATATCGGTGTATTTGTATCAGATATCAGAATATTTGTATCAGTGATACAAATGAAATGATGCAAATGAAGCACTTTACTGATTCGAATCTTAGTACTGATCCGGTTACAAATGATCCAATCTCAACAAAGATACGTTTTCTCCATCATTAGTTCTAAGTGGCTCCATGTTTGTTTCGCCATTTTGTTTGAACGCGGAGCTGCAGTGAGGGTGGTGGAACAGAGGATGCTTGCAAGACAATGTCGTGAAATGTTCAACGATTTCGCTTAATCAGTGCCGCGGGGAAGTGTGCTACCATTATAAGCGTGAGCGAGCGACCAGTAACAGAGCCATTGCTCGTACATAAATACACAAAGCACAGAAGCCGGGCGCGGTGGACGGATTAAAATAAAAATGCGAACATACTGACAAAACTATATATTTATATACAAGTACAATGGCCATGCTAGCGTTTCAGTACCCTTAGACAAAAGGCTTATGCTTATTCTTCCAAATTCGATTGAAAAAGTACACTGATAACATGAGGGGAGAAAATCAGATACAAAATAATAGGTGTTTCACTAAAATTGTATATTATATTGAGATATAGTTTCTTAAAATATTTAAATACATATAGACAATAAAGAATAAGTGAATTATAAAATTTTTTATACATGAAATTATGTTTCCACTAAGTTATCGAAAATAGAGTTTTGAGAATGATTTGATAGTAATTAAAAATTGCATGTCAAAACGTAATGCGAAATCAATGGTTTTTATAGATTTAAATAAAAAATTAGAAAGGTCAGATTACAAACGTCAAAACAGTAATTTCAAAGCACCTCCTATGAGTACGAAATTGTTTTTTACACTCACTAGTATTTTTTACGCAGCTAATGTGTTTTCCATATATCTTCTTTGTGGAGCCGCTATGGAAAAATAAGGAATTAGAATAACTAAACACAAAAACGAGACACATTTTTGTCGTTTACGTGTCGCGTCTGACATGTGCAACTACATCGACGACGATTTATCGTAAGTTCCATTTTCCAAAGTTCGCGGCGTCGATAAGGTTCGTCGAAGATGCAATTTTCGATGGTTTGTGTACTGACAATTTTCCAAAGATTTTAATTATTAAATAAACGAAAACAAAAGAATAAATAAAATCAACTTTTGTCTAAAAGTACTGTACTGCTCACTACACTAAAGCGGTAACCAAAATTAAACAAAATATACTTAAAATTACAATACATATTCCAATGACATATAACTGAGCTGCGTTGGATTTAAGCTCTGGTATTCTGATAACTTTAATTTTTTGAACATTTAGTCAGTAAATCGTCTTTTTCTATTAATTTTTTTGACATTCGATATTGAAATCCCATTTAGGAAAATTCACTCAATACAAGCAAGTATACAGTCTATCTAATGGTAATTAACGACAGTAAAATAAAATCATCGAGTGTTAACATGCAAAGATTAAATTGCAAGTAATAGTACTGATCAAACATTGGATCTGTGTGTTTATTACGTAACTGATTATTGAATAACTCCTTTCGACAAATCCAACAGAGTCCGCTGTGTCAAAATGAAGAGCCTCTTAATTTGGACACAGCGAACAAACTACAAGCAAATTTTCAGGTACTATTTTCAAAATTTATATTATCACAATTCACAATCAATAAACAAATTGGACATGCAAATAACTATGGTCTAAATTTAAACTAAATATTGGTGCCAAACAACACCAATACGATAAATTGTAGGGTTTCGATAATTCTAAAGCTCGTATTACAGAATGACTCAAACTCAAATCTTTGCTTGTGTACAGCTAGAAAGAGATAGCGCTATGTTGGCTCAATATCACCATTCCTTTCTAACTGTAATCAAGCTGACATTTGAGTCTAGTTCTGTAATACGTGTCTAATCTAAGAGTGAGGTCAAACATGCGTAATTTCGGTCGCTTAATTTCTGTCCCATATGGATTCATAAGGAAAAAATTTGAATTACATGTGATGATCTATTTTTGTGTCTTTGCATAATAAAAATATGTACTTCTCAAATAAAAATTACAGAATAACTAGTTATTATTTAAATTTGTTTAAGTCTCCAACTCGCACATTTATTTTCTAACGGATTATATTCGTCGGTATAACGGATTAGATTACATGAGTATCGACACGTATTACATTCGCGAAACACTGATCACAAAAAAAAAAATTGATATTCAAATCTATGGCATTTAGAAGAGCAATTTTTTTTCGACCGAAATCACACAAGTCACAACTGAAAAAACTCCGGTCGTAACTCTAAGTACCTAGGCTTACTTACTAAACTGCAGGATTAAGTTTAAGAGCCCTTTGTTGCTGTTGTCGCAAAACATGTTCGTAGATTAGTCCATGGAAATGTTACATTTTTTAGGCCTTACCTTACGTTTTTTAGAGGACGCAATTTTATTTTTTTGATGTGTACAACGACAGTCAATAATTAATTATTAATAATATTGCAGTCTGTAATTAAAAAAATATAATAAACAAATTAATAAAAAAAAAAAGTTATAACTGATTACATATTAGTAGTACACCCGTATAATATAGTTATAGTTAAAAGTACTGAAAAATAGTACTCACTTCGGAGCGCTGTAAAACCTTAGCTATTGACTTAATGAAAAAATGATGCAAATAAAATTTGTTTCTCAAAAAACGATCTACAAAAATGGTAAAAAAAGTTACATCGAAAAATATATTGTTTTTTCTCGAATTTCTGAAGATTTTCGCTTATAACTTTTTTATTTATAGTTCTACGACAAAAAGTTACTGGACCAAAGTTGTAGAGATTTTAATTTGAAACAAAAAATGTTCACAATCTTTTGTTGCAAATTAATAGTTTAAGAGATATACTGCAAAAACCATTTTAACCCCTATTTTCAAGATGGCGGCCGTGGGACAAGGGTGGCGACCCCACAAACTTGGTTTTAGCTTTACACTGACCCCCTATACATCAAAAAAATAAAATTGCGTCCTCTAAAAAACGCAACGCCAAATGTAACTTTTCAATGGACTAGATTGGTATCGTAACGAACAATCGAATTAAATGTAACAAACAATATTCTGTCCAAATTTTAGTGCATAATCTGTCACGAAATGTCAAAAAATACGTTAACATTGTCTATAGTCCATTTCAAATAAGATGATCTCTGTGACAGTTCGATTTCGACACTTGTAGAGAGGTCCTACAGTGAAAATCGATTGTTTCTGGTAATCGATTATACTTTATATGGAAATGAAATCGATATTATCTTACTACCAAAACTTTGAGTATCATTAGTGTTTCTGTATAATATTGAAAGTTTTTGTTGATCAATGCATTTATCTTATGTATATAATATTATGTAGGTATAGTAGAAATATAGTCAAGTGTTTACCTGTGATTTCTTACTTTGAAAATTGTAACTGTTCATAACTTGGTATTAAAACATACGCGAAAGCTATTTACTTCATTGGTAAGGCTCGTTGATTTATATCTAGCTCTTGTTTTAATAACCCTTATGTGACAGTCACATAAACATAAACGATTGTCAGGTAATCACAAGATGGCCGCCGATTATTCGATGTCCCACCTCTATGTTTTTTGACGTTCCGTTTCATGTTTGCGAATTGCATAGTTATTTAAAAACAGATTTATTTTTATTCTTTATTTCATTAAATTAAACTAAGCGATACTGTCTTCGTTTTATAAGTAAAATATATTTTATTTTATTATTTTTTGCAATGAAGCTACTATGAATAAAAAATATTAAAGAATAAAATTATTTGCGTTTGTCAAACGAAAAACAGAGCACGATGAACTGTCACAGAGATCATCCTAGTTGAAATGGACTATAGATTCTATGAACACAGAACAAGATGGTGTCTAATACTGTTAATAAAGAGATAAAACTTGTTTATATCATTAAAATTATAGCACCATTTCTAGTCTTTATCCAATAACATAAGTACATAACTTAAATAGCACAACCTTACTTAATAGTCTTAACAAATTTGTTAACTTCGTGAAAACTCGTGGTAACAAAGAGTTTTTGGAATTAAGCATACATCAGTAGCCACGAAACAAACAAGTGACATCCCTTTCTCTCTATCATAATTCCTGTCAACTAACAAAGATACGATTCTCCAGTATCTGGCTTCTCTTTCTTGCGTCACTAAGCATCGTAAAAATGTCAAATTAACATATCTAAAAATATAAATATGTATATAAAAATAAAAACAAAAATATAAGTTATCATTGTTGAAACTTACACGTAAATTGGTCTTATTTTGGTATAGTTAAGGCACTTACGGCGACTATCAATTGAATAATAACAAGGCCACACAGAAAAATGTCGAATAATTCTATTAAATAAACATTATTAATAGGATATATTTTTATCATAAAACTTACGGATTTGCTCATTACTAAACTACTAAAAACATATAAATAAAAAAATCAATGTAAGATCTCTATTACAAAAATGGAATGTTTCGATTCACTTTGATCGAAAAAGCTGAAGACACACAATTTCGAATTTCGTAATATTTGAATACATAACAAAAAAAAAACAAAAATGGCACAACACGAAAATGGCTTATCTAAAACTAAGAAAAATTAAGTACATAAAAAATACAATTTTCTAAATTAAAAAGCAATAAAGAAACTGAATTGAATAGAATAATAATGACGTGGATAATATCCACAATATACACTGCCAAGAATAAGTTGGCACAAATGGCGACATAGGTATTGTTTTTGTATATGTTGTTTATACAAAAATAGTAAATAAATAATCATTACTGTAGTGTTGGGAATACAGGACCCCACAAATATCGACATCGATCTTGCCGATCGATCGACATTGCCATTGTTACAAATGGAACTAAAACTTTTCCGGGAAACGAAAATTTCGATACAATATTGTTCACATTACAGCATCATTATGTTTGAGAATTGTTATATTGTAATTTTATTTTTCGATTTTGACATATCATTCAAAAATCACGTCACTCGTTTTACACTTCTTTATTTTAATACTACCATCTCGAAATTTATAAATTGTATTAAGAAAATATCTTTTAAACATATAAATACTTTATGGAGTGTAATATTTATAGCGCAATCAGTTCTGTTAACTTACTTTACCGCTTTATATGCCTTGTTTATTTCACTCCTTTATATGTATGATGAAAACCTTCATCAAAATTTTGCGAGTTGAAATCGAACATTCAGTGTACAGACTATAAGTTCAAACTACTTTGGCACAAGCGACTACGTCAGCTGATACACTGCAACTATCAAAAGCGATGATTAAAATTAAACTAGAGATAAAACAACGATTCTAAATCTTTAAGCAACCTTAAACTAATCGAGCACAACTACAAGTAAGCGAGTGGTCTAAGTACATCGAGAACAACATAATACTTATTAAGTCACAACATTATCATTCATATCACAACCGAATGAAAAAAAAAATGGTTCACAGTGCGGAATTAGTCAACACTTTGTGATTTTGTGTAAGTGTGTCTCACATCTATAGAAAAGTATCTGACCTTGAGCCATTAAAAAAACATGTTATTCGTGGAGCTTTAGTATTTTTTTTTTAATTTTTTTAGTAAATTTAAGGAGCTTTACTAAATCTAATCATATTTATAGCCATTTACATAGAACTCATATTTATCTCATTGTTAAAAGCATTTTGAAGACCTCTTTCGGAATTGACTATGAACTTTGTTGTTGAACAGATTAAAAAAATGCAAAGAAAAATAATACAAGTTTACAAATATGTATGATTGAAACGTTTTTGAAATCTAGGAAGCTGTATTAAGGTGATAGCTCTAAAATCTAAAGTCTCCAAAGTCATTAGTTATTACTGAGATTTGTTACAAGAAAAATACTTAATGAAATTGATTAATTTTTATCGCAAATTATTTGATTTATATATCTTGGATAGTTAGACATATACAAAAATATTAATGCAATGTTATAATTAGACATTACACTTAGTTTGTAACAATAAAATCACGCCATATTCATGCCTAAAATGCCGTTCCTATTATTGGCCTTTATACTTTGGCGAATTCCAGAAGTCGGAGCCGGTTTGGACGTTTTAATTCGCGGATTTTAACTCAATTATACACAACGTTATATTACATTTTCCACTTACGAATCCAATTTGGTGATATTCTGTAATTTTTTTATTACCGAAATACAAAATTGACATACACAAATGTGAAGGGTGCGGTCCAAAATTTGCTATCAGCGCTCGTGTAATCGATTCACAGATCTGGAGAGAGTGCTGTACCTAACTTCTGTTTTAACTGTATTAGCTTTAATCGACAATACTCGTATCATTCATTACATCAGACCGATTACAAATACTCAATTATTTACCAATTTTAATATAAATCGCAGGAAGATTGCCAGATGCTAGCAGCGTAGGTTCGATGGCTGCAAGATTATTGGGGAGGCCTATGTCTATCGATAATGAATCCATCACGCATACTTGAGCGCCGACAGTAAATATTGGACCGCACACCTTACACTTGTATGTATGAATGAGATTTTTATTATTATGGACCAAATTTAGTCAGGGCAAAGGTGTATCATTATAGCTTGTCATTCTTGAGAGATAACTGAGCACTGTACTATTGTTTCTCTCAAATATTAAAACGTTAACTAACTCCACCTCGATGTGATTCAATTGGCATGGATGACAGATTAGATAAGGTCGTTTAGACGGACATTACATTGGCTGTCGACGGCATTTTTGCATGCTTATTGTTAATAATGAAACTGGTTTTGGCACGAACATCTTATTACCAGTAATGGTATTTATAAAACAATGCTTAATAGCGCCGACTGATAAGAATAATAAGAAAAATGAAGTTTTAAGTGCCTAAAATTTTAATTTGATTTAAACTTTAATGTAAAGCAATAAAGAGTGTATTTTATTATAATATGAGTGATCGAATTTCTAATTGGCCAAAACTTTAATAGGGGCATGGTTTGGTACAAGCGCAAGATTCTCGATAGTAAAACAACCTGTTTAATCCAAGATCTTATCAAGAGCGATTGATATAAATTGGAAAATAAATAGTTCAGATACTTTTCTAACATACAAGTCATATGTATGTGCGTGTGTGTGTGTGTCAGTTCCTGAGCACAGGGCGGCACGCACACCTGGCGCTCGGGGCTCGGGGCTGTGCGCCAGCCGCACCAGCGACCGCCCGCCCTCCACCACGAAGATCTCGTCCTTGTTCACGCACACCGACACCACTCTGCGGGGACCACCGCGTTACTTGAACATTTTCTTACTATTTTATAGGGGGGCAAACGAGCGAATGGATCATCTTGTTTTATATATGTCTCATCTTATTCACATATCCATAAGTCGCTGGTTCATATCCGGCTCGAAGGACCATTTATGTAGGTGCCAGGCTGATGGTAATTAAAATAGAAACTTTTATTCTTTCCTTCTATAGGATACACTCAAGTAATTTTTAACACTTTCTTGTTAACAATATGTAATAATATTAGTGAAATTAGGTAATGTTTGTGGTTATAGCCCACACCGCGTACTTAGACGAATATTCCCGAAGGCAATGTAATTTATGAAATGACTGAATCACACAATAATAAAAAACAATGCCGCGAAAGGCGCACCAACATAACAACAAAAAACTAGAATGAGGCGACAGGTTAACCAACCTAACATTTTGTGTTAAGTTTAGGACATAACACTAATTTTCATATGCATAACTTTAACAGAAGAAATAAAAAAAACTAGAGGGTAAAGATTCCACATAGTGTAGCTGAATTGCTTCTTCATAAGTTCCAAGCATGCTAAAAAGACGCTAATGAGTAAGGGCTATTACAAAGTCAATAATTATTTAAATGATGCCAATGCTTGGTGTTGATTTGAAGACAGTACATTCTGAAGTGTAAATATTTATTTTCCCGTATAAATTGTAAACACATATGTACGTTGTGTGGTAACTACATAATTTCTTGTAAATGTTGTTATTACTTTGATGAACTGATAAGTTTCTTGCACCCATTATTTTTATCAACTAACAAATACGTTCTTAATAGGTGTAAGAAAAAAATTTTGTCGATTCAAAAGAGCTTTCTACAAAGTCAAATTTGAATAAAGTCAAATTTCATTAATTTAATAAGTAAGCGATTAATGCTGCTCGCGGCGATTCACAGCACCAGAATTATGCAAGTATTTTTAAACGTATTAACCGATTATAGTCGAGTGATTGTCGTACAGTGAAGTTAGTGCGGGTCCAGCACGTACAGTGAAGTTGGCGCGGGCCAGCACGTACAGTGAAGTTGGCGGGGACGCACCTGCGCAGCTGGTCCACCACGGCCACGGCGGTCAGCGAGCGCGGGTCCAGCACGTACAGTGAAGTTGGCGCGGCCAGCACGTACAGTGAAGTTGGCGCGGGCCAGCACGTACAGTGAAGTTGGCGCGGGCCAGCACGTACAGTGAAGTTGGCGGGGACGCACCTGCGCAGCTGGTCCACCACGGCCACGGCGGTCAGCGAGCGCGGGTCCAGCACGTACAGTGAAGTTGGCGCGGGCCAACACGTACAGTGAAGTTGGCGCGGGCCAGCACGTACAGTGAAGTTGGCGCGGGCCAGCACGTACAGTGAAGTTGGCGGGGACGCACCTGCGCAGCTGGTCCACCACGGCCACGGCGGTCAGCGAGCGCGGGTCCAGCACGTACAGTGAAGTTGGCGGGGACGCACCTGCGCAGCTGGTCCACCACGGCCACGGCGGTCAGCGAGCGCGGGTCCAGCACGTACAGTGAAGTTGGCGGGGACGCACCTGCGCAGCTGGTCCACCACGGCCACGGCGGTCAGCGAGCGCGGGTCCAGCACGTACAGTGAAGTTGGCGGGGACGCACCTGCGCAGCTGGTCCACCACGGCCACGGCGGTCAGCGAGCGCGGGTCCAGCACGTACAGTGAAGTTGGCGGGGACGCACCTGCGCAGCTGGTCCACCACGGCCACGGCGGTCAGCGAGCGCGGGTCCAGCACGTACAGTGAAGTTGGCGCGGGCCAACACGTACAGTGAAGTTGGCGCGGCCAGCACGTACAGTGAAGTTGGCGCGGGCCAACACGTACAGTGAAGTTGGCGCGGGCCAGCACGTACAGTGAAGTTGGCGCGGGCCAAGCACGTACAGTGAAGTTGGCGCGGGCCAGCACGTACAGTGAAGTTGGCGCGGACGCCAACCTGCGCAGCTGGTCCACCACGGCCACGGCGGTCAGCGAGCGCGGTCCAGCACGTACAGTGAAGTTGGCGGGGACGCACCTGCGCAGCTGGTCCACCACGGCCACGGCGGTCAGCGAGCGCGGGTCCAGCACGTACAGTGAAGTTGGCGGGACGCACCTGCGCAGCTGGTCCACCACGGCCACGGCGGTCAGCGAGCGCGGGTCCAGCACGTACAGTGAAGTTGGCGGGGACGCACCTGCGCAGCTGGTCCACCACGGCCACGGCGGTCAGCGAGCGCGGGTCCAGCACGTACAGTGAAGTTTGCGGGGACGCACCTGCGCAGCTGGTCCACCACGGCCACGGCGGTCAGCGAGCGCGGGTCCAGCACGTACAGTGAAGTTGGCGCGGGCCAACACGTACAGTGAAGTTGGCGCGGGCCAGCACGTACAGTGAAGTTGGCGCGGCCAACACGTACAGTGAAGTTGGCGCGGGCCAGCACGTACAGTGAAGTTGGCGCGGGCCAGCACGTACAGTGAAGTTGGCGGGGACGCACCTGCGCAGCTGGTCCACCACGGCCACGGCGGTCAGCGAGCGCGGGTCCAGCACGTACAGTGAAGTTGGCGGGGACGCACCTGCGCAGCTGGTCCACCACGGCCACGGCGGTCAGCGAGCGCGGGTCCAGCACGTACAGTGAAGTTGGCGGGGACGCACCTGCGCAGCTGGTCCACCACGGCCACGGCGGTCAGCGAGCGCGGGTCCAGCACGTACAGTGAAGTTGGCGCGGGCCAACACGTACAGTGAAGTTGGCGCGGGCCAGCACGTACAGTGAAGTTGGCGGGGACGCACCTGCGCAGCTGGTCCACCACGGCCACGGCGGTCAGCGAGCGCGGGTGCAGCACGTACAGTGAAGTTGGCGGGGACGCACCTGCGCAGCTGGTCCACCACGGCCACGGCGGTCAGCGAGCGCGGGTCCAGCACGTACAGTGAAGTTGGCGGGGACGCACCTGCGCAGCTGGTCCACCACGGCCACGGCGGTCAGCGAGCGCGGGTCCAGCACGTACAGTGAAGTTGGCGGGGACGCACCTGCGCAGCTGGTCCACCACGGCCACGGCGGTCAGCGAGCGCGGGTCCAGCACGTACAGTGAAGTTGGCGCGGGCCAACACGTACAGTGAAGTTGGCGCGGGCCAGCACGTACAGTGAAGTTGGCGGGGACGCACCTGCGCAGCTGGTCCACCACGGCCACGGCGGTCAGCGAGCGGGTCCAGCACGTACAGTGAAGTTGGCGGGGACGCACCTGCGCAGCTGGTCCACCACGGCCACGGCGGTCAGCGAGCGCGGGTCCAGCACGTACAGTGAAGTTGGCGCCTGCCAACACTACAGGAAGTTGGCGCGGGCCAGCACGTACAGTGAAGTTGGCGGGGACGCACCTGCGCAGCTGGTCCACCACGGCCACGGCGGTCAGCGAGCGCGGGTCCAGCACGTACAGTGAAGTTGGCGGGGACGCACCTGCGCAGCTGGTCCACCACGGCCACGGCGGTCAGCGAGCGCGGGCTGCAGCACGTACAGTGAAGTTGGCGGGGACCGCACCTGCGCAGCTGGTCCACCACGGCCACGGCGGTCAGCGAGCGCGGGTGCCAGCACGTACAGTGAAGTTGGCGGGGACGCACCTGCGCAGCTGGTCCACCACGGCCACGGCGGTCAGCGAGCGCGGGTCCAGCACGTACAGTGAAGTTGGCGCGGGCCAACACGTACAGTGAAGTTGGCGCGGGCCAGCACGTACAGTGAAGTTGGCGCCGGGCCAACACGTACAGTGAAGTTGGCGCGGGCCAGCACGTACAGTGAAGTTGGCGCGTGCCAGCACGTACAGTGAAGTTGGCGCGGGCCAGCACGTACAGTGAAGTTGGTGGGGACGCACCTGCGCAGCTGGTCCACCACGGCCACGGCGGTCAGCGAGCGCGGGTCCAGCACGTACAGTGAAGTTGGCGCGGGCCAACACGTACAGTGAAGTTGGCGCGGGCCAGCACGTACAGTGAAGTTGGCGGGGACGCACCTGCGCAGCTGGTCCACCACGGCCACGGCGGTCAGCGAGCGCGGGTGCAGCACGTACAGTGAAGTTGGCGGGGACGCACCTGCGCAGCTGGTCCACCACGGCCACGGCGGTCAGCGAGCGCGGGTCCAGCACGTACAGTGAAGTTGGCGCGGGCCAACACGTACAGTGAAGTTGGCGCGGGCCAGCACGTACAGTGAAGTTGGCGCGGGCCAACACGTACAGTGAAGTTGGCGCGGGCCAGCACGTACAGTGAAGTTGGCGCGGGCCAGCACGTACAGTGAAGTTGGTGGGGACGCACCTGCGCAGCTGGTCCACCACGGCCACGGCGGTCAGCGAGCGCGGGTCCAGCACGTACAGTGAAGTTGGCGGGGACGCACCTGCGCAAGCTGGTCCACCACGGCCACGGCGGTCAGCGAGCGCGGGTGCAGCACGTACAGTGAAGTTGGCGGGGACGCACCTGCGCAGCTGGTCCACCACGGCCACGGCGGTCAGCGAGCGCGGGTCCAGCACGTACAGTGAAGTTGGCGCGGGCCAACACGTACAGTGAAGTTGGCGCGGGCCAGCACGTACAGTGAAGTTGGCGCGGGCCAACACGTACAGTGAAGTTGGCGCGGGCCAGCACGTACAGTGAAGTTGGCGCGGGCCAGCACGTACAGTGAAGTTGGCGCGGGCCAGCACGTACAGTGAAGTTGGTGGGGACGCACCTGCGCAGCTGTCCACCACGGCCACGGCGGTCAGCGAGCGCGGGTCCAGCACGTACAGTGAAGTTGGCGCGGGCCAACACGTACAGTGAAGTTGGCGCGGGCCAGCACGTACAGTGAAGTTTGACGGCCGCGGGCCAGCACGTACAGCGGAAGTTGGCGCGGCCAGCACGTACAGTGAAGTTGGCGGGGACGCACCTGCGCAGCTGGTCCACCACGGCCACGGCGGTCAGCGAGCGCGGGTCCAGCACGTACAGTGAAGTTGGCGCGGGCCAACACGTACAGTGAAGTTGGCGCGGGCCAGCACGTACAGTGAAGTTGGCGCGGGCCAGCACGTACAGTGAAGTTGGCGCGGGCCAGCACGTACAGTGAAGTTGGCGGGGACGCACCTGCGCAGCTGGTCCACCACGGCCACGGCGGTCAGCGAGCGCGGGTCCAGCACGTACAGTGAAGTTGGCGCGGGCCAGCACGTACAGTGAAGTTGGCGCGGGCCAGCACGTACAGTGAAGTTGGCGGGGACGCACCTGCGCAGCTGGTCCACCACGGCCACGGCGGTCAGCGAGCGCGGGTCCAGCACATACAGCGCGCGCGCGTCGTGCGCCACCAGGAACTGCTCGCGGAACACGTGCAGCGCGCCCAGCCGCGGCTCCTCTGGCGCTGCTGCGCCGCCGCCGCCGTGCCCGCCGCTGCCGGGTTCAGCAACTCCGCCACGGTTAGCGGGTTCGATATCGCCTCCTGCACCGAACATTCACAAACGTCCCCATCACATACACCGCTGAACTACATTTGCGTCAGCAAAAAAAAAATTGGGAGGTCATGAAATGAAAATGGATCTCAACATACACCGATAGTACTTATTTACTTTCGATGTACTGTCTTCTAATATAGAGACATGTACATATTTATTAAAGTGTGTGTTAAAATGTTTACAATTTTTTTTAGGTTGTAAGATGTACGGTAGGCATTCAATATCAGATTAGTAGGGGGTCACAAAACAGTATGGGAACCACTGCTCTAGAAAGTTTTCCCGACTTTAGGACAGGTTACTAATTTTTCCTTGCACGTATCTGCGTACAAGATGCATGCAGATTGGCTCGTGGCCGATCCCTTCCGTAGGAACGTGGGATACAGACAGGATCGAGCAGGGCCGCGGGCGGGCACCGGGACGGACCTTGAAGAGCAGCGTCTGCAGCACGCGGCCGTGCGCGTCGGCGCGCCACAGCCGCAGGCCGGGCCGCGCGCAGTACGCAGTACGTCGGATACAGACAGGATCGAGCAGGGCCGCGACACACACTGGGCACACCTGGGGGCAGGGCACCGGGACGGACCTTGAAGAGCAGCGTCTGCAGCACGCGGCCGTGCGCGTCGGCGCGCCACAGCCGCAGGCCGGGCCGCGCGCAGTACGCAGTACGTCGGATACAGACAGGATCGAGCAGGGCCGCGACACACACTGGGCACACCTGGGGGCAGGGCACCGGGACGGACCTTGAAGAGCAGCGTCTGCAGCACGCGGCCGTGCGCGTCGGCGCGCCACAGCCGCAGGCCGGGCCGCGCGCAGTACGCGGCCGCGGCGCCGCCGCGCGCGTACGAGTGCTGGAACACCGCGCCCAGCGCGCACAGGCTGCCGACGCAACCAACCAAACCCGTTTTATTATGTACGTCATAGATCCGAGTTATTTTAAATTTTTATGGGATACAGTGGACCCCTGGTAATCATAGACCTTCAGAGTTTCTTGCCTATTCTTCTCGAGAAGGCTCTCCCAATTTCCGAACAGGTGTCGAGTCAATATATTTTTTCTTTTTTTTTTTTCCTTATTCGTACGTACGGACCAAGTTTTTGTTTTTTTTTTTTATTATTTAAGCTTTTTTTTTTGTTTTGTTTGTTGACGTCAATAAGTACCTGTAAAGGTCTATGTTGAATAAATATTATTTTGATTTGATTTAATTTTGAATCCGGCCACTGTCTAATCCGTCACCCCGTGTAATCCGACATGGTCTATTATTTATTATTGAATACATACATTTTCGCTAATACATGATTGAACAAGTTACAACGCACCATCACTACTGCGCCTGACGTTTGAATTTGACTACATTTGACAACAAAGCTTTAATCTCGCGTTTTAACAATGTTAAAAAAAGAACAATTCTGCTTGCTTCTTAAATTTATTGATTCATAGTTAATTTGTTTGTACACAATTATTTCCTAATGTGAAGTTATTGCATATTTTTTGTAAGTTGTATAGCGTTAATGACTTAAATTTTATAATAAAACGTAAGTTCTCTATTGTTTTGTTAAAGGAGAATGCCGAAACCTGTACCATATGCTTAATTCCATAAATATCCAAACATTTTTATACTATATTTAGGAAATTGTGAACAATTATTAAATCCGGGTTATTATTATAAATATAAAAAGTCAACTCGAATTCCTAACATTCCGGCATTTAATAATTGCAGTATGTGCATTGCCATAAAAAAAAACAATTCATTTTATTTTTCGTTGCCGCCATTTAGCAACGAAAATCTAAAAATCGACTTCATAATAATAATTATTTATTGATAGGACGACGATTGAAATATTTTATGTTAATATTATGTCTAAGAAAAGCCGTGCGATTAGGTATTATAAGAATAAACATTTAACAATTTAGTTGGTCATAACTCTTATCGGTTTTCGGACTGAAGCCTAAAGCTAACATTGGTATTCTGTGATTTCCAGTCGTTGCTTACGCTACGCGTACGCATCTTTTGTTTTATTTGGCTTTTGTTATATCTTGGTGTTATTTCCTTAAGGAATTTGCTCCTCCGACTCGGTATCGGTATTGCAGTGATTCTTGTAAAATAGTGACTTGCGATTTGGAAATAAGCAGTGATAATAATTGCAATGGCTGGGAGGCGCTTATCCTTACCTCAGCGACGGCAGTGTGCCAACTGTTGGCTACTAGTTCCAAGAAACTTGCCAAAAAACTTTGTAGCACAAGTGCCGGACTCCATTGCAACTGTATTACGATCTTGGGTTTCACCTACTTTGGTAAGTTTTCTCATCCAGACGACACAATGACTGATAACTGTTAGTTAATATCATCTTAATATTATATATATATACGAGTATATATCATCAGCTGTCGGTCATAATCACTTTCTGGATATTTGGTATTTATTGTATAACCCAACCTTACACAGTAACAGACTACCTACAGTATTTTTTGTATAACGTACCTACTTTCAATCTACCATTACACTGCAATTAAATAAGATGTTCATATTAAATGACAGATTGTATATTTCTTCCTTTTAGGTGACCCCTAAACATGCAACCTGCAATCATTGTCTGCTTATAATACAAGAAAAAATGCTAATGGGCGCCCACTAGATATGCCAGCATATGGTCATGAAAGATTTTGTTTTGGCTGTGGTATTTCAATATTACGTACTAGAAATAATTACCGAGTGAGTTCTGAGTCGTCTGAGCGAAATATTATTCTGCAATGGATTCCTGATCATCTTGTAAGTATAAGCTTAACTTACAACATATAATAATGCTTAGTGGTTATTAACTTAAATATAGAAATATATCTCTGAATATAATGTTAGTGTTTACTAATAAATTCTTAAGAACCACCTAACATTTAATAAAAAACAATTCTATGACAGTTTTAATAAGTAAAAGTAACGATGAGGAAGTGGCTAGTACAGTCGATGCCATAGTGGGATACTGCTGCTCCTGCCGTGTAGGTAGACGCACTGTAGGGTGCTGCGCACATGTAATGACCATAGTATGGTACTTAAGTTGGGACCGATATAATTATATTAATGTCCCGGCTCCGTTTTTAGATTATATATGTTTGATGAGTATGAAGAGGAATAATTTGTAAATATAGGAAATATGGATTTCTTATATTCTAACTAAATAATAGAAATCTATATTATATTTCATTCACATGTGAGTAAGGCGTGTCAAGGATGATGTACTTATAAAAATGTATATTTGAATGAAATAAAAATAAGGCGAAATAAAACTATTAATTTTTATTTGACAAACCCTTAAAAACGTCCACTGCTATCTACTAGAGGAGACACATGGATATCTATACTTACTAAAACTCGTTGGTGGAATAAGTTACGAGTAAATAAGGGCTTTATATAGTTTAGTTTCCTAAATCAGTGGTACTTTCCTGTTTACCCTTTACAAGTTATTTGTAATCTCTTTAAAAATGCACCTACGATTTCATGTTTATTTAGCTATTTTCTATGGACTCCATTTGCAGTAATTATCTATCTATATTATATAAAGCTCGATTATCTATATATGACTGGTAATTGTTTGTTTACTAACATACACACAAACGCTGAATAATTAATGGAATAATAGGCGCCTCAATTGATACAAAAAAATATACTATTCACTTCAAAAACTGCCACTATTGCGAAATACATAAACAAACGCTCCCAAGGAATGAAAGATTCTAAAAAGTTAAAAATTATGCCTAAAATGTTTATCTGGAATATCTTTGCAACATAATTATTTTTGGCGGGCTTTTTAAAAATATAGTTTAGTGATAAAATCTCAACACTGCGGATTCGAAAAGAAAAGTCTTTGATGACGGTGGTAATATTAAACATTACCCTGACCAGGAAAGGTCATTTCATCTAAAAGCAATTGGTACAGGTTTCCATACAATAATCGGCATTCTCTTTTACTAAATTTGAGATACATAATGAAGTATGATGTGTACTTCAGCGTAATTACATATATACCTATAATATAAAAAATCTTATCATTGGATCTGTAATTTGTCGGATTACAAGGCACTCTTTTGTGAAAAAAATCGGGCTATAAGGGGTCTTAGGCAGTACTCTATAATCCGACAAATTCGATAGTTCGACACTGCCCTGCAAAATGATTGTGGGACTACCGAGGGTCCACTGTATTCAATTTATTGAAATATGGCGAAATATGCATTATTTATCTATGAATCAAATGTTTTCTTTGTAGTATATTTATTGTGCATAAATTAATGAATAATCTTAATTGATTAATTATTTCTAATATTAAGTATTAGAATAATACCTAAAACACGTGGAATTGTAGAATCCTTAAAATATTATTTTAAGGATTCTACAATTCCATGTGTTTCAGGTATTATTCTAATACTATATGTAAACATTTAACTTTATTTAACCTATGCAAATGTTATTAAACTAACACACGCTTTATTTAATGACACCTCGATGCTTAAAATGTATGAACGTACATTTTTAGATTTCAGTATGTCATTATAATATAGAAAAATTATAGAAATTATAGAATATCTTTGTGTCCTTAAAATTTGTGGGCCTTGATTCGTATCATTAGAAACCGTTTCGGTATAGAACCATTGCATTTGTTAGCAATTGTCGCTATGTAGCTACAATATATTGGATTAACATTCCAACACCTATTTATTATACTCTTAACAAAAACTTGTTCTAAAAATAACAAAAAAATATTTAGCTTGATATACAAAAGTTAGGTATCGTGGTTAATTTTAAGTTAAGTGTGAACCCTGCTCGACTTTATATAGATAGATAGATAAAATTTTAATTCTGAAACATCTTCATTACACACAAATAAAGGAACACAAAGAAACTAAAATAACCATAACATATATGTACATTTGTTTGTTTTTGTGTTTTTTTTTTTTTTTTTTTTTTTTTTTTATTGCTGAAGTTGACAAACAAGCAGGCTGCCACCTGATGGTAAGTGGTAACAGTCGCCTATAGTACATGTGGTTGCCACGAGATTCGCAGCAAATCTGCAAACCTCATAAGAACCACAGTGTACGTTGCCAACTTGTGACATAAGATGTAAAGTCACAGTACCCAGTAATTTCACTGCCTATCTTACCCTTCACGCCGGAACACAGCAAAGCGAACCCTGCTGTTTGGCGGCGGAAATAGGTAAGACGGAGGTACCCATGCAGACGACCCTGGTACAGAGTCTACCTTTGTTGTGTGTTGCCAATTTGAATAAAGTATATCTATCTATATTCATATACGTGCTTCACCGCCGTTATATTGGATTTTTGCCTAATAATGACATATTATCCCGCTGCAAAAATTATTTTATGTTCTCTGGATATACAACCATTCCTATAACAAATTACGTCAGAGTACTTCCAGCTATTTTTATCGAACTTAAGGTAATAATTAAAGAAGGTAAAAAAATAAACGTATCAGTTCATATTTAAATTAACATAACTTGTCACTCGAATGTGTCCTGTACAATAAGTAGTAATGGCAATAACGACTGTTTTGTAATAATGAATAACACTGTTGTGTTATTTTCCTATAACTGTTATTGTAACTGTTATTGTCTGTTATACTGTTACATTGCTGTTTTGACAAATGTTGTTGAGTACGATTGTTATTGTTATTATAGGTAGTTATTCATAACAATGAACTTTCCTTTACACTTTTTCAGGCTTAGGACTGTCAGAATATTAGGCAGTAATTTAAATAACTTAAAACTAATTAATCAATATAATAATTCTGGTGTATTTAAAAGTTCATTGATCTGTACATAATTTGTTATGTTATATTTATTTACAAATCTACTCTAATTATTTATTAGTTACTTCTAAAGTACACGACACTAATTATTGCAACGATCACACAACGGCAAATAGTGAGTAACTAGAAAAAATGACAACAGTTTAGGCACCAGCAAGCCAGCAACAGTTCCTAATTGTTATTTCAAATCACACTGTAAATCAAAATGAGTCTAATTGTCATACAATTGTGAAATTGGTATTAGTAAAATTACTATAAGAAATAAACAAATAGGAACTTTATTTCCTCGTGAGAAAGGTTAATATTATAAGAATAAGCAGTCGGGCAACAGAGCGAGCGCCTACGCCTACACAACGGCCTCAAGTGGCAACAACAACAATGCGACTAGGCGGCGGCGGCGGCAACAGCGGGATAACAGTATAAGCCGTTATTAAATAATGTGTTATTCGTTACGGGAAAATAATAGGCTTGTATCCACTATGAACAAATCTGATGCATTAGGTTGCATAACTATTAAGATGATCATTTAATTATGAAAAAACAAAGTTTTATAAAATAATAACTTTTGATTATTTATATTTTTATAAAATAAAATTGCACAAAATAAGCCATAAGTCACGTGACAGCAAACACCAATTAAAAAGTGTTACGTCACGCCGTGCGAAACGTCAAAGTCAAAATGTCATTCCCAAGTGTCTTGTGGAAGTGCGAAAAAGAATGGGCATCATTCCTTCTCGCGAGTGTCAGCCACTTTTTACGTATCTGCTGATTGTTTGGCACGTATATAAATAATTTTTTGGTGTTTTTATTCTTGTGCTTGTACACTGGGGCACTATGCAGTACTTGTAATACGATGAATCCATTTTTTATTAAAATAACTTCACAATACCGAATATTCCGATACTAAAACAGCTGTTTTGCACGGCGTGACGTCATTCAAGACGCCATGACAGTCATGAGCGTTTTTGATGACTAATGTCAAATATTTAATTAAATGCAAAATTATTCTTATAAATAAGCATTTTTTTTCAAAAATAATAATTATTTTGTATAGAATAGGCATCAAGGTATATTAGTATCTAACTACTGAAATTTAGGCAACAAGCCTATTAATTATATTATCTGTTATTGAAATAACGAGCATTACTAACAATAAGGCAAGTTTAAACACCTTTTGCGCTCCTTGGTGCCGATCTGCGCGACGTGCCAGCGCGCGTCGCGGCGGGTGCACACGATGGTGCGGTACACGCTGGACACCAGCAGCGAGCTGCGCCAGTAGCTCATCTGCACGATCTCGTGCTGCTCGTTCACTATCTCCATCGACTTGCACAGGTGCTGGCGGCAAAAGTGGCAACTAACGTGTGTTCCAAAGACACAACTGCAGCTTCAGAGTTTCTTGCCTGTTCCTACAGAACAGCGATTCCCAAAATGGTCTATATCGACCCCCTATCTATGACAACCTGCAAGGTAAACCCCTTGCAGGTTTACAAAGGATATTGTTTTTTTGCTGATTCCGCGCAGTTGATGATGACTTGTCCAACAAGCAGACAAGGTCGACACGTGTTTCGTCTCTCAGCCGCTATGCCGCTCGTGAGACACCGAGCGGGCAACAGATCCTGAAGATGTCTCGCTGAGAGACGAAACACGTGTCGACCTTGTCTGCTTGTTGGACAAGTCATCATCAACTGCGCGGAATCAGCAAAAAAACAATATCCTTTGTAATACAATGGACTTCCGCAAAATAACACCTGCTACAATAGAGCCCTTGCAGGTTGGTCAACGAAAAAAAATTTGAGTGTCCATGAAATTAAAATGGGGGTCCATGATAATAGATCTCAACATACACTAACAATACCTATTTACTTTCATTATACTATCTTATATAAAGACATATACATACATTATTTATAAAAGTACTTATGAATTAAAAAAAATAATATGTTTACAATTTTATGTAAGTTGTAGGATGCAGGCATTCAATATCAGGTAAGTAGGGGGTCAACCCAAAATCGAAAAACATTCAAAGGGTCTACGACACAAAACAGTTTGGAAACCTCTGCTCTATAATAGAAAGTTCTCCCGCTTTTGGAACAGGTAACTATTTTTGACGTGAAACGTCTTTAAAATCGCGCCGAAACATACGGGTACCAGGTTTAAAAAGTGGACCGTAACGAAAAGGTCTATATCATGGTACCTTAATAATTAAAAAACTATTAGTCTTAGAAACAAAAATATGGTGTGAATATTTCACTTATATAGTCAGCTCGCTGTTTTGACATTGAATTCGTGTAGGGGTCGAGCGGGGTGGCGGGGGAGGGATACCGCGTTAACTTTGCGAAACCGGCGCTCTCGCTTGTTTCTATTCAGTGTTACTCGTGACTCCGACTTTATAGCCGGTGATTCTTTCGTGTGTTTGTTAAGTTTATTTAAACTGATTGATTTATCCAAAAATTAGTGTAATTTGGACAGTATTTATATTTAAAATAACCAAAAAGTGATCGTAAATATATAAACATTTGCTATGTCGGCCTCAGCTCGTGCAAGAGCCAGCCAGAAATATAAATCACGGCTATCATTAGAAAGAGGGGGCTATGGGCCACACACAGGTACCCCAATGTCCGGCGCCGAGCGAGCGAGATGGTTTCGGGAACGTCGCAAAGCCGCTGCCGAAAAAAACGCCAACTCCGCGAGAAACGTTTCTGCTGCCGCCGACCTCGCGAGTACCTCTACCACTGGAATACCTGTACTTATGGACGTAACGAATGAACAGACAATCGATATATCTATTGAATCTGCCACGGAACTGAGAGATGTCAACATCAGTAGAAGTGAAGCAATGGAAAATCATTGGCGTTCAGCGGACAATCGCTTCAAAACGGTTTTTGAAGCCAATCCGTTTGGTTTATCTTGCAGCGTTTGTGATCGACTTTGGTTCGAAAGAGACTTAAAGAAAGTGAAACATCGCAACATTTCTTTCCTTCAAACAAAATTCCCCGATGAAATTGTGACGGAATTTCGCTTATGCAGTACCTGTAGCAAATCGATAGATGGCAATAAAATCCCGACGCTGTCGCGCTCAAACGGTTTTCGTTATCCTCCAAAGCCGAGCGGACTGCCGCTGCTTGACCCGATCAGCATTCGATTGATTTTTTATTAAAATACTTAAAACACCGTCAATCTTGTTTTCATTTCAATCTTTTACTTTAAAAGCGATTCGCTAACATAGACGTTTCACGTTAAAACCAACGGCCGTGTGCCCCGGCACAGCCTCACCCGATTTTTTTCTTTGTACAAATCTGCGTACAAAATAATATTGGTCTTAAGCTCATTTTCTCCTTAAATTGATTTGTTAGACATCAATAAGTTTACAGATCTATGTTAATAGATTGTTTTCTTTTAATTAAGTCATATTGAATAACTGTATATACTGTGCACAAATACATAGATAAGCTTAATGATAAAATATTGAAATATACACAGGCAAGATTTGCATTTAGCTATGCTGCTTTGGAAAGAAAAGGAATAGGGAACCAGCTTCTTTATACTCAAAACTAGATGCAAGACAGAAGAGACAAGAACAGTGCAGCTACCATGAGTTTACATTCGCTTGCAAACGATATGCTAAAAATTTTTCAAATGAGACCAGCCTTATTTTGTTGGAGTCATCTAGCTTATTAATGATGATAAAATGAAATCAGAAGACGGCGCCTTCCATAATAAAACCTACAACAAACATCTAGCAACGCTTATCTAGTTACATCGTACCAATTCCAAATAAAATGATAGTATAAAAACAAGAAATGACAAATGCGTTCAAAAGTTCGCTCTAAAAGTAAACTATCGCACACAGCTCAGTTCATTCACTTATTTACCTAAGTCGGTCAGAGTTTTTAATTGATTCATCATTGTCAGCTGAGAACGGAAAAAATAACACGATATTTATGTGGGGTACTGATAAATCCATACTAATATTATAAATGCGAAACTAACTCTGTCTGTCTGTCTGTTCCACTTTTACGCCAAAACTACTGAACCGATTTAAATGAAATTTGGTACACAGATAGTCTAGAGCCTGAGAAAGGACATAGGCTACTTTTTCATGCAAAAAAGGTTGTAAAGGGTTGTAAAAGGTTGAAAGGAGGGATAATAGGTTGTATGGAAATATTGTTAAAACTACTGAACCGATTTAAATGAAATTTTATACACAGATAGTCTAGAGCCTGAGAAAGGACATAGGCTACTTTTTCATTCAAAAAAGGTTTTAAAGGGTTGTAAAAGGTTGAAAGGAGGGATAATAGGTTGTATAGAAATATTGTTAAAACTACTGAACCGATTTAAATGAAACTAGGTACACAGATAGTCTAAAGCCCATGAAAGGACATAAGCTACTTTTTTTTATAGAAAATAGGTTGTAAAGGGTTGTAAAAGGTTGAAAGAAGGGATTCTAGGTTGTATGAAAAAATTGTTAAAACTACTGAACCGATTTAAATGAAATTTGGTACTGGCTGAGACAGGACAGAGGCTACCTTTTAAAGCAGAAAAGGGCTGTAAAGGGTTGAAAGGAGGGGGTGAAAGGAAAGAAATTGCATCCTGCAGACGAATATGCTAGCACGTATCCCTGGTGTATATATATATATATATATATATATATATATATATTATATATATATATAATAATTAAAACATACTTACCATATAGAAATCTATTTCGGTCATGATGATCACGCCGTTCTTATCTCCTGAAAACAGCCTCATGCCATTCTTGGACCACTCTATGGCCGTGATCTTGCATTTGTGGAGGTCTCCTATTGTGTACCTGGGGGTTGATCATTGATTGTTAGTAAGGTCGACATTTTCCTTCTAAGGTTTTGTAATAATTCTTTACTCGCGCATGGAAACCCTTTAGTCGCATACAATTTTTTGTAAATGTAGTAATACATATATAATGTTATATGTTTCATAATTAAGACTATTATTTACAAATTAAGTTTGTTATCACAACATTAAAACTAAATCTTATCTATTATTGTGTTCATATTTTAAACAAATTTTGATATTTATGTTTTGTTAATATATCTGGAACGCGGTGGGGAACGCTTACATAATCTGTGGTACTAACACAATTTGGTTACGGTGATGTGGACGTGTTTCTCAATTACAGTAGTTTCATAACATTCTATTTTTTTAGATTTCAAATAAAAAATTAAAATGTTGCTTTTTATTATCAATTTATTGCTTTTGTGTTTGTTTTTAAAGGGTACCTACAACAATTTGGGACCTTTCCTGTAATTTGGAACATTTATGGCCGTTTTCACCAACCTTGTCTTAGCTTAGGTGACTCCTAAGAGACATGCTGTCTCACTCTTTTCAGTTAATACAAAAAGTGACAGCATGTCACTTAGGTGTCGCTTAAGCTAAGACAAGGTTGGTGAAAACGGCCATTAGCCAAACAGAACAAGCGGTGCACTGAAACTCAAATTTTAAACAATATTGCGAACTTCCCCTGCGAATTAGTGCAACAACTTGTAGGTAGCGGTATGAAATAATTAAACAAATTAAGGCAAATAACAATATTTATATGAAATAAAACATCTTTGATCTCTCTGAATTTTGTGTTTAATATTGACCGTTGTTCATTGTGAGCAATTCTTTCCTAAATATAATTTAACATTAGTTCTGCTTTGTTTAAATGGATAGCAATGCGAATTTTCTGACAAGATTACTTAACATTTTTCTACTGATGTTATAGGCATAAACTATATATTGCAAGAAAAAATCGTTATATCTTTTTTTTATTTTATTTAAATATAAAATATAATTCTAAAATACAATTTGATGTTTGCCATGCATTATCAATACATAGTATAAAACAAAGTCGCTTTCGCTGTATGTCCGTATGTATGCTTAGATCTTTAAAACTACGCAACGGATTTTGACGCGGTTTTTTTTAATAGATAGAGTGATTCTTAAGGAAGGTTTGTATGTATAATAAATGCATAATATAGTAGAGAAACACTGATAAATTTAAAGGTTTCTAATGCGATGTCGTAAATAAGCACGTTTTTTTGCGCTTATATTGCAAACGCTGGCTGAACCCTACGAGATAGACCAAAATAATGTACTACAGAATTGTACAACTTACGAAAATCCACAAAAAAGTCCGCGATGGTATATGTCTATCTCTTAGGGATAACCCACCATAACCATTTTTTCACTGCACCCGTGCGAAGCCGGGGCGGGTCGCTAGTAAACCATATTTGGTTTTTCTATACATGACAGATCCGAATCATTACATTATCAACATGTTACAATATACAATAATGCGCTAGGTCTTTTAAGCACTTAACATGAATATACACAGAAAGAAAACAAACCACTGCCAACTCTATAGACATATGTAAGGTAGACACCGCAAACATGCGGTTTGTACAGGCGTCCTTGACTGGGGCTATGACGCGGTGTGTAACAGTTCTCAAATGAACGGTTTTCTCAAACGGAAAAATAAGGTAATGACATACAAACGCACTAACCATCGCATAAAATTGTGTAAATATGTTACCAAGACACAAAAGTTTACGTGACATCTTCAGTAATGTAGACGTTCTTTATGGGGAAATGCATAAAGAATAACAACCTTTTACAATAAAATTCCACAAATTTAAATCATTAGTCAAAAATATTCATGAAAAATGGTTTTTATACTGTTAAGGATTATTTAAATGACAACAAAGCTTCGGTTTAATGTTAATAACTCTTTTTTTTTTATTTAAAATAGGTTTGCGTTTGTCCACAATCTCACTTGATGGTAAGTGACGATGAGGACTAGGATGGAACACGCTTACCTAGCAAATGCCTATTCACTCGTGACTTGAAGACCGTAAGATTATATTGTTCCGGGAACACAGACGTCGGCAAAGAGTTCCACATCTTAGCTGTTCGTATTAAAAACGAAGACTGGAACCGTTTTGTACGTGTACGAGGATAGTCCACCACGTAAGGATGGTAGTTAAGCCTACGTCTGGTTGACTGGTGGTGGAAAGGACTCAATAGTTATGTTGTGAAACTATAGATTTTATAGATATAAAGTGAACATGTTTAAAAACGTAAAGGAAGTTGGGATCAGAATATTTATCTAAGGCCAGCTTTTAATCGACGACTATAAAAATACATGGAGAAAAAAACAGTCTTAGTTGATTCTTCTCCGGTCTCCCGCCGTAGAGTTGTGAACCAACGTGCAAAAGTTATAGCATAAATCCAAATTGAAAAAAAAAAATTTTTTTTGAATAGGTACGTATTAGTATGTGACTGGTGAAAAAATTAAGTTCCTTAATTTGGCAATTATTGTTTGCATCCATTCAAGAATCAATCGTAGCAACATATAGGTTTGTAACATTTGAAAAAATGCCATTTATTATTACATCGCTCACGGGCGTCAAACTGTGACGTTCAAATTCAGAAAATAGGTGACATTTCATTTAGTCGCATATCAATAGAGAGTGAAAACATTGTTCCTCGCTCCGATATTAAAGGGAGGAACCGAGGAAATCGGCTCAGACCTATCGTTATGTGTTGGAAGCGCCATCGATCTGCACGAAGCGTACTACCACTGTCTGTGCATGATTGGAATTCATTACCGCACTTTGTGTTCTTGTGAAGTCGAGAGTGAATTGTCCTCTCTTATTGCGACTAAAAACAGAATAAGCCTTGATCCTAATGAACCTGTTGCACTAATCGAACCATACTCTCGCAAACGCACTGACGAGCTATTAAAGCTTAAGCGTAGCTTGAGCGTGATGGTTAGGGCTTTGACCGGTCACTGCAAGTTGAATAGACACCTTCACAACATGAAACTTAAGGACACTGACACATGCAGAGTCTGCGAACAAGAGCGTGAAACACCAATACACCTCTTGTGCTACTGTGAACCGCTGATTCACAAAAGAAACAGACACCTGGGGAAACACATCCTTGACCCAGATCAAATAAAAACTATCCGAACTGGGAACATCCTATCTTTCTTGGTCAGTGCCCAGTTAAGGGAGCTACTGTAGGGCCTACATAGGAGGCTGGTCACAATAGATCTTAATAGGTCGCAGTGATGCACATCAGCCCCGAATTACATGAAATAATAAAAATAATAATGAACCTGTGGTTTCTAGTGAGATACGATTTCTCAGAAGAGGGCGCAGCAAGTTATTCTTACGTCAGGGCCTAGTACACCACGCTAGCCCAGTGCGCATTGTTTCTTCGCAGATAGGTATATTGCAGATTGTCTTACGATGTTTTCGTTCAGGTGGGAGCTAGATGACATATGAATTTCAAAAAACGAAAAACACATTGGTATATTGCACGATAGACCCCGGGCCCCGGAATATTCCGGTTCGTAGACAAATACAGAGAAAAAGTAAAGTTATTTTCGAGTTTATTCATTACGAAAAAAATAAATCTCTTTCTTTTATTAGTGTAGATCAGGGATTCCTGGAAGTGGTCTATATCGACCCCTAGGGGTCTAGGGGACACCGTGCAAGGGGTCAAAATTTGGGGGTCTACGATAATGGATCTCAATATACACTGATAGTACCTATTTACTACTTTGTACTATCTGTTAATATAAAGACATACATTATTCATAAAAGTACCCATTAAGTCAAAAATGTATTATACATGTTCAATATCGGGTAAGAAGGGGGTCTAACCCAAAACCGAAAACCAAGGCAAAGGGACAAAAGACACAAAAAAGTTTGGAAACCTCTGGTGTAGATAGTATTGCTAAACATATTATACTTAAGCGCGTGTTCTTAGTATGTGCAGTTGTGCGACCTTGCGGCATGAAATTCAACTGAGGCAAATAGCGATACGATACTCTCCATTACCAAGGCCGGTGGCTATTAACTGCTGATAATTATACCCACGTAACAGTGATGATACAACGGAGTAGATTGCAGCATTGTTTACTACACGAAAGGTTTTGATCCTCAGAAGGTTGCTTTCTGTATTTTTTTAAACTGGAGTTGTAAAGAGGGATACAGTCATACAGTCACTCCATATGTCAATGTCCTTCATAAACTCAAATGACATCTTGGAATGCACTTTACAATCCCAGTTTAATGAGATAGCAATTTAATTGCAGCGGTTTTCATTATAGCAGTGATAAATGATATAAAGATAAGCAAATGAATAAAGCTAAGTGCGTTCGTTTAGTTGATAATTTAATAAACTGTCAATATCAATAATAGACATAGGTTAATTGAGCAAAAAGAATCCTGACAACAGTTATGAGTGAATACTCATAAAGTTTTATTCTGCAATTTTTATTATCACAATAAATGTGGGACGTCGTTACCTTAACATGTTTCTACTTCCGTTTTCAAGTATTTTTATGTAGATAAGTTTTTTATTAACATTGATATTTTATCTACGCCAGTACATGGGATTCCCATAAATATTGGAGTTAATATGAAGTATAGACACATACATCGCAACACAAAAACTAAAGAAATGCTAAAAAGTGCAGGTTTTATTCAAATTCACTTCACACTTCACTACACGGCAAACTTGATCGTCCGAGCCACTAGACGGCTCGCCCAAGTTGCGTCGACTCCCTAATTTTGACCCTAACAACTCCAGAACAGTCGCCGGTGTCGTTAGCAGGCAAGACGTCGAACCTTCTGCTCGTGCGCTTCCCACAAACACACTTATTGCAAAGCTGAACATAGCCATCTGCGGTTATTTCTATAAATTATTTTGAATTAATAATGTAAGTCGAAACAAATTAGCGACCCTACTCTTTCACGTAAAAACTACGGAATTGATTTAAATGAATCTTTACAATTACATAGCTTATATATCAGAATAACGCAAAAAAGTTTACAATTTATAAAGGTATTGTCTTGTCCAAAATATGATGATAAGTATCCTGCGCAATGAAGTCGCGGGCATCATCTAGTTATAAATAAAATGAAATGAACGTAAAAACGATTACAGAGTATGTTTGTATTAAAATAAAGCATGTGTTCATTTTTTTACAATCCAGTGTACTGGGGATGCAACAATGATTGGCCATTGCGATAACAAAACAAATGATAAATGCATTGTAATAACCAAAGGTAATAAAGAGTATCGAAACTATTTAGTTGCTTTTATTTATAATATATATGAAAGTTTTATTTTAGCTCTACACCTGTTCAGAAATTAGGTGCATTTTGAGAACAAGTAAGAAACTCTGAAGGATAATATTTTCTCCCTTTTTTAATATCATAATACTTATGTTATTCCATGGATTCAACTTTAGCAATGTGTAGAGTGTGAAATGGATTTAGACGGTATTGCCCAGACCCACTTCAACCATGCAATAAACCAGCAGTGTAGCCATTGTTTGTTCATTTGTTAAATCAAAGCATTTATTGTTTTCTTGTTATCTAATTAAATATATCCTAATTTATGGCAAAATTGTTATTAAACAATGTTTTTCCTCTTACATTGGTTTCTCTTGACACATTTCCTTCAAATGTACGCCAAGCTTTCAACATTATCTTTTATTTAAACTTATCCATGGACATAGTGATTGTATGGGAATCTTATCTCGCGTTAGAGTGGAGGTTCCGTGTCTGAGAAACCGGATATCGAACCGTAGAAATTTCCATTTTCCACTCTGTAGGACAAATATAGTTTATCACTCCCCATTATACAGATCCTTCTCGTAATACAGATTCAATCAAAGGTAGACATTTTCTCATGTTCTCTAGCCTCAGTAAAATTTGGCGTTTTTAGAGCCCTCGATGAATTAGATACACAAGCGTTTATACTGTTAGTTTATGTGATAGTCTTATTGTGAAAACTTCGTGCATGCCGTGTTCACTAAAATTACAAACTACATGGTGCGTGTCTTTATTTGTTTTGTAGTCATAATTATTAATAATCTCGTGTATGTTTCAAGTTGTGGACCAAATAAACAAAAAAAAATGTAGAAACACTGGTAAAAATGATTTGTACATACATAATATAAAAAAATCACAATACTGACCTTTCCACCTTAGGTTCAACTTTGGGCTTTAAAGTATCCGGAATATTTTCAGGGTGTTCCTTGGGTATTTGGAAGACTGTAACCTGTCCAGCAGCATTTCCTGCACCAACCATGTAGTCTACTGTGTTCACGATCTTTACATATGTGATTGGGGTGGTAGTGGCCTGAAACAAAGGTATAGACATAATTTAATAACATAGAAAACTAATCCCAATTATTAGTCTATAAGTGTAAAAAGTTATGTAATGTAATTTAGTGACAAAATTATTTTGGTGTAGCTGAAAAGTTTGAAAGGCCCCCATCCTTGCTAGCAAACATCTGGTTGCTATCAGTGAAGTATCACTAAACTAACTAGTCACTTGGTGGTTTAAGACTTATTATAAACACTTGAAAAGTTCATTGCAAAGTGAAGGGTAAGGCAGTGTAACCAGATGCCTGATGGAAAATTGTATGTTACAGAGAGAGTTGGCTGAGTCTTCGTAGATATATGTATAGTGCAGTGTCCAAGTTATTTCAATTAATAACAAGACATGGTTCTTTTTAAAATATGTTATTCAGATAAATAGTATATATTTGTTCTTTTATGTATTTTTTATGGGTCTATGCTGTTTGCCAAAGGAACCTCAAACTGTTAACTGTTAATTTAGTCCCTTCTATAAAGTCATGCATCATGCTAAGCTTATAACACTTTCTGACTAGTGCATTTTGATTAGTTTACAAATACAGCACACACACAACACAAGTATAATAATTTATAAATTGATCACAATAATATAAAATATATTATTTTGATCATGTGTTAACAGATTCATATATAATGTAATCTAACAAAAAGTAATACTATAACATTAAACAAAGTAAACTATATGATTAACAATCCTCATCTGATTCGTATCCTCATTAATGATATTTTGTCCAAATATGAATTTAACAATGGGTCCCTAGTATTCCCCAGACCATCACTAAACTAAAATATCTCAGATCTAATAGATTGCCTTTTTAATGATTATAACTTCAGATAACGCTGTTTAATCCTGGGCAGTGTAAAATTTCATCACTAATGTCTAAAATTAATCACATCAGCAAACAATTTCTTATTGTTTATATTATATAAAGTTGTAGTAATATAATTATTGGCTCAGGTGTCCAATGGAATGTTGTGTACTCAGCCACCATACAAACAATATCATGAAGCATGATAAAATAGAACAAGGTCGGAGAAAGTGTAAGTTGTGAAATTGAAAGGATATGGTTCTTCTCCATTTTTTAAATAGATATCGTTATTGATAATAATAACTACCACTGTAAGTAATTTCAGATTCTCGTATATTTTGTTATCGTGGTATTACATTGACAAACATACGCCGTATTAATTATTACTTACCTCGCATCTGAGTCTCTGAATATTACCCTTCTTCCTATCATACCAGTAGACCAACCCAACGTTAGTTCCAAGCGCAATATAATCAGTGACTGCATCTACGCAAGTGAGGCATAACTCATTAGAAAATAAACCATTTTGTATGCGAGGTGGAATTAAATTTAAAATATGGGAACAAGGTGTCCATTCTCTAATGAAGCCTTCTTCTGCGCCACTCGTTACTTCCATTTTATAAAAGTCCCGCAATATATTTTAGACTAGAATATATAAAATATTATGTAATCTTATATTAAATAACATTATTAGACAATTAGAAAGTATACACAAACAATTTGGCCGTCTTTTGCATTGCAAAACGTTCACTGAATCAATCAATCATGGACAAGTTGACGTTTGTGTTGTCCTCATTTAACTAACATTGACACTGACCACAGACTAGTAAGTAACCAAGTTACACTGACAAATACCATTGCTACCAATATTACATATAGGGTTGTTTTTTTTTGAAATCCTTTACTGGCATATGGTGTTGAAAACCAGTGAACGTTACGAATGAGCCTACAGCAGTTATAGTAAATACTCTGAGCGCTTCGAGCGAGCGCCCGAATGGGATATCTTGCTTAAATTGGCAACTGACAGTTGATCCTACGGAGTGCTAGTTGTCGCACTTACGACCTACGTCTTGTAGAATTAGTTGTATAAAAAAAATATGATTTTTTTCGGAAATAATCTTTTATTTTTCGTAGATATTGATGTTTTTTGTCCAAAACTACTTACCCAGTTATCTCTGCCAGACTTTAAGGATCATATTAGTCTTTGTTTTGGCTTGCTACCTTATACAGGACTAAAGTTATAAGAATTTCTTTGCATGGGACTACCCTATTGAGACTTGAAAAATAAAAAAAATGATAACTCCTAAAAAATTTTTTTTTAATTTTTCAATATGTTTTCTGTCGATAAAAATAAGTCTAGTTTCACCCATTTTCATATGTGCACTTCGTCAAGAATCACACTGTATACATGTAAAATCTTGATCAGAATTTACATCACCACAATTTAATTTAAAGTTATTTTATTCTACAAGTAAATTTGATTTTTTATTAAGTTTAACGTTTACTATAATGTTACTTTCTATTTCATATCAGTTATTGTACGCAGGGTGCGACATATAATCATTTAATATTTTCAAGATTATTTATTCAAAGGCTAAGTTATGGTATAAAAGGAGAAAATACGTATATTATTATACAGCCTTTGCTTTCTTTACACGTACCAAAAAAAGCTACAGCGCAGCCAACATGAAGAAATATTTTTTGTACACTTGTCATTTTCTTGTCAACGTAGTACTTTGGGGAAAAAGGATCTGAAGAATTTAATTTAACTTAAATTCTTCCCATTTATTGAAAAAAAAAATGGCAGAATCAGCCACTGAAATACCTATAAATATAGAAGAAAACATCAAAGAAGCAGTAAAAAATGTTACCGAAAAACCACCTTCTAGTATCGAAGGAGTTGCGATCGCGTATTTGAGTTTAGTTATTATGGCTATTTTACCAATATTTCTCGGTTCTTTTCGGTCGGTGAAGTACTTAAATGATCAAAAAGTAAGTACCTTATTTTATTGATTTCAATATTTGCTTTACTACATAATGTTACAGCACTTATAATATTAATATACCAGTAAGACACGTCCCACATCGTGGCACAATTAGCCTTCTATATGAACACAGCGGCAGGACATATCATATTAGCAAAAATATATTTAGCTGGATATGTTTCTTTACATTAATGCCTCATAAATGTCTTTTCTCCTATGTGCATGTCTATCAACAAGAATATATCTTATAGGAAAGCACAGATTCCCACATTTAAAAAATTTGTACATTGCAAACTCAGTATGAGAAACACATTGAAATATATTCAGTTATAATAATATAATCAAGTGAGGTTCCCGAGGATGTAGTTTTGAAGAACTCTAAAATTTGTTCTTTGTTTCTCATTACAGGAATATATAAAAAGCTTTATGTTTGTGTATAAAATTTATGCATAGAATCTAGTAAGGTTTACATAATAGTGAAGTTTAAAATGGGCCACAGCCAGACAACAGAAATTGTAGTAAACTATATGAATTATATTATTTAAAAAAACAATATCTATTGATTCTAGTTTGTAATATAAAGTCTATTAGAAACTGTTCTAAATGTTTATGAAAATGTGCACATTTGCAAAAGCAGTGTACATGTAATAAAAAATTCATTTATCTCAAAATTAAGTAAGACATTGCACAGCATTACTAGATCTTTCCAAGGCTAAGTATTACAAACACTTTGCCATAGTGATTTTCACATTTTCAGGTTTGTTATGTCTATATTTTATATATACCTATAATATACACTAAATTATTTGGAAAAACTCATATTATAACTTTGTTCATTATTTACATTTGGTTTATTATGTTATGCCACCCAAAATTAAACATTAATGTTATGTAATAAGTTGAAGTTTAAGTTAAATCTGTAATTTCTGGCATTCTGTTAAATTCTCTTTTTACAAATCTATGGCTTTGCATTTTGGACACTTTGTAACTATAATGTAAAGATCGTAGCAAGTGAAAAGACATAATCTCTGCCTACCCCCATGGGAAAAAGGTGTGAGTGTATGTATGTATGTAACTATAATTCAATGTATGTTATTAACATCTAAACCATATAGACTACTATTGTGATTATCTGATATGTATTTTATACTATAAAAAGGAGCAGTTTATGCTATTTTTTATTACAATGATGAGAATCTCTGAGATAGTTTTATGTAAATATAACTATTTAGAACATAATTACATAAATTTCATTCTTTTATTACATATTTTCTAATTAATAAATTAGAAATAAAATAAGCTGCAATAATTTTATGGGTAATTATGTAGCTTTTGCGAAAGTTCTTAAACACCTTTCCATAGATATGCAAAATGTATGTGAATTTCAACATGCTTGAGTACAAAATGTTCCATTTCTCCCTGGTTGACTAGAATTGTTAACAATTTTATTTATATTGAAGATATTACGAGGGCTGCTACTTAAGTATCTGGAATCTAGGATATTAACATTTTTAAACGCAATATATGACCATAGTAAAATTCCTTCTTTTTTTGATATACTGGCCGCTATTTTTTTTCCTTATGTATGCTGGTGTAGTTTCTGATGGGTTTAAAATGTCATATCGTTGAAATGAAGGAACTCACACGTGAAAAGGTCACCCGAAATCAGTTGTTGTGCCACAAAATATTAAAGCTGTACGAAAACTAATTATGCAAGACCGTCATGTTACGTATCGCGAGATAGAGGCTACTCTGGGCATATGTATGACAAGCATTAATAAAAAATTACATGAACATTTGTTTGTAAAAAAAATTGTTCGCGTTGGAGGTATCCAACGCGAACAATTTTTTTCGAGCGACGCGAGCTTCTTTTTGATGCTGAGTTAAGTTGTGCGGTAGCACAACTTAACTCAGCATCAAAAAGAAGCTCGCGTCGAATGGTGCAAGAATATGTTTAAAAAAATTAACGAAGGTGACTCAAAATCTGTTTATAACATCTAGACAGGTGATGAATCTTGGATCTATGCGTACGATCCCGAAACTAAGCAACAATCTACAGTTTGGGTGTTTCATAATGAGCCGAATCCTACGAAAGTGACTCGTGCAAAAAGCACTTTAAAGCAAATGATGGCTTGCTTTTTTGGTATTAATGGTCATGTGGCTACAATACCACTGGAGAATCGTAAAACGGTCAATTCGAAGTGGTACACGACCATTTGTTTGCCGGAAGTATTTGAAGAAATACGTAAAAACAACAAGCGACGCGGAATCATTCTACACCACGACAATGCCAGCTGTTACACATCACGCGAAACAAATACATTTTTGGAGGGACAAAAAATAGAATTGATGGGTCATCCACCGTATAGCCCAGACTTGGCACCTAATGATTTCTATTTATTCCCAAATGTAAAGAATAAATTACGTGGTCAACGATTTTCGACCCGTGAAGATGCCGTCGACACGTTCAAATAACACGTTTCAGAGATACCGCAATCAGAGTGGAAAAAATGCTATAAAAATTGGTTGCAACGTATGCAAAATTGTATCAATCATCACGGAGAATACTTTGAAAAACAATAAGCCCATATTTAGCCATATACGTTTGTTTAATTTTTCTATTCCGGATACATAAGTAGCAGCCCTCATATTATTGAATAAAGTGAATGTTTGACTGCCACATATTTTGTCTACCAAGGGACGTTTTTTTCCCAAAATTTTCAATATTTTGCAAAACACTGAGTGGCATATCTTTGCAACATCCAACAAGAAAATATCCTTTTTTTTGTAACTGATTAGAGGTTGTGTATCCTACAGAAATCAGGAGAGCGAGCTGATACAATGTCCAACAAGGATGCCCTGATGTTCCCATTGGTTGCGTCATGTGCGCTCTTTGGGCTGTATGTCTTCTTCCAGTTTTTCTCCAAGGAGTACATCAACCTTTTGCTCACAGTGTACTTTTTCTTCCTAGGTGTATTGGCACTGAGCCATCTTCTCAGGTAAGTAAAACTTTTATCCAGGATGTAAAGACTTCTTTCATTATAAACATTTCTAAGGTCCTTCAAATGAGACATTTTTAAAATAACAACATAGCTAGTTGTTTAATTTATATCATTTGCACCATTAGCTTTTCAAATTTGGCTCACATAGTTCATTGGTATTCTCATCAGGTTCGGAGTTGTATTCCTCCATATGACCATCTGTTTTTCAATATTTGAATTTAATATGTAATTTATCCACTGCTCTTGTAGTGGAGGAAACTATTGTGAGGACTTACTTAATACTATCTATTTCCTTGGCATTGCTTGCATTTCTGTGTTCTAGTTTGAAGGGTACAAGTTATACATGGAAGTACGGTAGCCATGATTGTGGCTGTTATGTGTAGATATTGTTGAGTGCAGCTGTTTTATTCTTAAATGTTTAAAAATTAACAAAAGTTGTATTATGCCCCCAGCCCAATAATCTCGTTTCTGGTACCGGCTTCAATTCCCAACGTGCCATACCACATAATGTTTACGCGTGGCGAGCGCGAAAGCCTCGCCCACATAGTTAACTACAAGTTCACCACCTATGATGTGATCTGTGTAATCATCTCTCTGGGACTCGGCGCCTGGTATCTCTTCAAAAAGGTAAGTGACAAGACTACATTGCCACTATATTCCTTAATGATTAAAATGAACAGTACTTTTGGATTTTGTCTCTTTAGTTTTGTGTTTAAGTATTATGCACGTATGAAATGAAGAAGTGTCGTATGAGGTGATTACATGGTAATCGAAATCTTCTTTCAGTTTGAGAACAGACATTTTCAATATCCACAATCACAATTAATGATGATAATGACCACTCATTTCTTACTAATAATGTGATGAATTACTCATCACATTATTAGTAAGAAATGATCATTTTAACATCAGTTTTAATAGGATGTGGGCTTGAATTATTGGAATACAACTTGAAATCTTTGAGTTTCTATCAAGGCTCAATGGTAACAGATACCTTATTTCAGATTTCGTATAATACTGAATTTTTGTAAAACAAAATTAAATAACCTAAAAGGTTGTGCAAAAAGGTTGTCAAAATGCATTGAATTGCATACCCCGGCTGCGGAGAGCCGGCGGTTATGTGGGGTTATCCTCCCCAGAAGGGGGAGGTCTACCCACTAAAAACCTCAACGATGGCCGCCCTCAGACGTTGTAGGGGGCCTTCAGGATCGAGTGTCGCATCTGAGGACCCCCGGCCTTTGCTCCCCTGGGTGCGCTAGGGGAGCCCTTCTCGGGGAGGAGTGATCTTGCCGCCTCCTCTCCTCCAACCTCCTACGACGTCAACTCCCGGCCAACCGGGGGCGAGATCCCTCCCGGGTCGCCTCCACGGACCCGAGCTACGTCGCGCCCGCCAACGAACCGTGGCGGTGCCTCAGGCCAGATTATCTGGCCCAAGGCCGCCTTCTTCGAGCCTTTCGCCTACCTACCCTTTGTCAGACAATGCACTTCGTTGAACTCTTTTTGTCCTCATAGTGTGATTTGACAGCGTTCTCTGTCATATATTAATAAAATTAAGTAGGCCCTCAAGCGGGCATTGCTTTCACAATTTGCGATAAAAAGTGATTATTTCAGCATTGGATCGCGAATAATCTATTTGGTATGGCTTTCGCCATCAACGGTGTGGAGCTACTACACCTGAACAACGTGGTGACCGGCTGCATCTTGCTCAGCGGGTTGTTCCTTTACGACATCTTCTGGGTGTTCGGAACCAACGTCATGGTCACCGTAGCCAAGTCCTTCGAAGCACCAATCAAACGTAAGTATTCAGCATACATGCTAGATTTAACAGTAGATCTTTTGGACTTTATTTCGTTTGGAATAAGGGAATTCAAATGTAGAATATGACTACACTTATCTCAAAATCTGTATTCTCTACGTGATACGCATCCATTAATGACGTGAGGCTTGAATGGGGAAGGGGGGGGGAGGAGTGGTTGAAAAAAATCACGAAATATCACAAAGGGAAGGAGGTGTAGTATGATATTATGTGTATTTATTTTCTGTCAAACACACGATTTTTAAATGGATCTTCAAACGGAACTATTACATATATGTTTTTCAACTTTATTATTATTTTTATGCCCATCGAAAATAATCTGCAACCTTTCTGTCTAGACATTTTTATCATGCTCCTTAATTTCAGAATAAAATAAGATTACACTTTATAGATGTACGTAACGGTAATAGTCTAAAAATATTAAGTTTCTTTATAGGTACTATAAATTACACACAATGTTATTGGGTGTTTTAATATTAAATCTCACCACGTATCACCAAAATAAAAAAATGCTTAAAGAAAGATCACATGATTAATGAACGGCCCTATATAATGTTCATAGTTTACAACCTTGACACGCTACTATCTAGTACATCTGTACATATGAATAGGGAACATTAAGCTTTGTCAGCAAACTAGAAACAAACTAGATTTCTTTATAATTTGGACTTTATGTCACTTGTAATGTTTGTCGAGGTGGCTACAGTGCTAGGCTACAGTGGCAGTGTACCATCAGACAGGCCTTTAAGTCTTTTGTCTTCGATGTGGAATAAAAAACTAGAAATATAATATATTTTTAATTTCACAACGTTTTACATGTTTAGTGGACGCCACGTTAAGCTAATCTTGGAACTGGTTTGCTCCAATGAGTGCCGACTTCAAAAATAAGTGTTTATTAATTAATATTAAATCAATATATAAATGTCCATAATTTATTATATTTACATTAAGTCTATAACGTATATTCAATTTCTTTTCATTGTAAAATCGTTTCATTGTCCAAATGTAAAGAGCTGTAATTTTTTTGTCAAGCAAAAACTAATCATAATTGTAGGTGACATCACCAACCAATCCCACCGTAAAATATATAAAAAATTCATGACAACAGCATGTCATTTGCAAATTATATAATCTAAACATTAAATACCTATATCAAATGGTACTTTTGTTGTATAGATTACTGTGGTCACTCGAACGTAGAGTGTGAGACACAATTGGCTATTTATTTTTCCGTCATCGCTTTAGGAACACCACTGACAAACTTTACAAAGTAGCTACGTACCGTAGCTACTTTGTAACAGTTAGATAACTTTATATACTATGGACAATCCTTAAGCATCTTTCACAGGCCTCACCAGTTTTATTCAATAAAGACGATGGAATGTCCAGTATTTGAATATTAATTGTAATAATACTAAGTAGGCTAAGCGGCACAGGGTGGCCGCTGACTGTAGAATTTACAAGAAAGTCGACAATATACTCGTTTTGTACAGATTAAATAAATATGTATTTAATCTGTAAACATAACATTAAGGAGTAACTTCTAATGAGTCCTAATAGTTTAGTAAGTAATAAAGGACTTTTACATACATTTAATCAAAAAGGCATATATATACGCGTTCATACAATACAGGCATATATACATTCACCCCAAAGCACCCACGCACACATGTGTGCGTGTGTGCTTTGTATACATTATTTGTAATGCAAATAATGTATACATAATATGTACACAGATGTTTTCTTAGCTCTAATCTGTTCTGTGTTACTCAGAGACTGAACCATTGTCTTTAGCTAATATTTAGCTGGTAGTTAGACGAACTTTAGTTATTTTAATATTTCAATTAATAATATAAATAATAATAATAAATATTTTATACACTTACACTAATTAGTCTAGCCCAAAGTAAGCTCTGTAAGGCTTGTGCTGTGGGATCTAGATTCATACAATGAAGTCAGTATATTAACTGCTCAGCTATGGAGGTTGTCAAAGAAACTGTACGTGGAGTATATCGACTGGGTCTAATCCCATATGCAATGGGAAATTTATTACTATAAAAACCTATTATACTCTATTAGATGCACTGAAATTATTTTAAAGGACAGGATGTTTATGGATTATTGCATTTTAATTTCAGTGGTATTGAGAACCTATTATATATATTGTAATATTTTGCGTGCAGTGGTGTTCCCGCAAGACCTGCTGGTGAACGGTCTCAGTGCGGAAAACTTCGCGATGCTGGGCCTCGGGGACATCGTGGTGCCCGGCATCTTCATCGCGCTGCTGCTGCGGTTCGACAAGAGCCTGCAGCGCGGCTCGGAGTTCTACTTCCGCGCCACGTTCGCGGCGTACGTGGGCGGGCTGCTGGCCACCATCCTGGTGATGCACGTGTGGAAGCACGCGCAGCCCGCGCTGCTGTACCTGGTGCCCGCGTGCGTGGGCACGCCGCTGCTGCTGGCGCTGCTGCGCGGCGACATCCACGCGCTGTTCAGGTGGGCCCCCCCACACCCCCCACACCTCCCACACCTACACTACACTAATAGTTCAGACAGAATTCAGTTTCCACTAGCCATGTGCCGAGTACGGTTTGACTCGAGTCAGACTCGATTCTTGCTTTGGACTCGCCTACTCGATTCTAGTACGCCGGACTCGATTCCGGTACTCGAGTCAGGAAGAATCGGTTCCTACTCGCTAACTCGATTCTATTTATACGAGTCCTACTGACTCGGATCTAGTATTCGAGTTTGGTTAACTCGCTTGTACTCGCAAACTGTTTACATAAGCTCCTATGCTCTATGTCTTTATTCAAAGTTAATTATCTTTTAATAAAAATCACAGTATTATTATATTGTTGTGTCATTGTGCTTAATCTAACCTACACTCGAATTTCTAAACTCGAGTCTAAGAATCGAACTCGAGTCTAGTAATATTCCAATATCAAACATAGAATTCGAGTACTGGGCTCGAATCAGGGAATCCATTCGAATACCATATAAACTGACTCGAATCAACTCGATCCACCAAAACAGCGACTCTGCACATCACTAGTTTCCACCTCCCTATCACCAAAAACCATATGCTAATCTTTATTTTTTTTTTACTTCAATAAGCAAAATCTTAATAAAAATAGACATATTTACACGTCTGAATTTTCATATATAACCTTGATGTAATTCTAGAAGTAGGTCGACGGTAAAGTGCCAATACCTAGTAAGTGTACATTTCCAAAAAGTAAAATTTTACTATCCATAATTTAATTACAATAAATAAAAGAAGTAGAATGTGTACTTTCTGTGTGTGGGTTTTTTTGACAAAATAAAAAACGTCACAAACATTGACGCTGTATGAGACCAGATAAAAGACGGTGGTAGCCAAGTTGTAAACGAAGCACAATTCTTCAAATGTTAAGACTAATACCATATAAATAAATACGTTAAAAATATAAACAAATTGAATAAAAAACAAATAAATGACCATCTATTAATGTATAAAATTCTTACTTTGACAATAGGTAGATCTTGTGATCAACTCTTTTGTGCAATAAACCTTTTTCCTTCAAAATGGTAACTGTTTGGCAGAGAGTTTCTTATTGATAAAGCAATAACCAGCTCTATGTAACAGAATACCGAAAACCATCACGATACGTCATACAGTTATATAGGTGTGCAATTGACATATTTTAAGTGCAAAATAATTATGAAGATATCTTTCAACTAAATAAACTTATCTATTTTATATTCTTCGTCTAAAAAATGCAATCTTTCAAGTGACTAGGTTGATTTTGGTCAGTCTATCCTCACAGCTCATGTGTGGTCACCCTCTAATTTCTGTGTCAACGTTGCAGTTACGAAGACCAGCCAGCGTTACCAGAACCAACAGCAGCAGACGCGAAGAAGAAGGAATAGAAGAAAATGGCCGCCACCTTGAAGCACAAACAGACCGTACGCGATGAGTATATCCCTCGGGAGGCGTCATTGACATTATTTTTCGGAGGCACAGTAAAAAAATATTTATTAATTTTAATATGGACATTAGACTGATCTAATTTGTACGTTACTTGTTGATGCATAATCTATGTCGTATGACATTACGATGTCTGGGTCATCTATAGTTTATGATGACTAGCTATTGTCTATGCTCATTATCTCTACCCAAAAACTTATTTCTTCTATTTTTAATATAATCCGCTATGAAATCTAATTAGTGGATGTATAAGTAATGTAACAGTTACAGAACATGTGGTTCTCTAAATAAATAAACATGTTGAAGGAGAAAATTATCTGAAAACCATATATTATATTTTAATATTTTCAAGATTATTCCATCCCACTCGTCGACATGTGATGTCAATAGCGCCACAATTGGATCTCCTTGGGAGCGAATGTCTTTTTTTATTTATTCTCATGACAAAGGTTAGGGACCACGCAGCCACGGCTATAAGCCTCCGTCTACCTGGTTAACAATTTTTATTTATCGTGCATGTTCGAATCGAATTGTCAGTGAAAACTTCCAACATTTCTTCCGTAAATTAAGGTTTTTTATAGCTCAATTTTCGGCACTGATATTCGATGAATAATGGGTTGTATGTGAACTGTTCGAATATATAGGTTTCTTTTGCAATAAATCAAAATGTTTTATTTTTTATTTTATGTCTATATTGTTTAATAGATATTTACCATAAATCGATGTATATACTGTTTTGTTATCAAAGAGAAAAGTTAATGTATAGTTAGTTTACTTTCTGTATTATTGTTATCTTTATTTCTCTATTATATTTACTTTGAATATACGCATTGGTAATGTCGCAAATTGAGGTCGTATAAAATGAGGTGATTGTATAATGCATAAGACGGAAAGCTATCAATAGATCTACTAGCCGAATTATGAGAAAAAAATTATGAAGTAATTATATATCAATATTCAAAATAAATCCAGACCATATATATGTTGCGATTGCAAAATAAGAATTTTATAAACCATATGATTCTATTGTATATTATCTGTTGTATGTTGAGAATAATAGATAGTGATTGAATGAAAGCATTTCTTAAAACTAATTGAAAAATTGTTTTTATTTTTGCATAATAGTTTATATAGGGCGCTTTTGTTCTAAGATGTGTCAAAATTATGTTGATTTGTAAGAAAACAATAATTCCATAATTCTATTTAATGTTTTAAAGCATACATTATATTCATAGAGAAATACATAGTCTAAACAAGTACAATTTTAAATAATTCAAAATTAATTCGTAATCTATGGAAATTAATGAACACTATTTTTAGTCTGTGAAATGTGGCTTGAATTTAAGTCACGCCATCTAGTGACAAACTGGGAAAACTTGTTAATCTGTCACTTCGAAAATTCCTCAATAGACAACTATTCGCCACAAACTAAAATTATTTTTTAATCTATATACAAACTAACAGATAACAGGAAAAAATCCTGAATCGCATTTGTTCAGAAATCAAGGTAATATTTCTCATTTAAAAGGCATTTAATATTATTTCCACAGTGATAAATAAAAATAAATTTAAATAGTTATGTATTTTTGGAACTTTTAAATTTCAAACATATTGTGATCATTCTGCTCCAGCACATTGCATAGTTTGCCTCAAAATAAATTTGTTGCCTATCTAGTTCACGATATAGGTTTTTTTTTATTGTCGCATAATATTTATGGACATTAAATTAATATTTTCATAGGACTAATGTTTTAATTCGAGACTGCTTTTGATTACAAGTGTACAGATGTTGCCCCTCTATTGTAAATACCTTTTTGAAACATTTGTGTATTCATGTGTATGTACTTACTTATACGTGCTTATATATTAGAATTATGACCTTAATATATGATTTTATGTATATTAGATATTATTTACTGGCGATAGTGCGCCGAAAGGTATTAGGTAAAATGAGTAATAAATAAATTCTGAATGTGACTCTTGTATTTCGTTGTTTTGACCATAGCAACCCTTTTTTCTTTCACGGCATATAACGTGAACTGACATTTGATTTTGTAACTTGAAGACTCAAATTCGCATTGAAGTTGACAACTCTGCAAAATACAGGGAAAGAAAAACAGCCTGGCCCTTTCCAATACGCTACGAATATCTAGGCGCACTATTCGATAACAAAGGCGTTAATTAATCAATTTTAGACATGTGCAATAGTTTATATGAATTATATTTGAATAAATTATTTTTGACCTTGACAATTTTTTTTTCTATGAAGCCTCATGGATACGGCCAATTTGACAAGTTGTGGGACTCTCGCCAACTTAACTAGACATTTTTCTTTTAAATGTGACTTAAAGCTTCAGTTGATGTTGATTCCTACAGTAGGAAGGTTTTGTAGCACTGCCTATATTATATTGAGCATATGTGCTTGAAATCTGACTCGATACACGATAACCTATTAACTGTCAAGATATAATTGGATGAATTCCAATATGGCGGCTGTATAGCTATACTAGCTTTCTGCCCGCGGCTTTTCCGACGTGGATTTCGGGATTGGGTCTATAGAGGGTTAAGGATCATAGCTTTTGCCCACGGCTACATATGCGCGGAAGTCGGTTTATGGCGCGAAGGTTTTAATGCGCTTCCCCTGGAACTATCCGTTTTTCCGAGATAAAAGATACCGCAAATCCTTACTTAAGAATCACTCTATCTATTGATGATGAAAACTGCACAGATTTTCATAATCTGTGCAGTAGTTTTTGAGCGAAGCCTTTATTGCGTATCCCGTGGGATCTGTCGATTTTTCCGGGATAAAAATATTTAATTCGGACTTTTATCTTTACGTCTGTAAAATTTCAAAGCAATCGGTTCAGTAGTTACGGCGTGAAAGCGGAACAAACAAAAAAACTCACTTTCCGATTTATAATATTAGTAAGAATACCAATATGGCGGATGTATTAATATAATCCAATATGGTGGCTGTATAAATATAATCCAATGTGGTGTACAGGCTAGTATTTAGATTGATTTCCTAACAAGTATTAAATACTTACAACTAATATTCAAAGGAAAAGGCATTTTTAGCACTTAATATATATTTACATAACACTTACAAAACACTGGTCGAATAAATAATAATGATACTAATTTACGATTACAGTTGATATAAGCCCATTTATTAGTCAGCCAAATTCTTATTGACGTATCCTAAACCCGTACATTCAATTATATTTGAGTCGCCATCTTCCTGTATGGAGAACTTGACCTGAAATAATAATTTTTGATAAATTATTTGGAAAAGAAAACGATGTATTAACAACAAACCGTTTGTAGGACTTGAGTATGAGATTCGGACTAATGTATAATTGTGAACATAACTTATATCGTATTCAGACTTGAGCTGATTTTTCACTACGAAACATAACGTACAAAATCTAGTCCATTCCGTTAAGCGGGGAGCGCGCTGTATTTCCGCTATTGTATTCTCTTGTTCTCAGAAGCTATGTAGTGCGAACTACTAATATGGAAACATCGCGTATATTGAAATTTTGCAACTCGGACATCCGATTGATGTAAGTAACGTCGCGCGTGCAGTAGTTTAAATTGTATAAAACTAAATAAGGGGGGGTTCAAGTATTACGTAACGCAATTTGGGGAGGGGGGGGGGGGTCTCGTAAAACGTTACGATGCGTTACAGAGGCGGGAAAATTTGGGAATTATAACTCCCAAATAGGGTCTTGGACTGTAGTAATTAATGATATCGCACTAATGATACAATAGTGTATCAACTCAAAATCGAATATTTTTCAGAATCAACAAAAAACTTATTACTCACTTCATGTAATAGTTGCAAATTGAATAACTGTCACATAAGTTTTTTTAATTTATCCTTATTCTGTTTTTGCACTAATCGAACGACGGTCTTGACCACGCGTGAGGAATCAAATTTTGCGTGTGTTTATAGTATTATGTCAAGTACGACGTTTTGAGTTGATACACTATTGTATTATTAGTGCGATATGTTGTTTTGTACAGGGATAGTATATGCGGTTAGAATTAATTATTAACAGGAATAATTAGATAAGAATTATAACTTTTCTTTATTTTTAACATAATACATTATTAATTTTAATGTGAAAGTCACGTGGCTACAAACGCCAATCACAGCGCGTGACGTCATTTGTCATTGTCACCTACTAGTTTACGTTGTTTGTGATTCCGAAACCTCGTTTATTTCTTGCATATTCTCTGTGATTTAAAGTTTTAGTCGTTTGCTTGAAGTAAAATTTCAGTTTATTTACGATGGCAAAGAAATTCGTAAGAGCTGATAGTTCAAATTTGCCACGTATCGACGTCATGATGGTGGCAGAATTTTTCGCTATAAACACTGATTTTATCTCATCGGAATTTCAGAAATGTAAAAACTGTCGCGTAAGTATCATTACACACATGAAAAGTGAATTAAAATTTCTTAAATTTGATTTTAAGTGACCCATGGTTGGTTGCAATGTAACCTTAAATGTATTGTTTTTTGTTTAGATCGTGCAGGGAAACGTATGGAGATGATGCTTTAGGTTATGTGGAACTGTGCCGAGAAAACGATGTATGTGTAGTAGCGATGGGCGATTGTTGCAAAAAAAGCAATCGACTAAATCGAAAATTGTATCACTGCGCATTCGATTGTCGATTTAGTAGTTCCTCATCATGATTATTCGAATAACAATCGACGAACTACAATTCTATACTACTAACTGGGAACACAACACAGCGCTGAGCGCACCATCTTAGTATTTAAATTACTTATTTAGTAGTATACGAAAATTAGTAATACGAGAATCAATAGTTAATGGCGATGAACTACTAAATCGACAATCGAACGCGCACAGCCGCAGTGGTACAATTTCAATTCAGTCGATCACTTTTGCAACAATCGCCCATTGCGTGCGGTGTGTGCGCTACAGTTTAGTTACTTTAGTTATTCAGTCAGTTCTCCGTCCGCTGCACGGCACGGGCGCACGCGTTAGTAGATAACAACGGAGCGGCGTCGATTGTTATCGACTTTTTATCGACTAAACTGAACAATCGACTAATTCGATTACTTTTAGTAGTTATCGCCTATCGCTAATGTGTAGTTAAATGCAAAATGTGCCCACAGCACAAAGTTCACAATAAACAATATAAAGTAAATCATCGACTTTATTGATTGATTTTTCCAGTCTCGTCTTGCCAGTACCATCCATTTTTTTCGCATATTTATACCATGAGGCACAGGTATAAATAGTTTGTCAGGTGTCTTATTGTATTATTTTCGCACAGGGAACTGAACAATACTGATAATATTTAATTGCACTCATTTTCGATATAGATTACGAAATATAACCGAACGTTTACACACGCTGTGTCAATGAGCAAGTAACCTTTGTATGATAAGTGACGTCATAATCGAGACATAAAAGAGTGGTGTTTTAGCGCGAAATTCAAATGTGAAAAATAATTATTTTTTAACAAATAATAAAGTAATTTCAGTAGGAAAATATTATTAGTAGCTTTTTAGATAAGTAAACAATAGGTTGAAATGGTTTTTATGGAACAGTCCAAGTCCCTTTTGGCAACCCTTTTCGTAACATTTTACGGGCAATCCCTCGATTGTATTAGTCTGGTCGTCATTTTTAATTTGTTCCCGCAAGTTGGCAAATCTTTTCGTTTATATTTCACGGGGAATCCCTAGATTGTATTGTACGTCATTTAATATTGTTTTCGTTGTCAGTATTCTTTAGTGTTTATGTACACCAAGGATAAAAATTATAACGTTACGTAACGTTAACGGGGGGGGGGGGGGGGGGGGTTAAAGAAAACGGGCCTAACTCACGAGATTATATTCTGCTCTTTAAAATGAATCTCGGGATTTGAGGCATATCCATTTTTTTCTTTCCCTGTATGAAATCAGTGTAAGAACATGAATATCTTTACCTGATTCCGACCTCTGGTTATAAATTTCGTTACTCAAATTGAATAAAACTAATTTTACTAATAAAATGTTAGACAATTATTATTTCAAGTGCCAGCTAACCAGCGGTAAAAGTAACGATGTCTTACTATTACAAATCGCTAGAAATTCACACAAGGCAATTGATCTCGACTATGGTGAAAGTAGATTAGTGCCCTTCGCTGAGCTATGATGATGCTAATCGCCATATTTACCTTCGCAATTAGTTCAGCTATATAAATGGCGGTCTTTGTGTGCAGCGTGACTTCTCCCACGCGCACTGACGACTTGCCGCCCGCCAGCGCCATGTACACTATCGCCTGGTCCTGACGGAGGCAATGTTGACTCACTCTTACGATCAATTACGTGCCAATAGTGATTAAGTTTACTTTTAGTTTAAAAAAAACGTTGCCCCACACTATGACTTTTATCCTGTGTCGTGGGTGCAGTCACAAACATAGAAATTTCACATGATACGTAATAAATTAATACAGAAACTATTGCCAACGCATAACATGCAACATTATTATAAAAGGAGGCATTTGTTCCTAAAATAAAGGAAATGGCTAAATAACTTTTATTCAAGTCAAGCAAATTACCTGATGGTAAGTGGGAATAGCCCAAATAAGCTAAATTTTTAAAATAATCTCAATTTTAACAAAAAAAACTTATGGCAGCAGCGGGCGGCAGTACAGACCTGTGCGTGCGTGTCGAGGCAGGCGCGGCTGTGCAGGTCCCGCAGCAGGGCGGCAGCAGCAGCAGCAGCAGCAGCAGCAGCAGCGGGCGGCAGTACAGACCTGTGCGTGCGTGTCGAGGCAGGCGCGGCTGTGCAGGTCCCGCAGCAGGGCGGCAGCAGCAGCAGCAGCAGCAGCAGCAGCAGCGGGCGGCAGTACAGACCTGTGCGTGCGTGTCGAGGCAGGCGCGGCTGTGCAGGTCCCGCAGCAGGGCGGCAGCAGCAGCAGCAGCAGCAGCAGCAGCGGGCGGCAGTACAGACCTGTGCGTGCGTGTCGAGGCAGGCGCGGCTGTGCAGGTCCCGCAGCAGGCGGCAGCAGCAGCAGCAGCAGCAGCAGCAGCAGCAGCGGCGGCAGTACAGACCTGTGCGTGCGTGTCGAGGCAGGCGCGGCTGTGCAGGTCCCGCAGCAGGCGGCAGCAGCAGCAGCAGCAGCAGCGCGGGCGGCAGTACAGACCTGTGCGTGCGTGTCGAGGCAGGCGCGGCTGTGCAGGTCCCGCAGCAGGGCGGCAGCAGCAGCAGCAGCAGCAGCAGCAGCAGCAGCGCGGCGGCAGTACAGACCTGTGCGTGCGTGTCGAGGCAGGCGCGGCTGTGCAGGTCCCGCAGCAGGGCGGCAGCAGCAGCAGCAGCAGCAGCAGCGGGCGGCAGTACAGACCTGTGCGTGCGTGTCGAGGCAGGCGCGCGCTGTGCAGGTCCCGCAGCAGGGCGGCAGCAGCAGCAGCAGCAGCAGCAGCGGGCGGCAGTTACAGACCTGTGCGTGCGTGTCGAGGCAGGCGCGGCTGTGCAGGTCCCGCAGCAGGGCGGCAGCAGCAGCAGCAGCAGCAGCAGCAGCGGGCGGCAGTACAGACCTGTGCGTGCGTGTCGAGGCAGGCGCGGCTGTGCAGGTCCCGCAGCAGGGCGGCAGCAGCAGCGCGGCCCACGTCACGTGGGTCCAGCCCCCGGCGGCCCAACCCATCCCCTCCCAGGACGCACCCTGTCGACGTCACACCCCACACCCTGCCATCAGGAAGATTCATATTTTTATTGTCCCCCAGTGTAATAGAGGGTAGATTGACACTGTCCGGGCACTTTGTTTGTAATTGCTGTAAATTCCTTTAATGGGCGACAACCGCGGCAGAAAGGGAGCGAGTTGATAAGTAGATTTATTTACCCAAATCAAACAGATATTGTTTAAGGGCAAAACCTGGATGCATAGAATCGTAAAAAAAGACTTGTGAGAAAAAAAAAAAAACATATGAAAATGAATAAAACATCGTAACACTCATTTGGATTTTGTTAAATGTTAAAGTGTTTATCTACTATCATGCTATTAATCCTCTATAAAAGAACCTATAACAATTAGCTTATGCCAACATCAAAACATTAATGATATTATGATCATTAATCATCAAACGACGCGTGATATTATGAATTTCAAAAAAAGAACATTCTCATGCAATGACATTTTCACCACCAGATCGCAAAAAATTTGAAAAAGGAACAATAAATTAAGCATAAACATGCACACCACCAGATCGCAAAAAAATTTGAAAAAGGAACAATAAATTAAGCATAAACATGCGTGGCAATTAGATTTTCTTGAATTTACTTAGTTCTTACGACACTGTACAACACCCTATAGTACGAGAATCTTTTATAGAGGATTCACATCACGATTGTAGATAAAGTCTTGTATGCAACTGTAAAATTAGGTATTAAAAAAACTCATGTCATACTATTAATGACATAAATCCACATTCGTGTTTAATACCCTGGGGCCTTAGACAAGTGGCAATCGTTTACATAGCGAAACGATATCTAAGTTCGTCTTCGACTCTAAGATAACGAAAACAAGTTCGTAGCCAATGTGACGCGATTGAACCGATCGTTGTAGCGAATTGTTTATTCGATAAGAAAAAGAAAATTGGCTATGGTTTCGAAAATACATGTCATCTGAAACGTCAAATTAGAGCGGCGATCGGTTAAAATTTGTTTCGAAACTTAAACTTTTTGTGATTTCAGTGTAAAATATTAGATTAACTTGATTGAAAAAAGAAACAACGCTGGTAAGAACATATTGTTGAACTTTTACGCTAAAGATCCTTCGAAAATAATCATATTTTTATATGTCTATATACTAAGAATCGTTTTTTCTTTTTCTGAATTGGAATTTGTTTTTAGTAATTGAAATAGTTATGGATTCGAGAGTGCGAGCTAGTCAGGAGCAATTTTACACACTGCTGGAGTTTATGGAATGGTAAGCAAATCCAAGTTTTAATCTTTCAACTAATATTTAAATCTTACAAAACTTTGATAGTCGTCTGTGGTGCATATTGTAAACAATGAGGTGATAGTGATTTCCTTTTGATTTGCTTATAGTCATGGTGATTTGGCTCGGCCTCTTGCTGGAGCTCAAGGTCGTGTAAGGTCAGACAAATTATGGGCTGACCTTACAAACATATTGAATGCTGTTGGTGGTGGTGTCAGCAAGACGACTGAGAAGTGGAAAAAAGCAAGTACATTTTACATTTATACCTGACATTCAGAAATTTCAGAACATTATTTCATATTTTTATTTACAACTATATTCATTATAGGTTTGGGCTGACCTAAAATCTAAAACTAAAAAAAAGGGATTGACTATTAGATGTCAGGAGCGTGGGACTGGAGGTGGGCCATCGAACCGGCAAAAATTATCACCTTTTGAAAAGGGTGCTATCAATATTAGGCCCTTTAGCAGTGGAGGGACAATCCTCTATAGAGGAGTTAGGATTTACTGTAAGTAATCTAAAATGATATGATATTACATGTTACAATAAGATTCCAAAGCTTACACTAAAAAGCAAAAATATTGCCCAAACAAAAATTTGAGTATTAAGTTTTTCTGAAAATGCATTAGCCTTCACCACAATCATAAAATTTATTGATTAAGGATAAATGTTGCTCCTAAAGTAATATTTAAGTATTTTGTTTAGAAAATTGATTTGCCAATTTCATATTTACAATGTTATTCTACAAAAGCAAATATTCCATTTTTAATTATATAAACTATTGAGGTTCTTTTATACATCTTAATATATAACAAAAAATACTAAAAGCTTACTTATTATCTTAATCCTACTATACCAATTGGATTTATGTGTACTTTTAGACCTATATCATGGTCATATGCTTGAGTACTCCTGTCTTAGCATTATGTAGGCTAAGATAGGCAAAGAAATAAATGAGTATCATGACTTTAGATTCTATGTTAGAAGTAGGCAGTATATATTGTGTTTTGTGGAGACAGCAAATTTGCTTCAAATTTCACAGGAACCACATATAACCTGCTTGTTTTCCAGTTTATTAGTTTCTTGTTAGTAATAAAAATAAGCTTGCTGTTTCAACATACAGGCTGCAAAAAACTAGAGACTCTCATGAGGAAATGTATTGCTTTTACAACAAAGTTCCACAAAGTGTTACTATTTGCCGTCTCATAGATATAAAGCGGTTGTCAATAATACTCTTATGAAAAAAGGTTATTATTATACTGTTTAGGATTACTTTTTTATACTACTATGGCAATAAGGTTTATGGCCTGCCTGATGGTAAGCAGTCACCATAGCCTATGGACACTTGCAACATTAGGGACATCACAAAAGCATTGCCAACCTTATTTACTCCCTTTTGAAGAACCCTATACTGTAATCCCCTGGGAAAACCTTGGCAGGGAGCTCATTGCACAATTGGAGCGGAAAGAATTTCTTCTAAACCTCACTGTGAGTGACCATTTAGGCTTTAGTGTGTGACGATGAACACCCTGCTGTTAGCAAGTGGTGCGATAAAACGTAGCCGTGGGCATCATGTCGAACAATTATTCGGAACACAACCCATCAGTCTCTCTTCAGACTTAATAGCTCAATACCGCTTGTGAGTTTATGATAACAATGCTTAATGGATCCATTGCCAAACATTTTCAGTATAGTAAATAGAATAATAAAATTATTTCTGTAGGATATATTGTGAAATTGTTTAAACTTGGAGGTTGGATTCAAGCTGTTTGTCTGATAAATACAGAGAATGAGAAAATAAAAATTGCCCTTGCTGGTTCTTTCCAGTACAAGGTCCCCTTCGTAGACTTGTAAACCAATAGCGTAGCTTCTTTGACGTTCCAAAATGATTGTAAAAATCCTATTTGAAGTATAAATTTTTGATTTTGATTTAAAAATAAGCAAATTGTATGTGATTAGTACATTAACTTCAAAGTAGTAATTGTTTAGTAATTTTGTAAATATTCAAGGTACAAAATAGTTGTAATAACAGCTAATTACAATTATTAAAATAAAATTTTATAGTATCAATATTTGAATAAAAAATGTTTATAATTTTTATAAATTAAACTCACTAACTTTTAACTTTTTAGAGATCTCTAATACCTGAAAATGTTTAATGCCGAAGAGAGTGCTCGTGAGTTACTGAGTGAAGACAGTAACCCAATATATTTGGAAATTGTAGATGGTAGGTATTTTAAATTACTATAGTTATGTTTAGTATAAATGTCTTTAGTCATGGTATAAATATTGTAACAATTTTTTTCTACTGCATATACAATTTATTACTTTAATGTGTTTCAACTGATATATTAAAATAAAAAAAAAATACTTCTTCAAAATGTACGCAACTAACTTACCTACGTATGTTTAGAAAAAATATAAAAGAACTAAAAAGTAAAAAATAAATACGATAATGTCTGTCTAATTAAATAAACAAACTTTGATATACCACCTAGGTGTTTTTTGAAGTCCGTGCCTGCCCGAATTATAGAAAGTAAGAGTGATGAATAAAAATATATATTTTCGGTGCCTGCTGTTTGGGCAGGTGGTGTTTTTGGGTATATCAATAATGTCGGGACTAGATGGTAGCTAGTCTTCTACTTTAATGAAGTCTGAAACATTCGTTCTCAATCAAGCTTTAGTGGATTGAGGTTTATGATCCGATGCTGAATGTTGTTGAAAGAACCATTCCTAGTTATGGATTATCGTGTTGTTAAGGGGCTTAATCACTTTCTCAAGAATTGGATCTCGATACACTTGTGTCAATGTTTTCATGCGATTTTCGCAAAACTTAGGCTCAATCACTCCTTCATAACAACCCATAAACCGTCACTGGACTTAAAAATCTGTAATTACGGTCTCCTAATACAGACACCCATCTTTCTCACATGTTAATGTCGACCTTACAGGTTTCTCGATTTAATAATATTATACTATTGTACTGTGTGAAAAAAAAAGAATTTTAAGTAATATTGGTTAAAATAAATAATGTTCAATTCAAGTATGCTGAACTACAGCAGCTATTTATTAGGTTTTTTATTACATGAGCCATGCAAAATATAGAAAATGTTACCTTTATTTACAGAACAGCTACCTTCTACATCTGGAGGTTCTCTACTGGCGCCAAACACAACTGGCGAGCAAAAATTATCAACATCAGTGCCAGTAGCCAGCACTAGCCAAATCAGCCTCCTCCCGAAAATCCACCTACTCCACTTCCATCTGCCAGACGTCCCCAGAGGAGAACACCGCAGTCGTCTAGCTCTCCCAGACGGCGTATGCGCGCTCGCCGCAGACGTCAGCCCACTCCGTTCGAAAGAGCAACCAGTGAGTTCACTGCTGTGGAAATGCGACGTCTGGAGCTGGAGGAAACTCGACTGCGACAGCAACATGAGCGCGACATGCGTGCTTTAGATATTGAGCACGAGCGAAACATAGTTTTTAGCTCCTTGGTTGCTGTCGCACAAGATTGGTTAAATTATTGTCGGGGTAGAGACAAATACTGAATAGCACAACAAATTAATTATTCAGATTATTAACTCTTATATTACAGTTTTATTAATTTATTGTGTATCTATTTTTTATATTTTGTGTTAATATTTTATTTGCCATTCAAAAGTAATTAAAAAAAGCAATCTGTGATTATTCAACCTAGTATTTAAGCAGAAAACTATTGATTATACATTAGTTGTATTTTTATATTTTATTACATTTTGTCTCTAGGTATTTATATTGCCATTCAATAGTAATTAAAAATAAAAGCAATCTGTGATTATTCAGCCTAGTATTTAAGCGAAAAAAAGCGGATTTATATTTATTACTTTGTGTTACTACTTATTATTAATATTTGCCATATTTAATAATTTCTTAACTACTGTTAAAAATCAAAGCAATTTTTGATTATTCAACCTAGGATTCAAAAAGAGTAAGTAACACTGATTATATATTTGTTGCACCTATTTATTTTATTATTTTGTTGATATAGATAATGTTAATTAATAATTTACCAATTAATAGTAATTGTAAATGAAAGTAATTTGTGATTATTCTGTCGATAGTGATAAAAAATGAGTAGTCTGTGATTATTAAATAGTTTATATAATTAAAAACGGAATATTTGCTTTTGTAGAATAACATTGTAAATATGAAATTGGCAAATCAATTTTCTAAACAAAATACTTAAATATTACTTTAGGAGCAACATTTATCCTTAATCAATAAATTTTATGATTGTGGTGAAGGCTAATGACACCATGCATTTTCAGAAAAACTTAATACTTACTCAAAATTTTTGTTTGGGCAATATTTTTGCTTTTAGTGTAAGCTTTGGAATCTTATTGTAACATGTAATATCATATCATTTTAGATTACTTACAGTAAATCCTAACTCCTCTATAGAGGATTGTCCCTCCACTGCTAAAGGGCCTAATATTGACAGCGAAACGTCTGAAACGTCAAATTAGAGCGGCGATCGGTTAAAATTTGTTTCGAAACTTAAACTTTTTATGATTTCAGTGTAAAATATTAGATTAACTTGATTGAAAAAAGAAACAACGCTGGTAAGAACATATTGTTGAACTTTTACGCTAAAGATCCTTCGAAAATAATCATATTTTTGTGTTAATATTTTATTTGCCATTCAAAAGTAATTAAAAAAAGCAATCTGTGATTATTCAACCTAGTATTTAAGCAGAAAACTATTGATTATACATTAGTTGTATTTTTATATTTTATTACATTTTGTCTCTAGGTATTTATATTGCCATTCAATAGTCATTAAAAATAAAAGCAATCTGTGATTATTCAGCCTAGTATTTAAGCGAAAAAAAGCGGATTATATTTATTACTTTGTGTTACTACTTATCCCAACTAATATTATAAATGCGAAAGTGTGTTTGTTTGTTTGTTTGTTTGTTTATTTGTTTGTTTGTTTGTTTGTTACCTCTTCACGCTTAAACTACTGCACCGATCATCACGAAAATTTGCATACACATAGTCTGTGGTATGGGGAAGGATATCACATTTTATCCGGAAGAAAGTAGCTACTGTTCCCGTGGGATCGAAATTAACGCGGACGGAGCAACGACGGGCGGAGCCACGGGCAAGAAATAACAATATAATTATTTAATTTAATAATATTTAATATTTGCATACACATAGTCTGCGGAACGAGAAAGGACATAGGACACCTTTTATCTGTTCCCGTGGGATCTAAATTAACACGGGCGGGCTACTAACAGTGTAATCCTTACTAATATTATAAATCGGAAAGTGAGTTAGTTTGTTTGTTTGTTTGTTCCGCTTTCACGCCGTAACTCCTGAACCGATTGCTTTGAAATTTAGCAGACGTAAAGATAAAAGTCCGGATTAAATAATAGGCTACTTTTTATCCCGGAAAAATCGACAGATCCCACGGGATGCACAATAAAGGCTTCGCACGAAAACTACTGCACAGATTTTCATGCGGATTTCATTCATCAATAGATAGACTGATTCTTGAGCAAGGTTTTGCGGTATTTTTTATCTGTTTAGTCCCACGGGAAGCGCGATAAAACCTTCGCGCCATAAACCGACTTCCGCGCATATGTAGCCGTGGGTAAAAGCTATGACCCTTAACCCTCTATAGACCCAATCCCGAAATCCACGCGGGCGAAGCCGCGGGCAGAAAGCTAGTTATTAATATTTGCCATATTTAATAATTTCTTAACTACTGTTAAAAATGAAAGCAATTTTTGATTATTCAACCTAGGATTCAAAAAGAGTAAGTAACACTGATTATATGTATATTTGTTGCACCTATTTATTTTATTACTTTGTTGATATAG